>CM076576.1:851037966-852379684 GCA_034641835.2 Pinus albicaulis
GAGAGAGGAAGGTAGGTGTTTGGTCAATTTAGTGTGTCCTAAATTGCTGCATTTAATTGTCAATCCGGGAATCGTAAGCTGATGAAGTGCGGCGCACTATATGTGCAAGATAACCTCTTTCTTATCTTTTTGTCGTTTATGGTCTTTCTGAGGTGAAATGGAAATTCTAAAGTGAGAAACAAGCTTGGTTATAATTGTTCAAGGAAATGATATTCCCCTATAATGATTTTCCAATCTCGAAACTTCAAAAGCAAATTGGAATTACAATGACAAAAGAAAGTAAACTGCTGAAATGGAAAGTGTTGTTAATCTAATGAATCAAAACAAGAAACTAGTGAATATGAAAACTAAACTACTCTTGCTGCCAACTGAACACAAAAGAAACTACGCTTATGGAAATTCAAAGTTGCAATGAAAGAAATCTAAACCAGATTACATCAATTCATTTTCTGACCCTTCATCATTAGACTAGCTATGACTTGTGGAAGTAATCATAAACAACTTGTGTAACTGACATTTAATTTGCAGAAAGTAAACTAATACTAAACCATACACACATGATTCAATCCCTCACCATCAGTCCAGCTGTGGCTTTCGGAGGCAATTGAAGATGTCATACATGATTCAATATATTTAAGTTTGCGGAAAAGAAACTAATACTAAACTACACACTTCATCATGCGGCCCCTCACCATCAGTCCAGCTGTGGCTTTCGGAGGAAACTGAAGACGCTATGAGCAGCTTAATATATCTAATTTTGCAGAAAGGAAACTAATACTAAACTACACATCTCATCATGCAGCCCCTCACCATCAGTCCAGCTGTGGCTTTCAGAGGTAGCTGAGGACACTATGAGTAGCTTAATATGTCTAATTTTAACTATTGAATCAGATAAACAAAACTGAAATGCACAAAACAAAACTGAAGTTAAACAAAGACTGTGAAAGAAAACTAGCAGCAGAATAATATCAGTTTCATATCATTAGCGATAATACTATGAAAATGCCCCGGGGTGTCTACCTAAAACCTGCACAAGAAAACTGATCAGTATTTTAACAATCATAAAAACATAAAAGACAGGAATGCAATGGAAATTACAGAAATGTATGAACAGAAATAAAACAACTATGAAATGTGAACATGTAATGGGTTATGATACAATGATTACTTAAAGAAATGAAATGAAAAATATATACATTAATACACAGAACCTCGGCTGAGCAGGGGCCCTCTACGCAGCTCTGGTATGATCTTCAAACACGAATTAAGTTATGAAACAGAGTTTTTCACATTAAAAAGAAAGTCATTACGGGCTGGTGGTATTACGGCTCAAGGCAGCGTAATCACCACATAACAGAGTACGCACATCAACTTAACAACTAACAACTATCAACTCACATTCACTAACTCTACGTGCGTATGCAAACGCTCTTTATAAAGAAATAAAATGTAACTGTCTCCTGAAGTTTATGATAGCAGCCAGCACGTAGACCACTAAGGCCACGGATTTAGGAGTATGGCCATGTTGGAAAACGGATCTATGGAAGGTGGGCGCTTAAATTCAACTCCAGAACTTTGCACAGATGTCAATTAACCTCCATAAGCTTCGAAACGGCGTATGGATGTTTCTATGCCACGAAACAGAGTCCAGCCGACATAGAACTCCACAGTTGACTTCCACGTGGATGGCTTTGACCGCGGCTTTCCTTGACGAATTTACTTGAACCAATAGGACACGAACCATGTCCTTGTCATTCCTAGCCTGCCCATGTGGCTCGTTTCCTTCGTTGACACTTGTAACATTGATTTCCACAAAATAGCTGCGGAAAGTTGCAGCGGCTGCGGAAAGTGACAAGTTTCCGCAGCTGTATGAACAAAATCTAAATCAAATAGAAAACACACAAACATAATTAAAAACCATGTTAGATACCCTTTTGCACATGATAATGACAATTTTGGAGGTTTAGGTGAGTGAAAGAGATATGGAAAAGTGTATGGAAAAGAGACAAATTCGGGACTCAACATACCCCCACTGTGAAGGTGTTGCATGTCCTCATGCAACCAAAATTTTGACACTCTCTGTTCAATTCATGTGCCTTGATACTTCAGCCAACACATCTAACCCCCTTCTCTTCTTCTTTGGTACTGCCATCATTCTGGGTTTCTTCATGAGGCACCTGAATTTGATATTCACAAGTGCTCTGCTCAATTTTTGGCATTTCCTTTTTAGCTTCTTATTTTTCTTTTGCCAAATACCCAAATGTAACATAGTATTGTCATGGATAATATTGTCCAGTTTGCCTTGCTCTTTGAGTGTTTCATTTTCATTTTTGATATGCCGATTCAAAAGCTCAAGCTCAAAAATCTCTTGTTTTAATGACTGAACCAAGTCATCCTGCAATGTATGAGGCTGAATAGAAGAGGTACTTGGGCCTGTGGCTGCCTTCTCCAAGGATTCTATATAATCATAGACCTCCTACTTTTTGGGGTCTACTTCCGGTGTCTTTTTCATTGGACTGTCCTCAAAATGCTGCAAGGGAGAATTATGTTCAAAATTT
This sequence comes from Pinus albicaulis, assembly GCA_034641835.2. NCBI lineage: Eukaryota > Viridiplantae > Streptophyta > Pinopsida > Pinales > Pinaceae > Pinus > Pinus albicaulis. The sequence goes on from CM076576.1 coordinate 851,040,525, forward strand.
GGCTGAGGAGAACTTTCATCAATATTTTGCTGAGAATAAGATGGAGTACGCTCATTGTCTGATTGGGAGTGAAAGGAGTCAGGTTCACTAACTGACTGAAATGGACTATGGTCAGTTGGAGACTGTTCAGATGTCTCTTCACCCAAATCAATGAAATGAGGACCTTTAATTTGTGTTTTTCTCAGTTTTCCCTTAAGCCTGCTACTTCTCCTCACATGTTGTGGTACACTACCCTTTTGTTCTTGTTTTCCTGTTTTTGCCTTCTTAGATAGAGATGACTGTTTTTGAAGAAAAATTAATCTCTCAGACAGAATTTGGTGATCTTCTTTTTCAGAAGAAGAGGTTTTATGGACAACCTCAACAATTTCTTTCCCTTTTGATATTTTTGGCTTCTTAATTTTGATTTCCTTCTTCTTCCTTTTTATCAATCTCTCTTCCTTATCATTTTTCTTCATAGTAATAGTAGAAGTATCTTGGATTTCATCTATTGTTCTTTTCCTTCTACTTCTTTTTGCTGTGCTAGCTGCGGGAACTTCCTGTGTAGGAGCAACTTGGGTTTCAACATCCATTTTATTTCTTCTACTCCTTCTAATTGATTTACCTTCAAGAATTTCCTGAGGTTCTTCAAAGAAGTTTCTAACTAAGAATTGTTCCCAAGTATCTTCTCTTTCTTTCAGTTCCTTTTCAATCAAAATTTTTATAAGCCCATGATGATATAAATGAGGCTCTACATCTCCTAGGTGTTTTTGCACAGTCACAGCCATTTTCTTCAAGCTATTGAATAGGAAATAAGGAAGATTGAGAGTTTAGTTTTCAAGGAAATTCATCAATATCCTAGTATGATACATGTACATAGAGCCAAAGCGGCCTTCACATGTGATAAATTTCTGAACAATGAGTAATAAAGTGGCCCATTCATCTTTTATTGCATGCACTGGAATTCCTCTTTTGAAAACAGTGATATCCATACCTTGATTTCGGAGGATTGCTCTCCATGCCTCATCACTGATACTTTTGTTTTTGAACCACCGTTCTCCTTCCTGAAGAAGCTCTGTTGCTGCTGCTATTGATGCTTCATTAACCAAAAATTTGAGGTCTCACACTTCTGCTTCCGAGCCATCAAATGATCTTGCAAACGCTTTGGTAATTTCTCTGTGGTAACCCCGGAATTTCTGAATAAAACGTAGCCATTTAGCTTTTCTCAACATCTCTTTTTCTTGTGGAAATCCCTCTATGAACTTCGGTCCTTCCGGCTCTGCCCTTAATAATTTTCCCATTTTACTTCTCTGTGCTTCACAGCTTGCCTCTGTGAGGGTTTTAAGCGGAAGTGGAACGATGGAATACACGGAGTTGAGCACAATGCTGTGGGGATATTATCACAAAACGGAAATGAGCACCATACACAAAATGGAATAAGACTGTGGGTGAATATACGGGAATGAGAGTGAGTAAAAGGAACGGAATGGAGTGAAACAGGGAATGAGAATGAGTAGAGTGAGGTTTTGTAACACGACAGAGAAACGACAAATAAGTTAACAAAGTGTAATGCATTCGGCCGCATTTTGAATTTTTGGTGGCTGTGTCATAAATATGAACACGTTTCAATCAATGATTATGGAGTTATGCGGCTTGTAAGAGTCCTTTGTCAACTCAAATACGTATCATTATCTTCGGTGGGCTATTTGAACATGAGTAAGAGTCGAAATTTCAATAATGAAGCCGTTTGTGAATAAATGCAAGAGGATAACATAGAGATCGTGGAGGGTTACGGACTGTCAATATAATCATTGTGCGTTATGGGTAGAGCTCATAGTTTAAAATTACATAAAAAAAATGTGTCTTTTATACTATTTGAAATAAACTTTATTCATACCTTTGGAATCCTTGCTCTTGCCCTTGGTCTTCAACTGATTGATCTTCATTAGTGTCTTGAATGTCCCATTGATCCTCTCCTGCGTTTTATTTCATGATTTTATGAAAACAACAACTAACTGTACATTCTTTTTGAAAACAGAGTAGTAGCAGCTGCGGAATCTGCTTCTGGCTGCGGAAACTGGAGTCAGCTGCGGAAACAACTGTCAACTGCGGAAACTGACACAGCTATTACTTGGCTGAAATAGAAATGAACAAATGACAAATGACCAGATGGAAATGGTCATAAAAATATTTTTATTGATGGAATGGATGAGATGAAGTGGAATGAAGTGAAATGAAATGAAATGAAATGAAGTGAAGTGAAGTGAAGTGAAATGGAGTGGGTGGTGAGATAAAATAAAAGACAGAATTTTTTTGGAAAATATAGAGTGTCAGGTGTCCCTGATTTTCACCCCATATTTTCTGTATAAGACTGCCAATCAATGATTGGTTTTCAGGCTTATACCATTTTTTTTTCTCTTTTTTTTTATTTTTTTTTTTTCTCTTTTTTTATTTTTATTTTTTTATTTTTTTTAACTTGAAAAACAAAAACTAGCTTGGTAGAGAAGAAGGATTCTTCTGTACCAGCCTGATTGCAGAACTTTCTTGAAACAACTTGACAAAATCCTCTTTAGAGAGTGGCTTATGATAAACTTTCAATCTATGGCCATTCACTAAAAGAGGAGTTTGAAACTCATCAATGGTCTTGATTCTTACAGCTCCATTGTTAAAGACCTTGTCAATCTTATATGGCCCAAGCCAATGAGTCTGAAATTTCCCTTGAAAGTCTTTAAACTTGGAGTCAAACAACAATGCCCAATCTCCTTCTTGAAACTTCTTCTCTTTGATATATTTGTCATCCCACTTAGTTCTTTGATATTGAACTAGATCAGTTTTTAGAATTGCTTCTTGTCTGATCTCATCTAGCTCATTCAATTGCTCCATTCTATGCTTTTGGGCTTCTGATAAGTCCATTCCCAACTGAACTGTTATCTTGAAGGTCTTGACTTGGAACTCAATGGGGAACAAGACTTCTTTCCCATAAACAAGTTCATAGGGAGAATGTTCTGTTGTATTCCTCCATGTAGTTCTGTAGGCCCACAAGGCTTCTGGAAGCCTTTCTGCCCAATCTCTTCTATGTAGATGAACAGTTTTGGTGATGATACTTTCAAGAAATTTGTTTGTGGACTCCACTTGACCATTTGCTTGTGGATGGTAAGGAGTAGATCTTCTGTGCTTGATTTTGTATTCTTCCATCAACTTCTCCACCAAATTTGATGTGAATTGGCTCCCATGATCTGTCACAATTTCTCTTGGAACACCAAAGCGAGTAAAAATATCCTCATAAAGAAAATGAACAACTGAATTTTCAGTAGCAGATACTAATGCTTTAGCTTCTACCCATTTAGTAACATAATCGGTGCAAACCAATATATACTTCTTTTGCTTCGATGGTGGATTAATCGGTCCAATGAAATCTAAAGCCCATTTTTCAAAGGGTTCAATGAGTACCTGTGCTTGCAATGGCATTTCATTTGAGAGGGTAGGTTTCCCTACTCTTTGGCAGCTATCACACCTTTTGACATATTGTTTTGCATCTTTGAAGAGAGAAGGCCAATAATATCCCAAGGAAAGGATTTTATAGGCCGTCCTTTTGTCCGCAAAGTGTCCTCCGCATGGTTCATCATGACATGCCTTAAGAATATGAGGCATTTCATCTTCCCTGACACATCTTCTGATCACAAGATCTGGCCCTGTTTTAAACAATTCGTTAGAAATCCATGAATATCTTGAACTCTCCTGAATAATTTTTCGTTTTCTCTTGGAAATAAATGTGAAGGTAGTTTCCCTGTAACCAAATAGTTAGCAATATCTGCATACCAAGGGGTCTTAATAGTTACTGCAAACAAATATTCATCTGGAAACTTATCTTCTACAGGAGAATCTTCTTTAGTATTCTGAATCCTAGACAAGAAATCAGCTACTGTATTCTGTTTTCCTGGTCTATCCAACACAGTAATATTGAATTCTTGCAAAAGTAAAAGCCATCTTGTCACTCTGCCATTAGTAACAGGTTTGTTCATTAAATATCTAATTGCAGAATGGTCGGTATGAATAAAAGTTTCATAGCCTGTTATGTAATGTCTAAACTTATTAATTGCATGAACAACAGCTAAAAACTCTTTTTCAGTCACAGTATAGTTCAACTCTGTGGGAGTCAAATTTTTATTGGTGTAATAAATGGCATAAGGAATTAAATCTTTTTGACCCAACACAGCTCCAAGAGCTGTATCTGAAGCATCTGTAGAAATATGGAAAGGAAGTTTCCAATTTGGTCCTCTCAAGATAGGTGCTTCAGATATTCTTGTTTTCAAAGTTTCAAAAGCGGATTGACAATCGGGATCCCATTTAAATTCACAGTCTTTTGTAAGCAACTTGAAGAGTGGAGATGCTATTTTAGTGAAGTTCTCTATAAATCTTCTATAGTAACCAGTAAAACCTAGAAAACTTCTAACATCTCTTTGACAATTTGGAATAGGCAACTTGGAGATGACTTCAACTTTTGATCTATCAACTTTAATTCCATCTCCTGAAATATGATGTCCTAAAACAATCCCTTCAGTAAACATCATAAAGCATTTTTCATGGCTTAATGAGAGGTTTGTTTCTTTACATCTTATGAGAACTTTTTCCAAATTTTCTAATGCCTCTTCAAATGAATTACCATAAACTGTAAAATCATCCATATAAACCTCTACACAATCATGGATTAGATCGGAAAAAATTCCTAGTACTGCTCTTTGGAATGTTGCTGGTGCATTACATAACCCAAAAGGAAGCACTCGGTAGGAAAAAGTTCCCCATGGACAAGTAAATGTGGTCTTATCTTGATCTTCAGGTGCTACCTGAATTTGATTATAACCACTAAAACCATCCAAAAATGAAAAGTACTTTTTACCTGCTAATGTATCTAATACCTGATCAATAAAAGGCAAAGGAAAGTGATCCTTCAAAGTTGCTTTGTTCAACTCCTTGTAATCAATGCATACTCTCCATTTACCATTCTTTTTAGGTACTATAACCAAAGGAGAAACCCATCGGCTATCTGAGATTGGATAAATGAAGTTTACATTGAGAAGTTTTTGGAGCTCTTCCTTCACTATCTCCCTAAGATTTGGATTCATCCTTCTTTGAGGTTGTCTGATTGGTCTATTGTTTTCCTCAATATAGATATGATGGATGCAAGTCTTAGGATCAATACCCTTCATGTCAGTATACTCCCATGCAAATGCGGTAGAATGTTTTTGCAAGATTCTGGTTAGTTCTTCTTGTTGTGACTTCTCCAGATGTTTGTTGATATTCAATGTCTTTTCTGGAAAAATCTCAAAAACAGAATTACCAAATTCTTCCATAGAGTAAAGAGACATTTGTCTTGATGATAAATATTCTATGTCAGACTCCAACTGAAATTGTGTGGGGTCATATTCTGAAGTTACTTCAAAATTTTCTAATGTGTTCAGAATTTGACTATCCTCACTGATTTCAGAAATGGTAAAGACAGGTTGTATAGTGTTCTCATCATTGACCCATTCATTGTCTCCTATTTCTGTGATTGCTCTTGCTGGAGGATACAAATTGAATTTCTTTGTCGAATTACCATTAGAAATGTACATGTCTCCAGATCTACAACTAATAAAAGCATCCGCTGTGGCTAGCCAAGGTCTTCCTAAGATAATTGGATGTCCTCCTAGATTATTCTTGGGAGTCAAAATCATAAAGTCTATTGGATATTCCCAAGAATCTAAGGAGACTGAAATATCTTCTAATACACCATCTGGTTTAATAACCGATCGATCTGCAAGTTGCAATAAAGTAGGTGTAAAAGAAGGTTAGGAAGTTTTAACTGTTCCATAGTCTGTCTACTCATAATGTTGATAGCAGCCCCTAAGTCAATCAATGTGTTTGGAATTTCTATCCCATTTATATGTGTCTTGACAATTGGACTTCCAGGATCTACATACTTTTGCATGGCAATTTTTCCCATCATAATGTCTGCAATCTTTCCTACCAGGTGGATTCTTCTTGTGTCTTTTATCTTTCTTCCTGGTCTTTTGAAACTCAACTCCTTTATGGTTTTTACTAGAATAGGAATTTCTCGAATGGCTTGTAGCAATGGAATCTTGATACAAACATTCTTCAATTCATCTAGAAAGTCATAGTTAGGCAACAAAATTTGTTTTTCCACCCCCTTAACAATTTGTAGTCTTTCCGGAAAAGGAGGTGTAGATGAAGATACATGTTGCTCAACTATAGGAGTTGTGGATGCTAGCTTTTCTTTTTCTTTTTGAATTTTTGAATTTTGAAGAGATTCTTCCTCAGAACCCTTATCGACTTGAAGAGAGTCCTCCTCGGAGGTATCTTGCTCTTGAATGTCTATAGAAGGTTTTTCTAAAACTCTACCAGATCTGAGTTGTACATCGTTGAGAGGAACAATCATATAGGTAGGAAATTGTTGTCCTTCTACCATATAAGTAGTTTGAGGATTCTTATTGTTCGGATTTGGCAGTGGCTGAGCTGGAAGTTGATTTGTCTTTTGTTGGTATGGGAGCATGAGTTGAGGATTTGTATTTTGTTGAGAAGGTTGATGTTGTGGAAATTCCAATGAAAGTTGTTGTGGATTTTGGCTTGGAAATTGTGGAGCTTGTTGGTTTTGAAAAGATGGAGGATATTGATAAAATTGAGCAAATCTCCCATAAGGATTTTGCATCCCTTGTACCCATGGCTGATATGAGTTTTGATGTTGGGGCCAAGGTTGTTGCCAAAGAGTCCAATTTGGTGGGGTTTGAAGATTCATAGGGTTATTAAACCCTTGAGATTGTTGTCCCTGCCAAGGTCTCCTTGCGACAAAACAGAGAGATTCTATTGAATTTGGATCTTCTTGAAAAACAACTTTGAGTCCAAGGATTGAAGGACAATCCTTGATTTCATGATTTTCTGAGCAAATCATACATGTTTCTACAACTTTTGCATCCAAGGGACATTCCCTTAAAGCATGTTTCTTTCTACATTTCGGACAAAAGATGGCTAAAGCATATGTTTCTTCTTTCTGCTTGTTTTGGATTTTAAGGGTGTCTAGTTGTTCACTAAGACCCCCTAAGATATCAGTTTTAAACTCATCAAGCATATTACCAATCTCTGCCCTACTTACTGATCCAGTTGCAGATTTGTTAGCCCTAATAATAGAAGAATCCCTAGGCCCTTTTCCAGTTTTAGATCTTCCCCTAGAATCTCTTGCTCTATGCATGTCATTTTTTTTTAGTTTTTTTTTTAACAAAAGTTGGGCTAATAATTCTCTTTCTGATCTTCCAGATCACACTAGGTGCAAGAAGAGAGCATACTTAAGAAATTACTAAACCAATAACTCTCTTTTCTGATCCTCTAGATCACACTAGGTGCAAGAGGAGAGCATACTTCAAGAAGTTATCAATTTTTTCCCTTCTTTTATGATTTTATGTGTTTTTTTTTTTTAAGAAATTGGCTACCTAGTTACACTTCCCCGGCAACGGCGCCAAAATGTTTGGTCAATTTAGTGTGTCCTAAATTGCTGCATTTAATTGTCAATCCGGGAATCGTAAGCTGATGAAGTGCGGTGCACTATATGTGCAAGATAACCTCTTTCTTAACTTTTTGTCGTTTATGGTCTTTCTAAGGTGAAATGGAAATTCTAAAGTGAAAAACAAGCTTGGTTATAATTGTTCAAGGAAGTGATATCCCCTATAATGATTTACCAATCTCGAAACTTCAAAAGCAAATTGAAATTACAATGACAAAAGAAAGTAAACTGTTGAAATGGAAAGTGCTGTTAATCTAATGAATCAAAACAAGAAACTAGTGAATATGAAAACTAAACTATTCTTGCTGCCAACTGAACACAAAAGAAACTACGCTTATGGAAATTCAAAATTGCAATGAAATAAATCTAAATCAGATTACATCGATTCATTTTCTGACCCTTCATCATTAGACCAGCTATGACTTGCGGAAGTAATCATAAACAACTTGTGTAACTGATATTTAATTTGCAGAAAGTAAACTAATACTAAACCATACATACATGATTCAATCCCTCGCCATCAGTCCAGCTGTGGCTTTCGGAGGCAATTGAAGATGTCATACATGATTCAAATATCTAAGTTTGTGGAAAAGAAACTAATACTAAACTACACACTTCATCATGCAGCCCCTCACCATCAGTCCAGCTGTGGCTTTCGGAGGAAACTGAAGACGCTATGAGCAGCTTAATATATCTAATTTTGCAGAAAGGAAACTAATACTAAACTACACATCTCATCATGCGGCCCCTCACCATCAGTCCAGCTGTGGCTTTCGGAGGTAGCTGAGGACACTATGAGTAGCTTAATATGTCTAATTTTAACTATTGAATCAGATAAACAAAACTGAAATGCACAAAACAAAACTGAAGTTAAACAAAGACTGTGAAAGAACACTAGCAGCAGAATAATATCAGTTTCATATCATTAGCGAAAATACTATGAAAATGCCCCGGGGTGTCTACCTAAAACCTGCACAAGAAAACTGATCAGTATTTTAACAATCATAAAAACATAAAAGACAGGAATGCAATGGAAATTACAGAAATGTATGAACAGAAATAAAACAATTATGAAATATGAACATGTAATGGGTTTTGATACAATGACTGCTTAAAGAAATGAAATGAAAAATATATACATTAATACACAGAACCTCGGCTGAGCAGGGGCCCTCTACGCAGCTCTGGTATGATCTTCAAACACGAATTAAGTTATGAAACAGAGTTCTTCACATTAAAAATAAATTCATTACAGGCTGGTGGTATTACGGCTCAAGGCAGCGTAATCACCACATAACAGAGTACGCACATCAACTTAACAACTAACAACTATCAACTCACATTCACTAACTCTACGTGCGTATGCAAACACTCTTTATAAAGCAATAAAATGTAACTGTTTCCTGAAGTTTATGATAGCAACCAACACGTAGACCACGAAGGCCACGGATTTAGGAGTATGGCCATGTTTGGGAAACGGATCTATGGAAGGTGGGCGCTTAAATTCAACTCCAGAACTTTGCACAGATGTCAATTAACTTCCACAAGCTTGGGAAACGGCCGTATGGATGTTTCTATGCCACGAAACAGAGTCCAGCCGACATAGAACTCCACAGTTGACTTCCATGTGGATGGCTTTGACCGCGGCTTTCCTTGACGAATTTCATTGAACCAATAGGACACGAACCATGTCCTTGTCATTCCTAGCCTGCCCATGTGGCTCGTTTCCTTCGTTGACACCTGCAACATTGATTTCCACAAAATAGCTGCGGAAAGTTGCAGCGGCTGCGGAAAGTGACAAGTTTCCGCAGCTGTATGAACAAAATCTAAATCAAATAGAAAACACACAAACATAATTAAAAAACATGTTAGATACCCTTTTGCACATGATATTGACAATTTTGGAGGTTTAGGTGAGTGAAAGAGATATGGAAAAGTGTATGGAAAAGAGACAAATTCGGGACTCAACAGAGGAGAGAAAGGGAGATATAGGAAGTACAAGAGAGAGGAAGAGAGTGATGGGGGAAGAGTGAAAACTGGAGGGCAAAGAGAGAGAGAGTGGAGGAGGAGGAGGAGAGAGGGAGGGAGATAGAAAGAGAGATGGATTTGGAGGGGAAGAGAGGGAGGGAAGAAGGAATACATAGAGAGTGATAAGTGGAGAGAGAGATGACGTGACCAGGGAGATATGGAGAGAGAATGTGTATCTTTTGGGGTGAGATAAAGAGATAAAGAAGGAGAGAGGGAGAGAAGGGAGGAGAGAAGGAGAGAGGGAGGGATATAATAACATAGCTGGAGGGTGAAGAGAGAGAGATATAGATGTGGGAAAGAAATGCAGAGAGGGGAAGGAAGAGGGAGGATGTGAGAGAGTGGAGAGATGGAGGGAAGGAGATATGTAGTTCGAGGGGGGAGATAGGGAAGAAGATTTCTTGCACTAGATGAATTGATTTCATTGTAAATGGTGATTTATAATCCATTTTGATTGTTTGCACTGGATGCATTGATTTTAGTGTCGATGATGATTTCTAATTATATTTAATTGCTTGCACTAGATGCATTGATTTCAATGCAGATGATTTCTAATCCTATATGATTTCTTGCAATAAATGCACTGATTTCAATGTAGAAAATGATTTCATATGCTATTTGATTGCTTGTAATAGATGCATTAATTTCATTGCATGTGTTGATTTCTAATGATATTTGACTGCTTGCACTAGATGCATTGATTTCAATGCAGATGATTTCTAATCCTATTTGATGGCTTGCACTAAATACGTTGATTTCAGTATAGATGGTGATTTCTAATCCTATTTCATTACTTGCACTAGATGCATTGATATCAGTGTAGATGTTGGTTTTTGATTGCTTGCACTAGATTCATCGATATAAGTGTAGATGTTGGTTTCTAATCTTATTTTCTTACTTAAACAAGGTGCATTGATTTCAGTGTAGATGTTGATTTCTAATCCTATTTGATTACCTGCATTACATGCATTGATTTCAGTGTAGATGTTGATTTATAATCTTATTTGATTGTTTGGATTAGGTGCATCGATTTGAGTGTAGACATTGATTTCTGATTTGATGTAATTGGATGAACATTGATGGTACATTAATTTTAAAGTGATTGGATTAACATTGTGAATTGATTTCAGTGTAAGCACACAAAATTATTGATAATGTACATTAATATTTTTGTTATATTAAATCAACCTATTAATATTGAAGAGAAAGAGACACAATGTATTATGTTTATTACAATAGTTCATGCTAAATATTTAAACGGTTTATGATTTCAGCTGTCCTTTTAATATAATAAATATTAAAATATGTCAAAACTAATAAGGCTGACAATAAGAATAGTAAAAGAAAATAATTTGATATTGATCACAATGAAGACTATTTGTAATTGACTGCATTATTATTATTTTAATTTTCTATCATTCAACACCATTACATTGTCACTTTGTATTCAAAAATTTTATTTCATCATTAAAGTTATTAAAAATATTTATCATCTCAAAAAAATGAGGTAACTAAGAAAATTTTAAAATTAAAATGACCACATAAATATCAGACATATTTAGCATATATAAATTATTATATTTGTATTATTTGTATTTACATATTATTGATAAAATTAATCATATGTTCGATTGATTTTCCTTGGCCGCACACAACTGAAACTAGCCTAGATCCATCTTAACTCCGGATCTATCAAGCGTTGAGAGGGATCAAATCTCTCGAGGTGCAAACCTTTCCTCGTGTTTTGCACTAAAAAAAATGTTTGCACCTCAAGATATTTTATCCCTCTTGGCGCTTGATAGATCCAGAGTTAAGATGGATTTGGGCTGGTAATTAAAAATCTAGATCCATCTTAACTCTGGATCTAGCAAGCTCAGAGAAGATCAGATATCTCTTTGCTCCTCTATAGATTTGACTAATCTTAATTAATCAAAACTTAAAATGAATCTAAAAACAAAGTATTAAACTAAATTATAGTTTCAATGCAATTTTTAATGAGATGTTGAAAGATATTCACTGCAATTGTTAATCAAATGTTGAAAGATATTCACATAGAAACATATATTAATCCAATGTTGAAAGACATTCACATAGAAACATATTTGAGAAATGAAGTATATCTCCTCTCTACATGGCTTTAGAAATATTGAAAAAATGTTCTAGTGCATTGCTTATTTCTTTAGGGTTTTTTCTTCTTAGAATTCCCTGGAGAGGGATAAAAGTCAAATTTAAATCAACCTTTCTGTAAATTCCTCCCTTTCTACGATAAAGTGTTAAGTCAAATTTGTTAAGTCTAGAATTTGAGATTAAAGAATTGTGACGTTGAAGAACTAGGATCCATTTTCAATGACCGTAGTTTTATCCTTAAGGTTAGTAGAAATGATAATGAAAAATCCATTTTTTCTCATTTAAATCTATTACTTTTGGCTTCCAATTTTGCTCAATCCACCAAATTAAAACTTATTGTATTCGCCAAATCTCCATGAATTTTATTTCCAATAAAAGTGTGATATTGCATGAATTGAATGTTTTGACTTATTTTATTAGATTTTACTTCATATTTTGCATATTTATTTGCTTTCAATAATCAATGGTTTGGACTTTAAGTTTTCCTAAAGAGATCCAATTTATAATCAATGGTTTAGACTTTAAGTTTTCCTAAAGAGATACAATAAGCAAATTGGTTGGATGGGTGGAGCCTTGAATTAGATCAAAGCCATTTTCCACTTGTGAATAATTGAATGAAGGGTTGATTTTGGAGGTAAGCTATCAGGTCAGAAAAACCCCTCCCAAACCATAAGCCATGAAATATTTTTAATAGAAATTTTAAATCACCAAAAACTTATTTGTCAAGCAATTTTTTTCCTGCTGCCATAAAAACATAGGTTTATTTTACAATTAATTGAGACTAATGCAATTAAGTGTTATCATGCCCACGAATTAGAATATATTAGAATATATTTCAATGTTTAAAGAAAAAGTTACATGGAGATAGTTTTATCAAGTTACGAGTTACAAGAAACTTTATAAGAGGTAGTCTAAGGTTTAATTTCTTTCATAAAAGGTACAGGTTACAGGTGGAATAGGATAAAGTTGGTTCATCCTTTCAAAAAAATTTAACCATGCATAGAGAGCACATTTTTTCTTGAAGGAGAATCCAAGTATTATTAAATTATCAAGCTTGTTAACACTTTGGCAGATGAGGCCAATCATAGTTTGGCTTGAAAAATAGATAAAAAGGAAAACAAGAAATATACCCAACATTTTATTCTTAATTGCATTGAAATTTAATTTTATGTTTGAACTACAATAGTTAATCATTCACATATAAAATAATTTTAATATATTATACTTACATGGAGGTCACTTATTTCAGGATTTCCATGGAAGTCACCAAATTTTCCATGGAAGTCATTCATTTTACATAATGCTCAAAGATATTTGATTGTAGAGTTTTCCCTATAATCAAAACCATTTAGATTGCTATCCTATTTGATTCAACAATCTTAACTGATAATGATAAAAGTTTAAATTGGATCATTGACAAGCTTCTTCTTGTTGGAATATTGAAAAATTCCAGAACAATAATAGAGAGAATAAACTCCCCTCTATAACACAAAGAAATTAATAATTCTCACTCACAAGAAACAGAGTTTCAACTTAGAAAACAAACTTTTATTCCATAAAAAATTGTTACAAATTATTCCTCTAGCAGAGGGATTAAAAACGTGACTGTTGTTACAACACAGTGCACAGAGAACACCTTACTGGCTCTCAAAATAAAACACTCTATCTCTCTCTGAAAAATACGATGTTCTGTATTTTCTATTTCGCACTGCTGTGCATAAAAAATGACTCTGTTTTGTGTATGAAAAAAAACAATTACTTTAGCCTCATGGGCCTTTGCTTTATATATGCGCCGCACATATATTAAAAACATAAAACAATAAAAAAAAATTTAAACTATTCAACCGACTTGTCGGGCCCCACCTCCAAGCGCATTGAACATGCGATTGCGATGGGATCACATCGCAAACACACAACCAAAACAAATCAAATAAACTTGCGACTGCGCGATATGCGATATGCGATGTGTGATGCATGATTGCATTGCAAACATCGGTCGACTATCAGCTTTCAGATGGGTGGTACAAATATGAGTTGCGATTTGCGATCATGCGATGGTGCAACGATCGCATCGCAACATTCAACCGTCGGTTTAACACTTTCCATGCAGTTTTGCGATGATGCAATTTGCGATCGCATCGCAAATATGATATACAATGCCGCATGGTCTATGGGACCCATGGGCCTTCTGTTTTATGGGAGGGCGATTTTTTATATATATAACATATATATTCGTTCATTCCGCACGCGTAACTCACCACATCAACAAGACACTTGCTGGAATATCTTGCGATTACCGCCTCTTCCATTAACTCCACCAATTATATTAGTAAGGATTTAAAGCCTATTCCAATCTGTAATCAAAGCTCTGCCTACTGGCAAGACTTTAGCAGTTGGAATTAACTTCCAACACTCCCCCTTAATTTCAACTACTGGGTTTTTCTGCATACCCAGGAATTTCTTGAAATGTTCAAAGCTTTTCTGCACAAGTGGCTTTGTGAGGATATCTGCAAATTGATCCTTTATTCTGCAATGCTGCAAAAATATCTCACCATTGTTAACCAATTCACGTATGAAGTGAAACTTGGTGTTAATGTGCTTTGTCCTCTTATGAAAAACTGAATTTTTAGACAATGCAATAGCTGAGCTATTGTCACAAAGATCACTGTCCCTTTTACTTGTTCTTGGCATAAAATTCTCAACATTTTTCTCATCTAAACTGCTTGACACGCTGCTGTTGTAGCTACCACATATTCTGATTCTGGTGTAGATAATGATACAATGGGTTGTTTCTTAGAATCCCATGAGATGGCTCCTGAACCCCTGTGAAAAACATAACCGGAAATACTCTTCCGATCATCAACACTTCCAGCCCAATCACTGTCATTGTATCCAACTAAGTCTGAACATTCTGAAGTAGTATAAAAGATACCAAAGATTTTAGTACCTTTAACATACCTCAGAATTCTTTTTGCTGCCTGCCAATGTGCATCCTTTCGCTTTTCCATGAATCTGGAAATCAAACTAACAGCATGCATTATGTCCAGCCTAGTTGCAGTCAAATACATAAGGCTGCAACTATGATTTTGTATAAACTAAGATCAAAATCCTTACTGCTGTCCTCTCTGCTGAGTTTTAATCCCATCATTGTGGGAGTGATTGTTGCTTTGCATTCCTGCATGTTAAATATTTCAAGCACTTCATTGACATACTTTTCTTGTGAGATAAAAATACCATTTTCCTCTTGTTCTACTTCTATTCCCAAGAAGTATCTCAAAAAACCCATGTCAGTCATTTCAAATTCTCCTTTCATGACTGTTTTAAAATTTTCAATAAGGCAATCATCATTACCTGTAAAAATAACATCATCAACATATAAAACTACAATCAATATTTTTCCATCCTTTTCCTTGATGTATAGGGTGGGTTCTCCCTCACACTTTTCAAATCCATTTTCCAGTAGATATGAATCTATCCTATTGTACCATGCTCTTGGCGCTTGCTTCAGCCCATAAAGAGCTTTCTTCAACTTGCATACTTTGTGATCTTGGCCTTTCTTTTCATAGCCGAGAGGTTGTTCAATGTAAACCTCTTCCATTAACACTCCGTTTAGGAATGCTAACTTCACGTCCATTTGGTAAACTTTCCACTTGTTTTGTGCTTCTATGGACAACACTACTCTCACGGTTTCCATTCTAGCAACCGGTGCGAAAGTTTCCTCATAATCTATCCCATGCTTCTGCTTATATCCTTTGACAACAAGTCTTGCCTTGTGTCTCTCTATTTGGCCTTCGGCATTACTCTTAGTCTTGTAGACCCATTTAACTCCAATGATATCTTTACCTTTTGGGAGTTCAACCAAATCCCAAGTTTTGTTCCTTTCTATGGAATTTATCTCCTCATCCATAGCTTCTATCCATTTCTCATCCTTGATAGCTTCTTCGAAATGAACAAGATCATAAACATGACAATATAAAGTAAATAAAGAATTGATACCTTCATTTGCTATATCTTTTTCATAAATATCTTTCAAACTTCTGAATTTCTTACCACTTACAGTAGGTGTACAAATGCTTGAAGAAGCACTTGAATTTCCTCCTTATGGTGTTCTTGGAGAAGCACTTTCATTTCTCCTCAAGGGTGTGCTCTACTACTCTTTTGTTGGTGTTTCTGTTTGGGGATGTATTTTAGCCAACTCATCATTATTTTCATCATGAGATAAACAGTGTTTAACATTCACTGTTTTCTCTATGCTTCCATCCCAAGCTTCCTCTTCAATGAACTGAACATCTCTACTCACAATAAAATTCTTGGTGGATGGGTTATACAACCTATAGGCCTTGGATTCCTCACTGTATCCAATGAAAATACATTTCTCCCCCTTGTTGTCCAATTTCTTTCTTAACTAATCCGGAATGTGTGCATAAGCCAGACATCCAAAAACCTTCATATGTGTGACACCCGGCTTTGTGCCAATCCATGCCTCTTCCGGCACTTTGTTCATAACTGCTTTTGTAGGGCATCTATTCAAGATGTATGCTGCACAATGTATAGCTTCAGCCCAATAATCATTAGGAAAATGCTTTGCCTTTAACATACTCCTTGCCATGTCCATTATGGTTATGTTCTTCCTTTCGGCAACTCCATTTTGCTGCGGAGTATATCTAGTTGTAAACTCCTTATGTATACCATTTTCTCTACAAAAACGTAGAAAACATTCAGAGATATATTCACCTCCTCTATCAGTCCTTAAGAATTTGATATGCAGCCCACTCTGGTTCTCAACAAGTGCTTTGAAATTGCGAAATTTTTCAAACACTTCACTTTTGTTTTCAAAAAGTTAACCTAAGTTTTTCTTGTAAAATCATCTATGAATGCTAACACATAGTGGTTGCTTGCAAGCGATGGAGTTCGCATTGGTCCACACACATCTGAGTGGAAAATTTCTAAGGGTGACTTTGCCCTTATGCTTTTCCTGAAAGGAAAACTTTCTCTGTGTTGTTTCCCCAAGATACAACCTTCACAAAGGCTGTCTGGTTGCTCTATCAATGGTAAACCTCTTACAATTTCTTTTCTATTCAAAAAATTAAGACCTCCAAAGTTGAGATGTCCAAATATCAAGTGCCATAACCAATTATCATCTTTTGGTTCGCTTTGGAAAGTCTCTTGTGCAACTGCTGATTTCTCTTCACCATTCTTCAAATCTTTTCTCATTCTGAGAGGGAACATCCTGTTCCTTCTCATCTTTACTTCAGCAATACACTGTTTGCTGGGTGGTTTTTCCATGATGGTACAAACATCATCCTCAAAGAAAACATTATACCCATTATGAACAAGATGTCCAATACTTAAGAGGTTACACTTCATTCCTAGAACATAATAAACATCTGTTATGGTTTTCTTTGCACCTTTCCTTGTTAAAACATTTACTATTCCTTTTCCCATAACAAAACTTTGCTATCAGTCCCTAGTGTGACTTGTGACTGCACACTCTCATCTAACATAGAAAACATTGCTAAGTTTCCTGTCATATGGTTACTACAACTGGAGTCTAGAAACCATAAATCCTCACTTTTTTCTTCAGCCATATTACAAGCTAAAAACAAATTATTTTGGCTGATATTTTCTCTAGTGAAATTTGCACTAGTTTTACTTGCCATATCTTGTTGCTTATTTCTACATTCATTAGCATAATGACCATATTTTTTACAATGGTAACATTGGACATTGGAGTTATCATACCTTTGTCCTTGAGCATTCTGCTGACCATTCTGTTGGCTGCTTCCTTGGCCTTGGCTGTGATTTTGACTGTTGCACCTTCCATGTGAATGTGAAGGGTTGTTTTGTCCACCTCTGTTTTGGCTTCTGCCTCTTCCTCTTTTGTTTCCACTGCCTTTCCCTCTTCCTCTTCTGAAAGAAATCTGGGTCTTAAAGGCATGTTCAAGAGATGAATTTTCACTCCTACCCAATCTCTGTTTATGGGTCATCAATGATGCATGTAGTTCATCCACTGAAAACTTTGTGAGATCTTTAGTCTCCTCTATGGTGGTGACAATCACATCATATCTTGAGGGTAAAATTCTCAAGAGTTTTTCCACAATCCTCTTGTCTTCAAGAGTCTCTCCATGAGATCTTATTTGTGTGACCATCCCAATCACATGAGTGAAGAATGAGTCAATAGTGTCCGACTCTTTCATACAGAGAGTCTCAAAGTCTCTCCTCAGCAACTGATGTTTTGCTGTCTTCACTTTTTCCATACCTTGATAGGCTATCTTGAGAGTTTCCCATTATTCTCTGGATCTCTTAGCTGCTGCTATACTTGGAAACACACTCTCATGCACTGCTTGATACAAAAAGAAGAGAGCTTTGGAGTCTTTCTTCTTATTTCTCTTCAACGTCTCTCTTTCTGCCTGAGTTAACATATTAAACTCAAGTTCATCTGCTGGCTCTTCAAAGCCATCCTCAACAAATTCCCATAAGTCTTGGAAGACAAATAATGCTCTCACAATTATTGACCAGTAGTCATAATTTTTCCCATTAAACAGTGGGAGATGGATATTTCCCATAAGCATACCAGTGCTGGCTCCAACTATTCTGCACTCTTAACTATGATTCAAAAACACTTTACTGTTTATTTTAAATTAACTGATTGTTCTGCAACAGTAACACAAAAACTGTATAGAGAAATACCTTTGGATTCTTTTTGGCTGAGTCTTCACACTGCTGGAGAAGCTGCTGCAACAAAGAACTCCTTCCTTCAGCTTCTTTGATCTTCAAAGAGCCTGGACTAGCTCCGATACCATGTTGGAATATTGAAAAATTCCAGAACAATAATAGAGAGAATAAACTCCCCTGTATAACAAAGAAAAATTAATAATTCTCACTCACAAGAAACAAAGTTTCAACTCAAAAAACAAACTTTTATTCCATAAAAAATTGTTACAAATTCTTCCTCTAGCAGAGGGATTAAAAACGTGACTGTTGCTACAACACAGTGCACAAAGAACACCTTACTGGCTCTCAAAATAAAACACTCTGTCTCTCTCTGAAAAATACACTGCTCTGTATTTTATATTTCGCACTGCTGTGCATAAAAAACGACTCTATTCTGTGTATGAAACAAAACAATTACTTTAGCCTCACGGGCCTTTGCTTTATATATGCGTCGCACATATATTAAAAACATAAAACAATAAAAAAATTTTAAACTATTCAACCGACTTGCCAAGCCCCACCGCCATAGCGCATTGAACGTGCGATTGAATTGCTGCGATGTTGCGATTGCGATGGGATCGCATCGGAAACACCCAACCAAAACAAATCAAATAAACTTGCGACTGCGCAATATGCGATGTGTGATGCGCGATCGCATCGCAAACATTGGTCGGCTATCGGCTTTCGGATGGGTGGTACAAATATGAGTTGCAATTTGCGATCGCGCGATGGTGCAATGATCACATCGCAACATTCAACTGTTGGTTTAACACTTTCCATGCGGTTTTGCGATGATGTGATTTGCGATAGCATCACAAATATGATATAAAATGCTGCGTGGTCTATGGGACCCATGAGCCTTCTGCTTTATGGGAGGGTGATTGTTTATATATATAACATATATATTTGTTCATTCCGCACGCGGAACTCACCACATCAACAAGACACTTGCTGGAATATCTTGCGATTACCGCCTCTTCCATTAACTCCGCCGATTATATTGGTAAGGCTTTAAAGCCTATTCCAATCTATAATCAAAGCTCTGCCTGCTGGCAAGACTTTAGCAGTTGGAATTAATTTCCAACACTTCTTGTTCCGATGGGGCTCTCCCGCTAATAGTGAAGCAGTTTTAACACGATTACATAATACCAATTCAAAAGAGATCTAAGACTGAAAAACGAGGCGACAGTATATATGCAAACAGTGCTAGTTACTACATTGAAAGATGAATCTCGATCCCTACTATGGCAGACAAGGAATAAGATAGGTACCCTATAGCACTTAGAGTGTATATATATGAAATACAGAGATGTTTGAGACAATTGGAAGTTGGAACAATGGTTTACAGTACTAAAAATCACATGTATTCTGCAATGTCTAAAGAGAATGGAAACACAATTATCTGCAATGCCCCGCATTTTCATATTCTACAGTTAGAAAATGGCCTTTTTGAGCGTCGTGAAAGTGACGGAGGACAACGACTGGTCTATGGCAAAGGAATCATATCGCAGAAAGAAATGCGCCACAAAAATTCTAGCCACTTGAACAACAATCTCCTTCCCCGCACATTGCTTGTTATCTGTCGATGTTTCATTCGTTTCATAGCCGTTGGACCAGAGAAAATACTTTACCATCTTCCCGCCCTCCTCTCCCATGAATCGACGGGGCATGAACTCTTCTACCTTGTCGAAAACCTTGGGGTCCTTGGTCGCAAAAGGCTGGTACCTGCCCAGTATTTCCCCCTTCTTCACCCCATAAAACCCATCGTGGGATTCGACAACCAAATCCGTTTTGGCTCTCGCATATTGCAGAGGCACGGGCAGATCTATCCTCAACACCTCGTACACTGTCAAGCGGACCAACGCCATGCTCTCCAGGGCCCTCGTGTTGAGGCCTCCATGTGTCCTAACAGCTTCTCGGACTTCTTCTGCTAGATCTCTCTGCAGTTGGTCCCCCGCGCTGGCAAGGTATTTGACAATATTAGGGAACATCACTATCATTCCAGTGAAGGTGTTGAAGGTGATGTTAAAGAGGAGATCGTCGCAGGCTTTCTCTTTCTTCTATCCGAACTGTTTCTCCCCCATCTCCAGCACCGGAGCGGCATGAATCCACAGGAAACTAAAGAGCTTGTCATAATAACCAGAGACGAGCCAGAAGGGCAGAGGTATTGAATGGATTTTGAGTTCATCCAAGATCTTGGGGAGGAAGCCCGAGCTCAATATCGGAGCAAGTTGAGGCCCTAGTCATATATTAACATACGAAGGGCCATTGGATCCGGGGTCGTGAGTGATGGGATCCGCTCTGGTTATGGACCGACAAAGGAAATTGAATATCAATTGCTCGATCTCGTCGCTAAAAGATGCCTTCGCGCCACTTTCCATTTCTTTGTCAAAGGCGGCGCAGAGCTCGTCGAACGCCCGAGAAAACTCTAGGAAATATCTGTCTCGATTGTTCTTGAGCACCTCGAGGAAAAAGCCCTTTGTTGGAATTTTCTGGGTAATTCCTTAACAAAACAGAGGAAATATAAATTCCTCTTTTACAACACAGAGCTTTAAAAATAAAATAAAATTTCAGACAGACAGACAGAGATATGAAATACCAATTCTATCTCATTAAAAAAAACTGCTGTTACAATTCTTCCTCAACCAGAGGGCTTACAAAATAATTTGACTGCTGCTAACACAGTTCAAAAATTATCACTCTATCATTCACTAAAATATCACTCCGTCTTTCTGCAAAAAAAACACTGCTCTGTATACAAGTATTTCACACTGATGTGCAAAAATACAAAACACTCTCTGTCTCTGTTTGAAGAATGCGTTGTTGTGTATTTCCAAATTCACAGTCTCTGTTTTTTTAACAACAATTCACTGCTGTAAAAACATTAATTTATACAAACATGACTTTGTTCTATATATTAACAAAATATCTCAAGTTCAATTAATGTCATTAACTGACACAACCACAAAATTCACCGCTTGATAAATCTTTAATGGCAACATAACTTCTGTCGGCACCGCTTGAAAAATGCATTGATGACAGATTTGGCTTGGTGGCACTATTTGTCAAATTTCCTTCCCACGCTGCTGTGCTTACATAAACTTCACTGTGTATTTCTTTTTAATGCCTTTCAGGCCTTTTTAATATATATGTGTTACATTTATTAAAAATAAAACAAATAACTTTTAAAACAATAAACCAAACTATTGAATTAAAACATGTGCAATGGGCAAATAAAATTAAACCCCGCAACCGTTTTTGTTAAAATGAAGTGTGGGCCTCGCTGCTGATGATGTCAGCAGCTCCAGGAGGGTTCTCTCATCCGCCTGCCTGGCCTGCTAGACCCCCGCGGAATTAACTTCCGCTTGGCCTCTTCGCTGCCGTCTCTTGGGCAGTTGGAAATTAATTCCAACACTCCCCCTTAATTTCAACTGTTGGGTTTTCCTGCATACCCAGGAATTTTCTGAAATGTTCAAAGCTTTTCTTTGCAAGTGGCTTTGTGAGGATATCTGCAAACTGATCCTCTGTTCTGCAATGCTGCAAAATGAATTCTCCATTGTTAACCAATTCACGTATGAAGTGAAACTTGGTGTCAATGTGCTTTGTCCTTTTATGAAAAACAAAATTTTTAGACAATGCAATAGCTGAGCTATTGTCACAAAAAATCACTGTCCCTTTTACCTGTTCTTGACATAAACTTCTCAACATTTTTCTCATCCAAACTGCTTGACACGCTGCTACTGTAGCTGCCACATATTCTGCCTCTGCTGTAGATAATGCTACAATGGGCTGTTTCTTAGAAGCCCATGAAATGGCTCCTGAACTCATGTGAAAAACATAACCGGAAGTGCTCTTCCGATCATCTACACTTCCATCCCAATCACTATCAGTGTATCCAACTAAATCTGAACATTCTGAAGCAGTATATAAAATACCAAACCTTTTGGTACCTTTAACATACCTCAGAATTCTTTTTGCTACCTGCCAATGTGCATCCTTTGGCTTTTCCATGAATCTGGAAATCAAACTAACAGCATGCATTATGTCCGGCCTAGTTGCAGTCAAATACATAAGGCTGCCAACTATGCTCTTGTATAAACAAGGATCAAAATCCTTGCTGCTGTCCTCTATGCTGAGTTTTAAACCCATCACTGTGGGAGTGATTGCCTCTTTGCATTCCTGCATGTTAAATATTTCAAGCACCTCATTAACATACTTTTCCTGTGAGATAAAAATTCCATTTTCATCTTGTTCTACTTCTATTCCCAAGAAGTATCTCAACAAACCCATATCAGTCATTTCAAATTCTTCTTTCATGACTGTTTTAAAATTTTCAATAAGGCAATCATCATTACGTGTAAAAATAACATCATCAATATACAAAACTACTATCAATATTTTTCCATCTTTTTCTTTGATGTAGAGGGTGGGTTCTCCCTCACACTTTTCAAATCCATTTTCCAGTAGATAGGAATCTATCCTATTGTACCATGCTCTTGGCGCTTTCTTTAGCCCATAAAGAGCTTTCTTCAACTTGAATACTTTGTGCTCTTGGCCTTTCTTTTCATAGTCGAGAGGTTGTTCAATGTAAACCTCTTCCATTAACACTCCGTTTAGGAATGTTGACTTCACGTCCATTTGGTAAACTTTCCACTTGTTTTGTGCTGCTATGGACAGCACTGCTCTCACGGTTTCCATTCTGGCAACCAGTGCAAAAGTTTCCTCATAATATATTCCATGCTTCTACTTATAACCTTTGACAACAAGTCTGGCCTTGTGTCTCTCTATTTTTCCTTCAGCATTACTCTTGGTCTTGTAGACCCATTTAACACCAATAACATCTTTACCTTTTGGGAGTTCAACCAAATCCCAAGTCTTGTTTCTTTCTATGGCATTAATCTCCTCATCCATAGCTTCTATCCATTTCCTATCTTTAATAGCTTCTTCGAAATGAACAGGATCATCAACATGACAATATAAAGCAAACAAAGAATTGATACCTTCATTTGTTATATCTTGTTCATAAATATCTTTCAAACTTCTGAATTTCTTACCTCTTTCAGTAGGTGTACAAATGCTTGAAGAAGCACTTGAATCTCCTCGTGGTGTGCTTGGAGAAGCACTTTCATTTCTCCTCAAGGGTGTGTTTTGCTGCTCCTTTGTTGGTGTTGTTGTTTGGGGATGTATTTCAGCCAACTCATCATCATTCTCATCATGAGATAAACAATGTTTTACATTCACTGTTTTCTCTGTGCTTCCATCCCAAGCTTCCTCTTCAATGAACTGAACATCCCTGCTCACAATAAAATTCTTGCTGGATGGGTTATATAACCTATATGCCTTGGATTCTCCACTGTATCCAATGAAAATACATTTCTCCCCCTTTCTGTCCAACTTCTTTCTTAGCTGATCCAGAATGTGTGCATAAGCCACACATCTGAATACCTTCATGTGTGTGACATTTTTCTTTGTGCCACTCCATGCCTCTTATGGAACTTTGTTCATAACTGCTTTTGTAGGGCATCTATTTAGAATGTACACTGCACAATGTACAGATTCAGCCCAATAATCATTAGGAGAATGCTTTGCCTTTAACATGCTCCTCTCCATGTCCATTATGGTTATATTCTTACTTTTGGATACTCCATTTTGCTGTAGAGTATATCTAGTTGTAAACTGCTTTTGAATACCATTTTCTCTACAAAAACGTAGAAAATATTTAGAAATATACTCACCTCCTCTATCAGTCCTTAAGACTTTGATATGCAGCCCACTCTGATTCTCAACAAGTGCTTTGAAATTTCAAAATTTTTCAAACACTTCACTTTTGTTTTTCAAAAAGTAAACCCAAGTTTTTCTTGTAAAATCATCTATAAATGTTAAGATATAGTGGTTGTTAGCAAGTCATGGAGTCTGCATCGATCCACATACATCTGAGTGGACAATCTCTAAGGGTGCTTTTGCCCTTATGCTTTTCCCGGAAGGAAAAATTTCTCTGTGTTGTTTCCCCAAGATTCAACCTTCACAAAGGCTGTCTAGTTTATCTATCAATGGTAAACCACTTACCATTCCTTTTATGTTCAACAAATTAAGACCTACAAAGATGAGATTTCCAAATCACAAGTGCCATAACCAATTATCATCCTTTGGTTCGCTTTGGAAAGTCTCTTGTGCAACTGCTGCTTTCTCTTCACCATTGTTCAAATCTACTCTCATTTTGCGAGGGAACATTCTGTTCCTTGTCATATTCACTTCAGCAATACACTGATTGTTGGGTGGTTTATCCATGATGGTACAAACATCATCCTCAAAGAAAACATTATATCCCTTATGGACAAGCTGTCCAATACTTAAGAGATTACATTTCATTCCTGGAACATAATAAACATCTGCTATGGATTTATTTGCCCCTAATCTTGTTAAAACATTTACATCTCCTTTTCCCATAACAGAAACTTTGCTATCAGTTCCTAGTGTGACTTGTGACTGCACACTCTCATCTAACATAGAAAACATTGCTATATTTCCTGTCATATGGTTACTACAACCAGAGTATAGAAACCATAAATCCTCATTCTTTTCTTCAGCCATATTACAGGCTAAAAAAAAATTATTTTGGTTGCTATTTTCTCTAGTGAAATTTGCACTAGTTCTACTTGCCATATCTTGCTTCCTCTGTCTACATTCATTAGCATAATGACCATATTTTTTACAATTGTAACATTGGACATTGGACTTATCATACCTTTGTCCTTGTGCATTCTGCTGCCCACTTTGCTAGCTGATGTCTTGGCCGTGGCTGTGATTTTGACTGTTGCACCTTCCATGTGAATGTGAAGGGTTGTTCCTTCCACCTCTATTCTAGCTTCTGCCTCTTCTTATCTTGTTTCCTCTGCCTTGCCCTCTTCCTCTTCCGAAATACATTTGGGTCTTAAAGGCATGTTCAAGAGATGATTTTTCACTCCTACCCAATCTATGTTCA
This sequence comes from Pinus albicaulis, assembly GCA_034641835.2. NCBI lineage: Eukaryota > Viridiplantae > Streptophyta > Pinopsida > Pinales > Pinaceae > Pinus > Pinus albicaulis. The sequence goes on from CM076576.1 coordinate 851,065,901, forward strand.
TGGGTCATCAGTGACGCATGTAGCTCATCCACTGAAAAATTTGTGAGATCCCTAGTCTCTTCTATGGTGGTGACAATCACATCAAATCTTGAGGGTAAACTTCTCAAGAGTTTTTCAACAATCCTCTTTTCCTCAAGAGTCTCTCCATGAGATCTTATTTGTGTGACCATTCCAATCACATGAGTGAAGAATGAGTCAATAGATTCTGATTCTTTCATGCAGAGAGTCTCAAAGTCTCTCCTCAGCAACTGAAGTTTTGTTGTCTTCACCTTTTCCATGCCCTGATAAGATGTCTTGAGAGTTTCCCATGCTTCTCTGGATCTCTTAGCTGCTGTTATCTTTGGAAACACACTCTCATGAACTGCTTGATACAAAAATAAAAGAGCTTTGGAGTCTTTCTTAATATTGCTCTTCAACATCTCTCTTTCTGCTTGAGTTAACATATTAAACTCATGTTCATCTGCTAGCTCTTCAAAGCCATCCTCAAAAAATTCCCATAAGTATTGGGAGACAAATAATGCTCTCATAGTTATTGACCAGTAGACATAATTTTTCCCATTAAATTGTGGAATATGGATATTTCCCAAACCCATACCACTGCTGGCTCCAACCATTCTACACTCTTAACTATGATTCAAAAAACACTTGACTGTGTATTTAAAATTCACTAACTGTACTGCAACAGTAACAAAAAACTGTATAGAGAAATACCTTTGGATTCTTCTTGTCTGAACCTTCACACTGCTGAAGGGGCTTCTGCAATAACAAACTCCTTTTCTTCAGCTTATTTGACCTTCAAATAGCCTGAACTAGCTCTGATACCATGTTGGAATTTTCTGGGTAATTCCTTAACAAAACAGAGGAAATAGAAATTCCTCTTTTACAACAAAGAGCTTTAAAAATAAAATAAAATTTCAGACAGACAGACAGAGATATGAAATACCAATTCTATCTCATTAAAAAAAAATTGTTGTTACAATTCTTCCTCAACTAGAGGGCTTACAAAATAATTTGACTGCTGCTAACACAGTTCAAAAATTATCACTCTGTCATTCACTAAAATATCACTATGTCTTTCTGAAAAACAAACACTGCTGTGCAAAAATACAAAACACTCTCTGTCTCTGTTTGAAGAATGCGCTGCTATGTATTTCCAAATTCACAGTCTCTGTTTTTTTAACAACAATTCACTGTTGTAAAAACATTACTTTATACAAACATGACTCTGTTCTGTATATTAAAAAAATATCTCAAGTTCAATTAATGTCATTAACTGACACAACCACAAAATTCACCGCTTGATAAATCTTTAATGGCATCATAACTTCTGCCGGCACCGCTTGAAAAATGCATTGATGACAGATTTGGCTTGGTGGCATTGTTTGTCAAATTTCCTTCCCGCACTGCTGTGCTTACATAAGCTTCACTGTGTATTTCTTTTTAATACCTTTCGGGCCTTTTTAATATATATGTGTTACATATATTAAAAATAAAACAAATAACTTTTAAAACAATAAACCAAACTATTGAATTAAAACATGTGTGATGGGAAAATAAAATTAAACCCTGCAACCTTTTTTGTTAAAATGAAGTGTGGGCCCACTGCTGATGATGTCAGCAGCTTCGGGAGGGTTCTCTCATCTGCCTGCCCGGCCTGCTGGACCCCGCGGAATTAAATTTCGCTTGGCCTCTTCGCTGCCATCTCTTGCGCAGTTGGAAGTTAATTCCAACACCCTTGAGCTTCTTGTGTTTCTCCTTGGAAGGGTCCATGTAAACAGCAACCCTATAGCCTCCAGTAAAATCTGTGTTGGGCATGTAAGAGCCAGTGAGAACATTTTTCCTCTCCACCTTGCTTAGATCATAAAGAACGGGGAAGCTCTTGGCGTCTAGCAGCATTATTACTCGTGGGTCAGACACACAGGGCGGACCTGGAGGCATGTTCACCCTGAAGACCGTGCCCTCGTATTTCTCAATTCGTTTCTTGAATAAATTTTGGACTCCTTGTGTGACGAAATATTCGAATCGGTCAGCGATAGCACCGAGCAGGGGCAGGCCGTAAGTTCTAGGGATCTCCCTGACAGGAAATGGTCCTGATTAGGCCATGCTCGCCAATTCCATCATCGTTGTCTAGCCTCTCGATTACCTGAAAAATCTCTCTCCGCCTAGATGGATTGCGCTGCTCAGGGAAGAGGCATGAAGTGATATCTTTCTTCAGATTGTTGTCCATAGAGGAGGAAACCTGCCTATAATGTAGAAGAAGCTACAGGGATTATGCAATGGTAGCTGTGAATCCTTTAATGTTGAAGAAGCTACAGGGATTACGCAATGGCAGCTGTAAATCGCGTGAGATAATTACATTTTTTTTAAATGTATATTTGAAAAAGGCTTATATATGGGATGATAGAAACATGTATATAAATTCGCATTGGTTGAAAATCAAGTTTGTTAATGGTAAGAAAACATATCGTATAATAATTTTATTGGAACTATTTCCATGGAATGATACAAACATATTGATGTATTATTATTTTACACTTATAGAAGTTTGAGTATTATCATTCTATAAGTTTGAGATCATCACTTTTCTGAAATGTATATTTGTTGTGTTTAAATGTGTATTTGTTAAGTGTTTAAAATGGATTGATCATTTTATTATATTAGCTTGACATGATCACATATTTTTTAAGGGTAAAAAATCATATCGTATAATAATTTTTTTGAAACTTTATAATATACACAATCATACAAACATATTTCTATAATTATATGTATTAATGTTTTAGATTTAAAGAAGTTGGGGTATTATCATTCTATAAGTTTGAGATGATCACTTTCTTTGAGATAATCACTTTCGGGAAATGCATATTTGTTAAGTGTTTTATGAGCTTGTAATTTTTTTAATTTTATGAAACTTAAAATTTATAATGATATATAAAAATATAGTTATAATTTTTATTAAAATGTTTATCTATATATAAAAGGTTATGATCAAGCTATATATGAAATTAGTGTAAATAAATTTTGTTTGGTTGTCAAACCAACATACTTGTTAAGTAGTAATTTGAATATTAAAGTTAACTAAGATGTATATATTCGATTTTATAAATTTAAATTTATAATTTTTTAATGAAGAAATAGATCTTTTTAACCATTAAACTTATTATATCTATATATATATATATATATATATATCAAATTTATTTTTATTATAAATAATAATAGTAATAATGGAGATACATTAGAAATAGGTAAAGAACAATTAAAAATAAAATCTAAACTTAGAACAACTTATCTTATAGAAGTTATAACGGCAGGAATTATACTTGAGCACAAACACAAACTAATATGTGCAAAGGTTAGTTGTAATGACAACAAATTGGATATACTCATGAAATCCCCAAATCTAAAAGGAACACAAATCTTTAAAAATGAAGATCTCATTCGAGAAGTGATCAGAGGCTTAGTATTTAGCTCAAAAATTAAAGTTCTCATAAATGCTCCAAACTAGAGCGACTGGATAGAGCTCGTTACCTGGATTCCAACGCAGCTCATTTCATCAAAATCCGAGTTTGTATGACTAAGTTATGGTCTGATGTCTATTTTCTCAAATAGGTAAAAAAATGTGCAGAATAGTGACATATTGATGGCAGTCCATTCATCACCTTAGGAATATCGAGGGAATATTCTCCAATTTTCAGCCAATGGAACTGTGGCAAGTGTCACAGTCAGATTCGCCAATGTTGCTTGGGAAATTGAAATTTGTCCTCCTAATCCTAAGGTTGAAATTTCTATTTATGGTGGATTATTAATTTTTACATTGGGGAATTGAGCCAATGGAGAAGGGACACGTGGAGCAGCAAGAGGCTTCCATGTGCCCTCCCCCATGGCAAGGTTGGATGGCATTATTATTTTATCCAAGGTTGAATTTGAAGGTTGTATGGACGCAAATATTATTTTCAATCCAAATTTATATCAAAGGTTAGATGAGCGCAATATATATTATTAACCAATGTCTGAAACCAAAGGTTCATTTAAAAAAAAAGTATTGGCCGAGGAGGGGTGGAGGTCGGGGTTGACCCCGTGACCTCCCACATACAACCGCCAAGACCTACCATCATACCATCACCATGATCCTTGATAACATTAGGATTTCGCATATATTTGAATGTTGATCGCACCCAGGTTGGGGGTCCAAAGGGGGCTAGCCCCCTCCCATATATTCAAGTGCTCAGAACCATGGGCTAGTGCTATTTCACTGGCATTGTTTCAAAAGTTGTTAAACCATGCTTTATTACCACTAATTTGGATTAAGCCCCATGCTAATCCACGTTTAGCACTAAACGCGCTTTTCAGCTAATCCTTTGCTAATCACACTTAACTCGCGCATATCTTAACTTGAATGCTCATTTAGACTGGTAGCATAGTTGGCAAAGTTCGCCAAATACGATGGAGCTCCACTTTTAGTGGAGCTATCTCGCGAAATTCTAGTTTTAGTGGAGAAATAGTAGGAAAAAATAGTTTTTCCATAACTGAGGAAATTTTCAACCAATTTTGGCTTAGGAAGAGTCATTCTTAGTATATTTTGATGTTTTGGAGCCATTGGAGTAGGTTACAAAGGAAACAGGAGACTGTAAACAACACTTTTGCACAATTGAATCTAGTACAAAGGCCCATGCCATGGAATATGGACCAAGGAGATGTAACTCAGGAGGGATTAACTCGTTCATCAAAACCACATGTATTTGACTCATTTGTCTGTGCTTGCTGTGTTTTTATATGTTGTTGTTCATCATTTAGTTTCCATGCTTTTATGTTCATGAAATACACTTAATCTCATCAAGTTTGTTGATTTATCATTCATAAGCACATGTATAAATGCTTGTATAAGAAGCAAACCAATGAACTTTCATATTAAGTCAGAAACTGATATTAGCAAAAAATTAACTAAAAATAAATTTGATATCAAGTTGGTATCAGAGTAAAAGGTTATTTTCTTTCTTTGCGTGAGATTGTGTAAGAAGGGTTTTAATAGTTGCAATTTTGTGATGCCTAAAAGGTTGAAGTTGCAGAGAGGATAAGGGAAGCTATTGGTTGTTAGTCCTGAGATTGGGACCGAAAGAAAAAGAGATGAGAGAGCATCATCTTCACCAAAATATCCACTCAAATCTACACTTGAAGCACCTCAAGTTATATCTCAATCAATTGAGATTGAAGAGGTACAAATTGCACAAGAAACTGAGGTGCTTGAAAATGTACAAACATCAGGAGTTGATCTTGAATCCTTAGCCATTATGTTAGGTGTTCGAGAGACTCAACGAAATTAAGAAGAAGAAGATTTCAAGAGATAATTCAAGGACATTCAGAGAATCGTTAAAATCATGTTTGATGCATTCACTATAGAAAGAGCAGGAGAAGGTTATAAGACTCCACATGGAGAAGGAACTTCAGATGACAAGAAGGATGAAGAGAAGAGTTTAAAAGGCAGTGGAGGAAATCCACCTCCATCTCCACCATCCTCATCATCATCATCTTCATCAACATCTTCATCTTCCACTCCCACCATAGAAACCAACCACACTCATTCAAAAAACCCAAAATAAAAACTCCATTACTCAAGTTAGACATCAAGTTTTAACTTCCCATGTACAATCGTGAGGTAAATGAAAAGAAGTTATACAATTGAAAGTATACTGCAGAGTTCAAAATCTACAAGAGGATGACGTAAAGATCCAGTTGGATTTGTTAAGGCTAGAAGGAGAAACACTAGTTTGGTGGGAGACAAAGACTCAAGAGGAAATGCGAATCCATGGTAAAAAATCCATTTCTTGTGTTGTATTCATCTCTTCCATTAAAATATAGTTTTATCGATTGGCCCATATGAAAAAAGAAATTATGAGTTGGCAAAACTTTAGGCAACTCAAAGGCCAAACAATTCAAGAGTACACCTAGGAGTTTAGAAATAGGGATTTGTTGTTAGGAGTAAAATTGAATTCCCAAGACATACTAATGAAATACATTGGGGTTTTACATTCCCACTTAAAATATACTATCCTTATGTTTAACCCAACAAATTAGATGAAGTATGTGTGCAAGCCACGTATCTTGAAGCAAGGGGAATGAACATTCTGGAAGAGTGTAGTAAGAAGAAGCCATTCAAGGGTAAGATAAAAGAGAAGGGAAAGAAGAATGTAAGAATCAAGAAAGAAGGGGAGAAAAGTACATGCAAACATTGTTCCAGAGTGGGGCATGATGAAGCCAACTGTTGGAAACTACATCTCGAACTAAGGCCTAAGAAACCAAATAACAAGGGGAAACAAAAGATGACTGCCACTGTTGGCTTGAGGGGTCCTAACCTAAGTTCGGAGGTTAAGGTTTGCCAACAAACCCATATACTACTGGCCCTTTCGGCAGTGACCTGCTTGCGAAGGCCAAAGTCTCACCCGAAGCAGTATGGGTGGGTGCTGGAACTAGGTTTCCGCACCCTGAGAGAGAGAGCAGGTAAGTTGAACCGTTCGACAACTATCAGATCTACGCAATCAAAGGTCATTCGTAGGACTTTCAATGATTAACCAGAGTATAGTTTTAACAAATTTATATAACAGGCTCATATCCACATGTAGATACCCAAGTATAAGCATAAAAAATATATTCACAACAGACTTAATCAGATTGCAGATACAGTTATCATAACACAGATAATTCGCAGCTCATAAACACATATCATTCACAGCTCATAACAGAACCATATATAATTCGAGTCCACAATAACCAGATAGATCAACCAACATCAAATAGCCACGATATTTTGCATATATTACTTATCAAAAATTCTCTTACATACCCCCAAAACTCACTTGCGCACATAGCCAACAGGGTTCGCACACAGCCGGACAAAGGATCTCTGTGCACATAGCCATCACGAGTACTAACCTAATAACCCAATCCCAGATCTAAAAGTTCGCAGTTAGCATCAATCTCTATTCATTCCTACCTATTGAATCAAAAGGTTCAACTATTTATAGTACTTTAGCCTACGCATCCAATGGTCCACAAAATGCAGTTTGCAGACTCTTGGTCTACCCTTGGCCCGCTTACAATGTATTAGGGGTTTTGACCCACCTCATAACCCCTATGCTAGAATAAATATAATAAAAAATATACAAAATGGACCAGATTCGCAGCTTGCAGGAGACCCTGTTCCAACAGTCCCCCAACAGAATCTTGTGACTCGTCCCAAGTTACTGTGGTGGTGGGGTCTCCACCTACGCATGCAGTGCATTGATGGCTGTGACTAGTGGGGGAAACACTTCTAGACTCTGAGTAGCATCACTCTGTGTAATATCCATGAGATTTTCTGAGGTTGGTCCCTCTGTCATAGCCATGATACTCTCCAGTGTTTGGTTTAGGTGCTTCATAGCACCATCAACATCCTGTGAGAGCTGGAAGGCCACAACAGTCCAAGGCTTTAAGCGTTCTCTTAGGATGTCCTTCTTATGTCAAAGTTCCTCAATATCATATTGGAGGTAGTTGTTGGTCCTTAGACGAGCCATACACTATGTAGGGACCAAAGTGGGTAAGGTAGCCCCATTCTGGTCAAAAGCTTCCTCTTTCTGCTACAATTCCTAACTAATTTTTCGGAGGATCGGATGTTGCTGGACTTTGGTCCATAACTGCAGGGCTGTTTCGAGCAACTGGGAGCCCTAAGAAATTTTTCCTGTAATGGTTTCCATAGCTGTGGTCACTAGCGCAACATGCTGGGTGAGTATCTCCAGGGGTGTTTCGAGCTGCAATTTGGCCTGCAGGTCACTGATTTTCTGCTCCTGCTACATCTTAATGACCTACATTTCTATCCTAGATGCCTTCAACGTTGCAACCAATCCTTCAACTTTAGCCCAGGGTGTGGCTATGGTCAAGATCTCTACTGTAACCTTCGTGTAGAGTTGGTGGATCACTGTTTCAAGCTCCAACTGCTGCGAGATAGTGAGGAGCACTTTTGCATTCTGCTAGATGATGGTCTGCTCGGCCATACCTAGCTGTTGATGTACTTTCTGGTCACGATGGTGGATCTCCTGAAACATGGTGATGTGGAGGCCCTGTAATTCCACGTGGAGTTGCTTAGAGAGATCCAATTACATCCCTGTTCCTGCTTGGAGTTGCATTCCTATAAAGGTAGTGCTAGGCAAAGAGGAGAGTCGGCCTTCTTTTGTAGCTAGCGCTGCACTGCTGATTTCCAAGGGAGTCCGTACCTGAACTATGATGGTCTGCAACATATCTGTCTTCAACTAGAGGGTGTGAATCTTGGCCTGGATGGTGGTGATCGCAACCTTCTGTTGTTCCTTGATGGCTGCCCACTTATCCTCTATAGCCAGTGTAACTGCGTCCGCGATTTGCTTGAGGTCATCGTCAGTTGGTGTGGCCGTCGCATAATATTTCTTACATTGGGCACACTGCTTCTTTCGGGACCCTTTTGCAGGCTCGCCCGACCACTTCGTACCCTGGGCAGAGGTGGTATCTTTGTCATTCAACCCTCTCATGCCCAAGTCTAGTTGTGAACTGACCCAAGTCTCAGCCTTGACGCCCGTTTCGACAGTCTGCGGTAGTTGTGCATCCTTTTCCGTAACTGCGTTCAAGCCCTTTTGGCTTGGTCTTGCGGCCTCCTTTGGGTTGACAAGGGGGGTCACTTTTGTCATGCTAGTCCCTTTGGTGCTCCTTTCACCAGTTTTGAAGCCAGTCCTCCACGCAGGGAGCTAGAGCGCAATTATCCTATTAATTTCCTCGTACTCAGGTCCAATCTCCATGATTTTTTGCAATTTCTGGCTGTAGGTGCCGAAGCTTCTGCAGGGTTAGTAGTTTTCATTTTAGCGTGAAAAAGGAATCCTGATTCTGGGGGACTATTGGCAATGGGAGTAGGTTGGTTAGTCACGAACAGAATGCCACAGGCCTAGAGAACCGTGTAGCATAAAGAAAATACATACGGATTATGGAAGCAATACGGAACCCTTGTCTGAGCTATTCTTCCTACTTTATAGTGCCTAGAGTCATCCAACGGTGGGGTAAACTTCACCTGGAACTTACCATCAACTAAACGGTAAAAAATCTCAAGGAATTGCCTCATTAATTTCCATCCGCCCACTCCATTCAACAGTAACTTTTCCTTTTTACCAAATTTTACTGTTTCAGAGGCTATTCTCCGCTCCTTATGTGTGCTCAGTGTACCTGTTGAGCTTGGAATAACTACCTGCGCCTCCTATGCATCCTTCCCCAACACAGGCTTGTTCCCTAGGTACTTCAAAACCAAAGACATGCTCTTCTGACATGCATCATCCCAATAGAACCAAACCACCTTCGCAACCAAGTTTCTCAGAGGTGTTGTGATTAGTGTGTACTGTCAAACGAACTTCCTATAATATCCTATGTGGCCGAGGATTGAGCGCAGCTTTTTATTTACTATAGGAGTATCTGTTTCCTCAATCTGAGGCAACGTAGGGTGCGTCTCAATGCTACCCATTCACAGCCTAAGCAGCCTGGTAAACATGCGCATCCCTTCCAATTCTGAGTCAGAGGCAGCTTGTGGATCATCCTCACCCTCTTTTAGGGCTAGGTTGCAGTAATCGACCATACTTAGTACCTTCGCTTCCCACGTGGGTACTTCAGGTGCGATACACAGGTGCGTTTCACCCTGTGCTACAGTCTCAATGTTCCGCAGAGCTGCGTTCAGTGCCTCTGTCCCACCTACGAACCCAAATGTTCCTATAAATTCATCCCTCAAAGCCTCCCAGTGCTGGGTGCACTGGTGGAGCTTCGTCTCTAAGTACCATGCAGTGGGAAGTGGTCTCAAGGCATGAATAAGTAGATGAACCCACTCCTAGGTAGATCTATCGCACAATTGTCTTATCCAAGCGACCAAATATTCGCGTGGACTTTTGGGTCCAAGGAACGTTTTGATTTTCACATCAACTGGGGCCTCAAATCGTAGGATCAACATATTTCAGACACTCCTCCCAATCCTGGAATGTCTCCTCATGCGTTACCCACCATTACACAGGCGATCCTTGCATGGCCAGCTTACAGGCCCATAGTCATCGTTCTTGGGGAACCTCAGCTTCAAATGCCCACAAAAAGTCCCTAATATTACCAAAACCATTGAAATAAGAGAGATCTCTTACCTCCGAGGAGATGCAATGGAATTTCTTCATTACCCAAAGATATCTTAGCGCAGAGGCATCATGTAATCGGTTTTTTCAATTCTCCATATCCCCATCCGAGTCGGAGGAACATTCGCTATCCTTTTCCCAGCAGAGTACCACCTCTGCCATGGGGTTGATCCAGTCTTTGTCTCATGTAGTCAACTTATAGTTGTGATCTACATCCTCTTCTTCACACACTGGTTCTGTGTATCTTTCACCCTCTATTTGATCTAATGGTATTATTACCCTTGTACCGTTATTCTCGAATACCATGCTTCTCTTCTTTAGGTTAATGATGCCTCCCATATCAATGGCCCAATCCAAGTCTAGGAGCGCAGGGTATGGGTCCTCATCTTTGACAATTTGAATTACTTCAAAGTCAGCTCGGACCTTAACCCTTGCGATATCCACCCCAATCTTTGATAGTCTTCCCAATGGAATGATCTTCTGTTGATTTTCCATACAGAGCTGGATAGTGGACCATTTCAACTTAGGCTCCTCCATGCATTGCCAATTTTGTTTAGGTAATACATTCACATCTGACCCTAGGTCCAGAATAGCCTGATCCATCTCATAATCACTAATTTGCAGAGTTAACCGCATCTCTTTGCCGATGCATTTCTTATACCCATAGAGTTTATGTACATCCTTGATTTCTGGAGGGAGGATAGGTTGTGTTGTGCAGCTATCTATCAATTCTTGAAGATTTTCCACAGCCCTCGGGTTGCGCAGCAGCTTCATCCACACTTGTAAAAAAGGTTTGATCTCCTCATCTACCTTGAGGTCCTCAGGCCACTGCGAAGTAGATGCCTCTTCCTCAGCAAAGTCCTTGCTAGCTGTGATATATGTTTATTTATCCTTTTTAGTTCCAACCCTTCCTATTTGCTAACTACTAGCTAGTTCAGAGGCTCGGTTGTAGTCTCCTCCCAAGGCCCCCCGATGGACATCCCACTTCGTGTTACGACATTCACGCTTAGATATTTGTCTCGTAGTTCTACCTTAACCCTCTGCACATTTTGCATAGGTGACGATCAGGACTGGACAATCTTCAATCGCATGGTCCAGTTGCCTACAATACCGGTAGGTCTGTCTTGTGGGGTTTGGACAGTCCCTGGAAAAATGCCCTACCTCTCCACAATTATAATAGATGAGCTGCCCTCGTCCCTAACCTATGCTTCCACTTCTTCCACCTCCCCTGCCCCTTGCTGGGGAGCCCCGTGCACTCGAGAGCAATATGGGTGAGGATGGGTCCGACTGCACCCTATAGAGATTTCCCTAATCGATCATCAAATCATATGTCTAACAGTTCTATTCATCATGTCCTTCCAACCTGCAGAGCCTGCACCATTGCTGTTTTACTTCTGGGACATACACAACAAGGCGACGATAGTGGTTCGTGTCGTGCAGCCCTACAACATAGAAATCATCTCACCATAGTGCTGACCCACTTGGTCCTACCACTTCCCTAGGGCGCAGTGGACTAGGTCCCCCAGCCTGCATGTAGTCTGTTAATAACGAGCAGTTATCCCTGGTGTGACCATTTGTCCTACAACGTATGCACCATCTTTCTGGGCTAGCCTCTGCGCCTCTCTCCTTTTGCAGGTTCTAGATATCCATGTGCATTGCCTCTAGTTTTCCTTGGATCTATTGGATGCCTAGCTAGGTATCATCTCTGGGTGCAGCTTATAACTTCATAGCGACCTCTAGGGCTTTTTCTGGAGATTCAAAAGTTTGGTGACCCATAGGTACACAAAGGTGAGGCAACAACATAGTAATGAACCACTCCATGTGTTGTCTTCCATCGTACTAAAATCCTCCTTCCTTTATCACCTTCTTCAGTCATTTATCAACCTCCCATAACGATTCAGAAGGCCCTTTCTTGAAATCCTTTAGATCGACCACTATTTGAGAATAGGACTTAGGCTACTTGAATTGTTGTTTTAAGGTGTCCTTGATCTCATCAATGGTTGAATTTTCATGTTATTCGATGTATCCGATGTACCAATCCAAATATATTCCTTCAAAGGAAAGGGACAGTTGTGCCCTCTTCACCGCGTCACTAGCTATGTTTTGTGTAGTCCATATCGATTCTACGACAAACCAGAAATGCTCCATGTCCTCATCTCCCACACCCTTAAAGGTAGGAAATTTCATGTGCACAGCCATGTCGTCCTCTGGTGGTGGGGGTGTAGGTGAATTCTTACCCCTACGCTGGTTCGAAAGTGGTGTGGTTGGAGGACTCTGCGCAGCTGCTTCTCTTACTAGGCTGTAGACAGATCTACCCCCTTCTAGGTTGGTCCGATAGTATTTTCCACTTCGGGTCGTGCTTTCATTCGGATCAATGGACATTCACTCAGTGTGGATACACAGAATACTTTTTTCGCACAGTAACATCTTAATAAACAATGGTAAAGTCTTCAAATACTTACTTCTAAATTCTTTGAAGAATCTCCGTTCTGCTTCGGAGTAGGAGAGTAATTGATCGATGGAAAATTTCATCATGAATCCTCCTAGCACGTTGTCCACCCAGTGATCTATAGTGCGAGTGATGGTGTTATCAGCATTCTCTAACTTCTAGATCAATTCTGGGGTCCATTGTGTGACCCGCTCGTCCTTCCAACACTTCTGAAATTCAACCAACCTTGCGAGCCACTCCTAGAGCTCGATCGCAATATTTACAAAGAAGATCTCATAGATATCTGTGAAGATATGTCTGTTTTTCCACTCTTCGATGGTCAACCTATCATTGAGGTTTTATTTCACTACGAATTCCTAAACTTTTCGTTCAAACCATTCATCAATTTATTTTATTTTAGGTTTCTATTATGGCCTTGGCATTACCCGATCCCTCTCTCAAAATGCTCCTAGTCCCAGAAACAGAACCATTTTTTGGCTTGAGGGGTCCTAACCCAGGTTCAGAGGTTAAGGTTTGCCAAAAAACCCCTATACTAATGGCCCTTTGGGTATTGACCTGCTTGCGCAAGCCAAAGTCTCACTCGAAGTAGTATGGGTCGATGCTGCAACTAGGTTTCCACACCCTGAGAGAGAGAGAGCAGGTAAGTGGAACCATTTGGAAACTATCAGATCTACGCAATCAGAGGTCGTTCGTAGGACTTCCAATGATTAACTAGAGTACGATTTTACCATATTTATATAATATTCTTGCATCCACGTGCACATAGCCAAGTATAAGCATAAAAAATATATTCGCAGCAAACTTAATCAGATTGCAGATACAGTTATCATGACACAAATAATTTGCAGCTCATAAACACATTTCATTCATAGCTCATAATAGAATCATATATAATTCAAGTCCGCAATAACCAGATACATCAACCAACATCAGATATCCATGATACTTCACATATATTACTTATCAAAAAGTTTCTTACATACCCCCAAAACCCACCTGCGCACACAGCCAGCAGGGTCCGCACCTAGCCGGAAAAAGGATCTCCATGCGCACAGAAAACAGGAGTCCTAACCCAATAACCCAATCCAAGATCTAACCATTCACACTTAGCATCAATCTCTATTCATTCCTACCTATTGACTCAAAAGTTTCAACTATTTATAGTACTTTAGCCTACGCATCCCATTGTTCACAAACAACGGTTTGCAGACTCTTGCTCTACCCTTGGCCCACTTACAATGTATTAGGGGTTTTGACCCACCCCAAAACCCTTGCGCTAGACTAAATACAATAAAAAATATATGAAATGGACCAAATTCACAGCTTGCAGAAGACCCTGTTCCAACAGCCACCACACAACAAGATCTTGGATTTGATTCCAAAGATGAGACCAAGATTGTATCCATGGTTAACAAAGGAAAGGAAGTCGTAGCAAGTAATAGCTCATCAAATAGTCACAAAAAAACTCCAAATGAATACAAAAGGATAGAATCATTCCATGTTAGAGTGATTTCAAATAATACAAAGATTGATGCAATGTTTTATAGTGGGTCACAAGCAAATCTAATTTTAGAAGACTTGGTAAAAACGATTAACATTGAAACTGTACCACATCATAAACCATACCCGTTGGGTTGGATAGTTAAGAATGCCAATTTATAGGTTACAAGAAAATGCACATTTTGATTTTCTATTACTGCAAACTTTGTTGATGAAGTCGAGTTATACTTGACATTTTTGGGATTATCCTTCGAAGTCCATATTTGTATGACAAGAAAGCGGTGTTTTATTACCATTAGAAAAAATATAATTTTATTAAGGATGGGGTGGAGTATATTGTGAGAGCTCATTGCAAAAAAATGAATATTTCTTTAGTTAATGCAGGGAAAATGAAGACGCTAGTTAATCCAAGTAAATATTTTGTGCTTCTCATGATCAAGAAAAAGGATGATGTTGACTATGAATATTTTGAAGGATGTGATGATAAATTAAAATATGATTTGTTTGATGTGGTAAGTCAGCATGGTGAGATGTTTCAAGAACCAAGTGGGTTACCTCCCAAGAGGGGAATTCAACATGAGATTTAACTCGATTTGGGTAAATTTCGCTACCCTTTAAACCAAGACCTTTTACTTTGGCTGATGTGTTATAATTTCATTCAATTAAAGCATTAATGAACATAAATGAACATCTACATGCTATAAAGAAGAGGAATATAACAAGCATGAGCATATAAGACATTGATAACAGAGTTCGTCCAGGAGGGACTACATCTCCTGGCCTCGGTGTCAAGATGGTGTAAGCCGCTGCATTAAGTGTTGTAAAGAGTGATGATGTACATGGATAGTGTTTTCTATGTGAAGGAAAATTCCCTCACACAGGAGTGGCTGGTCCTCTCTACGAGATGTCCCACTAGCAGAACTCTCATTCATAAAAGGACTCTTATTCGTATGAAAATATCTCACACATAATGACTATGAGTATCCTTCCAACATGGAAAACAAAGGGATCTGAAACATAATACATATGACAATGAGTATCCCGCCAACATGGCATCAAAGGGATCTCAGACATAATACAAATCCATGATAGAAAGTACATCTCACATCAAGAACAAAACAAGATCTCAGATCAAACATCAATAGGGAGATGTACATCACAATGCATCTCATAATGAAGAGACAAAGAAGTACATGAAATAAACTCATCATATACCTCACTCTGAAGATGACTAAAGAATGGGCTGCTCCATCACTAGATCTGAAATCACCATCACAATCGTGACGTCAAAAGATGTAAAATTGACTTCTCACTCAATGAATGCTGACACTTGCAACTTCACTTCAAAAAGTGGCCAAAAAATATAAATGGAAAATGGAAAATCTTTATATGCCATCAAATTCGTGACGTCGAATAGTGCAAAATCGACTGTCAAATTTTTGAATTCTAACAAAGTTAAAATCTGGGCAAAAAGGAATCTTTTAGATTCCCCCTAGATTCCTCAAAGATGCCACTCCATGGGTGGACTCGAAATATGCAACTCAAAAGGCGAATTCAACCTCGCCATTGCATTCCTTGTGAAAAACTGTGAAAAATGACTATAAACTTGACTATATTTTGACATGGAGAAAAATAACCTCCCTGGGAAAATTTCAAGGATAATGGTGTTACTCCCTATTTTTGGGCCTGCTCATGGTTCCGCCTATAATTAAAAAAATTACTGCCTCGATTTGCGTGCACGCTCTATTTTTCCTTGGCGTGGGTGTACTTGTGAAGAACTGGGTTTAAGTAATAAAATGTGGACGAACATTCCCAAGAAGCCCGTTGGGCACGTTGGTTAAAGATCCAAATTACGAGGGAGGGGGTCGTGTGGTCAAACCCTGCCCCCTCCTTTTTAAAGGATGAGTTTGACTTCAAAAAAATCTGGACATTCTTTTGTAAGCCTCAACTATATATATAAGTATTAAATGTGGGTACTTTAGAGGGGCTGGGCCTGCATTGGGCAGCTTACCCCATACCCTCCACTAGCACGATTGTAACAAGTGTCGTGTGGGTTGACGGTGGGAGTAATACCCCCACCACCCATCTATATATATATATATTTGTGGCCATTGCTTTTTTGTGGTTCGCGGAATGTGGGTGGTATGGGATGTTGCATTGTTTGATGGCTGCGGAGAGGCTACCATGTGGGCAGGGCATCGGGGCCGGCGGCGGGTTCAAATCCCTCCAACCTCATATGTGATTTATGGTGGTTGGTTGTCATGCATCCATTGGGGGTCATGACCCATCGGAATTTTAATATTTATTATAATATGGCTGATAGTGCCGACTAGGCGTGGCAAGGTTGGTGGCTCGCCACCCCAAAACTATTTATATTTTATTTATAATTAACCCAACCATACATTTTTTAAATTTTGGTTTTTTGGTGTTAGCAGGCATTTTAAGTGTCCCATAATTTCTCCCAGAGTCCGGTCAGAGTTGGCCAGAATCTGATGGCCAGGTTTAAGCAAATTTTTTTCCTCTTTAAGTTGCCATATCACCAAGTCAACCCTCAAACTTTGACTACTCCTACTTTCACATACGAGCTTTGTTTGACGAATCGTATGAACTACTGCGATGAAGACAGTGAGATCTTCAACTTGAACGTAGTTTGAGAGAAATCCAAACACTTTTATTTTTGAGCTTCCGTAAGCCTTGTTTCTCCTAGCTGTGTCTCTAGAGCCACCTAGATCAATCCTCCCCACTGAGGAGATTTTGGTCCTCCAAAAGAATAAAAAAGAATCTAAAATTGTTGTGTACTATGTCTGCACCACAAGTGCCCTGAAAAGGTCACCCTTACATCTCCTTCACCTTTTTCCTTCGGAGCCTTAAGCGATGAACCGACCCCTGCATTCCCTGCAAACCTGTAGTACAATATCCTGTAGATTACATGCTCCAATTATGACCCAAATCATTCCCCATACTTGCAATGATTTCATAACATGTACTCGATGGTCAAGCTTACATCGAGATGGAAATCACACCCCAACTACCATTACAAGACAAGACATCATTGTCGCATTTTGAAGTGATGGAAAACACATCATCACTTTTACGTGAAAGAAATGCATTACAAGATTTATAACATAAGGCCAAAATATCATTGTTGCTTAAAAAAGTGATGGAAAAACACATCATCAATTTTACAGTTAAAAATGAAACATATGATTTAAAAACATGACCATGACAAGCTAACATATCTAGAAAATCTAGAAAAATCATCTCTCACTTATCAAAGTGAATGGGTCATCTCCCTATGGCACGTTTGCTTGTCGAACAATTTCAAATGTTTCATGCACCAAAGCTTTGTCCTTAAGGTGCTTCTCTGGATGGAGCCTCCAACACGTGGCTCTTTTATGGCCACTTCGGTTGCAATGGGTGCAAAAGGTATTTTTCCTCCAAACCTTCTTAACCGATTTCTTTCCCTGTTGTGGAGAAGGCTTTCCATGCCTCATCCTTCTTTGTGCTGCCATAATTTTCCAACACTTAGAAAACACATGGTTATGTAAACCAAAAAAATGACAATTTTTTTGATGCCATGTATTACGACCATGATTATCAACATTCTTATAATAAAAATGCACTCTGGAATAACAAGACTCATTATACCTTCTCTGGTGGTCTCTGGTGTGATCATGGTGATGGGAGCTCAACTCAGCTCTGTAACATGCACTACCATGGAGTGATGGTGAGATTTTCCCATCAATCCTCTCCTCTGGAGAGCTCAACAATGTCTATTTTCCTTTAACATCCTTCGAACATCCTCCTTTAGTTTATCCCAAACCCGCATTGCGAGGTCTCTGCACAATCTCCAATGGTTGAGTTATGCCTTGGCCATGAATGCCAAGACATCATCCTTTGTAACCCATATTTGTGAGGAGTCTCATGTCAGTTCCTATAATGGGTATCCCCATACTTCCAATCGAAATGATTCATGTGAAGAAACTGAAGAGAAATCAACATTGTTTACCTTAGTTGTCGACTGCGAAATAGGTGAAGAAGGCCTCTCTAAGCCTTCGTTTACTTCCTCCAAGGCCTCTATCGCGACTTGCAGCTGAAGCTGCAATCACTGCTTCTCCTCCTTCTCTTCCTATAGGAGTGCCTTCAATGCATCATGATATGCTTGAAGAATTTCATTATTGTGCTTCAATTCTTCCAACACCTCTGTCGTGCTTGCAACTGAAGCTACAATTGATGTTTTCCCTCCTTCTCTTCCTCTATGAGTGTCTTTAATTCAATGTTCTCTGCTGCTTGTTTTTCATAAGCTTTGTAGAACATGTCTGCTTTCTTAGACACCCTAAGCATGGTCTCATACATATCCTTGACATTCTCGATTTCTCAACTCAGTGAATGCTCAATATTTCACACTTGTAATCCAATCAGCAAGAAGACCTGCTTTGATACCACTTAATCTTGGTAAATTTCGCTACCCTTTAAACCAAGACATTTTACTTCAGTTGATGTGTTAGAATTGCATTCAATTAAAGCGTTAATGAACATAAATGAACATCTTCATGCTATAAAGAAGAGGAACAGAACAAGTATGAGCAACATAAGACATTCATGATGGAGTTCATCCAGGAGGGACTACATCTTCGGGCCTCGGTGTGAAGATGGTGTAGGCCACTGCATTAAGTGCTCTAAAGAGTGATGATGTACATGGATAGTGTTATCTCTCTCAAGGAAAATGCCCTCACGTGGGAGTAGTTGGACCTCTATATGAGATGTTCCACTACCAGAACTCTCATTCATAAAAGGAGTCCTATCAATATGACAATAACTCACACATAATGACTATGATTATCTCACCAACATGGCAAAAAAAGGGATCTCAAACATTATACATGTGGCAATGAGTATCTGAACAACATGGCATCAAAGGGATCTCAGAAATAATACAAAACCATGATAGAAAGTACATCTCATGTCAAGAATAAAACAAGATCTCACATCAAACATCAACAGGGATTTGTACAACATAATGCATCTCATAGCAAAGAGACAAATAAGTACATGAAATCAACTCATCATATACCTCACTCTAAACATCACTAAAGAATGGGCTGCTGCGCTGCTGGATCTGAAATCACCATAATAATCGTGGCTTCGAAAGATGTGAAATTGACTGCTCACTCACTGAATGCTGACACCTGTAACTTTACTTCAAAACTTGGCCGAAAAATATAAAGCTCATATGGAAAATCTAAACATTCCATCAGATTCATGATGTTGAATAGTGCAAAATTGACTGTCAAATTTCTGAATGCGGACAAAGTTAAAATATGGGCAAAAAGGAATCTCTTAGATTCCCCTAGATTCCTCAAAGATGCTGCTCCGTAGGTGGACTAGAAATATGCAACTCAAATGGTGAATCCAACCTTTCCATTGTGTTCCATACAAAAAACTGTGAAAAATGACTGTAAACTTGACTATATTCCGACATGGAGAAAAGTTACCTCCTCGTGAAAATTTCAAGGATCATGGTTCCACTCCCTATTTCTGGGCTTGCTCATGGTTCCACCTGTAAATTAAACATTCACTTCCTCGATTTGCATGTGCATTTCATTCTGCCTTGGCCTGGGTGCACTTGTAAATAACTTGGTTTAAGTAATAAAATGTGGACGGACTTTCCCAAGAAGCCCGTTGGGCATGCTGGTTAAAGATCCAAATTATGAGGGAGGGGGTCGGTTGGTCAAACCCCACCCCCTCCATTTTAAATGCTGAGTTTGATTTGAAAAAAATATGCACATTCTTTTTTAAACCTTGACTGGATATTTAAGTATTAAATGTGGATACTTTCAGGGGGTCGGGCCCACATTGGGCGGCCTGCTCCGTACCCTCCGCTAGCATGGTTGTAACAAGTGTCATGTGCATTGGAAGCGGGAGTAATACCCCTGCCACCCATATATATATAGGGGTATTACTCCCACCGCCAACGCACACGACACTTGTTACAACCATGCTGGTGGAGGGTACGAAGCGGGCCGCCCAATGCGGGCCCAACCCCTCGAAAGTCTCCACATTTAATACTTATATATATATATATATATATATATATATATGCGGTCATTTTTTGTTTGGGGCTCGCAGAATGTGGGTGGTATGTGATGTTTCTGTTGTTTGATGATTGCGGAGAGGTTGCCATGTCGGCGGTCCAGCGACGGGTTCAATTCTTGCCAGCCTCATATGTGATTTACGGTGGTTGGTTGTCATGGGTCACGGCCTATCGGATTTTTAAAATTTATTATAATATGGTCGGTAGTGCCGACTCGGGGTGGCGGGGTTGGTGGCCCACCACCCCAAAAATATATATTTTTATTTAGAATTAACCCAACCATACATTTTTTAAAAATTCAATTTTTTGGCATTAGCGAGCATTGTAAGTGTCCCACAATTTCACCTGGAATCTGACAGGAGTTGGCAAGAATCTGGTGGCTAGGTTTCAGCAAATTCGTTGCCTCTTTAAGCTGCCATATCACCAATTCATCCCTCAAACTTTGACTGCTCCTAACTTTTTCATACGAGCTCGGCTTGACGAACAGTTCACACTAATGTGATCAAGAAGACGAGATCTTCAACCTAAACCTAGTTCGAGATCAATCCAAACACTTTGATTTTTGAGCTTCCATAAGCCCTTTTTGTCCTGTGTGTCTCTAGAGCCACCTAGATCACAACTGCAGCAGGATGTTCCACTTCCAAACATTGGTATGTATCAAATGCAAATTATGGAGAGTTTGGAAATCAAGAAGAAAATCTAAGCATTTTTGAACAAAGGTATCATACGCCCATCTACTTCGCCATGTGGTTCACTAATTGTTTTGGTACCAAAGAGGATAATACTTGGTGCATGTGCATAGATTTCCGTGCACTGAACAAGATCACGATAAATAATCATTACCCACTCCCACACATTGATTATTTGCTATAGCAATTAAAGTATGAAAATTATTTCACTAATCTAGACTTACTAAGTGGTTATCATCAAGTTAGAATAGTTGAGGAGGACATTTGGAAAACCACATTTAAAACTAGACAAGGATTGTTTGAATGGCTAGTTATGCCATTCGGTCTAACAAATGCTCCAACTACTTTCATGAGAGTTATGAATGATGTACTAAGACCATTTCTATATGAATTATTCATCGTTTCCTTAGATTATATTTTGGTATTCAGCAAATCAAGAGATGAACATGTCATTCATGTGAACAAGGTAATTGATGTATTGAAAAAAGAGCTGTTGTTTTTAAATATGTCGAAGTGTAAGTTTGGAAAGACTTGTTTAGTGTATTTGGGACACATTGTTGGAGGAGCTGAGTTGAATATAGACCCTTCCAAAGCATAGGTCATTCTAAATTATCCCAAGCCCAATACAGTTACAAAGGTAAGAAGCTTTCTTGGGGCAGCACAGTATTGGAGGAAATTCATTGTTAATTTTTCTTCCATTGTAGCTATGTTACATGCATTGACAAGTGTCAAGAAATTATTCCATTGGGAAGATATGTAGCTAAAATCATTTGATTCTTTAAATAAAAATATAATTTCAACACTGGTATTGGCTCTTTCGGATCTTAGACAACCATTTGAGATCCAAATAGATGCAAGTGATTACGTCATGGGAGCAGTTCTCATGCAGCATGGCAAGCCTATTTCATTTCATTCTAAATTTTTTAATGGATCCGTGACTAACTATCCCACCTATGACAAATATTTATATGCATTGGTACAAGTGGAAAGAAATGGGGAAATATACCATTATCCATACTGACCATTAGCCATGATTACAGTACTGACAATCACAGTCAAAGTTTCAGGAATCAAGACATTTATAATGGATGGGATTTCTACAACAATTTCATTTGGTTATTAGGTATGAAAATGGAATCTACAATAAGGTAGCTGATATGCACTCTAGGCCTATTGTAAATTCATCTATTATCCTCAAGCACAATTCAGTTACGCATGAAAGTTACATTGAACAATATGCAAATGATAGTGATTTTCAAGATGTGTATGAAAGATTTAGTCATTGAAATTGAAATGAAGAGTTAGATTATCACGTGCATAAAAAAAATTTGTATCACTTCGGAAAGCTATGTATACCACAGGGAGAAAGAAACAATATCATAAGGGAGGCACACACTTCATTGATTGCTGAACATTTCAATGTAGGCAATGCAATAACGAATCTCCAAAGGTATTATTATTGGCCATGCATGATTGATAGTGTATCTCGTTTTATTAATTTTCTTTATATGCAATAAGTAAGCCTAGTAATAGGAAACTTGGATTGTACACTCCACTTCTGGTTCCTTCACATCCTTGGGAAAGTATCTCAATGGGTTTTGTAGATGGTCTTCTAATGTCAAGGAAAGGTCATGACTACATGTATGTAGTGGTAGATAGGTTCAACAAAATTTGTCTTTTGATGCCATGTAAGAAAAAATTTATAGTTGAACAAACAACTCATATTTTCTTTAAAAATGTATGGGTTAATTTTGGTCTTCTACTTCTATTATAAATGATTGAGATTCCTTATTTGTTGGGAATTTTTGGTTAAAATTGTGGGACATCACGGACACAAAGTTGAAGAAGAGTACAACATTTCAACCGAAAACAGATGGTCAGAACAATGTGGTAAACATGAAAATCATTCATCTTCTTAGAGGTTATTGCAGCAAACATCCCAAGTTGTGGGATGAATAGTTGCATTACATTCAACATGCATACAACAAGACAAATCATTCTTCCACAAACACATCACCATTTGAGGCATTTCTTGGGTACTAGCCAAGATCGCCTTTGGACTTCATCTTTGAGAAATATGTCACTATAGATGGTCATAGTGACATAGATAAGGCAAGGAAGTTCATTGAGAAAATTCAGTTGGTACATCACACAGTGTAAGAACAACTTGAAAAGAGTCAAAGTAGCTACAAGCCAAGGCATGATAAGGACCGCGTTGATCACAAATTCCATGTTGGAGATGACATTTGGTTATATATCGGAAAAGAAAGATTGCAAGGGGAAGGTAAAAATATCAAGCCAATCCATTATGGTCCATTTAAAATTCTGGAAAAGATTGGTACTAATGTATTTAAGTTAGATTTGCCTCCTTATATCCAAATATATTCTGTCATTAATGTTGAGAATTTGAGATTGTTTGAGCCTCCTTTGATTGATGATCAATGAGAGCATGTTCAGCTTCCATCAAATTAGCGAGAGGCTGCCACGTGCCTCCCCCATGGCAAGGTTGGATAGCATTATTATTTAATCTAAGGTTGAATTCGAAGGTTGTATGGGCACAAACATTATTTTAAATCCAAATTTATATCAAAGGTTGGATTAGCACAATATATATTATTAACCAAGGTCCGAACCCAAAGGCGTGTTCAACAAAAAGTATTGATCGAGGAGGGGCCAAGGTCAGGGTTGACGCCGCGACCTCCCCCATACAAGCATCGAGACCTATCGCAATACCATCACCATGATCCTTGATAACATAAGGATTCCACATATATTTGAATCTTGATCACACCAAGGTTGAGGGTCTGGAGGGGGCCAACCTTGCGTGCTAGCTCCCTCCCATATATTCAAGCACTTAGAACCATGGGGCAGCATTATTTCACCGGTAGAGTTTCAAAAGTTGTTAAACCATGATTTATTACCACTAATCTGGATTAAGCTCCATGCTAATCCACGGTTAGCACTAAACGCTCTTTGCGCCTAATTCTCTACTAATCACACTTAACTCGTTCTTATCTTAAATTTGATGCACAATTAGATTGGCAGCATATTTGGTAGAGTCCACCAAATGTGGCGAAGCTCCACTTTTAGTGGAGCTTTCTAGCGAACTTGGGGTTTTAGTGGAGAAATAGTAGGAAAATTTGGTTTTTCCAAAACTGAGGAAATTTGCGACAAATTTTGGCTTAGGAAGAATCATTCTTGGTAGATTTTGATGTTTTGTAGCCATTGGAGCGAGTTACATAGGCAACAGGAGACTGTAAACAATAAATTTTCACAATTGAAGCTAATACAAAGGCCCATGGCATGGAAGCTGGACAAGAGATGTAGCCCAGGAGGGATGAACTCCTTCATCAAAGCCATGTTTATTTGACTCAGTTGTCTGTGTTTGTTGTGTTTTTATATGATGTTGTTCAAAATTTAGTTTCCATGTGTTTATGTTCATGAAATACACTTAATCTCATCAATTTTGTTGATTTATCAATAATAAACACACATATAAACCCTTTTACAAGAAGCAAACGAAAGAAATTTCATATTAAATCTGAAACTAATATTAGCATAACATTAACTAACAATCAATTTCAGATTAAGGAGACC
Organism: Pinus albicaulis; assembly: GCA_034641835.2. Taxonomy (NCBI): domain Eukaryota; kingdom Viridiplantae; phylum Streptophyta; class Pinopsida; order Pinales; family Pinaceae; genus Pinus; species Pinus albicaulis. The sequence goes on from CM076576.1 coordinate 851,090,384, forward strand.
AAGTTGAGCTTAGGAAAGAAGTATAAAAGGTCAAGGATTCAAGAAAAGAAGGGAAATGGGCAATAATTAGGAATAGGAAAGCTATTATTAGAGATAGAGTCTCAAACACGAGTGATAAATAGGGACTTGCAACACTCCAAATACTCTTCTGGAATTTTCGCGGTTTTCCATGGTGTAAAATTCCTATCTAAAGTTGGAGCCAGAGTGATATTGATGTTATTATTTTAGTTGAAACTTGGGAACTTGATGAATTTAGGGTCCCCCAGCTTGACGGTTTCATTTTTTGGTGAACTTGCATAAGAAATCCTCTCGGAGGGGTTTTGGTGGTATAGCATGTTATATAAGGAACATTTTTTTCTCTCACATCCAGTTTTATAAAATTGACCACTACAATCATTACATTTGGATCAAGATCTCTGATTCTACCACCAATAAGATCTTTCCTGAAATTTGTTATTTTCTCCTATCAACTCTCCATCCTGTATGAAAAACAACTTGGACAAGAATTGTCCTTTCAATACCCTATAAAAATACATCTAAAACCTAAGGAATGAAGGTAATATCCTTTTCTCTTTGGGACTTTAATGCTAAAACTTCTACTAACCAAGATATTATGTTAAGTAATAACTCTAAACCCAACCCCTTATGGCTTGATGAATAGAGTAACTTAGCTAATAAATTCAAGAGAAACTTTGAAGACATCGACATCGATCTCCTCAAAATTTGTGTTTCCAATGACCTAATCATTTGTGTTTGGTATTAAAAAGTGGCCTCTCTTTGGTCAGATGACTCATTTCCATGGGATGGGTAGAAGTGTCGTGGATTATGTGAGATTGGAAACCTATGTCATCAACCATATTACAAACTTTTAGCTACTTAATGTGTACAAGCGTGACTCTGACAACAAACCTTTGTCTTTATCACTCAATATTGTTATGCACATCATGCACATGCAAGAGACTAATGAAAGCAACATACACATTCGTTTCAATAGAAGTAATGTCGACCTTTTATTAAGGGATTTAGATATGGCTTTAGGCTCCCTAACTTATAATAATAACATTGATAAAATTTATTACCATTTTACTACTACACTTTGCACTACCATTAGCAAGTTATCTAATGAGACTTCGTATAAGAATACAATTAGAACTTCTAATCCTTGGTCTCAAAAAGACCAAAATTTCCAGGAAAGTGATCAGAGACACTCCTAGTGAAATAATTAAGATTCAAAATATAAGTATATACAAAGCTCTCATCAAGAGGAAGAAGAGGTCATATATTAATAATATATAAGAGCATCTTCTCCACCTTTCTAAAGTTGCACCCAAAAAGTTTTTGCGAAATGTGCTTGTTCGTAAAACTAAAGATAATCAATATATCCCCCTAGAAAATTGAGACAACTATATTGAAAATTTGTATGACTCTCTAGACACCATGGGCACCATCTTAAAGACTCTTATTAAGGATGATATATTTTCCCTAGAAGACATTGAGTCTAGTATTAATAAACTCACTAATGGGAAAGATAAATATATTGGAGGGTATCAACCTGAGATCTTTAAAATGGAAATATATATCCTCATTCCTCATCTCCACAAGGTTCTTAATTTGGCTGCACAACATGGATCCCCTAATATTTGGATGCAAAGCCTTATTGTACCTATCTTTAAAAATGGGGACAAATTCATTCCCTCTAATTACATGACCATTATGATTAGCCACATCGTAGCCAAGATATATGGGCTCATTTTGGAAAATAAGCTTAGCCTTTGGCTTGAAAACCATGGTAAAAGCACTAAAGGGAAAGCTAGTTTTAGGAGATGCCACTTGATTATCAACCATCTTGTTACTCTCAGGATCATTGCAGAGGAATTTCACGATAGTAAAGTTCATCTATTCTATTGTTTTTTGGACTTTTGAAAAAATTTCAACACTGCTCCTCGAGATAAACTCTGGGAGAGACTTAAAGAGATCATGGTTCCTCCTGCACCAATGATTGATGTGATCCACCTCCACGAAATTTTCATTTCCAAGCTTAAGACCAAAGAAGGGTGGTCTGAAGATATGAAATGCAATATCAGGGTTAAGCAAGGTGTCCCCTATCCTTTAACATTTTTTGCATTTAAATCGATAAGCTTGAGGAGTGTCTAGAAACAGCTAGTTGCAACGACAATGAGCTTGGTGGTAGAATCATTACTCTTCTCCTTTATGTTTATGATGTCTTTCTTCTTGAAAAAATAAACAATGACCTAGAAAAGCAACTTAAGACTCTTCATGTCTACTGTTCCAAGATGGGCATCACAGTTAATACCAACAAGACTAAAGTCATGATCATTAAATAAAAAAATCCCACCCATGGTAGTTTATTCTATGATAACCATTGTTTATAAGAGGTTTCTTCTTACAAATATTTGGGTAATGAATTTTTTCATCGACTCATCTCAAATTATAGCGTCGATAAAAGGATTATTGGAGTCTGGAAAGGTTATTATGAGCTTGAAAACAATTGTGAGTAGGCCAATATTTTCATTTGGAGTAAAAGAGGTTCCTCTTTGAGACTCTCGTCACCCTGTTTTATTATACATATGTGAAGTTTGGGATTGCAGTATATCCATAGAGTCATGGAGAAATATTGAGATGATTCAAAATAAATTCATAACCTACAACCTAAATATCAAAGGAAATACTCCATATTGTATCGTCTTGATTGATGTTGGCATGTCCCCCATTGAAATTATGGCTATGTTTAGATATATGATGTATAAGAAGAAGCTTTAGAACATGAAATCTAAGAGGATATCAAAAATTTCTTCTAAATTTTGTCAAAACCCCCACCTTCGCCTCAAGCGTGGCTGGCATAAGGATGCCCAATCTTGTCTCAACCATTGGGGCATTAAGGAGGAGATCATCATGAGAAGAAAATATAATTCCAATGATACTATTACCTCCAATTTTAAGGACAAGTTCTGGGATGTTAAGGATCTGGAGGGTAAAAGGAAGCGAAGATACTATAAGGAGGTAAGCAACCCCACCCTTGATAACCAAAATTATATCTTTGTGTTGACCAATCTAAGAAAAGATGAACATGTCTAGGATACAAACTAATTCTCATGAGCTTCAAAGTGAAACCGGGTGTTTGTTTACTCCCAAGACTCCCTAGGATGATAGAATCTCTCTAAATGAAATACTTGTAAGGTGGAATATGAAAAACACTTCCTTTTAGACAACTCGGCTTTGCTCAGCTCTGACTCACATCTGCACTCAATTCACTAACATCTGCCACCCTTTGAATTTTCTTGACTTTTTAAGCCAAACCAACTATAGTGATCTTGGAGAGCTTCTTTATCTTCTTTTTTATCATAAAAACAAGATTTTGAAGAATCACAATTAGATTTTTTTTCTTTTCTTGAGGTCTAATAAACCACATTAGTCTTAGTGGACGTTAATCATCATCATCATCATCATCATCATCAATAATAATAATAATATTTTTTAAGCTTAAGAAGAAGCCATACACCAAATTGGTTTATGATACATAGGGACTGATACTACCTTCCAATATGAGGGGGATGTGTAATTCTGTCATTGTTCAACTTGGAGTTGACACATGTTCCCAAAAAAAAAAACTTTAAATGAAAAAAATAATTAAAGGTAAAATAATTTAGTTACTTCTCGATAAGAAAAAATATGCAACTCATTCATTCTTTAGTATAAAACATTAATAATAATAAATTATTTAAACAATTAAAAATTACACATATTCTGTAAAAAAAAACCTCTATAAATTAATGTTAAAAAGAAAAAAAATAATTAAAGGTAAAATAATTTAGTTACTTCTCGATAAGAAAAAATATGTAACTCATTCATTCTTTAGTATAAAACATTAATAATAATAAATTATTTAAACAATTAAAAATTACACATATTCTATAAAAAAAAAACCTCTATAAATTTATCTTAATCACCGATTTATAGTAGTAAGGTTTGCATATAATGATTTTGACCCCTTCGAACTCTTGGTATATGGCCTTGTGGATTGAGTCATTCTATAGTCCTAAATAAATTTCTTAGGCTCATTATAGAACCGAGAATGAGAGAATGTGTAGCTTCATCCATGTTCAATTTGAAGTTGACATGTGCCCTTTATTTCTAGTATGCAAAATATGTGGTAAAAATATTTCAATTTAAATTTTGGAATTATAAATAAAATATTCCCATGTCTATATTAAACATTATCATTTTATATAACTTTATAGAGATGAAATAATCCCAAAAAAAAAAAACTTCTATTTTTTTAAATATTTAAATATAATGTTTTTATATAAACTATTCGAATATCCATATTAAATTATATATATATATATATATATATATATGATGATGATGATGATGATGATGATGGTGGTGGTGGTGGTGGTGGTGGTTAACGTCCACTTAATCTAAACTTTGTTCTATTAAACCTAAAGAAACAAATTATTTAGTTTTTATTGAAACTGTACTCCTATGCTCAAAGAGCTTGGAGAGAAGGGTCCCAAGCTCACTATAATTTTGACATGTTGAAGGGCTAGGAAGTTTGGTATTGCAACAAAGATTATGAAACTAAGATCTAATTTGGGTGTACCAAAATTTGGTCTATCATACCTAAAGAAATGAATTATTTAGTTTGCTTTAAAATTGTACTCCTATGCTCAAAGAGTTTGGAGAGAAGCGTCCGAAGCTCACTATAACTTTGACATGTTAAAATGCTAGGAAGTTCAGTATTGCAACAAATATTATGAAACTGGGATCTAATGTGGGTGTACCCAAGACACTCTAAGAGGAAGTGATTTTCATCCTTAATTTTCATATTCTCATAGAGATGGTAGATCCTTTCAACCCACGACGTTATAGGAACTACCCAACTACCAGTTTCAATGGAGCTCATGAGATTTCATTCTTATTTTGGCTATATTAATTTTTTTCTTTGAGATAATTAAAACAAAGAGATACTTTTGATCTTGTAGAGTAGGGTTGATGACCTCCTTATAATATCTTAATTTTGTTTTAGCCTCTAAATCTTTCTCACACCACATTTTCTCTTTAAACTTAGAAGTAACAATATTTTTAATGTTATTGATATTTTTCAATGCAACATTTTAGTTGATCTCCCAATGGTTTAACCAAGCTTGGTATCTTTATACAAACCTTGTTTGAGACTCTGGTGGTTTTGGTTGGAATTTAAAGTTAGCTTTGGAAGTCTATGGTCTCCCATGTTATTGATTTTGTGCTTATACAATAGGAGCCTAGTCATAGCTAGGCTCTTGAAAGGGGAAAGACACACTTCTATAAGGAGAATACGATATGGTGTACTGATTTTAATTTTTAGGTTATACTTTATAAAAATCTTTTGGATTTGCTCAATATTTCTCTAGGATTCTCTAGAGATGCCGCAACCCCAAACCTCACATCCATACAAGATAAAAGGAGTGAATAAAGTTTCAAAGAGGAGCTTATTTTTATCCCACATCACAAGGTTTACTACTTTACAATTATTTTCAAGACCAAAATAAGTTTTCCACCCTCCATTAATCATTTTCTTAATGTTATAGTTCGAGTTCAGCTTGTGATGAATATCAATTCTTAGGTACTTGTAAGAAGACACTTCGTCCAAGTTGTTATTTATATATATATATATATATATATATATATATATATATATATATATATATATATATATATGGATATATGGGGTAAAATACACATTTAATATGAAATATATATTAAAGGTAAAATAATTTAGTTAATTCTTAATCAGGTAGTCTAAAAAAACTCAAAAAATAACCTAAAAATTCAAACAATATTATGAAGAGAAATGTACAATTCAGCCAAAATTTAATATAAAATATTAATCATAATAAATTATTAGAAAATACAATGTAAATAATGAAAAATTACACAGGCTCGAGCTAAAACACAGATTTATAACACTAAAAGTATTTAATCTCTTATGTGTAATTCTTCTTTCAAGTTTTGCATTTTAAAAAGAGGTTTAAAATTTGGTTTATGATACACCAAATTGGTTTACGGTCCATTCTTATTAATCTTAGAGTCTAATTCTATAATTAAATATGTGAGGATTTGTAATTTTCTCAATGCTTAGTTTGGAGTTGACACATGTCCTTGTTAAAATAAAAATAAAGTATTCTGCAAATAAAAAATGAAAGTTGGTTATAATAAAAATTAAAAATGCAAGTCGGTTATAATAAAAATAAAAATAAGTATGCTTTCATGTAAAGTGACTAGAAATAAAAAAAATGTGTGAGTAAGATGTTTAAACATTATATTTAAAAAAAAAATATTTGAGTATGAGATTTAAATAAACAATTTGAAAATTTATGTTAACTAATTTATATCAATATCAACTTCAACTATATGTATATGTAGAAAACAAATGTTAAAATAAAATATTTTATTGTTGTATATAACAAAATATTCAATGTGGGTTATCAATAAATATTTTAATATGAATTAATATTGGTATATACTTAAAAATATATTAATAAGAAAAACAATCAAGTTTAATTTATGTACTATATAATATTCAATAATACAATTTAAACAATGAAAAATTACACATTGTATTTTACACTTTAAAAAAGTTTGACCTTGAAGAAATTTGATTCCTCTCACTTATGTTAGATCCTTACCTAAGGTGAATTCATACTTGTGTATGAGACAAAAAAACTCATCTTTGAGCAACAATTTAATTACTAAAGTTTACTAAAATCTACTTACTCTATTTATGAATTTGAGTCCATAATCTTTTAAAAAGAAAAACACACAATTTAACATATGTTATTTTTATTATATTAAAGAAAATAAGTTTAATGTAAACATGTATAATTGTGGAAGTCTTCTTATTTCAATTTAAGATGGATTAGGTCTGTTGATTTTTTTATTTTTTTAATTGGTGATTGAGATTGATTCTCAAGGGAATATGCTTAATATATGCTTTGTCTAAATACCTATCAAGGGTTGTAATGTGTTATATAGTTTGTTAGGTTGCATTGACATGCCACTTGGCTCCTAGCCCACCAATTTCCTAGGGATTTGAGATTATTTTAATTCTAATAAGTTTCTCCACAATAAGTTCCTCATTATTATTTATAACATTAAATTATATATAAGCAAATTTTATTTAGCAAAATAGTCCATTACTTTTAATAGATTAAAAAAAAATAGATTCGTACCAAGTGACTCTCAACCCACCAATTTCCTAGAGATTTGAGATTATTCCAATATTAATAAGTTCTTTTATGATAAGTTCATCATTATTATTTATAACATTCATTTGTACATAAACAAATTTTATTTAGCAAAATAGTCCATTTTACAATAAAAATGTGTAATTTCTTTTTTTATTAAATTAAAGTTGACTCATAACTTTTTATAATAAAACATTTTTCATATAGTTTTTTTGTCATATTTATACAATATCTCAGTATATCAACCACATTAATATTTTTATATAATATTAATATAAACATTTTCTACTTCTAAATTTTTTAATTTTAAACATAAAATATATACTCTAACATCTTTATGATTTAAAAATATTTTATATATTTAAAAAAAATAAAACCGTTTGTGACGGAATGGATGACTTCCGAATCTAATTTTATGTGAGTAATCAATGTGATACATGTTACACATATGCCATTTTAACTTTTATTTAAGTGAATTAAATCTCTACTTTCTGGCAATCTCAGCTCCACACTCCAACGATTTACGAAAGGGGTAGTATTAAATTTTTTTTTTATAGAATATTAGAAATTTTGGTAAGTTTATCAAAATTTTCGATAAAGATTTTTGAAAATTTTAATTATAGTAGTTAAATTTTAGTATTTTGAGTATTGTAAAAAATTTTGATGGTACTAAAATTATTTCACCATAAAAATACAATTCAAACACTTCAACTACTTAATTTTTCCAAAAAAATTACCAATTTAAAAAAAAAACCTCCGTAAATAATTCCCTTACCAAAAACCTCATTTCCGTAATGAAGAGTAATTTCTGTAGTGAAGAGTCTGTTGAGATGTGGAGGATTTGTAATGATATTGCATGTGATCTTCCCGAATGGGTGCCGCTTCCATAGCTGGAACTTTCTTACAGAATTCCATTAATCATCACTGTATAAGTAATTAACCAATAAACATAGTTGTTCTAAATAAATAATGTTTTTGCATGTAATCTTTCCGCATGGGTGCCGCTTCCATCGCCGGAACTTTCTTACAGAATTCGATTAGTGATCACTGGATAAGCCATTAACAAATAAACATAGTTGTTCGAAATAAATCATGTTGTTTTCGGCTATGGTATTTTCCAGGGATCAAATTTAAAGAAAAGTGTTATATTTTAATTGAGAGGGTGAGTTTGTTTTTATACTTTTCAATATTAACTTTTCATATAAAAATAAAAAATAATTTTAAATTTTATATATATTTTATATATCACATTTTGTAATCTTGTTTACAAACCAGAATTCCAAATGACACTAGTATTACAGTTTGTATAGAAATTATATGAAAGGAATTTTATAGAACTATTTATATATTCAATTATATGGAAGGAATTTAACTTGACTATTTACTTATAATCTATATAAGAACCATATGGAAAAAAATTAGTAGGACCATTTATTCTTTCATCTCATGAATATCATTGTTGTATAATGAAACTATTTTCATTTTTTACATTCAAACAATTGCAATGAGTTTTTAAAAAAAACAATCAAAATATAGTATTATTTTGTGAATATCATTATAATCTTCAATTAAAAAAAAACAAAAACTATTAAAAATCTCTAACAACACAACTTTCCATAAAGAAAATATAATTTAGAAGAACTTTTTGTCATAAGTATTATAGGTCTAACTAGCAGTGCGCATGTTTCCTAATGATTAATGCATATGTGGGTGTACTATGATGGATGGAGAACATCTTAGAAAATAGAAATAACATTTTTTTTTGTCAGCAAAAATGAATAAACACTACTTATTTAGCATACAATTTATAACAATAAAGAATTATATCTTTATTGAATCAATTTTGATTCCTAATGCCTATGGTTATGTCTTAATAGTTCTTAGGAATAAAGAACACATCAACCCAAAATTCATAAATATAAAAAAGTAATGCAAGTAATAAATGCAAAGAAGAGAAATAAAAAGAAGTAGAGTAAGAAATGAGAAGATTTGTTAGTGAAGCCATAGCAGTTCACAAATATATTAGGAAAAGGTTTTTGATCTTTTAATTGAAAATTCCAAACTCAATTTTCATTTCAAATTAGAAAAATAATTTCATGTCATTCTTTGATTGCCTAGAGAAAGAAATGAAAACTTCAAATTTAAACGCGGGCACTGTGAGAACTTCAAATTTAAACCTGGGCACTCTCGAAACATTCTGACATTGCGAATTTTAAACTTAGATTATCTCTCGCGCTTAAAAGGATACATGTGCTTCTTTAAAAACGTCACAAAGGGAGGACGAGACTACCTGGTATGGAATATGTGGAAAAGGATACATGTGCTTCAATCTTTTGAAAACGAGACCACTTGGTAGTGGATACGTGCAAAATGTGTTGTTCAGGGAAGAACGAAATACATACAATTGCAACATATAACCAAATAATATAGGATTACAATATGTACATTAGAACTAAAATTATTTGTCTGATATGTGTATGTTATTTATTTGGTTTTTTTTACTGTTTCACTTTAATAGAAAAATTATATATCGATCCATTTTACACACAACAACGAGACCAATTGGAAAGTATTCAAGAGAAAATCCCATTGTCAGAGTAATATTAACAACAGATTTCCCCACAAGCCAAAGAGGAATATACCATCAAAATATAAGAACCCACAAGTGCGTTCGGGGCCAAAGGAGGAAAATGACCAGTTAATGTTTCTCACAATAACCATAAATCGAAGTTCTACTTGCCATAATCTCTCAAATTGGATGGCCTTCAAGATGCGCAAATAACCAAAGAAACCATCAAAGAGACCAAACACAAGACCCATTTTGACATAATGAATTTCATAAATTGCATGGACAAGGTAGTTTAAATATGAAGTATGTAACACATATAGCCTTCTAAACACACAACAAGGATTATATATATATACCCTTATTGTTAGGATTAATTTTACATATTAATAAATGGTGACTCGAGTCCTAACGTTATAAAGGTTTGGATGGAGGCATGATTTTTAACTCAGAATGGAAATATTTATAATATTTTGGGTACTATTGGTAACCCTCGAATATTTATATGCAAGCATATCTCTTAATATTGTTCCCTATGTTGAAATGATATGTGTGTGCTTTAGCTCGCACCAATTATAAAAGAAGTAAACCTATACCCTTAATGAACTTCATAATTCAACATTGAATAATGTTTATGTTTAGTGTACTAAGCATCTAGAACGTTCTTCGATGGAATGCACATGGATTCATTTACACTGTCTGATATTGTCTGGTCCATCCACTAGTTGGGGATTTGGTAGGGTGGTTGAGGTAACCAATCTTATGTCCTAGCTCCGGAGTTGAGAATCATTTGGTGTTTTTGGTGTTAGGGTTTGGTTCTCTACAACTAGCAAGACACCCTGGCTCTGGGAGGTTGCAACCATGAACTTACCATGTTCTTTTCACATGTCTCGCCCTGTTAACCCTCATATTGTTTGCAATATGCTTTTAGTGGGACATTCAAGCAGAAACCCTAAAAACTCTCACATGGTTTTGTGTAGACGGTTTGGTTCCAAACTTGCTCACATTGCGTGGCTGGTAGGATAAATGAAGTTCGATTGCCCTCTCTAGGTAACCTCTTCTTCAAAATGAGGGATTAAATTGGGGTTAGAAGAGAAGGGTTTACTGAGAATTTTTCCTCATAGTCTTCTGCATGTTGTAGGAGCCAGTTTACAACAACGACAAGACAAGGTTTCAAGTAATTTGACTCATTTAATATTTTGTATTGTTTCCCTTAATTTTTTTTTCTACGTTTTCTTTCTAACCCCTCTCGGTTTTCTTGTTAATAGGTTAGAAATTGCACGCACTTATTTTTTGTCGCTCTATCTTATAGGTTGGTATCTCCTTCAAACTAAGGGATTCAAATCATTATCCAAGATGGATATGTGGAAAAAATGTTAACTTTGGTTTTACCAGTAACACAAAATTTCAGGTAATTTAACTCGTTTAATATTTTGTATTGTTCCCCTTAATTCTTTTTCTACGTTTTCTTTCTAACGCCTATCGGTTTTCTTGTTAAAAAGTTACTAATTGCATGCACTTATTTTTGGTCGCTCTGTCTTATAGGTTGGTATCTCCTTCAAACTATTCAAAGCATTCTCCAAGATGGAAGTGTGGAAAAAATGTTAACTTTGGTTTTTCCAGTACTTAGGCTATCAGCATTTGTGTTTAGTGTCGGAATTTCTGATAATTCCAGAACAAAATATTGAGAGAATAATACTATCCTTTCAACATAGAGAATAAAAAAAAATTTCTCACTGCCAAACAGAGGTTTCAAAAACTATAATTCTATTTCATTAACTGAAAAATCTATTACAAAAAAAAATTGATCTTCCTTTTCTGAGGGATTACAAAGTGACTGCTACAAACGCAGTGCTTGAGAACACTATGTCTCTCTTACAGAAAGAAAGCACACTCTGTGCTCTTCAAAAATATGTTTTTGTTTTGCCTTCGGGCTTCACACATAGTAAAAAAAAATACGTAGTCTCTATGCTATCTTACACTACATAGCCTTCGAGCTCTTTTTACTTTTATATGGTGCACAACAAAAATTAAATAAAACTATCAATCATATTTTTATTATAGACTTTACAAAGTTTATAATAATCATTTACATTCATTATGAATATTGCTAATAATTAACACTTAGTTCATCGCATGGTGTTTAAAAAAATAAACATAAAACAATAAAAGATAAGGTTGAAGATCTTATAATGTCGACCCCGTACAAACTTTAAACCCATGCTTTGAACGGTCAATGAGCCTGGACTTCAAACTCATTAAACTGAATTTCAATGAAAAATCGAGTTACATATCATATGATGTCACCAGGTTCAAAACTCCGCACGATAGCAATCTTATTGGCCGAGAGATGGGACCCACAGACTCCAACCAATTTATAAGCCGGATTTCATAAAAAAATCACATAACATTTTGCCCCGATGACATCAGGACCAAATTTGATGCGAAAAATTTTAGGGTGTGTTTTATAGAGATTTCCGCGTTCGGATTTGAGGATGGTGGCGTAGGCACCAAACTTACGTGATCCAATGTGGTTTCTCCACGTATCCATTTTGAATTAAACAAAAAACTGGCGGTAAAACAAGACTGCTTCTGATGTTTGGTTGGTGGGGTTTTTATGGTGAGAATAGACTTGTTTCAAGACCTGTTGTTGTGTGGCCAAGCCACCAAAATATTCAATGTAAAGGCAAATTGTTGCAGAGCCATTAAACCAAAAATTCAGGCTTCATAAATACCAATGATAGTGTGCAAACAATCTCCAACAAAAAAAAAAACAACGCTGCCGCATCCGTCCTTCTATTGCGGCAGTTGAAATTAATATTTCAACACTCCCTTAAGTTCAACTGCTGGGTTATCAGTCATACCCATGCATTTCCTCAAATATTCAAAGCTTTTTTGCCCCAGTGGCTTTGTCAGTATGTCTACAAATTGCTCCTAAGTCGTACAATGTTTCAAATTTATTTCTCCATTGTTCACTAACTCCCTGATGTAGTGAAATTTGGCATCTATGTGCTTTGTTCTTTTGTGAAACACAAATTCTTTGACAATGCTATAGCTGAGCTATTGTCACAATAAATCACTGTGCTTTTTACCTGTTCTTGACATAAAATCCTCAACATTCTCCTCATCCACACTGCTTGAATGCTGCTGTTGTAGCTACCATAGACTCTGCCTCTACTCTAGACAATGCTACAATAGGCTGCTTTTTAGAAGCCCATGAAATAGCTCCTGAAACCATATGAAAAACATAACCGGATGTGCTCTTCCGATCATCTACACTTCCATCCCAATCACTGTCAGTGTATCCAATTAACGCATAATTTGTTGAAGTAGTATACAAAATACCATACTTTTTAGTTCCTTTCACATACCTTAGAATTCTTTTTTCTGCCTGCCAATGTGCTTCTTTTGGCCTCTCCATGAATCTGGAAATTAAAATAACATCATGCATAATGTCAGGCCTAGTTGCAGTTAAATACATAAGACTGCCAACTATGCTCTTTTAAAACTAGGATCAAAATCCTTGCTGTTGTCCTCTTTGTTGAGTTTCAATCCCATTACTGTGGGTGTTATTGCTACCTTGCAATCCTACATATTAAATCTTTCTAAAACTTCATTAACATATTTTTCGTGTGAGATAAAAATCCCATTTTCATTTTTCTCTACTTCTATTCCTAAGAAGTATTTCAATGATCCCATGTCAGTCATTTCAAATTCATCTTTCATGACTGTTTTAAAATTTTAAATAAGGTAATTATCATTACCTGTGAATATTACATCATCAACATATAAAACCACAATCAACATCTTACCATCCTTTTCTTTGATATATAATGTGGGTTCTCCTTCACATTTTTCAAACCCATTTTCTAGTAGATAGGAATCTATCCTACTGTACCATGCTCTTGGTGCTTGTTTCAACCCATAAAGAGCTTTCTTCAACCTAAAAAATTTGTGCTCTTGGCCCTTTTTCTCATATCCTAGAGATTGTTCAACATAAACCTCTTCCATTAACGCTCCATTTAAAAATGTTGATTTTACATCCATTTGGTGAACCTTCCATTTCTTTTGTGCTGCTATGGACAACACTACTCTCACTATTTCCATTCTTGCAACTGGTGCAAAAGTCTCCTCATAATCTCTTCCATGTTGCTACTTATAACCTTTGACAACAATTCTGGCCTTGTGCCTTTCAATTTTACCTTCAGCATTACTTTTGGTCTTGTAGACCCATTTAACTCCAATCCCATGTTTTGTTCTTCTCTATTGCTTTAATTTTTTCATCCATGGCTTCTATCCATTTTCTATCTTTTATAGCTTCCTCAAAACAAATAGGTTCATCAACATGACAATACAAAGCAAATAAATAATTCATTCCTTCATTTGTTGTCTCTTGCTCATAAATATCATTTAAATTTCCGAATCTTGTTCCTCTTTCATTAGATGTACTTTTTCTTGAAGTAACACTCAAATCTACTCCATTTGGTGTGCTTGGAGAAGCACTCTCATTGCTTATAAATGGTGTTCTTACTCCTGCTTGAGGTGTCCCTTGTTATCCTTGTGTTGGTGGAGGTTGTGCTATTGATGAGGTATTATTTTTAGCCATAGCTTCCTCATCTTCATCATGAGACAAACAACTTTTAACATTGACTGTTTCCTTAATGCTTCCATCCCATGCTTCTTCTTCAATGAATTGCACATCTCTGCTTATAAAAAATTTCTTTTTGGATGGGTTATATAATCTATATCCCTTGGAGTCATCACAATATACAAGGAAGATGCAATTCTCCCCCTTACTATCCAACTTCTTCCTCAATTGTTCTGGAATGTGTGCATAAGCCACACACCCAAAAACTCTCATGTGGGTGACTCCTTGTTTTCTGTCATTCCTTTCAACAACACAATTTTGCTGCGGTGTGTATCTTGTAGTAAACTATTTTTGTATGCCATTTTATCTGCAAAAATGAAGAAACTATTTTGAGATGTACTCACCTCCTCTATCAGTTATAAGAACTTTGATATGCTGCCCACTCTGTTTCTCTACTAGAGCTTTAAAATGGAATTTTTTTTCAAAAACTTCACTTTTATATTTCAAGAAATAAATCCATACTTTCCTTGTGAAATCATCAATGAAGGTTAGCATGTAATTGCTCCCTAAAACTGATGTTGTTTGCATCGGCCCACATAAATCTGAATGAATAATTTCTAAGGGTGCTTTCGCCCTTATGCTATTTCGTGATGGAAAGTTTTCTCTGTGTTGTTTTCCCAATTTGCAGCCTTCACATAGGCTGTCCAGTTTCTCAATCAATGGTAGTCCTCTTATCATTCCTTGTTTGTGCATCATAATTCAGACCTTCGCAATTGAGATATCCAAATCTCAATTGCCATAACCAATTCTCATCTTTCACTTCCTTCTGAAAGAACTCTTGAGTTACAACTGCTACATTTTTTTCTTTTCCCTTCAAATCTGTATTGAGTTTGAGAGGAAACATTCTATTGCTGGTCATTTGTATTTAAGCAATAATCTTCTTGCTTGGAGGTATGTACATTTTTGTGCACACATCATTTTTAAAAACTACATTGTAACCTTTGTTTATGAGCTGCCCAACACTCAAAATATTACACTTCAAGCGAGGAACATAGTACACGTCTACCAAAAATTTATGCTCACCATTTCTTGCACAGATACTAACTCTGCCTTTTCCCTTGACAAAAATCTTAGTATCTATTCTTGTTGTTACTTCTGATTTAACTTCTTCATCAAGATTGGAAAAAATTGCTATGTTTCCAGTCATGTGATTACTGTAGCCTGAATTTAAGGACCATACATAATCTTGTCTATCTTGTGCTACGTTACATGTTAACAACACATTCTTTGGGTTCTTTTCTTCTCTTGCTACATTAGCATTCTGCCTATTATTCATGTCATTTTTCCTTTTCCTACACTCATTAGCATAATGCCCATATTTTTTGCAATAATGACATTGGACATTTGGTTTGTCATACCTTTGTCCTTGAGCATATTGGTGTCCACCTTGTTGGCTACTGCTTTGGCCGTGGCTTTGATTTTGACTGTTGTTCCTTCCATGTGAATGTGTAAAGATATTTCTCCCTTCTCTTTTTTGGCTTCTGCCTCTTCCTCTTCCTCTACCTTGACCTCTTCCTCTTCCAAAAGGCATCTGGGTCTTGAAGGAATGCTCTAGAGATGGGTTTACTAATCTTCCCAATCTATGTTCATGAGTCATTATTGATGCATGAAGTTCATCAACTGTGAACTTTGACAGATCCTTTGTCTCTTTAATGGTGGTAACAATAACATAAAACCTTTAGGGTAGGCTCCTTAACAATTTCTCCACTATCCTTCTGTCTTCAAGTGTCTCTCGATGAGACTTTATCTGATTTACCATCCCAATCAAATGTGTGAAGAATGAGTCTATGTTATCAGACTCTTTCATCCAGAGAGTTTCAAAATCTCTCCTCAGCAATTGTAGTTTTGTTGTCTTCACTTTCTCCATACCTTGATAGGCTATCTTTAGAGTGTCCCATGCATCCTTGGATCTTTTAGCTATTGCTATCCTTGGAAACACACTCTCATGTATTGCTTCATAGATGTAGAAGAGGGCCTTAGAGTCCTTATTTCTATTGCCCTTCAGTAGATCCTTCTCTGCCTGTGTTAAGGAATTATACTCTTGTTCATCAACTGGTTCTTCAAAACCATCTTCTACAAATTCACATAAATCCTGGGAGGCAAACAGGGCTCTCATGGTAATGGCCCAATAATCATAATTCTTCCCATTAAATTGGGGAACCTGAGTATTTCCAATAATCATACCAGTGCTTGGTCCAACCATTTCTTATAGACTAAACTCTGAAATATACTTGACAGTGTTTTTTTTTAAACAAACTATATTTCCTTCTTTAAAGGACAAAACTCTATTTCTAAGGACTGCTCTTTTTTTTAAACAAAACTAGAACTGTGTGTTTTTTTAGAAATACCTGGACTTTACTTCTGCTTGGCTTGCTGGAGTTCTGTTGGTGAACTGCTGCAACAAATCCTTATTCCTTCAGCTTCTTTGACACCTTGAAAGAGTCTGGATAAGCTCTGATACCATGTTGGAATTTCTGATAATTCTAGAACAAAATATTGAGAGAATAATACTCTCCTTTCAACACGAAGAATAAAAAAAATTGCTCACTGCCAGACAGAGGTTTCAAAAATTGTAATTCTATTTCATTAACTGAAAAATCTATTACAAAAAAAATTTGATCTTCCTCTTTTGAGGGATTACAAAGTGACTGATACAAACGCAGTGCTTGAGAACACTCTGTCTCTCTTACAAAAAGAATGCACACTCTGTGCTCTTCAAAAAATTGTTTTTGTTTTGTCTTCGGGCTTGACACATAGTAAAAAAAAAATACGTAGTCTCTATGCTATCTTACACTACATAGCCTTCGGGCTCTTTTTACTTTTATATGGCGCACAACAAAAAAAAAAAAAACTATTAATCATATTTTTATTATAAACTTTACAAAGTTTATAATAATTATTTACATTCATTATGAATGTCGCTAAGAATTAACACTTAGTTCATCGTACGGTGTGTTAAAACAAAACATAAAACAATAAAACATAAGGTTGAAGATCTTATAACGTGGACCCCGCACAAACTTTAAACCCATGCTTTGAACGGTCAATGAGCCTAGACTTCAAACTCATTAAACTGAATTGCAATGAAAAATTGTGTTACATATCATATGATGTCACTAGGTTCAAAACTCCGTGCGATAGTAATCTTATTGGCCGGGAGATGGGACCCACAAACTCCAACCAATTTATAAGCCGGATTTCATAAAAAAATTGCATAACATTTTTCCCCGATGACGTCAGGCCCAATTGTGATGCGAAAAACTTTAGGTCGTGTTTTATAAAGCTTTTTGGGTCTGGTTTTGAGGGTGGTGGCGTAGGCACCAAACTTGTGTGATCCAATGTGATTGCTCCATGTATCCTTTTTGAATTAAACAAAAAACTAGCAGTAAAACAAGACTTCTTTTGTTGTTTGGTTGGTGGGGTTTTTATGGTGAGAATAGACTTGTTTGAGGACCTATTGTTGCGTGGCCAAGCCACCAAAATATTCAATGTAAAGGCTAGCTGTTGCAGAGCCATTAAACCAAAAATTTAGGCTTCATAAATCCCGGTAATAGCGTGCAAACAATCTCCAAAAAAAAAAAAAAAAAACAACGCTGCTGCATCTGTCCTTCTACTGCAGCAGTTGAAATTAATATTTCAACATTTAGGTTATCTCAATATAGAGTTAT
This sequence comes from Pinus albicaulis, assembly GCA_034641835.2. Classification (NCBI taxonomy): domain Eukaryota; kingdom Viridiplantae; phylum Streptophyta; class Pinopsida; order Pinales; family Pinaceae; genus Pinus; species Pinus albicaulis. Next base: position 851,108,513 of record CM076576.1, read on the forward strand.
CGGACATATACCACGTCTAGGGTTTAACTTATTAGTCGTATGATGACATGTTATGACATATTTGAACTTGTATCAAGGACTATTTTTGTGTAATGAAATAACTTTATTTTTTATTTTTTTTTATCATGATTTTAGTGAAGTCTGTGCAACAATGCTAAACAGAAAAGTTTCCCTTTACTTAAATGTAATCTTAAATGAATATTTCTGGGTCTTAATTTAATTATACATTTCCTATTTACTTTGTATATCTCGGTTTTTAAATAGTTAAAAGGAATCTTCCATTCCACTTTTCATGGTTTTTCTTTGCCGAATAGCGTTATGTTTTACTTGTCTAGTTCGATATGATTTACTTGTCGAAGCTTGGCTTTTGTTTAGAGTTAGATGTTGTCCCTTTGACCAAACCCCACATTTCGGGTATTTTCTGTGGTTCGAGGGCAGAAAATTATTGTTTGTTAAGGATAGCTTGTAGTATATTCTATGCGTACTCAAAAGTATTGTTGTTGGCTAATTTCCTTGTCTATCTCTTTGTATGGATACATATTTATGTTGTTCCTTTAAATGCTAATTCTTTGAATGTGTTCACTGCTCCACTACTAGCAGGTGGAATAGATTTTTTAATGGTAACAACAAGAAAAATTTCTTTGTTTATGAAGTAATATTTTGATTGGATTCCTTTGAAATTTGGTTTTCTATATCCATATTGTTTCTGCATTCCCATCCATATAAATGTATACATAAAACATAGGGTTATAAGAAATATTCACACATGAATTCATAACATATTTTCATTCTTGAAAAAATTAAAACTTCCATACTAGCATGGCCAACTTTCTAATCATTAATAGGATACCATTCTAAAGAAGTCTATACACTTATATGTTCCTTTACTTGGTGTCAATAGAAATTTATTTCAGAAGATCTCACCACCCAACCGTGATATGGGCGATGATGTCCAGTTTCTCCCCTAAGCTCTTCCCCTCCAAAAAATGACAGTTTAAATCTTAATTAAGCACTCTGATGCTATAGACCCAGTAGTTGAGTTTTGAGCTTTTTCTCAAGGTTTCAAGGGTTCCACTGGTTTTTCCACCCAACTCAAGAAATCCTTAATTGGACGTGTCCTACCTCATCTTGGCCATTTTGTTCCAGGTTCTCTGGTGACATTGTTTCTTGGATCTGCCATCTTTCCTCATCCCCCCTCAAATCTGGACCCCCCCCAAGGGTAAAAGAAGAAATTCATAACTATCATTAACTATCTTAGGATGTTTTCTTTTAAGTGACCACTTTCTTGAAATTAAAATTTATCGTTAACCTTCATCCCAACTTCATTGAACTACTTATCATCATGACATCAAGTTTCTTTTAATACGAAATCATTAAAAAAAAAAAAAAAAATAAGTAAAGTAACTTAGGGGACATCACATCTCCCCTCCCTTGTACAAAACACCGTCCTCGATGTTCACCCCATCCTAGATAAATAAGCTCAGATAATATCTATGCATGAAATCCTCATTTTCCTAGGTGGACTATTCCAGGATAAAATGCTTCCATTGCACTTTAACTTGGGTGATGGCTTGCCTCCGTAATGTTGTTTCTCACTACTCGAGAATATGTAGAGGCTCTGCTAGAGATTCTTTGTCCAATTCAACATGTACAATGCCACAATTTGTCATTAGCTTGTGAAAGTAAAATATTTATACATACACACTATGTAGAATTATCTATCAGCTGAATTACCTGCACATTTTTGCAATCATTTATATTTCTAGGTTCGTACACATATTTATCTAAGAAGGAAATGTGAAATACATTATGGATATGGATATCACTCGGTAAAGAAATATTTTATTCTACTGGACCGATCTGTTCCAAAATATGGAAGGGTCTACAATACTAGGGTGCCAACCTAACACATCCACTCCACTATAATTTGATTTTCCTTGGCTTCACCAATAAATACACAAGATATCCTTCTTTGAATTCTCTAGAAGTCTTCTTCTTATCTACGTATAATTTTTGCATATCCTGTGAAAGTTTCAACTTTTGAAAAATTTTCTTGACTGCTTCGGGTCCCAATATAAATTTATCAACATGGCTACTCCAATCAATAGGTATTTTTCATTTCCTTCCATTTATTACTTCAAATGGAACCATCCCAATTATTTTTGGTAGCCATTATTATATGAAAATTCAATCAAGTTGAGGCATTCCTCCCACTTATTTGGCTGTTGCATCACAAAAATTGGGAGCATATCCTCCAATAATTGATTGACCTACTCAATTTTCCCATTGGTTTGGGGGTGATAAGAAATATTGAACTGAATTTGTCTGCCTAACCCAGAAAAAGGTGTTTTCCAAAATGCTAATGTAAATTTTAGTTCTCTATCAGAAATTAACACCTTGAGTATACCATGTCATCGAAATATCTCTCTCATGAATATATTGGCAATATCAACTATTTAATGGGTAGATTTTATAGGTATAAAATTGTTTTTTTTACTTAATTTATCTACTACGACCATGATAGATTCATTTTTATTTTTGGATTTAGGAAAACCAGTAATAAAGTCTAAGGTGGTCACTTCACATTTCCATTCGGGAATGGGTAAGGGATGGAGCCAACCCAACTGGGTGTTGATGTTTTGTTTTGAATTATTCACATTCCAGGCACTTGGCTAAATATTCAGTGACATCCTTTCTCATTCCTACCTATAAATACCCTCTTTTAATTGCAGAATGATAGTTTTTGGTACCCAAGGTGAGAAGCACACAATTTTCTATGAAATTCATCTAAGATGAATTGTTTAACAAAAATATGATTAGGAACATAAATATGATTTATAGAGGTCAAAAAATTATTGTGATTCACTCCAAATCATATTTCTCCCCAATTTTTCGAGCTTGGTTATATTTCTTCCATAAAAAGTTATATTTGGGATCGTTAGAAGAAATTTCCTTAACCATGTCAGAGAAATTTGATTGTTCCTCGCTAAAATGCATTTCATATACACAATGTAGCTTCCTACTTACCACATTAATGACTCGATTCTCCTCTCCTTTGAGGTGTCTTATATCAAAATCAAATTCACTCAAAAAATTTATTCACCTAGCTTGGTGGGCATTCAAGTCAGGCTGATTAAAGAAGCTTGTGAGACTATGGTGGTCCATCATTAACAAAATTTTGTTTCCCAAAAAATAGTACTGCCATACCTTTAAGGCATGAACCACCATGGTTATTTCTAAATTGTAATATGAATATCATCCTCATGTTCTTTGAGTTTGTGGGGCTCATATGGTATTACCTTACCCTCCTGCATTAATACTCTGCCAAAAACTTCCTTGCAAGCATTTGTACATACAATAAACTCCTTGTCTAGATATTCAACCTTTAAAAATGATGCAATGTTTAGCAGGTGTTTTAGATGCTCAAAACCTACTAACACACAGCGCTCCACTTAAAGCTATTTCCCTTCTTTTGAAATGAAGTTATAGGGTAATAAATCTTTGAGAATCCTTCTATAAATTGACGATAATATCTTGCTAACACCATAAAAGATCTTATGTCTGCAACATTCTTAGGAATGGGTAATTCCATAATGCTCTTTATATTTTCAGGATCCAAAAATATACACTCTGAGGAGATGATATGCCCTAAATACTGTATCTGATCTTTCTAAAAATCAAATTTACTGTATTCACCATCTATTTGACTATCCCATAGATTCTGTAGCACAATCCTTAGGTGTTTCTCACGATCTTCTCTATAATTTGAATAAATTATAATATAATCAATGAAAATCAAGACAAAATATCTAAATAAGTCTGAAATGTACCATTCATTAAACTCATAAATGTTGCAGGGGCATTGGTGATATTGAAAGGAAGCACTACGAAGTCAAACTAGCCATAAAAATTTCAAAAGTTGTCTTACAAATATCCTCATCCTTAATTCGGATTTGATGATATCCTCACTGCAAGTCAATTTTAGAGAATACAATGGCTCCTCAAACCTATTTAAAGAGATCATAAATTCACGGTAGATGATATTTTTTTTTTATGGTAAACTTATTCAGGTGTTGATAGTCAATACATAACTAAAACATACAATCCTCCTTCTGTACAACAAACATAGGGGCTCCCTAATGTGACATACTTAGGTAAATTTAACCGTTATCAAGAAGCCCCTGAAGTTGCATTTTGAGTTCTATCAACTCAGGTATACTCACACGGTAAGGACTTCTTCATAGAGGGGCTGCTCCTAGAATCAATTCGATGGTAAAATCAATATCTCTCTTGGGTGGAAATATAGGTATTTCTTCCGGAAATACGTCAATGAAATATCTAATAACAGGAAAAATTTTGTGCAAAGATATATTATCCTTATAATTTATGTAGCCAAATTTCACAACATATATCATTAAACCTTTCCTTATACACTTCCCCAGATGGTTAGCAGTAATAGGTTAGAGTTTCTTGGATTTTATAATGCCTTTAATTTCCCGCCCCTCTCCTCCTTGAGTAAGGAAACTAACAATTTTGTCTTTACAATCTACCAAGGACCAATGAGTTTCAAACCATTCCATCCCAACGAGTACATCATAGCATCCTAAGGGTAGAAAATTTAGATTCAAATTGATTAGTTATCTTTAAAGTTCAATAGGACAATTTTATGTTTTAGTAGTCACTTTTCTTTTGGCACCGGTAGCCAGCTGTAATAACCATGGTTTTTTACTTTTAGAATTTTCAAATGACACAACTCTACAATTTTTTGGCTAATATAGCTCATAATGGAACTTGGGTCAATTAAAATAGATACAGGTTGTTTAGAAATTTTAACTTCACACTCAATCATCATGGGTTGGTATTCCGCCTGATTGTCATCTATTGCTGCATTGATTTGAGGCATTTTCCTTAATATCTCCCCAATGGTAGAGGCTTCATGTACATTGGAGACTTGCTCTGTTCTTGAAAACTGTTGGCAGTTATTGTAGTAGTGAAGTTCTCTGCATCCCTAACATTTTTTTGTTGCTGGTTGTTTTCTGGTTTGCTTGCTGCTTAGTTTTTATGCTCTCACTTTGTGCTGTAAATTTCTGTTGAATCCTTGCTCGACAATTATTAGGTTTTCTTCGATGTAGAATTTTCCCAACAGTTTCTTTAGAATTTTTATTATTCAAGAAATTATTTTTTCCTTTTCAGGCTAGACCGCCATTTGCACCATCAACCTTTTGCTTCATTTATTGATAAGAAATTCAATCTTTCCATATGACTTCATCCATGGTTTTTATATTGTCAAATTTCAATTTTTACTTCATAAAAATAGGTAAATTATTTATAAAATGTTGTCTCTTAGCCTTCTTCTCCCATATGTATGCTACATATCGTAGCAATGAGGTAAAATTGGTTATGAACTCATCCATAGTCATTGGACTAAGTCTTAAATGATGAAACTCATTATCTTTCTCATCATAAAACCATTCAGTCAGGTATTTATCCTTAAAAAAAAATTGAAAATCATTCCAGGTGACCTCCTATTCATTGATTTCTCCAACGGTTTTAATATATTCCCACCATAAACTAGTCTTACCTTACAATTGGTAAATGGCTAGTCTGCCTATCAGACTATTATCATACTCATAGATATGGAAGTAAGTGTTCATGTTAACTAACCATGCCTCAAATGCCTCCTTTGATTCTCCATCAAATGTTGAAGATTTTATATTTTCGAATTATCCTTGAAGTACAATTTTCTATCTCTTTACCCATCTGTTGCCATAAGCATTATCAGATATTCCCTTTTTATCGTTATGCCCTCCTAAATATTCCTCGTTATCTTCTCTTTGGTGAAAGGTCGTAGTTCTATCCTCATTATGATTCTTTCAGTCTGACAGAATATTTAATATTCTTTCAAGTTCTTGTCTCGGCCTTTTGTTTTCAGCTCCTAAATTAGTATTTTTAACACACATTTTTTAAACTTTTTCCAAAAAAATCTGCATTAGCCTGATGTGATTCTTCACCTAATTGTTTCCATACTTCGGTATTTGTTCCCACATAAGATGCTTCTGGTAGGTTTCACGACCTAGTTCCTCTTTGCATACTGTATATCAATCTCTTTGTTCATTGACATTTTGATTACTTTTAGCTTCGATGAAGCGATAGTATTGGGACATGGATCTGATACCACTTGTAACACATATAACTTTCTAAACACACAACAAGGATTAAAAAAAAAAAAAATGTACATTATCATATGACTATACTGTTATTGCTAGGATTAAGTTTACATATTAATAAATCGTGACTCGAGTCTTATAGCATTATAAAGGTATGGATGGATACATGATTTTTAAATCAGCATGGAAATATTTATAATGTTTTGGGTATTATTGGAAACCCTCGAATATTTATATTTGAAACTATCCCTTAACATTGTGCGGTATGTTGAAATGTTAGGTGTTTTCTTGATCTGACATTGGTTATGAAATAATTAAACCTTTATTCTCGATCAAGTTCATTATTTTGAATTGAATACCATTTATGTTTAGTGTACAAAGCATCTAGAATGTTCTTTGATGGCATGCACATTCTTTACACTGTTGGATCTTGTCTAGTCCATCCGACGATCATGGATTTGGCATGGTGCTTGAGGTAACAAACCCTATTCTCTAGCTTCAGAGTGGAGAATCATTTGGTTTTTTTGGTGCTTGGGTTCTGGTCTGTGTAACTGGCGAGACACCTAACTATCGGAGGTTGCAACCATGAATTTACCATGTTGTGCTCACAGGTGTGGCATGTTAACGCTCCTATTGTTTACAGTATGATTTTATTGGCATGCTCATGTGGCACCCATAAAAAACCTCACTTGGTTTAGTGAATAGGATTTGGTTCCAAAATGTCTCACACCGCGTGGCTGGAAGGAGAATTGAATTTCGATTTCCTTCTCTAGGTAACCTCTTCTTCAAACTGAGGAATTAAATTGGGGTTAAAAGAGAAGGATTTACTGAGAATTTTTCCTCATAGTATTCCTCTCATGCCAGGAGGTAACTCCATAAAGAGAATTGATATGTTGCATTAATATTTCTCATGGATATATACATGGAAGGAGAGATTTTTGGGCTTCATCTCCTAATTTCTCTTCATATTCCATCCCTCCTTATTTTCTATTTATACTATTTTACATATTCACCCAATCCCAATTATTAGGTGTCAACATTACCCCCCTTAATCTGAAGGGATGTTGGTGAGTCCAAGCATCGTTCTGAATCCTTCAATTTTTTCTGTTCCAAGCACTTTAGTGAAGATGTCTGCAATCTTCTTATTTGTGGAACAATGGTGTAGATGGATTATCTTGGCCTCAACATGATGTCGAATCAAATGGTATTTTGAATTGCTGTGCTTTTTTCGATCATGGAACTTTGGGGTCTTGGAAAAATTTATTGCAGACATTTTTTCAATCATGAGTGGCATTGAATGCAATTGTTTCACTTGCAAATATTCCAGAATTTTCCTAAGCCACACAATTTCATTTATTGCTTCAGCTACTACCACATATTCTACCTCTGTTGTGGAATCTGTTGGAACTTATTGTTTGCATTACCTCTAGGCTCCAAAATTCAGTCTCAAATAGGTGACCTAGGTAAAATTGTCATAGCTTTCATTTTAGGAATAAAAATTTAATAAACTAAAAATTGGCTAAAAATACGCAGGCTTTATTTTCTTTTTTACAAGTGCGCTCTACTAAACCAGTCTATAATGAGGTCATCGTTGGATATATGGTGTAACTATTTCTTGAAGACTCCAATCTTGGTCTGACATGTGAGGATGGAAAGAAGACTCGGAGGGCTACCACAAGACATAATTTCAGACCTTGGAGAGTTTAAATTACAAAGTTACAACCGTTTCAAGATCTAACTCCTAAAAGCAAGAAAAATGTGTGTATTTTTTAAAAAACATATTGCATTACTTTTGTTTGAAAAATCAGTTTCAAGTGATTCCAACGGAATATTGAATCATAGATATCAGTATTGGGTTGTAAAATGCTTCCAAAAAAAAAAAAAAAAATCTACAACCATTAAACCTTGAGAAAGCTCAACTAAGACGTATGAAGAGGAATAATTGCAACATGATATATTAAATTTTTTGGACAAAGTGCAACAAACTTCGCTCTTACAAAGATAAACCAAAGATGAAATTAAAGTGGATATGGATGGTTTAAATATAGAATTAAAATGATACATGGATTATTTAAAAGTAGAAATAAAAAGTGACATGAATGGTTTAAAAGAAAACATGGAAGGGTTGAAGGAATATTTGACAATTTTGCTATAATAAATGCTTCCTAATAGCGAAAAGGTATTAGATGAAACTAATGATGAGAACAGAAGAAATGTTAATCATGATTTCAAAGACTCTAACATTGGATTGAATACCCACCATATTCAAAAAATAGATATGAGGAAGTTTGATGGCAAGGATCTGGTAACATGGATACTACATATGGAGAAATATTTTGATCTCCATAATGTGAAAAACACACAAAAGCTAAAAATTGCAACTTTATATCTACAACCCCTTGAATATTGAGATACAACCTTCGTATCATTCCACCTTCATTCATTAGTGAATACAAGGTAGGATACATGCCTTTTTCAAACCAATATTGGATACTTGTCACTTGGTAAATTTTTACGGATCAAATAATAGCACATTATGAAGATACAAAGAGCAACACCTTCTTTATCCAATTGATAAATCTCAAGTAAAAGGGTTCAATGGTGGAGCACATTGAGGACTTCCAAAAATTGAATATAGGAGTCAATGATATTCCAAAGTAGCATAGGATTGATGTCTTCATGGGGAGTTTAAACGATAACTTCCAACATGAGGTTCGCCTTTGGGAACCTGATTCCTTGGAGAAGGCATTCAGGTTGGAAAAAATAATTGAAAGCAAAATTATGGAAACAAGGAAGCAGACCACTCACAACTATCAATATGGAAGTTTTTTTGCTCCTAGAATTTCCCAATCTACAAGGTTGACACGACACCAATTGGAAGAGAAATAGAAAAATGGTTTTTTTACAATTGTGATAGAAAATACAAGAAAGGTCAAAAATGTGCTGAAAACAAATTATTTTACATAGATTGTCATAAAGAGGAAGGAAAGGAAGAAGAAACTTAAAAATAAGATCATATACACCATGAACCAACCCTAGAGCAAGAAGAAATGAATCCAAAAATATGTTGTAATGCATTGGAAGGAATTATCACACCTCAAACTCTCAGGATAAAGGACATATCAAGAAGAAAAAGTTAATAGTGTTTACTGATTCGGGTAGGAGCCATAATTTTGTTCATTGTAAGATAGCCAAGGAATTGAATTGCTTCCTATATCCAGAAAAAGAGTATCAAGTGATGGTTGCAAATGGAGGAACTATAAATTATTTTGGAAAGCCTAATAATATCAAGCTAACTATGGGTGAATATGTATGGAATAGTCCAATTCTTTCCATTACAATGGGTGGTGTTGATGTTGTACTAGGAGTCCAATGGCTACAAACTTTGGGTACGATAGCTTTTAATTTTGAAAAAAATTTCTTGAAATTTTTTTGGGAAGGAAAGGAAGTTGAATTAAGGGGTATCACAAGGAAACCAAGAAAGATGATCAACACTAATGGCATGAAAAATATTCTAAATGAAGAACAATGAGCATAATTATGAAATTATGCTCGCTAGAGGTTCAAACATTGAAATAATCTATTTCTCAATATCTCCAAAAAGGCTTGGACAATCATTCTAATGTATTTGAGAGTACCAAAGGCTTCCCCCCCATTCGTGATCATGATCATGCTATTAGTTTGATTCCAGGAAGTGTTCCTCCAAAAATCAGGCTTTATAGATATCCCTATGCCCAAAATAGTGAAATTGAATGTATGGTTTCATAAATGTTAGAGGCATATATAAGCTAACCTAGTCAAAGTTATTTATCTGCTCCAGTAGTATTGGTGGAAGGATGGATCATGGCGCATATGTCCGGATTTTAGGGAGCTCAAAAATATCACTATTAAAGATAAATTTCCCATTGTGGTCATTGATGAATTATTGGATGAACTACATGGAGAAATTTACTTCACCATGTTGGATCTTCGTTCATGATATCATCAAATTAGAATGAAGGTGGAAGACATTTCGAAATTTTCATTTGGAACTCATGAGGGCCATAATGAATTTTTGGTCCTGCCTTATCAATGCAACCTCTACATTTGAAGGTTTGATGAATTCCATTTTCAAACGATTCCTTAGAAATTTTTTTTTATCATTTTCTGATGATATATTAACTACAAAAAGTCTTGGAAGAATCAAGTTCAACATGTTGACATCGTGCTCAAGCTATTGGAGGAGAAAAAAATAGATGAAAAGACTTTCAAATTTTTCTTTGGAGTAAAGGAGGTGGAATATTCGGGTCATATTGTATCTCATGAGGGTGTGAAGTTAAACCCTAACAAAATTAATGCCATTAAGGAATGGAAAATCCCTTTAACCATAAAGCATATTCGAGCATTTCTTGGGTTGACATGGTATTATCGCAAGTTTGTTAAGAATTATGGGAGAATAGCAATACCTATAACAATATTACTGAAGAAATATGCATTTTTTTGGACTCCAAAAGCAACTAAGGCATTTCAACATATTAAAGAGGCAATGTTCCATTCACTGGTCTTATCTATGCCAAAATTCACAAAAACATTTGTTGTGGAATGTGATTCTTCATGAAATGAAATTAGTGTTGTTTTAATGCAAGAAGGAAGTCCCATTTCTTTTGAAAGTCGTCCAGTAAAAGGAAAGTACTTATAAAAACCTATTTATGAGAAGGAAATGTTGGAAATACTACATGCACTAAAGCAATGATTATCTTACCTAATGGGAAGATACTTCAAGGTAAAAACATGTCATGATAGTTTTTGGAACAAATATTTTCTTCAGAAGAGCAAAAAAAATGGTTCACAAATATGTTGGGTTATGACTTTAAAATCATATACATAAAAGGGATGAAAATGTTGTTACAAGTGCACTCCCAAGAAAGGATGAGGATGTGGAAGCATTTTTTGTGCCATTTCTATTATCCAACCAAATTGGAAAACCAATGCAAGGGATGAATGGGAGAATGATGAAGTGTGGACACTCATTCAAAATTTACAACAAGATCCCAATACATATGATACATTTAGATAGAAAAATGATTCATTATGGTACAAATATCACTTAGATCTTTGTAAGAATTCACAACTCAAACAAACTATTCTTGTAGAATTGCACACCTCTCCCTTAGGAGGGCACTTACGATTTTAAAAAACTTACCATAGGGTTAAGAAGGATTTCTTTTGGGATGGCCTTAAATCTAATATTCAAAATTTTGTGGTGGAATTTTTCGTTTCCAGCAATTTTTTTTTGAGAAAATTAATACCTCGACTCTGTTACAACCTTTATCCATTCCAAGTCAACATTGGGAGGAGGTTTTAATGGATTTTTTCATAGGTTTACCCAATTCCGAAGGAAAAAGTTTCATCATGGTGGTAGTTGATAGACTTACCAAGTAGTGTCACTTTTGTGCATTATCTCATCCATTTAATGCCAATACAATTTCTATTGCATTTATGGAAACCATTCAAAAGCTACTTGGAAACCTAAAGATTATTGTAAGTGACAAAGATCCCATTTTCACAGGAATTTTTTGGACGAAATTATTTTCTTGTCTACGTACTCAATTATCTCATAGGTCATATTATCATCCTTATTCTAATGGGAAAAATGAGATAGTGAACAGGTGTTTGGAAGGATATATTTGGTGCTTTTTATGTGATAAACAAAAAAATGGGTCATGTGGTTACCTCTGTCTGAATGGTGGTATAACACTTCCTTCCGTATTGCATCAAAAATGACCCCATTTATTGAACCTTATGGATATCATCTAGTGTCAATCACATCATCTTTAAGAGATAATTCTAAGGTTCAAGCAATGGAAGATCATATCGAGCATCAACAACAAGTTCTCCGACTCTTGAAGGATAACCCCACTTTGGCGTAGAATAAAATGAAACAATGGGCATATCAACATCACATTGAAATAAGTTTTGATGTAGCAGACTAGGTGTTTTTACGACTACAACCATCAAAACAAATGTCCCTAAAGCAAGATAAGAAGGATAATAAATTACCACCAATGTATTATAGTCCTTATAAGGTGTTACAAAAGATTAATACTATTGAATGCAAATTGGAGCTTCCTGCATCTTCCCAAGTGCACCTAATTTTCCACGTTTCATGCTTAAAGAAGGTTATAGGTGACAATCTCCTAGCTCAAACAGTATTTCCAGAACTTGACGATGACGAAAAATCATATTGGAACTTGAAATAGTCATGGACATAAGAACTTTATAGCTACGAAATCGATCAATTTCATGGTATTCCGTCAAGTGGAAGAACTTACTTGTTGAAGATTCCACATGGGAGGATGGGAATTTTGTACAGAAGCATCCAGAAATAATCAAGCATTGAGGACAATACTTTTTTGAAGGAGGGGCATTTTAGGTCCCTATAATACTAGTGTAGACCCTTATTGTTATTGTTAGTGTAGCACCATTATTGTTATAGTTTTTCCCATGTAATCCCCATATTGTTATTATTTTGCACCATAGAATCCCACTATTATTGTTGGTGTGCCCTTACATTATTATTTTTATGTCGGGTGTGATTATATTGTGACCCCTTAGACTTCTATATATAGAAAGCAGGATTTTTCATTTCAGTAATCCAAGAATTTTTCATTTATGTAATGTAAAGTAGGTTTCCCCCTCAAAGAGGATAATTTGTAAGTCATCGATCTACGTTTTCTTTTATTTTGTGAGTTTGTTGCATAGCAATTTTATGAGGTTCCTTGATAATTTTTTCAACTCCCAACAACCGACATCTATAAATTATTTTGGAATAGGATCCACTGGAATTAGTTTCGAGATCAATGGAATAAATTTTAGGGTGGAGATCCTATGGTGGGGATGAGAATTGAGCATTTTTTGGGTAACAAAATCCCCCTTCCACCATGTTTCTATTCTTAGATGTGCATCTTTCCTAAAGATGGTTTGTGGCTACAATCAAAAGATTCATGTCACATATTTCCCAATTCATTCATTATTTTAAAGGTAAAATAATTTAGTTATTTTTCAATAAAGAGAAATGTTCAAATCAATCAAATTTTAATATAAAATATTATTAATAATAAATTATTGGAAAATATAGTGTAAATAATGAAAAATTACACACGATGTATATAGAGAGAGAGAGATAGAAAACCGTTATAAGTCCATCTAAATCATATATTTATAGCACTAATAAGGATTATATCTCTTTATGTGTAAATCTTCTTTCAAGTTTTGCATTCTAAAAAAAAGGTTTAAAAATTGGTTTACTATACCTTTTTATTTAGGTGAGAGGCTCATTCTATAACCCAATAACAAAATAATATTCTCTAAATAAAAACTCAATATCAAAACAATATTCTCTAAATAAAAAAGGAATATCAGTTATAACAAAAAAACAAAAAGGAATATGCTTTCATGTAAAGGAATTAGAAGTAAAAAAATGTGTGAGTAAGATGTATAAACTTTATATTTATTTAGTGAAAAGATTTAAGTAAACTATTGAAGATTTAGGTTAATTAATTGATATCCTCAATTTCATATATATGTATATATAGAAAAAAATTGTTGGAATAAAATATAAGTGTCATGGTTAAACTATTTAAATGGTCTACTATTTCACTGTTTGGTCATTTTCTTAGGTAGTATGATTTTTATTGGAATCCAATAAAGTTTTTTTGAACTTACAATTCTAAGTAGATGCACGTGCTATGCAAAATATTTTAATGTCAAGTGTGTATATATTATATATTGTTTAAAAACTTATATGTATATAAAGCTATTGAAAAAAATAAGTTTTATGGTTATATTTAAATGGTCTACTATTTTACTATTTGGTCATTTTCTTAGGTAATATGATTTTTATTGGAATCCAACAAAGTTTTTTTGAACTTACAATTTTAAATACTTTATATAATGTTTAAAAATATGATTTAAACAATGAAAATTTGCACATTATGTTTCACACTTTAAAATAAATTTTCACTTAAAAAAATTGGTCCTTCTCAACTTATATTAGATCCATATTAAAATAAATTTATACTAATTTAATTTATTACATCAATAATCTATCTCTACACAACAATTTAATTACATAAATTTATTAAAATTTACATACTTTACTCCATATAAATTTGAAACCATAATTTCTCAAAAGAAAAAGAAAAAAGACATGTAATTTAACATATGTTATTGTTTATTAAATTAAATTAAATAAACTTAAAGCAAACATGTATAAGATACATTTTCCAATTGCTGAAATTTTTAATTATAAATATAAAATCTATATTTTAACATCTTTATGATTTAAAATATTTTATATATCTTAAAAATAAAAAACCAAACCATTTGTGATGGAATGGATAAGTGAGTGATCAATGTGATAGATGTTACACATATGACCTTTTAACTTTTATTTAAGTGAATTAAATCTCTACTTTCCCGCAACCTCAATTCCATACTCCAACGACCTACCAAAAGCCTCATTTCTGTAGCGAAGATTCTGTAGAGGCATGGAGGATTTGTAATGATATCGCATGTCATCTTCCCGAATGGGTGCCGCTTCCATCGCCGGAACTTTCTTACAGAATTCCATTAGTGATCACTGTATAAGCAATTAACAAATAAACCTAGTTGTTTTAAATAATTCATCTTGTTGTCAAAACAGTGTATGTCCAGGTCTCTAACCGCAAATGTCGTCATAATTCCTTGCTTAACTCCACAAAAGTGACGAAAACTCTGAATATTAATCGCCTCACAGTAACTAACTCGGCATGTAGTCACTCGGCATTGACTACAGGCCTTTTGATCACCTGTTCTAGAACAATGGTTAAAAAATAATCTGCAAGACGTCAGCCTGATCCAAGAGAAAAAGGAAATAGCAAGTCACCAAAAACATGGCTGAGCCGAGTAAGTGAGGTAGGAAGATAAAGAAAGAGATAATGGAGAATCTCTTTCCACTGTACTTTGTTGGCAACCCACTACAAATTAAAAATGAACTTCAGCGATGGGAGAGAGAAACAAACAGTTATGAAGAGGACATAGAGGGACAGGAGGAAAGCATGGACTTTGTAAATGATCCGAGAAATACCAGAGGTCCTCTTTTTCTATTTCATCAGAGTATCCATACATGCTGGACTCTAAAATGTGTGTTGGCAAAAGTTCTGCAAAGCTTATAGTCAATAGAGGGCAGTCCTGAAGTGATTTCAATCCTTCAAGAGATTAAAATAGAGTTACAAGATATCAAGGTGTCATAGTACCATGCAACAACCCAATTTGGTAGAATTGAAAGACAGCTTCAACAGATGCAGCAAGTAGATATGCTTAGCTCCACAGCAAAAGATTCGGCACTGATTGACTTATCAGATGGCTAATAAATCAAGTTTTAAGTCTTTATGATTTTTGCAGATAGCTTTTAAGTTTTATGGTGTCAATTATATTTTGGTTTAAACAGTAAAATGGACATAGCCGCAAGTAGAAGAAAGAAACAATTTCAATTTTGGATGGCATTTAATGCTTTAAGGTGGTTAACAGACCTGGTTTCCTTCGGACAGGTTGAGGTCACCAAGTATGTATGTATCTATTGCAATCTGCCTTTTTAGATAAATAGAAAATAGCAAGAAACTACAAAATTTATAAATAATAATAATAATAATAATAATTCATCTTGCTTTTGCATGTGATCTTCCCGGATGGACGCTGCTCCCATCGCCGGATTATTCTTACTGAATTCAATGAGAGATTACTGGATAAGCAATTATCAAATAAACACAAATGTTCTCAATAAATAATGTTGCTTTTAGCGATGGTATTTTGTATGGATCAAATTTAAAGGAAAGGGTTAGTTTGGTTTAAATTTTTCAATATTAATAAGATTTAATTTTTCAATATTAACAAGGTTGTATAAGTAGGTTTCCTGTGGTTTATAATTTAGATACATGTCTTTTGGATTAATCACATCATTAGGATTTGGTCTAATGTGATTCATTTTGTAAAAAAAAAGTTAAGTCTTAAAGAACAAATAATGAAGATGCATCATTGGAAAAAAAAGAGACATTTTTATCAATTAAAATATCATTATAAAATTATAATAATTAAATAAAAGAGATTTATTAATTTATTTTATAATTTATTTTATTTTAATAAAAATTTTAAAATAATTTTTCTTCATAATTTAAGATTATAAGTCGTAAGAAAAATATAAAGGTACACCTAATTTAACAAAAAATAAAATAAAAAAGAGTTATGTAATATTATAATATGTAAATATAAATTATTATTATAATAGGGTTTTCTTAATATATATTTTATTTCATTTTAATAAAAGTTTATAACAAACTCTTATTTTTATTTAATTTTAATAAAAGCTTATAACACATTTCTATTTTTTATACTTTCTATTTACAAATTTTTATTTTTTATAATCTCTATTTATAAATAAGAATTTATTCTAACCTTTTATTAAAATTAAATAAAAATAAGAGTTTGTTATAAACTTTTATTAAAATTAAATAAAATATATATTAAGAAAACCCTATAATAATAATAATTTATATTTACATATTATAATATTATATAACCTTTTTCTTCTTTTATTTTCTTATGGCTTATAATCTTGAATTATAAAAAGGGTTTTAAAACTTTTATTAAAATAAAATGTCTCAAATGCCTCTTGTGATTCTCCATCAAATGTCGAAGGTTTTATCTTTTCGAATCATCCTTGAAGTACAATTTTTTGTCTCTTCACCTGTCTATTGCCATAAGTATTATCAGGTATTCCCTCTTCGCCGTTATGCTTTAAGGTGGTCAACAAATGGACTCTTTAATATTCTTTCATGTTCTTGTCTCAGCCTTTTGTTTTCAGCTCCTACATTAGTATTTTCAACACACATTTTTAAAAAAATTTCCAACAAATCTGCATTAGCCTGACGTGATTCTTCACCTAATTGTATCCATAATTTGGTATTTGTTCCCACATAATATGCTTCTGGTCTGTTTCATGACCCAGTTCCTCTTTGCATACTGTATCTCAATCTCTGTGTTCATTGAAATTTTGATTACTTTTAGTTGCCATGAAGCCATAGCATTGGGACATGGATCTGATACCACTTGTAATACATATAACTTTCTAAACACACAACAAGGATTAAAAAAAACAAAAAAATGTACATTATCATATGACTATACCCTTATTGCTAGGATTAAGTTTACATATTAATAAATTGTGACTCGAGTCCTATAGCATTATAAAGGTATGGATGGATACATGATTTTTGACTCAGCATGGAAATTTTTATAATATTTTGGGTATTATTGGAAACCCTCTAATATTTATATGTGAACCTATCCCTTAACATTCTTCCCTATTTTGAAATGTTAGGTGTTTTCTTGATCTGACATCGGTTATGAAATAATTAAACCTTTATTCTCAACCAAGTTCATTATTTCGAGTTGAATACCATTTATGTTTAGTGTACAAATCATCTAGAATGTTCTTTGATGGAATACACATGGATTTCTTTACATTGTTGGATCTTGTCCAATCCATCCGACAATCATGGATTTGGCATGGTGGTTGAGGTAAAAAACCCTCTTCTCGGGATTCAGAGTGGAGAATCATTTTGTTTTTTTGGTGCTCTGGTTTTGGCCTCTGTAACGAGCGAGACACCCTAACTATCAGAGGTTGCAACCATGAATTTACCATGTTCTTCTCACAGGTATGACATGTTAACCTTCCTATTGTTTGCAGTATTATTTTATTGGCACACTCATGTGGAACCCATAAAAAACCTCACTTGGTTTAGTGAATAGGATTTGGTTCCAAAATGGCTCACACCGCGTGGCTGGAAGGAGAATTGAATTTCAATTTCCCTTTCTAGGTAACCCCTTCTTCAAACTAAGGAATTAAATTGGGGTTAAAAGAGAAGTATTTACTGAGAATTTTTCCGCATAGTCTTCCTCTTAGGCCAGGAGGTAACTCGAAAATTGGAATTGAGATGTTGCATTAATATTTCTCATGGACATATACATGGAAGGAGAGACTTTTGGGCTTCATCTCCTAGTTTATCTTCATATTCCATCTCTCTTTATTTTCTATTTACACTATTTTACATATTCACCCAATCCCAATGATTAGGTGTCAACATTACCCCCCTTAATCTGAAGGGATGTTGGTGACTCCAAGAATTGTTCTGAATCTTTCAATTTTTTCTCTTCCAAGCACTTTCGTGAAGATGTCTACAATATTCTTATTTTTGGAACAACGGTGTATATGGATTATCTTGGCCTCAACAAGATGTCGAATCAAATCATATTTTGTATTGATGTGCTTCATTAGATTGTGGAACATTGGGGTCTTGGCAAACTTTATTACGGACGTGTTGTCAATCATGAGTGGAGTTGAATGCAATTGTTTTGCCTGCAAATCTTCCAAAATTTTCCTGAGCCGCACAATTTCCTTTATTGCTTCAGCTACTACCACATATTCTACCTCTGTTGTGGAATATGTTGGAACTTATTGTTTGCATGACCTCTAGGAGACAACTCCTGATCCAAGACTCATAGCATAACATGAAGTAGATACCCCATTTTCTTTATCTCCATCGAAATCTGAATGGGAGTCTCCAATCAAGTTGAAGTCACCCACCTATAGATACTTGAGTCCCCTCCAAGTACTTTTGAACTCTTTTTAAAGCAGATCGATGTCCCTCACAAGGCTTTTTCATAAACTTGGAGAGCATTTGAACAAAAAATGAAATGTTTGGTCTTTTAGTATTCAGTTAGTTGAGACTTCCTATAAGCCATATATACTTAGTTGCATCCACAAATTATTTTCCTTCAATGGATGTGAGCTTCAAGTTCCATTCCATTGGATGATACAAGTACAACCATGTCTTAGTATACATATATACAACAATATTTAGAGCATGGCACCTTTACTTCACATTTATCGAGAAAACAAAAGACGGAAATCTTCCTTAAAGCTTTATCTTACAAACTTGTGAATGGGGTGATTTTTTGAAAGCATTACAATGGTGCCTTTCGTAGATGGTTAGAACCTCCACATTCAGCAAGGGTGTTAAAATATATTCATGATGGACCAATAAGTGGAAACTTGACATGAGATACCACTATGCATAATGAGATAAGGGTTAGTTACTATTGGACCACATTATTTAAGGATGCTCATGCTTATTCCCGAAATGTTGAAGAATGTAACTAGGTTCAGTCTTCATAAATTGTACTTGATTTAAAATGTAATATATTTTTCAAAGGAAAAGAAAAAATATTTTTTATTATTGACTTGTTAAAGCATGGGTTTCATGCCCGAGTCAATTTTTACAGGTTAAGCCTGCATTGTAGGATTTTGGGATTATTTATTTGGGTCAAAGTCAATTTGTTGATTGGTCAAAGACTCCTGCATCAAGTCTCCATCAATTAGCTTCAAATATATCATCATAAAGTCAGATACATTCAAATGTACTCAAGTCGGCCTCAACATATATGGAGACACAACACTTCAAAAAAGTCATGTCAGTGAATTTCACTTGGAAACAACTATATATACAATCCTAATGTCTTTTCATTATACCAAAACAAGAGTATGAGTTAATTATAGAGATAAAATAGCATGAAAAGTTCATAAATTATAATGGCTACAGTTCGGAAATTACAGTGGATACATTTTGGTGTTACAGTGGATATAATTTCAATGTTATTACACTGGATGCAATTTTGGTGCTCTTATAGTAATCTCAGTTCAATGCTATGCTACCACAGTAACCACAATTCGTTGCTACCATGGGGAGAAGGTTTTGGTGCCATCAGAGTAAGAAGGTCTTATAGTTTGGTGTAATTACATTTCAGTGTTACCAGAATGAGAAAGTTGTTGATTTGTGGTAGCATTAGATGTGCTCTGACTCTCAAATGTTTTGGAGAGTCCTAAACAAATCCATTACATATAACCCAGATTTGTTTTGGGGAAATTCCACCCAGAAACAATTTCATTTGATAAATTAATTATTTTTAATGAAGACCCTAAGTAACACTTAAGAAATTAAAATAATTAATGGGTATTAATCTAAACCATGGGTGTAAGTTCTAGAAAAACATGATCAAGTCAAATCTAATCTTAGTCGTTGAAGTCTCGGTGAGAAGGCTGTGAAGGAATGTTTGAGGGCCAATTGTAAAACACACCAAAAGGATCTAGTGATTGGATTTTCTCACAGAGCAGTGCTTGGATGAAAACTTCAATCTAAGTGATTATTCAGTGCAGTTGAGGGGTAGAGACAATTTTTGCATGATGATCTTCTCTCGGGCTAATGATCATCATCAGAGAGGCATAGAAAGATGAAAAGGTATCATCACATTTCCTAGAAAGGGTGATGCAACACCCAGAGAGGGTGATGCAGGGCCACATAGTCCACACATAGAGGCTACGCAACTTTTCCGAGTTATAGTTTGAGATTTTTCTAGGAGATTGGGATTCTGAGCCAAGAGGGCTGGAGTCAGATTTTTTGAGAGAATATCGATCCAGTAGAGGAGGTAATGTAGTTCCAGAGTAGTCCCCATGAAGGGCTATGCAACTACTGCACAAAGATAGTGCACAGGGTGTTGGGGTTTTGTCAGTTTAGATATCGAATTAGTTGGGACTTGCAGAGTGAGGTATTCTCACTATTTTTTCTCTTTCAGTATTATCTGTAACTGATTTCTTCAGTGACATAATCAGAGATGCATTCAGATACAAATTTTTCTTAATAATAGAACCCTTAAATCTGTTGGAGTAGTTTTCTCACATTGGCTTTTTCTGGGGACGTTTGTTCGAAAATAAGGTTGTGCTATGTGTGTTATTTCTCTTTCTCAGTTTACTATTTTCACATATAATTTAAGTAAGTGGATGTTGCTTCAGTAATTGCTTCAATTTTTTCAAAAGTAATCTACAAAATTACTTGTTAAGTGTAATTTACAGGTATAAGAAGTAGTTCAGTTTGTTGCAGTAGGATTCCAGATCTAGGACATGGAATTTTCACATGGTATTAGAGCGTTGATTGTGGAACAAGAAGAGAAGATAAAAAAGTGATATGGAGGCCAAAGAGTTGCACAAATCATCAAATAAAATCCCCAGAGGGATTGTGCATTCCAGGCCTGGAGGGCTGAAATTTAAGGGAAAGTCTCTCTCTAAGTGATCGATAGAGAGGAAGAGCTTCCAGAATGGATTTTTTTCGAGCCAAAGTGATCAGAACTGGATCATGGAAATAAGTGATAGCTCAAAATTCAAATTTTTCAAAAGTGTGTCGAACCTGAATGATTGTATAGATATCGTCTTCTTGATTCTAACACCACAAAAAGTTTGAAAAACCGACACCATATGAAGAATTTATCGCAGTTTGAAAAGTCTAGTAAACTGTAATTTTTGGACTTTGACCAGGTTTGACTAGAATTTTGGGAAAATTAAAAAAGAGAATATTCCAAGGAATATTCTTGGAACATTCCTCAGAATATGCTATTTGGACTAGTAATATCATGCCAAGTGGTAGATTGTAATTGACTAATTGGTTGACTTTTTGAGTTTCTGTCCAATGGGAGGCTACCATGTGGCAGGATCAGAGGTTGCCATGTGGCCCCTACACAATGATGAAAATTTTTTTGGACTCCCCACGAGTCGACCACCTGACCTCCCTGCCTGCACATGAAGGGTCTGACCAACTTGACTACACATTAGTTCTTAACACTATATGCATTGTGGTAATATTTAAACTTTATTGGTTTGATAATTGGTGGTTTGGAGGGGCCAGCCCTGAGGGCCATCCCCTCCCATACGTCCAAGACCCCATGACCATGGGCTTAGCCCTAACCACCGACATATAAATAATTGTTAAACCTGGTCACATGGCACATGGAATGGTTAAATCACAGGTGTAGTTCTTAACCACGACAGTTCTGTAGTGGTTTAAAACGTGTTCACATGCAGGGTTTTTAATTTTGGTTAGTCTGCTGACCATTATGGCTACGGTTAACCATAACCATGCGGAGTTTGGTCATGTTCCCACACTAACCGCCGCATTTAGTGCTAGCAGCCAGCTTGGTGGATATTCTAGTAGGCGCACCATCATTGGCATAAATTTCCGAATTTAACTGGAGTTGAGTCCATTTCTCCACATTTGGTGGAGGATTTTTAGCAGTCATTGGGAAAATTTGAGTTTAGTCTCTATCTTGAGCTAGATTCAACCATTTTTGGAGTGCCAATAGTCAATTTAGACTATCTCAGACATTCCAGACTCTTTGGTAAGGGTTTCATAGCTACTAGAGGAATTTTGAGTAGGTTTTTTCTTCAGATAAGTTCTAGAGGCCACTAGGGCCATCATGAGCCAGCAACAGTTTGAGGCCTAGCCACGGGAGGTAGAGGTATTATTCAAAAATCCAATAATCAATTTTGTATGTTTCAGACATTATAGAACTAATGGTGTTGTTTTCAAAGCCTGTAGAGGAATTTGAAAGGAAATATGATTCAGTGAAGTTCCAGGGGCCACTAGGGCCAGCAAGTGCCAATAGTAGTTCGGGCCTAGCCAGGGCAGCTAGAGACTTTATGCAGCAAACCAATAGTCATTTTTACTATAATGAGAATTTTGAATCAAATGGAGGAGTTTTCAGAATATTTTTAGGATTTCTAGAGCTTGAGAAGAAACAAAAATGTTGTCTTTAACCCTAGAGCCAATGGGTGCCTACAGGTATCGGAGGCAAAAACGGAGCAGTTGTAGGCAAATTTTAGTGAAAAAATATTCTATCGTAACTATTTTGGAATTATCAATCCAATGAAGGGATTTTCAGAGCCATTTGAATACTTTTGAATATCGAGAAGCTACATGGAAGTTTTGGGTAGCCTAGTGACAACCGTGGAGAGAGGCCTAGATTGGGGATGCAGTTCTCTTTTGGAGAAAAAGATCAGTATATTTTTGGTATTTGATCCATGCTAAAGACATTAGGTGAGGTTTCAGGGAAATTAAAGTAATTCTGAAGGAGTCAGTTCCATAGAGAACTCGGTGTAGCTCAAGAGCATCGACAGAAGGAATGAAGTCTAAGGGAGCCTAGATCTGTTTGTAGAGTGATGAAATCCATGACAGGCATATAGATGGTATTCTAAGCCCATTGTTTCAGTTTGGTAACCATTGGAGTTAAGTGTGGAACTTGTATAATAAATTCTTCCATAATCCCAAAGAGCCAAGTTAAGATGACAAGAGCTCAGGGAGACGTAGCCCACGATATTCGGGTGAAATCCTTGTTTAAATTTGTGGTTATGTGTTGATTTTTATTTGTTGCATTATGTTGCTATTACACATGTTTATTTTTAGAAAAAACAAATGGAATTTAAGCACATAAAGAGTTAAAAATCATACACCTATTTCAAGTAAAAATTTCCGCAAAAGTCAAGTATAAGATAGATATTTTATTTTTTTAGCTAAGTGGGAAGTTCTTGAAAAGAATAATAAGTTATCCAAACCATTTTCAAATCAGGTTCGTATCAGAGCACTTGGTTTCTTGATTGACAGAGCAATAGCTTGCTTGTTTGACTTCAAAGGTGTTTAAACAGTGCAAAGAATTTGACTATTTGACTGTTTGCAAATTAACTGTTGTTTGAGTTCGCTAGAGGTGAAGGGAGAACTACTAATAGCTATGTAAAGAAGAGGACAAGAAGGAGGAAGGGATGAAAGAAACTTCCGTACCCAAAGGACCTCAAGGAAATCCTTGAAGCACAAGAGGGTTTTTTTGCAAAAGGCTGCTTGAAGAAGAGCTTGTCTCTACAACCATTTTGTTCAAAAGCTTTGTCCATTGTTTGGAAGCTTTGGAATTGTTGATTGAAGTTATTTTTTTTATTTTCATGATGAAAAATTCTTCAAGTGAGGTTTCAAAATCCTCCTCCTTCACAATATTCTTCGATGAAGACATGAAGCGAGACTTCTACATATTGAAGGATATGGTGCAGATTCTGTTTGAAGATAGAAGAGAAAGCACTAGACTTAATGAGAAATTGGTTGCTATGAAGCATGAGAAGGAAGAAATTCTTCAAAGATTGCATGATATGGAGATGCAGCTCCATCAAGCCCAAGAGGCCTTGACCAAGAACATGCGTGAAGCAGAGGTAATTCACTCAAATATGTCTTCAGTTTCCTCTTCAAAAAGATGTGTTGGTTCATTTGAAAAGCACACTAGAGGTATAGGGTCCAAGTTAATGTTTAAAATGGGCTATGAAGGCAAGGGTTTAGGCAAGTATGCACAAGGCATGATCCTATTTTGATTGAGGAGAGACCTAAGGATTTTGGTCTTTTTTATGTTCAATCTAATGGTGAAGACTCCAAATCCATGAAGGCAAGTGAGACAACTTCAAAAAGAACTTTTGTTCCAAGTTCTTTTCCACAAACATGCCAAGTTTGGTTTCAAGTTTATTCCCATTGTTTGAAGCCTATGTTGTAGCAAGATGTGTGTAGACATGCAACTTATGGTGAGAATCTGAGTTTAGACAGCTATCAAGATAAGAACGGTGATGTTATTCTTCGAAAAAAAGTTGGAACATCTACTAGTTCATCTTCTCGTGAAGGTAAAAAAGATGGACATCCAAAGCAGCATGCGAGGAATAGTTCTTCCCATAGTCAAGTTGATTATGTTTTTGATTATGTTTTTACAAGGCATGACAATTTTGCATGCGTGAATGGAAGAAGGAGTTGTTGTGCATATTATGGTCTATGTAACCATGTTGTTTCAAGATGTTGAAAGACGATGAAGTCATATAGGAAGTAATTGAGGCAAAGGAAACTTCCAAAGAAGGTGCATAAGACTTGCACACATTGCCATAAGAGGGGACATGTTGTTGCCCAATGTTGGACATTGCATCCAACTAATCATCCCAAGAACATGAGGCAAGAGGATAGAAATACTGGTGAAAGTGGAACCAAGGATTCCATCATTGATGTGAGAACATATGTTTCACATGAAGAATATTTGCAGCAGCCAAAGTCATCGTGGAAGTGGCTTGGTGAGAAGTGGTTTGACTTATTGATAGAGTAAGACATAAACTCATTTGTACATATGAAAATTTTAGTTATGTATGCATGTTTTCTATTGTAATCTCATGTTTGTTTGAGCCACGATCTTGGATTGATGATCAAGGAAGTGATGTTCAACTACCTTCTGAAAATTTATCGCCATAAGTTTCTGAGTGAGTGCAAGGAAGACAATTATTAACAAGAGGGCAAGAGCATCCAGGAAGGGCAGTGTCGATGAACTTTGAGTTGTGGTTCAAAGGCACTAATACATGCAAGGAAAGTGGATGGAGGCTAAAAAGAAGAGGGTGTTGTACTCTCATCTATTTTACAGATTAGTATATCATTCTTTTGGGGTCCAAACTATTCCCAATGGGGAGGTATGATTAGAACGGGATCATGGAAATAAGTGATAGCTCAAAATTCAAAGTGTTTGGAAGTGTGTCAAACCTAAGCGACCGGATAGATCTCTTCTTCCTATTTTTTGTGCCGTGAATGGTTCGATAAACCGAAACCATATGAAGAAGTTATCGCAGTTTGAAAAGTCCAGTAAACTGCAATTTTTGGACTTTGACCAGGTTTGACTGGAATTTTGGGAAAATTGAAAAGAGAATATTCCTCAAAATATTCTATTTAGACCAGCAATATCATGTCAAGTGGCAGATTGTAATTGGGCAATTGGTAAAGATTTTGATTTTCTGTCTAATGGGAGACTGCCATGTGGCAAGCTTGAAGGCTGCCATGTTGCCCCTACACAGTGGTGCAAATTTTTTTGGATTCCCCGAGAGTCAACCACCTAACCTCCCCCACTACACGTGAAGGGTCTCACCAACTCAGCTACGCATTATTTCTTAACACTATATGCATCGTGGTAATATTTAAACTTTATTGGTTTGATAATTGGTGGTTTGGAGGGGCCAGCCCTGAGTGCCAGCCCCTCCCATACGTCCAAGACCCTACGTCCGTAGGATTAGCCCTAACCACTAGTGTATAAGCAGTTGTTAAACCTGGTCATATTGCACACAGAACGGTTAAGTTGCAGGCGTAGTTATTAACCCCAACGGTTCTACAGTGGTTTAAAATGTGTTCACATGCATGGTTTTTAATGTCGGTTAGTCTGCCGAAGATTATGGCTACGACTAACTATAACCACGCGGAGTTCGGTCATGTGCCCACACTAACCGCTGCATTTAGTGCTAGAAGCTAGCTTGGTGGATATTTTGGTGGGCATGTCATATTCGGCAGAAATTTCTGAATTTAACTGTAATTAAGTCCAGTTCTCCACAATTGGTGGAGGATTTTTAGGGGTCATTGGGAGAAATTGAGTTTAGGCTATATCTTTAGCTAGATTCGACCAATTTTGGAGTGAAAATAGTTAATTTTGACTATCTCAGACATTGTAGACAAATTGGTGAGGGTTTCAGAGCCATCAGAGGACTTTTGAGTAGGTTTTTTCTTTAGAGAAGTTATAGGGGCCACTAGGTCCACCATGGGCCAGCAATAGTTTAAGGCCTAGCTAGGGGAGCTAGAGGCCTTATTCAGAAATCAAATAGTACATTTTGGATGTTTCATAAATTTTGGAACTAATAGTGTGGTTTGAAGAGACTGTAGAGGACTTTGGAAAGCCGATATTATTCAGTGAAGTTCCAGGGGCCACTAGGGCCAGCAAGTGCCAGCTGCAGTTCAGGGCCTAGAGAGGGCAGCTAGAGACCTTATGCAGCAAACCAATAGTCATTTATGACTATAATGAACATTTTGAATCCAATGGAGGATTTTTCGGAATTTTTTGAGGAATTCTATAGCTCTAGAACCCACAAAGAAGTTTTCTTTGACCCTAGAGCTAGGGGGTGTTGACAAGTGTTGGAGGCGAAACCAGAGCAACCAGAGGCTTATTTCAATGAACCAACAGTCTATTCTAACTATTTTTAACATTTTGAATCCAATTAAGGGATTTTCAGAGCCAATTGAAGTCTTCTGAAGCTCGAGAAGCTACAGGTAATTTTTGGGCAACCTAGTGCCAACTGTTGAGGGAGGCCTAGATTGGGGATGCAGTGCTCTTTTGGACCAAACGATCAATCTAATTTTGGTGTCTGATCTGTGATGGAGATAGTAGGTGAGGTTTTAGTACAATAAAATAATTTTGAAGGAGCTAGTGCCATAGAGAAGCTCAGTGTATCTCAAGAGCACCTACAGAAGGAATCAAGTCTAAGGGTGCCTAGATCTATTTTCAGAGTGATGACAACCATGATAGGGATATAGATGGTATTCTAAGCCCATTGGTTCATTTCAGTAACCATTAGAGTTAAGTATGGAACTTTTAAAATAATCTTTTCCATAATCTCAAAGAGCCAAGTCAAGATAACAAGAGCTCAAGGAGACGCAGCCCACGATATTTGGGTGAACTCATAGATTAAATTTTCTTTTATGTGTTGATGTTTATTTTTTGCATTATGTTTATGTTACACATGTTTATTTTTAACAAAAAAAAAAGGAATTTAAGCACTTAAATGGTTGAAAATCATACACCTGTTTCAAGTAACAATTTCCGCAAAAGTCAAGTATAAGCTAGATATTTTATTTGTTTAACTGAGTGGGAGGTTCTTGAAAAGCATAACAAGTTATCCAACCCATTTTCAAATCACAGAGGGAGAAATGCAGAGCCTCAATGCAGAGTTAGTGGGATGCAGTTTATGTAGGCATAAATTTTTTTGTTGGGAAAAAAGTTGTCAGAAGAGGAAGAAGCAATAGAGCGAGGGAATTTTCCTCTTCAAAAAGTTCCTAGAAGGGGAATTTCATTTTCCCAATATCTGAGAAACAGGTCCGAGAAATACATCTACAAACTCCAGAAGGAGTGTGTAATCTTGTCCAGTGCTACATAGAGGGGGGAGAAAGAGGAGAATATTTGACATTTTCTTGACTGCCATGGCATCTCACGGGCTTAAAGATCAGGACCAGTTGGAGGGAGCCTCCAAATATGTGATCTATAAAGCAAGAATCACATGCCTTCTAGATGAGTACGATCTCAAGTTTTTCGTGGTGAGTACAGTGACTATCCCTACATATACAGATCCACTAAATAATTACACAACTGATATGGTGAAGGAAAAAATGTTGCTCTTTAATAGAGTCAAGGATCACATAGTGTCCCATATAGCTGGAAAGGACTTGAAAGCAAGGAAGATGTGGGAAGCCATGGAAGCGTTGTATGAAGTGTTAGGTCCCTATAATACTAGTGTATATCCCTATTCTTATTGTTAGTATAACCCCATTAATCATATTATTGTGCCCATGTAGTCCCCATATTCTTATTATTGTGCCCCATAGAAGCCACTATTGTTATTGTTGTGCCCTTATATTGTTATTTTTATGTCAGCTAGGATTATATTGTGACCCATTGGAATCCTATATATAGAAAGGTGGTTTTGTCATTTGTATCATTCAAGAATTTTCCATTTATGTAATGTAAAGGAATCCCCCCCGCCCCTCGAAGTGGTTGATTTCTAAGGCGTTTATCTCTCTTTTATTTTATTTTGGGAGATGGTTTCATAACACTTGGTATTAGAGCTTTGGATCATAGGGTTTCATTTCTTAAAAATGGTCATTTTGGCATGTTCGCTTAAATTTTTTTTATACGAAGGTTAAGAATCTAAAAAAAAAAAACCCATTTGCACCAAAATCTGGAGGAACTTTGTGGAAAAAATTCAGATCTTGGTTCGCAATATTTTCAGAGTTATGATCTATGGAATTTAGGGTTTTTTCAAGCTCCTGAATTTCATCTCAACGAGGTGAGATTGGGATAATCGTCATAACTCTCACTATGAGAATTGAATTGGAAGTATGTAAAAAGTGGTCAAAAGCACATAGACTGTAGTTTCTTGTGTATCTATTTCAGAGCCAAAGTATGAAATAGTGACACATGGAACTCCATACAAGTTAGCTTACTAAGCCATCCCATAATTAGGACATTGAGGGAGATTGTGCATAACTTGGTCTTGAATAATCCAAATTAGTTCTGACCTGTGGCATTGAAAATAAGATTCAGAATGCTACTATAGGACAAAATTTTAGATCTTTGACATCCTAAATTACAGAGTTACAACTCTTTCAATATCGAGTTCCTAAAAGTAAGAAAAATGTGTGTATTTGATAAACAAATTCCTTAACTTTTGTTTGAAAAAATAGTTTGAAGTGATTACAAGGGAATATTGAAGCACATATATCAATATTGAGTTCTACAATGCCTCCAAAAAATAATTCCACGCCCATTAAGCCCTCAAAAATCTCTACTATGATGCATGAAGAGGAAGAAGTGCAACATGACATATCAAAATTACGAGACCAAGTGAAACAAATTTCTCTCTCACAAAAAGTAACCAAAAATGAAATGGAAGCTCAGATGGATGATTTGAAGAAAGGCTTGGAAGCTAAGGTGGATGGTTGTAAGAATGAAATGAAAGCTAATATGGATGATCAAATAGTGGAATGTCACATCAAGCATCAACAAAAAGTTCTCCAACTCTTAAAGGATAACCTAATTTTGGTGCAGAATCGAATGAAACAACAGGAAGATCAACATCGTAGTGAAATAAGTTTTTCTTTAGGTGACTAGGTATTTTTACGAATACAACCATACAAACCAATTTCCATCAAGAAAGCTAAGAATTATAATAAATTATCGCTAAAATTCTATGGTCCTTACAAGGTGTTGCAAAATATTGGTACTATGGAATACAAATTGGAGTTGCATGCATATTCCTAAGTGCACCCAATTTTCCATGTTTAGTTCTTAAAGAAAGTTGTAGGTGACAAAATCCCAGTTAAAATAATATTTCCAGAACTTTGCGAGGAAGGAAAAAACATATTGGAACCTGATGCAGACACAGAAAAAAGAACTCGACAACTACGAAATCGATCAATTTCAAAGTATCTCAGCAAGTGGAAGACATTGGAGGAAATTTTAGCCTAAAGGTGGCCTCCTAAGGAAAAATAGTAAAATAATAGTTAAAATAATAAAATAAGAGACAAATTTTGAGGGGAAAAAAAATACTATTTTTTTAATTGTATTTTTGGTTTATCTCCTTTGTTACACCATTTTTTGGTCATGTAACCTATTGTTATTAGATGGACTCAAGTACACCATATAAGATCAATTTTACCCTAAGTAAAATTGCATTCATTATGAATAATAACTTAGTAAACCACCTTTATTAAGTTGTTTATGGTCTAAACAGGAAACCCCATGAGGAAATACTAAATAAATCTACATTTGTTTGATTTTCCTCAAGGAATAATTAGTTAAACAACAATTTAATTAATATTCTTGGTTATATTTAACCCAAAAAGGGGAAATTAATTAGATAAATCATTATTTATCTTATTATTTCCTAAGAATAATTATTTAAACCTTAATTAAATAATATTCTTTGTTGAATATGACTAAATCACTCATAAATAATTGAATAAATAATTATTTATTTGATTATTACTCAACCACATCCTTAAAATGATAAATAAATCATTTATTTATTTATTGTTTACAAATAAAGGGATTTGACCCAAGTCAAATTCTTTTTCCCTCCAACAAATATAATAAAATATTCCTTAAAAGTTGGATTTTGATTTGGTTAATTATATTTTAATTATGCACCAATATCTAGACTAACTCAATATTTTTTTTATAAATATAAGGGTTTTTCCATTCATTCACTACCTTTTGCTGCCTAAAGATTACTCTGGATCTATACTTTTGGTCTGTCTTTGATCCACCATCATTGTCATATTTTGCTACCTTTTTGTCTAGGTTTTCTACATGATCAAGAGAGAGGGATTTTAGATCTGAAGTGCTGAGGAATTACAAAAACCCATCCAATTGAGGAGAACTGGTAACACCCTTCTGTGTTTTCCTCCCAGGTGCCATTAATACAAAATTCATTTAACATATAATTCTTGTCTTGTCTATTGGATGCATGGAGTAAATCTTGTTTTTTCTACTGCTTAATGTCTTATGATGCGTAGATATAGATTTTTGCAGCATTTATCTTAATCACCTAACTGCGGATATGAGGATATTAGCACCCATATTTGCTGTTAGGGTTTTTTATTATGCACAGCTAAAGTGGTATTTTTTCGTACGCTTGGAATTAAGATTCATACTAACAACTGGCGACTCCACACGGGTTTACGATTACAATTGTTGTCGTTTTTCTGATCCTTTCATATCCAGCTGCTTCAAACCCTAGGATTTCTCTTTAGCCTCTTGTTTTTTCTTTTCTTGATGTTTTTTTTAACCTATAAAACCCTAAAACAATAAAAATTCTAATTTCCATGTGTTTTCGGACCTATTGCGTAGGTGACAGACATCAGTCGCAGCTGAGACGACACTTTTTCTAAAATATGCCTCTGAGAGTGTTGGAAGTGCAGGTCACACTCTTTATCCCTAAACCTATGACCTGGAGCTTCAAGACACATTTTCCAGCCCAAAAACTGTCACCTCTGCAAGAAACAGGTCAGAAACTGCGACCTAGACTTTTTGCGGGAATTTTTCTGAAAGTTTTCTGGGTTTGCCAGAGCCTCTATTCAGGGTTTTCTGACCTCCATCTCCACCTGTTTTGGACTTTTACTTGTTCTGTTTTATTCAAATAAGTGGGAACCTAACCCCTTAGGGTTTTAGTACCCTTCAAATTTTATGGAAGAGTTTTTACTATTGCGGGTTGTCTAAAATTTCAGTGTGTTCAGCCCTTTTTTCAGATAAGATACCTCACCTTTAGATCTGCTTCAGATTGGTTATTTATCCATCCACAACACCTCATTTAGTTTTCTTTTGGTTTTCCTCTAGGGTCCCCTCCGTTTCCCTCCAGGATATAGCTTTTCGCCACCCCATTTACAACAATTTTTCCTCTGATTTGTTGTTGTTTTCTACACCACTTTCCATCAGATTTGACCTTTAGATCCCTGTCCCTCCTGACCTTAGATATATTGGCTATTTTAGTGTGTTTTGATTATTTTTTTACCCACCTAAAAACTAGTTGTGGAGAGGCCCACCTCCTTGGATTTATATTATTGCATTATTAGTTGTTTATTGTCTGTTATTTCAGTCTTATATATTGTTATTCGCAGGTTTATTTGTAGCTATACAACACACTTTTTATTTTTCTCTACAAACGCCTGGGTTTAGAAATTAAAATTTACACACTTTACACTCACACCCTAAGCGAAAAAGGGCTTGGTTTACACCGCCAAGAAAAGACTCTAAAACATTGAAATCAATTGATCCTACACCTCTCTGCCCTTGTTTTGACATTGTAATCAATTGATACTACACCTACTTTCCCTTCTTGGTCTCTTTTTCCATTGTGTCATCTTTATGTCATCATCATTGCACCACCAAGGCATTTATCCTAGAGAATTGTTGGCCTTCATCCTCAGTTTAAGGTAGGAAGACTTACTCCTCCACGTAGGATTTGAGTTAGTCCTCCACTGAGTCCACACTCTGACTCTTCTTCTGGTTCATTGGGTTCTCCTTCTCATTCCGCCGCTAGTTCTGCCCCTATCACCTTCACCATGTCTGGTGCAGGACCTAATGCTGGTGGTAACCTCGGACCTAATGCGAGGAATACCACTAGTGGGACCGCAATGGACACTACCCTGGCTACGCCCTTGCTCCCCTACATGGCAGGCCTCAACCTTCCTAATTTTTTCCAGTTGATAAATGAACCTATACACCATGATGTTGCTTGGCCTACTATGCCAACCAAGCTCCCTTCCGACATCCCCAAGTTTGAAGGTATTGCTGGTGAAGATCCTACAAATCATGTTCGATCTTTCCACATGTGGTGTTCATCTAACTCCATTACCAATGAATCTATCCATCTTCGGTTGTTCCAATGTACGCTTGTTGGTGAAGCTTCTAAGTGGTATGTTGATCAGGCCCGTTCCTCTCATACCACCTTTGTGACTCTTGCCCGGGCTTTTCTGTCTTACTTCCAGCTTCCCCTTCATTATGACATTGGTACCGAACATTTGACTTCTTTCCGTCAATCGTCTGCGACTCGCCTATCCGGTCATGTCTAGGAATGGTGGAGAAGAAAGAGCCTATGTCGAGCCCCTACCTTCAAATACCATTTCTACATGGACTGGTTCCTTAGATCTCTCTTGCCTCCTATCGGGAAAGATGTCGCATCGCATTTTCCTCAAACCGAAGAAGCCACTCTCCAAATTGCATTAAAATATGACCTGATCTATGCTTAGTCGAGTTATTTTATACCGTTCTACTTGATCATCCTAGACCCGATGGTGCCAATGCACCAAGGGCATCTCATGCCACTAGCAGTATTGTTGGAGCTCTCTTTAATCCATACGCTCAACCTCCCATGGGCTATGGTTTTCCTTAGGGGGGGCCAGCACCTCCCGCACGTTTCCCCCTCCCGGTAGCACGTATCTAGGATACATCATGCCTCCGCTTTTTACCCAACCTCCTATTTACTAAACTATTTCCCAACCTCCTTATTTTCCGTATCCACATCCTGGTGCTCTAGCTCCTCCAACATTAGCACCTCTGCCTCCCTTGCCTTCTCAACCCCTGCAACAGCAGCCACTACCCCACGGGGGCAGATGTATGCATAGCAGGGTGCAACTAATCCTCCTCCTTCCAAAAATAATAGGAAAGGAACTCAAAGTAAATTTGTCTCTGGTAATTCTGGACCTAATCCACAAACTAATGCCCCTAACACTACTAACCAGCAACAGGGCACTCAGCCCAAGCAGGATAGGCCTGTTCGTATGAATAAACCTTGTTTTTGTTGTGGTGTTTATGGTCATTACATGCATGATCGTACTCTCTTATAACAGATGAAGAAGATGTGGGAGTCTCAAGCAACATTGTGAGGACAACAAGCCTCCCCTTTCGTCCCTCCTAGTGCTGTTCCTAGTTAGCTGACTGTGCTTACGAATCCTTTCCCTCAGCAAGGATTTGTGGCTACTCAACCACCTGAAGGTTAGGTGGCCACTCAACCTCTTCCATCTGGTACCCTTGATTATCAGATCCTCATGATGAACTCTGACCAACCTGTTATCGTTGACCTCAACCTTCAGACTCGGTCCTGTCAGTACACCAAGCCTCCCACTACGTCTATCCCCGAGCCACCTCCTTCAGTTACTATAGAGCCTCTTTCGACACCTAACGGTCCCTTGAAGATCCCTCAGCCTAAGGCGAAGGTTCATACCAATATCCCTAAGGGACCACTAGGGCAAAATGCTGCTTCTGGAAAAGTTGCCCATTCGTATAATATAGTAGATGATTTGGTGCAATCTCCTGCTACCATCTCAACGTTGGAATTCCTCCAGTTGTGCCCTTCACAACAAAAAGATCTACTATCTGCCATGGGTGCTGTAGATCCTACCGATGATCGCTTGATTTTTTTCGATGTTGACCGATCAAAACATCCTCCTCTTCCTACTTTCGTCACCTTCCAAATCCTAGTCAAAATCTAGAATGCCAATGTCTCCTGATATATCATTGATGAGGGGGCATCCACCTGTGTGGTGTCCACTTCGGTTCGGAAGCAACTCGGATCACCTGAGTTGGCTCCTTCCATGATCACTCTTCGAGTGTGGGACAGTGACACCTCCCAACCCATTGGCTTATTCTGCAATTGTCCTATTACTCTTGCGAGCAAGACTTATTACATTGATGTAGAAGTCATTGATGCCCCCTTAGATTACAACATTCTATTAGGTCGTAGCTACACCTATGTGATGTCTGTCGTCCCATTTGCGGTCCACCGCAATATGTCCTTCCCTCATAACAGAAAGATAGTCACCATTGACCAGTTGACATATTACGAACCGAAGTCTCAGACCTCCCTTGAGTCCATCATCTCTTCGGTGGCCAATAAGAAAACCATCAATCCTTTGACCAATGTTTCACCCAGAGTTTACAAATACTCGTCTTTGCTTGGTACATTGCATGGTCTCCCTCCTCATGTCTCTGATCTTAGCTCATTGAATGTTTGCATGATGCAATCGTCTTGGTTTGCCCTCAAGCGGCCCTCTTCGACTAGTCAGCAGCCTCCCCGCCCTCTGTAGCCTACTCCTAGCCCTTCGATTCAGCCTTTTGCACCTCCTCCTCCTTGCCCTTCACCTTCAACTGGTATTCATGAGCCTCTATATCCTCCTGGAACGGTTCCTCCAGGCCTTAACCATCTTGGAGCCATCTCACCTGGCCATTACCCCTCCGGTCAGATACCGTTCCTAGCTCCTCCTCCCAAATTCTACATAGCACCTGTTATGGCTATACTCTCTCTTCCTAACCTGACCCTGGGGATTCCCATCTGGTACCTCGATCCCCCAGCCGCTACCCCGCTTGGTCAACTGAAACCTTATCTTGCTTTGACGCTAGTTGAATTGGTCCCTATGACTTCTCTCGCTGTTATAGTGCCTCAACCACCTCAACAAGAACCACCTCTTGTTGCGACCACTTTAGGTAAGAAGGGAAAAGCTCGCAAGAGGGACTTGAAGGAAAAGGCCGACTCGACTAACCCTGCACCTCCTCTGCCCCCAAAGCCCTATGCTTTGTTTGATGTCGTCGATCATGCCACCCATCCTGTCTTGAGTTTCCCTACATCAAGCCCATGGTTAAAGTTGCGGTCCCCGAGTCTACGGTCCCTGAAGCCTCTACTTCTTCTTTGAATGAAACCAAAAACACCAAGACTATTCACACCAACCAACCTTGTGTTTTGTGTGATCTCCATGTCCATTACTCTCACAATTTTCCCCGCCTTATGCATTACCATGCCTCTTTAGAGGTAATTCGGGAGTATGAGTTTAAACAGAATAAATCTTCCTCTCCTGTACTTACGCAGTATGCTGCGGGCCAACCTGAGGATTTACCTACTCCCATTGAAATTCCCCCTTCCGATGTCGAGATGACAGAGCTTGTGGCCACTATCCTCTACCTGTCATCATCCATGAGACCCTCGATAGAAGCTCCCTCTGAACCTTCCCCTA
Source organism: Pinus albicaulis (assembly GCA_034641835.2). Lineage (NCBI taxonomy): Eukaryota > Viridiplantae > Streptophyta > Pinopsida > Pinales > Pinaceae > Pinus > Pinus albicaulis. The sequence goes on from CM076576.1 coordinate 851,144,733, forward strand.
TTATTTTTCTCAACCTCCCTTCCGCGATCACCCTGGGCTCAACATCAATAGATCCCTTATCTGCTTGTTCTTTCATCATCCCATATGATGATGCGCATGTGAACCTCTATTCTCATGATTATGAGTCAGGTAGCTTCGTTGCGTCATGTGGTCTCCCTTCTTCCCATCGCTCCATCTTATATTGCGATGATTACATCATGGAAGCCTTGTCCACCCCTGACCTCATCTTTCCTGCCCATAATTAGGATGGCACCATCCATGTCTATGGTGACTTTCATGGCCTGAACACAAGATACACTTCCGGTAGCTCTCACACCCCACCTACTCGTCGACATGTGAGTAGTAGACATCGTACCCAGATCACTCCCTCTCACAATGTTTGTTCGGTCTCTAATATTGGGTTTGTTTTATATTATTTCCATGACTAATCATGTGTGGGGGGGGGGGGGTTGACAGTGGGGCGATAGCCCCCCCTATACGTTGCACTGGGGGTAAAAACCTACATTTGGTATCAGATCAGTTTTGGCTTCAAGGGGACGCCTTTGCTGCTGAGGGGTTTTTTGCTCGAGCCTAAGGTAGACCCTGTTCATTGGGAGATCTGCGGGATCGATTCTTGCGGTGAAAGAAGATGGCGAGTGGTGGGAATATAGAGATCAAGAAATTTAATGATCATATTTTTGAGTTTTGGAATCTCAATATGGAGGATCTGCTGGTGGATAAGGACCAGTTGATCACAGTAGATCCGGGTACTAAACCAACAGCAATGTTAGATGAAGACTGGAAGAAACTAGATTGGAAGGCAAAGAGCATAATACGATTGTGTGTCTCAGATTCAGTATTTTTGAATGTATCTGGGGAAACTACGGTAAAGACCTTGTGGGACAAGATAGGGACTTTGTACTAATCTAATTCTCTGGTGAATAAATTGTTCCTGCAGAAAAAGCTGTATAACCTAAGGATGAAGGATGGAGACTCGGTGACAGAGTATCTTTACTCCTTCAATAATGTGGTAACTCAGCTATCATCTGTTGATATTAAAATCTCAGATGAAGATAAGTGCATCAGTTTTTTGTGTTCTGTACCAGGTTCATGGGACAATCTGGTTATTGCAATAGGTAGCAATACAACTACCATGAATTTTGATGACATTGTCTCAGCCTTGCTATCAGAGGAAATGAGACAGAGAAATATGGAGGGTGATAATGGAGATGCCTTATCTATATGAGGAAGGTCCCAAAACAGAAATAAGAATAAGGTCTTGAGTGGGAGATCTAAGTCTCCTGGAAAGTTTGTAAAGGTGTGCTGGAAATGCGGAAAGGAAGGGCACTAAAAAAAGGACTTGCATATCTAAAGCTCCAGAGAAAGGAAATGGATTTGATGATGCTCCTTCTACAGAGGAAAAAACCACCTCAGATGAAGGTGGGGATGTGTATTTGGCTTCTTCTTCAAATACACAGGTAGATCATGAGTCATGGTTGATTGACTTGGGTGCATCCTTTCACTTCACTCCTCATAGGGAGTGGTTCTGCGAGTATGAGAAATATGATGGCAGTGATGTCTTCTTAGGTGATTATTGGAAGGTCAAAATAGTTGGACATGGAAAAGTAAAGCTAAAGTTGCAAGGTGGAAGGATTATAACACTTCCTAGTGTTCTGCACATTCCTGCATTGGCCACAAATATAATTTCTGTAAGCAAGATGGATGATGTAGGTGTAAAAATAGTGTTTGAGAAATATTCCTGTAAGATGGTTCGGGGAGAATTGGTATTAATGCGGGGAGTTTGGATTGGAACTCTATACAAGCTTCAGGGTAGCACTATTATTTATGGGTGCAACAGTTCTGTGGTTCCCAAAAGTGGAGCGGAAATCCTAGCAGTCTCTGGAGAAAATACCATGCTATGGAATCAAAGGATTGGACATATTGGAGAGAAGGGCCTTCAGATACTACATCAAAATGGTATGGTAGAAGGTATTTCTAATATCTCTCTAGATTTCGATTTCTTTGAACATTGTGTATATGGGAAGCAGAATCGGGTGAGTTTTCCTTCTGGTGCTAAGAAGGAAAAAAAGATATTAGAGCTTGTGCACAATGATGTGTTTGGACCTGTGTTGGTTCCATCACTGGGTAAGTCTGTGTACTATGTTTCATTCTTAGATGACTTCTCAACAAATACATGGATATATTTCTTGAGGAATAAATTTGCGTCTTTGACAGATTTAAAGAATTTATGGTTCTGGTGGAAAACCAGACAGAGAATAAGATCAAGGTTCTGAGGATAGATAATGGTGGGGAGTTCTATAATAAGGAATTTGAAGAGTTCTGTAAGAAGTGTGGTACTATAGCATGGTAGAAGACTACTCCATACACGGCTCAGCAAAACAGAGTCGCAGAAAGAATGAACAAAAAACTGATGGAAAAGGCAAGAAGCATGCTCAGTGGTACCGAGTTAGGACAAGAATTCTGGGCAGAGGCAGTGGAGACTGCATCTTACTTGGTTAACAGATCACTTTCATCAGCGTTCGAGGATAAGACTCCACATGAGGTATGGACTAGTAAGAAGCCCTCTCTTTCACATCTAAGGGTATTCAGATGTGATGCATATGTACATGTTCCAAAGGAGAAAAGGAGCAAGTTGGATAATAAATCTGAACGGTGCATCTTTATTGGGTATAAGGATGGTTTAAAGGGTTACAAGCTTTGGAACCCGGAAACAAGGAAGGTTGTGTAAAACTGAGATGTGGTGTTTATAGAGGTGAAATATATTATTAAACATGAAGTCCTACCAAAGGAACTTGAGAATATAGAGTTTGAGCTAAAGGAGGATGGATCAGACTCTACAACAGAAGAAGACTCAGAAGAGGAAGAGCCTCAAACTCCAGCTGTTAGAAGATCAGTTCAGGAAAGAGGACAACGAGAAAGGTATAATCCATCTGCTTTCTGTTAAAAATTTTCTTTAACTATAACTGATGATGATCCCATAACCGTCAAGGAGGTAGTAGATTCAGAGGATGGAAAACTCTGGAAGGAGGCCATGGTTGATGAAATCGCATCCTTGCATAAAAATGAGGCATGGGATCTGGTGGAGTTATTGGCTAGAAGGAATCCCATCATGAGAAAATGGGTGTTTAAGAAGAAGGTGTAGAAATATAAAGCTCGGTTGGTAGAAAAAGGCTATGCCCAGGTGCCGAGAATTGATTTTGGTGATATTTTTTCTCCTGTTTCCAATGTTACTTCTATTAGAATACTTTTATTTGTTGCTACTGCATTTTATTTTGAGGTAGAACAGATGGATGTGAAGACAACATTTCTTCATGGGGATCTGGAAGAGGAGATCTACATGAAACAACCTGAATGCTTTATGGTGAAGGGGAAGAAAGAGCTGGTATGCAGGTTAAAGAAGTCTTTTTATGGGTTAAAAAAGTCACCAAGGATGTGGTATCAGAAATTTGATACCTATATATGGGAACTTGGCTTCACCAGAAGCAAGGAGGATCACTGTGTTTATTTTAAATTAATTTATGATCATGTTATTTATTTGGTCTTGTATGTGGATGATATGTTTTTTATTTTAAATGACAAAGAAATTATCCAAGATTTTGAAGACCCAGCTGTTCTCCAAATTTGACATGAAGGATCTTGGTGCTACAAACTATATTTTGGGCATGGAAATTAAGAGAGATCGGGAAAAGAGGAAGCTTTGGTTAAACCAGAGGAAGTATGTCGAGGCTATATTGCAAAGGTTCAATATGCAGGATAGTAAACTAATGAATGTTCCAATTCCTATAGGTACAAAGTTGTCTGCTAAAAAGTGTCCCAAGACACAAGAAGAAGAGGAGGATATGTCCCGTGTTCCATATGCAAGTGCAATGGGTAGCCTGATGTATGCAATGGTCTATACTAGACCATACATTGCACATGCAGTGGGATTATTGAGCAGGTTTATGTCAAACCCAGGGAAGGAGCATTGTATAGCAATGAAGTGGGTTTTTAGATATTTCCGTGGCACTAGTGATTATGGCTTGTGCTACGAGGGAAGGCCAGGATTGGAAAGAGTGTTGGACATTCATGGTTTTTTTGATGCAGATTGGGTTAGAGATCTGGACCAAAGAAGATCTACAAGTGGGTATGTGTTTAGCCTATTTGGAGGTGCAGTCAGTTGGGTGAGTAAAAGACAGTCTATAGTGGCTCTTTCAACTATAGAGGCAGAATACATGGCAGCCACTCATGCAAGCAAGGACGCAGTTTGGTTGCAAATATTATGTTCAAGTATGGGGTTGGTGCAGCAAGCTATAAGGATAGATTTTGATAGCCAAAGTGAAATTTTCTTGGCTAAGAACCCTGCTTATCATTCAAAGACAAAGCAAATTGATGTTCAATATCACTTTGTGAGATATATGGTTGAGGCTAAAAGGGTGTTGTTGGTAAAGGTGGACACTTTGAAGAATGTTGCAAATGCATTGAAAAAGTCTATGAGCACTCAAAATTTCTCTTGGTGTATAGAAACAATGGGTGTTGCAAAGCTGGGCTAATGACTCAGCTCTCCTGTGGCCCCCTGCAGAAAGAAAACAACAAGTGGGAAAATTTTGGGTTTGTGTTATATTCTTTCCATGACTAATCATGCGTGGGGGGGTGACAAGGGGGGCGGTAGGCCCCCTTGTGGAGGTCCGGGTTGCGCCCCGGAATTTTTTTTTGGTCCTTATTTTCCAGTGGGCGGACTCACCGATGGTTTTGTGCATGGGTTTGCACATGCTTTTGGGGCATGATGGTTTTCGGCCCCTGGTATTCTGTAGATCCAATCGAGGGAACTATGGTTATGTTCTAATCTAGGGTTAATGGATTGGGGTTTATGTATGCTTTGGCATGTATATATATGTGTTGTAACACTAAAAGGAATATAATGAAAAATCAAGCTATTCATCTCGATTTCGGATCCAGGGGAAAATGTCTGTGTTTATCTATTTTCTGTTTTGTGCTCTTGCTATTGTTTATTTTCTGTTTCTAAGATTTGTTTGCATATAATTTCTGTATAGGGTTAAAACCTACATCTACTTTGCACTCAAGTTTCCAGCCTTGTTCATCATCCTTCCATTTGTTGCCTTGTGGCACTTTTCATATGGACCTCCCATCCACGCCTTATATTGGTTATGCCAATGGTGCATGTCACTACTCCCGGAATCTAGCCTCGGAAGATTGGGCCATTTTCACCCCCTTGCATTTGATTGTTCTCTCGAATGGCATATGCATTAGTACTATTACCAATAATCAGGACGAATATGATGTAGTGCGAGGTTTATTAGCCGATGCCCTTTCCCATCACATCCTCCACCTTGATGTTCATTTAGATTCCCTGCTTCTTGTCATGCAATTGAATGGTGTCTATCGTGTGCATAATCCTATCCTTTTTAGATGATATTTACGAGTGAAGATTTTGATGCTTGAATTTTAAATCATTACATTTAGCCATGTACCTAGAGCACAAAATCACTATGTAGATAAAATCGCAAACAATATTCTAGATTGGCATTTAGCACACGCATTTAACACAAGACAATAACATAAGATAAACCATAAAAATGATGCATATCCATAATATGCGTCACATAATTTGTTTTAGAGTCCATCAACTCTGATACATATGACATGCCCATAGCATGTTACAAAACTCAAAAATAGGGGGCACCACCCGCCCCTACACCTAATCACTATCTTGAGGATCCCAAGCCAATGGATCTGCTCCTACAACTTGTATATAGTGCATCCCCTGTCTGGCCATCACCATGTGCTGCATGACCCCTCACCACTCCGAGGGTAGACCAATAAATGGCTCTATGTACTGGTCATCCAAGTCTTTCCAGTTTTTCTCTAAAACACCATTCATAAGCCTCTCACATCTACGATGGATGTCCTCCAGGAGGGCTGCTACATCCTCATTTTGCAGTGCTCTCGACCCACTAGGTCCTGTAGCTCCTGATACTACAAGCTGCCCCATATACCCAGCCAGTTTTACTGGTGCTCTATCTACATACCAAAAGTGATTGAATCAATACCATATACATTATTCTAAAAATTTAAAATGCACATAAAATATTAGCAATTTTTCACTTACCATCGAGCCCACATACTCAACCAGGCGGCAGTGGCAAATCTGGGTCCCCACGATAACTCATCCCACTATAGGGATAGTCGTCTATATATAGTGGCATTTGATCCCAATCAGCAAAGAACTCGGGTCGGAACACCCGTCCGACTGCCCCACCTCCTCCTCTACACATTAGTCACCCCCACCGGCATATCCTGGGCTCTCTCGGGCCCCCATCCTGGAGCTATATGCGAGGTCGAAGTGTCAGGATCTTCTCAAAGAATAGTAAGCAAAAAATTTTACCATATGCATAGTCATGGTTCGCTTGCCACTTGCATAGCAACAACTGTCATTTCAACGATGATAGCATCATCTAGGCCCACTCAATATACTCTCAAAAAGCATCATCTGCCCTCTAGTGATGTGGTGGAGTGCCTAGTTGCCCAGGATTCGTAGCACCACTACAGCCACAGCACGGGTCTCTAACCTCTCTAGATCCCCGATGGGTATCCGAGTCCCCTTGACTTGGAGACCTGGTCGGAAATGGTGCTCTACAAACTCCATGATGTTCCACCCTCACGGTAACACTGACTGAGTATTCCTGACCATCCCAAGTGGTGGGAGACCAGTCAGGAAATATATATCCTGGACTGTCAACTCGATCTGGTGCCCCTGCACTATAAAGACCTCATGGTCTGGATCCCAATAACTGGCAATCCGGGCCAATAAGGGCTCTCCAGCTCTCATCAGAGGGTTCTGCACAAACTTCAGAACCCCAAACCTGGCCAATGCACTACAGACACCCTGATCCTCCTGGATCTCTGACAGTAATGTGCCCAGGTCTCTCTCTCTCTCCATTTGATCCACAATTCTACCATATCTACACAAAGCCATCATATTTATCAATGTATAGATAGGAAAGACTATATCTCAACATAAAAACCCATTGCTCAGCGGAAAAACAGCACAGAAAAACCCCTCCCTGTCAAGTCGCACTTTTCAGGCCCAAACGTCGGATACGTCACAGTTTTCTGCCTAAAACCTACTACCCAGGTCACACTTTTTTCCCCAAAAAGTGTGACCCGACCGTGAAGAGGATGAAGGGTCTATTCCTGAGCTCTAGGGACCTAAACTAAACTTTCAATCAACTAAAATGAAAGAGTAGGGTTAGGCCTCTTACCTGCAACTAACAGATCTTGATTCCAATGGCTTGTTTGTCTGCTATGATCGTCGCAATATTTAGGGCCTTCTCTCCTCTATACATTCACCATAGCTCCACATGAAATTGGGTGAATTTGGAGGGAAAACACCTTATTAAAAGAGAAACCCTTGATTTTTCTTTCGCCTGTTGCAGCTAAGCCATAGCTTAGTTTGATGAACCATCTATACCGTGGAAAGCTTTCACCGAGCCCTAAAATGGGTATCTGTTAGCTTTTAGTGATTTTATACTTCACCAAGACACATTTTATCTAAGAAGCGTCACTTCACCCCGCTTCAAAATCAAATTTATTCACTTGAAACACTCGTACTGGGGGCACCACTTTTCCTCCATACTTTTCCACCCTCATGTCAATTTTAATCATGAGTTACCATCTTGTACTCATGTTTTTATGGTCCCCCATTAGACCTTTACTATGTGGCAGCACCATCAAGTCGCCCTTGTTTAGAGCATTCGAGTTGATTCATAATCACATTCATGGAGTCTATCCGGAGTCCCTTTGTATCCTACTATATTCCTCCATCCTTCATTTCTTGGTCCCTCTCTCGTGTCACACATTATGGCCTCCAGTCCCACTGTCCCCTATCCATCATGATATTTTGTTAGTCGCTGCCACGTCATCCATGAGATTTATTCTCTAACAAGGGAAGTCATTCGTCCGCTACTCAGTACCACCCCCCCCCCCCCCATTTCATCATCACCCCTGGTGTCCATCTGCTAGTCACTTGACTATTTTCTCTCGTGCCATAGGTGAGGACCCCTTATTGCATCACTTATGTCAGACCTTCTTCTGTCGACATTAGATCATTTATTCTAGAAGATAGGTCTAGAGGGCAGTGTACCTTGGTTCCATCTTCCACTCTTGTTTGATGCATTGGATCAGGCAAAGGGACTCCTTATAGCCCTTTGACTTGATTGCTTCTCAGCTCCAGCTCCTTCCAGCATGATCGAGATCCATATACTCGATGGTTCAGTAATGTAGCAGATTGGACTAGTGATTCCTGGGTGTGTGTGAGATGTCTCAGCCCTCATGAGGGGGTGACCCTACAGGTAGCCCCCCACATGCCCAAATGACCTCTTCCTTTTAGCCTTCGATGTAGCTCCATTTATTTTATGATGTCGGCCTCAGTCGCTTGCAGCTCCGTTTTGATTTCATGTATCAGTCATATTTTCAGAGCTCTTTCCTACTTACAGGGGCATCTGGGTTGTATTTGTATCTCATGTACTCAGATATTATTGTACAAGTCCTGGCTATTATCCTAGGTACAATATGTATGTGGGATTCATTATCATGTTTTGTATATGGCTCATGTTTATGCCAGAATGTACTATATTGTTCAGTCCCTTGTTTACTGGACGCATTATTCTTTGTACTTTGTCTCGGCAGGCGTAGTAATGCCTCCCCCATCGCCTATAACACAGGTAGTCACTCATAAAAGAGACTTGTCGCACCTATAAGTCTCACCTCCTCAGGGTCTAGTCTTCTCAGCGCTTTGGTCTACCTTACATTTCTCTCTCTCTAACTCTCCCTTCGATGTCTAGTGATTGAGTTCTTACAACGTACTTCAGTCATACGATTAGCTCCTAATGCTCGCATGCTGGGGAGCAATCTGTTACACAATTTTTTGGTCATCTAACCTATAGTTATTAGATGGACACAAGTACACCATATAAGAACAATTTTACCCCAAGAAAAATTGCATTCACTATGAAAAATAACTTAGTAAACCACCTTTATTAAGTTGTTTATGGTCTAAAGAGGAAACCCCATGAGGAAATATTAAATAAATATACATTTATTTGATTTTCCTCAAGGAATAATTAGTTAAACATCAATTTAATTGATATTCCTGGTTATATTTAACCCAAACAGGGAAATTAATTAGATATATCAGTATTTATCTTATTATTTCCTAAGAATAATTATTTAAACCTTATTTAAATAATATTCTTTGTTGAATATGAATAAATAACCCATAAATAATTAAATAAATCATTATTTATTTGATTATTACTCAACCACATCCTTAAAATGATAAATAAATCATTTATTTATTTATTGTTTACAAATAAAGGGATTTGACCCAAGTCAAATTCCTTTTCCCTCTAACAAATATAATAAAATATTCCATAAAAGTTGGATCTTTATTTGGTTAATAATATTTTAATTATGCACCAATATCTAGACTAACGTAATATATTTTTATAAATAGAAGGGTTTTTCCATTCATTCACTATGTTTTGTTGCCTAAAGATCACTCTGGATCTATACTTTTGGTCTGACTTTGATCCACCATCATTGTCATATTTTGCTACCATTTTCTTTGGGTTTTCCACACCATCAAGAGAGAGGGATTTTAGATCTGAAGTGCTGATTAATTACAAGAACCCATCCCATTGCGGAGAATTACTAACACCCTTCTGTGTTTTCCTCCTAGGTGCCATTAATACAAAAATTATTCAACATATTATTGTCTTGTCTATTAGATGCATGGAGTAAATCTTGTTTTTTCTACTGCTTAATGTCGTTTGATGCATAGATCTAGATTTTTGTAGCATTTATCTTGATCACCTAACTATAGATCTAAGGATATTGACAGCCATCTTTGATGTTAGGGCTGTTTGTTATGCACAGCTAAAGTGGTCTTTTTTTGTACGCTTGGAATTAAGATTTATACTAATATCCTTATAGCTTTACTCAGATTTCAAGTTTAGACACTCCTTAGATGTGAAATCGAATTCCACATCCAATGAGTACCCATTATGCCTACTTTTGAGATGACCCACATCGACAAAAATTGTAGATACATTAAAAAACATGTTAAAACACGTTTTTTTGATGTATCTGAAATTTTTATCAAGGTGGTTCTTCTCAAAATTATGCATAATGGGTACTCGTTGGATGTGGACTTTAACTTCGCATCTAATGAGTGTCTAAACTTGAAATTTTAGTAAACGTATAAAGCGATAAGCCAAAAATACAATTACAAAAAATAATTTTTCTTCTTTTTCCTCCAAAATATTTACATGTACATCTTTCTAAATTTAAATAATTTTGATTGGTTTAAATATTATGAAACGAAAATTACATGAAAATTTCATGGGAAATTTTAGGCTAAATTTTCCTCTAATGAACTTAGCCGCTGAAGATTCCACGTGAGATGATGCAAATTTTATACAGAAGCATCCATAAATAATCATGCGTTGAGGAAAAAAATTGTTTGAAGGAGAGGGGCATGTTAGGTTCCTATAATACTAGTGTATTATTGTTAGTATAGCCCCCTTACTCTTATTGTTGTGCCCATGCATTCCCCATATTGTTATTATTGTGTCCCATAGAAGCCCACTATTGTTATTGTTGTGCCCTTACATTGTTACTAGTATGTCCACTAGGATTATATTGTGACCCATTGGACTCCTATATATAGAAAGGATGTTTTTTCATTTGTATCATCCAAGAATTGTTCATTTATGCCATGTAAAGGAGGTTTCCCCCTCAAAGTGGTTGATTTTGAAGGCGTTGATCTCTCTCTCTCTCTCTCTTTTAAGACTAAAAAAGAGATGAAGAAAAAACAAGGATGACTTGATGGAGGGAGTCTGTAGTGTAGGGTATAAGGATCTTGGTCCTCTCATCTTTTGAATCTAATGAATGATGAATTTTGACTCAGTTTTCCCCTAGAGTGGGATTTTTCCCTGGTTGCGTGCCTACATCTTGTGTGCTCTTGCTTGGCATTTGCCTTGATGATAATAAAATATAAATTGAAAGAACGAATAATAATAATGAACACATCGTAAGATAATGTAATAATAAGAGAAATCATTTAACTGCCACACTTTGGATTTTTCAACATGGAATTAGAGCTAAGGTCATGATCAAAGTAAGTTTGAAGATAATTGGATGCATTTGTATTGAATATTAGTTAGTCACATTTGTTGAGTGCATTTGTATTGAAGATCAAGACAGAAGGATTGAAAGACATCTTGAAGGAATGATTTCAAAAGGTTCGATAAGTAAAAATCATAGTAAGATAGTTAGTTCATTTTAGAGAATGGGTGATCAAGCTCAATTCAATATTAGTTATACAAGTTTAGTGGAAAATTTGATCATTGTAAAGAAGTTTGGATTATCTTAGTTTGTGGAAAAGGCATTGCTGAAACAAGTGTAGTATAAGTTCTATGTTAACCTTAGGTAACAGTTCAATGATGCATTTCATTGTATGTGAGGTAAGACAAGTTTGGATTAAACTCAGAGAAGGAGTTTCAATGTTAATCTAAGTTACAGTCATGTCAGAAAAGAGAAAACGCGGGGAAATATATGTCTCGACTGTTCTTGAGAACCTCGAGGAAGAATCACTTGAGCTTCTTATGATTCTCCTCGGAGGGGTCCATGTAAATAGAAATGTTGTAGCCTCCAGTAAAATTTGTGTTGGGCATGTTAGATTTAATGAGGAAATTTTTCTTCTTAACCTTGCTCAAATCATAAAGAAAAGGGAAGCTCTTGGCATCTAGCAGCATTATTACTCGTAGGTTAAACACAAAGGGAGGACCTGGAGGCATGTTAACCATGAATATTGTTCTATTGTATTTCTCAATCCACTTCTTGAGGAAATTTTGGACTCCTTGTGTGACGAAATATTCGAATTGGTCAACTATAGCATTGAACAGGGGCGGGCTATAAGTTTCAGGGATCTCCTTCACAAGAATTGGTCTTGTTGAGGCCATGCTCACCAAAGCCATAATCGATGTATATCCTCTCTATCACAAAAAAATATCTCTCCACCTTGATGGATTGCACTACTCAAGAAAGAGGCATGAAGTGAAATATTTCTTCAGATTATTGTGCATGGAGGAGGCAACTTGCATTTAATGTAGAACAAGCTATAAGGATTATGCAATGGAGGCTGTGAATCACATGAGATAGTTAAATTTATTTAATTTATATTTTTAATTGTAAAAAAAACTTATATATAAGATGATACAAACATATATATAAATTATTTTGATTTTGATTTTAGATATATATAAAAGATTGAGTATTATTATTTTATTGTATTGTAATCTTGACATATTTTTTAATGGTTAAAAAACATATCATATAATAATTTTAGTGAAACTTTATAATATATGGAATGATACAAGCATATTTCTATTATTATATGTATTATTATTTAAAAAACATATCATATAATAATTTTAGTGAAACTTTATAATATATTGAATGATACAAGCATATTTCTATTCTTATATGTATTATTATTTTACTTTTATATAAGTTTGAGGACAATCATTCTATAAGTTTGAGCTCATCACTTTTCTTAAATGCATATTTGTTAAGTGTTTAAATGTGTATTGGTTAAGTATTTACAATGGATTTATCATTTTATTTCATTATAAGCTTGAGATGATGACATATTTTTTTTAATGAATATCGTATAATAATTTTATTGTAACTTTATAATATAGAGAATGATACAAACATATTTCCATAATTATATGTTTTAACATTAAGATGATCACACATTCGTTAAGCGTAAAAAATCATATCGTATAGTAATTTTATTGAGACTTTATAATAAACAGAATGTTATAAGCACATTTCTATAATTATATGTATTAATATTAAGATGATCACATATTTGTTAAAGGTAAAAAAATCATATTTCATAATAATTTTATTGAAACTTTATAATATATAGAATGATACAAAATAATGCTATAATTAAATGTATTAATATTTTAAATTTATAGAAGTTTGGGTATTATCGCTATAAGTTTGAGATGATCACTATCCTGATATGTATATGTGTTAAGTGTTTTATGAGCTTGTAATTAAATAAAAGTTAAAATTTGTAGTGATATATAAAAATATAGTTTTAATTATTATTAAAATGTTTATATTATTAATATATTTTTAATTTATATATATATATATATATAGTATGTGATTTATTGGTTGTGAGACAAATGAATTTGTTGAGTAGTAATTTGATTATTAAAGTTGATTAAGATGTACATATTCTATCTTATAAATTGAAATTTACAACTTTTTATGAAGAAACAAATGCTATAGATTAATAAACAAAATAGATTGATATTATAAACTCAAGGAAATAATAAACCCAAGAGATTTACACTAAAAACTTAAAGGACTAATAATATTATACTCTAGGAATATGAACCCTTAGATTGATCAACCCAAGGGATTAATTCTAAAACCCAAAGGTATTATAAGCCAAAGGGATTAATATTAAACCAAAGGGTTATAAGCCTTAAGATAAATATTATAAACTGAATGGAATAAAAAAACCAAAGGATTAACACTAAAAACCCAAGGGAATGCTATTAAATCTAATGGTAGATATTAGAAACCCTGGAATAAATATGGTTGACCATGATTGACCACACTTGATTATCATATTGACATAATCCTTGTCAGAATGTGATGTTGTACTATAGTCGACCATGTTTGGTTTTCATATTGAGACAACCTTTGTCACAATGTGACATTTGACAATGGTTGGTCATGCGTTAGGCCCCTATAATACTAGTTTAGCCTCTTATTTTTATTAGTGTAGGCCCCTTATTATTATTATTGTGCTCATGTAGTCCCCATATTTTTATTATTGTTCCCCACACAAGCCCACTATTGTTAGTTTTGTGCCTTTACATTATTATTGTTATGTAGGTTCTCATTATATTGTGACCCCTTAGACTCTTATATATAGAAAGGATGTTTTTTCATTTGAATCATCCAAAAATTGTTCATTTATGTAATGTAAAGGAGGTTTCTCTCTTGAAGAGGATAATTTTAAGTCATTGATTTATCTTATATTGTGAGTTGGTTTCATAACATTTTGTATCAAAGCTTTGGATTCTAGGGTTTCACTTCTTCAAACATGCCATCTTGAATTTTTCACTTTAAATTTTTTTCTACAATGCTTCAAAAGCTAAAATTTCGATCACGTGGAGCCGAAATATTGATGAACTTTGTGTAAACATTTCAGATCTTTTTTCTCTATATTTTAAGAGATATGATTTGGGGAAGTTAGTGTTTTAGTAGGCTCCAAAATTTAGTCTCAAATAGGTGACCTAGGTAAAATCTTCATAACTTTTGTTTCAAGAATAAACATTTAATTATCTAAAATGTTGGCTGAAATTATGTAGACTTTATTTTATTTTTTACAAGTGCGCTCTACTAAACCAGTCTATAATCAGGTCATCATGGGATATATGGTGTAACTATTCCTTGAAGACTCCAATATTGTTCTAACGTGTGGGGATGGAAATAAGACTCAGAAGGCTCCCACAAGACATAATTTTAGACCTCGAAGAAATGAAATTACAAAGTTACAACTGTTTCAAGATCAAGCTCCTAAAAGCAAGAAAAACGTGTGTATTTTTAAAAAACAGATTGCATTATTTTGTTTGAAAAATTGTTTTGAAGTGATTCCAAGGGAATATTGAAGCATAGATATTATTATTGTGTTTTAAAATGCTTCAAAAAAAAAAAAAAACTACAAAATTAAACCCTCTGAAAGCTCTACTAAGACATATGAAGAGGAATAATTGCAACATGATATATTAAATTTACTGGACAAAGTGCAACAGAATTCTCTCCCACAAAGAGAAACCAAAGATGAAATTGAAGTGGATATGGATGGTTTAAATGTAGAATTAAAATGATACATGGATTATTTAAAAGTAGAAATAAAAGGTGACATGAATGGTTTAAAAGCAAACATGGAAGGGTTGAAGGAAGGTTTGACAATTTTGCTACAAGAAATGCTTCCTAATAGCGAAAAGGTATTCGATGACACTCATGATGAGAACAGAAGAAATGTTAATAATGATTTCAAATACTCTAACATTGGATTGAATACCCACCATATTCCAAAAATAGATATGAGGAAGTTTGATGGCAAGGATCTGGTAACATGGATACTACAGATGGAGAAATATTTTGATCTCCATAATGTGCAAAACACACAAAATCTAAAAATTGCAACTTTATATCTACAACCCCTTGACTGTTGAGATACAACCTTCGTATCATTCCACCTTCATTTATTAGTGAATACAAGGTAGGATACATCCATTTTTCATACCAATATTGGATACTTGTCACTTGGTGAATTTTTTCAGAGCAAATGATAGCACATTATGAACATGAAAATAGCAACACCTTCTTTAGCCAATTGATAAATCTCAAATAAAATGGTTCAATGGTGGAGCATATTGAGGACTTATAAAAATTGAATATAGGGGTCAATGATATTCTAGAGTAGCATAGGATTGATGTCTTCATAGGTAGTTTAAACGATAACATCCAACATGAGTTTCGCCTTTGGGAACTTGATTCCTTGGAGAGGGACTTTAGGTTGGAAAAAATAATTGAAAGAAAAATTATGGAAACAAGGAAGCATACCACTCAAAACTATCAAGATGGAAGTTTTTTTCTCCTAGACTTTCCCAATCTACAAGGTTGACACGAAACCAATTGGAAGAAAAATGGCAAAAGGGATTTTTTTATAGTTGGGATAGAAAATGCAGGAAATGTCACAAATTTATTGTAAACAAATTATTTTACATAGATTTTCAAGAAGAAGAAGGAAAGGATGAAGAAACTTAAAAATAAGATCATATACACCATGAACCAACCCTAGAGAAAGAAGAAAAGAATTCAGAAATATCTTGTAATGCATTGGCAAGAATTACCACACCTCAAACTCTTAGGATATAAGGACATATCAAGAAGAAAACGGTAATAGTGTTGATTGATTCGGGTATTAGCCATAATTGTTTTAATTTTAAGATAGCCAAGGAATTGAATTTCTTCCTATATCCAGCAAAAGAGTATCAAGTGATGGTTGCAAATGGAGGAACTATAAATTATTATGGAAACTTCGATAATATCACGCTAAATATGGGGGAATATGTTTTCAATATTTCAATTATTTCCATTACAATGTGTGGTGTTGATGTTGTGCTAGGAGTCCAATGGTTACAATATTTGGGTACGATACCTTTTATTTTTCAAAAACATTTCTTGAAATTTTTTTGGGAAGGAAAGGAAGTTGAGTAAAGGGGTATCACAGGGAAACTAGGAAAGATAATCAACTCTAATGGCATGAAAAAGATTCTAAATAAAGAAAAACGAGCATAATTGTGCAATTATGCTCACTAGAGGTTCAAACATCGAAATCATTGATTTTTCCATATCTCCAAAAAGCCTTGGATAATCATTCTAATGTATTTGAGAGCCCCAAAGGCTTAACACTCATTCATGATCATGATCATGCTATTAGTTTGATTCCAATAACTGTTCCTCCAAACATCAAGCCTTATAGATATTCCTATACCCAAAAGAGTGAAATTGAACGTATGGTTTCATAAATGATAGAGGCATATATAATTCAAACTAGTCAAAGTTATTTCTCTTCTCCAGTACTATTGGTGGAAGGATGGGTCATGGTGCATATGCTCAAATTATAGGGAGCTCAAAAATAACACTATTAAAGATAAATTTCCCATTATGGTCATTGATGAATTATAGGATGAATTACATGGAGAAATTTACTTCACCAAGTTGGATATTCGTTCAAGATATCATAAAATTAAAATGAAGGTGGAAGACATTTCAAAATTTGCATTTGGAACTCATGAGGGCCATAATGAATTTTTAGTCCTGCCTTTTGGCCTTATTAATGCAACTTCTAAATTTCAAGGTTTGATGAATTCCATTTTCAAACCCTTCCTTAGAAAATTTGTGTTATCATTTTTTGATGATATATTAATATATAAAATGTCTTGGAAGAATCATGTTCAACATGTTGACAGGGTGCTCAAACTATTGGTGGAGAAACAAATAGATGAAAAAACCTTCAAATGTTTCTTTGGAGTACAGGAGGTAGAATAGTCGGGTCATATTGTATCTCATGATGGTGTTAAGTTAAACCCTAACAAAATTAATGCCGTTAAGGAATGGAAAATCCCTTTAACCATAAATCATATTCGAGGATTTCTTGTGTTGACAATGTATTATTGCATGTTTGTTAAGAATTATAGGAGAATAGCAGCACCTATAACAAGATTACTGAAGAAATATGCATTTTCTTGGACTCTAGAAGCAACTAAGGCATTTAAACGTATCAAAAAGACAAAGTTCCATGCACCCGTATTAGCTACGCCAAACTTCACAAAAACCTTTGTTGTGGAATGTGATTCTTTAGGAAATGAAATTAGTGTTGTTTTAATGCAAGAAGGAAGTCCCATTGCTTTTGAAAGTCGTCCAATCAAAGGAAAATATCTATAAAAACTTATTTATGAGAAGGGAATGTTGGAAATACTACATGCACTAAAGCAATGATGATCTTACCTAATGGGAAGATACTTCAAGGTAAAAACATGTCATGATAGTATTAAATACTTTTTGGAACAAATATTAACTTTAGAAGCGCAACAAAAATGGTTCACAAATACGTTGGGTTATGAATTTGAAATCATATACAAAAGGGATGAAAAATGTTGTTAAAAATGCACTCCCACGAAAGGATTAGGATGTGGAAGCATTTTTTTGTGCCATTTCTATTATCCAGCCAGATTGGATAACCAATGCAAGGGATGAATGGGAGAATGATGAAGAAATGTGGACACTCTTTCAAAATTTAAAACGACATCCCAATACATACTATACATTTAGATGGAAAAATGATTAATTGTGGTATAAATATCACTTATATATTTGTAAGAATTCGCAACTCAAACAAACTATTATTGTGGAATTGCACACCTTTCTCTTAGGAGGGAACTTACGATTTTCAAAAAATTACCGTAAGGTTAAGAATGATTTTCTTTTTGGAATGGAATTAAATATAATATTCAAAATTTTGTGGTGAAATTTTTGGTTTTCTAGCAAAAGAAGTTGAGAAAATTAAGACCCCGACTCTGTTACAACACTTATTCATTACAAGTCAACATTGGGAGGAGGTTTTAATGGATTTTTTCATAGGTTTAACCAATTTCGAAGAAAAAAGTTTCATCATGGTGGTAGTTGATAGACTTACAAAGTAATGACACTTTTGTGTATTATCTCATCCATTTAAAGCCAATTAATTGCTACTACATTTATGGAGAAAATTCAAAAGCTACATGGAAACCTAAAGATTATTGTAAGCGACAAAGATCCCATTTTCACAGGAATTTTTTGGACGAAATTATTTTCTTGTCTAGGTACTCAATTAGATCATAGGTCATATTATCATCCTTATTCTTATGGGAAAAATGAGATAGTGAACAGGTGTTTGGAAGGCTATATTTGGTGCTTTGTATGTGATAAAAAAAAAATGGGTCAAGTGGTTACCTCTGTCTGAATGGTGGTAGAACACTTCCTTCTGTATTGCATAAAAAATGACCCCATTTATTGAAATTTATGGATATCATTTAATGTCCATCACATCATATTTAAGAGATAATTCTAAGCTTCAAGCAGTGGAATATCATATCGAGCATCAACAACAATTTCTCCAAATCTTGAAGGATGACCCCACTTTGGGGTAGAATAAAATGAAACAACGGGCATATCAACATCGTAGCGAAATAAGTTTTGATGTAGGAGACTGGGTATTTTTACGACTACAACCATAAAAACAAAGGTCCCTAAAGCAAGATAATAAGGATAATAAATTACCACTAAGGTATTATGGTCCTTATAAGGTATTACAAAATATTGATACTATGGCATACAAATTGGAGCTTCCTACATCTTCCCAAGTGCACCCAATTTTCCATGTTTCATGCTTAAAGAAGGTTATCGATGACAAGCTCCTAGTTCAAATAATATTTCTAGAACTTGATGATGAAGGAAAAATCATATTGGAACTTGAAATAGTCATAGAAACAAGAACTTTACAGCTACGAAATCGATCAATTTCATGGTATTCCATCAAGGGGAAGAAATTGCTTGCTGAAGATTCCACATGGGAGGATGGGAATTTTGTATAGAAGCATCCAGAAATACTCAAGCATTGAGGAGAATACTTTTTTGAAGGAGAGGGGAATTTTAGTTCCCTATAATACTAGTGTAGCCCCTTTATTGTTATTGTTTTTCCCATGTACTCCCCATATTTTTATTATTGAGCACCATAGAATCCCACTATTATTGTTGGTTTTCCCTTACATTATTATTGCTATGTCGGGTGTAATTATATTCTGACCCCTTAGACTCCTATATATAGAAAGTAGGATTTTTCATTTCAGTAATCCAAGAAATTTTCATTTATGTAATGTAAAGTAGGTTTCCCCCTCAAAGAGGGTAGTTTGTAAGTCACCGATCTATATTTTCTTCTATTTTGTGATTTGGTTGCATAACAGTTTGATGAGGTTTCTTGAGAATTTTCTCAACTACCAAAAACCGACATTTATAAATTCTTTTGGAATATGATCCACTGGAATTGGTTTCAAGTTCAATGTTCTAAATTTTAGGGTGGAGATCCTATGGTGGGGATGAGAATTGAGCATTTTTTGGGTTACGAAATCCCCCTTCCAGCATGTTGCTACTCTTAGTTGTGCCTCTTTCCTAAAGAGGGTTTGTTGCTGCAATCAAAATATTCATGTCACATATATCCCAATTCATTTATGAGTTTCCATCCATGT
This sequence comes from Pinus albicaulis, assembly GCA_034641835.2. Taxonomy (NCBI): domain Eukaryota; kingdom Viridiplantae; phylum Streptophyta; class Pinopsida; order Pinales; family Pinaceae; genus Pinus; species Pinus albicaulis. The sequence goes on from CM076576.1 coordinate 851,164,682, forward strand.
TTACCTTATAATTTAATAAATATAAAGTAATTGAAAATTAAAAAAATTTCTATTTCTTTTTAGAATATTTAAATATATTTAAATATAATATTTCAATATAAAACTGAAATAAATTGTTTGGATATCCATATTAAATGATATATTTCAATATGAAATTTATATTAAAGGTAAAATAATTTAGTTATTTTTCAATAAAGAGACATGTTCAAATCAATCAAATTTTAATATAAAATATTATTAATAATAAATTATTGGAAAATACTACACATGATGTATATAGAGAGGGAGATAGAAAATTGTTATAAATTCATCTAAATCATAGATTTATAGCACTAATAACGATTAAATCTCTTGGTGTGTAAATCTTCTTTCAAGCTTTGCATTCTAAAAAAAAGGTTTAAAAATTGGTTTACTATACCTTCTTTGTAAGATTCCAAACAATAAAAATGTTGATAGATCTAAAACATCTTAGTGTTCTCATTTAATACAATATTTCATCAAGAACCAAAACACAAGAATTGCATCCGTTTTATTTATATTATTCACTGAAAGTAAAATACATGCCCAAACCATAAAATCCTGCAAATGGCATGCACAACTGCTTGAAAATGACAAATATAAGAAACTGAAGCCTAATTGTGAATCCTGGATGGATTCACCACATAAACATTACCGCAAGGTTTTCATCCCGGGATCAATGCTACAACTGGCTAGGCTAGGTTCTCAACCCAAACACAATAAAGATAGATAATCCAGAATGCTCTAAATGCCTAGCTTCTCTCCCCTTTTATAGGCTTGATGGGTCAATACCAACAAGAAATACCATCGGTCAATATCAACAAGAAATACCATGGGTCAATACCATGGGAAAATACCATGGATCGATTCTATCCACTTTGACTGGATCAAGAAAGGGAATATTAGAAATCCTCTCGCCCAAAGATTGCTTGTCCTCAAGCGATCCACTTCTATCCATAATAGAAGCATTTGTACATTCATACCAGGATCCCATACAATCTGATGCATTTTTCCATCCCTCCATGTTGAATGGTCTTGAATGGATCCTCCAATACCTAGATCCCAAACAATCCTCTGACTAATCCTCCCCTTAATAGATTTACCTGGATCCAAAACAATTCTTTCCCCAATGGATTCTCCCGGATCCCAATGCCACCTAAATCCTGGGACCTGTGGGTTATGGTACCATTTCAGCCCTCCATCACTGCCCGCACCAAAGGGTCCAAGCTACAATATGCCCTTGGCTGTGAGTATCCTCCAAATAATTAACCTATCGATAGAATACCAACTCCTAATCTCTCGCCAATCCATACTTGGGGAGGGATGAATATCTGCAAATCTACTATGTTGATGTTGTTTGATGCTCGATTCATGCTGCTCTACTTGGTTACCCAACATGATGTATTTGGAGAACTCTTCCCTGCTCTTCCCAATGTATAAAGGTGGGTTGTTGGTGTTGCAAGCCTTATCTATGTATTCCTGTAGAGCGCTGCTATGGGACTCCCAATTTTACTCCTCATGCGGCCTTGTGAGGGACTTGAGTTGTTCCTCAATACTAGACAGCTTGGTCGATGATTTGGCACATTTCCCTATGAGTTCCTCAATTTTTCTATTCTCCTGTAAGACAGTGTCTCAGACTAGCCAAAATCTTTTCTTCAACAACATAAGATCTGTCTTGAAATGAATGATCCTCTCCTGAAAGTCTTTCATTGGAAATTCTAGTGCCGTGCTGACTGTCTCTGTATCTATTTGCACCCAATGCCCAACGACCACATCTTCAACTTGAGCCTTTGACCAACTCTCTAGGAATGGTCCATTTTGCGCATTATGTTTGTCATGTTGCTCCTCATGATTATACTCATCATGCTGGTTCACTATGGCTAGATCCTCACTCAAATCTCCCAGGTCTTCTTCATATATGGAGACAATATGTTCGTCCCTTTCAACTGTCGAACATAGATGCATTTTATCTATACTTGATTGTTCATATTCTTCATTGATATTCCCCTGGGGATCTACGAACTCCATTGTCTAGGAATCAACCTCATCAATGGCATTAGGTAGAATTTCCTCATGCACTTCCAAATGTTTGTCATCCTGCAAGCCTCCCTGAATAATGTCACGATGTTGCTCACCATCCTGAAGATCACTAGACCCAGCTACAAAATACTCCCCATGATTTGAAGTAATCTCCTCTTGTTCTGTCTTTGTTTCCTTCTTCTTATCACCTAGACAAGAATGGTTAAGGGCCCAAGGTCCCTTGCAGATAAAGCACAGTCCTCTCCTCCTTAGTTCATTCTTGCTGCAAATTTTGTTCTATGGAGATATGGCTACTTAAAGGACCATATAACCTGACTAGTACATCAAGGATTTTCTGGTTGTTTTTCAAAATTTCTTCAAGACGGTCCATCTTCTCCCATACCCAAACAGAAATATATTAATTTTTCATAGGAAGATTTTGTCAATCATGCCTTCAAATATTTTCACAAATTTAACCCACAAAATTATAAATGATTTTCCCTTCAAATATTTTCACAAATTTAACCCATAGACTTATAAATGATTTTCCCTTCACTTATGTCTCCAAATAAAAATAATTTACTAAAAAAAATAAAAATCGAACTAGGGTGATAAATATCACCGAAGTGAGAAACGTTGGCTAGGGTGAAAAATAAATTTCACCGAAGTTCCTTGCATAAAACTCTTAGGCTGGCAGGATGCACAACTGTAAGATTCTAACAATAAATATTTGGATAGATCTAAAACATACTAGTGTTCTAATTTAATACAATCTTTGATCAATAACCAGAAGACAAGAAATGCAACCATTTTATTTATATTATTATTCACTAAAAGTAAAATACATGCCCAAACCATAAAATCCTACAAATGGCATGCACAGCTACTTGACAATGACAAATATAAGAAACTGAAGCCCACTTGTGAATCCTAGATGGACCCACCACATCAACATCACCGCGGGGTTTTCATCCCAAGATCAATGATAAAACTGGCCATGCCAGGTTCTCAACCTGAACATAATAAGATAGATAATCCAGAATGCTTTAAATGCATAGGTTCTCTCCCCTTTTATAGGCTTGATGGGTCAATAGCAACAAGAAATACCATGGGTCAATATCAACAAGAAATACCATGGGTCAATACCATGGGAAAATACCATGGATCGATTCTATCCACTTTGACTGGATCAAGAAAGGGAATATTACATTCTTATTTAGGTGAGAGGCTCTAACCCAATATCAAAACAATATTCTCTAGGAAAATTGGTTATAACAAAAAACAAAAATAAATATGCTTTCATGTAAAGGAATTAGAAATTAAAAAAATGTGCGAGTAAGATGTATAAACTTTATATTTATTTCGTGAAAATAGTTAAGTAAACTATTTGAAGATTTAGATTAACTAATTCATATCCTGAATTTCAATTTCATATATATGTATATACAGAAAAAATTTGTTAAAATAAAATATTTTAATGTGGTATATAATAAAATATTTATTGTGTTATGGACAAAATATTTTAATACAAATTAATATTGATGTATACTTAAAATATATTTCAAAAAAATCATTTTAATGTGTGATGATAAAATGTATAGATGCACAGGCTATGGAAAATATTTTAATGTCAACTCTATATATATTAAATATTGTTTAAAAAATTATATGTATATATCATATAAAGCTTTTGAAAAAAATAAGTGTTATCATTAAACTATTTTTATTGTGGGTTGATAAAATGTATAGATGCACATGCTATGTAAAATATTTTAATGTCAAGTGTGTATATATTATATATTGTTTAAAAACTTATATGTATATAAAGCTATTGAAAAAATTAAATGTTATGGTTAAACTATTTAAATGGTCTACTATTTTACTGGTCGTTTTCTTAAGTAATATGATTTTTTATTGGAATCCAACAAAGTTTTTTTAACTTACAATTTTAATTACCTTATATAATGTTTAAAAATATGATTTAAACAATAAAAATTTACACATTATATTTTACACTTTAAAAAGAAGTTTTCCCTTAAGAAATTTGTCCTTAAATCCATATTAAGATGAATTTATACTAATATAATTTATTACATAAATAATTTATCTATAGACAACAATTTAATTACATAAATTTTTTAAAATGTAGATACTTTACTCCATATAAACGTGAGACCATAATTTCAAAAAAATACATGTATTTTAAGATATATTATTGTTTATTAAATTAAATAAAGTAAACGTAAGGCAAACATGTATAAGATAAACATTTTCCAATTGCTGAAATTTTTAATTTTAAATATAAAATCTATATTTTAACATCTTTATGATTTAAAATATTTTATATATTTAAAAAAAATAAAACCATTTGTGATGGAATGGATGACTTCCGAGTCTAATTTTATGTGAGTGATCAATGTGATAGATGTTACACATATGACCTTTTAACTTTTATTTAAGTGAATTAAATCTCCACTTTCCCGCAACCTCAATTCCATACTTCAACGACTTACCAAAAGCCTCATTTTTGTAGTGAAGATTCTGTAGAGACGTGGAGGATTTGTAATGATATTGCATGTCATCTTCCCGAATGGGTGGCGCTTCCATCGCTGGAACTTTCTTACAGAATTCCATTAGTGATCACTGTATCCGCAATTAACAAATAAACCTAGTTGTTCTAAATAATTCATCTTGTTTTTTCATGTCATCTTGCCGGATGGATGCCGCTCCCATCGCCGGATTATTTTTACTGAATTCGATTAGTGATTACTGGCTAAGCAATTAGCAAATAAACATAATTGTTCTCAATAAATCATGTTGCTTTTAGCGATGGTATTTTGTATGGATCAGATTTAAAGGAAAGGGTTAGCTTGGTTTTAATTTTTCAATATTAACATGGTTGTATAAATAGGTTTTTTTGTAGTGTATAATTTAGATATATGTTTTTCTGATTAATTACATTATTAGGATTTGTTGGACAATCATTTAATGTGATTCATCATATGAAATAAAAAGTAATAAATAGTGAAGATGCATCATTGCAAGAAAAAAACATTTTTATCAATTAAAAATCATTTAAAATTATAATAATTAAATAAAAGAGATTTATATTTTATTTTAATAAATTTTTTAAAATCCTTCATCTTCATAATTCAAGATTATAAGACATAAGAAAATATAAAGATACACCTAATTTAATAAAAATAAAATAAAAAAGGGTTATGCAATATTATAATAGGGTTTTATAGATAGAAAATCTTTTGGATTAATCACATCATTAGGATTTCGAACCATCTAATGTGGTTCATTCTCAGGACAAGGTGAAGAACGAAATCGATCTTAATGAATAAATAGTAAGGATGCATCATTGTCGAAGTTAACAATCCTCAGGACAAGATGCATCATTGCTCGGACTTAGCTGTTAAAACTAGCCGTTATTTACTTAATTAGTTAAAAAATTATTATTTTTTTAATTATTTAATTAATTAGTTAGAAAATTAAAAGTTTTTTAATTAATTTAATTAATTAGTTAGAAAAGTAAAAGTTTGTATTTATTAAACATAATAATTTAAGATAAGAGGTTAAATTATAAAACTATAAGGGAGAAGGGGAACTTATAGTACAGGGGATAGCATTAAAATGATTACACTATGAATGATATAATAATTTAGTAAAATGATAAGGGAGAAGGGGTAAATGATGGAAAAATGGGAGAAAAATATTAAAATGAATAAATTATAAAACTAGTAAAGGAGAAGGGGTAAAATAGTATAGGAAATAATATTAAAATATTGAAGAAGTTAATATTGATCTTCTTTCACATGGTTAGAAAAATTGACGAAATCCTAATGATGTGATAAATCCGAAAGACATTTATCTAAAGTATTGTTGATGTTATATTGTTTCTTTTCCAAGATGCTATATAATAATTTCACTTTTTCTTTTAAGTGTCACTTACCTAGCCAATTGGTGCAAGAAATTTCATGTTTTATATCGGTGGCATTGGGAAATTGTATCTACAATGTGAGTCTTTTATCTTTTTACAACTTTTAAAAGAGTGTTATTCCTGTATTTTTGCAAGCTCTACAGCAAGATAATGTTCATGATTGCATTTTCTTTGGCTAGAGAGAGATAATAAGAATTATATTCTGTATTGTTTTTTTTTAAATTTCATACTAAGATTTTTGTATCAAAAATATATACTAAGTAAATGGATATTTTTTTGCATATGAAAAGTAGATAAATGAATATTTATAAACATTTATGTGATGTGCCAATTTAGTGAACTCTACTCAAATTTAGAAACCTAGAACACTACTTTCTCATACTAAGAAAAATATTTTACCAATAAAACTCAACTAATTGAGTTAACTCTCAAAACTATTTTTTTTTATAAAATATATCTACATAATTTATATTTTTTAAATAATATTCAAATCAAATATTAAAAATTATTAAATATATGTAATATCGTATTGTAATTTTATTAAATAAGACTCAACTAATTGAATTAACTTTAAAAGTTATTTTTTTCATAAAATATATCTACATAATTTATATTTTTTAAATAATATGCAAATCAAATATTAAAAATTATTAAATTTGTGTAATATCGTATAGTAATTTAATGAAAATTTATAATATAATGAATGATACAAACGTATTTCTATAATGGTATGTATTAATATTAAGATGATCCCATATTAATATTAGGATGATGCCATATTTGTTAGGGGTAAAAAAAATCATGTTTCATAATAATTTTATTGAAACTTTATAATATATAGAATGATACAAAAATAATTCTATAATTAAATGTATTAATATTTTAGATTTATAGAAGTTTGGGTATTATCATTCTATAAGTTTGAGATGATCCTGAATTTTATATGTCTTAAGTGTTTTATGAGCTTGTAATTTATTTAATTTTATAAAACTTAAAATTTGTAATGATACATAAAAATATAGTTTTAATTATTATTAAAATGTTTATATTATTAATATATTTTTAATTATATATATATATATATATATATATATATAGAATTAGTGTATGTGATTTATTGGTTGTGAGACAAACAAATTTGTTGAGGAGTAATTTGACAATTAAAGTTGATTAAGATATACGTATTCTATCCTATAAATTTAAATTTACAAATTTTTATGAGGAAACAAATGCTATAGATTAATAAACATAACAGATTGATATTATAAACCCAAGGAAATAATAAACCCAATAGATTTATACTAAAAAAATTAAAGGATTAATAATATTATATCCTAGGAATATGAACCCATAGATTGATAAACCCAAGCAATTAATTCTAAAACCCAAAGGTATTATAAGCCAAAGGGAGTAATGTTAAACCAAATGGTTATAAGCCTTAAGATAAATATTATAAACTGAATGGAATAATAAAACCAAATTATTAACACTAAAAACCCAAGGGAATGCTATTAAATCTAATGGATAAATATTATAAACCCTGAAAAAAATATGGTTGACCATGATTGACCACAGTTGATTATCATATTGACATAATCATTGTCATAATGCGATGGTGTACTATAGTTGACCATGCTTGGTTTTCATATTGAGACAACCTTTGTCACAATGTGACATTGGACAATGGTTGGTCATGTGTTAGACCCCTATAATACTAGTTTAGCCCCTTATTTTTATTAGTGTAGCCCCCTTATTGTTATTATTGTGCTAATGTAGTCCCCATATTTTTATTATTGTTCCCCACATAAGCCCATTATTGTTTTTTTTGTGGCCTTACATTATTATCATTATGTAGGCTCTCATTATAGTGTGACCCCTTAGACTCTTATATATAGAAAGGAGGTTTTTTCATTTGAATCGTCCAAAAAAATTTCATTTATGTAATGTAAAGGAGGTTTCTCTTTTGAAGAGGATAATTATAACTCATTGATCTATCTTATATTGTGAGCTAGTTGCATAACATTTTGTATCAAAGCTTTGGATTCTAGGGTTTCACTTCTTCAAACATGTCATCTTGAAATTTTCACTTTAACTAATTTTCTACAAGGCTTTGAAAGCTAAAATTTCGATCACATTGAACCAAAATCTTGATGAACTTCGTGTAAACATTTCAGATCTTTTTTCTATATATTTTATGAGATATGATTTGGGGAATTTAGGGTTTTAGCAGGCTCCAAAATTCAATCTCAAATAGGTGACCTAGGTAAAATTGTCATAACTTTTGTTTCAGGCATAAACATTTAATTATCTAAAAATTGGCTTAAATTAATGAGACTTTATTTTCTTTTTTACAAGTGTTCTCTACTAAAGTAGTCTATAATCAGGTCATCGCCGGATATCTTGTGTAACTATTTCTTGAAGACTCCAATCTTGGTCGGATGTGTGGGGCTAGAAAGAAGACTTTGCGGGCTACCACAAGACATAATTTTAGACCTTGGAGAGATGAATTTACAAAGTTACAGTTGTTTCAAGATCAAGCTCCTAAAAGCAAGAAAAACGTGTGTATTTTTAAAAAATAGATTACATTACTTTTGTTTAAAAAATCAGTTTGAAGTGATTCCAAGGAAATACTGAAGCATAGATATCAGTATTGGGTTGTAAAATGCTTAAAAAATATATATATATATATATATACAACCATTAAACTCTCATAAATCTCTACTAAGACGTATGAAGAAGAATAATTGCAACATGATATATTAAATTTACCAAACAAAGTGCAACAAAATTCGCTCTCACAAAGAGAAGCCAAAGATGAAATTAAAGTGGATATGGATGGTTTAAATGTAGAATTAAAATGATACATGGATTATTTTAAAGTAGAAATAAAAGGTGACATGAATGGTTTAAAAGAAAACATTGAAGGGTTGAAGGAACGTTTAACAATTTTGCTACAAGAAATGCTTCCTAATAGAGAAAAGGTATTAGATGAAACTCATGATGAGAACAAAAGAAATGTTAATCATGGTTTCAAATACTTTAACATTGGATTGAATACCCAACATATTCCAAAAATATATATATGAGGAAGTTTGATGGCAAGGATTTGGTAACATGGATACTACAGATGGAGAAATATTTTGATATCCATAATGTGCAAAACACACATAAGCTAAACATTGCAACTTTATATCTACAACTGATCTGGACTTATGCAAGAACGCAACAGAATACAGAAATAACCATAAACATAGAAATCCAGTGGAAATGAGGCTTCATTTCATTAATATCAAATCACATAAATATGCTTACAAACATGATGGAAATAAAATAGCTAGGGTGCTAGTAGCGAATCTCTGAGAAGAGATGTGGTGGCTACAGACCTCTAAACTGTGTTACAAAATAACTGAGTGAAACATGCTTATAGGAATAATAGAAATGAGCAGGCAAGGGCACTGGTAGCGTATCCCTGAGAAGAGATGTGATTGCTATAGGCCTCTTCACTGTGTTACATTGAGGCTCCAAGGCCTATTCCGAACATAATGATAATAGATGAGATAGGGTACTGGCAGTGTATCCCTAAGAAGAGATGTGTAGACTACCAGCCCCTGAAATGTGTTAAAATGAGGCTCGAAGGCCTATTTATTGTTGAGAAACAATGTAAAATCCAAAACGTCCAAAAATATAACCCTAGGAGATGAAGCGCTAAAATTGTGGGCCCCGTTTGGGTAAGTTGGTGTTTCAACTTCCCAGGGACGTAACTTTGGCATCTGATCTCTGTTTGATGTGCTCAATAGCTGATTAGAAATATCTATCCGAGGAATAAAAATTTTGAGTGATAAACGTTGGTTACGACCCATGTTGCTCCCTGTTTTCCCAAAAAGCGTTGTTTAGGGCTTCAAAACAGCTGGGGAAGTTAAGGACCTGAAAACCTGCTATAAATAGTAAGTTGTGTTGAAACTTAAAAAATGAAATAACTAATGGTGGGGGTTCAAATGGACTCAGTGGGTGGCCACCAATATCCACCTGGATCATTAAGTCCCTAAAATGGCTCTGGGAGTGCAGGACTCGAAAACCTGCTAAAAATAGTAAGTTGTGTTGAAGCTGAAAAACTGAAAGAATTGATGTTGCGGGTCCAAATGGAATAAGTGGGTGGCCACCGATATCCACTTGGATCATTTCTCCCTCCTTAGGAAGCAATGGTCTCCATTGCTTTACGTTCCTCCATAGGGGGGGCAAATTCTACTGAACTTGGTGTTGGTTTTGTCCAGGATGTTGCGGACCTGTTAGCAGACTTGCTAGATGTAGATGTGCCGCATATGGGCAACCGTTGAAGGATCTGGGAAAATTTATCCATCATCGCATTCCTTTGTTTCTCGAGGGCCTCCTTGAGCAAGATTTTGATATGATCTCATGCTCCCTCGTCTTTCTTTCCTTCCGCCATGGGGGGTCGTCGGGGTTGCAAGGTTGAACTCCTTATACCCTAGCTGCATTGGGGACATGAAAATAAAAACAGAGAAAGATCAAACCCCTCTAATACCACTGATCTAGATTTATGCAAGAACAGACAAAATACAAAAATAACCATAAACATAGAAATCCAGCAGAAATAAGGCTTCATTTCATTAATATCAAATCACATAAATATGCTTACAAACATGATGGAAATAAAATAGCTAGGGTGCTGGTAGCGAATCTCTAAGAAGAGATGTGGCGACTATAGACCTTTGAACTGTGTTACAAAATAACTGACTGAAACATGCTTATAGGAATAATAGAAATGAGAGGGTGAGGGCACTCGTAGCGTATCCCTGAGAAGATATGTGATTGCTACAAGCCTCTTCACTATGTTACATTGAGGCTCTAAGGCCTATTCCAGACATAATGAAAATAGATGAGCTAGGGTACTGGCAGTGTATCCCTGAGAAGAGATGTGTCAGCTATCAGTTGCTGAACTATATTACAATGAGGCCTGAAGGCCTATTTATTGTTGAGAAAAAATGTAAAATCTGAAACGTCCAAAAACCTAACCCTAGGAGATGAAGCACCAAAATCGTGGGCCCCGTTTGGGTAAGTTGGTGTTTCAACTTCCCGGGGACGTAACTTTGGCATCTGATCTCCATTTGACACACTCAATAGCTCGTTAGAAATATCTATCGAAGGACTACACATTTTATTTTAGGGCTTCAAAACGGCTCTGGAAGTTCAGGACTTGAAAAACTGCTATAAATATTAATTTTTGCTGAAACGTACAAGATCCAGATCTTGGGGGGAGGCCCCTAAGATCTAAAAATTTGAAATGGATTTGACAAGATCTGCAGAACTAGAATTCTAGAAAAAAAGAGAGAACACAAAGCAAATAAAACTACAAAGAAACTTGTTTTATTAAAACATAGAATAACTGTAGAAGCTACATTATGGTGGACAATCTCTGCCCTCTTACAAAGTGAGGCTTTTTTTTATAGCTTTTTTTTGTGTTACAATACCATGGGAAGATACCATAGGTGGATACCATGGGTCAATTCCATGGGTAGATACCACTTACAATACCATGGGTAAATTCCATGTGTGGATGAATACCATGGGTGAATGAATATCATGGATAGATGTCACTTACAATACCATAGGTGAATAAATACCATGGGTCGATGTCATTTACAATACCATGGGTAAATTCTATGGGTGGATGGATACCATGGGTGGATGCCATTTTCCATTCGGATCAACAAACCCTTGACTGTTGAGATACAACCTTCATATCATTCCACCTTAATTCATTTGTGAATACAAGGTAGGATACATGCCTTTTTGATACCAATATTGGATACTTGTCACTTAGTAAATTTTTACGGAGGAAATGATAGCACATTATGAAGATACAAAGAGAAAAACATTCTTTAGCCAATTGATAAATCTCAAATAAAAGGGTTCAATGGTGGAGCACATTGAGGAATTCCAAAAATTTAATATAGTGGTAAATGATATTCCAGAGTAGCATGGGATTGATGTCTTCATAGGGAGTTTAAACGATAACATCCAACATGAGGCTCGCCTTTGGGAACCTAATTCCTTTGAGAAGGTATTCAGGTTGGAAAAAATAATTGAAGGCAAACTTATGGAAACAAGGAAGCATACCACTCACAACTATCAAGATGGAATTTTTTCTTCTCCTAGACTTTCCCAACCTACAAGCTTCACACGACACCAATTGGAAGAAAAATAGCAAAAGGGATTTTTTACAGTTGTGATAGAAAATACAGGAAAGGTCACAAATGTGTTGAAAACAAATTAGTTTACATATATTGTCAAGAAGAGGAAGGAAAGGAAGAAGAAACTTAAAAATAATATCATATACACCATGAACCAACCCTAGAGAAAGAAGAAATGAATCTAGAAATATCATGTAATGCATTTGCAGGAATTACCACACCTCAAACTCTCAGGATATAAGGACATATCGAGAAGAAAAAGGTAATAGTGTTGATTTATTCAGTTAGTAGCCATAATTTTGTTCATTGCAAGATAGCCAAGGAATTGAATTGCTTCCTATGTCTAGCAAAAGAGTATCAAGTGATGGTTGCAAATGGAGGAACTATAAATTTCTCTGGAAAGTTCCATAATATCAAGCTAACCATGGGGTAATATGTTTGGAATAGTCCAATTCTTTTCATTACAATGGGTGGTGTTGATGTGTACTAGACGTCCAATGGTTACAATCTTTGGGTATGATAGCTTTTAATTCTCAACAACAAGCATAATTGTTCAATTATGCTCACTATAGGTTCAAGCATCAAAATCAGCTATTTCTCCATATCTCCAAAAAGCCTTGGACAATAATTCTAATGTAGTTGAGACTCCCAAAGGCTTCCCACCCATTCTTGATCATGATCATGTTATTAGTTTGATTCCAGGAAGTGTTCCTCCAAACATCAGACCTTATAAATATCCCTATGCCCAAAAGAGTGAAATTGAATGTATGGTTTCATAAATCTTAGAGGCAGATATAATTCAACCTAATCAAATTATTTCTCTGCTTCAGTAGTATTGGTGGAAGGATGGATCATGGCACATATGTCAGGATTATAGGGAGCTCAAAAATCTCACTATTAAAGATAAATTTCCCATTGTTTTCATTGATGAATTACATGGAGAAATTTACTTCACCAAGTTGGATCTTCGTTCAAGATATCATCAAATTAGAATGAAGGAGGAAGACATTTCAGAAATTTCATTTGGAACTCATGAGGGCCATAATGAATTTTTGGTCCTGCCTTTTGGCCTCATCAATGCAACTTCTACATTTCAAGGCTTGATGAATTCCATTTTCAAACCCTTCCTTAGAAAATTTGTGTTATCATTTTTTGATGATATATTAATCTACTAAAAGTCTTGGAAGAATCATGTTCAAAATGTTGACAGGGTGCTCAAACTATTGGAGGAGAAACAAATAGATGAAAAAACCTTCAAATGTTACTTTGGAGTACAGGAGGTGGAATATTCGGGTCATATTGTATCTCATGAGGGTGTTAAGTTAAACCCTAACAAAATTAAAGGCATTAAGGAATGGAAATTCCCTATAACCATAAAGCATATTCGATGATTTCTTAGGTTGACAGGGTATTATCATAAGTTTGTTAGGAATTATGGGATAATAGCAACACCTATAACAAGATTACTGAAGAAATATGCATTTTCTTGGACTCCAAAAGAAACTAAGGAATTTCAATGTATTAAAGAGGAAATGTTCCATGCACCGGTATTAGCTACGCCAAACTCCACAAAAACGTTTGTCGTGGAATGTGATTCTTCAGGAAATGAAATTAGTTTTGCTTTAATGCAAGAAGGAAGTCCCATTTCTTTTTAAATTCATCCAATCAAAGGAAAGTATTTATAAAAACCTATTTATGAGAAGGAAATGTTGGAAATACTACGTGCACTAAAGCAATGACGATCATACCAAATGGGAAGATACTTCAAGGTAAAAACATGTCATGATAGTATTAAATACTTTTTGGAACACATATTGTCTTCAGAAGAGTGGCAAAAATGGTTCACAAATATGTTCACTTATGACTTTGAAATCATCTACAAAAAAGGGAAGAAAAATGTTGTTACAAATGCACTCCCAAGAAAGGATGAGGATGTGGAAGCATTGTTTTGTATCATTTCTATTATCCAACCAAATTGGATAACCAATGCAAGGGATGAATGGGAGAATGATGAAGAAGTGTGGACACTCATTAAAAAATTACTACAAGATCCCAATACATATGATACATTTAGGATGAAAAATGATTCATTATGGTACAAATATCACTTAGATCTTTGTAAGAATTTGCAACTCAAACAAACTCTTCTTGTGGAATTGCACACCTCTCCCTTAGGAGGGTAATTACAATTTAAAAAATTTACCATAGGGTTAAGAAGGATTTTTTTTGGGATGGCCTTAAATCTAATATTCAAAAGTTTGAGGTGGAATTTTTGGTTTTCCAGCAAAAAAGAGTTGAGAAAACTAAGACCCCGACTATGTTACAACCTTTATCCATTCCAAGTCAACATTGGGAGGAGGTTTTAATGGATTTTTTCACAGGTTTACCCAAGTACGAAAGAAAAAGTTTCATCATGGTGGTAGTTGACAGACTTACCAAGTATGCACACTTTTGTCCATTATATCATCCATTTAAAACCAATACAATAGCTACTGCATTTATGGAAACTATTCAAAAGCTACATGGAAACTCAAAGATTATTGTAAGCGACAAAGGTCCCATTTTCACAGGAATTTTTTGAAAGAATTTATTTTCTTGTCTATGTACTCAATTAGCTCATATGTCATATTATCATCCTTATTCTGATGGGAAAAATGAGATAGTGAATAGGTGTTTGGAAGGTTATGTGTGGTGCTTTGTATGTGATAAACAAAAAAAATGGGTCAAGTGGTTACCGCTACCTAAATGGTGATATAACACTTCCTTCTGTACTGCATAAAAAATGACCCCATTTATTGAAATTTATGGATATTATCATCTAGTTTCCATCACATCATTTGCAAGAGATAATTATAAGGTTCAGGAAGTGACATATCATATCGAGCATCAACAACAATTTCTCCAACTCTTGAAGGATAACCCCACTTTGGCATAGAATAAAATGAAACAACGGGCATATCAACATCGCAGCGAAATAAGTTTTGATGTAGGAGACTGAGTATTTTTACGACTACAACCATAAAAAAAAATGTCCCTAAATCAAGATAATAAGGATAATAAATTACCTCCAAAGTATTATGTTCTTTATAAGGTGTAGCAAAAGATTGATACTATGGCATAAAAATTGGAGCTTCCTGCATCTTCCCAAGTGCACCCAATTTTCCATGTTTCATGCTTAGATAAGGTTATAGGTGACAAGATCCTAGTTCAAACAATATTTCCAGAACTTGAAGATGAAGGAAAAATCATATTGGAACTTGAAATAGTCGCAGAAACAATAAATTTACAGCTACGAAATCGATCAATTTCATAGTATTATGTCAAGTGGAAGAACTTACTCGCTGAAGATTCCACATGGGAGGATGGGAATTTTGTACAAAAGAATCCAGAAATACTCAAGCATTGAGGAAAATAATTTTTTGAAGAAGAGGGGAATTTTAGGTCCCTATAATACTACTATATCCCTTATTTTTATTGTTAGTGTAGCCCCTTTATTGTTATTGTTTTTCCCATGTAGTCCCCATATTGTTATTATTGTGCCCCATAGAATCACACTATTATTGTTGGTGTTCCCTTACATTATTATTGTTATGTCGGGTGTGATTATATTGTGACCCCTTAGACTCCTATATATAGAAAGTAGGATTTTTCATTTCAATAATCCAAAAAAATTTCATTTATGTAATGTAAAGTAGGTTTCCCACTCAAAGAGGATAATTTGTAAGCCATCGATATATATTTTCTTCTATTTTGTGAATTGGTTGCATAACCATTTGATGAGGTTCCTTGAGAATTTTCTCAACTCCCAACAACCAAAATCTATAAATTCTTTTGGAATACGATCCATTGGAATTGGTTTCGATATCAGTGGTCTAAATTTTAAGGTGGAGATCCTATGGTGGGGATGATAATTGAGCATTTTTTGGGTAACGAAATCCCCCCTACACCATGTGCTACTCTTAGTTGTGCCTCTTTCCTAAAGAGGGTTTGTGGCTGCAACCAAAAGATTCATGTCACATATTTCCCAATTCATTTATGAGTTTCCATCCATGTTTACCTTATAATTTTATAAATACAAATTAATTGAAAATTAAAAAAACTTCTATTTCTTTTTAGAATATTTCAATATATTTCAACGTAAAATTTTAATAGAAAACTGAAATAAATTGTTTGGATATCCATATTAAATAATAAATTTCAATATGAAATTTATATTAAAGGTAAAATAATTTAGTTATTTTTCAATAAAGAGAAATGTTCAAATCAATCAAATTTTAATATAAAATATTATTAATAATAAATTATTGGAAAATACATTGTACATAATGAAAAATTATACATGATGTATATAGAGAGAGAGATACAAAACCGTTATAAATCCATCTAAATCATAGATTTATAGAACTAATAAGGATTAAATCTCTTGATGTGTAAATCTTCTTTCAAGTTTCGCATTTTAAAAAAAGGTTTAAAAATTAGTTTACACCAAATTGGTTTACTACACTTTCTTATTTAGTTGAGAGGCTCATTCTATAACCCAATATCAAAACAATATTCTATAAATAAAAAAGGAATATCGGTTATAATAAAAAAACACAAAGAAATATGCTTTCATGTATAGGAATTAGAAGTAAAAAAATGTGTGAGTAAGATGTATAAACTTTATATTTATTTCGTGACAAGATTAAAGTAAACTATTTGAATATTTAGATTAACTAATTGATATCCTCAATTTCATATATATGTATATATAGAAAAAAAAATGTTAAAATAAAATATTTTAATGTTGTATATAATAAAATATTCATTGTGTTATGGACAAAACATTTTAATACAAATTAATATTGATGTATACTTGAAAATATATTAAAAAAAAATCGTTTTAATGTGTGTGGATAAAATGTATAAGTGCGCAAGCTATGTAAAAAAATTTAATGTCAACTCTATATATATTATGTATTGTTTAAAAAATTATATGTATATATCATATAAAGCTTTTGAAAAAACATAAGTGTTATGTTAAGCTATTTTTAATGTGGTTTGTTAAAATGTATAAATGCACATACTATGTAAAATATTTTAATGTCAAATATGTATATATTATATATTGTTTAAAAACTTGTATGTATATATCATATAAAGCTATTGAAAAAATTAAGTGTTATGATTAAACTATTTAAATGGTCATTTTTTTACTTTTTGGTCATTTTCTTGAGTAATATGATTTTTTATTAAAATCCAACAAAGTTTTTTTGAAGTTACATTTTTAAATACTTTATATAATGTTTAAAAATATGATTTAAACAATAAAAATTTGCACATTATATTTTACACTTTAAAAAAAAAAATTACTTCAAAAATTAAGTCCTTCCTCGTATTAAATTTATATTAAAATAAATTTATACTAATTTAATTTATTACAGAAATAATCTATCTCTACACAACAATTTAATTACATAAATTTATTAAAATGTACACACTTTACTCCATATAAATTTGAAACCATAATTTCAAAAAAACAATACATGTAATTTAACATATATTATTGTTTATTAAATTAAATTAAATAAACGTAAGGCAAACATGTATAAGATAAACATTTTCCAATTGCTGAAATTTTTAATTATAAATATAAAATCTATACTTTAACATCTTTATGATTTAAAATATTTTATATATTTAAAAAAAATAAAACCATTTGTGATGTAATGGATGACTTCCGAATCTAATTTTATGTGAGTGATCAATGTGATAGATGTTACACATATGACCTTTTAACTTTTATTTAAGTGAATTAATCTCTACTTTCCGGCAACCTCAGTTCCATACTCCCACGACTTACCAAAAGCCTCATTTCTGTAGTGAAGATTCTGTAGAGACGTGGAGGATTTGTAATGATATTGCATTTCATCTTACGGAATGGGTGCCGCTTTCATCGCCGGAACCTTCTTACAGAATTCCATTAGTGATCACGGTATAAGCAATTAACAAATAAACCTAGTTGTTCTAAATAGTTCATCTCGTTTTTGCATCTGATCTTCCGGGATGGATGCCACTCCCATCGCCGGATTATTCTTACCGAATTCGATTAGTGATTACTGGATCACAATTAGCAAATAAACATAATTGTTCTCCATACAAATCATGTTGCTTTTAGCGATGGTATTTTGTATGGATCAAATTTAAAGGAAAGGGTTAGTTTGGTTTTAATTCTTCAATATTAACAAGGTTGTATAAGTAGGTTTTTTTTTTATGGTATATAATTTAGATATATGATTTTTTTATTAATTATATCATTAGAATTTGGTGGACATTTAGAACCATATTATTTAATGTACTTTTTCGTGTAAAAAAAAAAATAATTTTAAAGAATAAATAGTGAAGATGCATTATTTTGAGAAAAAAACATTTTTATCAATTAAAAATCATTATAAAAGTATAATAATTAAATAAAAAAGATTTATTAGTTTATTTTATAATTTATTTTATTTTAATAAAGTTTTAAAATCCTTCTTCTATAAACCATAACAAACTTAAAGATACACCTAATTTAATAAAATATAAAATAAAATAATGTAATATTATAATATATAAATATAAATTATTATTATAATAAATTTTTCATAATATATATTTTATTTAATTTTAACAAAAGTTTATAACAAACTCTTATTTTTTACATTCTCTATTTATAAATAAAAGTGTGTTATAAACTCTTATTAAAATTAAATAAAATATATATTAAGAAAATCATATTATAATAATAATTTATATTTATATATTATAATATTATATAACCTACTTTTATTTTATTTTATTTATTGTTAAATTAGATTTACTTTTATAATTCATATTTACAACTGGGTTTTTTTTAGTGGTATCTTCGATTTTCTATTAATAAATTTAGGCAAAAGATACAAAACTAGACCTCAACCTGCCCACAGGAAACCAGGTATTTTGGCCATCCGAATTCAAAATAAGTCAACCAGAACATAAAAAGTCTTAATAACTGATACCAAATCTGTCTATACTAGATATCCAAGTGTAGAAACCATATCATGTACAAAAGGAAAGCAACATTAGAACCTTAAACACAAAATGCAACATAAAACTAGAGAATTTTAGTCTTCCTCAGAGTCAACAGGTGTTGGAGCTTTGGCAGAAGCTCCAAGTAGTTCAACAGGGATCTGTTGCAGTGCTTTAAGCTCCTTCTCCAATCTGGCAAGTCTCATATACTGATGCAGCTGGCGTAAATTGATTTCCTGAACATTCCTATTAATATCCGCCTGGGTCGATTCCAGCTTTGTCTCCAACTTTTTCTCCATGATAGACATAATAGCTTTGGCTAAAAGGAATTTAATTATCCAGTAAGCGTGAACAGATTGTTGAAACAGAGAAGCCCAGGATCCAGAGTCGCAGTCTACATTTCCTCAAAAGCCATGTCATCCTCCAAGTCAATATTATCCAGAATCTCAGATTCCCAGCCATAGATGCGGCCACGAACTGAATTGGGGATGTCATTCATGAAGGTTTGAACCAGTGGTTCAAGGTGCTGCTGAACCGTCTTTCTGCCCCATTTCTGGTGTGTTTCAGAAGAGGACTACTTGCTTCTCCCCCAGTGGGCTTTTGGCCTCACTTTACCATTATAGAAAAAACTGAAAAATCTATTAAGACTTCCACTCACAGAACAAGAGGAGTCAGCGGCACAGATACCATATAGACAACACCATAATGAACATCACCATCTTCTAGGCCCACGATCGAAAAAAAAATCAAAGAGATAAACGCCCAGCACAGACAGAAGAACATCGAAGCGAAACCAGACAAGGCTGAGAAACAGGCCATAGAGAAGAATTGCTATCATAACGTAGCAATAAATAGGGAGAGATAAGCAGCCATATCAGAATCCTAAAACCAAAGGTAGACCAATAACAGGGGTGGATACAACCCAGACAAAGATGCATGTAAAGACCGAAGGTGTCCCATAAGAGAGCGAGGTGAAAAGGCAAAGCCCAATTGAAATACTAATAGAAGGAGCGGTGAAGAAGACGACCATTCTCCCGAAAACCCAAAAACCAAACCAAGGCATGGCAATCCTGACTAGTAGTAGAGAAATTACCTGGACCCGAATCACGAACATTGTGCATGCAACTGGACAAGAATCCCCAAAAGCAAACCAGGCTCATAATAGCCGAACCTCGCCAAATGTGAAACACCCCTTCAACGAAAGAGGAACAAATAAGAAACCCAGAAGAGTAATGCAACCATCCCGCCTAGAGATATAGAGCGTACCACAAAATACGAAAGATGCCCGAGTTAGGGAAGGAAAACAGGAACAGACTAAGACTAACAAGCGGAAACATACAAGACAGAGCAGAAACGAAGTGAAGAAACTGGATGCAGCAACGAACTTCATAACCTTGCTGCATGAATTCAAACAAGAAGCGACCATATCGCCATTCCCACAAATCTTGTAAAAAAACCATGAGATAAATCCGCAGATGAGAGGAGAGCAGATACGAGAACTGAAAGGTTAGAAATGGAGATACATACCATGGCTGAGATAGCTTCGTCACCTTGAAACCCTGGCGACCAACACCGCTGCATGCACTATCAACCTCAAGAACGAAAAGCCAAACGGAACAAGTAACAATGAAAAGGAAAACAACCTTGCAAACCTTAACCCCGCACCCACGGCACAATTTTCGAAACATGACTGGAAACTGAGCTAGCCGATCCATCTGGAGGCTCCGGGAAATGCAAATCATTTAAGAGTAGGGGTGCCGGACATCCCTTCGATTAACTCCTCGCAACAGTTGCATGCACCCACTACGTGGTAGGTGTACATAATCTGCATACCCTCCAACACGTGGACATACAACTTCCACCTTAACACGTTCGGATGGAGCTCCTGTGTGAGGCCTTGAGCATTGTAAGTCACGCTCTGTTTGAGGTGCACTGTATCCCGATCGAGGAGTACTCTGATCCGGAGTATTACAACCCAAATCCTTTGTGAGAATGGTATGAAGATCAGGCATCGTCTACAACAACTCCCCGTGCCATGGGCAATCCAAATGACCATCAACATTTCGGCAAGCCCAATTTGCTAGATAATCAACCGCCTGGTTACCTTGCCATGACACATGCACAGGTATGACATAATCGACTTGCATGATTTGTTGTTGGATTTCTTGTATCAATCTGGCTGTTCGCCAGCTCTTGGTGATCGACTCCCAATTCATTCCGTGAAGGAGTTTTTTAAGAATGCCAGTAACCATGGTAGAAGCACCTTCAATTTCTAGCCTGTTATAATGTTCGCGCTTAGCAATAGCAAGTCCAAATTTCACAGCAGCAAGTTCCACTTCGTTATTTGTAGAATGTGCTAGGTCAATAGCAAAAATCTGAAGAGTTGTTCTTGTACAATCTCAAAATAGTCCTCCGGCAGTGGCCTGTCCAGGATTCCCCTTGCACGCGCCATCATAATTTAGTTTAAGAAATCCTAATTGTGGTCTATCAAAATTATTTCTAACATGATAGGGTAACGGCACTGGTTTCCAGACGGAGGATGCAACCATCTCTTCTACCAAATTGAACTGTTGAAGGATTTGACGTTCCTGAGCTTGAACCACCCAATCGTCATGATCCCATTTTTCAACCAGAATGGTTCGCGGATGCCTTTCTTAGTAAGGTTCCAAATATCTTCAATATTAAGTTTGCAGTGTTGAAAGATCCTACGATTACGTTCTTTCCATTGTGACCAGAGGAGAAAACCAACTACAAGCACCCATGCTTTGTTCACCACAGGGCTTTTGTATCCCCCTTTCCTTTAGTTTGTAATGGTTTGGGTCAAACTATTATCATGTTGGTCAGTTTGTTCGAATAAGCGATGAAGGTTTAGCCACAACCGTTCCATCTCAGGACAAGTATTCAACAGATGTTCCATTGTTTCAGTAGATGTTTCACACATAGCACACTTAGATGGCCCATGTATTCCCCTCTTCTGGATTTGATCCCATGTCAAGATCCACCCATGCCCAACCAACAATAAGAAATTCTCTATTTTTGGCCAATGCTTAGTAGCACAAATCTATGTCCACAACTGATTTGCTAGGATATCCAAATGTTGCACTTGCAGTTGATAAGCTTCCTGAATCGAAAACATTCCCTGCAGTCTATAACCCCATTGCAAAATATTAGAACCCTCCTGTATAGGGATCTTCCTTGTCCGGAGTTCGTTTGCAAAATTTTCCCACTGTTGTGTTTCTGGAGCCTGTTGCCAATGACCCTTGTTTTTCCATCTCCTCCAGAAGGAGTCATGTTGGTCATCCGAATAATTTTGAACTTTCACATAGTGAGGGTTTCGAGTAAACAGAAATATTTCCGCCAAATCCAGTCGAGTGAACAACTTATCCCATTGCTGCCTTGAGTCCTCCCAAAAGCCTGCGTGAGTACCATCTCGAACCTCCTACAAACTGTGCTTCCTGATCAGATGTCTATTGGCAGAGGCAAGCTTCCATATCCCCGAGCCTTTTTCAGTAGTAAGGCAATTAAGCTGCTCCTTAACCGTTGGGGTCATATGGTACTTTCTAGCCCAAATAGTCTACCATAATGCTACTCCTCCTTGTAGCCACCTCCACCATAACTTAGCACCCATGACCTAATTAAGAATATAATGGTCCCATAGACTGAGCCCCCCCTTTGCTTTAGGTAAAGAAAGCTTATCCCACGATAACAAGGCCCATTTTCTCTTTTCCTGGGCACTTTTCCATAAAAATTTCTTATACATACTAACTAGATCTTCACAGGTTTTTTTAGGGCAAGCCATACCCGACAACTGGTAGATAGGGAGGGCTTGGAGGATAGCGCGAAGGATAATAACCCGACTAGGAAATTTTAAGGCTCTAAGGGACCAGTTGAGCATACGTTTCTGAATTCTAGTTAAAAGAGCTTTCCAACAACTGGTTCTGACCACATTTTCACATAAAGGCATTCCAATATATTTAGAAGGGAATACTCCCAAATTAAAACCAAGAGTTCTGCTGAGAAATTGCTGAGATTGAGGGGCCGTATTAAAAAATAAAAAATTTGATTTTCCTTTGTTAACCTTAATTCCTGAAGCCTGCATAAAGATGTTTAAAATATCAAAAATCACTTTGCATTCTCTGAGGGTGGCTCGACAAAACAACATAATATCGTCAACAAATTTTTGATGCGACAAAGTCAAATGAGGGCCCCATAAGTTAAGCCCTTTAACCTCGCCAGCCAGAACTTTCTATTTAATAAGTCTGCCCAAACCCTCTGCTTCTAAGATGAAAATGAAGGGTGATAGGGGATCACCTTGTGGAAGACCTCGAGAAGCAGTAAAGGAGCACGAAGGAGAGCCATTTAATAAAATAGAGAAGTGTGCAGAGGTAATTGTTGACATCACCCATTAAACCCACCGAACATCAAAGCCAAAAGAAAATAAAACTTGCTTAAGATAATTCCAGTTAAGACTATCATAAGCTTTTTCCAAGTCTAACTTAATCATCATACCTTTAGCTTTAATTTGGCGAAGAGAATGGATATCCTCTTGAGCAGTGATAACACCATCTAGAATTTGTCGGCCTTTGAAAAACCCTATTTGTGCAAGTGAGATCAGAGCTGGAAGAATAGGCTTCAAACTATTCACCATAATCGTGGACAGGATTTTATATATGACATTACATAATGCAATTGGGCAGAAACCCGAAGGGGTATCGCATTTCTCCATTTTCGGGATCAAAGTGAGGAAGGTAAGATTTAAACCTGGGAATACCTGATGGAGGTGGCATGATTCCTCAACTATATCAACAATATCCTAACCCAAGAAGTCCCAGGATGCTTGATAAAATTCGATAGTAAAGCCATCGGGTCCTTACGCTTTATTTCGAGGCATTTCCTTAACAATATCCTCTACTCCAGCCATAGTAATTTCCTGGAGCAGGGCTAAGTTTTGGTCTCGAGTCACCAACTGAGGAATGACAGAAGATACCCGAGCAATAGCGTCAGTCCTATTCTGATTAGGTTCTGAAAGGATACTTGAGAAATGATTAACAAGTTCGTGTTCCATATCTTCATGCTCAACTATCTGATTCCCTTCCGCTGTTTTGAGAGAAAAAATCCGATCATGTTGCCTTCACTAAATCATAGCATTATGGAAAAAACTCGTATTTTTTTCTCCTTCCCGGAACCAACGGATCCGAGATTTTTGCTTCCATAATAGCTCCTCTTGTGTTCTCCGTTCTTCTAGTTGATTGAGGATCCGCCCCTCTTCTCTAATAAGTTCCTCTATCCATCCTATTAGAATCATTTGATGTTGAATTTGGTGCATATGCCCTTCAAGTTTATGCTTCTCTTTATGAATATTGCCAAATTCCGTTTTATTCCATTTTTTTTTTCTTTAAGTCTTTTAGCTTTAATTGAAATGTGTGCATGCGGTTTCGGCCGGTCAGCCTACTCCCTTCCCACCAACCACGAACTTTCTATAGGAAAGAGACATCGCGGAGCCAAAACCCTTCAAAGCGAAAAGGCCATTTCTGCTGTTGTTTTTTGATGTCCACCTCCAAACGAATATGCCAATGATCTGAGCCAAGGTAGGGCACAATAGATGCTTCATAGAAAATATCCAAACTCACAAAATCTTCAGACACTAAAAAGCGATCGAGACAGGAAGCAATTTGATGTATTCCCCCTCGTCAATCATTCCAAGTAAATTTTCCATTAGTAGTCGGAACATCCACGAGATTCGTATCCATTATGAGGTCAGTAAAATCCTGCATCTCTTGAAGATATCTCCCAGTACCACCTTTTCTTTCATCTAAACTGGCTATCATATTATAATCTCCTCCTGCTATCCAGTACTTATCAGGGTTAATAATTTTAAGAGTTCTAAAGTCTCTAAAGAAATCCGGCTTATCTCCTGGAACAATAGGTCCATACACTAAAGACACAGAAAGCCACTCTTTAGTACCAATCTGCCTAAACCTACCAATGATAAGTCGAGGCAATCCAAACCAGCCATTAGCCTCCAACTCTGAGGGGTTCCATAATATGGCAATTCCCCCTGCAGTGCCATTAGCATCAATAGCCATAACTTCATAATGCAGTTTTAACCTTTCAATAATTTGCATTAATCGCTCCCCAGATAACTTGGTCTCCTGAAGAAGTATTATGTGGGGTTTTTCCTTTACAATCTGATCCTGAATATGTCTCTATTTTCCTTTACTGTGAAGGCCTCTAATACTCCAGCAGAGTATAATCATTAGGAAGGTTTATTTAGTCTCTGGAACATCGTGGAGATTGACACAATATGTCAAGAGCTAACCAACATTTCCCCCACCAGCTGAATAGATTCTTGTAAGGTTTTGCGTCCTCGTTTCTTTCCAGTTTTAGTCTTATGAGGAATTTCTTGGCTCAAATTTGGCCCTTGATGTGATAACGGCTAAGCAGTTACTTCCACTAATTGCTGAGATAACAGTTGATTTGCTGCTTCCACCTCTCTATGTGCCTGAATCGTAAGATACTGTTCAAATGTCTCTTTATATAGTTCTTTTTTATCATTAGGGATGAATCGATCATCCAGGTTTTTCCATTCGTTTAGTAATTGTTTCATCAGTAATTCTTCTTTTGTGAGGTCATCCTTCGAAATTTCTATTTCCATC
The DNA here is from genome assembly GCA_034641835.2 of Pinus albicaulis. Taxonomy (NCBI): domain Eukaryota; kingdom Viridiplantae; phylum Streptophyta; class Pinopsida; order Pinales; family Pinaceae; genus Pinus; species Pinus albicaulis. The sequence continues at coordinate 851,190,556 of CM076576.1, forward strand.
TCAGCCTGTTCGGGGTGATCTTGCTACTCCACCTGGTCTGGGCTCTCCAAAGGAGCTTTCCTTTTAGCCGTCATCATGAGGGGGTGCCGAGGAGGACGAATTTCCTCAGTCGACGTATCCATATCTTTTTCCTCCTGATCATGTGCCTGTAATATCCCATACCGATTTTTTGGTTGTCAAGGAAGCCGCTGCTGCACCCTAGGACTGCCCTGGGCATGTCCCATTTTTATTTTTTGTTGTAACTATCTGAAATCCTTTCTCCTTGGTCTCCTCTGACTTGGGAATTCTCTGTTTAGGACTTACATCCATCTCATTAAGAGGGCATGTTTTGTACAAGTGCCCATATTCATGGCAGCGCCGATAGCGAAAAGGAATATATTCGTAATCCAGTAATTACTGCTAGAGTTCCCCATCATATTCAAGTTCAATAGATTCTGGAAGAGGTTCAGAAATATTCATATATACACAAATCTGTGCAAAAGAAGTATAGCGCCCCCTTCGGGTCATTTCAACAATCTTTACAAACCTGCCAAGCAAGTTTCCTATGCCTTCTAAAATTTCTGGATCCCAGAAGTCCATAGGAAGAGAAAATAGCCGCACCCACAATGGGGCTAAGAGAAACTGTTCCTTGTCTGGGTTATAACATTCTTCCCAGTGACACAAGAAAAGACCCGCATTTTGATAGAAATAGGGCCCCCCTTCAAAAACCTGTTCTTTATTGAATAAATTTGTAAAAATAACTGTAAAGAAACCTTGGCAACAAATTTGATATCTAGATGCCCTTTTGGTTGCCATTTGAGATGAATCCATTTAAGAAGATCCTTCTTTGTAGGCCAAATTCCTATAAACTTACAAATCAATGCATGATCTTTCATATAACCCCTATACCTGTCTAGTTTATTTGGGGGAATAATTAAACGAGGGTTTATTTTAAGATTTAGGAAAACATTGACCTCTTTTTTGTGCCTGCCATTAAGCCCCTAGTACCAAACCAGTGCCACTTGCTTGATTTTGGCCACTGCTCTCCCCTGTCATGATGTTTCTGTAGGAGGGAGTCTCCCCACCCCCTAGAGGCCGCTGCCATAGTTGTGCTCAAAATCTACAAAACCAGCCCTCGCTATTGCTACAGAACAAAACCCTACTGTAAAATTCATAACCAAAACCCTACCATTTTCTTGCTCTCCCACTTTTATTTCGAAGAAATTATTCTAAAATTTTATACTCTTAACCATTAGGTTCACTTAGTCTTAAACTTGGGTCTGCGGTGAATTCTTCACTGAAAAATTTCTCTATTAATACTTGGGTCTGCCATGAAAATTTTGCGGTGAATTTTCTCGATTAATACTTGGGTTTGCCATGAAATTCTGTGGTGAAAATTTTGCAGTGAATTTTCTCGATTAATACTTGGTTCGGTGGTGAAATTCTACGGTGAAAATTTTGCAGTGAATTTTCTCGATTAATACTTGGGTCTGTAGTGATTTTTTCTTGATAAATTTTCAGACCTGGGCACTTTAGGTCTACTATCCGGTTTGCTGATATTTAGGTGCACACATTCCTTATATTTTTCTAATACATATCTACTCATATATTCTCAAGTATGAATAATTCACCACAACTACCAAAGATTACCAAAGGTATACCTAGCACAGTTACTCTACAGAACCTTAATGAGTATATAGAGTCTTTAGAGAAACGTAGAGAAGAAAGAAAAGTCAAGCTACAAACCTAGTTAGAAGCCATGCTGGAAAAAAAATTCACATCTCTTGAAGACAAGATCCAAAAATAAATAGAAAAATAAAATAGAACTATTGGAGAATAAAATGGAGGCAATGGAGACTAGGTTGCAAGTCATAGAAAAAGAAAACCAAGATACGAACCAAACATCCCAGCAAGGAGATGCTGATAATATAGAGAGTCTTAAAATGAAGGACATTATTAAAGAACTAGAAGAAAAAATTAACAAATGTCTCACCCTAAATAGTGGGGCAGGTAAAATAGATATCAAACCAATTAAAGATGAAATGAAAAAATTGATCAAATTAGACCATGAGCATAACAAAAGGGCCTTGAACCTTATAATGTTCGGTTTGAAAGAGGAGGCAGACGAGGATACTTTAGACATAGCCTAGACAGAATTACATAATAGATTACAAATTGAAACCACGTGTCTCACAAAAATAAAAATGTTAGGAAAATTAACTGAGAATAAAGGAAATCTGATCCGAATAAAGGTGAGCTCTACTGACCATAAATATGACATACTTAGTAAAACCTCAAGTCTAAAAGGAATGATAATATTTATAAATGAAGATCTCATTCTAGAAGATCAAGCAGAATTAAGAAAGGAGGTTCAAAAGGTAAAAGAAGCTAGGAAGGAAGGAAAATGGGAAATAATTAGATATAGAAAGGCCATTATTCAAGATAGAAACAAAAAAGATAGTAATAAATAGCAATTCAACATGCTCTGAATTCTTTATTAGAATTGTCGGGGCTTTCCATGGAACAAAGGCCCCAAGCTGAGTTGGATATCAAATAATGTTGATATTATATTGCTTGTTGAAACTTGGGAGCATGAAGAATCTAAGGTCCCTAACATAGATGGTTTTTTACTATGGTATACCTGGAACAAGCGATCCTCCCATAGAGGCATTGGGGGCATAGCTTTCTACATTAAGAAGAACATCCCCCCCCATGCACAAATTTATAAAAATGACCCTTACAACCAATATAGCTAGATTGAGATTACTGACATTAATGATAAAAATACCTACATATCAATTTGTTATTTTCCCCCCATTAATTATAACTTCTATAAGAAAAAGAATCTAGATAAAAATAGTCCTTACAATGGTTTAGAGAATGATATTTCTAGCCTAAGGAATGAATGTAGTATCCTTTTAATGGGTGAATTTAATGCTCAAACTTCAAGTAACCAAGCTATTCTTCTAAGCAATCACTCCAACCCAATCCTCTTTGGTTAGACGAAGACCTTACTCCAGCTAGCCGGTACAAAAGGAGCTCTGAAGACGTCGGGGATAATTTGTTTGGGTTGAAGCTAGTCAAGCTCTGTAGTGCTCAGGATCTTATAATTTGCAACGGTCTAAAGAAGTGGCCCAATTCTAGCCAGATGACCTGCATCCATGGGATTGGTAGTAGCATGGTAGACTATGTTATTTATGATCTCCCTTTATACAACGAAATAATACATTTTGACATCTTAGACAACCACGAGCTTGATTCTGATCATAGGCCTTTACTCATAACTCTCAATTTTGTCATGAATAGAGATCCCATAGAATATAATACTTATAGTCAAAAGAACTTAATCCTTGATAGAAATAAAACCAATCTCTTTCTAAATTAATTAAAAACTAATTTTCTTCCTTTATCTAGTATAAACAACATAGATGACCTCTATCATAATTTTACTACAACCGTCATATTATATTAACAAGTTCTCAATTGAAGTCTCAAGTAATAAAATAAATAGCAAAACCAACCCATGGTATGACAAAGATTATAAAAGCACGAAGAGAGAAATTAAAGAAGTTGTTGATGAATCATTCAAAATTGACAAGATAAAAATCTAAGAAGCCCTAACTAAAAGGAAGAAAAGGCAATATATTCATAAAAGACAAGAGAATCTCTTACACCTCTCTAAGGTGGCTCCTAAGAAATTCTGGAGGCAAATTCTAACTAGGAAAACTAAAGATAATAATAAAATTGCTTTGCATGACTTGAGTTCCTATCCTAAAAGGCTTTATGAATCTCCAAATGCCAGGGACAAATTTGAAACCCTGCTCACAATGAAAGAAGTTTTCTCATTAGAAGACATTGATTTTGGGGTTGAATGCCTGGCAAATGGGAAAGCTAAAGACATTGAAGGTTACTAGGTGGAAATCTTAAAAATTGGAGGTCTTGTCCTCATCCCCCACATCCACAAGCTTTTCAAACAAGCGGTCAAGCAAGGCTTCTCTAAACCTTTGAATCAGAGCCTCGTTATCCCTATTTTTAAAAGTGGGGATACAAATAACCCCTATAATTATCGGAAAATTATGATTAGCCATCTCTTAGCCAAGTTATATGGTATTATTTTGGAAAAGAAGTTGAGCATTTGGCTTAAAAGTGAAAGTAAGCGAGCTAAAGGCCAAGCGGGTTTTAGAAGGCAGCACTCAACAACAGACCACCTTGTTACGCTTAGGATCATTGTGGAGGAATGCCACAATGATAAATCCAATCTCTTATGTTGCTTTGTGGACTTTAGAAATGCTTTCGATACTGTTCCTAGAAACAACCTATGGAATAGATTAGAAGAGCTAAATGTTATTTTCGAGCTAAGAGCGGCCACTATAAGGTTATACGAGAATGTAATTTCCAAGTTAAAGAGAAATGAGGAGTGGTCAAAAGATATTAAGTGTAATATTGGAGTTAAAAAAGGTTGCCCCCTCTCCCCTACACTATTTGGCATTTACATCGACAAGCTAGAAGGTTTTTTAGAGGAAGAATGATGTGCTGACACAATATTAGCTGGGATATTCATCATCCTTCTTCTCTATGCTGACGATATTGTTCTTCTCGCAAGGTGCCCATCTGATCTTGATAAGAAACTTAGACTTATTAAGGATTTCTACTCTACCATAGGTATGTCTGTTAACACTGACAAAACAAAAGTTATGATTATCAAATCCATGAAAGACACTTACACTAATTTTATGTATGGCAATAATAACTTGGAGGAAGTGTCTTCTTATAAGTACCTAGGAATTGATATTGCTCACAAACTCAACTAGAACTATAGCATTCAGAAGAGGATTAATGGAGGTGGAAAGCTTATTTTGGTCTTGAATATAATTGTAAAATGGAAAACCTCATAATGTGGGACAGAAATAAATTCCTCTTTGAAACTTTAGTCACTCCTGTTATCTTATATGGATGTGAGGTTTGGGGTTACAAAATTTGTTTAATCAATTTAGTGTCCTAAATTGCTAACATAAGTTATCAACCAGGGCTAGTAAACTGATGAAGTGTGATGCACTATATGTGCATAAGTATCAATTTTTCTTACTCCGTTGTTTTTAGTTTTTTATTGATGTTTTTGGGTTTTTATGTTTGATTATTAGTATGCTACTCTATGCTAAAAAGATGAAGTTAGATCTATGTCAAAAGGGAGAAAAGGAAATGTTAATAAATGAATTAAAACAGAGTATATTTGAAAATTCTATTCCTAACTAGAAAATGATGAAAACAGAGAGTCCTAATCCATGGATATTACAATTTCTAAATGAACACTCATGAAATGAAAAGTCACTCATAACACTACAACTTAATCTGATTCATTTAGTTAGAGACTTGTTGGAAGAGCTTGTGAAAAATATTAATTCTAGTGCAATGAGGATCTCCTAAAACATAAAAGGAAATGTTGAAACAAACAGTAATTTAAAACATTATAGTGAAATCTCATTAATTTGATAGAATTTTATTGGAAGAGCTTGAGAAAAATATTACTATAATGCAGGAAGGATCTCCTATGAAATGCTGAAACAACTTATAACCTTACAACTAAATCTCATTCATGAGTTAGAGGTTTATTGGAAGAGCTTTTGAAAGAGATTAATCATAATGTGATAAGGATATTCTTTTTAACTAAATAACAGAAAATGAAATGCTAATAATTCAGAATATTACAATTGAATCTCATTCATTTAATAGAGATGTAGTGGAAGAGCTTGAGAAAGAGACTAACTGTAATATCATGAGGATCCTTTATCTAAGCAAATTACGTGAAACATAATGCTAAAAGCTATGATTTTAGAAAGCTGTCTAAGTAAGGAAATATGATAAAACGGAATTGAAAATGACTTATCTAGAAAACATGTAAAACCTCCTCGAATAGCAGGGGCCCTCTTCTACCAATTTGGTGAAATTATTTAGCTCTCTAATGTTATAATCAAAACAACATCAAAGAACTTTTTTATTGATAAACTCACAAATCTACATCCCATTCCATATTAAGCTTTGTTACAAAACTCTCTAATCCTTTCTCTTCTCCTATTTTTTCACTACCCTTGATAGGAAAAAGCTTCCCCTATTTATACAAAAATATGAGAATTTATCTCATTAATGAGAGTCCATGAATCTCTCCCTCTATCTCTAGAGTTACAATCAAAATAGGAAATGATAAGACACATGTATTTTTAGAATTTCAATACAAATAAGAAATGAGACACATATGTTCTTAGAGTTTCAATACAAAAATGAAATGAGACACATGTCCTCATGATCCCATGATCTTCTCCACTCAAATTCTAATTTTGTTTTGGGAGGCCACATAAAAGTCTTTTAGAAACTTCCTTTTGACCTACACATGTCACAAAACTCATAACACATATATAGATATATGAAACTATGTTAATTTTCTAGTTTCTAATCATAAATTCACTTAAAACACATAAAATAAATAACTTTGGAAGACAAGGATCCTAAACCATATATTTATGAAAATGGTTACTTGATGTAGGGTTTTAGGTTAGATAGTTATGAAATGAGAGCTAAATGGTAATTACATAATGGAAATATGTATGAATATGGAAAACACTTTTGAGACTCAACATACCCCCCAGCTGAAGTTGTTGCATGTCCTCATGCAACTATTGCAATGATTCATTTGTTCATGAGTTGATCTTTTATGAGTTTTGAATCATATTGATTCGTTCCAAATTTTTCTTTATAATATTTTGTTTTGGTAAAGTATAATACATTTGATTGCAACATTTTTTTTATGGCTGGTTCTTGTGTGACAACCAGTTTGTTTGAGCAATGGTTCTTGTGTAACAATGCTTTATTTTCTTTGTTGCATCAAAGTTCATGAAAACATTTAGAATCAATTATTTCATCAATGAATTGATTATTTGCAAGGCATATAATCTTTTGGATCATGTTGCAACAATAGTTGGTTGGGAAGTATATGCGGGTGGAAATGAAATGAAAATGTGTGATAGTGTATGACATGTGGATATGAAATGATGTCCCTTCCCCCCCAACTAAAGATATGACAATGTGAAAAATGGAGTGAGGAATTTTTCCAAAGTTACAATTTTAGCATTCTAGTGAATTACATGACTAAAAATTAGAAAACCACATACCTTCACTTACCTTAAATGTGGATGAGTTGTGTATACTGAAGAGTGTGGCTGTTGATGTTGTTGGATCAGGAACTATGTAAACAAATGAATTTGATCTTCTTCTTTTTTCTCTTTGTGCTGATGGCAAGATTGGGATATTTATTGTTGCTGATACAAATTTATTCCCACTGCAAACTGTTGAAATGATGTAGTCTTCAATTGTTACAAAATTCGATGGTACAATTATAGTCATGCGAATAAATGTGTTGATGTCGAGCATGAAGAGAAGTCATTGAATTACCAAACATTGATGAATGTCGTTAACCAATGTGAGACAAACTCACCATTAATGTCAATGAGTGCCAAGGTACCTAAGTACATCTTGCAAAGTGCGAATAAATGGGCTGATGTCGAGCCACTTGCAAGATCTGACAATCAAGGGACATTGATGTATTCCCATGATTGTCAGAGAGAGAACTTGTCATTAATGCATACAAGCCTCAATGTACTATTAAGGACTCTAGTCTTGGACCTAGATAATGTGCTGATGTCGATAGGCTAAGACTTATTAGAAGGGAGACCTTAAGGAATCCTCAATCATCTAACACGAGCATGAAAGAATAATTTTTGAAGGACTATGGATTTAATAATTTGCATCGAAGCAAGGTTTATTTGCAAAACGAAAAGGATAGGAAAATAAAAATGGAAATGGACAATGAAAAATGGAAAATGACAATGGGAAATAAGCATGTAGGTGAGCTTCTTGCTTTTATTTGTGGAGTAGATAGAAAGTAATGGAAAGCGTATGTGAATGAAGGAAAATGAACAACAAACTCTTGCTGGGAAAATAATGGTGGTTTGCTTTGAATTTCTTGGTTAGATTTACAATTCAAAAAGGGAGGAAAAGTAATGGTCTTGATGGATATGAACATGGAATTGTTCTTATGTTTCTCATAAAATCGGTTCTTTGAAAACCAATCGTGCGCACAATTAGTTTCCTTCAATGATCACTCAATTATCCCAAATCTGCAAAAAAAAAAACTTGACATAAAGAACATAAGTGTGTTAAAAAAGAAGTAGCTAATTTCTTTCTGATTCTTACGCAAAAATTAAATGTCAAATGAAAAAGATTAAGGTAAATCAAAAAGTTCTATATTCGGTCCAATTCATGACATCGATAACAATCCATTTTTAAAAAATAATCATGAAAAATAAATTAACTCCCTATTGTCGGATGACTTCATGCACTGTGCTTAGTAAAACAATTGGCATCACAAAGATTTGTTGTGTTCTGCAAGTTAAAACTTTATAGAAAAATAAACTTCAACAATATTAATGCCAAATGTTTAGAAATCATCTAAATAATCTTCCAATTGTCCTGCAAACTATTATTATTATTATTATTATTGTTGTTGTTGTTGTTGTTTTTTTTTGAATTTTTGAATTTTTTTTAAAAGAAATTATTAATAAAGATTTTATTTTATTTTATTTATTTATTTTTTAAATAATTTGTTTCTTTTAATAAAATAAAGCATGGATGAAATAATTGTCCTTATGAATATTTTTGAAACAAAGTCATGCCAATGTCTCTTTCATGCAAGATAAAAATAAAAGCTTGAAATTTCTAAAGTCAAGTTCCTAACTATGAATAAGATGAATGCAGAATCCTTCTCAATTTATACAACTTGCATTTGACGCACATGTGATAATGTCTTTGCCTCAAATAATTCACTTTGTCACTCATCATGTGCCACCACATATGAATTCTGCCACATTTTCCTTCAAATAAGGAAATCAGATCCTTGATTATTTCTCAAAATTGAATTTTATAAAACCGTGACTATTTTCATATAAAAAAAAAAAAAAAACATTTTTCTCTCACACACACTGAAAATTAGTGCTCCAAAGAACCCTGAATTTCTCCCAAATGGCTGTGAATTTCAGAAAGTTGTTACGAAATTACCTAATTCACGCCGTTCCCGAAAAAACCCATGTTTTAGTTTTTTCTAATTCGCCTCGGTTTGCTCAGAAAATTCCTTTTAAAATCGGGTTTTTTTTACAATTACGCATTTCATTTTCTGGCAATTACTTGTGGTTTGATTTGTTTTTATTTGCAGGTTTTGAAGTGTAATGGCTTATATCTCACATACAAATTTATATCTATCTCTCTCATTCCAATTACTTGCAATGGAATCTGCAATCTTCTCTTCATCAACAATCTGAAATCTTCTCTTCATCAACAATTTCTTCGTATGATACACTTCCATTGTCTATCCTTACAATTGAATTTGTAATCTTCTCTTCATAAGCAATTTGCAATCTTCTCCTCATCAACAATTTGCAATCTTCTTCTCATCAACAGTTTCTTCATGTGATATACCTTCATTGTATGAAATTTTTTAAAAATGATTTCTAATAACTGTTGTTTGAGGAAAAACGAATATGGAAAAGAGAAGGTTCCTTTATTTTTTAAATTGCAGTGCATGGGTCTTTGTGTGGATTGAAGGACTGCATATATGCGTAAATCCAAGCCAAAGGCTGACCTCATGCGTATGCATGGGTCTTATTTCCATGAGCCAATTTTTTTCTTTTTTAATTGATTTGTTAATAAAATTATATATTATATTTTCAAAAATTCAAAAATATACATATATATTTTATTAAACAAAACAATTATTGAAATTAAAAATTGTCATCATTTTTAAAGTTTATTGTAAAATGAAATGAAATTATGAAAACATAATTTATTATTATTTTTAACATAAAAAATATTTTTTTGATCCTCTAGATCACACAAAGTGCAGGAGGAGAGCATACTTGAGAAATTATTAATTTTTTTTTAGATGTAAGAAATAGGCTACCTAGTTACACTTCCCCGGCAACGGCACTAAAATGTTTAGTCAATTTAGTGTCCTAAATTGATAACATAAATTATCGACCAGGGCTAGTAAACTAATGAAGTGTGATGCACTATATGTGCCTAAGTATCATTTTTTCTTACTTCGTTGTTTTTAGTGTTTTATTGATGTTTTGGAGTTTTTATGTTTGATGCTTAGTATGCTACTCTATGCTAAAAAGATGAAGTTAGATTTATGTCAAAAGGGAGAAAATGAAATGTTAATAAATGAATTAAAACAGAGTTTATTTGCAAATTCTGTTCCTAACTAGAAAATGATGAAAACAGAGAGTCCTAATCCATGAATATTAGAGCTTCTAAATGAACACTCATGAAATGAAAAGTCACTCATAACACTACAACTTAATCTGATTCATTTAGTTAGAGATTTGTTGTAAGAACTTGTAAAAAAGATTAATTCTAGTACAATGAGGATCTCCTAAAGCATAAAAGAAAATGCTGAAACAAACAGTAATTTAAAACATTATAGTGAAATCTCATTCATTTGATAGAATTTTATTGAAAGAGCTTGAGAAATATATTACTATAATGTAGGAAGGATCTCCTATGAAATGCTGAAACAACTTATAACATTACAACTAAATCTCATTCATGAGTTAGAGGTTTATTGCAAGAGCTTTTGAAAGAGATTAATGATAATGTGATAAGGATCTTCTTTTTAACTAAATAACAGAAAATGAAATGGTAATAACTCATAATATCACAATTGAATCTCATTCATTTGATAGAGATGTAGTGGAAAAGCTTGAGAAAGAGACTAATTGTAATATCATGAGGATCATTTATCTAAGAAAATGACATGAAACATAATGCTAAAATCTATGATTTTAGAAAGCAGTCTAAGTAAGGAAATATGACAAAACGGAATTAAAAATGATTTATCTAGAAAACATGTAAAACCTCCTCGAATAGCAGGGGCCCTCTTCTACCAATTTGGTGAAATTCTTCAGCTCCCTAAAGTTGTAACCAAAACAACATCAAAGAACTTCTTTATTGATAAACTCACAAATCTACATCCCATTCCATATTAAGCTTTGTTACAAAACTCTCTAATCCTTTCTCTTCTTCTCCTATTTTTTCACTACCCTTGATAGGAAAAAGTTTCCCCTATTTATACAAAAATATGAGAAGTTATCTCATTAATGAGAGTCCATGAATCTCTCCCTCTATCTCGAGAGTTACAATCAAAATAGGAAATGATAAGACACATGTCTTTTTAGAGTTTCAATACAAATAAGAAATGAAACACATATCTTCTTAGAGTTTCAATACAAAAAGGAAATGAGACACATGTCCTCATGATCCCATGATCTTCTCCACTCAAATTCTAATTTGGTTTTGGGAGGCCACATAAAGGTATTTTAGAAGCTTCCTTTTGACCTACACATGTCACAAAACTCATAACACATATATAGATATATGAAACTATGTTAATTTTCTAGTTTCTAATCATAAATTCACTTTAAACACATAAAATAAATAACTTTAGAAGATAAATATCCTAACCCATATATTTATGAAAATGGTTACTTGATGTAGGGTTTTAGGTCAGATAGCTATGAAATGAGAGCTAAGTGGTAACGACATAATGAAAATATGTATAAATATGGAAAACACTTTTGAGACTCAACAACATTTCTAGAGAATCCTGGAGAAAGATTGGGCAAATCTAGAAGTGTTTTATAATGTATAACCTTAAAATTAAAAGCAACACACCCTATCCTATTCTCCTTATAGAAGTGGGTCTTTCCCTTATCGAGAGCCTAGCTATGAGTAGGCTTCTGTCATACAAGCACAAGCTCAATAGCATAAGAGACCATAGACTTCCCAAGCTAGCTTTAACTTCCATCCAAAACCACCGAAGGCTTAAACGAAGTTGGTATAAAGACATAAGGGCCTGGTTAAACCATTGGGAGATCGACGAGAATGTTGCATTGCAAAACAGTAATAACATTAAAAAAATTGTTTTTTCTAAGTTCAAAGAAAAAATGTGGTGTGAGAAAGATCTAGCAGCTAAAAGAAAATTAAGATATTATAAGGAGGTCATCAACCCCACCCTAGAAGATCAAAAGTATCTCTCTTTTTTAACTAGCTCAAAGAATAAAATTAATATAGTCAAGATTAGAACAAACTCTCATGAGCTCCATAGTGAAACAGGTCATTGGACAGTTCCTAAAACACCATGGATGGAAAGGATCTGCCATCTCTATGAGAATATGAACATCAAGGATGAAAATCACTTCCTCTTAGAGTGCCCTGCGTACAACCACATTAGAGCTCAATTTCATAATCTTTTTTGCAATACTAGCCTTCCTAGCCTTTTAAGATGTCAAAATTATAGTGAGCTCAGGAGGCTTCTCTCCAAGATTTTTGAGCATAGGAATAAAATCTTAAATCAAACTAACTAACTCTTTTCTTTAGGTCTGATAGACCAAAGATTGGTCTCAGTGGATGTTAACCATTATCATCATCACCATCATTTATTATGCCTTATAATCTTGAATTATGAAAAAGGATTTTAAAACTTTTATTAAAATAAAATAAATTATAGAATAAACTAATAAACCCCCTCTATTTAATTATTATAATTATTATAATGATTTTTAATTGATAAAAATAATATATTGTAATAAAATTTTCTAAATGAACCTACTAATTAAAGGCTAGTTTTTAACAGCTAGTTTTCAAGGGCTTTTTCAGGGCAATGATGCATCCTCACTATATATTCTTTAAGATTGATCTTCTTTTTCACCTTTTCCTTAGGATGAACCACATTAGATAGTTCAAAATGTCGATCAAATCCTAATGATGTGATGAGGATGAACCACATTAGATGATTGGAAACCTGGACCAAATCCTAATGATGTGATTAATCATAAAGACATTTATCTAAAGTATTGTTGATGTTACATTGTTTCTTTTCCCATGATGCTATATAATAGTTTCACTTTTTCTTTTAATGTGTCATTTACCTAGCCAATTGGTGCAAGAAATTTCATGTTTTTTATGGGTGACATTGGGAAGTTGTATCTACAATGTGAGTCTTTTGTCTTTTTACAAATTTTTGTAGAGTGGTATTCATGTATTTTTGCAAGCTCTATAGCAAGATAGTGTTCATGATTTCATTTTCGTTGGCTAAAGAGAGATAACAGGCATTATATTTGTGGATTATTTTTTTTATAAAATTTCATACTAAGTTTTTTGTATAAAAAATATATACTAAGTAAATGGAATAATAATAAGTAAATGGAATTTTTTTTTCATATGAAACATATATGAAATATATAAATGAATATTTATAAACATTTATGTGAAATACCAGTTTTATTGAACTCTATACAAATTTAGAAACCTACAACACTACTTTCTCATATTAACAAGAGTACTTTAGCAATAAAACTCAACCGATTGAGATAACTCTCAAAACTCTTTTTTCATAAAATATATCTACATAGTTTATATTTTTTAAATAATATTCAAATAAAATATTAAAATTGATTAAATTTATAAAATAATTGATTTTTTAAAACCGTATAAATATTACTTTTAAATACCATTTCAATTTTTTATATTAAAATTAGTTTAAAAAAATTATTTAAAAAAAATCCAATTCTTTTTCCAAAAAAATTCAAATTATAATAAAATTTCTACATAATTTTATAATTATAAAAATATAATAAACAATTAAAGTTGAAAAATGAAAAATCCCAACGCTAAATAGCTATCATTTATAAATTTTAAAAATAATTAAATGTAAATACCTATCATTTATAAATTTTGAAAAATGAAAATTAATTTTTGAAAGCCCAACCTTTCAAACTCATACAACTAGGATCCCAGCCAACGATATTTTTAAAATATATATATGAAAATGATTCTATCTATTGCCCTTTCACATTAAAGAAATTTTTGTGTCTTTTCTATTTTTTTCCTTTTAACATTCAAGAGGTTGAACAGTCTAATCGACTAAAATTTGTGGTCCACGATTGATTTTTTCGTCTTATATTTTAATTTATATTTCAGTTAATTTTTCAATACTATAAATTTAAATGAGTTAATTATTTTTATTATGAGTTATTTATCGTGAAAGGAATTCTCTGGAGAATCAAAATTGGCTGGAATGGCAAAAAAAATTTAAAATTTTTGCAATAGGAGTGTTTGAATCATGTTTTTGATAGTGAAAATAGATTCAACATCATCAAAAATTTCTAAAACACTTAAAATATTGAAGTTTAATATCTATAATCTATATTTACAAAAATCTATACCAAATTTTAGTAAAATCTTACCAAAATTTCCATAATTTTAAAGGCAAAAAAAACAATCTAATTAGATTACAACGTTTCTTTATACTTAGTAATACAAAATAAAATATATAACTGTTTGGTCAACCTGTCAAAGCAATACCGGCCTTTTATTGCATTACAGATAAGGCCAACATCCTTTACCTAAATGGAATCGTATGGTGTGTCAATCCAAATAACTCCATTTAACCCCTAGAGTAGAAACGTTGCAAGAGGGGTGGCAAAGGTATCCACGTCATTTCTGCGAGGCTAACGCTAGAGAGGACACTTTTAATTTATTTTCCACGTGTTATTTTCCAACACGTTAGCGCCGTCACCTTCTCACGGGTATGTAAAAGTTTTTGGACTTGTATTTCTGGTTTTCTAGATGTTAAAGAACTCTGTTTGAAACGCCGTTAAATTTCCACGGCGAGAATAAAGAATTATGCGAGACGTGACGGGTTCTAACCTGGTCAAGCAGGATGCGAAGCTTGCATTGTACTAAGATTTTCCGGGTACAAATGTTCAGTTCCGTCAACCCAAATCGCATTGAATTTCTGGTACTCAGGCCTATGAACCAATCGGCGACCGGAGATATGATTATACAATAAGACCTCAAGAGAATTAACCAATAAAAAAACTATATATATATATATAATATGTTAACCTTATAATCCGTGCTTTTAATTTTTGGTCAAACCCTCAAAGTAATTGAACTTCAATGGAGATTACCTGCAGGGAATAATATGTTAAAATAAAGTAATTTTTTCATATGAAATGAAAAATAATTTTAAATTTTATATATATTTTATATATTACACTTTTTATTATATCAAGTTGTGTAACTGATAAATTTTGTTTACAAAGCAGAATTCCAAGTACATATAGATGATACTAGTTTAGAAACTAGTATTATAATTTGTATAAAAATTATATGGACAGAATTTAATAAGATTATTTATATTAACTATATGAATTATATGGAAGAGATTCAATTGGACCATTTACTTAAAATTTATATAAGAATCATAGAGAGAAAATTTAGTAGGACTATTTATTCTTTCAACTCATGGATGTCATTGTTGTATAGTGAAATCATTTCCCTTTCTTGCATTCAAACAATTACAATGAGTTTTTAAAGAAACAACCAAAATATAGTATTATTTTTTGAATATCATTATAATCTCCAATAAAAAAAACAAGAAAAACTATTAAAAACCTCCACTAACACAAATTTCCATAAAATAAATATAACTTACAAGAATTTTTTTTCATCATAATTATAGGCCTAATGAATAGTGCACTTGGCCTAATTATTAATGCACATGTGAGTGCACTATGATAGAGGACACCATAAAAAAAAAATAGAAATAATATTATTTTTGGTCAACAAAAATGAATAACACTACTTATTTAGCCTAGAATTTATAACGATAACCAATCATACCTCTAATGAATCAATTTTGATTCCTAATGTCTATTTTCATGTCTTCATAATTAGTAGGGATAAATAACACATGTTCACAAATTTCATAGATGCAAACAAGTAGAGAAAGTAGTAAATGGGAACAAGGAAAATAAGGAAAATTGGAGTAGGAAATGAGAATATCTCCCACTGGATTCATAGAGGATTGGTGGGTATCATATTTAAATATATGGATCAAGAGGATGGGAAGTTGATTCAAATTGAAGCTTATTTTACTTGGAATTGTTTCTCCTCTTTGAACATCAAAAAGATTCTCCCATACTCACTACTAAGACGTAATTTATGGTACGTAGATGCATAAGCTCCTTAGAAAAAGGACTCTATTGTATAAAAATGATAAAATTTATTTCTTCAAACTAATATGATACAAAGAAAAATTAATGAAGAGATCTCTTGATTATCTACAGTGTGATAAAGCAATGGTCGATGTTTCGAATCCCAACGGGGATCCGTCTTCGGGACAAGATGATGAATAAAGAATGAAAGAAGGATGCAAACAGGAGAAGAAGAAAAGGAAATGGAGGTATGCGGCCTTGCTTTCAATATTCATTCTAGTTTTTTTTCCAAACATCAAATATCTTCCAAAGAATCCCCTCTGTGCAGGGACATAATTATGGATCCTCGTTGGGATTTGAAATGTTGACCATTTTTTTATCACACTGTGGATAATCTAGAGATCTCAACCATAGAAACATGAAAACCATAATTATGTCCCTGCATAGAGGGGGTTCTTGGGAAGATACTTGTAATCTAGAAAAAACTAGAATGTAGATTGAAAAAAGGGTCGCAAACCTCCATTTTCTCTTCTTCTTCTCTTTTTTTCACTATATATAAACCTTGTCCTTTGTGTCCTTCTTTCATTCTTCATTCATCATCTTGTCTTGAAGATGGATCCCTGTTAAGATTCAAAACGTCAACCATTGTTTTATCACACTGTGGATAATCCGAGAATATCTTCATTAAACGATAACCATGGAATGTTGAAAACCATAACAGAGAAAAATTGTTAAAATTCATTTTTTATATAAAAAACAAGTAATAAAGAAAAAATTATAAACATGATGATAAACAAATATATTATGAAAATATACATTATCTTTTAATTGAAAAATTCAAATAATTTCAAACCTCACAAATATTTGTTTATTTTCATTTACATGAAAAATTATTTCATGTCATTCTTTGATGGGCTAAAACTCTTAAAGAGTAATGAAAAATTCAAATTTAAACCCCGATACTCTTGAAAAATTTTGACATTGTAGATTTTATTGAGAATATATCTGATGCTTAAAAGGGTACATGTGCTTCTATCTCTTGAAAAGGTTATAAATGGATGAGGATACTATTTGATAGGGAATATGTGTAGAATGTGTTGTTTAGGGAAGAACAAAATACATACAATTGCAACAAATTATTGAATAATATAGGATGACAACATTCACATTAGAAGTAAACTTATTTTTATAACACATGTATATTTCTTGGTAATTTTTTAAAATTGTTTCACCTCACATTCAAGAAAATAAAAAAATTACATATCGATCAGTCTTACATTCATTAGGAACCTTTCATTTCATACATTAACAAATAAGTAGACTAAGCAAAAAATTACTCCACAAAATGGAAGTAGACACAACAACTGAGATCCAATTGAAAAGAATTGAAAATAAAAGCCCATTTTCAAAGTAATATTAACACTGATTTCCCCTAAAACCAAACATCAAAGAAGAATGAAACATCAAAGCATTAGAATCCACAAGTGCGTTTAGGCTTAAAGGAGACAAATCCCGAGTTAAAGCTT
This sequence comes from Pinus albicaulis, assembly GCA_034641835.2. Taxonomy (NCBI): domain Eukaryota; kingdom Viridiplantae; phylum Streptophyta; class Pinopsida; order Pinales; family Pinaceae; genus Pinus; species Pinus albicaulis. Next base: position 851,208,164 of record CM076576.1, read on the forward strand.
CTCACAACAACCACAAATCAAAGTTATACCTTCCATAAGCTCTGAAATTGGATGGCCTTCAACAAGTGAAAATATCCAAAGAAACAAATACCAAAGAAACCACCAAGGAGACAAAAAAACAAGACCCATATTGACATACTGAATTTCATAAAATACATGGAAAATTAGGTTTAAATATGAAGCCATTGTCATACATAATGATGAAAACATTGGAAGGCTCATGCATCAAGTAACCATGATAGAAAAAATGAAATAGCACTGGTGATACCTTAAAGTTAGAGACAGATCATTCCAATTCCTCCATAATTGTGTTATCCAAAAACATGCACTTGTAACTATCTAATTGAGTTTTTGAATGGCAACCAAGTTGAAATTTCTAGAATGAACCCATACCTAGAGTAAGATGCCCAAAATTGAAGCAAAAATTTGAATACCAATGAAAGCTAATCTTCATGAGAGGAGATAATGGTCAAATTATGTGCACTATCCACCGAAGGGTTGGTAGGATCGCTAGGCGGGTCAGTAAGGTCTCTTAAACCAGAATTTGACACCAAAACACATTCAACTCTGGCTAATCACAAATCCACGTTGTTTAAACAAAAACTTAAATTGTTGAGCACACCTTTGATATCTTCAAATGAAGAAAACACATTTTAGGGATAATATGGTCAAGAATTATACTGGAATTCAAAACAAAAGGGTGCAAAGACATGACCATAGAAGTGTATATGAATGTAGAGCGATGTAGAGGTTGTGTTGTAGGAATCAGTGATGTGGACGTGGAAGGCATGAATAATTAGGAGTCAAGGGTTGTGGTGGAATGGAAAGGAATTGGTAAAGGAGAGGGTTGCATGTGGGACACAGGTGGGTTGTCTACATCTAGTGAGTTTGTCAGGCCAATCAGATGTCTTCGTAGAATCACCTAGGAGATAGAGATAACCACAAAATAATAGGGAAGACAGTGAATCAAGTGGAAGAAGACATATATGGAAATTTTTAAATGCACCCTATCACATTGATTTTCTATAATTATGCTTTGCTCAATCCATGAGTTCATCAAGTCCCCACTCTTCACTAACTCTTCATCTATAATAGGTGTTTTAAGGTTTCTTTTTATTTTCATATATATATATATATATATATATATATATATATATATATATATATATATATATATATATATATATTAAATAACATTTTAAATAGAAGGGTTTCTAATTTCTAATTGAAAGTCAGGGAATGACTTGTCAAAGGGGTTCATAGGTTGGGTATCTCTTCAAAGGTCTAGTGTGCCGAGGGGCTTCACTATGTGGGATATATATATATATATATATATATATATATATATATTAATGAAAATATTTCAAAATATTTTTTAATAATAATGAAAAAATTGGTTTTGAAAAATAAACATTATAAATTTCAACTAATAATGGTTGATGAGAAATTTTAAAGAGCCTTTTTAGAACCTACTAGATCATGCTATATGTGCTACCGCTCGAAATATCCTCAAACTATCTTGTCACCCTATTTGTAGTAGAAGAAATTTAATCTTAACACAGAAGAGTCTAAATTATTAAAAAGTACAAAGAAACATTACAAATACACTAAATATAAGTAAAAAAAATACCATTCTTAAATATAATAATAATGATTAGAGATTACATTTGAAACACCCTAAAAAAACCTATAATTATATTTTAATTTTTAATACATATACATTTCTCTACATATTTTATTTGTTGCAAGACATAATTTGCTATATACAATATTCTAAATTAAAAATAAGTCAAAATGCTAAAAGTTAGAAAAACTAAATTGTACTTTGTTTTGATATTATTTGGTTTTATTGAAAATTTTTTATTAATTATTAAAATGTATTTTTAAAAACATTTTTAATCAAGAATTGACATCTAAACCTCGAGGGTAAAAATACTAATATATATGCAAGCATTTTTTCTTTGTGCATATATAATTCTGCACATTGGCTGGGTAAAAGTTTAGTGTTGGATTATTATATAATATTTCAAGGCATCATTTAGGCAATGGTTTATGGACCACAATCCTAAAGTTCTAAACATGAAAGAGATAAATAAATAAACAATATGCATGTCTTTGTGCTCACTTATGTGTAAATATATATTTGAATATTATCACGCGTATATGCTTGTTTTTATATATTTACGATTATGTCATAGAATAGAATAGTTTATTTAAAAATGTATATATATTCATTTTATTAAAAATCTTACGATATTGATTTAGCACAAGAGTAGGGGTAAATATTATTATTATTCCGGGTAGTATATTAATAATATGTGTATATGATATTAAAATTATTGTTTTGAGAAGAGCTTCACAATTTTGTATAGAGGTAGATGTGTGGGTGTAAATGTTTTAACATTTAACATAAATATTTAATATTTATATGTCGATTTAATTAAAAGTGAACTTAGATCCATCTTAACGATGAATCTATCCAACTGTTAAGATAAATTAAATATTTTGAGATATAAACTTATTTTAAAAATAAAAGAGAATTGATACCTCTTCATGCTTGATAGATATGGGGTTAAGAGGGATCTAGGTTGGCTTTTATATATACACATACCATATCTTGGCTAGATCTATCTCTCCCTCTCTCTCGCTCCCGTCCTTCCATACTCTCCCCCTTCTTTCCATCTCTCCCTTGTCACCCTCTCTCTCTCTACCTTTCTCTCTTTATGTATTTCTTCTTCCCTCCCCCTCTCTCCCCCTCCAAATCCATCTCTTTCCCTTCATCTCTTCTCTCTCTCAATTCCTCTCTCTTTTCCTTCCTCTATCTCCCTTTCTCTCCCACCTCCCTCTCTCTATCTCCTCCCCATAACTCTATCTCCCTCTCTTTTTCATCCAACTATGTCATTATGTCCCTCCCTATCTCCTTCTTTCTCTCCCCTTCTCTCCCCCCTCCATCTCTATATCATACTCTCTCTCTCTCTCTCTCTCTCTCTCTCTCTCTCTCTCTCCTATGCTTCTCTCTCTCTCTTCTCTTGTCTCCTCTCTCAGTCACTCTCTCTCCATCTCTCCCTTGTCACTCCCTCTCTCTCCACCTCCTCTCCATATCTCCCTACCTCCATCTCTTAAATACCTTTTCTCTCTTCCTTCCTCTTCCCCCTTTCTTTCTCACCTCCTTGTGTCTCACCCCTAAAATATCTCTTTCTACCCTCTAATTACGTCACTATATCCATCCAACTCTCTCTCTTACCCTTTCTTCCCCCTCCAACTTTATGCTTGTTTTTTATTCACTTTCTCTCTCTCCCTCTCCAAATCCCTCTCTCCCTCCCTCCCTCCACCCCTCCTTCTCTCTCTCAAGTCCTCTTTGTCTTCCTCCCTCTCTACCCCTTTATCTACCACATCGCTCTATCTCTCCCACCATATATCTCTCACTCTCCACCCTCCATATCCATCACTATCTCCCTCCCTCTCTCCTTCTCTCTCTCTTACCCTCTATCCCCCCTCCATATTTGTATCTCCCCTTCTCTCTCCTCTCCATCTCTCTCTCCTCTCCGTCTCTCTCTCTTCCCTCCTATCGTGTCTTGATATCTCTCCCTCTCTCCCTTGTATCTCCCTCTCTCTATACCTCTATATCTCTATGTATTTCATTTTTGTCTCTCTCTCCTCCCCCCTTCAACTTCATATATCTCTCACTCCCTCTCTCCTCTTACTCCCCTCCTCTCTCTCTTCACTCATCTCTCGCCTTCCCATCACTCGCTCTCTCTCTCTCCATCCTCCATCTCTATCACTATCTCCCTCCATATCTCCTTCTCTTTGCCCCTATCTCTCCTTGCTCCATCTCCCACTCTCTCTCTTTCCGTCCACATGACAATGACTTTTCACTCTATGTAATCAAAGTTATATGTAAGGTCTAAAATATTTTACATTTTATTTTTTTATTGTGAAATGTGTTATGATTTTTCATCACGTGGTATTGATAATCCATGATATTGGCCTATGGTATTGTAACAAAACCTATTTACAAGTTAATAATATCAATGGTAAAGTGAGGGTGGATATCCATGGTCAAGAAATGCTTTATATTGTAAGTTTATTGTAAGTATTAAGTTTTTATGTTCTTATTAATTAAATTTTAATACGGTTATGGAATCATTAGTAGTCCCTTCCAAGACAAGACCCTAACAATAGACATGTCTATTTACCACTATTAGTTTAGCATTGACAACGAATTATAATATTTAACTTTGAAAAAATAAATATTTATATTTAAATATTATTAAAAAATAATTTTTCCATAACTTGAAGGTTAACCTTTCCACAATATAATAGCACGTGGATAACATTCTTACATATTTTATGCCATAATTTACGGATATGCTTATGCTTGCAATATTCATGAATCATTTTTAGACATTTGTGTAGCTAGTTTTTATCCTTAAGCATACAAAAATAAAATACTTGAAAATGACTTATACTCGAGTAAATAACATATCTACCTTCAATTACTTCTCACTATGAAATAAAATACTTGAAAATAAGTTTTTTTTTGTAATCTTGGTAGAACCTTTCATTTTTCTCTTTATCATCATTAGTTTAGCATTGACCAAAGCGAATTATAATCTTTAACCTTGAAAAATAAATATTTATTTTTAAATGTTATTAAAAAAACAATTTTCAAACATTTGATTGGACCATAACTTGAAGGTCAACATTTCTACAATATAATGGCATGTGGATAACTTTCTTACATATTTTATGCCTTGCAATATTCATGAATCATTTTTAGAACATGTAATGAGTGCCATAACAACCTGCCTCATCACCGTTTAACCAAGACCCCACTCACAAATACTTGAAAATAAGTTATACTCAACTAAATAACATATTTACCATCCATTACTTATGAGCATAGTAAAACTCAAAATATATAGACTTACTAATGGTTACTACTCTCCAAAATTTATGAAATTTATGGTTGAGAAAACAATATACCTATCCACTTCACATTTCAATTTATTAGTTATTTCCAAAGCAAGGCTATAGGATTATTTGTTTATCAGCCATTATTAATTTAGCATTGACCAAACTTTGCAAAACAAAATTACAATATAAAAAATTGAATTTAATGTACCTGATAAGTATGTTAAATGTTTATAGATTTCGTTTTAACATGGATCTAGAATGGTATATATAACAATTATACATATATACACATAATTTTTTATTTTTCACTTCTCTTTCTTTCATATATGTGTAGGGGAAAAGTTGAAAAGTGAAAACAAAAACAACCAAATGAAAGAATTAATTCTTCCTTGCCTTGGAGTGATGATGTTATCTATTTCAACAAAATGGCCTATGGAAGGAGCCATAGAATTCATTCTAAGGGTGTTGGTAGGGCATTTTGAGGGAAAAAACCTCTTATTTCTTGGTTAGTTGTATGGATCAACAAGGAACATGAAATAATAGATATATTTAATGTTTGTATTTCAACTTTACAATTTGGTTTGACTCTTTCTTACGTGAAATTGAAGCTAATTGAAATATATTCATGAGAGGAGGTCTAGATTTTAATTGGTTTTAAAAAAATGGAGCAATATGTTTAACTCTAGTTATACTTTGTATGATGTGATATTCATGAGGGTGTAACGTTTAGGGCCACCAATCCTTTTTTTTTTTTTGTCTATGTGGGTTTTGAAGGCAATTTTGGAGAAGTTGGGGTTCTCTCACTACCTTTCTTTAGAAATCATGGCTTTTGAAAGGCTAATGGTGGATCCTATTAAATATACCCAGTATTGAATTGTGGTCAATTAGAGATACTTATTTTTTGTATTGATTAACATGAGAGAGCATAAACTAGTGATTATAAGGATCTCCATTTCTAGTGTTGGTTCTACCTTAAACATGGATACATTTAGAGAAAACATCACCGATGGGTGATATCCTTAGAAAATGGAAATAATTAAAGGATTATGATTCAAAATGGGTAAGAGAGGAATCCAACCATTTGACGGTTCACCTTAGGGGATGTCGAGTTGGGAGGGTAAGAAAAATTGAATCACAATCATTTAACTCAAACCTTATAGTGAAGACATCTATTATGATAACATATTTTCTAGGAATTTCATCTACTTAAGAGAATAAATAGGTAACACAAATGGTGGGTAGGGATCATGAACTCGCATTGAACCAACCATTCCCTTAAAATGTAGCAAAACTATTTCTATCTCATATGAATGCATAAATGGAGGTCGTTACTCTTGTAACACAAATGGTGGGTAGGGATCATGAACTCGCATTGAACCAACCATTCCCTTAAAATGTAGCAAAACTATTTCTATCTCATATGAATGCATAAATGGAGGTCGTTACTCTTATGAACATTTCATGGGTGGGTAAAAACTAATGATGGGGTCTCATGACATGGTCTCTCATGACGTGTTAGAGGCAAAGCAAATCTATAGAAGGAAAAATATGTTAACTTGGAGGGGTAATTATAGATATTTAGGCAATTAATTTAAAGATGGTGTAAAAAGATGAAATAATCGAAAATGAGTTGTCTTTCCAAATACATAATTTTTATTTCTAGAAACTGTGTCTAGCTATGTAAATTTTGATTTCTCATAACATTGGAACCTTATTTTTCATGCAATATATAATGCATATTTTTTCATTAGTGCCACCTTTATGTATCTAAATGAAAGGATGTTGCTACAAAAACTTATGGAGTTGTAGAGAACATATTTTTGTAGTGAAAAAATATTTTTCATATATATATATATATAGCCTTGAAATTAAAAGGCCTTCCATTAGTGCGACCTAAAAGCATCTTACCATTACAAATATTCTTGCTTTTTTTGGATTGTAGGTCTTAATGTCATCTAGTGCACTACATAGTTTGTTTCCGAAATGATTGAGGCCCCAAAAAGTTATAGAAGAAATAAATGAGGAATGTATTTTAAGGCTCTAATATATTTCAGGAGAAAATTTTATTTAAAATAATAAAAACTATTAATTATTTAAAAAAAGAATATATTTAAAATCTACGAAACAACTCTATTTCTATGTAGATTTATGGAAAATGGATTTTCCTAGCTTATAAAAGAAAATGTAAAAAATAGAGATATATATGATTTCTATTAGGAAATGATGTTTTGATGCATTTGCAACCCAAACCGCTAGGATTTCTTTTATCTTGAACTTATATTTCAAGCAGCTAAGCCACCGTGCACTTTCAAATATTGCTAGGAAAAAATTAAATTAAAAAACATGCATGCATGTTCTTAGCATTTCCATGTTCCTAGTGCCAAAAACACATGTGAATTTCTAGTGCTAGGAATGTGCATGCATTCTTGAAACTAGTGACTTTAACACATGGTAAATGGTTGAGGTGTGTTTAAAGAGAATGATAGGGGTGAGAGAGGGAGGGATAGAGTGAGAAAGGGAGATAAAGAGACAAAGAGAGAGAAAGGGGTGGGAAAGAATGAGTTGGTGGTAAATGGTTGAGTTTGGTTTGGCTGGTTTGGGAGGGTGAGAAATGTAGGGATAGAGGGGCCCATGGAAAGAGAGGGAAAGAGAGAGAGGAGGGTTGGGAATAATGAGTTGGTGAGTGAGGGGGGAGAGTAAGTGAGAGTCAAAAAGTGAGAGATATAATGAAATAGGTTTTGGAAGAGAGAGGGAGGGAGGGAGGGAGGGATATATTTGTGGTTGAGAAGAGGAATAAGAGAGAGGGAGGGAGGGAGGGATATATTTTTGGTTGAAAAGAGGAGGAAGAGAGAGACAAATTTGTTGTAGGGGTTTGTTTTGAGGAAAAAATTAAGCAAGGGAGAGACGGATAGAGAAATCAGGGAAGGGTTAGAGAGAGAGAGAGAGAGAGAGAGAAATGCAGATGGAGGGTAGGAAGTGAGGTAGGGAGAGATAAAGAAGGATAAAGGGAGGGATATAGAGATAGAGTTGGTGGGTAGAGAGAGAGAGAGAGGAGGAGGAGGAGGAAGGTTGAAGAAGGGTAAATGGGAGGAGATAGAAAAATAGCCATAAAACAAAGAGAAAAGAAGTGAGAGAGACAGAGGGAAAAAAAGACATGTGGGGTTGAGGGGGGGATGAAGTGATAGAGATATATGGAGAGAAGGGTTTTAGGGGGGAAGAGGGAGAGAGAGATTCATGGATTGATATGGAAAATGGAGGGAGAAAATAATAGTAGATATGGAGAGAGAGAGGGGGGGTAGAGAAGGGTTTGAGCGGGAAAGATGGGGGAGAGAGATACATGGAGTGATATGGAAGAGGGAGGGAGAAAAGACTAGGAGAGAGAGAGAGAGAGAGAGAGAGAGAGAGAGAGAGAAGGGTTTGAGGGGGAAAGAGGGGGGAGAGAGATTCATGGAGTGATATGGAAGAGGGAGGAAAAAAATACTTGTAGATATGGAGAGAGAGAGCAGGGATAGGGAAGGGTTTGAGGGGGAAAGAGGGAGGAGAGAGATTCATGCAGTGATATGGAAGAGGGAGGGAGAAAATAATAGGAGAGAGAGAGAGAGAGAGAGAGAGAGAGAGAGAGAGAGAGAGAGAGAGAGGTGAAGAAGGAGAGAGTGAGAGAGCGAGTGGGAGATAGAGATAGAGATAGAGATAGAGATGTACGAGATAGAAAGTGTGAAGAAGGGGAAGAGAGGGAGATAAGTACTGTGATCCAAGTGGTTATTAATGGCCACCTAGATTTTTGACTATCTCAAAAATTATGTATCTTCTTGGAATTTTTTATGATTTTTTTTGTCAAACTTTTGAGGCCATTTTAAGGCCCAAAATGATGTTTTTTGGAAATTTAAGGGCTAGGGGTTGCCACGACATACCTTTTCCCTTGTTGAAAGTTATAATACTTGAATATTTCTCTCCAATGACCCATCTTGCACCCAAAATGGATATTTTGTGCAAAATTTGTGACCCTAATATGTTGATGTACTAATTAGCCACCTTGGGGTCCATTATTTTATTTACATTTCATCTTCTATGGTTAGAGTTTTGAAAATATTTGGTTATTTCGTCATGTTAAAAGGACATTAATTTGGCATCTTGTAATAACACTTTTGAATGCACTTACTTTCCATTTTTCTTTGTTTGGAGATAACTTCCACCATTTTAACCTATTTATATTATATAATATTATTATATTAGTACAACCAATCCCTATGATTAGCTTCCTCTTTAGCTCTCTTTTTTATTCCAATGACTATTTTAGTGTATTTTTCTCCACCTTTTTGAAAAAATTGGTACTATATGTTGGGATGGCACTAATTTTGGAATTTGTTATGCTAATCACAAATAGTTGCAGCTAAAGTTGGAACTATTTAGTGCTAACTCATTGGCAGTTGTACCACCTAATTTAGCCACGTCTTTAGATCCTGATTTTTGTTATCCTAGTTATGGCATTATTTTTAGAATTCATTTTAGCTTCCTTTGTAGCCTCCTATGTAACATCGTATTTTTCTCTGCGATTGACATTGAATGTGAATTTTTATTTTACAAATCCCAAGTATGGATTTTTTAATTAATTTGGGGGGAGTATTCTATGATAATCCAAATTCAATATTTACCATTTGGTCAACACACAATACACATATCCTAAATCTGTAATTACCCACTTCCACCCTTACTCCTGCTATCATTTTTAAAAATGAATGTTACTACGTGGAAATCATTCCTGGAAATTATTGTTTACCATTTAAAGCTTGAATTAATTGAAAGGGTAACCTTAATTATTTCCTACCCTTTTCCAAATTTTATTTGACTAATATTCTCTACCGAAGTGTTTGTATTGACCAAGTGCTTCCCTATAACAGTCTCTAAGTAGTTATGAGCAGTAACAGTTTCTAAAACAACCATGGGAGTAGTGGCATTCTTTCATGAACCAAAATACATTGATGTGTTGCTACACAATCCAAAAGCCCTAGAAATATTTAGGACATTAGGGTGGTTAGTCTACTTTGAGAAGTTGTACGGTTTGAGAGAACATATTGATATGGAATTCACATAGGCTCTATAGGAGTAAAATTCAAAGGTTATAGGATTCATAAATATTTTCAAAGAGGACATTATTGCTAGGGTGAAAATTTTACCTCAAAAATGGGTGTTGGGTCATAAAGGTGATTGTTTACAGGCAAATTCAATGCTTCTCATTCAATTGTCAACCCAGGGAAGGTTTTGTTATTTCAAGAGTGTGAGCATAGTATATGCAAGTGATATCAAGGAACAACTACTATAAAATATCATAAAGAGGACTATCTAATTCTCGGAGTTCAATTAGTTCATAGTGAAATGGAAATATAAAATGTTGTTTAACTATTATGTCTAAGTAAGCACTGAAAAGAGCAGTCTACGATTGAACAACACACTGATGAATTGAACAACAGTCCTACTGAATTGAACAATAGTCCTAATGAATAGAACAACAACTTCAATAAATTGAACAACAATTGTTTATCTAATTTTGCAGTGGAATTCTCTTTGTAAATTAAATAGATGGCATCTCTCTGAATCAATTAACAACTAGATGCCTTACAGTAATGTTGAAAGGATCCAACTCTTAGCTATGTCCAAAATTGAAAAACAGTTATGCTAAAACTAATGAAACGAGTATAAAAGCATTGGGAAATGATGAAAGCATCTAATAACTATGAAAGCATTTGTTGTAAACAAGGAAGCATGAATAATAACTATTCTAATTAAAGAGAAAGTTGTAGTATCTTATGTTCGCAATTCAACTAATTAAATGATATCTCACGAAATGCATTCGATGACTAAAACGTAAATTCTATAATTGAACGTATAGCACATAGATTAGCGCAGAACTCCCAGGGATGGGCCCAAACCACCAGAAGCCTACCGCTACAGAAAATTCAGAGATTGACTATCCAAAAATGAAAAAACTTTTATCAAGCTGAAAGTTAATGCATTGATATAACTGGACAATCTTGTCCCGATACGTCTATTGCAGAAGAAATTTTCCATTCTGATCTCTCTATATTATTCATTTTTGGCCTTTTAAAGGTGATTACAACAGTGGTAACATTATTTTCCCTAAAGGATTATACTGCTTGTGGATTTTGTTTGAGTTCTTCGGACGTGGAGGTGCCTTTCCATATTCCACCGTCCCATGGGAGTCATCATCGATTTTGTTAGTCTCTGTCTGCCAGATGTCTTTCGGTCATCATTGATTTAGTTGCTTTGTTTCCCTGTAAATAAAGATACAAAAAGTCAATTTCCCTTTTTTAAACATCCCTTTTACCATTAGTTCATTTTTTCCTGATTTCACATTAATCCTCCTTCCCTTTATTTTTAAGAAGAGGAAAAAATCATAAAGGTGCATAACAATTCGTGGTAAAGGTAGGGTGAAAACATACCTTATTCTTGGCCCAACATACTCCCCCGCTTACCTATTTGTAGGTCCTCATGCAAAAAAATTATTGAGGTGTAACTGGGTCAGAGAATAGGCAGGGTAGAATTCTTCTTTATAGGCTCTGAAGCCATGTTTCTGTTTGATTTTTACAAAGGTGGCATTTTTGTGTCCTTCTAGCAGCTCGTAATTATGATAATAACCCTTAGGGGGGTACCAGAAGAGAGGTCATATGTACCTACATCCTATCCAAGTAGGGCCCATGTTGAATATCAAATTGTTGTATAAAAGGAATTTGGAGGCAGTTGATTTGAAGTTTCTTTAGCCTAATGGCTCTTCGTTTTTCACATTATTCATGGAGGCCATCCACCACTGTTTGGCTGCTTCTAGAGCTGCTTCTTGAATTTCTTCGAAATAATCCCACCCATGTTGTATAATGTCCTTATGGATAGGTCCCAGTTTAGTCCTTACTCCTTTTCTCTACATGAAATTATTATGGTGGGTGAATAGATGCAGGGGTCTAGTAGGCTCCCCTCTAACCTACAAGTCTAGGCCATGCTCCCTCTTATGGAAAATGTTGTAGGCTTTAGCCCACCGATTCTAGTTCTTAGCAAAAGAGAGGAAAGCCTAGAACTGAATGTCTCCTATAAAGAGGCTGGAATTATTGTCCCTGTCCTCCTCTAGGAAGAAGTTGTGCATATACAATTCACACAAAAGGTATTAAACCTGCTCATTTTTTTCATTGCAACAATGGATGAATTCATCTATGGTGTTAAAATTCATGGGCTTCCCTGCCCTGACCGCCTTCATGTTTGGTAATAGATACCATTCTACTAAAAATAGGGCATAGTTGGTGGCTGGTGCCCTACATGTTAGCACATCAGAGTATAGAGATCAAACCATATTGCTTTTCTTCTTGGCTTGTTACACCTGATCCTGTGCTTTCTTTACCTTGGTATTTTCTTCTATGAGCTGAGAAAATGTCTCATCCTCTCTTGCAGAAAGGTCTTTGAATTTATTCGATAATGCATGATGTTCTTGTGTGGGTACCACTTCTGTTCTACATTGCGCCAATTCATGTTGTGTTTGAATTAATTCATTATGCAATTTTTGAGTGGCAACCTTTTCTATTAGGAGAGTGTAGTTAGGTATCTTCTTTCTTTGGGTTCTCTTCTCTTCTATAAGTTTCAACCTAGTATGCACAGAGGCTTCAACAGTGTCTACTAGGTCAGTCTGTACCTCAATCTTAACAGTGTTTTTTGGGTGAGTCTGTACCTCAAACTCAGCAGTGTCTATCAAATTAGTGACAAACTCTGTTTGAGTTTTTGTGGTGACCAACTCTTTCATAGGCTTCCGAGCCTTGCTTACTTCCTTCAATTGTTTCCTCAAATTTTTTATCATTTTCCTTAACCTTTTGCAGGTTCTGCTCATTTTCTTTAACTTATTTTTAGCCACATTCTCTTTTGGCATGGTTTTGGCAGGGGATGGAGGAACATCAACCTCATTTTCAAGGATGAAGGTACCAAATTCAATGTTATCAATGCTGATATTTTCTACCTGTACTCCGGAGTTTATTTCTGAATGGATGTCCCGGCTGGGTGAGATAATGTCCCTTTCAGGTGTTAGGGGGACTATCTCTATGCTTGCATTTTTCTATAAGGGGATGGTGTCTCCTGAATGATTTTCAAATTTTCCTATCCCTTCTGCCCGGTCTTCCCTATTCACCCCATCACTCTTGGGAGGAGATAAGGCCCTAAAAGCCTGCGATTCGCCTTAGTGGGGTAATATTTTAGTGCGTCCAGAGCTGTTGGTGTTGCCAGATTTGTTCAACTTTTCCTCTACTCCTTAGCTTGTTCATATGGGCTTCTAATTTCACACGATGCCCTCATTTCTCTAGGACTCAAGCCATCTCTTCCTCATAGTCTTGTAAGGGTATTTTTTGAGGGCTTGAAGGTGGTGTATGGGATGTTACATCCTCCTCTGGAAATTTTGAGGTTTCTTGTTGTAATTGCAGTCTCTCAGACCGTCTTCGCTTCCTTGGTTCTGAAGTCGAACCACGGGTCCTTTTCCCTCTTGCTCCTCTAGGTATGTTCATTCTAGGAAGCTCAATTTTGGTCTCGAAATGGTTTTCCTCATGGATATGAATGACAGGGTTAACAAAGTTGTTCTAGGACGTCTATTGTTTGCCTAACTCATGAATGATAATTAACTTGATTAAACCATGGTGGCTGATGACTGCTTGGGGGTTTCTAGCCTTTCTCATTCAAACAACAGTTTCATTCAATACAAAATTCAGGAAATAAGGTAGATTAACTGAAATCTTTTGTTTAATAACAACTAAAAATTTGAGTTGACGAGGTTTTACCATGTCTTGGCATCCATCGCATGTGATGTATCTCTGGATGAATGCTGCCAATTTGTGCCATGGTTGTTGTAGAGGGGCAGGGTTAATCCCCTTTCCTTTCTGTTCCAATGGTTCTCCTGGATCCTGGTATGCTGTGATTTCCTCTCGTAGAAGAAGGTGCTTTTCGTTCCATCTTTCTCGCTCTGCTGGTATTCCTGAGACTTCAGCAATGATATCCTTTGTGACTGGTATAATCCTTCCTTTGAGTTTTGTATGTCCCTCCTGTAGTTTATGAAGGAATTCCACTACTATTTCTATGTCAAACCCTTTCAATTTCTGTAAGTATGGCAACTAGCCAACTTGTTGAATAATGGTGCGAGCTATCTCTGAGATTCGGAAGGTTGCAGGTTCATTTGAGAGAGAGTTTCCTCCCATGGATGATGCGATATATTGAGCTAATTTCTCCCTCTGTCTGTGTTTCTTTTCAGCCCTATTGGTTAGAATAAACATTGCATGCAGGAGAAAAAGAAATTGTAGCCTTATGTCATAAATGTAGGTAACTTCATATCGTAATTGCAATGATATTTTGGTCTTATCATCGTATCTAGTGGAATTTGTGCAGGGAATTCGCATGATTAATATTTATGGATATTTACACCCCCTCTCTCAAAATAAGGGCGTCCACGTCCTTAAGTACAAGAGAGATTTTATCAATCATGAATGCATACGTGGAAATGTCATAGATTAGTGATCACAGTCTGTAAACGAGAATGGTATTTATGGCCTTGGAGCTCAAGAAAATAGGAGTGATTGTAACAATTATGAACATGTGCAGTGTGAAGGTCAGAATTGGAATTTATCATAAGTGTATCCCATGCGGAAGTGACCGAAGAAAGGAAGAAAGAAATACAACAATTATTATGATAGGATGTCCTTATTTAATGGTATGGTGTGACGGAAGCATGACTGTGATAGATAATGATTGGTGTTTTCATCCCAGAATTCAAACATGAAAGCATAGTTTGTTTATAGTTACTTATGCGGTAAAATAGTATTATCACTAATTCGAGTAGTGGATTTATCTTGGAAATAGATGAAAATAGGAGATAAGGTATATAAGATTAATTGGCTATCATTTAGAAAATATTCTCATACCACAAGCAGAGCCATTGCTGCCAGCAGGCATCCATAGCCTCGACAGGGTTTCTATTTTAACCCGAAAAATGAGCCAGAATCCTCTATGTAAAAGTAGTTATTTTGCCAATTTTATGGAAAGATCACCGTGTTGGTGTGGTGGCTAGATAGTTAAGGTGCCACTCATTATAGTTGTAACATAGTGATCAGGCTGGCTCTTGATGAGACCTCCTATCCTTAAGCAGTTAAGAAGTTCATTACCCTAGTGTGTTGGCTATTGTGGGCATGTCACCTGCTAAACCCTTATGATCATGGTAGGTTGGCTTGTGATGAGAACCCCTATTCTCTCTTAAAAAATTGCATATAGGCATAGTACTTATTTTTGAAAAGTAGGAATTTTGCTTTGTTTTATGAAGAGACCACTGTGCTAGTGTGATGGCCTAATAGTTATAGCACCATTCACTCAGATTGTAACAGAGTGATCAAGCTGGCTCGTGATGAGACCTCCTGTCCTTCAAGAAGTTGAACCTGTCGAGAAGGTCATTACCTTGGTGTGTTGGCCATTATGGGCATGTCACCTGCTGAACCCTTATGATCATGGTAGGTTGGCTTGGGATGAGACCCCCTTTTCTCTAAAAAAAATTGCATGCAACATAATATTTATTATTTATACATTAAGGGAGGCTCATTAACTCCTTAAGAGTTAGGGATGGTGTGAGAAGTAAAAAAATAATGCCAATACAATTAATACTCCTTATTAATAAATCTTTATTTCAAGGGGAAATACTACTTGAGAGTGTAGAAAGATATACTATTATAAGACTATGTATTGTGTGATAACATGTTTGAGTAGGATATGTCTCAACCCTTCCTTGTATAGATGTACTATGTCATCTTCTGGAGTAGAGATTTCCATTAAAGTTTCAAAGGATCATCATATTAGTAATATTACTGCTTTTCTCCTCTTCAGGTGCCAATTCCCACTATGAAATGTGTTTTATAGCTAGGGTGTAGGATGAGGAGTGGTTTTTGTGAGGAGAGATCAAAAAAATAAGAAAGAAGGATTGTGCTTAAAGAGGGAAAAAAATAAGTTGTTCAATTCAATTAAACAATAATAAATAAACATGCAAAAGGAAACTGTTGTTCAATCCAATTGAACAACAGCCGTTCAAATATTTGAAAAACAAATGTAAAAACAAAAAAACGTGGTTGTTCAATCTGATTGAACAGTATATGTTCAATTGGATTGAACAACAGTCATTCAACGATTTGAACAAAAAAGTAAAGATGAAAAACACGGTTGTTCAATTCGATTGAACAAAAGTTGTTCAATTGGATTGAAAGCAACCGTTCAAAGTTTTGAACAACAAAGGAAAAAAAACACAACGAGGAAACGACTGTTCAATCTTATTGAACAGTAGTCGTTCAAAGATTTGAATAGCAAAGAATAAAACAAGAAAAGGAAGCGATTATTCAATCCATTTGAATAGCATCTGTTCAATTGTATTGAAAAGAATCCATTCAAAGATTTGAACATCAAAGAATAAAAATGCAAGGGGTGATGCACGAAAAGGATACCATTGTGAGTATGAAGAATGTAAAACAAAATAAGGAACTAAAAATTGCAGGAAAATTATATGCAATATTTAAAGGAAGTAGCAAGCTCTCATGCCCTTAAAGTTGTGGGGTTATCACCCCCTTCTGCTAAAACTTGTATAGTAGGATCATTGCGTACCTGATGGCAAAAATACTCCCTTGTAATAGGTTTTTGATAGAGGCGCACTCGGTTCCCATTGACTCGGAATGTAGAACCAGCCTCGTCTACAGTGGTAAAGGTGAGGGTACCATTGTTGTGTACTTCCTAAATTTCGTATGGGCCAAGACACCTTGTTTGTAACTTGCCCGGAAAATCTTGGAATATGGAATAATAGAGAAGCACCCAATCTCCTCTTTGAAATGTCTTCTTTTTTATGAGGTTGTCATGCCACTTGACTCATTGTTGTTATATGATTTTAGTGCGCTGCAGATCCAATAGCCATATCTCATCTAATTCATTTATTTTTTGGAGTCTTCTAATCTGAGCAATCCAGTCCTTTCTCTTATGTTGTCCTTAAGGTCTTTATCTAGAATTAAATAGGAAAAATAGGCTCTCTTCCAAATACCAGATGATACGGAGAATATCCAGTGGTGTTTTTCCACATTGTGCAGTAAGCCCACAAGGCCTCTGGTAATCTAGTAGTCCAGTCCTGGCAATGTGTTGATACTGTCTTGGTAATAATTGCTTCAAGGACCTTGTTGGTGCTTTCAACTTGCCCATTTGACTACGAGTGGTAGGGATACATGACTCTAACGATGATATGATAATTCTTCAGAGTGGCTATAATTTTATTACGCACAAACTATGCCCCTCCATCAATTATCACTTCTCATGGTAAATCATATCACACAAATATATTAAAAAGAAAATTAATCACAGATTCATCCATAGCTCTTGAGAAGGCCATTGTTTCTACCCACTTTTTTACGTAATCCGTGGCAACTAGTATTTATATTTTCTGATTTGATGGTGGGTTAAATGGCCCAAAGAAGTCGAGTGCCCATCGTTCGAAAAAATCTACTACTAATTATGGTTGTAGTGGCATTTCATTAGCTTGGCTCGGGCAACCCATTCTTTGGCAACTATCGCAGGCTTGGATATATTTTTTTTCCTCTTTAAAAATCGTAGGCCAATAATAACCCATTCGCAATACTTTATGCCCCGTTCCTTGATCTACAAAATGGCCACCACAAGTTTCATCGTGATAGGCCCGTAGAATGTCATAAATCTCATCTTCCCTGATGCATCTGCATATATGCATTTCAGCTCAGGTGTGAAAGAGGTACCCACTAATCCAAGAGAATCTAGCACTGCACTGAATAATCAACTTATGTTCTCTTGTCGTTAAATGTATGGGTAGCTTTCCTACCGCTATATAGTTTGCTACATCTGCATACCATGGTGTTTTTACTGCTACAACGAATATATTTTTGTTGGGAAACTGATCGTCCATTGCTAGTGTATCATCTATTTTGGGAAATCTAGATAGGAAGTCTACAACCATGTTCTCCTTTCCTATACGGTCTTTAACGGTTATATCAAATTCCTGCATCAGGAGCAACCAACGAGTTATTCTCCCATTTGTAATTAGTTTATTGGCTAGATATCTGATGGTAGAGTGATCAGTATATAGGAGTACTTGATAGCTAGTTATATAATGTCTAAATTTATTGATAGCATAAATGACAGCCAGGAATTCTTTTCTAGTCACTGTATAGTTTAATTCAATAGGAGTGAGATTATTGCTAATATAATAAATAACACAGGGATTTTTATCTTCTTCTTGACCAAGAACTGCCCCTATCTTTGTGTTGGATGCATCTGAAGAAATGTGAAAGGGTAGTTTCCAATTAGGACCCCGTAAGATCGGTGTTTTTGAAACTAATTTCTTCAGATGTGTACAAGCAATGTCACATTTATCAGACCAATGGAATTCAACATTTCCAGTTAATGCATACAGGGGAGTAGCGATTTGCGAAAAATTCTTTATAAACCTGCGATAGTACCCTGTATATCCAAGAAAATTGTGTACCTCTGTCTGTGTGAAAGGTGTGGCTAATAAAAGGATTACTTCTATTTTTTCTGGATCTACTTTTATTCCAGTTGCAGAGATGTAGTGTCCTATTATTACTCCTTCATTCATCATCATGTGGCATTTTTCATCGCCTAAGCATAATCTGGTAACAATAAATTGTTCCAATACTTTTCTAGCGTTTCTAGCGCTTGATCGAAGTCATATCCATATGGGGTAAAGTTTTCCATGTAAATATGAAGCCCCTTATTTATTAAATCAGAAAAAATGCTGAGTATGGCTCTTTGGAAGGTTGCAGGAGAATTGCATAGTCCAAATGGTAATACCCTATAGGCAAATGTACCCCATGGGCAGGTAAAGGTTGTTTATCCTAGTCTTCAGGGGCTATCTGGATTTGATTGTAACCGTTGAACCTGTCAAGAAAGGAAAAAAACCATTTCCCTGCCAATGTATCAAGGACTTGGTCAATAAGAGGAAGGGGGAACCGGTCCTTCTGTGTTGCCTTATTCAGTTCTCTGTAATTCACAGAGATCCTCCGTTTCCCATTTTTCATAGGAACGACTACTAGGGGAGAGACCCATTTTCTGTCTGAGATGGGATAAATGAAGTTTACATCCAGGAGCTTCTACAATTAATCTTTTACGATGTCTTTCAGATGTGGGTTTAGCCTTCGTTGAGGTTTCTGATTAGGCCGAGCTTGCTTGTCAGTATAGATGTGATGAGTGCATAGTTGAGGATCTATACCCTTCATGTCTGGGTAGTCCCTAGAAAATGCTCCCTGATACTTTTGTAGAACCTTTATGAGCCTTTTCTTTTGGTTAATATCCAAATTTCCATTGATATTTAAAATTTTCCCTAGATCAATTTCAATGGGTATGTTTTTGCACATAACGGTTGTGGGTATGTGTTGATCATCAAGGTCTTCTAACGGATTTTCCTGTGGTTCATCATCAAGAACTGTTTTTAACATTTGGGATTTTATGTTTTTAGGCGTATATGGTTGATTCATAAAGTTATTTATTACATAATCTTCAGTTCGATTGTTAAATCCAAGAGCTTCAACTAGGTTAGTGGTGAACGGATATTTTGTTTCTGGTATGTATGTGGGTGTCTGTGAATATTTATTGTGAGTATACTTGGCTTGGAAGGTGGGTAAATGATAATATTTTTTATGAAATCTCCTCTAGAAATGGTCATGTTGCCTATTCGACAACCTATGTAAGCGTCAGCTATTTCCAACAAAGATCAACCAAGTATCAAGGGGTGTCCATCCATCCTACTCTATGGGTTAATAAATAGAAAGTCAGCTAGATATTCCCAAGAGTCCACAGAAAATAGGATGTCTTGTAATATTCCTTCTGGTCTGATAACAGATCTGTTAGCAAGTTCCAGCAAAGTAGCTATGGGTTCTAAAGCTGATATGCCTAGCTCTTTGCAGGCCCCTATAATTAAGATGTTAATGGCCGCCCCTAAGTCAACCAATGTGTTTCGAAAGGAGTGGCCAGCGATTTGTACAATTACTATGGGGTTCCCTGGATCCTCATATCTCATGGGTGTTTCATTTCCTAATAGTAAGTCTGATAGTGCCCCCACCACATGAACAATGGGTACTTTTTTTTCCCTCCTTACCTATTTTTTTCCTCACAGTTCTTTAATTGTCTTGGCATAGATAGGAATGTCTTGTATAGCCTGCAAAAGAAGAATTTTAATGCAAAGGTTATTTAATTCCCCTAGGATATTGAAATCTGGAGAGGCTAACAGTCTAGGTAGCGCTAATATTTCAGGGAATGGAGGGGGATAAATCCTAAGGTTTTTAGGCTTACCTTGATGTTATATTCCTAAATTATCCTACAGCTAATGGGAATATTGAAATTGTGTTTGATCACATTGATAGGTGAATAAGTGGGTGGGGAGACCCATAAAACTCTTTATTGTGAGTAAAACCACTTATCATGTGAAAGTGGATCATATTTTCAGCTGAATAAAGCACCCTAAGGTGTGGGTAGGGGCTAAAACATATTGACGGGGTCAACCTTGACCAAATCTACAGCGTTGTCATGGAGGAGTGGCCTTCAATGAGGCACAACGCAGTTTTAGATGGAGATTCTTTATGTGAAAGAAGTGATTTCATTGAAGGTGGTTTAGGGTTTGCAAGCTCTTGTATTATAAAAGGAAGGGGATGGTAGCATTAGAAGGTAGCATATGATTATGATTTTCTAATTATATGTTCTATTTAGACATATACTTTCTCTTTATTTTTAGCTGAGATTGAATGCTTTTTAGCATTGGGTGTTCCTGATCAGGAATCCCACCTCTTCTATTGAGTATCTCTTGGAGGAGTCTTGGACCATATTGTCCACTATCTAGCTCAAGGCCAAGCTTCACCCTTCTTTGACAATGTAGATCCTGTTGAGGGTTTGTCTGTTTCAGTAAGTTGCAGCAAGTGGAGACTAGATCTTCAGATCTAGGCAATTTTAGTGCTCAATTTTAGTGGAGAAGATTTATACTCCATTGGGAGGATAGTATTGAAGTCATTGAGCCTCATTTCTAGATATTGGCATCAGGCCAACTAAATTTTGATCCCTACAATGCAGTATAGATCCAGATCTGTGTAATTTCTGAAGGAGCAGTTGTAGGATGGCTCAGTACACCATTTGGAAAGTTGATTTTCTAAGTGTTGGGGATCTGCCCTTCACTTTGGAGAGCTATTGGAGGAGGATACTATTTTTCATATATCAGATCGGACAGACTTTCCAAATTTGTAATTTTCAGTAGATCTACAGTGTTAGATCTTAGATCTACACTTTGTGCTTGGTGTTTTGCTGAAAACTCCAAGGGGGTTCATTGGAGGAGCCTGTATAGTGCATGGATCTGATATAGATCTAAATTTTTATGCCCATAGTAGCTTTAGATCTAATGTACAATCTACTGCTATTGCAGAAGTAATAAAGTAACTCTGTCAGGGTATTCCAACTTTTAATCATGGTTGTAGCCTCTCTTTTACATGATTTTTGGGCTATTATGGCTTGGGAGGCTTGTTTAACTAAGATACCATGATTTGTTTCAAATCTCCTTTTGTATTTGGCTGCTATAATGTATAAATGAATGTATACATGGACTGCATTTAACTGTTATTGTATATACTTTTAAAAAAATATGTTTTTAGTGCATTGTATTGTTGCATTCCCCATTTGGGAATATTATAGTGGTATCGAAGCATCATCCTTGCATAACCTGTGCTTTCTAAGAAGCCAATATGTCTTCTGAATAAGGAGAGCCTCTCATTGATAAAGGGAGGAGATATCAAAAGATAATACTCAGAATATTTGATTACACTGATCAAGAAGAAGACAAGGGTAAAACCCCTTTATCTGGAGGAATTAAAAGGAAGGAGATCTCAAGACTTCTTCTCCAAACTATGCATGAGCTTAAAAGAGAAATCAAGGGAATGAGGAGGGAAATACATGAGGGTCCCTCAAGAATATTTTCACATGAAGAAATCCCCAGTTATTCATACTATGTGTCTAAGTTCTCAACCACACAGTTAGATCCACAACGTTATAATATTCCCAGATTTATTGCAAGAAGGATGAAGGAAGAAGATGCACCAAAGGAGGAGACTTTGAGTGATTATCTTTAGGATTATGAATCTAAATCTTTGAGATTCAAGGAGCACTTGAACCTCCAAGAGTTTTTCCAACTCAAGGAGGAAAGAAGACCCAGCAAGCACAATAGAAGCAAAGGAGGTAGATTCTTTCTGCCAAACTTTCATGGAGCCTCCACATGCACTGCCAAGGATTGGATAGATCATCTAGACTCCTATTTGTATCTACATCAAGTTTTAGAAAAGGAAACCCTTAGGATAAGAATGTTGCATCTTAAAGGTAAAGCTTATGCTTGGTGGTTATTTGAATCCTTTTTATTAAGAAAAGAAAATATATCTACTTATGCAAGATTCACTAAGAGGTTAGTGAAGATATTTTATGTAAAACAAGCTGAAACATCTTTGATTGAGCTAGCAAATCATGAACATTTAAAAACCTTACATGAGTTGGAAAAATCTGTTATACCAACTCCACTTCATATTTCTATTGAAGGGGATAAAAACTTGTGTGATACCTTGCCAAGGGAAAGATTCCCATTGCATGAAGAGATTTATTCTCAAAGGGAAGACATGGAGATTCCCCTTTCAAGGGAAGACCAAGATCTAGGGTCTCTCATTGTTGATGAGGTATTCTCAAATATTGATGAGGAGAAAGAGCATGAAGGTAGTAACAGTGTTGTCACTTCAAAAGAAGGACCATCACCAGATGGGGATGGGTATGAAGTTATTTCTTCAAGAGGAGGAGCTTTTGCATATTTTCAAGGGGTTCCCAAGGAGCATCATGTGACAGTAATATGGGGCAGTAACACCTTGATCTAAGGAGGAGAAAGGAGGGAACAACATCCAAGGATGAGGAGCATGTACCCTTTTTTATTTCAAGGGTTTTATATTTAGAAGAAGGAGACTGATTTATGTAGCAAAGGGAGGGACACATCAGTCCACTCATTTATACAGTCTACTTCATATTTTGATGTCTCTTTGCATGGAGGCATTCCACCAAGGAGACCCCCTGATTGGAAGATGAATAAAGTGTCCTCTCAACTTAGTGCAACAATGACATATTTGGTTAAGGAAGGAGCCTAGGGAGAAGCTACTACAGCGTTGAGAGACTTTGATGGGTTCAAAGGGGAGATGAAAACTATTATGAGCTGGACATTGCCATATCCCACTTAGCCATCTGCGCTAGAAAATGATTTAGAAATCTATAATGACATGAGCATGGTGTCAAAAAGCCACTCCATAGTTTTGGAGAAGAAAATCATACTTCCACACATGAAAAATATTTATGAATATGACAAGAGGGTATTAACACTCTTGCATGCATGGACCAAAGTATGGAAGTTTTGGAAGAAAGAGACCTTTCAAAAGGAGGTTGACTTCCATGTACTTCAATCTTGTCTTGAGCAAGATCAGCTGCAAGGGAGGTAGCAAAAGTGGAGTTACAACACTCCAGCATGTGACTTTGGCATTGAGCATGTCAAAGAGGAGATTCATGATATAACAGGAGCTTCATTTCAGATTTCTACAACGTTATCATTATTGGAAAGCTTAGATCCATATTGGAAATCCCAGCTATTGGTGGATTATTCAAAGGATATTTTCACATGCATTATACTTGATGACCAAATACAAGAGAAGGGCTATTCAATCCAAGATGAAGTCATCTATCATCATGGTATGATCTTCTTATCTAGAGCTTCCAAGCTCAAGGAGAAGTTGCTACAAAGAGCACATGAAGAATTCCTTTTCAACCATACTTATTCTATGAAGGCTTTCAACACTATCATGAAGCTCTACACTTGGGAAGGCTTTGAAGAGGAGTTATATCAATACTTTTAGATATGCATGAACCATGTGGAGATGGGGAAGATACAAGACTCTATGGAGGATTCACTTCATCCATATCTTTCCTCTTTGGGAAATAGAAGAGACAGATCTATGCACCACTCCATTTGTATGTGGAGAAATTTTGGTAAAGAATATGCATTTGGATCCCATGATTCATTTGATTATTACTTGTATTCTTTTACCATGTATATGCAGGCTATAGCTCCTAAGAGGAGTGTTATTCCATACAAAATTCATGGCCAACTATGGGCCACATACATTTCTGAACATGGCCATTTAGGCTTAGAGGACAAAGGGATATATTGTATCATTGTAGGTGCATTCCAAGAGTACCAAATATATCTCACACCTTCAGCCATGGTGAGATTACTTGGGAAGCAAGTAAGTGGTGGGGAAAGCACTTACCATATCACTATATGATGCAGTCAGGAGATATACTGTGTTGGTTCAAATTGTGGGACTATGATCCACCTCCATCATTACATTTGATTATTTATGTATCACTGATTTTGATCCCATATGATGATGTCGATCTTAATTTTGTTGGGGAAATGATTGGAGGGATGACACATTGGTTGGATGTTTTCATTGGGAATGAAACTTCCCACATTTATTCATGCTTCAAGAGGAGGATGGGAAATTATATGGCTACTACCTTATATCACTTGTTTCCTTATGCAAGGGGCCATATTTTTTACTTATGTCATTGGGAGAACCCTCTCACATGGGAGGAGTTTTGGAAAAACATGTTTGACTTGGATCATATTCATCCAACACCTAATGTCCTCTACTATTTTCAATATTTTGAGAAGCCTATGGCAGCAAGAAGGTGGTTGGATGGCCACTTATTGTATCATGATTGGAGACAACAAGAAGAAGGAAAATGTTGGTCTCAATTGAGGGACTATTATCACTATCCAATATTTCATATGACACTTAATCCATGTTTATTTTGGAGCCCATATGGTGATGATACTCTATTCACTACATGCATGGAGGATTGGGCAAGGAGGATCCTTAGAACCAATGAGGGGAATCATGAGTTTCCAAGTATCTTTTGGCTTCATGAGGAATATATTATTGTAGCCCATGATCAACAACTCCAAATTTATCATAAATGGATGGAGATATAGCATAATTTGAGTAATATTACCTCTCATATTTAGCCATGCAGCCCCTACACATTGCATAAGCAGGGGATTGGTGACTGTTTCTATGAGCTACCAAAGATGGCTCATTTTGTTTGGATGACAGCATGGAGATTGGAGTTTCTCATTGGGATTGAAGCACCCAAAATTTACCATCTCTCATGCCTTAAGGAGGCCAATGGACAACATATAACTCTTTCCATATATCTCCCACTTCTTCATGATGAAATTTTTTTGGTTCATTGACCAAAGGAAAGATTGTATTCTTGGGAGGAGACACATCCATTGGAGATTTTGCAATGTCCTTGTAGTTGCTTGAGGAAAAACAACATTTTGGAGGGGAGGACTGTAATATTCCTAAATTAGCCTATAGCTAATGGGAATATTGAAATTTGTTTTTATCACATTGATAGGTGAATAAGTGGGTGGGGAGACCCATAAAACTCTTTCTTGTGAATAAAACCACTTCTTTTGTGAATTTGGATCATATTTTCAACTGAATAAAGCACCATAAGGTGTGGATAGGGGTTAAAACATATTTATTGGGTTAACCTTGACCATATCTACAACGTTGTCATGGAGGAATGGCCATCAATGAGGCACAACGTAGTTTTAGATGGAGATGCTTTGTGTGAAAGAAGTGATTTCATTGAAGGTCGTTTAAGGTTTTCGAGCTCTTGTATTATAAAAGGAAGGGGATGACAACATTAGAAGGTATCTTATGATTGTGATTTTCTGATTATATTTTCTTTTTAGACATGTACTTTCTCTTGTTTTGTAGCTGAGATTGAATTTTGTTTAGCATTGGGTGTTCCTGATCGAGAATCCCACCTCTTCCATTGAGTAGCTCTTGGAGGAGTCTTACAGCATATTGTCCACTATCTAGCTCAAGGCCAAGCTCCACCTCTCTGTCACATCATAGGTCCCATTGAGGGTTTGTCTGTTTCAGTAATCTGCAACAAGTGGAGAATAGATCTTCAGATCTAGGCTATTTCAGTGCTCAATTTTAGTGGAGAAGGTTCATACTCCATTGGGAGGACAATATTGAAGGCATTGAGCCTCATTTCCAGATCTTGGCATAAGTCCAACTACATTTTGATCCCTACAGTGCAGTATATATCTAGATCTATGTAATTTCAGAAGGAGCAGTTGCATGGTGGTTCAATACACCATTTGGAGAGTTGATTTTCTAAGTGTTGGGGATCTGCCCTTTACTTTGGAGATCTCTTCGAGGAGGCTATTCTTTTGCATATATCAGATCAGCCAAACTTTCCAGATCTGTAATTTTCAGTAGATTTGCAGCAATAGATCTCAGATCTACACTTTGTGCTTGGTGTTTTGCTAAAACCCCCAAGGGGGTTCATTGGAGGAGCCTGTATAGTGCATGGATCTGATATAGATCTAAATTTTTATGCACATTGTAGCTCTAGATATGATGTACAATTTACTGTTGTTGGAGTAGTAATAAAATAACATTTTCATGGTATTCCAACTTTTAATCATGGATGCAGCCCCTCTTTTTACATGATTTTGAGCTATTGTGGCTTGGGAGGCTTGTTTAACTAAGCTACCATGATTTGTTTTAGATGTCCTTTTGTATTTGGCTACTATAGTGTATAAATGAATGGATACATGGGCTACATTTAATTTTTATTGCATACATGTCTGAAAAATGTGTTTTTAGTGCATTGTATTGCTGCATTCCCCATTTGGGAATATTACATATGATCAATTATTCCCCTTCCCTGCTCTACTTTTGTTTCAGTCATATATTTTTTTTTAGGCTATGTTGAAGTTCTAGATTCAAGTTGCGGTAGGGTCGTATCCTCTGCTGGTGAAATAATACGTCCTGATCTTAGCCTTAATTAATTACATTTCTTATGTTCAGTTTCGAGGTTTGGGTTTTCTACAATTTGAATTAGCTGAACCAACCTATTGTTTGGATTAGGACTGGGTTGAGCCGGAAATTGAGGCTGTATGATAGGTTGCGGGTTGTGCTGGACTAGGCATGGGGCTGGTAGTGTAGGTTGATTTTGGTCATCTGTCCCCATTAGTAGGTTGTTCATTCCCAGGGGTCGCTACCAATTCTGAGGCCAGCTTGTGGCTTGTGAAGGGAAGGCTACCCATTGGGTTGATAGGGAGTGTTTTTCCAATAATGGGGAGAACAAGGAAAACTTGGCCAATTATTCCCTAAAGAGGGTTGTGTTGGCCAAGGCAGCATAGGAAATTATTGAGATGCTTAAGTAGAAAAAGGCGACTGGTTCTGCCAATATGTTGCAGGGTTTTGCTGGTTAAACTGGAGAGAAGAAAATAACTGAGGCAAGTCTTGTGGCATACCTGGTCGTGCTTTCCATTGTCAATTTTGGTTCAATAAATAGACTGGTTCTATCTCTTCTTTTGCTTCCTTGAAAACTGCCTGCAGTCTCGAAGGTGAAGGGAAATGGTCCGTGGCATGGTCTTTGGTGAAAATAGCACATGTCTGGACCATGTCTAATGGACATTTCCTTTGGCTATGCTTCTTCCGATAGCGTGGGCAAAAGATGACTAAGTTTTTCTCTAGTATAACTTGCTTCTACTTGGCTTGTAGGACATCTAGATTTTTTTTCAAGGTGCCCAAGATATTAGTTTTGAAATCTTCTAAAAAATTACCAAATTCTGCTCTGGTTACATTGCCACCAGACTACTTAAGATTCCTTGTAGCCGAGTCTCGTCTAATTGGCCTATTTCACGCACTACCCTGAGAGCACCTGATACATAGTGAAATAATATCATCATATTATTTTTGGTAGATGTCTCCTTTTCCCATTATGTTAAGTGTTTCAGCCCATTATTATTTCATTCCCTTAATCATTGTTTCTTTTAAGATGTCTTTGGATAGTGCAGCATATGGAGACCTTTGTAAATTATATTGAAATCTTTCGGCGTATTCTTCTAGTGTTTCATTTTCTTTTACAGATATATTGAAGATTTCATCTTTTAATTCTTAAGTCCAGCAATAATCTTGATATTTATTAAGGAATGTGTTCTTCACCTAATCCCAGTTATTGATGGTTCCCCCACCGATCCACATGAACCAACATAATGTGGTCCCTTTCAAGGTAGAGGGAAATAATTTTAGTTTTTGAGGGTTAGTGGTGTAGTCATATCCCTACATAAAACATCAAATTCAAATAAAAATGCATCTGGACCTTCCGAGGTCAACCCATGGAAGGTGGGGATGTTTTTTAATGGAAAGGATTTCATAGGGTCATTTGCAGCATGATCAACAATGGGATATTCCAATGTTGATGTCTGTCTCTGATTCTGGTTCTGATTGTTCACCATTTGATTAAATATGTGCTAATAATCTTCGAGAATTTCTTGTTTCAGGGGAATAATATTAGTGGAATTAGAGAGTGGATGCAGACGAAGCCTTACAACACTTCCTCAATCTGTGATACTGGGTGTATCTATCTCGGCTACTTTCTCAGGGGATCCAGGCCCTGCAGTTATTACCCATATTGCATTGTTGGTTTCTCCTTCCCCCTCCTATAAATTACAAGAACCTCCCTCTCTCGAAGGACCAACACTTACGTGATCAAAATTCTGAAGGCTTTTTTCAAATCCCTCTTTTTCACTTTGAATATGGGCATGGGCTGTAGATGGTGAGGCTACTTCTTGAGGGAGAGCAGTAGGACTTTGAATAGGAATGGTTTTGGGTCCTACGAATGCCTCAGATTCAACCTTCTTAATAATTTCGTCTATATATGTTGTTCTACCAAGGATCACCGGTCCCTTGGGTTTCCTAGACTTAAGTGGATGATTTTGATTTGTTTCTATCTTTTTCTTTCTAGTCATAAAATAAGAGCACCTATTCTACTAGCTTCTAAACAATTGCTGAGAAGCGAGCTAGAGAGCAAGCGTTTTTCTTGCTGGTATGCAGGTTCTTACCTCTCGTTTCAATACCCAATTATTCATAGAAAAATAAAGAAGAAATAAAGGACATTACTCTTAAACACTCTCCCAAGCAATAGCACCAAAAATGTTGGGTCATAAAGGTGCTTGTTTACAGGCAACTTCAATGCTTCTCATTCAATTTTCAACCCAGGGCAAGTCTCATTATTTCAAGAGTGTGAGCACAGTATATGCAATTGATATCAAGCAATAGCTACTCTACAGTATCATATAGAGGACTATCTAATTCTTGGAGTTCAATCAATTCAAAGTGAAATGGAAGTATAAAATTTTGTTTAACTATTATGTCTAAGTAAGCATAGAAAAGAGAAATCTACGATTGAAAAATACACTGATGAATTGAAAAGAAATCCTATTGAATTGAACAACAACTTCAATAAATTGAACAACAATTGTTTATCTAATTTTGCAATGGAATTCTTTTTGTAAATTAAATATATGACATCTCTCTAAATCAATTAAAAACTACACCTTACAATAATGATGAAAGGATCAAACTCTTAGCTATGTATAGAATTGAATAGCAGTCATGCTAAAACTAATGAAACAAGTATAAAAGCATTGGGAAAGGATGAAAGCATCTAACAACTATCAAAGCATTGATTGTAAACAAGGAAGCATGAATAATGAACTATTCTAATGAAAGAGAAAGTTGTAGTATCTTATGTTCGCAATTCAACCAATTAAATGATATCTCATGAAAAGCATTTGATGAATGAAATATAAATTCTATAATTGAACGTATAGCATAGAGATTAGTGCAGAAACTCCTAGGGTTGGGCCCAAACTACCAGAAGTCCACCTCTACAAAAAACTCAGAGATTGACTATCCAAAAACGCCAAAACTTTTATTAAGATGAAAGTTAATACATTGATATAACTGGAAAATCCTGTCCCGATAGGTCTATTATAGAAATAAGTCTCTATTCCAATCTCTCTATATTGTTTTTTTTCGACCATTTAAAGGTGATTATAGCAGTGGTAATAGTCTTTTCCCTACGGGTTTCTACTGCTTGTCGATGTCGTTTGAGTTCTTCAGACATGAAGGTGCCTTTCCATCTTCCACCGGCCCATGGGATTCATCATCAATTCCGTTAGTCTCTGTCTATTAGTTGTCTTCTAGTCATCATATATTCAGTTGCTTTATTTCCCTGTAAATAAATATATAATAAGTCAATTTTGCGTTGTTAAACATCCCTTTTACTGTTATTTCATTTTGTCCTGATTTTACATTAATCCTCCTTCCCTTTATTGTTAAGATGAGGAAAAATTCATAAAGTTGCATAAAAATTCGTGGTAAATGAAGGTTGAAAACATACCTTATTCTCGGCCAGCAAGGGGCTCACAAGTTTTACAGTGAGGAGAGGAAGTAAGGAGTAATGGGAAAGGTATTGATTAAAAATCTCTTCCTCACCCTTTGGATGGTGTGACTTTATTTATTCCAAAGTTCATTATGAATTGTGAGTGGATTTTTTGGATAGTATTCAATTATCATTGTTAAATATTGGCACATCTTCGTAATCGAAAAATGATAAATTTTCCCTATTATTTGTTGAAATCTCTACAACATATGGAAGAGGTGGTGTATATATCAAAACCTATAATGCACAACTTAACCAACCATGCACTCATAAATTTAATCATAATGCGTTCACTGCAACAACAATGAAGCACATGGACTAGATTATTGGTAAAATCACATGCACCAGCCACTAAAACAAAGGAAAGTGAAAGTGAAGAAAATGAGGTAAGTGATAAACAAATACCAAAATATAGAGACATTAAACCTTCCTAAAAAAGTAGAGAAGATAAAATTCCTATACAAATAAGAGTGGTTACACCTCCTAGACCTCGTCACAAAAAAAAAGAGACAAATTCTTATAAGAATGTCTGCTAGTACATCCACTGAAGGCAAAAGAACTTGCATTAAAGAACATGTGGATACATCTAGTGGAAAATCTGAGGATATTTATCATGGATTCCATATTAAGGAATAAGGTCCTGAGGCAGAGACTGTTGAAATAGGCACACCTAGAACAACATTAGCTGAAGCAAGGGTTCCTTAAGCAAAATTTCCTATGGAATCTAAGGAATTATATCAAAAATATAATCCTGTACAAACTGCGATGTAAAAGATGAAAATGAAGAAGACATAAAGTGAAGAACAAGATGTAAGCATTGAAACAACACTAGAAGATAGATAAATTAGACCTTCTAGACAAAGTAAAGTAGATACACTTCCTAGATAAAGAAGAGTGGTTACACCTCTTAGACCCCTTTGTAGAAAGCCTAAGAGATGGAGTTCCATAAGAACGTCTATTGGTACATCCTCCAAAGGAAAAAGAGCATGCACTAAAGAACCTATGGATATATCCATTAGAAAATCTAAGGATAGCTATCATGGATTCCCTATTGAGGAATAAGTGCCTAAGGTAAAAAGTGAAAAACAAGGGCACCTGGAACACCGCTAGCTGAAGCAAGGGTTCCTAACACAAAAATTCTCGAGGAGTCTAACAAATAATTTGAAAAATATACTCATGTAAAAAATGTGGTGAAAAATAGGAAATTGAAGAAGGGACTGGGTGGAAAGAATCCGAAGAAGAAAGTGTGGGTAATTTTTACACCATCAGCTACCCAAATATACAAGGAATGTACTAATACAAAAGAACCAAAGGATTTTGAGGGACAAAATAATGAATTAAAAGAAGAAGAATCTATAAAAGAACATACCCCGACACTTGAAGTTCATGTTATGCCGCCTTAATCAAAGAAATATAAGGAACAAAAGAAAGAGGAGGAGCTAAAAAAGGAACAAGAAGGTGTCTCTTTTCCAACAAAGTCTGAATCTAACCTCCTTATTAAGAAAACTAATAAATTTAAGGTGGAAAATGGGAATTTAAGGAAACAATTTACCATGGTTGAAGGAAAATTCAATCGAGGAAAAAAATGGTTTAGAAACCCTAATAGAAGTGGAAAAATTAATGTCAGTTAGATTTTTTTATGGATGTAACGAAGTGTTGGAGGAACCGGGTCATGAAATGCCAACCATTATATCAGTTGGAATACAAGTTGGAGAGCAAGATCAAGAATTCCAAACCACTATTCCATAATAATGTGTTGAAGATGTTGCTGTCACACAACAGCCACCAATTGAAGTAGAGTGGGATGGATATTTTGGGACATGAAATCATGCATATATGGAAATTAAAATAATTAAGTTGGGGGGAGATATCAAGATGTGAAATTGACATATTTTTTCACTCATTTTCCTACCATTTATTTACCAGTTTTTATATCAAGACCATACTTATGATCCAATTATAATTTTAATTTAGCATGATAACTATTTTTTGAGGCTATCTTTCTCATAAAAATAGCAACTAGGTTGTTACTGGGTCTATGGTCTGTTGAGATGTTGCAGGATTATATGCACTAAGTGTTGTTGTGGAACATAAATATCTATTTTTTATACAATGAACTACTTCAGTTAGTTATGAACACCAATTTGTAAAGCATATGGTGAAAAGATAGTTTGACTGTCAAAGGAGAATATTATGGAAAATGTAGTTGAAACAATTAGGAATTTCTATTGATAATTATTGTAATTTGGAAAGGTTGTTAAAAATTGGTCCTAACCATGGATATTTTTATCAAATTGTTAATGTGTATTCTTAAATTAGATCACATGAGAATCAAGATACTCTCATGATTATATTATCAATGCAAATTGAAATTATAAAGAGGTGTACTCTCTACCCAATTGAGATAGACATATAAAATCAAATAGATAGTGATAGAGGGGTAGAGAACCAACATTGTGATCATGTATGTTTAATTAATTGTTGACAATGCTAAAACTTCCAACATTCAAAGGGGTCCCTGATATGTGGTCCCAATTAGACGTCAAACAGTTTGCGGTAGGATCCCCATCCAGAATACAACTTGGTTACCATTTTATTAAAGGTTTTCCTTAGCTCTAACTATCAGCAAGAGATATGAATGAAGACATGACTTCGAAAAGCAAGTGAGTGTGGCTGGTGAGTGTTCAGTTGTAGGTGTGTTGAGGCTCTTCTACTGTGTAGGGGAAGAGAAGTGAGCCTCTAAGAGACAGGTAATAGTACCACCCTAGTAGAGACACACACGAATAACGAAGATTTTTCCAACATCTAATGGAATAGTCCACAAAGATACAATGGTCATTGCAACCAACAAAAAAAATAAAGATATGTCTAACATCGAGAGAAATATTCCAAAAATATGTGATCGTCATGCGACCGTTACAACACATTCTCAATATGATAAGAAATAAAATAACCAAAATAGTTCAACTAATTTAGTACAGGTGAAACACAAACATGAATTGCAACCATTCACATAATATTGTTACAAATATTCATAATCCATGCATGAAGAACGTGTTAGCCATCAGTCTTTAGATATTAAGTAAAAGTCCTAAAAAAATGTATAAAATTAACACCACTAGCTCCAATAGTGGAGTGTTGGAGTCAATACTTGCTCCCCAAATGAATTAGATTGTCTCTCTAATGCCCTATGGGAGGATCCAAGGTGAAAAATTCCTTTGCTCAAACAATGAGGTTGTATATATAACTAATGGGGTGATGCTTCAACTCCCTTATGACTCTTTCACTACCCTGATGACTGTTTGAATTCCTATTACTTTTTGACTTCACATGACTCTTTATATTATGTATATGTCATGTGGACTTCCACTTTACTATGCATTTTCAAATAGTAATTTACATAATCCACAAAAATGATGTGGTATATGGCGACTCATGACATGACATGAGATGACAATTCAGACATAGACTGCATGCTGAGATGGAAATGTCAAGTATTTATTGTTCCTTCTTTCTATGTGTCTTGTTGAGAATGCTCTTCCATTCACCTCCATATGGATTAGAGATGAGGAGTCTTCAATGATATTAGGTCTTGATTTGCAGTTACAAAATAGCATCCCTTGGATTTATCGTGATTAATAATCTTGCATATCCAACTATAGAGGTGTATTCTAGCATGTCCCCCTTCTCCATCTCCTTCTTCATAATCCTATCGTAATATGATAGAGAACTTGCATTTTCAATTCACTTAGGACACAACGAAATTACTCTGATAAACCCCTAATTTAAGTTGTTGCATACAGATTCACTGACTGAGCAAAAACCATGTGACTAGCTAAGGGAGAGGCTAAATAAATGTGAAATTGCACAACTCAAGCAGCTAAGGGTTGATATTGAGCCCTGAGACTGCATAATGTGCAGCTCAGGCTGGGACTGAGGAAAAATATTGCATATTTGGGGAGCTTAGGGATCCAAGCTAAGGGTTTGAGCATTGATTTTTCCCACTACACAGTTCTAGAAGGAATAGGATACTAGGTGATTATATAATTATGAAACTCAAGAGATCAGTGAAGATTGGGCATGAGAAAGAAATTGCACAATTTTTGGGGTTAGAGGTTGTGCTTGAGAACTGTGATTGTGAAATGCAGAGAACTGGGAGGCATGAACTATGCATTGTGCAAATGTAAGAGGCAAGGTTGTAGCTTGAGGGATGAAACTAACCAATGTGTAGTTTAGGAGGGATGGATGAGGATAAGTTGCTTGGCCTGGAAGTTTTTCCCAATTTTCCTAAGTGTGGGACCGAAGAAGATGATACAAACAATGATAAGACTTGACTATGATCACACACTTATAAAAATTGATGGCACAACATATATGATATAGAACACATGAACAACATACTTCCCTAAGTGTGAAAACTTTGAGAGAAATTACAACAAGTATGACACTAAAGATGCACGTTGCAATGATTGTGACGACACTTGTGCGACAATGATTAAAACTTTGAAAATGATTGTGATAGATATTTACATGGTAATAAAAAATCATTTACGCAAATATAATCCATTGAAACTACCAAAACTCTATTATATTCATCATGTGACACTTAACATTTGAAAATAACACATTTTGATTTTCTTGCAAATAGGACCAAAACACTCAGATAAAACACATGCAATACATTAGAGGAAATTTCAACCTAAAAGTGCCTATGAAATTTTCACTTAATTTCCATGTCATAATATGTAAACCAATCAAAATAATCTAAATTCAAAAAGAGGTACATGTAAATATTTTGGAGGGAAAAGAAGAAAAACTACTTTTTTTACTTGTATTTTTCGCTTATCTCCTTATCGGTTGACCCAAATTTCAAGTCTAGACACTCGTTGGATGAAAAATTAAATTTCACATCCAACTAGTAACCATTATGCATACTTTTTAGAAGTCCCACATTGATAAAAATTGAAGATACACTAAAAAAGCATATTGAACATTCTTTTTTAATGTATCTTTAGTTTTATCAATGTGGGCCTTCTCAAAAGTATGCATAATGGGTACTCGTATTGGACGTGAAATTCAATTCTGCATCCAACGATTTTCTACAATTGAAATTTTGGTAAATATATAAGGAGGGAGATAAGCCAAAAATACAAATAAAAAAAGTATATTTCTTCTTTTCCCTCCAAAATTCATAACTCTTATTTTAATATCTTAACTATTATTTTATTATTTTTCCTTTGGAGGCCACTTTTAGGCTGAAATTTCCTCTAATGAAATATTAATGTTTGTGATGATAGTATGCAAGACCAAAGTAGGCTCTAAAATTTGAGTTTAGGCCAAAATTTTGGAGGGTGTTGTAGCAGTGACAACACTTGGAAACACACTAGTATAATTCTAGCTTCTATATCTAGGTTGATTCTTGTGTGGAGTGTCTTAGTCTTCAAGAAGTATTGATTCATCATGTACATGACTTTGGTTTTCCCACTTACCACGTTAATAACATAGTCCCCTATGTGCATTCTCAGTTTAAAACAAACATAATACCAACAATATCACGATGTTTCGAATTGGAAAGGGTGGGATCACTAGTAAAAAATTATGAAATTAGTGACTAGGTGACTAAAAAAGTTAGTCACCACAATTATTTCAAGTGAATTATTACTAAATTTGAGCAATTTTAAGTGACCAAAATAAAAATGACTAAATTAAATGACTAATTTAGTTTAGGGATAAAATATATGACTAGTTAAAAAGTGACAAGACTAAAAATGACAAACTAAACTAACTAATTTAGTCCAAGACTAAAATATATGACTAGATGTGAAAAAAAATAATAATAATTAACGTAAATGAATACTATAGTCCAAGAATAAATATATGACTAAATAATAAGTACAAAAAGTATATGAATTAGGCATTTATGTTAGTAACTTTTAATTGTGTCACTCAGGAAATGAAAAAGTGTGATTTTGATTTGAAGTGTGAGTTGGCCAATGTAATATTCCATAATTAGCTTGTAGCTAATTGGAATATTAAAGTTTTTTTTTGTCACTTAGATAGGTGAATAAGTGGGTAGGGATACCCATAAATCTCTTTATGAAGAATAAAACCACTTCTCATGTGAAAGTGGTTCACCATTTCAGCTAATTAAAGCACCCTTAGGTGTGACCAGGGGCTAGAGCATGCGGACTAGGTCAATGTTTAGCAAATCAACAACGTTGTTATGGAGCTAGTGGAGGTTTATTGGAGGACAACGCAGTCATTAAGGAGGAGTGTATACATGAGAGTAACTCCTTTAATGAGTGGGGCCTAGGGTGAGGAAGCTCACCAAGCATAAAAGGAAGAATATGGAAGCATTAGAAGACATGGATTTGTATTATTTATTTTTATCTTTTTAGATATGGATTTGTCATGTGACATATCTCTGA
This sequence comes from Pinus albicaulis, assembly GCA_034641835.2. NCBI lineage: Eukaryota > Viridiplantae > Streptophyta > Pinopsida > Pinales > Pinaceae > Pinus > Pinus albicaulis. The sequence continues at coordinate 851,244,982 of CM076576.1, forward strand.
TTTCTTTTGCTATTTAACAAGGTCTGCAGTGCTGTTTAGCACAAGGGTGTTTTTGAGCAGAAATCCCACCCTCATCCTTGGGGGACTTAGAGTGCATACTAAGGAGAGGTCATCTTGAGCTGAATTACCACTATCTGGCACTTGGCCAAGCTTCAGTCTCATATACAATTCAGTCTATTCCAGATCTGTGCTGTGTTGCAAGGTTGGAGCAGTGGAGGAGAGAGATCTCTAATTTTTGAGCTAGTTTTCAATTGGAAGGATCATCCTTTGATTCTGGAGGCTTGTGAGGAAGTTCTCGGGGCTTCATTTCATTATTTTGCATGAGGAAAAGTAGCTATCTTCAGCTATAGTGCAATTTCCCTCAAGGACTGCGTTATTTTAGAGAGCATTTGCAACAGTGGCTTTATTGCCCTATTTGAAGTGTTTGGGTTTCCTATGTCAGGATCAACCCTTAATTTAGATCTATTTGAGGAATATCAGCCATCTCCTATATCATATCATCCACCTCCTATGAGTGATTTAGTTTCAGTGATGATTCAGCCGTAGGGCCATATCTGCTATTTTTGTATAGTGTGTATTTTCAGAAACCTTTTATGGGTTGTATTGAAAATATGTTTTTGAGCATGGATCTCTAGTCTTGGCACTTTTGGAGCATTGTATCAGCAGAAAAATATATATCTATCTTTCAGCTGTTACTCTCTCATAGACAATGCAGTTATAGAATTCTGGCATTTCATATATTAAAAACATTTCACATTTTGATGTATTGTTTCATGGGAGGCTTGTTTTCCCAACCTTGAGTGATATTTTCCTCAAGATCTTGTACTCATTTTCTTCTAATAAAAATAATGGAATGTATCTATGGTTGTCTCATGTTTGGATCTATTGATATTTCTCCATAATTCTAGTTTTATGTCTTGTATTGATGTTGTCCCAATTTTGGGTATTATAGTGATATAAGAGAATAATCTTGGCTCAGCTTGTGTTCTTCAACTATTATGTCATCCAAAGAGGCTTCTCTTAGGAAGGAGAATATTTGCAGAAGATATGGAGGAAATAATCCATTATCAGGAGGAATGGAGTTCTCAAAAGGTATTCTTCAAACTATGCAGGGCATTAACAGAGACATCAAAGAGATGAGAATGGAGAGATGTAGAGATTCTCCAAGAGGGCTTGTACATAAAAAAAAAGACACAGTTCTTCACATTATGGGTGTGAGAATTTAGCTTCACCATCAGATCTGCAACATGGTACCATGCCTACATTCTTAGCAAGAGAAGAAGAAGAGAGAGATACACCAATGGAGGAGACTCTTGGTGACTATCTTGAAGAATGTGAGTCTCAGTCTAGAAGATTCAAGGAGCATCTAAACTTCCAAGGGTTTTGTCAAATAAAAGAAAATAGAAGACCCAGTAACCACAATAGAATAAGAGGGTGCATGCAGCACACTTTGGGTAGATTATTTCTAGCTACTTTTGATGGGTCACCCAAATGCACAGCTAAGGCTTGGGCAGAGAAGCTAGACACATATTTATAGTTGCATCAAGTTTTAGAAGAGGAGGCCATTAAGATAGCAGCGCTGCATCTTGAAGGTAAGGTTTTTTCTTGACGGTTTTATGAATATTATTCATTAAATCATGCAAATATATCTACTTATGCAAATTTCTCTAGAAGGTTAGTCAAAATATTTGATCAAAAACGTTCTAAAACTTCCTTGGGTGAGTTAACCAAACCCAAGAAATCAAAACCTTTGCATTAGTTTGAAGGATCCATGAAGCCAACTCCATTTCAGAATATTGTTGAGGGGGTTACAGATTCGAAGGATGCTTTTCCAAGGGCAAAATTCCCACTTTAGAAAGAGCTTTCTTCTGGAGAAGAAGAAATGAGGATTACTCCTTCGAGAGGGGATCAAGACAAAGGATGTCTTAATGGTGAGGTATTATCCAATGATGAGGAGAAGGAAGAGGAAGAGCTAGAAAGAACCTCCAGCATTTTAACAGCAAGAGGAAATCCACCACCATTTGGAGATGGAGATGAAGAAATTGCTTCAACTAGAGGATATCTTGTATCTTTCCAAGAAGTTCCAAGGGAAATTGCATAAGAAATCAGGAGGAACATGTGTCTATATTGATAGGAAATGAGACTAAGGAGTGGGAGAAGTATGTTCCATCATTGAATACAATTTTGAGGACATACACTTTGATAGATCATTCCCTTGTGATCAAGACTTTTTACATTAATGGGATGTTGGGTGTGCAATAGTTAAATACATTGGAAAAGGATGCCTTAGACTATGATATCTTGTAGGAGGTAGGAGAAGATGAGAGGGATGGCCAACATCAAGTGATTGGGAACATACACACCCATCCATTTCAGGAGGTTTATGCATAGAAGCAAGAGGTTGATTTGTGCAGTGAGGGCAAGGAAAAATCAGTCCACTCACATATACAACCTGCTCTAGGCCTTGATGTTTCATTACATGGAGGAATTCCACCAAGGAGATGCCCTAATTGGAATATGACCAAAGAGTTCTCTCAACATGGTGCATCATTGATAGACTTGGCTAAGGAAGGAGTCTTGGGAGGAGATAGCACAACGAAGAGAACCTTTTATGAGTTCAAAGGAGAAATGAGAAATTTTATGATATGCACACTGCCATCTCCCACTCAGCTATTTGCGCCGAAAGACAATGATTCAAAAATCTGTGATGTCACAACCATGGTCTCAAAGGGATACTCCATAACCTTGGAGAAGCAAATGATACTTCCACACATGAGGAATATTTGTGAATATGACAAGATATTATTGACACTCTTGCATGCATTGGCAAAACTATGGATGTTTTGAATGGGTAATACCTTCCAAGAGGAGGTTGACCTCCATGCAATTCAATCTTTGCTTGGGCGAGATCAATTGCAAGGGAGACACCAGAAGTGGGGTAGAAGTACTCCAAAATGTGGCTTTGGCATTGAGCATGTCAAAGAAGAGAGCTATGATGTGATATGTGCTTCATTTCAGATTTCAATAGCGCTATCATTGTTGGGAAGCCTAGATCCATATTCGAAGTCCCAACTATTGGTGGAATATTCCAAGAACCTCGTCACATGTAAGGTTATTGATGGGAAAGTGATAGATGGGAGATATAAAGTGGTTGATGGAGTTATTTATTTCCATGATCATATTTAATTGACTAGAGAATCCAAGCTCAAGGAGGATATTCTACATGCAGCATATGAGGCACTCTTTTCAGGGCATGTGGATATCATTGAGTCCTATCACATCATCATGGAGGGATTCTTTTGGGAGGATCTTAAAGAAGATGTGCAACAACATATCAGGAGATATGTAGCTTGTTTGATGTATGAGGAGGAAATAAACCACCTTGCAAGGTTGTTACAGTCACTTTCCCTTTTGATGGAAATATGGGAAGGCTCATCTATGGACCTCTTCACCAACATGCCTACAATATATGGTAAGGATTGTGTTTTTATTCTTATCGATCAACTAACCATCTATGATCATTCCTTTGCCATACATTTGCAGCACATTGCTCCACAAGAGAGCAAGACTCTCTTTGGATTTCATGGTCCTTTTAGGACTACATTCAGTGATGGGAATGGCCACTTTATGGAGGAATTTGGGCAATACTTTTGAGAAGCTTATGGCAGCAAGTAGGTGGTTGGATGGCCACTTATCATATCATGTTTTGGGACAGCTAGAAGTAAAAAAATGTTGGTCTCACTTGAGGGACTATTGTCACCATCTAGTATGTCATGTGACACTTATTCCATGTTTCTTTTGGATCCCATATGGTGATGACATTCTATTCACTATATGTAGGATGGATTTGGAAAATGAGGTTCCTGGAACCAAAGAGTGGGATCATGAGAGTCAAAATGCTTTTTGGCTTCTTGATGACCATATTATTGTAGCCCAAGATCAACATTTCTATATCTATCATAAATGGAGAGAGAGACAGTGTGAGTTGAACAATTTTATCTCTCATTTTCAGCCATGTAGCCGCTATAAATTGCAGAAGAAGGGGATTCGTGAGTTTTTCTATGAGATACCAAGGATATCTCACTTTTTTTGGATGATAGCGTGGAGGTTGGATTTTCTCATTGGGTTTAAGGCACCCAAAATTTACCATATATCATGACTTGAGAAGGCCAATGGATAGCATATAACTTTTTCCATATCTCTCCCACTTCTTCATGATGAGAGATATTTGTTTTATCTACCAAAGGATAACTTATATAATTGGGAAGAGTCATTAGGAAATATATCCATTGGAGGTTTTGCAATATCCTTATAGTTTCTTGAGGACAAGTAACATTTTGGAGGGGAGGAGTGTAATATTCAAAAATTAGCTTGCAGCTAATTCGAATATTAAAGTTTTGTTTTTTCACTTAGATAGGTGAATAAGTGGGAAGGGAGACCCATAAATCTCTTTATGAAGAATAAAACCACTTCTCATGTGAAATTGTTTCATCATTTCAGCTAAATAAATCACCCTTAGGTGTGAACGGGGGCTAGAGCATGTGGACTAGGCCAATACTGACCAAATCAACAAAGATGTTATGGAGCTAGTGGAGGTTTATTGGAGGACAACACAGTCATTAAGGAGGAGTGTATGCATGAGAGTAACTCATTTAATGAGTGGGGCCCAGGGTGAGGAAGTTAACCAAGCATAAAAGGAAGAGGATGCCAGCATTAGAAGACATGGATTTTTATTATTTATTTTGATCTTTTTAGTTTTGGATTTGTCATGTGACATATTTCTGCATGCTTTTGTTGTTTAGCAGGGTCTGCAGTGTTGTTTAGAAAAAGGGTGTTTCCGAGCGGAAATACCACCCTCATCCTTAGGGGACTTAGAGTGCCTACTCAGGGGAGGTAATCTTGAGCTACATTACCACTATCTGGCATTTAGCCAAGCTTCAATCTCCTATAAAATGTAGTCTATTCCAGATCTGTGTTGTGTTGCAGGGTTGCAGCAATGGATGAGAGAGATCTCCAATTTCTAAGCCAGCTTTCCATTGGAAGGAATTTCTCAGGGATTCCATTCATTATTTGGTAGGGGTCCAAGTAGCTATCATCAGCTACAATGCAGTTTCCCTCAAGGATTGAATTATTTTAGAGAGCATCTACAACAGTGGGTTTATTGCCATATTTGGAGTGTTTGGTTTTCCTGTGTGGGGATCAGTCCTTCATTTAGGAGATCTATTGGAGGAACATCAACCATCTCATATATCATATCATCCACCTCCTATCAGTGATTCAGTTGCAGTGATTATTTCTGGAAACCTTTTCTGGGTTGTCTTGGAAATATGTTTTGGAGCATGGAGCTCTATTCTTGGCACTTTTGGAGCATTGTATCAACAGGAATATATACATACATATATATATATATATATATATATATATATATATATATATTTCAGTTGTTACTCTCTCTTTTTTTTTGTAAGTCAGAAGTAGTATATTATATCAAAAAACTGAGGTTACATAGGTGTACAAAATGGCCTGAAATTATCAGAGAATCGTGGAGAGTCACAAGCCTACTCATTTTCATGCTGAAAACTAAACTGTTTAGAACCTAGATATATGAAGCCTAGATATTGCAGAAGCACAGACCAAAGAACAAAATTTCAGGCCAACCACGCAGGGTTTCCTGTGGTAGATATAGAGCTAACAGAAGGCCTACTGTAGGCATGATAGTAGCTTGGTACATACCGATTGAAATAGGAAATAGACATAGTAAACAGACAAGAAATAAACTAGAGAGAGAGCACAAACATCACGAAATTGGATTCGAGGCCCCAGATTGTTCCACAACACTTAGACTCGCCTCCTCACCACCTTTCGGCTAAATTTGAGGCTTAAAATGCCGAACAATGGTAGTATGTGATTCATCCACTAGAATTTCAATAGAGACATTGAGGACATGGTGGAGATATAAATCGAAGTGGTGAACAAAGTTGTCCAGAGCCCTGCCTTGCATGCGTAGTTATTTTTTGAGTGAATTGAAGGAAATTTACAGCTTGTCTAGTCGAGCAGCATTCTTAGCAGAGGCCATCGAAGTTGCAGTGAAGGTTTCCTTAAAAGCTGCTCCATGCCTTTCAATTGCCTTTGCCAGCATGGTTTTCATCTGCTAGGCAATTGCCTGGGTTTGTAGAAATTGGGTGGTCTATGTAGAAGGTGTCCCTGGGTCAACCAACCAGTCGACCTCCTCACGAATTACGTTATCATCAATCTGGGCCCGAGACCTGTCCACCTCTTCCTACAGCACGTTGATCGTCTGCTTCCCTCTTTTGGAGACAGAGGCCTCATATCCATCCTTGGCTCGCTTGAGGGCTTGCGAGGCCTTAATACTGTGAAGGTTGTGGTCTACCATTGAATGCAGGTAGAAGGGAGCAGATAACTTGCCGAGAAAAGGATAACCAAGCTTCGACTTAGAGCGCAGATACCACAAGGCTAGATTGGAAATGAAAATTGGAGAGCAAGTCTACTTATAAATAGAAGGACGGGTAATGGGGAGTGATACACCAATTGAGAGCCATTTAATGCTATGATGCATGGCAACTTTCCCTCTGAAACTACCGCCAATGCCAGAGAAATAAGCAAGGATTTTCTGCTTCTGAGCAATCCTTTCACATGCTCGACACCTCCATTTGATCTGCTGTAAGGATCGGTTACCCTTACGGTTGTCCTCTCGAATAGTGGGTTGCCATTCCTGAGATGTGCTTAGTGAAATTTCCGAGTTGTGCTATCTGACGTGATTAATCAAATTGGGTAAATTCATGAGCTACTCATGATTGATAATCTGCTGACCGTCCTCCACGGTAGTACTGGCAGTAATGTCTTTCCTGGATATGATGTTACACTGATCCCGAAGCTCTCCTTGCGTTAGTTCCTGCCAACACGTGTCATGGGCTTCAGCTGGGTGATCTACAGCGTGGTTAGCTAGATGGTCTGCTAGTGTATTGGCCTTCCTACGCACAACCTAAAGGATGATACCACTTAGGGATGCGAGGTGCTGCGCGATGAGATCAGTAACAGCCGCTAGGCACTAGTGCTTTGTGGCCTTACTGGGATTCGTTCCATTCCGTATTTTCCGGATAGTTGTAATGGAGAGCTGGGAATCACCCTCTACAATGGCTAATCCTTTGCCGAGCCGAATTAGGATCCGTAGCCCTTGCTCCAAAGCGGCGAATTCTGCTTCCTTGTTAGTGGTTTCTCCAAAATCTCTACAGTAGATATGTAGTATTTCTCCCTTCTCGTTGCGCATGACTCCTCCCAACTTAGCAGGCCCTGGGTTACCTTTTGATGCCCCGTCAAAGTTAAGCTTGTAGTACCCTGGAGGAGGATTTTTCCATATTGCGGGAAAAGGAGTGGGCCGAAGGGTGGTCTCATGCACATAGCGCTCCGCCGCTTCAGAGAGGCCAAAAATTGCCAATATCCAGATGTCATTGGGAGATAGCAAATTCGCTTTCTCGGTCTTACAGCAGGTAAGAGTTGTTTCTTTCAAACCCTGCATAATGATAATTTTTATTTCATCGAGTTGTCTGAAGCTATGTTTTTGAAAGATGCTATTATTCCTTTCCTTCCACACCGTCCAAATCAAGAAACCAGGGCTTAGCCTCCATAAATTGTTGACCATACAGCTGCTGGAATAGTGTAAGCGCCAATTGGTGATAGTTTCGTTAATGGAACTTCTGCTTCTGTCCGTTTGGTTGAATATGCTTTGTATCCACTCCCAAGGTTGCCAGTCCAGACGCATTCATTGAATAGATGATTCATCATTTCCTCCTGCTCCTCGCATAAAGGGCATCGGGATGGTCCAGTGAACCCTTTTTTTATAAGATTTTCCTAGGTTAAAATCTTCCTGTTCAGAAGAAGCCATAGAAATGTTTTAATTTTGGGCCATAGGTTACAGTTCTATACATTGTCATACCAGGCTACCTTATTCTGACTGTCCCTATTTTCAATATAAGAACGGGCTTCTTTGAGGTTAAATGAGCCCCCACTGAGCTTTCCCTAGTGGAGGATATCCGGCCCTTGCGTGGCCCTTATTAATCTTTTCCTAAGGATGGTATTAAGGAAATTAAGGAGATTCAACATTTTCTCATACGATGGGGGAGGGATTAGACTCCATGTCCTCCAATGTTGTTGACCCATATCGTTCACCCAGTATTGATGCACATTGAGCTTGTAATTGTCCTAAAACCATTTCTGCAGAGGTTGTAGGTCGGGATTTTCGAGCTTCGAGAGCTGTTGCCACGCATCCTCCCAAAACAAGGCATTGTGACTATTCCTAAGCTCCCAGAAGCAGTGAGCCTGTATGATATTCTAGTTGGCTTGGGCTACATTACATATTGGTGAGCCTGCAGGGGTGTCTGTCATCCTGACTAGCTCCTCATGCTGCCGGTGCTCCGCATATTTGGCTTTCCAAATGCGCACCCATGAGGTATTGGGTTCTGAGAGCCATCTCCACCAGAGCTTGGCTCTGCAAGCCTTGTTGATCGATCCTGGATCTTGTAGCCCCCAGCCCTCCAAGGCTCTTAGGTTTGCAAATCTGATCCCATGCTGCTAGCGCCCACTTTGGTTTCTCTAAATTACGAGACCAAAGAAAGTTCCGTTGAATGCCTTTGATCTTATGAAGGACTCCTTTAGGAGAAGGAAGGATCGAGAGCATGTATTGAGGAATAGCCTGGAGTATAGCCTTCGTCATGACAAGTCGGCCAACCAAATTAAGGACACGATTGGTCCAGTGATTACAACTATCTGCTAGCTTAGAAAGAAGTTTTTCCCAATGATGCTTTTGCCAAGGCTTGTCTGTGAGAGGTATACCCAAGTACATGGACGGAAGATTTCTTCTTTTGAAACCCAGGATATCAGTCAAATGTTTCTGAATAGAAAAATGTGTGTTAAAGAAGAAGACAGATGATTTATCAAAGTTAAATTCCATACCAGAGGCTCGACTGAACAGATTCAAAATACATTTGAAACCCCTGGCTTCCTTCATGGTGGGGGTTCCATGCAGCATGGTATCATCAACAAACTATTGATGAGTGGTAGCTAGGATGTTGCTTAAGGGTTGTAGACCCTTTATCACATTCTTTTCCATGGCTGATCTAATGGTTCGACTGAGACCTTCCATGAGAATAAAAAAAAGGAAAGGCGAGATGGGATCCCCTTGCCGGATGCCCCTTGAAGGAAATAAAGGTTTTGAAGGGGCCCCATTGACCAGAATGGAGTGACTAGGAGATCTGACCATAGCTAGGATCCAAGCAATCCACCTAGGGCTGAAACCAAAAGCCCCGAGAACTGCTTCTAGATAACTCCAACTGAACTTGTCATAGGCTTTTGAGAGTTCTAGTTGAATGATCATGCTAGCTTTCCTAAGTGATTGCAGAGTGTGGACCATTTCATGAGCCAGAAGGACATTATCCATAATTTGTCTGCCCTCCACATAGCCTGATTATTCTTCAGAGATAATCAAAGGGAGTATAGGCTTCAATCTGTTAGCCATGACTTTTGCTATGATCTTATACAGTACATTGCAAAGTGCTATGGGCCTAAATTTGGAAGGGGTGCATGCTTCAGCTTCATTGGGAATTATCGCTACAAAAGTGGAATTTAAGGACTTGAGAATGGAAGAGGAGAGTCTGGAGTCCTCAACTACTTCCCAGATGTCTTCCTTAACCACATCCTAGCAAGCTTTGAAAAAATCCACGGTGAATCCATCTGGACATGGTGCTTTCCCATTGGCCATTTCTTTAACCGCTTCTTCCACCTCCTGGAGGGAGACTAGTCTATCCAGGGCCCTATTTTGTTCCTCTGTTATGAGGTTGGGGATAGAATAAAATACTTCCTTGATGGCTTCCTGTCGATCGGAGACCGATTCTGTTGCAATAAGTTTAAAATGGTTTCTGAGTTTGTAGGTGATGTCTTGGTGTGAGTAGAAGACATTCCCCTACTCATCCTTAATCCTGGTGATTCTGTTATTGCATCTGTAATCCATGGCCGATCTGTGAAAATATTTTGTATTTCTTTCTCCCTCTTTAAGCCATTGAATGCGATATTTTTGTTTCCATAGAATTTCTTCCTGCTTGCATCTTTCATTCCATCTTTGCATTAGCTCCCTCTCTGTGGTGATTGAGTCCTGCGAAATGGTTCCTTGAATCCAGTTATTGTGAATATCTTCCATTTGTTGCTCCAGGTTTTGTTTGTCTTCAAATATGTTGCCAAAAACTTCACGATTCCAAGTCTTTAGCTTGGTTTTGATAAATTTCATCCTGGCTTGTAGTTTGAACATCTTCGTTCCCTCTACAGCTAGGGGTTCCTTCCACCATTTCTTAATATTTTCATTGAAATCCTTATGAGTAAGCTAGAATCTCTCAAAACAGAAAGGCCTATTTTTGGGAATACCTAGGATGGAGGCCTGGAGCGTGATAGGCCAGTGGTCTGAGCCCCCAGAGGGGAGGATATCAGAATCAATAGTGACCCCTTCCATAAGAATGTTGTAAGAGACCAGAAAACAGTCAAGCCTGGAGGCAATAAGCTTATCTCCCCCTCTTCTATTGGTCCAGGTAAAGATGCCATTTCAAGGAGGGATGTCCACCAAGTTGGCAGCTTGAATAAAGGAGCTGAAGGCTCTGGCATCATTACTGAGCGCTCACGTACCTCCTTTCTTTTCATCGAGAGAGGTTATCATATTGAAGTCCCCCCCATAGATAGCTTTGGAATTGAGGTGTCGATGATGTATCTTGGTGAGATTTTCTAGCAGCAGCAGCTTTTCCTCTTGTCTCTTAGGACTATAAACATTAGTAAATAGAAAGGTGCCTTTTTCCCCTATGATCTGCATTTCAAGGGACAAAAAGGATATAGTTGCTTCAGCATTGAGAAGATGAAGGGTTCCAGGGGTCTAGAAGATGGCTAGACCTCCACTAGTACCATTTCCATCCACTGCTAGGTGTTCTAGATTTTTACCTAGGCATTTATCCAATTCATCTAATTTTTTATTGGAACATTTGGTTTCTTAGAGGAAAACCAAGTCCGGTTTTTCTCGAGTAATTTTCTTTTTCAGGAGCCTTTGTTTTCTTAGGCTACCTAGTCCTCTTGTATTCCATGAGAGGACTTTCATAGTTGAACGGTTCTTAAGATGAGAAGGAGAAAGCATCAAGGGCTCTCATCTTTCCAGAATTAATCAGCATCTGACCCTATTCGTGAAGTGCATCACTGTTGGATATTCTGCCCCTTTTCCTCCTATGCTTGAGACTGGCTTGTGTGTGGTGGAGATTCTGTGTTTTTACACCCAGGCCTTTGATCGCTCCTCTGCCTCGTTTCATACCTTTTAACACTGCATCCTGTCTAGTAAGGAATAGATAGTTGGCCCGGTTGATTTCTTCTTCTGGTATTTGGTCTATTCCTTTCTATTTCCATTGCTCAATTATAGAGCTGAGATCTAACCCTTATTTCTCAAGGATATCCCCTAATTCATGATCTTCCGTGTCGAGTTCACTAAGGTCCATTTCCTCATCCCTCTCCTCATCTTTGTCATATGTTTCTCTTGAAAACGATTCTGAAATTGTGATCGGCTCCCTTGGCTGGGTGTCATGCTCTGCTGACTCGGTGGCCTCCTGCCCCACAGCTGGGGTTTGAGCTATCTTCTCTGATGGAGGATCTTCTCCAAGTACTTCAAAGGTGTTTAATGTTTCGGTGAACTGATCATCCATTTTGGGTGTAGTTTTGTGATTGGCTCGATGTTTACCAGTAGGTCATATAAATCCATCCAAAGTTGGAGTGGGTTTCTCTTTAGCTTTCTCGGAAATCTTGTTCTGAGGGAATTCTCGTATTAAATGGCCATGTTCATGGCACTTCCGAAACCTAAAGGGTATCTGCTCATAATCTATGGTTTGAAAATAGACCTCATCCCTATATTCCAACCACAGACCCTCATGCAGAGACCTGGATACATCCATTTCAACATAGATGCGGGCATAGGAAGTGTACCTTTTTTGAAGAGTGGCTTCAGAAGCACGAACAAAAGTTCTCAAGGTGTTTCCAATTTGTTCCAACGTTGCTGGTCTCCAATAATAGATTGGTAGGGAGAATAACCAGATCCAGACTGGAACTTGTGTGAACGTCTCCTATTCCGGGGCGGAGTTGGGTTTCCAGGGCCTCATGTAGAGGCTCGCTGAGGCATAAAAGTAAGGTCTGCCCTCGAAGATCCGATCCTTGTCTTCCATATTTGCGAAAACCACCATAAAGAAGCCCTTGGCTCCTAGGTGTAGCTGCACATCTCCCCATGGCTTCCAAACTTGCTTGATCCATTGACAAAGGGCTTTTTCACGGGGCCAAAACCCCATGAATTTACAGGTCACTACATGAACAATCATATGATCCCTGTAGGCTTGCAAATCTGGGTCATTAATGATTACCCTAAGACTTTCCTTGGTCTTCGGCTTGCAACGGCCTTGGTATTTCTAGTGGATTTCGTTGTCCGCTAACTCTTTCGAAGTCAATTGACTTAGATCTAGGCTGCCAATCGCTTCCTTGTCTGGAGCTGTGACATCTTCTGGAGGATCGGCTTCCTATGTGGGAAGCACTTTAATCGACTTTTGTGTTCTTGCGGTGACTTTAGTTGGATTGGCAGTGCGATTGGCCATGATATTGTCACTGTCCTTTGTCCTATTTCCTGCAGTTGCAGAGCCTGCAATTTTAACACCCTCCACCGGCCTTTTGCCCTTGTCAATCATAACTTGCTTGAAAGTGGGGGCTCCTAGGGCCCCCATCCTTCCCATTTTCTGGGCTTGAGCTAGCCCTCTCTGCCACAGATCTTGGAGCAGATCTGTGCTCCTTGCCAGTGTCCTTGCCGGAGTTCAAATAGTACTACAGAAACCCTCTCTTCACTGATCGCCAAGCTGCACTTCTCAATCCACCTAGGTGTAACATTGGTTAGCCATTTTTTTTTTTTTTTTTTTCTCTCATATACAATGCAGTTATAATATTCTAGCATTTCTTGTATTAACAACGTTTCACATTTTGATGTATTGTTTCATGGGAGGCTTGTTTTCCCAATCTTGAGTGACCTTTTCCTCAAGATCTTATACTTATTTTCTACTAATAAACATGATGGAATGGCTCTATGGTTGTCTCATGTTTGGATCTATTGATATTTTTTCATAATTCCAGTTTTATGTCTTGTATTGTTGCTCTCCCAATTTTGGGATATCACAGCCGAATTTTATTGCTTGCAGTGTATTTTGGTGGCCCAATGGGAAGGTTCCACGTGGCCCAACCAGAGGCTCCCACATTGGTGAAAATTGTAGTGAGATACTCTTACACGCTTGTGAATACATGTTAAAAGTAATTATAGCCAACTTAATCACAAATTAATTATAAATTTATTATTACATGTTCTTTTGCTTTGATATAAAAATTCACATTTAAAAATATCTTCAATGAAATTTATGTTTAAAAATGTAATCATAATATTATTCGTTTAAAAGAAAAGTGAAAAACTTATAGAAAAATTATACAAGGTGCATTATAAATCTCAAAAATAATTTAAAAGATAAATTAATTTATTTTTTCATACATGTTCACTCTGTACAACTTGAATATTTTAATGCAAATATAGCTTAAATATTTTAACACAAATTAAAGTGGTCGAGGGAAAAATAAAACACAACCCAATGTGATGGAGGGAAAAATTAGAAAAAAGGCTTTAAAAAAGAAGAGAAAAGTGGTATCTAAGCTTAAAAAAGAGAGAGAGAATTGTGGTATATTGCCATACATTTGGAAACTAACACCGAGTCTAAAAGAAATCAAACAAAGAGAAAATTTCAGGGGGCCATTTTCTGTGTATTTGGTTTTTATGAGATTGAATAGAGGGAGAAGTGGTATCTTGCCATGAATTTGGAAACCAACACAGAGTCCTAAAGAAATCAAGAGAATTCCACAGGGGTTACTTTATCTGTCTTCGATTTTTATGCGATTGAATTTTTTGAGGTTTTGGGGGTTTTATTTCTTGGTTGTCCTAGGAGTTTGAGTTTAATAGAGGATTCCGGTAGTAGGAATTTGGTGGAGAGGTTTTGGGGGTTTTATTTTCTGGTTGTCCTGTGAGTTCGAGTTTAGTAGAGGTGTCTGGTAGCAGAAATTTGATGGAGATTCTGCAGTAGAACGTTGACAACAATTTGGTGGAGATTTTGCACCAGAAAAATGGCAACGATTTGGTGGAGATTCTACAGCAGAACGATGGATTGGCGGATCAGTTTACATCTTCAAGAAACTCTGGTGTAGGAGGGTTTGAAGGGCTTGGCCCAACTTTTGGCACAGGGAATACCTGCAATGGAATACTTGTGTAATAGAATATTCACAAAAACATTTTAGGCCTTCTAAAAGGTATTGATCCACATCCCTCAAAGATCTTGTGCAATATCTGTTGTCACCTCTACTATACTTTTGTATATAAATATGAAACCAGTAACCCATTAGAATCATCACTTTTTTAAAACATATCAAGTTCTAACATGTCATAGTTTCTTCTAAATTCTACATGCACACTTTATACTAGCAATAAATATTTAGTTATTGAACGACACAACAAAGAAACTATAAGAATTACCTCATCATTAGTTCAACCAAGATTATTTCTAAGAATCGTCTCTTACCAAAGCATAAAAATGGCTAGCCTGAAATTTTCTTCTTAAATTTATTTTTGGGTGTGCGATCATCCTTGCAGTAAATATTGAATCACTTTTTACATTGCTTGCACCAGATGGATAAGAAGGCACTATGCAATGTGACCTTTTGCTATCCAGAATAAATTTTCGTGAAGAGAATATCCTAGCCAAATTTTTTATATATCGCAATTTCTTAAAGGGTGTGGAATTCTTATAGAAATGCTTGAACCTTGGAATGATTCTTTTCTCTTTGAATCCCATCTCTTCCATCAGTTCTGGGAATTTAATTTCTTTATTTTCCTTCTCAAGATATTGGGTCTCGAAAAATTTGTAGGAAAAAAATAGTTGTGAATAATGTTCCATGGAAAGAATATGTATAATAAAGACCAACAATACAAAGAGTCGTTGGGTCACCCGTACCTTTCAATATTTTTCTCATTGTTGTCTTGAACCTGCGAATATAGATTTGCAAAATAAATACATCATCCATTTGTTCCACTAGTCTGAATGCGTAGGAGGTTGTTTTGATATTTTTTTTCCACTTGTGTGAATAAATAGAATCTACACATTCACACTAGTGGAACAAATTTTAAAGACAAAATTCTTTCACCATGTATCCATGTAAAATCTCATAAACTATTCAAAAAACTAATCCCATTACTTCTAAAATTGGTACATGCAACCTAACATATAATGATAGTTTTCAAAGCAGGGAAAATTTTAAGGATGGAATTTTATCTTAAAGTTTAGAAACATTGGCAAATCTTACTAGTCCCCAATATTTAAATTATAAAATTTTTGATCATATTTTGTAAAATTCATTAGGTTTCTAATTATTTAATATTAGTATATACAATTTTTTGGCAATTTTTAGGGTAAAATATTTTTATACTATAAAATTTGGGTGAATCAATTTTTCAAAAAATGGAAATTGACGATTTTTTTTTTGGAAAAAGCATGGAAAATTAGCCCACCTACAAATATTAGCCCCTAAAATTTTCCCTGTTTCAGAGAAAGCAAAACAATGAAATGACAGGTGAAGTAAACAATCTAGAGAGTATAGGATTCTTGTAAAATACAGTAATCATGTGGTATTCAATGGATGGTTATTTGATATAGGATTTCCTCATCATATTATAGAGAACACAGCACTTCAATGCCTCTCAATAAACTAGAAAAACCCCAAAACGTTTTAGCTACATGCAAAAGATATAAGAGATCTCAACAGATTAGATGGTAAACTTAATGTAGAAAATTAGTGCAAGAATTATCAGAGACCTACTCTGTATAGGTAGACACAAAAGAAATCAATACAAGCAAATGTTTTGTTCATGAGAAGTAGTATGAGTAAAGGTAAATCCAATATCAATGCTATATCGAACTCAAAGTTTCAAACCTTAAAAGATAAATTTGAGAAGAACAATTGGAAGAGTCTAATGGTTCTCTTGAGAAATAGAATTTCTTCAGAAATTCAAACAAGGAACTTAGCTATCTCAAGACCATACATGGACGACATCCCTAAATCTTAAGGAGCATCATTGATCGAGAGCAATTACAGACAAATCCTGATGGAAAATGCACTTATACCTAATTTCACCCCCCTCAATATGGAAGTTTAAACTTTTACAACTTGATATTTTAGGATTGTAACAACATTACGTTCCATGCCTTCAACTTCTATTCATTCTCATATTTGAGTACCTCTGTTGTTACTATATCAGACTGTTGTCTCCTTCATTTTGAAGGAAAAATCCCATTGAACTCTCCTACACAATATCACCTCCCATATTGCTATTGCCCTCTTTTTTTGGAGATAGAGTTAAGTCGGATTTACATTGGCATCTATCAAACTGAACCTGTCAACTTCTACACCCTTTTTCTAAAGTCTTCTAGAAGCTAGTCAAATAAGAGTATCCTTTATCAGTTTCCTTATTTGTTTCACAAATGATGGGGGTAACCTCCAACATACTTGCACATATATTTTAGAATTAAATCTTCAAACTAAAATACCTATAGTCCCTGCAATAATCTGTGGTTCTAGTTCTATACTAGGTGGTTAAGACCAAAATTGTGATCTTAGGCCCAATATAACCTAGGGACATTTTTAATATCCTTTAGGTAGATTAGATATTCTTCTATTTGTGTCCTGTTGTTTTGTGTTTTTTCCTATATTGATATAAGTAGAATTTCTCCCTCCCATTAAAAAAATGAAAAATAACTTCTTGAACCAGTTTGACATTTCTATTTATTTGCATTTATGTCCAATTTTTAATTTTAACTCACATCAAATTAAAATTCACTAGTACCATAGGTGAAAATGTCTTGCCCTATGACAAGTGCATTTTTCAATCCCTACAACAACTCCAGACTATCAATTATGGCATACTTTTGTATGCAATGATTATTATGCTAGTACTTATAACTTTTCTGCTTCTGAAGGCCAGCATACCAGCATATGCATATACAGGTCAGCTGCATTTTTCATTGTTGGGCATCCACATGTATATCTCTTTCAAAATCTTAAAGAATGAAATCCCAAGAAGTACACCAAAAGAAAATGTTAATTTTGGGCAAATAGGTGCAAAATCCACGTTGGACTGCTCATATGATGATGGTCATATTTTTTTTGGATTACTCTTTTGGAGAGGTGCAAGATTGATCTAAAGATCATCTTGATCGGATGAGAAGAAAATTTATTTTGAATTTATTTTCCACATGTGCAAGGTCGGTCAGATTTGTAATGTAGGCTCACATGCCTAATATATGTGTCACACACCCTCACTGATGGATATAAATTGGAGATACTTGGAAGTAATTTTCTCATCATATCATCTCACATTCTCTCATTGTGATCTGATTTGTTCGATAGCCTTTGGAGGCCTTTCTTCCCCTCACACATGTGGAGCAAAAGTCTGAAATTTGCAGATCTATTTAGAGCACTTTTGCAGCAGCGTTGAACGTGGTCAACCCTTGGTCGTTTGACCTAAAAAATCTGTAGAAAATACGATTTTAGGAGTCTGTATAGCTAGGCACTAAAATCAAGAAATTCTGGGATGTTCGACTGAAGCCCTAGTTTGCTGCATTCACTTTCTGCTGCTACCTGCATTGACTTTTCTGCGCTGTATGTATGAATTGTCTTCAATTGACAATACATCTAGATATGGTTACAGTGAAAAGTTACAAATTACTGCAATGACTACTTCTGCATGCTCCTTAGCGCATCTTCAGAATCTATGGTTTTGAAGAGTAACTCAAACCATTCTGCAACACTCTTTCCTGCTGATTATGCTGTGGGGAAAAAAATCATCAAGCAAGTTGAGGAGTCTAGATCATCTTGCTAAACTTTGAGCACACAGGACACCAATTAAACAACATATTTATGAGCCTATAAAATGGGAACATGCACCAAAAACTTACTCAGATACCCAAGAACTCTGTTAAAATATTGAGAATTCATTGGCAACAGACATCTTACAATCATTTTTTTTCCTTTTAAGAACTTACTTGAGGAATGAATGAATCTTTCTTCACATTCTGTTCCATTTGAAGCTTTTGCATTTTTGTTCTTTTCTAATCTCACATCACATTCCATATGCTCATTCAAATGTGCTACTTGACCTCTTAGTGAACCTGTAAAGCCTTCCTCAGTCTATATTTGTGTTTGGCCCAAAATTATTCCTTGCCAATACTGTCTTTGATTAACTACATTCTTCTTAGTTGTGGTTCCTCTCCACTCAAGATGAAGTTGGACACATTATGATTTCTTTATTCTATTACCAAAGCCTTCTTTTTATAATTGTATTCACACTCGAAAACTTGTTTTTCTGCACTAGCGGCCCTTGTTAAAGCCTCTAGCATTGAGCACATGATTTACAAGCTTTGGAGCTTTAGGGTGGTCAAGTTTATTTACCTGGGGGTGTTAGCGAGAGATTGAACCATTCCTACATCAATATTTGTAAAATTTTCCATCGTTGAGAAGCTCTACATTCTTTCCAACTAAGTTGGCTTGTTGTTTTTAATGACTTTTGCTTTGTTTTACAGGGATTTTCTTGTTTTTTACTTACTACCCAAAATAAATATCCTTCCACCAAAATATTCCTCCACCATTTGTAAAAATCTCTCCAAAAATAATCCTCAGTGCTAGACTTTCAGGAATACCATTAAAGGCATCATTTTTTCTCATTAATATCACAATAATTAACTATTATTAAACTAATTTGTAGGTGGATGTAGAATGCATTTTTATTAAAAAAATACTTTTCCCAATGGTCTAAATGCTAGATATTTCCTTGCTTCACAACTAGTGCATGAACTGAAGCTATATACTACTGTCGCATACAACAAACTGCCAAATATTCATTCCCTATAGCTATTGTTTCACTGTTTTATCTACAGGAAATTGCCATCTTTCTTGATCATGATTTATCCATAAATTTGTTGGTTCTGTTCATAGTTGTACATTGGTATCTGCAAGTTTTAACTGTTGTTTCCACAATTAATGTGTGACATAAGTTGTTGTCATAACTTAACTTTCTAACATCTTCTATGCTAACACTCTTTGTGCTAAAACATAACCTCAAGAATAACCCTGTGAGTATCTCTGAGGGATTTTTTTTTAGCAACTATATCTCCCATGCTTTATTTGGATAAGAAGATCAATTTAATTTTTAAATCCATGCATACAAAAAGTATGTGAAGCATTGACTCGGCTTCTATGTGCTTGACTTAGCATGGGAGTCCTCCTTCTAAGGTGACTTGGTCATGTACATGTGGCCATGACTAGTTATCTATTTGAATTCTCATGCCACTTTGGTACGGTTGACCTCAACCTTTAAATTTTCAAGCCAACATGTGAAAGTCAACATGCCCACTAGTAGAGAATGAAAAGGCGAACTAGTATTTACTTGGTCTTCCAATATTTAGCTACCTCATATCGAAGGGGAAAACTCATGTTACTGCTCGACATTGACTTGAATCCTTTCTTTCCCTTACATGGATAGTTTCCATGCAATTACATCCGTACTTCATTGGATTATTCACACACAGAAATGGTTTTCTTCCATATATATTAAAAAATAAGATCATAAAATATTGCTGAAACCATTGATAACTTCCCATAAGAAACCCCCAAATGAAAACAATCTTGAACCTGAGAAATTATCCACCACCAAAATATCCAGCCAAAGATAACAACTCCTAAGTGAGACTAACAACTAAGTGTAGTCTATGTATCAACAAGAGAAACATGTTAATATTGTAATACTTGAATTTACATCCTTGAGTGATTTCATTGCAACCAGACACTGTGACACCTATTCAAGATAGTTGTGTGCCTCTGTTATAGTAATTTGGTGGACAACATTCAACCAAAATATTCATACTACGATTCAGTATACTGCCCACCTAATTCAATTTAAGCAGCTAGTGTGCCCCCCACCCAATTAGTAAATTAAGGTCGTGTGATTTTTGAGGAAATTCATTCGACTGTATTCACCTAAACATTCGAGTGATATACCGAGTAACCTATCAAAAGAAGATATTTCAAAAAGGGTTGTTAGAGGCCTCTTCAACATCAATGAAGTCATTAGGTCAAGCTGGACAACCAACTATGGGAGCTTGGAAAGAGAAATTTTATTAGAGACTACAAAATATGAAGGATATATATTATCTATAGAGAAAACAATTATTTACAAAGCTTTCAGAAAAAGGTCAACAACCCATGAAACCTTCTTAAGATTTTTATTGAAAGAACAATATGTTTCGATTTCATTCGAATTTTGAAAACTCTTCACCTTCCCCTTGCTTGTCTTAACAACACTCTCATCTATATCCTTTAATGTAGAACCTATTATGTGGTACAATATTCTAACAATGACAGTTCCATATTTACTCTTATGAGAACTATTGTGAAAATTTACCTTTTCCATAATGGAATTGTTATCCTTGAGTGTTACAAGGATATTTTGATGGCCATTGAATTTCCATTATTCCTGGAAGGCATATAAAAACATCCAATACTGCATAAGTATGTATCTAAAAGGATCCATTTTCTGTTTTGCATGTAAATGCATCATTATCAACAAAATACAAAGTGAATTTCATTATTTAATTCGTGGAGATGGGGAGTTTCAGATATTGCTTGAATACCATTTGTAAACCTTCTCGTAGTTTTTTCACGCCCAAAAATTTCTAATATGTGAAATTGGTTTGCAGTCTCACCTGGAAACCACTAAATCTTGATTTTGATATTTTGAAGTGATAGCAATTATTCATCAAGGATAGATATGTCTTGCATTTGTAGCTTTAAGAATGAATTCTTTGTTGGCCTGTGTATTGTGTAGGGATTGGAATTTAACCACCAAAGAGATTGAGGACTCTTTTGAATACCTCATTTGCAGGAAAAAATAGAATACCAACTTTTGTCTCATCCATGTAGCTTTCCAACAAATGATTTTTTTCAATAAATAATTGCTCATATTCCATGATATTATCTGGCTTTTACTTCAACCCAAGCACTTACCCTGGAGCTAGCAGAATTAATAGATGAGATTTTAGATGATACTGTGATTTATTGTGACAATCATAATTGTATTAAACTCTCTGAATATCCATTGTTTCATGATTGACCCAAGCATATTGAGATCAACTACCACTTCAAAGATAGTGTTCAAAAGAGAGTTGAGATTTTGCAATAGATTCCAACAGATAAAAAAATTGCTAATATTTTGACTAAGCAACAAAATTGGAAATTCAGTATGTTTAGAGAGAAACTTGGTGTGTTGGAGAACACTTTTGTCGGTTCATAGTTTTTTTGTTTGTTTACTTTCCTGTAGGAATTGTATAATAATGCAGAATCTGATTACCATGAAAATTTCATTAACAGGTTTAATAATATTTGGTGATTATGGGGTACTGATGTTGATACTTATGGTATTATCAATTCAGCATAGAATTTCCCTCATCAAAACAAAGCAAACTAGGGGAAAGGTACCCTCCCTGATGTATAGACAAAATCCCATAGTAGGGGTTCAATAGGTATGGCATTATCCAAACTTTAGAATTCCCAGCTTATGGTGGGACTTGTGTAGCTTAGGATGGAGAATTTACTTTTAGCAGCCATATCATCACCCCACCTCATGGAGGATCTTCCGAGAGGGTTAGCTATCATTGGCTAGGAGGAGGTCAGTCCTGATTCAATAGAATAGTAATTTAATAGAATTATGATGTCTTGTGAGTTATCTTGTGCAATCTAATGCTTTATGGAAAAATGGCTATGGTTAACTCATTGAAAAAATATTCCTTTGATGCATGTTTTATTTAGTTCGTTATTAATGTGGTTGTTATCTGAGAATAGTTGTAGAAGCTACCTTCGAATCTATCAGTGCCAAGAAGATCACACGCTAGGAAAGGTTGAGTTTCAAGAGACACGATTAGAATATTTAAGATAATATACTAGCTTTCATGATGTGAGAAGTAAAACTACTTGTATGCATTCTTGTTGAGCCAAGGGAGAGATAGAATGCATAAGAGTCTCATATTCAAGGTGCATATGAGTCTTGAGAGTAGAGAAGGCATCTTGATGTATTATTGTGAATATCTTAGTTGTGGCTAAGCCATTGTGTAGTCAATGTCTGGTGTCTCTTATGCTTTTAGTTACATGCTACTTTACTTTTTAGATGTCATCCTCTCTTCAAGACTTTCTTATGATTGTTTTTGGGCCTCAATTTGCCTCAGGCACAATAATCATTACTAAAGTTTGTTTGGGCCTTGAAAGGATTCTCCACTGCGACCATATTAACAATCATTGAGGCCTAATAGGTTGTATTGAATTTAATTTTTTAAGTGCTTACCATGAACCTTGTTTGCCCTGGTTTAGGAATTCCCCAATTTTTGCATGAAAAGGTGGTTTTCGAAACTTGCTCCATCCATACTAGTATCATTATGTAGTGAAACCTTTTTTCATGCTAACTTTTCTTTCAATTACCTGTTATGAGGAATTTTCAAGTGTCCACACTTATTTATTCATGTTAAAAGCTAATAGACACATAATTATTTGGGTTACTGCATTACAAGTTTATTCCAACTGACTTGTAATGTTGCAAAATTCATTTGTCATTTTCAATTTTTTATCATTGATTGTAGAGTAAAAAAGCTGAAAAGTCAAACTTATTTTTTTGGCACATTTTGAAATTTAATTCTTTCTGTAGGCTTGAAAATCTGGATCTAATGATGAAACATGGATTCAATGTGTGGAAAGTCCATACTTAACATTTGGAAGCATTTTTAGCGAGATTGGTGGCACAAATCATTTTATATTCTATTAAATTAAGTATTTTTCATTTGATGTATGATGAAATGTAGGACAAGATGTTTGCCTTTGTGATTTTTATAATGAAGGTGTAAATGTCACATTCATGGATAGAATGTGTGGGATATGATAGAAAATGTTTACTTTGGAGGCATCCCTCTTTTGCTGGAGAAATATAGTTCCTCACTCACTTGCCTATTAGGTGTTCCGAGTGACGATGTTGGTTCATTATCATTCCCCCGTGGATTTCCCCTCTCCTGCCTGTGTTTTCATATGGAATATGGTAGTAAATGCCAACTGAAATCCCCGATAGTAAACCCAAGGGACTACAAGATATTTGATCTTGAGACCTTTGAACTTTTACACAAGAGCATCAATAAATTGAGCTAACCGGGCTCACTACAGGTATATTTCTTTTCTCAATAAAAAAATTGTGGGATCCCCCTCTTGTTGGTATATCTGGATGGAGGGTAGGTCACCCACCAACCACAATAGTGGATGGTAATCCTACTAGAATCAGCCAGACTTCAAACTTCAGCCAGATTAAAACTGGGGATCTCGTGGTGAACTCTGCCTTGAAACAGTCCATTTGAACCAATTGAACCAACCCACTGGGCCCATACTAGAGTTATCCTATGTCTATGAGGGATCGAATTGTTTTACACATTAGTGATCGTAAACCATTGTTATGTCAATTAATACCTCTTGCAGACAAGAGAAATCTCCCTAGTATTCAACGAATAGCTAGAAACAAACATCTATTTGAAAACCTTTTTCTCTAGACTAATTTCATTTCAGAATTATTATAGGAAAGAAAAAAGAGGACATGCCCCTGCCTTGAAATCCAACGTTCGATGCAGTATTTTATCTTGTCACTCCAATATGGCTTATTTAATAAGTATAACCTGCAATCAAAGACAAGACAAAAGAATCAAAGCATCTTCAACATATAATAATTAAGAAAATATAATCCAACTTAGTGATCAAGGAGTCTAAGTATTGATATTATTCAATAAGCATAAGAACAACTCAATGATAAAAATAGATCCATATGTATTATCTTGAATAAAAAGAGTAATCTTACAACCTAATGCCTTGATGTTGTACATATTTCTCCCGGGGTCATGAACAATCATTCCTCCTTCAATTTGACAAGCCTTCCTCTTTGAATATCAACAGAGAGTTATGGACATAAGGGTGTGATAAATCTCATGCCAACAAAAATTTACTAGTGTAGAAAGTAAGCACGCTTGGGAATTGTCTTCAACAATTACTTTTACAATCTCAGCATCTACCCTTCAACCTGAAACTTGAGCTCAATTTATAAGGAAATGTAGGTAGTTTCAGTTCCATGAATAGGGAGAAGGATTCCTCTAATTAAGGGATTTAAGCTCCATGGACCAAGGGATAAGTTCCATGAGTGGAGGGATAAAGCTCGAATTGATCGCGACTCTAGAAGCTTCCAGTTGGGAGAATATTCGACCATCTAGGCTTCTAGAATTTACGTTTTATTTTATTTTTATTTTTACGGGAGTCCACAAGTAATAGTAGCAAAACGTGCAGGGGTTGCCTAAGTTTATAGACCAAAAATCCATGGACATGCAGGAAAAGGCTAGAAAAAGTTTGTAGGTAGACTTTTAAGGGTTTTACAAAGATTTTCTCCAATTCCAAGTCTTGTTTCACGAACATTAAGGTTTTTGACTTCTAAGGGAACATGATATAGGTGGTGATAGACCTATATGGACAGTCAAATGTCATGGCGACAAAATGACATGTAACAGATTGCCCCCTAAAGTGAAAAGTCTGAGGTTATTATGAAGAGTGAAGTGCTTTATCATTCCTAGGATTGGATTGGAGACACCAGTTGAAAACCTATAAAAACATTCAATGCAAACATATATATATATATATATACACACACACACACAGATATATATATATATCACCACTGAGGTAGGCATTCCCATACTAAGATCAAAACTAACTAAATTTTCTGGTACATATATGGCTTCAATATTACATAAAAAGTAGACACAATATGGGTGCAATCATCTGTCATGAGTAGCCTAATGTATCATGAATAATAAAACTCCTCATAACCTAGATGGTGGAAACTAGATCCAGGGTCTCGATTTCCGCGTACAAATCTATCCATGCGATTGATTGTGTCGAAGTCGCACATGGTAGAAACCACTTGATTATCGGTCAGTGATGTGAAATGTTAACAAGTGTGAGAGAAAACATCAATAACGAAAATGGTTCTCAAAGTACTCTAGTACAATATATGAAGTTTTAATAAATGATTTGCAGTTAAACACTCATAGAATCATTCGATAGAAGGTCAATGATGCAACCTATTGTCAAAGACGAGAAACCTGCCATTAAGGCATGCAGATCCCAAGGTACTCATAGGATTCTAGATCAAATTTCCAGATGATGAGCTAGCGTCAATAGAAAGAGATTCGTCGTAGGAAAGGCCACGACATGAAACCATTAGATCAATTTTTTAAGAAATATTTGCAAGGACTGACTTAGGGATGGTCAACGTGAATGGCTAGAAATGTTTACAATGAATGGTTTATTTGAAATTTCTGTTGAACACATAACAACACTACAGATGGCTTGGCAACATTTAACCTAAAGCTAATACCCAGAAACCGGCTGAAGACTTTCAATGTGGTTTGATTAACTATTATAAAAATGATTCCCAACCTAGGTACAAGTGTGACAAAGTGTCGTGTTCAAGAGTGGCATGCTTCTTTCTAAACAAGGGTGACAACTCGATTCTTTTTCTCTCTTTCCCCCCCACCATTACTGGCAAGTACTTTTTTATTTTTGACAAGCTTGAGAAGGATAGCATTTTCTTGTTTGTGTAAGCTCATCCTTCAAATGAGTCCATCTTAGTATTAAAATCAAACCCTATGAAGGAGTCGTTAGATCATGTTTGTAATTGACAGGTCTTTTACTATTAAATTTTAACGATTCCAGTATAGGATAAACTTGGTGTTTTTCAATTTTAGGAAGTCAGAAGAAAAACATAAGTAAACTCCATGGTTGTTCTTTTTCGTAAATTTAGTCTCTCGGGCCCGAAAAGGGATAAAATAATGTAGGAGAGAACTCTATTGACCATGATTAGTCAATGTATACATTTTTCATAATTATTCCATTCCAGTCTGAAAAAGGCGTAAACTTATACTGAAAGGATGATTGTTCATTTACTTTAATGAGTTCGAATAGTCAAGTACTTGGTGATATTTTAATATTTAGAGAGTCTGAAAAGGGCTTAAAAGAGAACTCCAGGGTTTCGCTTTTTCGTAATTTTACAAAGCCCAGAAAATGGATAACAGTATACTCAGTGTAAAAATAATTATTTTCACCAAAAAATCCTGTATCCTACACAAAAACTCAAAACATTACACATACTTGTTTCCAAGAAGTAAAAATGTTTTAAAAAATGACCCTTTAAAGTGAAAAATAAATAGAAAATAATATTTTATTCATTTAAAAACTATAAAAAGGAGTTAAAACAAAATCATTTTCACCTTTTGTGTTCAGAGCAGTGTATTGAGAGATTTTGGCTAAAAATTTCTGGAGTAGATATCAAGAGAACCAATTGTCCATTCTTCGAATCATTAAAACCAGGTAATCCACATCATCATAATCTTCATTTCTATCTATTTCATTTTTCTTTTTGAGTCTTAATTTAATTTTTTTGGAGGATTTTGTGTTTAAAAATGTGCTCTCGGGGGTCTGAAGGTAATTCACGTGATAATTGCGGACACCGATAATTTTTTAAAGAAAAAAATATCAGGCTGCCATGGGTTTTGTGTAGAGTGCGTGCAGACATTTGCACTGTCTGCTCACAAAACCTGCGAGGGTGCCATGAACATTTTAAAATTAAAAATTTCTCTTAAAAATGGTTCAAGTTTTATTTCAAATGGTGTTTAACTTTTTAATGTGTTGATTTGTAGGTTGTTCCACCATATTGGAGTGGCGAGAACGTGAACATGAGCTTATAGACAATGAAGAATTGTGGTTTATATAAATTATGGGCTATCCATGGAATTAAGGCACAAGAAGAATTGATGACATGGCTCATAAATCCATTCGAGGTTCAAGACCAATGCTTCATAATTGGTGACCACTAGCTCAAAATTGAGCTAGAGGACATTTATTTCCTTACCGGATTGTCCCATAGAGGAGGAAGGATATCCTTATTTGGGGCCAAATAGGGAGGTCTTCTCATTGCCAGCTACAAAAAATAGTGTTGTAGTAATGAGGCAGAATTAAAGGAAAGTCGCATAGATATTAAAATTATCTTGTGATTGGATCTCAAAGTGATAGCATTTATAGTAACCAGATTGTGCGAGAGTTAAGCTCTGCATGTGGCCACTAAATCACAAATTCAAACCGCAGTAGAGTGTTTTGGAGGGACTAGATTTAAATAGTGTGAAGGAGTATTAGCTAATATGAAAGTCCAATTAACTAGAGAAAAGAATGCGAAGTTGAAAAACTTTGGGTATGGTGCCATTCTCATTTCATTTTATTTAGAGAGAATCCTGCTTCTCGCTCCTCAGTTGATTCCAGTAGATCATGGGGAACCTCGAGAACCTTGGATGGTACAGTGGGTGGCATTAATGGCTCTCCATGGTGGCGATGGTTGTTTAGTGGTTCAGTTTACTCTGACATACTTTATGTGGCTTAGGAACCAAGTATTCACCATCGAAGACTTCCCTTATGCAGGAATGGATTACAGAGCTAATCTTGAAACATCTTTGCCTCCGGGGGCATAGTTGGATGAGACAGGTAAGCGAATTGTTTCGATGTTTTTAATATAATTTTTATTTATTTTTTATCATCCAATAAGGGAAAAAATTTTAAATGCAAATTTTGATTCACGACAACCAAAAACACTTCGTCGTTTTGATAGGTGGCAAGCACAGCCTATAGCACCTCCATAGGATTAGGCAGCAGAGATCCTAGCAGACATGGAGCATAACCTTGAGAGGTTGACCATAGAAATTCCCGAGACATGAACAAATGATATTCCTCTCAGGCTTCAGAGACACGTGACAGGTGTTCCAGGTCCATTTATGAGATTTCTGCGCAAGGTGGCCCCTGCTATAGTCTATTACCATGATCATCATCATGGATAGTGGATGATCATTATGGATCGACATTCTTGTTTTTTTAATCAACATATATTAGATCATAAGGTGTTTGAACCTATGATCACAGACGATGTAATATTTTTTGAAGACAAACCTATCTATGCTAATGATATTACTTCTTTCTCTAAGTATATTGTTCAACATGGATTGAATGTTGTTTTGGTTTACTTTGTTAATGTTGCAAATGTCTATTTAGAACACGATTAGCTAATGCATCGGCCAATGTGTTTAAATTTCTTGAAATATGTTTATATTCAATATAATCAAATTTTTGCTCCAAGATATAAACCTTCAAAAATAATCTCAATAACAATGGATTTCTAATTTCATATACCTTGTCTAAATGTAATACAATGAGTTCTGTAACCAACCTAATGATCAAACATCGAATACCAAATGAAATGACATCAAATAATAACTCAATGACTGTGCTATATTCTACAATATTGTTCATTGTTTGACCAAGTCATACCCCATGAATAGAAGCTAACTCATCGGTGGGTGAATAGATAACCCAAGATGTGGAAGAGATATTCTGTATACTATGACATGTTCCATCAACGAAACCAATGTATGTTTGAAGGGATGTGGAAATTTGTAATATCAAGAGTAATCAAGATAAGTAGCAATAGTATTAACAACAAAACTAATCTAGGCACACTTATATAATCTAAGGCACACCATTCTAAAAAGTAACTATTGTACAAGAGAGATATTCACATGAAAGTCAAGCATAATATCTCTTAAGATAAAGACCGTTTGTAGGCTTATCTAAAGAGACCTCGTCATAATCAGTTAATTCATAGGCTCCTTTTGCAAGCACATGCTTGACAATGCAGGGACCATTCCACACCAGTTCGAATTCTCTAGTGCCTAGATTAGCGTTAGCTTGTTCGTATACTAAAACTAGGTCACCTTCTAAAAAAACACGAGGGTTAACACTTTGATCATACTGAGCTTTCACACATTTCTTATGAGCTTTGGTAGACAATGTAGTGGTGCACCAAGTCTCATCTAATTGTGCTAAGTAAATAAAGTGTTTTTCCTCTTCAGAGGTAGTTAGTAACCACTGAATGGCTAATTTGAGTGACGGTATTTCGCATTCAATGGGTAATAGAGCTTCTTAACCATAGACAAGTTGAAAAAGAGTGAACCCTGTGGTAGTTTTTTCTGAGTTTCATTATGCCCATAGTGCCAAAAAAATCTTGGTATGCCAATTCGATTTGTGAATTCCAATAATCCATTTAATCATGGTGGTAAAAACCTTGTTGATGGCTTCAACTTGACCATTAGCCTGCGGGTAATATGGAGTAGAATTATCATGGCGCAGGCCAAGTTGATCAAAAATTTTGGTCATCATAATATCTCGAAAATGACTCCCATGGTCTGTGATAATAGCTTGAGGCACACCGAAACAAGAAATCACATGATTGAATAAAAAATAGTTGCAGTTTTTCCATCTACCACGAATGTAGGCATCACCTCGGCCCATTTGGTCAAGTAATCTACATCAAGAATAATATACCCATGCCCCCTAGCCGAGTGAGGGTTACATGTAATGAAATCAATGCCACATTTCACAAAAGGGCCGACAACAATGATTGGGTGAAGAGGATATGGAGGCACACGCATATTTCGATCAAAAAATTGGCAGTTGTGGAATTTTTGGACTGCAATAATACAATATTTGAATAAGGATGGCCAAAAATAAAAATCACGTAATATCTTTTTAGTCGTGGAAAACCCAGACCAATGAACACCACGCACTCCATAGTGGCAATCATTCAAAACTCTTTCAGCCTCTTAATGATTTATACATTGTCGAAAAACATAATCCACACCATGACAATAAAGAGTGTCTCCAACATAATTGTATTGCTGGGATTGATATCAAATTCTTCGTCGATTTGAACGTGAAAGCTCTAGGAAAAAGGTTGGGTTTGAATACATATAATGATATCTCCATACCATGGATCTAATGTACTGGTAAGAAATAGAGATTCTTCTACAATGGGATTCTCTACCACAATTTTTGTCTCAGTATTGGGAAAGTCACACATAAGCTCCACAAAAACTGATGATTTCTTTGATTTAGATTTCTATAATTCCAAATCAAACTCTTGTCGGATAAAAATCCATTAGGATTATTTCCCCCCAAGTAAATGTTTTGTCAATATATACATCATTGGGTCACAATTAGATATCACAGTTGTTTTACGTAACAGTATGTAGTGATGGAATCGTAAGGCCAATTTCTCCACATGTGAATATTTGATTTCCATTGAATTTAGATTCCAAATTAGATAATAGATCACATGATCATTGTAAGATTCATCCTCTTGAACCATAACCATTCCAATGTTGGAATCAAGGATAGCTAAGTATAAAAAGTAGTCCTAGTGGTAATTGGGTGGATGCAATAACGCTGCATGGGTCAATGCGTGTTTTAGTGAATCAAACGATTTATCAACAATCTCATCCCAAATAAAAGGAACACTTTGTTTCAAAAACCGGGTAAAACCTTTTGTTAACTCAGCATAGTTCGGGATAAACCTATGTGAAAAATTTGCTTTCCCTTGCAAACTTTGGAGTTGGAAAAGTGTGGAAGGAGGAGGTAAATTGATGATGGCCTCAACCTTCGAGGGATCGACACGAATGCCATCTTTAGAAACGATGACTCCAAGTAATCGTCCTGATTGCACATAAAAAAACACATTTGTGTAGGTTCAAATGAATCTTGTAATGCTTACATCTCATGAAAATAGCTCATAAGTGTGTAGGATGATCGTCTCTGCATAAAGAGTGAGCAGGTAAATCATCCAGATAAGGCTATACAATATGTTTGATATCATGAAAAGCATAATACATATCCCTTTGAAAAGTTACACCAACATTTTTTAATCCTAAAGGTAATTTGCAATAAGAAAATGTTCCCCAAGGACATATAAACATTGTTTTTGGTTGATCAACAGGGATTATGTTGATTATATTATAACCAGAAAATCCATCCATAAATGAGAAAATTTCATTTCTGGCATGATCATCGATAATTTGATTGATATAGGGTGTAGGATAATTTTATTTTGGACATGCTTTATTAATATCCATATAATCCATGCATACTCTTATAGTACCTTGTTTCTTCATAACGGGAACTATATTAGATACCCAATATTTTAATGAAATTATATAAATAAATCTTGCTCGTAATAGCATTTCAACTTCAACTTTGATAGCAACAACTTTTCGCAGATGTATTCAACGTAATATTTGTCTAATAGGCTTGGCATCTGGGAATGTCTTAATTTCATGAAATACAATCTTAGGATCGATTCCTGGCATCTCTTTGTAAGACTAGGCAAATACGTCTCAGAATTCTTGAAATAGGGCTTTGTATGTGTTAATATCTTCAATTGTACAAGAAGTGCCTATATGAATGTTTTCAATAATTCCAGGTTTAACTGATATGTCGATAGGAATTGTTGTAGAAATATTTCCCAAATTAGTATAAGAATCCAAATGTGTAATAGAAATGGGATTATGTGATTCCTTGACATAATAAATTGTAAAAATAGACGAAAATCATTCTCAAACCTATCAAAATCAAGTAAAAAGAAAGATCTATGATGTAGATGATGCCAAGGTAGTTCATCCAATGACAAAAATTCGCGACTACTTTCATCGGTGTGAAACACATGTTGAAAGGGATCAAAAAGTGATGTCAAGGTTGAATTTTATAGTGAAGAAGGTTCTTTGGTGATCACATTCATTTGACAAGGAGTAGTTGAAAGTGTGTCAAAATATGACTGGCACTGCTACAAATTCCATTTCAAAAGGACTCAAAGGCATCTGGCCATCGAAAGTTTCTAGTTCTGATTCTAAAGGCACTACCCAAGTGTCATCGAATGGTATAGTGCTTGATGAGATCATATTGATGTTGGAAATGGTATGCGGTACGTTGGGTGGAAGCATAGAAAAATTTCCCATGAGAACGGAATCCTTTACTAATCCTACACCAACATATTCGTAAGGCACAGTCGTTTGTCCAAAATGTTGGATACTGTCTATAGAAGCGGGGTCTGATGAATAATATGACAACTGATTGATTTTCACAATCTTTCCTTTATGAGGAAACATGATTAGTCGAAAGATGGATGAAATGACAACATTCATGGCATGAGACCAACTATGACCCAGAAGAAGGTTGTAATCAAGAGGGGCATCAACAACTTCCACATCTAGGTTAACGGTTTTACCTTCTACTTCTATAGGTAGATCTTGGAGTATTTAGTAAGGATGAGATCCTCTTCCATCAAAGGCTTTAAGGATTTTTTGGGATTGGTTGAGTGTTGTAGAACCAAGAATTTTCCAACAGTTTAACGACATTATGCACGTGGATGCTCCTTCATCAATTATAGTACGAAAAACTCGTTTGGATTTGACTAATAATAGAATATGAAAAGCCATCTAATGAGGGAGTATCGGTGTAAAATTTTTGAGATCAAAGACCATGAGGTTAGAATCCTAAGGATCGATAGCTCCGATAGCTGATACTAGTAATTTCCTTCGTGGTGGACATGATTTTAGCACTTCTAAGGCTGACATTCCTTAAGGGGATATCGTCAAATATTCAACATTGTTGTAATTCTGAGCATCTCTTGCATGTGGATTGAAAGTTGACTTTTGAGGTACACCTTTAGCAGGTGGATTAATCACTAGACCAAGATTAGGTTTCTCTATTTGAAGTGTTTTAGAAACTGAAGGAGATATAGCTAGTTTTTTACTAGAATTTTCTGTCTCTTTACCAATTATAGCATTTTTAGTTCTATAATCTTGACATATCATCGCAACCATAACTTGAGACATCATTAAAATATCTGCTGATGAATTTGAAGAAGATCCTATCATTTTACTGTCTTGAGTAGGAAAAGGATCCTTCAATATAGTGGGTGTGGTTTAACCTTTGAAAAACTTGGAGACCTCGGATCGATGTGGGCACTCTTTGGTATAGTGATCCTCTTCACAGATAAGATAAGGATAACGAGGCTTCCAATTTTCATCAGTTGGTTCATTCTTTTCATTTTTCTCTTTGGGAGATGTAGTTTGTTTTTTTTTATTCTTTCCTTTATTCTTATTACTGGTTTTAGATTTAGCTGTAGATGACTCTACAACATGGATGTCAGCAAACATATCAAGGGAAGAATCTCCTTTTGGTGAATCTAGTAAAGTTATAATGGGAGAAGTAGTTTTGGATGATTTCCTCTTACTCTTGTTAGTGCTAACTGAACAAATTACACCGTATATAGCATGAGAACCAAAAGGAGTTGCAGTTATTTGACCTGAACACGGTAAGTCAAGAATTTTTTTGTATAAAGTACCAGACTATGTATATACAAGATATAAGTATTGTGCTTGAGCTATGACCTGTTATTCTCTAAAAACACCTCCCTTAGCCACATCTTCTGTGATCTTTGGAAGTAACGATTTGATGCCAATATCTAATCTGTAATAAAAAATTTCACTAAACATTGTCTACGTCTCCATTCATGTATGTGATCTGAAATGTATGTAGACATAGATTGTTTTAATGAAGTCAAGAGTTTCGTGCCATTGTTGTAACCGACTGAAAACTGAAAGTTTGTTAAAAACGTTGTTGCTAACGTGTTGAAATTCTTGAATGAGCCACGTGGTAGTTCAATATACCACTTTGCGTCTAAACCTAGCAGTGTTCTTTGAAACAGACTTAATCGAATGGAATGATCGATTAAAGAGTTGGATGTGCACTAGAAGTGGTAATTCATGACATGGTTTGATGGGTCTTCTCCTGATTTACCTTCGAACTTAGGAATATTACTGGGCAACTTATTCGACATTGGTGGCCAAAACAGAATATAATAAATCAGATCGTTCATGAGGTGTGAAAAATATGGTAAATCCAAAGTTGCAATGAATGGTAACCGACGGTTAGGGTCTTGTTGAGAAAATTGATAACCTTGAGGGACTATACTAGTACCAGGAGGAGGATATCTAGGGTAACCTGGAATAGCTTGTGCAGTTGGGATTGGAATTCCTCCAGGAAAACCAGGGCTACTGTACCATCCTGAGGTTGAGCTGGTATCTGATATGTGTAACCAGGGTACGGTTGATGTTGGTGTACTGGATTTTTTCCTACAGGTCCATATTGATATTTCCCTTGATATGGCTGATAAACAAACTGACCTGTATAAGGTTTGATTGTTACAATTGTACTTATACTAGGTTTCCCTGCAGATTTTTAAACAGTAGTCTGAACCGTAGGTCCAGGTTGATGAGAACTGACTTGAGGGATTGGTTGTGATACGGATGTCGTTGTTAATTTAGGGGCTATAGAAATAAGAGCTCCATAAATTCCAGGGATAGGTGTACTAAGTTGTTGAACAGAAGTTCATGCAACAGTTTGGGGTGGAGTTCTAGGTGTACTCGGACTAGGTTGCTGAATACTACTAGGTGTAGATACCTGAGGAGTAATTTGAAGCATAGGTTGGATAGGTTATTGGATTTTAGCATAACTAATTGGCTGACTAGGCTGATTATAAGGTACTTGCACAGTAGGTTGCAAATTTTGTTGATTCAACGACGGGGTCCACATTATATTTACTCGAGGATAAGAAGTTCCCATTGAATGTTGTGATGCCTAAGATGGACCATAACCAGGTTGATAATTCAAAACGTAATTTTGATAATTTTTTGGATAATTTCCGCTAAAAGGTTGAACTCCTTGAAACAATTATTGTTCCTAAAAAAACTGCGGCCCTAAAGGAGATTGTTGTCCTTGGAAAGGTTGTTTCCCTGGCATAGGGTACTGCCCTTGAAGAGGTTGTGGACCCTGAATTGAGTACTGCCCTTAAGGTTGATATTGTCCTTGAGGTACATACTGCCCTTGAGGTATGTCCTATCCTTGAGGTTGCCCCCTATTTGGTAAATTACTACTTTCAGGGCCAGGGTTAGGAATGTTTCCAGACATCATGTATACTTGTTCTATGTTAAAATTTTTGGTATGAGATTCATTGGGACCAGGTGATTGTACAAGCTTTTCGGGATAGGGAGATGCTCCTGAGAAAGTACTAGAAGGTGACTGGTATCCTGAAGGAACAGATGGAACACCATACAAAAAAAATTCTAGCGATGAAGAAAACATGGATGAATCACTAGACATATTTAATGAAGGTCTATAATTACCTCTGGGTATGGCGTAAAAAAGAATGCGTGGTGGCGAATAATTGAGACCAGTATTGTGTAGAAAGTTAGTTAACTGAGAATACCAAGGATATTGTTTGAAAGGGCTACAATAGTAAATCGATTCACTTTGCCTTAGATCTAAATATTCTTGACGTGAAGGAAGTATAACCTCTTCTTTTGTGTCATTAATCTCTTCGACACTAATGAGGCTAGGAGGAAGGTTCTTAGTGATGCGAAGCTTCACTCTAGGTTAATGAGGATGACCAGGGGTTTGGGTTATGAACTTCGAAATAGGCTCAAATGTAGTAGGTTTAGTTTCAGGTTCAGTAGCTGATAATTCACTAGTTGTGGAAGCAAGTTCAACTAGTTCATAAATTTCTAATTTTCTTTGATAACTTTCTGTTGTTTGAGGTTGATCTACTTCATAATCAAGATGTATTATTACTAATGTTTCCTCTTGTTCAGTTGATCCGGTCCTTGATGGTTGTCCTCTCTCAGATTTAAGCTTTTCTAACTGACTTGGTGTGGACTCAAGTGGTTTCCCCTGAATTCTACGGGAGTGTCTCGATAATTCAGCCACAGTTAAAAGCTTAACATATGAAATCAAACAAAATTTCAACAAAATAAACCTAGATTCACTATGGAAACAATCAAATTGAACACATCCCTACAAAATCTAAGAGATAATCCACACTCAAACAATATGTTTCCACACTAAAAACACTAGTTGGTGATGAAATCCAACATCGTAGAATTCTAATGTGGAAAACTGGCGGTTGGAATAGTTACCCCGACAACCAGCTTAATGAAACAAACCAATGCAAGTCCCTCCACTTATTCCATCTCGAAGTAAATATTACCCTCTAGAAAGTCCAAGTGAGTCTAGTCGACATCTGTTCCAGGTACAGTGGGACCTTCCCTCCACCGTCACCTTGGGAAAAATCCTAAAGATTATGGTCACTAAGGTCACCAACAAGAACAAGTGTACTTGGGGGAACAATCTACGATCCGATATACATGCAAGGGAAAAGTATCAAGCTCAATCCCCTTAAAGGCTCCTCAATATGGTAAAAACCTGAGGTTTGCCAACAAATGACCCCAGGCTCCTTGACAATGGTCTATCTAAGGTTTAGTGTTTGTATTATGTGCACATCTGTTATCTTTCCTAATGATATGGGTACGATTACCTCACTGGTTCTTACATGATCTCGTGCTTGACTCTTTTAAGATGAGCTTCCCAGAGCACAAATGCTACAATTGGATTTTCCTATTGTAAGATGCTACTTGTTTGTTTAAACTATCTTTGAATGTTAATTACAACCTATTCCAAAACACTAGCCTAAGCTATGTTGGTGGAATGAGCCCTAGAAAATGTAAAATATCTAGATTGATTTTATTAACGTGTCTTTTTTAATTTGGCTTTTTCTTAAGACATAAGGTATGGAGTTGAAACTTTAATGATGTTTGTGACCTGACTCAAAAATACGCTAAATGCATCTAAATGAGAAGTGAAACTCTTTTCTTCTCAATGAAACTCATTTAAGGGAAATATTGAGATATCTAACAATTTTCAAAGTACCAATTCTTTCATTCATAAAAAAAATCTTGAAAATAAGATGCATTCATAAAGAACTCAATTCACAAAAATGATCAATTACTCTTTCAAATTAAATTCCTTCAACAATTAGATCATAAAATACAAATCAATAAACAAACTATTTCCAAAAGAAAACAATATCTAAAGACTCTAAAAACATAAAATTCAAAATCAAAGAAAAATCTAATTTTGAAGTCTATCTCGAATGTTCAAGGAAATTTTCTCCTAGTTTGTGATCAGACTAAGAAAAATTTCTACTTATCTCAGTAGAAATGAAAACATCCAAAAATGCTTCAGTGTGATATCAAACTTTGGTAAGATAAAAGCTCTTCCAAATTTGCAAATGAAAAATGGATCAATTTTCATAAAAGTAAGGTTTGCAATGATTTTAATGGCTCAGAAAGACAATATCATCATACCAGTAAGCTGAGGTAAATGAAGGTATTCTGTATGGAGAAACAATAAAGTAGGGCAAACTTCTTACTGATAAGATGAAAATAGGATGATAAATCACAAAAATGCAAAATTTGTTGAAAATAAATTCACACATAAGATTTGACAGCTAAGATAGACTGGGGAAAACACAAAAAATCAGGTGATCTGGCTCTAAAAAAGATAATTTTCATTTTTTCAAAAAAATCGAGGGGTGTGTAGTTTCTAATGGAAAATAGAGAGGATCTGCACTATTTTGAATTGAAAGTTGCAGAGGCCACCACACTGTTTTCAGTTGAAAACAACGGAGGCAAGGAAAAATTCAGAAAAAATAAATAATCAGCTTTTCTTTTTTAGGGATTCTTAAAAGTTATCTACCCAACCCAATCTTAGATAAGTCAAAATCTGAAAAATCTAAAATTCAAATTAAAAAACAAATAAAGAAATCTAAGTTCTAGTTCCCAAGTGGAGTCGCCATTTTTTTATGCAGATTAATGCCTCTTACGAACAAGAGCGATCTCCCTAGTATTCAACGAATAGCTAGAAACAAACATCCATTTGAAAACCTTTTTCTCTAGACTAACTACATTTCATAATTATTATAAGAAACTAAAGAGGACATGCCCCTACCTTGAAATCCAATGTTCGATGCAGTCTTTGATCTTATCACTCCAAAGTGGCATCTTCAATAAGTAGAACCTGCAATCAAAGACAAGACAAAAGAATCAAAGCATTGATCAAGAAAATCTAGTCCAACTTATTGATCAAGGAGTCTAAGTATTGATGTTATTCAATAATCATAAGAAAAACTCAATGAGAAAAAGAGATCCACATGTATTATCTTGAATAAAAATAGTAATCTTACAACCTCATGCCTTGATGTTGTATAGATTTCTCCCGGGGTCCTAAACAATCATTCCTCTTTCAGTTTGAAAAGCCTTCCTCTCTGAGTACCAGCAAAGATTTATGGACACAAGGGTGTGATCATTCTCATGCCAAAAAAATTTACTAGTGTAGAAAGTATGCACTCTTGGGAATTCTCTTCAGCAATTACTTTTACAATCTCAACATCTGCCCTTCAACCTGAAACTTGAGCTCAATTTATAGGGAAATGGAGGTAGTTTCAGTTCTATGAAGAGGGGGATGGATTCCTCTCATGAAACGATTTCAGCTCCGTGGACCAAGGGATAAGATCCATGAGTAGAGGGATAAAGCTCGAACTAATCGTGACTCTAGAAGCTTCCAGTTGGGAGAATATTCGACCAGCTACGCTTCTAGAATTTACTTTTTATTTATATTTATTTTTTACGGGAGTATGCAGGTAATAGTAGAAAAACGTGTGGAGGTTGCCATAGTTTATAGGCCTAACATCCATGGACCTGCAGGAAAAGGCTAGAAAAAGTGCGGAGGTAGAATTTTAAGGGTTTTTATAGAGCTTTTCTCCAATTCCAAGACTTGATTGAGGAACATTAAGGTTTTTGACTTCTAAGGGAACATGATATAGGTGGAGATAGACCTATATGGACAGTCAAATGTCATGGTGACAAAATGACATGTAACAACAGTGGAAATGATATTTTCCACAAGAGTCTTTTGCCACTTATATATATTCTTGTTCAAAGGAATAAATTGTTCTATGTAACTTGAATGAGGATAACTCTTTTGTAAGTAATATAATGCTCATTCAATATGCATAATAAATGAGGAGGGAGTGTTTCCAAGTGTTTAGAGTCAAGAATAAAGAAGATAAATAGGTTCCAAAGTGGTATGACAACAAAAAACTTGCACCTCTAAATTTGTCTATTTTTAGTTGTAATGAAAGTCTCTTTACATGAAGAGATCAACCAGTTTTCTTTTGGTCATGAAGAGGTTGAGTGTGGTATTGAGGCAAGAGGATAAAATGATGCTGATGCAGATGATGAGGGGGAAGAGAGTCTTCAAATATTGACTAAGGATAATGAGAATGTTCCCGAAGCCAGTGATTTTCATGATGATAATTCCAAATATAGCTCACATAGTAGTGATATAAGCTTTAAGAGTCCAACCGTAGATGAGGATTCCTAATGTTCAAATTATAACGGACAATGGCTTCCTGGTGCTGAGGGGAGGGTTGCAAACAGTGTCTGATTTACTCTTGATACTCAGAGAAATAAAAGTGTGCTCTACATGAAAAAATTGTTTTCTTAAAGCTACTACAGTGACTTCAAAAACATATACAATTGATTTGTAGCCAAGGACATGAATTGTACCATGTTGCAAATCAAGTGCTAGTGTTCCATAACAATCCAACCAATTTCATGGAGGAGTAATGACTTTAGGTCCCTTTTCCAAAGAGCTCCCAATCATCATTTTTTTAACATGAAAAAAAATGATTTCCCATAAAGAGACGTGGGTGCCCCATACTCAGGGTATTATCACATACTAATGAATACAACAAGGGGATATCTTGACAAATAGCTTCACCTCGAGGCTTTCTGCTGCCAAGAAAAATTCCAAGAATGGAACTTTACCTACTGAAACGAGTCTCTTTACCAACTTCCATTCACTTCATAGGGAAGAGCTACTCAAACATATTTAAGAATCACAAATAATGGTTTACTCTAGAATATGTACAAGAAATTTAGATATTGTCTGGAAGAGACTATTACAAAATGAATCTAGAGTGAGAAAAAGTGGCTATCATGAGTCATGACTACTCAAAGATGGGGGTGTTGCAACTCAGTATTATGGTTAGAGTGCTCTATAGAAGTGAGGAGGTTGAAATTTTAGTTTTACCTATTGTTTCATATGTGTTCTCCCACAGAATAGGTGCAACAATGATGAACAAATTTGCACCAAAAAATATGTACCAGCCTCAGATTTTGTGCAGCCTTGGGTTGCTACAAGGTTGAGCTGGCACAATTAGAATTTTATTTTCTAGTTTAGGAAGGAGCTCACTGTTTTTTATTTAGCAGGAATTTTTTCAATATTTTTTAAGGCATAGTTTCTAAGTTTTGACAAAGTGCATGAGCTAGAGGATGTTCCAAATTTATCTAGGTGTTGGTTCCTAGGAAAAGATATCATGTATGCCTAGGCACACCTTTTTAGTTAGCCAGTTGTAAGAATTGATATTCCTAATCTTGTTGAACCACAAGGATGGTATGTTTTTGTAATTCCTTATCATTTTATTCTTCTATAAAATAAAGATAGGGTAGTGGTGTTGTTTATTTAGTTTTGAGCTATTGATTTGTAATCATATTCTTCTTCCCATCAATTAAGATATGAGAAATTGTGTGCAGTTAAGTCTATATGATATTTGTAATTTCTAAAGCTCTGATTATTCAAATTTAGTACATTACAACGTGTTATTGCAAAGCTTGTTAATTTTTTTTTTCAGACTTACGTGTTTATAGATCTAGGACTGTATTTTCTACTATGTGCATAGGAGGTTAAGTTCTTAGTTTCCTAGTGGTTAGGGTTTCATTTTAGGAATGCATATCTGCATACCATGTTCTAAAAATTTAGCAGGGTATCAGAGCATATTTTTTGATATTTTACAATCTGTCTATGGAATGGAATACTACTTGTGAGAGGAAGTTGTTGGAGGTTCTTAGTGTCTCTAATGCCCCAACTTAAACAATTGAAGATAAATTGTAATTGAGATATGTTTTGGTGCCTGTGAGAGGGTTTTGGGTGAGATGCTTGTGAGATCCCAATGAAGTAAACGTTGTTTATGACTAGGCGAGTTTATATGCACCCGTGATATGTTTCCGGTACAATTTCCCCCCCTATTGGTTGATTTGTTTGGTTGAGGTGTGTTCCATGAGTTATATATATGACTAGTCACTAGTCTTGGTCTTAGAGTGTGATTGTCTAGTGTGTGCATCCAACTTTACACCTTGGAAGTGCATTCTAGAGATTCTGTTAGAGGAGGTTGATATGTGGTATTTTTTGGAGGTTAAGGTGACAAATACTACCAACCATGTGTATTTGGGTTAATACACTAAGAAGATGACTAAACTGAAGATTTCTTGATTTTGTGAAAGATCATTTGATCCTCACATTTTGAAGAACTTGGTTCCCTATGATGCCTTGATCACTTTATATAGTAGTGTGAAATTGTATTGTTTCCTTGCAATTTCTTCCAAACTTGTAGTTATTTCCAAAAATCCCCTAGGGTTATATTTTGATTTCATTGGCAACTTTTACTGTTTTTTTTTTTTGCAAATTCACTCTCTTTTGGCTTTACTAACAACATTGCAAAGTTTTCAATGCTTTGGTAT
This sequence comes from Pinus albicaulis, assembly GCA_034641835.2. Lineage (NCBI taxonomy): Eukaryota > Viridiplantae > Streptophyta > Pinopsida > Pinales > Pinaceae > Pinus > Pinus albicaulis. Next base: position 851,286,660 of record CM076576.1, read on the forward strand.
TTTTTGTATGGTGCTCTTGACTTGTTACAATTCTCATCCAGCCATGGGTTCACTGGAATAATATTAGAGAAATTTCTATTAGAGAATTTATTGGAGTTAAAATCAACATATAAATAACTAATGGGTGGGAAGAATTCTTTTTCTAGTGACAACCCTATTCTAGTGAACACGTCAATGGGTGGAGTGGTGGTTGGTGACTTGATGCCATCAACTTTATCTAAAATTGTGATAAACTCAAAATATTATTTTGTTGTATGGTTAAAGAGGGTATTTGATGTATAAATAATACATTAGGATGTGAGGTTGTGGGCTAGTATTACTAGAGTGTCAAGAAGGAGCCTCTGGAGCACCATTTCACAATGATTTTCTGAGAAATGGTGTTTCATGGGCTCCTACTATACACTCTGGAAATATTGGTCCACAACCTCACATCCTAATATATTATTTGTACATCAAATACCCATTTCAACCATAGAAGAAAATCATTGTTTGAATCTATGACAAATTGCGCTATAAAGTTGATATTTACACATACACATTCAAAAAAACATGAAAAATGTATACATAATTATGAAGTTTTAAACATGTCATCTTAGTGGATTAATCATGGACTGTCAACTGTTAGTACTACACATATAATATTGTTGATATTGCAGTTACAAACTACATAATTAAACTAGAACCAGATAATAGGAAGATTAAACAACAATTTTATGAAATGAAGTCGGCCATGATGACCAAAAAGTTATCTTTACAAAATAGGTCATAATGACCAAAGAGTCATGTTTATGAAATAGGAAATATAAATTGAAAGTATGAAAATTGAAATATTTAATATCATAATAAAATAAATGAAAACAGAGAATTATTCCAATAAGATAAGATAATTTTTTTAATGTCCAACAAATGATAAATCTAGTATCTACTTTTCCTTCCTGTTAGCACTAGCATGAGCATACACATGGATGCATATGTGGAGGTAATTGCAAAGATGAAGTTTTACATGAAGCTCATTATGTGGTAGCCTTGGTGGGGTTGAACATGGCAATATGCGAGGGTGGCATTTCAACATGATGTTGATCATCAAAAGGTGCAATATCCAAGTTCTCCAAATCTAATTCTCCAACTTCCAATTTTCCCCCCTCTGGATAACTATACCAATTGTGATATATGTTCTATCAATATTTGTCTCTTATAGTGGGAAAACTACAAGTTGTAATGCACATAGACCAAGCTCTGTGCCTGGTATAGATTCAAGGTGTTTTTTGTTGACATTGTATGAAAATGTAGGTGGTCCAACACTTATTTCTGGAAGAAGTGTTCACAACCCATGGAAGCACCCCATTTTTCCAAATGCTGCACCTTTGGAGTAGAAACATCATACATGTTCTGCGACTAGAGTGAATTAATCATCTTCCATTATATATAAATGGATAGGCATAATTGGATAATCCTTGGGCATTGATGTAGGTACTTAATTACTATTATATGATATCACACTCATTAGTGAAAAACTTGTTTAATGCTTGCATTTGACCACTCTGAACCTATGGATCCATTTTCAGTTTTCTCTTCACCCTACAAATAGGAATTGATTCTTTCAACCATGATGTAGAATAGTTTTTGGTGTAACAATGTATTTTAAAGCATGGACTGCAGTATTTCTCTTTGTGAATTTTTTTTTGACTTCTACTCCAATACAGTCATAGAATTTCACATATCTAGGCTCAAAATGTCCTAAGTTTGTCCTAGTATGGTGTCCTCTTTCTCATACAATTCCCCAGTCACTTATTTCTCTCAATCTACAAATCGAGTCATGTTAGATTTGATGAATTGAAAAACATATTAATCTGTGACCAAAATCTAGGATAAACAATGATATCTTACACTACAAAAGCATTATCTCTATTTGTTTTATTATGTATGCTCAAGTTCTCCCATAAATCACTCACCATCGTATTAGCCAATGCTCATCTTATCTTCAACATTCACTTAAAGGTGAACTAATGGCTACCAAATCTAGTCCTTACGAGCTTAAGTAACTATAACTTAGAGTGAATCTGGTAAATGTAGTGGACAAAATTATGCCTTGTAATGAATTTGATGATGAATTCCATTCCTTATACAAGGCATTGATCTGGTCATGCTCTCTTTGCTTAACAATATTATGTATTAAAATATTCAACATGTGCAACAAACAATCAGAGTGAAAATGTGAGGATGTAGATGCTTAATGGTTTTCTTGATACTTTACAATTAGCTACTCTTTAATGACTTTCTCATATTGGATGGACCTATATCATTATTAATTTTTGGTAAGAGGTATGGAATTCTCCTAGAAGATGGTACAAATGATGAGGAGTCTTGGGCTACAAGGAAGATTGCACCACTAGCCAACACACCAAGAACATTTATTAAATGTTGGTTTTTAACATCTGTTGAGCCGTCAGAGACAATGGAAACCCCAATATTCAGCTACTCATCCATAAATTGTCCTTGAGAGCTCTGAACATTATCTATTTTCATGTTGTTGGAACACCTAATCCTACATGGGTAGGTGTGGAATGCGAAAATTCACAATGGAGTCCAAGTGACCTTGGAATGTGAAACCAAGAGTCACACCATTGTATTATAAATGTACATCATGTATAATGGAAAAAATATGAAAGCCTCATGCTTATCTTTCATTGTGTGTTGAGTCTCTTGTGTGTGTGTGTTTATTCTTCTCATACACCATGTGTGTGCTTAACATGGTGTTTAACATGGTATCAGAGCTGATACGTCCATAACCAGCTCAACTTTGAGTGAGCCACTTTTGTTTATGGCCTGTGCATATCTGCAAAATTCTTGGCATTTTTGCAGCATTTAGAGAATTTCTGCAGCAGACATTTTTCCCCATTCAGAAAGCGGTTTTGAAGAAGAGCAGCATTGGTTTTGAGAAGCAGCAACATTCAGAAATTGGCAGCATTCAGGCATTGGCTTTGAAGAAAGGCAACACTGACCATCTGAAGGTTTTCATTCTAATTTTTCTCGGCAATTTCTGCTTATTAAAATCTGCAATTTGAAGAGGTGCTGGATACTATTTATATTGGGTTTCTAAAGAAGATTCTGGATTTTTACTGTTATAATTTCCAGAAAAATTCTGCTATGTATGCCTGCTTAAAATCCTGCATTTTTTGCGAAATTTCCTACTGCTGTTTTAAAATATAGGATCTCAAATTTCACTCCTCTACTGTTTTACATATTTAAAAAAAAAATTAAAAAAATTTAAAAAATAAAAAATAAAAAATAAAAAAATATTTTCTAAGCCACTCGGCCCCTCGGCCCTCACGGCCTCCTTCCTCTGCAACACTCAAATGCTCCGTCCACTCTGCAACAGATCCTCTCATCCCACGATGGTAGCGCTCCGCCATCTCCAGCGCTCCCTCAAACCTCACACCCGAGCTCTCACCTACAGCCTTTGGCTGCCCCCCTCTCCTGGAACCCTTTGCCCCTCCCTACTCCTCTCTACCACTCCTACCCAACCCCTCCACGCTTCTCACAACTCTCCATCCCTCAACCCGTTCCTACTCCCTACGTCAGCCGGCCCTCTGCTCCTATGCTCCCTGCGCTCTACTCATCCCCACACAGCCTACCTAACTACCCTTCCCCCTATGCTCTACCCCCTTCCCTATTTCATACGCTACACACCTCTCTGCATTAACCAAACCCACCCCCTCACAAAAATCCGCTCCCCCCTCACATCTGCACTCTCACCAAACTACGCCCACCCAACACTCCTCCCTACACTACAACACTCCCACTGGCTCTGCAAATAGCCTCCCTAAGCTACCCCCCCCCTCGCATACGCACCCTCCCTCACCCTTCAGCACTCTTCCGCCCCTCCAAACCCGCTCACGTCTCTCCCTACCTGACTACCAACCCCTCTCCATCTCTCAACACACGCACACAGCCAAGGTTTTCCCCACGGCCTTTGGCCGACCTCCCTCCTCCCTTGCTTGGCCTTACGGCCCTTCCCTTACCCTTTTTTTAATTTAAAAACAAAAATAAAAAAATTATTTAACTAACCACCCCTCCCCTTTTAGATTCGTTTTTATATTTTTAATTTTTTTTTTAATATACCCCCCTCCCACATATAATACCTTCCCTCCAATAAATTTCCCTCCCCTCCCTCCATGATTTTTAAATTCGACCTTTTATTTTAAAATTCCCCCCATTTTTAATTAATTCCCATTAATCTATTTTTTAATTAATAAAAAAAAAAAATAGCAGAGAGAGAGAGGAAAGAGAGAATATGAACAGTAGAAAAATGGAAAATGGCATATGAAGAGCAGATGGATTGAATACATATACAAAAGTGCAGATTACATTATATGATTTGTGGCATTGATATAAGGGTGATTTTTTGAAAGAAGACAAGTTTGCCATCATTTTTAAACATCTATTTGAAAAAGAGAAATCAGCTGCCTCAAAGGTCTCTTGCACAAGTGTTTTTTCTGCATATTTTTGTAGAAATATTGTATTGAATTGACATTGTATTGTGAGTCGAATTTGCATCTTCTTCATAGTTGCAATCAGTAAATTTGAGTTGTTGGAAAAATTGTTGATTGTCCTCCATCATTTAAGGAGCAGATTTTGTACTTTGAGAATTCCATAGTTGGAAGTTCTCTTGAGTCATTGGTATTTCTTGAAATTAAGTTGCATCACATTGTAAACAGGTGCATTTTCGGTTGAAGCCGACACCCTTTCATTTTTTAGCCTAAGTTGTTGAAATGGCTAAAATCAATGAGGCATTAGAGTTGTTGAATAACCTCATTCATTCCAATGTTGATGATATGATAAAAATGAGCAAGAATGCTCTTTGTAATATTCAAAGTTGTTTACAAGATGCACAAGAAAAGATTTAGTTTTTGCAGTTGGAATCTCAACTCCAACAAGATGAACTTTAGCAAAAGATTCACCATTCTAAACCTGTTTCTGTTCAGAAGATTAAGAAGGACTCTCATAAGAAGAAAGAAGATAAAGTTCCAATTGATTCACATTCAGTTCCTTGCACAAGAGCAAATGTACATGCAGATGCAGCAGTTTAGCCTGCACTTCTCAAGCCCGTCATTAGACCTTGGGAAGAGCTTGTCCATAACAAGCACCGAATTGGTCTTGGATATGAAAAGGATGTGTCCTTTCATATTCCAGACTACTCCAAGCCCATCATATTTTAGAGTGCCGAATTTCTTTATGACAGTTCACCTGCAGTTGTTCCAGATCCTGCTCCACTTCCACGACAACAACACTAGATTGTAAAATGCCAACATTGTGATCGAGTTGGCCATATGAAATATCACTGTTTTGATATTCATCCATGCAAGCACTGTGGTTGGCACACTCATTCCTCAGACAGATGCTTCAGAAACAAGCCTCCTACAAGAACAAAAATTCATCTTGGATGGATCACTTCTTGGCAATGGGCATCAGCAGCCAAGAAGATGTTTAAGTCACATGTCAAAACATGTTCACAGATATTGAACAAACTTGCAGTTGAGTTTTCGCCATCATCTCACCTTGTCCCTAACAGGGGGGGATATGGTGGTCATGTACAATTTTCAACGTTAGATCAAGCGAGCCTGAGCCACAATCTCTCATTCCATGTTCAGAGTTGTAGCCAGAGACACAGCAATTCAAGCGAGCCTGAGCCACAATTTGTCATTCGAGATTCAGAGATGTAGCCAGAGACACGAATGCCCATGAGAATGCCTTCGGTTGGTGGACAACGTTAAACCATCATCTTTGGTTGGTGGATAACCTAAAACCATCACAGGTAGTAGACCTCCCTTCTTTTAGGTCGAAGGTCTCCCTTTCATATATAAGGAGCACTTCCTCTAGCAGAAGCCTTCAGCTTCTTGCCAGCTTTGTTTGAGTTCTAGGAAATGCTTCAAGCATTCCAGAGTTGTTGGTAATCCTAAAACCATCACAGGTAGTAGACCTCCCTTCTTTTAGGTTGAAGGTCTCCCTTTTTTATGAGGGACAATTCCTCTAGTAGAAGCTTTCAACTTCTTGCCAGTTTTGGAAGAGTTCCTGGAACTGCAACAAGTATTGTGTTACAGTGTTGGTGGTCATCCTTAAACCACCTCTTTTTTCAAACATTTCAGAGAGTTGATTTAGCCCAAGTGCTGCCATGTATACTTTGCAGATTTTTATTACAACTCTCTTATTGAATTCACACATACCCCTTCGGATTAAGGGGGGATGTTGGAACACCTAATCCTACATGGGTAGGTGTGGAATGCGAAAAGTCACAATGGAGTCCAAGCGACCTTGGAATGTGAAACCAGGAGTCACACCATTGTATTATAAATGTACATCATGTATAATGGAAAAAATATGAAAGCCTCACACTTATCTTTCATTGTGTGTTGAGTCTCTTGTGTGTGTGTGTTATTCTTCTCATACACCATGTGTGTGCTTAACATGGTGTTTAACACATGTCTACCAATATAGTTCTCTCTTTGTCATATTTAAGTATTTTGTATCCATTAGGGGAAATTATTGATGGACTAAACCATAACATACCAGTAGGGGGAGTGAAAAACATTGAGTGGCATATGCACAAAGAAGCATTCTTCTATACTTCCTAGGTATAATGTATTTTCACATCTTACTGTGTTTAGAAAAAATGACCCAAATATGTTATCATACGTGGTTTTATCAAACTTTACTAGGGTGTAACCAGTTATAAGAGTACAATGGTTTCAGAGAAACAACTTTTATTTCAGAATTGGTTTTACTTTCCTTCATATGTTAGCTTTCTTGATATTTATTGAATAACTTGGAGACCATTATGAATTGGTTAACAATTTAATAGTCAAATGAGTAGGCCTGGACGAAGATTTGGTTACCATATTTTCACCTCTATCTTTTTTTGTTACCATTTTGACATTAATTTCTTTTAAAATGTCACACATGATGTAATCTTTTCTTTGTCCCATATGGCCACGAACTCTCATGGAATGTTAAATAAAATATATCTATGTAATGACTTGTTTCTTAAATTATTCTAAGAGCTTAAATGTGAAAATGGTGCTTCTTACCGTTTTAATGTGTCCATTACTCAGAATGATTTTTCTTTTCAGTGAATTTTTTTTTGGATTCTAGAATTTCATATTGAGATAGTGTAGAATGTTAAATTAGCTCATCATATCAAACTTTGACACCTTAGAAAAATAATTAATGTAAAAATGTCTATGGAAAATACTGTCATTTGGAATATTTGTCAAGTTAATGTGCTTTATACTGGAAATTTTACATTCATAATATCATATTACTTTACACAATTACTATTGGAATGCCGAGAGGTTTCTAAAGGAATATCCAATTGTCAATTTGTTTGTTCATGTCATCTCAAGATGGGAAAATGAGATGCCTTAATTCAAAGCTTTGGCATGCATGTGCCAGTCCACTTGTGTCCTTACCTGTTGCTGGGAGCAAGCTTGTTTATTTTCAATAGGGTCATAGTGAGCAGGTAAGGTGGTTGCTCACTAATTTTTAATTTGAAATCTTGTTTTGGATACAAATGGTTGAAAATAATGGATGCTTATCTTTTTTTCATCATAAAATGTGACCCCAATATTTCAAAATTTTAATGTTACATACTGAAAAGTATCATAATCAATGTCATTTCAGGTAGCTTCTTCAACAAATAAGGAGATCGATTCTCATATATCCAATTATTCGAATCTTCCAAATCAATCAATCTGAAAAATTCACAATGTTACAATATATGTGAGTTCTGTGCATTTCATCCTTACTTTGGTTGTGAACAATTTTATTCATATCCTTATATATACATGATTTAAAATTTAATAAACACCTTATTGAATGCCAGGAAAATGTGGAAACAGATGAAGAACATGCTCAAATGAAATTTCAACCTCTTAATTTTGTAAGACATTTTCAATTTTACTATATGTGATTTTTCATAATTGCCAATTTTGGTGAGAAATTCTTTGGTACCAGTTCCATTTGTGCAAGGAACTAAAAATTGATGATACTGTGCAACAAGAGAAAAAATGTTGTTATCTTGGTTCTGACCTTGGCACACCAAGCATGCAACCGAATAATTACTTTTGTAAAATGTTGAATGAAAGTAATATTGGCACCAATGACAGGTTTTATGTGCCACGTCGCACTGCAAAAAAAAAAATTTCCTCCACTTGTGCGGTTCTTATTTGCCCATAGTTGTTGTTATATTTTTGATTTAATAGATAAGTTCTTAGACTTTTAGACCTTTTTTAAGAGAAGACTGCATTATTTAAAGGAGAAAAAGGTAAGGGTATTTGTCATATGTTTCTCTTATTAAGTTTTGATTGTTTTGGGTAGGATTTCACTTAGCAACCATTTTCCCAGGAATTGACAGTGAGGGATATTCATGAAAATGAATGGAAATATCAACATATTTTTCGGGGTAAGTTATAGTAGTTATTTGAATGTAGTTTTGGAATAAAAGTGGATAATGAATATGTAATTATGTGCAGTTTATTCTGATACTCTTGTATCATTCCAATGCATTTTAAAATGTATACAGGTAATTCATATATCAAATTTGTTGCCACATTTGAGGTCATGCATGGAGATCTACTTTAAAATCTTGTTAATGGTGTTAGTAGCTACTTGTACACTTAAAATTATCTGATATTGATAGTACCTAGTTACTTTACCTTTCAATGTGGAGCCAACATGTTTAGTTTTTCTTTGGATATAATTTTCCTTCTTCTGGGAATTGGATTCCTTTTCCCGCAGAATAATAGGCTGAAAATTGAAGATTTTTATGTTGAAGCTATATTCCTGGTTATTATTGCAACTTAGAAAGTCTTGTCTTATTCTTTTTTAGTTGTTTGTTGTAATATTGTGTTAGAAATACTTTGCTCCACCGTTGGATTTCTATTGACATGTTTTATTGTTGAAGTGTCACTGCTTCTTAAAGATAACTAGACAAAACGATACAACTACAAAAGTGGAGCATGAGATAGCTCTGTTGTGTTTGATTATGTTGGATAGAATCAAAATTTCAATGTACCATAAGCATGAAAATTCAAAATATTGGTATAGAAATGTGTGCTTCTATTTTCATTTATTACTTTAGTTGAAGATAACATTTCATCAAAAAATGTTCTACACTAAGAACACATTAGGTACAAAATTTATTTTATGGTGAAATTTTATTTTCTTTGTTTATACAAGTCATTCATCTAGTTAGTGGCCACTATTTCCCAATTGAATAAAACCTGTTCTAGTTTCTTGCTTTTGTGTTGAAAACTGGCATTAACGATACTGCTTATGTTGAGGTATATCTCGTATAAATCCTTTATAGCCTACTTTAGTTTATATTCTAGTGTTCATCGATTTTGATGTCTTATACTCTACATTGTATCTTTTTTTTTACAGAAAAGGAACTCAGTATTGATGGTAAGAAACAGGAATTGAAGAAAGAGAACAATAACACTAGAATGGAAAAATGAAAATTAAATAGAGAGAGAGAGAAGAGAATTGCTCTAGTGGTACCTTTAGTACCAATATCCCACATAAGACACACAAATAGAGACTGATGGTCAAGTCTTCAGAGTTGGTGAATTCACCTGCAATGCCTGGGCAATGAAATGATAATGTTTTGAAGTGATGAAACAATATTTCATGTGTAAATTGTACTCCAACTAATATTAAGTTGGAAACTCATATTGTTATACTTGACATTTTATACAATATAGTTTATGTGGTTGGAATTATTTATAGTTGTACTTGATATTACTTAGTATTGTAATTAACATATGTAACTTTGAGTTTTCATATTAGATGAACATGTACATTGTATACTTTTTTTTTGTTAATTCAGTTGCAAAATAATACTAATTAATTTATGTTGATTAATAATAAACACATAAAATCAATATAAATGTGTATTTTATGTTTATTAATGATGAACACAAATAAAATGACTATATGACTAAATTAGTTGTTTATGATGATTGTTAATGAAAGTAAATGAAATGAATATAAACTACTAAAGTAGTCATTTATATAATGAATATGAAACTACCAAAAAAATTTAAATGGCTATATCAAATGATAAATTTTTTATTACAAATGACGACTAAATTTTGCATATATACGACTATTAGTAGCTAATTTCAAGTATCTTATAACGTGACAAAAATGTAGTTATATTTATTTGGTCATTAATTGGTTTCGAACAATGACTAAAATTTGCATATATACGCTTATTAGTAGCTAATTTACAGTATATTATAACATGACTAAAATTTAGTCATATATGTTTTGTCATTAATTGGTTTCAAACAATGATTAACATTTGCATATATATGACTATTAGTAGCTCATTTATAGAATATTATAACACGACCAACATTTTGGTTATATTTCTTTGGTCATAAATTGGTTTTTTCGGGTGATCATTTAGTAATATATTTTGTTTTATATTTCATCATTAATTGTCACAATTAATTACTAAATCAATTATTAAATCAATAACCATATCAATGAGTAAATCATTGACCAAATTAATGTTCAAATATACTACTAGACAACAAAATTGAGATAAAAAATTAATGGCTAAGCTAAAAACAACTAAAATTTGGTCGTGTTATAAGATACTGTAAATTAGCTCTTATTCGTCACAGACCAAAAAATAGTCGTTTATATGAAAATTTTAGTCATTTTTTTAGTAACTAATTAGCCATTTTTTACTAGTGTATAGTTTGTGAGCCATTACGGGAATTTTGAGATCTAAAATGGGCCTCCTAAGGAAATTATAAAATTATATTGGAATTAACAAAATAAGATTGGATGACATCATCAAATTTTAAAGGGAAAATAGAAAAAACTACTCTTTCAACTCGTATTTTCAACTTATCTCCCAACGTTTTTACTCAAATTAGAGCAAGAGTACTCGTTGGATGTAAAATTTAATTCCACATCCAAGGAGCACCCATGTTGCTACTTTCGATGGACCCTGCTACACTAAAAATGATAAAAACATGAAAAGTGTGATTGCAATCACATTTTTTCATGTATTTCTCATTTTTTCGTAGTAGTGTCCATCGAAAGTATCCAACATGGGTACTCTTTGGATGAGGAATTAAATTTTACATCCAATGAGTACTCCCACTTGAAATTTGAGTAAAAACTTTGGGAGATAATTTGAAAATACAAGTTGAAAAAATAGTTTTATTATTTTATTATTTTTTAATATTTTTACCATTTTACCTAAAAAACGGTGAATCATCCCCCATGGTTGACATCATCATCTTGAATCTTTTTGGTTCTTATAAAGTTTATTTTCGTTGTACATTTTTCTTAGGAGGCTCATTTTATACCTCAAAATTCCCCTAATGTTTAGATTTTCATAGTATAGTTTTTCATCTCTGGTGTTGTTCCTCTACCAAAAAGCCTGGGCAGTACCTCGATCAAGTCACTAAAAGAACACAAACATTTCTCTGCTACTAGAAAGACTCGTCAGTACCCTAGAAATTTTGTGTTAGCGCAAAGAGTCACTCCTTGATTGCATGAGTAAGCCTTACACATCATAGTTCGTTTCAAATTTTAAAGGGGTTGTTTGAGTGGTGGGATGTCTTTCTCAAAGATTTTGAAATGATTTTTTATGTTCTTTAAAAATTTCATGCATTTGGAAAGATGTGGCAAATATCAATAGTGTGAATAAATTGGTAGTATAGGGAGCAGAGTGTACAAGTGGAAGAAGATGGATAGCTGGTACCTATTCTAGGAAATATTCCTATCTTAAATCAGTCACACTGGTATTATGATGGCTCTTTACACAAACTCTGTTTATGTAAGGTAAACAACATTCAGAATATAGATTGCATGTATATTAAAGTATTCCACAAATCCTTTGTGAAATATTCACTGACATGTTCTATAACATACATATAATTTGCAGAAAACTGAAAGAAGATAATTTACTATTAAATCCTTTAATAGTGTCTCACTCACACGTTAATAGTTGTTGCAATTCATATTTTAGAATAAATTAACAAAGAAAATAGACACACCACACATTAGATGTTCCTTGAGTCACAAAATCCTCTAGCATGAAGTTAAAAGTCTTTTTATTATATTGAGTCTTCAGGTAGACAAACATCCAACCTAGAAATGGTATTTACAAGTGGTATATATAGCAAGAGAGGTACCAAATCTATCTCTTATAAAAATAAGGAAGCATTAATTATAACATTACATAGGTGTCAAAATACATTACAGCCTTATTCCATCGAAATCTAATAGAAAGGACATATAGAGAAGAAAGAAGAGAAGAAATTTGGGCTGAAATGATGAGTGTGTATTCATGTTGCCCATTTTTCTACTGATTTGTCTCCTTGTCTCTTTGGTATTTAAATAACCATCTATTTTCATTTAAACCTCGAACATCCTCATAACCACCTCTAACCATCACTTGTATTATCCATTTGGTTATGGGTTCTTATCCATCCTTAAATGGCTCGAAAAATTTTGCTGACAGGTGTCAAAATTTAGTTAAAACATGTGCTATCAGAAATTCCAGTAAAAACCTATAACTGCACAAAATCTAGAATGCTACCGGAAATTCCGGTAGCATCTTGTTTCTTTTTCAAAAATACACAGAAAAATGCTGAAAATTCTATGTAGACTTATATTCCTTGACACCTAAGTTGTTGTTCAAAATTGTAACTGATAAGCGAAAAGGTACTTGTATCAAAAATCCTTTTTACCTTCCCTCTGTGTGTCCTACATATTCAACAAACTTTTCCAAGTTTGTTTTTCTCTCAGGAGTTGATTTGGATCTGGTTGCTCTTGTGGCTTCTTCCTTAAAAATTACTTTGTCCTCCTTAGAACCCTTTTATGTTTTTCTTCTATTTGAGTGCTCTAAGTCTTGTTCTGAAGGGGCCTTGTCTTTTTTTTTTCTTCATGGTTTTATCTATTTTTGAACCTGTATGTTTACCTTTAATATCAATGATGTTTTTCATTAGGCTTGGATTTAAGCCTAAAATTGTTGTTGTCTCTGGTATGCATATTTCTGTTAACAGCAACAGGTTTGGCTTCTTCCTTCTTATTATTACTACTGATGTCATATCCAACATCCTTGAGGAGTTCTTCATATTATGGTGTAGGCTGATACTCTTTCTGCAACTTCTACTGAATATGCGCTTCCGAAATTTCCGGTAGCACCTGTGCTTTTTATTTATCTGTAGTTGCAAACCTTCCTCTTCTAGCTAGTATATAAATTAGGAAAAGGAGGAATAGGGGGCACTATTTTCATATATATGGATTTACTTGCTGAGGAACTCTCTCCTTTTTCCAACCTTCTTCTAGCCTTGATTGTAGAAACCACCTCTTTTTTTCCCTTGGCCTTATGATTTTTTTTTTCTTTCTCTTTGTTCTTATTTTTACAGGCTCAGCTTTTGGTTGTGAAACTTGAGGTGTAGGTTGAGGTTGGTCTACCCTATAGAAAAAAATGTGCTCCCAAGTTTGATTTCTCTTCCCCAAATCTTCTTCAACTAAAATTTTGATTAAAGCTTGATGGTACAACGTATACTCGGAAACATCAGTGTGAGTATGAACTGCTGACATATTTATCAGGATTTTCAACAAGAAATATGGTAGATTTAATTTCCTCATCCCTGCAATGTGAAAAATAAACCTCATGTGATAAATGAACACAACTATATAGCTCCTTTCACAACTGAGTTATATCTTGATAAGCTTGATAAATTTTGCCCAGTCATTCTTAGGACAGTTTCTTGGAATTCGTTTTCCCAATCTAGATCTCTGTGTGCATATTTGAGGAACCTATTTAGATATCCTTCTATAATAACCTACCCTTTAAAGTACTTTTCTCCTTCCTGTGGATGGTTAAAGGCTTCAACAATGGAGTCTTCATAAAATTGCAAGGTAAGGCCATAAACTGTATCTTCTTGTCCATTAAAAGAGTTAGCAAACTCTTGGGCTACTCCTGAGTAAGAGCTCCCTAACCTGGTGCATAGAGAATACCAGCCTAACTGAATAAATAAGCTTCTAACCCTTGAATTGGCATCAACTAGATCTGCAACCTGTGGCTCAATTCAATTTATTTTTCCACCTGTTTTAGTCATATTTAGAAAATGAATGACTCTGTCTCTTGCAACTAATAGGTGGTAGAGTTGAAGGAGATTTACCTTAAAAGTGTTTCCTATATTCACCTTTGGAAATATTGTCTGAAATCCAAACTTCTCTTCAAATTATGAATCTCATCAATTCGATCTTCAACAACTAAAACTTTGAATGACAGATCTCCTTCTTTTTCAGTGGTTTAAAACCAAACTATGGTTCATCACCCCATGCAAATCAACCTTCATCATTAAAAATATTCATCACCATGATTTGCACCATGTGGTAATCCATCATCACCTTTAGTTGGTTGTGTATTTCCATATGGAGTGCTCCAGATGTCTTTAGACAAGCATATTTGTGACTAGGAGTCACCTCCGCTTTCTTTTCTTATTTATTGGCCAAAATTTCCAGCAGCACTATTGTGTAGCCAGACAAACGGGTTTGGTGTTGATCATAATAACCATGATCTCCTCCATTCATAAAAACACGTACTTAGTCTTACGTCTTACTGACTTGGGGTTGACAGGCAGGACGAGGTAACGATGAAGTTAATTACTGCGGGTGACACATGGGTTCAACGTATATCATGACTTTACCTAAACTAACTAACATCAATCCGGCACCTATCATGATGTATGAAAAGATTTAAGAAAATATTTGAGGCATATTTACAAACAACACGTGGATTAACTAAAGTGGATGCGCTTTTTTGTTTATTTTTTTAAAACCTGAGAATTCTTCCGGAAATTCAAGAAGCATCGGAATAAAAAATAAGAAGGCAGAAACAGGAAAATAACAGATTGTCTGAAAAGACTAAAACAGGTGCTTCCGGAAATTCCAGAAATGTAATTTTTTTTATTTATTTTTTTGAAAATTTTGAAGTTTAATCCTAAAAATAAAACTATGAAATGGGTTCATAATTTAGCAAAGAACTGTGGTAACAAGTTTCTTGCTTCACCTCTCTATGTAGGAATCAATTTTCTTCTTTATTCTTTATTTATATATTTTAATAGGAATATGCATAGGCACTTATACATTTCATGGGAAGAAGAGGGATCCAGACATATTCAGAGAAGGAGAGGTTATTCCTTTAGAGAAGCATATAGAGACCTCTAATTTAGGTTTTCTCGTTTGTATTTTTCCACTTTTCCTCCTCTGCTAGTTGAATATGTGTGAAAACAACAAAAAATAAAGAACCGAGTATGGGCATAAGTTTTCTAGAATAGACACATGATTCATGGTTCAATACAAAACTTTCCTTACAGATGGATCATATTTCTGTCAGAACATCATTGACCAAAATATGTAACCAACACAAAGAAAGAGGATCAAAGGTTACCCAAATGTTTTAGTGTTGCAAGATTCTTTTCAATTTATCCACACACCAAGAAGCCCAAAAAACATTCACACGTGATGCTTATTTACATGAACGAAACACAAAACGCAAGACTAAAAAAACAAGCAAACAAAAAATAAAGTATGCACATAGGGCAGGGAATAACCCTAGATCATCATTGAAAATATTTCTTTAAATATTTTTCCATTAACAGAAAGAGAGACAATCTTATCCTCTAGAGATTCAAGACGATATGTGTGTTCGAACAGTGAGCTATCTGATCCACAAGGACTGAATTTTTTTTTCACTCATCCTGCTCCCAGCCAGATGGATCATATTCTATTCCATCTACCATTTATGTTGCTAGCTGACATAAACCATGGCCCTTGGTAGTGTGAACTAGCTTGAATTCTAAGTCATACTCTTACAAACCAGTCATCCATTTCCCTCTTCTCTCACCCAAATCTTGTTGGACAAACAACGATCTGACCTTTGGGTATGAAACAAAAATAATGTGATGATTCTTCAAGAGATAGGGTCAGAATATCTTCACCACCTTGTATACTACATACACGTGCTTATCGGAGGTGGGATAGTTATGTTTGGGTCCTTATAGGATGGAACTCATAAAAAACATTTGTTGCTCATTGTTTTGATCATATTTCTACGTAAATATAACGACAAGAGAAGTATCAAAATTGAAGGTGTAGAGTACAAAATATTTGCTAAAATTTTGGTTGTATAAGGTTTGTGCTTCTATGAAAACTTTCATAATACAGTAAAACAAATCATTTTCCCTTTTATCGAACTTGTATATTTCATCCTTCTTTACCATCTCCTCTATGGTTTTGATTATCTAAGCGTAATCAGAGATGTACATGCAGAGAAAATTGATCTTCCTCAGGAAGGACTGCATCGCCTTCTTGTTAACCGTCAAGGGAATCTGCATAATAGCTTTGAAAAATTTGTTAAATTTTTCCTAGGGCTATATTATTATTTTCTTTGATAATTTCATTTCTTCATTAACACATTAGGTTTACCCCATAACATCACACATTTATTTATATTTACATCATTATTCAGAAACATATGAAACTATGTATAAGGAAAAATATCATCATCATGAATGCAGCATAATAGAAAGGAACATCAAAATAAAATCATTCACACATAGAGACATGAGGATTGGTCAGAGACCAGGGAAAATACCATTATGGGGAAAAACCTTTCAAATTCTTCTTCTTTTTAGATTGTTATCAAATGATTTAGAAAAAGAGAGAATATTGATCCATATCTTCATCTATGAAACTAACTAGCAAAACAACTACAACATCAATGAAATGGACCCGACAAAGCATATACTCAAAAATCCTAATTTTGAAGTCTGTAATGAACGGTCACTATCTGCAATATCTGCAGTCAACTATAGAAAAATATGGTTAATGAGATAAAAATTTAGAATATTGAGATTTCACATTTTAGATATCGATCGCAGGGAGGAGGATACATGTGATTGATTATCACTTCCCTAGTCGCTCGCTTAAGCATGGTGAGGACTGGGGTCATATCAGGACCACCAAAATGCTAACTCTAGGTCGCATGCACAGTTTGTTTTTCGTGTGAATGGAAAGCTCTAGTCAGATGCATGATCCTTTGTGGGATTTACTATGGTCAAAATCCTTTTTTGTTGTTCCTAAAATTATGGACCAAAACCCTAAATCAGATATGCTAGCTTCAAACCCTGCAAATTCACCTCAGATTGAACCTATTCCTCCATGGAAGAGCCTCGGAACCATGCAAGACAAAAACCAAGATAGAAGAGTGTCTCATGATGATGTCCAAATGAGGTAGAGGTCACTTATATTTATAGCCTTTCATGGGTGTCTAATTTTATTTAGGGCTGACCTTAATAAATGTGCGCTTAAGGTATTTTTTTCATAAACACACTTTCCCTTATCTGATTTGAGTGATATTTAAGCCGATTTTGGTCCTCTTGAAAAGAAAAATTAAATGCAATCATTATCTCAATCATGCAAACTATCCAAAGTGAAATTTGACCGTAATTTCATATTATTAACACTCCCTCTTAACTAGGGATAATTCCACCTACCAATATCTAACCATTGATCAATATGTCATTCTTTCATCAAACCATATCCTATCTCAGGTATCATCATGTATCATCATTGATCATCTCAATTAATCTCCTGCTTATTCATGATTATCTCTTTATTGTCCCTGCACATTTTTTCAATATTATCGAATCTAAAAGAAGAATAATTTTGACATTGAAGGGGAGCTCAATCCACTACCCTCTTCCATCAGGCCACTACCTAGAATATCTGCTAGTGGGATACTGTTGAGCTCCAGAGATGTTCTTTCTTCCACCACATTCCACTCCATTTCCTTTGTCCATTATTAATAACAGGCTCAAATGATCAATAGAATTAGTTAAACTTGCTTTAAGAATGAATATCATGAATAACTTGCTATGTTTTTATGATTTTGTCATTGTAGTACTTTTTGAACTAGATCTAGCTACAGAATGCAGACATTCTGTAGCTAGTTTCTGATTTTGCAGCTGTCTTCATGTCTACGCAGGTTCCAGGTGTCATCTTGGAGAAAAACACATATGGGCATATTCCACATCATTCCCTCATCATTTGTTTCTCTCCACGAAGCTTGAATGGAATTCTATAGGCAATTATGTACGTGGAAACTCAAACTAGGAGAGAGACTCCTAATAGGACAAGGACAGTCCAGATGTCCTTAATTCTATTACGTGACCACCATCAGAGTCCTAGTTTGGTTTTTATTTGGAAATAAAATTATCCCTAGGTTATCTCAAAACAATTATGTAAATTTGTTACAAATATGGCTCGGGAAACCGAGGGACAAGTTTAGATTTTGTATTTGACTGCTAGATTTGAGAAGTACGAAAACACTCTGTTTTGAAGTAATTTCTCTCTAATGCAAGAAGTATCACTTTATTGAAAGCACTAAGTCAATATTTAAGTATATTTTGCATGCTACTCCGATGGTAGAGGGCCCCTGCCTCCTGAGCAGCCTTGTTTATATGGTTTAGATAAGTATTTTAGTCTCGTTTTTCATTTCTAGCTTAAGCACGTTTCTAAAGTTTATGTTTCATGCTTGTTTACATTGATCATCACAGCTAGACTTACTCTTATAAAATCTTCCAAAATATCATCACGATGAATAAGGCATAACTGTGTTGTTTTAGGTTTTAGTTTCATTTCCTTTTGAATTTTATGATTTATGCTTGTTTACACTAAGTGTCATAGCTGGCTTACTCCTACAAACTCTTCCAAAATATCATTAACAAGGAATAAGAAACAGCTGTGGTATCTTAGATTTTAATTGTATTTGCTTTCAAATCTTATGTTTATGTTTAATTGCATTGAATAATACAACCAGAATTGTTTTTACAAACTCTTCCAAAATATCATTCACATCGAACAAGATGGGTTGCTGAATTCCAATAGACTAGTTGCATGTTAGTTTAGTCATAACACTCCAGAGGATGATTTCATTTAGTTCAGCTCTTTCACTACATTTCAAGTTTGATAATGGCATTTTAATTTAACTCTATTCACTGTACTTCAAGTAGATTAGTAGCATTCTAGTTTAGTCTTAGCTCACTGTATTGACATTCTAGTTTAGTTGTTATCCATTACATTTTAAATTTTATTATTTGTTAAATTTAGATACCACAGTCTTCATTATTTACAAAAACTTCTTTTGTTCCAACCTCATATTAATACATAATCATCTAGACAAAAGCTAGTATCAGTCTAAGGCCTAGAATATTTTTCAACCTTTTTACCATTTCACAAATAAGCCTTTTCTCAAGGACTATTCTAAAAAGAAACCTATAACTTTTGAGTGAGGCCTAGTGGTGCTAAATTGAGTTGCATAACAGAATTAGAAGTTAGTTCAGAGTAAAATCTTATTGTGCTACAAATGTTCTTTTCAAAATATGTTATAATGAACCTTTAATCATGGATGAGATGTTGTAACATTGTAAGATGATTGTTTATTTAGGGGAACTTCATTCACACTTAACTTGTCCATTTCTCAAGCTCTTCCAACACATCTTTAATGAATGAATTGGATAAATTCAAGCTCATGTTGTGATTTATTTCCTCGCAATGAAGTCCTTATCAAGCTTTGCATTTGTTGTTTGCCAGCCATAGTTTAGGCTTTGTTATTTTTTAGTATCTGCATTTGATATTTGCCATCCATAGTTTAGGCCCTGTTCTACTTTAATATAACCAATAGCTTCTTTTCACCAGCATTTAGTTCTTTCCCTTTTCAAACATAAAACCATAAAACCAAAAACATCAGAAAACACTAAACACAACGTAGTGAGAAACAAATACCTAGGCACATATAGTGCACCACACTTCAGCAGTTTACCAACCCTGGTTGACAATTAATGAACTCAATTTAGGAACAGTAGGTTGAGCACAAACATTTTGGCGCCGTTGCCGGGGAAGTGTAACTAGGTAGCCTTGTTTCTTAACTCCCAAAAACAATGATATGCGTAGAGAGAGAGACTCAAGGGGTAGATTCATAAGAAGTAGAAGCAGAAGTTTGATTCCTATAACACCACTTGTTTCATCAAGACCTAGAGCCAGCACACCTCCAACTCAGACCCACATTCAATCCTTTACTGATCCTAGACTTCCAGAAGACTTAAGATCAAATATTCCATTAGAAAGACCTTCCACTTCATCCACTGAACCTGTCTTAGAAGAAGATTCAAGGACCCCTGCTAGAGACACAAACTTTTCCACTTCCACAGAAGAATCAACTATGGCAGAAGAAGGGGGAGGAGGAGTCTTTAATGGAGAACACACATTATTTGGAGGGGATAGAGGTAGAGGTAGAGGAGAAGGAGGTAGAGGAAGAGGTAGAAGAGAAATGGGAAGCTCTTTTGGGTTTCCTATAGTAGATAAAGAAACCAATACAGCTATGAAAAACATTTCACCCTCTGTCCTTCCAAACTTATATGGAATTAAAACTGAAGATCCTAAAACCTTCCTATTTGAATTTGAAGTCCTATGTAGAACTTATGACTACTTACAAGATGCTCAAAAACTTAAACTATTTCCCTCAACATTGAAAGGAGCAGCATTGAATTGGTTTATGAGTTTGATAAATAGTTCTATTAGGACATGGGAAGACATGAAACAAGCATTTCTAGAAAGGTATTTGGATTATTGTATGTCATTCAATAATAAGGAGGAAGTGTTCAAGATGATACAAAAAGAGGATGAAAACCTGGAAGATTTGTTGGAGAGATTTCATTACAACATCAAAAGAGAAAAAATGGAAAACTTATACCAAGACACCTTAAAAGCTCTCTTGTTGAAGACAATTAGGGATGAATGGTTGGATTTCCTTAACATGATGGGAAAAGGGGATATATCTCAACTCACATTACTTGGAATATCTGAGTTATGTATCAACCTTTCAAGAGGGAAATCTAAAACTGTAAAAGGTCCAAGATACCCTGCTCTTGCAAGGGTAAGTAAGTCTTCTTCTGAGACAGTAAGTAGGGCAGAGATAGGGCATATTCTTGATGAATTCAAATCTGACATCTTAGGGAGTCTTAGTGAACAAATAGACACCCTTAAGTTACAAAACAAGCAAAAAGTTGAATCTAATGCTTTAGCAATCTTTTGTCCCAAATGTAGAAAGAAGCATGCCTTGAGAGAATGTCCTTTGGATGAAAAAGTTGTAGAGACCTGTGTAATTTGTTCAGAAAAAAATGAGACCAAGAGTTGTCCTTCACTTCCTAGTCTTAAAGATGTCTTTCAAGAAGATACTCCTACAAGTTCCACAAAATCTCTCAATTTTGTCTCTAGAAGGCCTTGGCAAGGACCTTAAACACAAGGATTTCATGATCAAATGTATAATCAACCCCCACGAAACTAGAATTCTTGGCAGCAACATTGGCCCCAATTTCAAAATCAATCTCAAGCTTGGGCACAAGGAGCACAAAATCCCTATGGAAGATACTCCCAGTACTATCAATATCCACCATACCCACATTTTTCCCCTCAAAATCCTCAACAAAATCCTCAAAATCCACAACATCAAAATCAACCACTCCCCTTACCATTTCCTCAAAAATCAAATCAGTTACCTGCTCAACCCATACCAAACCCCAAAAATAAAAATCCTCAGAACACATACATGATAGAAGGCCAACAGTTTCCAACTTATTTAATTACTCCTCTAGACCTTAGTGATGTTCAACTTAGGTTTGGAAGAATACTTGAAAAGAGCAAACCTTCTGTGATCATACAAGAACAAGATAACTCTAAGGAAGATTCTCTACGGGAAAATAAAAGTCTTGAAGAAGACACATCTTTTCAAGACCCGAACATTGAAAAATCAAAACAAAAAGAACCAATAATTTCAACTCCTGTATTAGAGCACCCATCAACATCCACTCCTACACCTCCCTTTCCAGAAAGATTACAAATTGATAGAGGTGTAGAAAAACAAATTATGGTGCCTAATTATGATTTCCTAGATGAGCTAAGAAATGTCTGTATTAAGATTCCATTATTACAAGCTATCAAGGAAATTCCAATTTTAACAAAGACAATAAAGGAGTTGAGCATGAATAAAACAAGAAGAAGAATAAGAGAGACAAAGAAAATTCAACTGGCAGGAAAAATAACAGATATCATGATGGGTAAGATTGCTATTCCAAAGTATCTAGACCCAGGAAATCCAGTTGTTAAAATTCACATCAATGGAATTGAGATCCAAAACACACTCATTGATTTAGGAGCAGCAATCAATATCATGAGTAGACAAATCATGGATAAAATGAAACTTCCTAATCTTCTCTTTACACCCACATTATTACAATTAGCAGACAGATCTGTGATTAAACCTGATGGGGTAATAGAAGACATTCTAGTGTCCCTAGATTCTTGGGAGTACCCTGTGGATTTCATGATCCTAACTCCTAAGAATAATCTAGGAGGGAATCCTATTATATTAGGAAGACCTTGGTTAGCTACAGCTGATGCTTTCATTAGTTGTAGATCCGGTGATATGTATATCTCTGATGGTAGTTCAACTAAGAAATTCACTTTGTATTCTCCAGCAAGGACAATTACAGATTTAGATGATACTCAATGGATAGAGGATGAAGAAGACTTACAACCTCTCTTCACAATTTCAGAAATTAGTGAAGATAGTCAAATTCTGAATACCTTAGAAAACTTTGAATCCTCTTCGGAACATAAACATGAAAAATTTCAAGAAGAATCCAACATTGAATTTTTTCATCAAGGCAGATGTCTCTCTATTCCATGGATAAATTTGGCAGCTCTACAATTGAGATATTTCCAGGCAAAACTTTAAACATAAACAAGAACCTAGAAAAATCTCAACAAGAAGAGCTAGTCAAAATTTTACAGAGACATTCTTCTGCATATGCATGGGAGTACACTGATATGAAAGGGATAAGCCCCAATACTTTCACTCATCACATCTACATAGAGGAAAATTGTAAACCAATCAGACAACGTCAAAGACGGATGAATCCAAATCTTAGGGAGATTGTTAAAGAAGAATTGTAGAAATTGTTGAATGTCAACTTTATCTATCCTATTTCAGATAGTCAGTGGGTTTCTCCTTTGGTAATTGTGCCAAAGAAAAATGGTAAATGGGGGGTATGTATTGACTACCGAGAATTAAACAAAGCTACTCTTAAAGATCATTTTCCCCTACCTTTCATAGATCAGGTGTTAGATACCTTAGCTGGCAAAAAATACTTCTCATTTCTAGATGGGTTTAGTGGTTATAATCAAATTCAAGTAGCACTTGAGGACCAAGACAAAACCACATTTACCTGTCCTTGGGGTACCTATGCTTACCGAGTATTTCCATTTGGATTATGCAATGCACCTGCAACATTTCAAAGGGCAGTATTAGGAATTTTTTCAGATCTAATACATGATTGTGTAGAGGTATATATGGATGATTTCACAGTTTATGGAAACACATTTGAAGAAGCCTTAGTAAACTTGGAAAAAGTATTAAAGAGATGTAAAGAAGAAAATATTTCACTTAGTCATGAGAAGTGTTTTATGATTTTTACTGAAGGAATTGTTTTAGGACATCACATTTCAGGGGATGGGATTAGAGTTGATGAGTGAAAAGTTGAAGTCATCTCTAACTTATCTATTCCAAGTTGTTAAAAATATTTTAGGAGTTTTCTTGGATTTATAAGGTATTATAGAAGATTTATAGAAAACTTCACCAAGATAGCATCTCCACTCTTCAAATTACTTACCAAAGACTGTGATTTCAAATGGAATTATGATTGCCAGTTAGCCTTTGAGACCCTGAAAACAAAAATTTCTGAAGCACCTATTTTAAGGGGACCTAACTGGAAGTTACCTTTTCATATTTCAACAGATGCCTCAGATACATCTCTAGGAGCAGTATTGGGACAAAAAGACCTGATTCCTTATGCCATCTACTATACTAGTAAAAATTTGACTCCTACAGAGTTAAACTATACTATAACTGAAAAAGCGTTTTTAGCTGTTGTTCATGCCATAAACAAATTCAGACACTATATAACAGGCTATGAAATTTCTATTCACACAGATCATTCTGCAATTAGATACTTAATGAACAAATCAATTACTAATGGCAGAGTCATAAGATGGTTATTGCTTTTACAAGAATTCAACATTACCATTCTAGATAGGCCTGTAAAACAAAACACAGTAGTTGATTTCCTCTCTAGACTCCAAAACATCAAAGATGACACTCCAGTTGAAGATCAATTTCCTGATGAATATCTTTTTGCAATTTCTACCCAAACTCCTTGGTTTGCTGACATTGCTAATTATTTAGTTTCAAGAAAATTTCCTTCAATAATGAATGCAAGAGATAAAAGAAAAATCATTTATGACAGTGCAAAATATTCATGGGTTGCTAATGAGTTGTACAAGACAGGTCCAAATTTTATCATTAGGAGATGTGTTCGGGAAGATGAGATGCCTGAGATTCTCAAAGCATGTCATGATAAACCTTGTGGCGGACACTTTGTTGATAAGAGGACAACCTATAAGATCCTTCATTTAGGATATTATTGGCCATCCTTGTTTAAAGATGTTAAAGAGTATGTCAAAAGGTGTGACAGTTGCCAAAGGGTAGGAAAACCTTCTCCTTCAGGTGAGATGCCATTACAACCTGAGGTACATATTGAACCTTTTGAAAAATGGGCATTGGATTTTGTAGGACCTATTAGTCCTCCATCAAGAAAAAAGAGATATATATTAGTTTGCACTGATTATGTTACCAAATGGGTAGAGGCCAAGCCATTACTTTTGCTACTGAAGCATCTGTAGTTAATTTTCTTTTTGAGGATATTTTTACTCGTTTTGGTGTCCCAAGGGACATTGTTAAAAATCAAGGAGCTCAATTCACATCAAGACTAGTGGAACAAATGATGGAGAGGTACAAAATCAGACACATAAAATCTACTCCCTATCATCCACAAGAAAATGGTCAAGTGGAATCTACTAATAAGGTTATTGAAGGGATCCTAACAAAGAATGTCCATTTACATAGAAGAGATTGGGTAGATAGGCTTCCTGAAGCCTTGTGGGCCTATAGAACTACATGGAGAAGCACAACAGACCATACTCCTTATGAACTTGTTTATGGAAAGCAAGTTTTGTTTCCCATAGAGTTCCAGATTCAAACTTTCAAAATGGCAGTTCAGCTAGGACTTGATCTATCAGAGGCACAAAAGCACAGATTGGAGCAGATTAATGAATTAGATGAGATCAGACAAGATGCAGTTCAGAAAACAAGTCTAGTTCAACAGCAAAGGACTAGATGGCATGACAAGTACATCAAGGAAAAAAAGTTCAAGAAAGGTGACTGGGCTCTCTTGTTTGATTCAAAGTTCAAGGATTTTCAAGGTAAATTCCAAACACATTGGCTTGGGCCATATGAAATTATAAGAATTTTTGACAATGGAGCAATAAAAATTAGAACAATAGATGAAGAGAAGGTCACTTTTCTTGTGAATGGTCATAGATTGAAGTTGTATCATAAGCCACTCTCAAGAGAAGAATTTGTCAAGAAATTCGACGAAAGCAGTGATATGAAGTTAATGAAGAAGAATTTTTCTTCTTCATCAACTTAAGTGAATTTTATGAAATCAGATATTAAAAATAAAAAATAAAAAAATAAAGTATAAACATGAAAACCAATCACTGATTGGCATGTTTATACAGAAAAGGTGGAGTGAAAATCAAAATCTTTCTGACACTCTAGCTTTTCAAATCTGTTCTTTCTACAAGTAGTTATTAAAAAATCATAAGTGCAGATCCATTTCACTTATGGTCCATCTCATTTTTCATTTCATTCATTCATCCATACTCCATTTCATTCACTCATCCACACTTCATTCACTTCACTCCATGGTCCACCTCATTTTCATTCCAGATTTTTAAAGTTTGATGTTTTTCTGCAATTGAATAATACATATCATGAATTGCAGGCCACTTCTCATACTTCACTCCATTTCATAAGATGTGATCCATTCCACTCCATTACTCACTTCATTCATATTCCATTACACCATATTTTATTATCCATCTTGACTCATTCCATACAACATTCCATTCATGCTCCAAACCATTCCATTTCATGTTTGAAGTCTTCTAAATGTACATTCTGCAGCCAGTTAGACATTCTGCAGCCAGTCAGACATTCTGCAGCCAGATAGACATTCTGCAGCTAGAGATCCTGAAGGCACTGTTTAGTAATCACCTGATCTGCAATAAAATGATCCTGCATATCCAAGACAACAAGCAAAATAAAGAAGGTTATGAAGACTCAAAAATTAATGATTTTTAGGAGATAACAAAGCATATGAAGAACACAAAAAAAATCATAGGAAAGGCAAAGGTAAAAGTTCTGATTATAATGACATATCATGAAATATTTTAGTACAGTTAAGTTATGAATAATTCAAAAAGTTTTTTTAATTATTTTTGTTGATCATGCCTAACCAACCTCCCACAAAAACATTGGATAAAACTCCTTCTATTCCACCATTTCAAATCCCATATTTGATCATCATTTAAAAATCTAAACGGTTAAAGTGCTAAAGTGATTGGATTAGTCACGTCACTAGGCCAAAGCATTTAATGATGATTTCGAATTCGTTACAAAATATCTCCATGGTATTTTCTTCTGTGATATCCTTCAACTCATATACATCATCCTCACCTCATTATATTTATTCCACAATCACTCCATATCATTCTTTCCCGTAGCCAATTTTTAACCATTCCGGTTTGTGAAACAGAGGCATCTTTGTAACAACCATTGCCACCATGAACAGAGGAGCAACAATTTGAAGGTTGGAAAGAGGAGTTATGGGTCTTATAGTGAGGACTGAACCGGTTGGCACTAAGTACTTGGAAGGTTATCCTCAAGCCAGAGAAATGTTACAACAAGCAGGGTGGTTGCAATTCGTTGAAAAATTCAGTGGGTTTCACAAAGAGGTCACCAAAACGTTTGCAAGATCCTTCAAAGGAGCTGAGGTCAAGATAGGAGATATTAAATTCACCATTACAGAAGCTTCCATTGTAGAAGCAACCAAATTGCCCAGACAAGGAGAAAGGTGGTTCAAGAATAGAGAATTTCATAATGAAGCATGGAAGCAGATACTCAAGTCACCAGGTATGGATGTTACCATTTTTAAAAAGGGTATCCCTAGCTCTGCACTAAACAAAAAATGGAGGAACATGTTTCTTATCTTGCAAAAATTCATCACTTGTGAAGGAAGATATGGTACTTTCTATGTCTATCATATTCGGTTGATAATGCATTTCCTAGAAGAAGAACTTAATTTTCCCTTCTTCTTGCTTCATAGTTTAAATAAAATGGCCTCAAGTGTTCAAAAGAGAATTCAATTTCTGGAAACCACCTTATACCACCATGGTTTAATCAAAATTTTGATTGAACATCATTTGAGTAAAATGGGAGATAATTGGGAAGAGTTCTTAGTGAGAAATGACTTTGAGGAACCCAAGGAACCTCCACCTGAAGACAAACCTACAAAAAGAAGCAGAAGGTGGAAAACCTCCAAAAATGAAATTGGTACAACAATACAAGAAAGTAGTGAAGAAATGATTTCTAAGAAATTGACTCAGATTAAGAAGCAGCTTAAGAAAGAGAGGATAATAATAAAATTTGCCAGAGAGAAAGGAGAAGGGCCATCTCAACCGAGAAGGAGCCACAGATTTAGAGGGATACTAAAGAAAACAAAGGTTAAAAAAACTATATTCATAAACATAGAGGACGAAGAAACACCTACTGAGGAGGATTTTGATGAAGAAGTTCCAGAAATTGACCCAACACAGCAAGAAATTTACAACTATGTTGAAACATTAGAGAGGAGAGCTTCAGAATTTAGAGACAGGACCCCTAGCCTACCAAAGTCTGAAATTGATATGCTAAGAAGAGATAGGTATGAGTTAGAAGTACACAACAGGCATATCAAGAATGAGAATGAAATTCTGAGAGAGCAGGTTAAACTGAAAACTGATATGAATTCAACTCTGTCTCTACAAATGAAAAAGTTGTATAAGGCCAGTGAAAAATTGAAGAAGAGAAATAAAAATTTAACCAGGGCACTTACAAATTTGAGATTCAAGTTAGTCATAAGAAATCCCAGAAGGCCTTTGACTGCCAGGCAAAGCAGAAGAAGAGGGTTGGATGTCCTTGCAGAGGTCTCAGAGTTCATGGAATAGTTGCATGAGGACATGCAAGAATCTAGCAGTGGGGGTATGTTGAGCTCCAAAGATGTTCTTTCTTCCACCACATTCCACTCCATTTCCTCTGTCCATTATTAATCACAGGCTCAAATGATCAGTAGAATTGGTTAAAATTTCTTTAAGAATATATATCATGACTAACTTGCTATGTTTTTATGATTTTGTCATTGTAGTACTTTTTGAACTAGATCTAGCTACAGAATGCAGACATTCTGTAGCTAGTTGCCGATTCTGCAGCTGTCTTCATGTCTACGCAGGTTCCAGGTGTCATCTTGGAGAAAAAAACATATGGGCATATTCCACATCATTCCCTCATCATTTTTTGCTCTCCACGAAGCTTGAACGGAATTTTGTAGGCGGTTATGTACGTGGGAACTCAAACTAGGAGAGAGACTCCTAATAGGACAAGGACAGTCCAGATGTCCTTAATTCTATTATGTGACCACCATTAGAGTCCTAGTTTGGTTTTTATTTGGAAAGACAATTATCCCTAGGTTATCTCAAAACAGTTATGTAAATTTGTTACAAATATGGCTCGGGAAACTGAGGGACAAGTTTAGATTTTGTATTTGATTGCTAGATTTGAGAAGTACGAAAACACTCTGTTTTGAAGTAATTTCTCTCTAATGCAAGAAGTATCACTTTATTGAAAGCACTGATTCAATATTGAAGTATATTTTGCGTGCTACTCCGATGGTAGAGGGCCCCTGCCTCCTGAGCAGCCTTGTTTATACGGTTTAGATAAATATTTTAGTCTCATTTTTCATTTCTAGCTTAAGCACATTTCTGAAGTTTAAGTTTCATGCTTGTTTACATTGATCATCACAGCTAGACTTACTCTTATAAACTCTTCCAAAATATCATCACGATGAATAAGGCATAGCTGTGGTGTTGTAGGTTTTAGTTGCATTTCCTTTCGAATTTTATGATCTATGCTTGTTTACACTAAGTGTCACAGCCGGTCTTACTCCTACAAACTCTTCCAAAATATTATTAACAATGAATAAGAAATAGTTGTGGTATCTTAGATTTTAATTGTATTTTCTTTCAAATCTTATGTTTATGTTCAATTGCATTGAATAATATAGCCAGAATTGTTTTTACAAACTCTTCCAAAATATCATTCACATTGAACAAGATGGGCTGTAGAATTCCAATAGACTAGTTGCATGTTAGTTTAGTCATAACACTCCGGAGGATGATTTCATTTAGTTCAGCTCTGTCACTACATTTCAAGTTTGATAATGGCATTTTAATTTAACTCTATTCACTGTACTTCAGGTAGATTAGTAGCATTCTAGTTTAGTCTTAGCTCACTGTATTGGCATTCCAGTTTAGTTGTTATCCATTGCATTTTAAATTGTATTAGTTGTTAAATTTAGATACCACGGACTTCATTATTTAAAAAAACTTCTTTTGTTCCAACCTCATATTAATACATAATCATATGGACAGAAGCTAGTATCAGTCTAAGGCCTGGAGTATTTTGCAACCTTTTTACCATTTCACAAATAAGCCTTTTCTCAAGGACTATTCTAAAAAGAAACCTATAAATTTTGAGTGAGGCCTAGTGGTGCTAAATTGAGTTGCAGAACAGAATTAGAAGTTAGTTTAGAGTAAAATCTTATTGTGCTACAAATTTTCTTTTCCAAATATGTTCCAATGAACCTTTAATCATGGATGAGATGTTGTAACATTGTAAGATGATTGTTTATTTAGGAGAAATTCATTCACACTCAACTTGTCCATTTCTCAAGCTCTTCCAACACATCTTTAATGAATGAATTGGATAAGTTCAAGCTCATGTTGTGATTTATTTCCTTGCAATGAAGTCATTATCAAGCTTTGCATTTGTTGTTTTCCAGCCATAGTTTAGGCTTTGTTCTGTTTTAGTATTTGCATTTGATATTTTCCATCCATAGTTTAGGCCCTGTTCTGCTTTAATATAACCAATATCTTCTTTTCACCAGCATTTAGTTCTTTCCCTTTTCAAACATAAAACCATAAAACCGAAAACATCAGAAAACACTAAACACAACGTAGTGAGAAACAAATACCTAGGAACATATAGTGCACCACACTTCAGCAGTTTACCAACCCTGGTTGACAATTAATGAACTCAATTTAGGAACACTAGGTTGGGCACAAATAGATACTACCTAGAATCACATCGATGGAGAGTCAATCCACATAATCATCAGAGATCATATCACCAGAAAGCACATCTCATTCAGGAATCATATGAGGGATAATATATCAACTCGGGATGTCATGGGGGGGCTATTAATATGACCCCGTATTGAGAACTAAGATATATGAACACACACAGAAGAATCTATCAACATTGGAATTTCATCGGGGAGATCATTCTCAACCCGAAATTACCTAGGGGAGAAAATATTAACCCAATCTTATTGCCTGTTTATATTCCCATCAATGACTATAATAATTCATGTGGTAGAACACCTACATCATAATCAACTTGGATTTTTCACCCCAAGTACAATTTCAACCCATTGGCAAAGCGGGGAGTAGTGTTCCCAACAATCCCTACTTATGGGTATGATTCAAACTGGGGTATATTCTACATAGAACAGATAGGGGAGCAACATCTCTGACCTTATGAAGATAACAGATAAGTGTGATACCCTATTTTCCAGAGTTCTCTCAACCCCAAGATCCATTCATCTCAATTCCACATCATGGGAGCTCAAACAAGGGGGGAAAAGTCGTCTTAGTCTCGTCAATCAGCGATGATCTCTTTAATAATCAACATATTATCATACTCGTATATAGAAATCATCATATATCAGTAGAAAATGTATCTTGTTCATACATGGAATCAAATAAAGTATCATATTAGAACATAAACAATCAAATATATATCAAGAAAACATACCATATTCATCCTCCCTCTTCAGGAGGTGCTAACCACAATCCTAATATTGTATCATACAACAACACTAACTCAATGTATAGAGGTAACTCAGTCCTAACTATATTCAGAATTCTCTACTAATCAAATCCCAATATATTATCACAATTTATCCATGTCATATCCAGATCCTAATTACACAAATCTATAAGGATATTCTTCATCCTACCTCACAACTATCTATGGTAGTAACATCATACTCAACCTCAGTCATGCTACAGACCTTTCAAATATCATGGAAGATATCATAGTAAGGAAACATCCAAATGTGCTCATCTCATCAATAATGATCCCAATAATCATCAGTACATCGAAGTAATCATATATCATAGAATTAATATCTCAGATCAAAAATTGATCCTCCCATGCATGTATCTTAAAGGATGCTCAACGAAATCTCAATGTATATGAAGCAGCTCAATCATGAATTCACTCAATTTATTTTCACATCACACACACACATATATATCTCTCTGTGTGTGGGAATATGTTCAATATGAAAACATCAATGCCTCAATCAACTGTCAGTTGCTAGGTCAAGTTCAATATCTCTTCACAACTTCTTGAAATTCAGTCAGAGTGTTCAAGGGTTTTCAATAGCTTTGCAATATAGATTTCCTTTTCCAAATTTCATAAATTGATTCATCATTCCATGATTCATTATTTAATGCTTCAGAATCCATCTCGCTCTTACTTATATCAACATAGGCTCATTGCCTGTAAATAATATAACATTAGTATATAAAACCAAAATCAAAATCAAGGCCATACCTTCAAACACTTCTAAAGTAAAAGTTTGGATCAATACATCATCCTAGATTCATGAGATAATTATCAATGTAGACATGTGTGTGGATCAGGGAGCTTGCTTCGTGAAATTCTATTTTCAAACATAAAAATTTACCAAACGAATATGCTCAGTCTTACATAAATCAATATTGTGTAATCAAATCGGCTTAGAATCCAATTCATAACTAATATCAAAATCATCAATATCACAGTATCAAGTTCTTTGGACTAGGTTAAAGGTAGAGTGTATATCAAGTCTTGAATTCATCTACCACATAATATCAATCAAACTTTTATCAAGTCATTCTCATCATCATAATAGTAGTAATTTATTTCACTAGATGCAAATTCACACAACAAGCATAAGTCATGCAGGCTCCATCCATTAACTGAGAGATATCATCATACTGAATAAAAATTGTAAATACTTCAACCAATGTGCTAAGAATGATGAGACCAATACAAAACCATTATGGAATGCCAATATTAGTCACTGAAAATTACTATGCTCACATAGCATTTTCGTCAAGGAAAATAATCAATCTTTGTCATTAGGTCAAATCCCAAATTCGCTATCATTGTGATATGTATAGCTCAAAAACATATCACAATAATCAAGTAAAAGTTATAATTCATTATCAGGTATCATGTAAAATCTCCAAGCACTGCTCATCTATATTAATCATCCAAATCATGTCAAACTATTGTAGCATAAATTTCAAGGGTTAAGTTATATGCATATCCTTGTCACCTACAAACACAAGTTTAGTCTGCATATTCATATTGTAGTAAACATTTAATCTGGGCCTTCTAGTGAAAACTTTAATCTTTCTCCTTTATGTCTGTAGGACTGACATCCTTTAGGTGAACATTTGATTTCATGCACAAAACTTCATTTTTATGAATTGTAGTAATAGTCACCACCCATAGGCCTTCCTCGATGCAGTTGAGATACTACAATCACACCCATGACATTAATTTCATGTGGCTAAAAGGCTACAATCACACTTGCAAGCCTGCTTTTGTGTGATTGAGGTTTAGGGCAAGGGAAAACTCACTCTCCTCAAATCAGAAGTTCGTTGCATATCAACTATGTCAGATATTTGTCTATTCATGCCCATAAATCATACTTTAACAGTAAAGAATATACATATAATTAAAATGGTGATGGGATTTCAAATCTTATCAAGAAATTATCCCTCTGACTAGGAATCCACTTTATTCATATTCATTCATGCCATCAACATGTCTATAATAATATCATGCATCAACAAATCTATTAGATCATAAATTCAAGCTATATCATATATTCATCATGATCATTTCATGCCAGTAGCTACTTAATCATAGCACCATGACATCAGTATTTTATCAAGGGATATAGGAAAATGAATAGGGAAGCTAACAAATATAATATCATTTCAATCCATTTCAATTTTATTATATGTCATAGTTACTAATCACATCAAAACATATCCACGGGTAATAATGTTGGGTGTGTGTTATATTATTTCCATGACTATTTTCACACATGAGGGGATCATAGGGGGGGCGATAGCTCCCCCTGTTTGTTGTGTTGGGCGTAGAAAGGGGGTTAGAGGTGGGGTGAAAGTCCCCCTAAACAGGGTTCAGGGAAGCACCCCGGGAAATTTTTTCTAGACCCTATAATATGTGGGGGGCCTACCTATGGTTTTATGCATGGGTTTTGCACATGGTTTTCGGCATGATGGTTTTTTTCCCATGGTATTTTGTAGATCCGATCAACTAAACTACAATTATGTTCTAATAAAAGGTTAATTTATTCATCTTTATTAATGCTTCAACGTTTATATATGTGTATTATAACATTTAAAGGAATATAATGAAAAAATAAATCTGGTAGTCTTCATTTTGGGATCCGGGGGAAAATATGTGTGTATATTTGTTTTATGTTATCGCCATCGTTTATTTTTATATTTTAAGAATTCATTTGCAGGTAATTTATGTACAGGGTTCAAACCTACAAATGAAATACATAGTTATACTTATATCATCATGGTTAGCATGCTTATCCTTATCAATAGGATCAATTCACGTCATTTAATAGAACTTTACCAAAACAACGAGTGTCAACCCGTTTTCCATACTTTAATATTGCACATCACAAGCATTATCAATAGTATTGTATATAGAAACCAATGAGCTAAAATTATACATGAAATCCATCATTTCTTATGCATGTCAAGTGTCAAGAGTATCATCTACTAGAGTCAAGGTAATATCCTTCTTTATGGGATCAAGATATCCAAAATATAGATGTTATCCAAACATCAAGTGTACTATATCAAAAATCAACATTAAGTAGCTTCATAGAACCAAGAAGTTCATCGTGTTTAAGAGGTAAGATAATATTTCAATAACAAGTGCACCATTTTATTATAAGAATCATGAATCCAAATCACTTTCATAAGCCATTTTAGAAGGAGATATCCTCATTATCCCTTAAGGCTTACCTTTCCATGAAATTTACAGTTGAAACATAAATTTGAAACAATATACCATGCGTACCTTGTATTTTTTAGATACCTATGCAGCTTCTTATTTTATATATTCAGCTTCTAGCACATTGTCACCTTTTCATTAGGTGCCTTTTTACTTTTTTCCAATACTAGTTATTTTCTTCTTGCACTATATTTGATCCTCAAGAAGGATCCACTTATCAAAAATCATCAAGAGGTTAGTAGCATCAAAATAATCAAATATATATGAAGGAAGCATGAGTAATGATTAAAAAAAAAATTAATTCACAAGTCTAAACAAAAGTAAAGACATAGAGAACCATCATAAATCGAAAAGTACTTATCTTCAATGATAAGTCATCATCTCCCTCTTGAACCAACCTTCAAGATTCATTAGTTTCAATTTTACATATAGTAATGTTTCCTTCACTATTTCAACCACCTTTATCAACAAAAACGCCTACTAGAGACTATCCCATCTAGGGCTTCATCAAATCTTTGCCATAAACCAGGATTTCTCCTAACCTCATAATATCCTTCAAACCCTAATACACAAAATCCCTAATGTTTTCTTCAAACCCTAGAATTATTTTAGGTCTCCACCATCCTCTTCTTGATTCCATCAATGGTGTCATCATAGGGGTGATCCTCATGACTTTTCTTAAACCCACATTTGAAACCATGTTAAATTTTCCTTAGAGATATATTGTTCTTTGCTTTGATAATTGCATTTCTTCATTAACACATTAAGTTCACCATATAACATCACAAAATATTTCAGACTTA
Organism: Pinus albicaulis; assembly: GCA_034641835.2. NCBI lineage: Eukaryota > Viridiplantae > Streptophyta > Pinopsida > Pinales > Pinaceae > Pinus > Pinus albicaulis. The sequence goes on from CM076576.1 coordinate 851,322,018, forward strand.
CATTACATCATTATTTAATATCATATGAAACTGTGTAGAAAGAAAAATATCATCATTATTAATGAAGCAAAACATAAAGTAACAACAAAAGAAAAGAATTCACACAGAGATACACAAGGATTGGTCAGATGCCATGTCAAAATACATTATGGGGAAAACCCTTTCAAATTATTGTTCTTCTTGTATTGTCATCAAATGATTAAGAAAAATAGAGTACAATGATCCATATCTTCATCAATGAAACAAACCAACAAAAAAACTACAACATCCATGAAATGAATCGATCAAATCATATAATAAAAAATATTTATTCTAAATTATGTAATGAATAATAATTGTCTGTGGTCTCTGCATTCAATGAGAAAAAACTTCATAATATTGAGATTTTATCTTTTACATCCTAGTCACACAGAGGAGGAGACATGCAAGCGACTATGGCTTCTCCATTCATTCCCTTAAGCCTGATGAGCGAGTGACTGGAGTCATATCTAGACTACATAAAGCCTAACTCATAGTCGCATCCACAGTGAGTTGTTCATGTGACTAGAAGGCTCCAATCACACACATGAACCTATATGGGAGTGACTACGGTGGGAATCCTTCTTTGGTGTGTCTATTGTTGGATTGATGGAGCCTATACCCAGGTTTAGATATGGTTGTGCGATCCAACAAAACCCACTATTACTGGCCCTTTCGGAAACAATCTGCTATGCAGATCAAAGTCTCACCCGATGCAATATTAGGGGATGTTAAAACTAGGTTTCTTCTTCCAAAGGGATTATGGAGTTTTCCTTTAGGGATTATCTTCTCTTCAATACTTATCAGATCTTCACAGAATCAATATTTTAACTACGTAATCATTGTTCAATACTTCTAGTTAACTAACTTGTGCACTGCGCGTTTCTACTTTAACATGCATTAATGATCATAAGAAACCATAATCCTGACTTCATAGTGAAAACATAGATAAAAACCCTAACTTGGTACAAATAACATCAAAATATAGATAAATCAAACATCCAAGTAAAGAACACGGATCTATCTTCAAAATCTTCTTTTATTACTTAAAATCTTCTCGATACAATACTTTCCACCCTTTGTAGAAACCTATAGCGGTCTGCACACTCAACTGTAGACTTTCTAAGGTCTTCGCGAACCTAGCTTCAGGAGCTTTCCCTTCCGCAAAAACATATAATACATACTCAATTCAATATATCTTTACATCCATATGCATTATATCCTTTAATGACTTACTTCTAGACTCCTTATATAGTTTTCTCTTTTATAATACCATGGTCCAAAACCCATGGGCAGAGCTCTAAGTATTCAAAACATCCCCATACCTTTAAAAAATAAGGGGCTTTGACCTGCCCCGAATACCTTAAGACTCTAACATATCTGCGTGTTATGCTCTCTGCTCCTCAAAATGAAGATTCTTTGACAAAAACTTTGATCTAGGGGTATCTTGTCCAACAGGCCCCCAATACAAAGATTTGAATCGTCCCATGTCACTCAGCTGGTGAGCCCTCATTCTTCTCTTTGATGCTACTAAATGCATCTTTTAGCAGAAAAATTTTCTTAGCACACTACTTCTCGACGGCACATACTTCGGTCATCAATTTCTTTGTGGTTGACCAGAATATCTTCTGAGAAATTTCCTTCTGCACTAGGAACAACGCTTTCAGTTGCTTTTCCATAGGGTGCAAGGGATGAGTTGCTTCGGCCTCCCATGGCTACATTCTAGCAGTGATAATTCTTCCTTTCTGTGCAACTCATCAATCTATCCCTACAAAAACTTTCCCTCTTGGAGATGGGCATACCATTGTGTTGGTGCTAAGGTCCACGTTGTAACCATAATGTGGTCAATTTGTTCTAATTTTTCTCGGATTTATACTTCAATATTCTACACATGAGGGTCCTCCTCTAGTTATTCCCAAACATCCATAATTTCTTCAAATATTTGGCTGCAATCTTGGACTATGGATTCAACATTGGCAGTGGTTACCTTAATATCAGTTGCCCGCAACTCCTGAAGCTCCGATGGAGTGGCAGGTTGTAATTGCAACTGCAGCTCAATGATATTCATCTGGAGCTCAAGTCATAAATTTTTAACCTTGACCTTGGAGTCTTTTATTGCCATCAAGAGCTTTCCAAAATTTTCCTCTGGCGCTTCCTTGGCTTGAATTTGGAGATTAGGTAGTTCACTGCAAACTTTGGTGATTGCCGCCTCCAACTTCTATCTGTGTGAAACTTCCTCATCTCACTCCTATACAACCTGATTCTTTTAATAATCCATTTTTCCTTCTTTCTTAACACCCTAGATAACCATATAGGCATGCTACTTGCATATCTGCAATTAATTTTCGATGCCTTGGTGGAAATAATGCAACGCTTTCAAAGGGAGCACAACAAGGTTGATTCTGGAATTCTTCTAGTGTTATGCCTGCACCTGATTCTCAGTTGTGTAAAAGTGTACGGTACCTATAGGGAATTTCACCATGCAAATTTCAATCATAATTTCTAGCTCTTGACTTCCTGTACCCATACTTGTTGATGCCATGCTTGCTTGATCCATGCTCATTGGAAACCCGCTCGCCTAAATCATGCTTGCTTGCACTGCGTTTTTCTGGACCTGTAATTCCTTGAGGACCTTGTGAACCTCCACCAATACGCTTTTGTATTTCTCCTCAATATTTCTTCATATATTCTCGGTGACGTGCCAAAAAATGTCACCAATATCATCAAATTCCCCCTCACTGAGGACTAGAAACTATGGGCCAACAAAGTTGTCTGACTTCATCTTTTTCCACGCACCTCTTCCACCGCGTTTATGTTGACTCTTTAGAATGTAAGGGGAGGGGGATTATGCTGGATCAAAAAACATGTCATCGCAACCCTAATCATCGCCCCATCCAATCTCCTAAGCATACTTATTTATCTCTTGCTCTACTTCTTTTTCAACCTCTTTATCAGTCACAAATGTAACTTTCTTGGGCTACTTCCTGGTGTATTTATTTCCATTTTGTGTACCTGAGGTACTAGTCTTTGCACCATTGGGGCCTTCCTACTTCGTCTCCAACCCTTTCATGCATGGTGTTATCCAATCAATTGGCCATTCACTAACAATGTGCGCGACGTCATCCTTAGTCACCAAGTACGAAAGCTCTTACCAGACCTCTGAAAGGTCCTTCTTCATGCGGATGTGCACATGGTGAAAAAATGCTTTAAAATCAATGACTTTGAATATTATAAAAACATAATTAGAAATAGCCTTGGCTTCTTCCTGGTCACCCTGTGTAGGCTCATCTCAAAACCTACCCAAAATAATTTTATTCTCCATCACCTGAGTGGGCTCGTTTGAATACCACAATGAGGCATACCTCGCAGCCTCACAGAGGTCTGAGTCCATGGTGGGGAATTGTGATGCATTGGGCTCCTTCCATGCCATAAGCACAATTAAGAGCAATAGCCACATGTAGTGGAATTCATTTCCCTCCTCGTGAGCTTCTCTATGGTCATCCAAGAATTCCTTTCATAAATATCATACCTAGTTGAACTATACTCATTGATTGCACTGTGTAGCCATAGAGACTACTAGCATTGAAACTTCTTATGCGCGATACTTCCACTTGATCTACCCTTCCAAAATATGGGAGATAAGCACACTGAATTATCTACAATGGAGCTAATATAATATCCTCGGTTCCCTTTGTAAGGCCATAATCCTACTTCATCTTGTCGGCCAACTTCTTATCTTGATCTTTTCCTACAAATGCTTCGGCAATGTCCAATCCTTGACAAGGAAGCATAGTGATTCGTTATATTAAAATTGCATCAATGGGGAGTATTCTCCCCTATACATATACTATCATCATGCATTAGGGCCAGCCATTGGTGCACACAAACTGTATTTATATTACTACACCCAAAGTGTGGAATGTAAAACATGTCCAGGAGCACTACATTTTGAATTCCTGCTACCCACCTCATTTGCTAAACCCTTGTCACTCTAGCAGCTTCATAATAAATGGAGAGTAGGTACCTGCTTGGCTCGAACTAAGGATATTTGCTACAATCATTAAAATCCCAATATTCCATGTGCAGCCGTGGCACTTTTGCTAATAGATCTCCCTCAACTGGTACTTCTTCAGGCAGCAAGGGTGTGAATATTTTATATTTAACCTCATATGGGTCCTTTTTGGGCTTCAAAACTATCAACTTCGTTGGTGGTATATATGGGGGCAACCTCGAGACTGGTTCTACCTCCTCTGTATCAATATCTTCGAAACCTTCAGAAAACGCTTCTTCTTCTTCAAATTCATCTACCTCAACAGGCTGGTTCTCCCTATATTGTGCCACATTAGAATTTTTTTCTTTGATAATTTTCTTCTTGGATGATGCTCAGAGCACCACCTTATTTGGCTTCTTAGACGGTGCTTCTTTTGTAGCAGACTGTTTCTGGTGCAACGTCGGCCTAGTTACATTGGTTGGTGGCATAGTAGTCATTATGTGTCCCAAACCTGCCTTGATCAATGCCTCTTTAAGTGCTTAAAAACTATAATCTGACATGCAGTGGAATGCTTGTCTCTCTCTCAGCCAAAAAATCACCAATATAATACTCAGAGCGCAAAGTGTTCAAATAGGGAGCGGGGTGCCAAATTTATAGTGAATTCAAAATTCATACTCCAGGATCTCCTTCAAATGTGCCTCATAAATGTGGATTTGGTGGCAGATCCACCCATATATTCTCACTAAATAAATACCTCCAATCCTTTTAACGAAAAATTCGTTATCAAATCAATTGTTCTAGCTCCAACAACCATATTATGGATGAATTGCGCCATACCCTATTTTGATGTGAAATCCTTATTCCTTTGGAACAGTTCCTTCTAACTTATCCAAGATCTTACATCCCATGTAGTACTTCTACTTCGACGAAGTCTTCCTTCGACAGAGTAATTTATATTCACATTCTCTCTTTCAACTGCGTGGAGCATTAAGAATGGTTTCTAGCCATATAGTCAATGTGAAGCCTCAGGGGTGGAGTCATCCTTGTATAACTTTAGCCTACTACCATTGATAAGTCTAGGGAACAACTCACCATTTAACTTCTCAAGCTGAACAGGGCCCTCCTCTGATATATTCCTGACAATGTAGGGACCCAACCAGTGCATTTATATCTTACCCAGAAACTTAGAGAACTTACTGCCATATAAAAGAACTAAGTTTCCTTCCTTGAAAGTATAATTCTTAATATGCATGCCATGCCAGGATTTTTCCCTCTCCTTATCCACTTTTTGGTGAAATATAGTGATGAAATTATCTTCTCCCACCATGAGAAGTTACTCCAGTATCTTCTCCATAATATCATTGTCCGCCATATCAGTGACTGTTGTGATTCCAAGACTAGGCACAATGTATTCCATTGGCAGCACCGCTTACTTTCCATATACCAATAAAAATGGATTCTAACCCATCAACTTCTTACAAGTAGTTCTGTAGGCCCATAACACTTCAAGAATTCTCAAATCCTAATCATCCTTATTGACATTGCACACCTTAGTCAGAGCGTTCTCCAAAATATTTTCAAAATCTTCCACAGTTCTGTTTTCCTATGGGTGATATGTCGTACTCTTCTAGAGATACATTCAGAAATCCAGGGTCAATGTTGCAATAGTGTTGTTAAATAAATTCGTACCTCTATTGCTCATCAATATATTCAGGCAACCAAACCTTGACAATATATTTTCGAAAATAAGCTTCGCAACCATGACTACGTTGTAATTCTTCACTGGTTGTGCCTCAGTCCATATTGTTAAGTAATCTATCCCAGTAATAAAGTACCATGCACCTGTTTTCTTCACCGAGGGATCAATCGGTCCCACAAAATAAATTTCCCACTTATCGAATTCCTATAAAGTAACTTGAGGATGCAGTGTCATTTCATCTCTTTGGAATGGTTTCCCTATCCTCTGATAGACATCACAAGCGCTACAATACTCCTTTGAATCCTTATGCACCATGGGCCAGCATATTTTGGCCTACAGAATCTTTTGCATAGTGTATTTCCCTATTTAATGCCCTCCCGCAACTACGCCATGTGCTTCAACCAAAATGTTGTGTCTTTCATGCTCAGGGACATATCTTTGCAGTATCTCATCGACCCCTATATTTTATAAATGTCCCACAATCAGAGAAAAATATGCTACCTTAACTACCAAATATTTCTTCTGCTACATAGTATACTCCACAACTGCAACACCTGTAATGATAAACTAAATTATATCTACAAATTTCTCATCTGCAACCCAAATTGCAAAAAACTTTGCATCAGACAACCCATATTCAATATTCATTGGCTGTTTACCTATCTCAATCTTGGAAAAATGATCAGAATCTTCATTCAAACGTCTTGTCTTGACTATCACTTAAAAATCATATTCCTAGAACCACAATAGCCATCTGCAGATCCCCCCCCCCCAAACATAGGCTTGTTCAGCAAGTATTTCAATGCAAAATGATCGGTGAACATTTTGAAGTGCACGCCTAATAACTAATGTTTGAATTTCTACAGTGCATATACCATCGCTAAACCTTCGTGCTCTGTTATGGAAAAATTCCTTTATTCCTTAGACAATTTCCTGCTCGCAAAGGCTACAATATGATCAAGATATATTTCTCTAGGCTGCACTAACACAACTTCCAAAGCTATGTCAGACGCATCGACATGTACATGGAACTCCTTCTTCCAGTCTAGAAAAAATAGAATTGGCCTAGTTACCATCTTTTCCTTTAACACATCGAGGCTCTTTTTATAGTCATCATCCCATAAAAATGAAGAATCCTTCTTTAAGAGATTTTCCATTGGTGCAGTGATCTGTTCATAGGCCTTTATGAAATTCTATAATACCCCATGTGTTTGAGTGTCGTGCATAGCTTCTTCACATTCATTGGCGGCTCCAAATTGATTATGACAACAATATTCATAGGGTCTACCATCAAGTCCAATTTTCATACAATATGCCCAAATAATATACCATATGGCACATAAAAAATGCATTTCTTCAAGTTCAAAAATATTTGATACTTCCTACAAGTATCCAACATCAACCGAAGGCTAGAAGCATCTTTTTTTAACAATCCAAAAATGGTCAAGTAATCAAAATACACCTCTATAAATTTGTGGATATATTATTTAAATGCAGTGACTACGACTCTGGAAAATATTGTCACCGCATTATTCAATCCTAAAGACATGACCATATACTAAAATGAGCCTTATTCAGTCTCAAAGGTGGTCTTGCTCCTATCTTTTGGCGCGATCCTAATGTGATGGTATCCTGAGAACCCATCTATAAAGGAGTAGGCCTCCTACCCTCCAACATTTTCCAAAAATTCATCAGTGAATGGTGTCAGAAATGAATCATGCACACATGCATCGTTCACCTTTTTGAGACCAACACAAATACTTATCTCTCCCTTGGTATTTTTCGCTTGGACTACCATAGGGATAACCCACTCAAATTCTTCTATTGGTTCAATAATTCTAGCACAAAGCATATTCTTGAGTTCCTCCTTCACTTTATATTTATATTTTGCATTCAGCCGATATGGGCATTGTTTCACTTGCTTCGCATCTGGATTCAAAGTAATGTGCATAATGACCAAATATCCTACGATACCTTTTAGTTTAGAGAACTTCATCGAAAACAACTCCTGATACTCATAAAAAAGTTCAGCAACATTGCTTATGCTATCACCGTCCCAGTAGCCTCCACTCTTCACGAACTTCAGCTCTGCTTCTAAGTCGATGTTTACTTATTGAGTCTGTAGAGGCTGCACTATATCAGTTATCTTCATTGTAGGCCCTACAACCTGATGTTATCCTTCGGTTTTGGGAATATTAAAATTATGCAGATCCTCCTCATCTTCTTCTACAATCAGCTTATAACATTATAAGGAAATTTCCAACTGTGTAGCCTAGTTAGGTTGTACAAAAGTCATTGGCTGAGTGAGAGTTTGGAATATTCTTGTTCTGACTTCCTAAAGAGAATCCTCAATACAATCCCAATAACCCTTGAAGCTAAATGTCAACAAGAATCCTTCAATCATCTCATACCAATATGTGGTACCATGGCTCAACTCCATTTCCAAATACCACCTTTGAGGTACCATATCCAAAGTTTTGAAGAATATGTGCACCCATTGAAGTTGAGTTTCTTCTCCCCAAGCTGTAGTCTAACGAGAATAATTCTCTTGAGGATCATCCCTACCATTTTATTTTTCCATGAGCCTAGTGTTTTCATAACCAAACCCAAGCCTCATCAATCGACAATATTCCTTCCATCCTCCTAATTGTTCCTTGTGTGCACCCCACCATATTGCTGGTGTGGACCACAAAGCGAAGTCCAAATCTTCATATCACTACTTTTTGGGCACCTTCTTTTCAAATTCATCAAGAAACAAATTAACATCCCCAATTCCATCATAATAGGGAAATTTGCGTACCTTTGATGCAATGCAGCGAAGCAATTTAGTAACTCTATTACATTTCTTAGTAGAAACCTCATACAATCGCTTCTGCCGATTCTCAAATTCTTCGTTATATTTTGAAAGACATGAGCTATTTTGCTCCAAAATTATCATTCCATCAATGGTAGGATTTATCCAATATTCGTCCTACGCAATTATCTTATAGATATTGTCAATATCAACATCACCATATTCATTCTGAACTAGTTCTGTATATCATGTGCTTTCAGAGCAGTCCAAAGGAACAACAAACCTAGTACCATTCTTCTCAAATGCCATATTTATGTTCTTTATATTGAATATGGCATCCATATCATAAGCCTAATCAAATCCAAGAAAATCAGGATACATATTGCTATCATCAACAATCTCATTGACTTCGAACTCTCATAACACATTTGCACTATGAATTTCAACTTCAGTGCCATGTAATCGACCCATACGAATAATTTTTTTCTGATTGGCCATTCTTAGCTGAATCGACGACCATTGCAGCTTTGTTCACCCCATTCGTTCCCAGGTTTGTTTTGGAAAAACATCTGGATCTGATCCTAGATCAAGAATTACTTGGTCCATTTCATAATCTCCTATCTGTACAGTTAACCACATTTCACTGTTGTTTCTCTTCTTATTTATGTATACCTTATTCACTGTGCATTTTTTAGGTTGTGGTTCTTATTTTCTAGTGCAGTTTTCAATCATCTCCTACAATCCTTCCACAACTTTTCGATCCCTTAACAACCTCATACATGTCACCAAAAAGGACTTTAGAATGGATGGATCAAATTCCTTTTTTGTAGTAACCTCATTGTGTTTATTCTTCAATAGGATTATCTATAGTTGTGTCTTCAATTTTGAAGCTCTAGGATCCATAAAATTCTTCTTTGCTTCTATGAAGGTTTCTCTTTCGAGTTGTACATCAAACCCAAAATTCTTTCGCGAGCCTTCGAACCCATGTATCCTCCATAGGATTCTTTCCTTCCGCTTTGTCTTCTCCAATACTTACACCGCTTCTTGTCACTATGTTGATACTTAGATCTTCTTCGTGTTGTTCAACTATCATCATCTATTTGTTCTAGGTAGGTTTTTTATTTCGATTTTCTTGCATCTTAGCCAATAATACAAGACAATATTGTATCTCATAATCAAGTGCTCGACAATACTTACAAGAAATTGCAATAGGATTATGACAATCCCTGGAAAATTGTCTAGGTTGACTACAATTATAACATATAATCTATCTGTGACCTCGTCCAATGCCTCCTCCTTTTTCTTCGAAACCACCATGCATTTTTGGAGAACCTGGATATTCGCAACCTTTGATTTTCATTCTGTATGCCTTGGGATATTGCTGCATTGTAAAATCATAGCTTTGATAGTTCTTTTCATCATGTCCCACCAAGGTACAAAATTTATAGAACAATTTCTTCTGTGACTGGATATACTTCTGCAGCAATTGACAGCAGTGTGTGGGATGCTCGCTTGCAACTTGGCATAGGCCACACAAGGCATGTGGTCCCACAATTGGTTGAGCACTTGGTCCAGGCTTCAACGGACTTGGCATCCTAGTGCCCAAGTACTCTCTAAACAAATGACATGGATCCTTATGGTGGTAATCCACTTTAAACTTTATGCACCAAAATTCTAAACTTGTGTCAGATTGAAATTAGTTTCCCTTATTCAAATCTTGGAGTTCTATATGTAATCTCGTCAACTGGGTCTAGATTTTCTAAACCCCTATACTGGTATCTACTACTGACCAAGCTTCTAGTTTCATTGCAATCTCCAATGCTTCCTCTTGGGTCGTGATCTTTTGCTACGACAATGGTAATATAAGGTGTGGTAACAATGCAGTGATAAACCATTCCTTGTGATACCCATTAGGGAAATCAAAGCTAATTTTTCTTTGCAAAATATTTAATATTTGATATACTTCCCACACAGTTTCAGTGACCAGTTTCTTAATATCTTTTATCTCCCTAATACATTGGGATTGCGATTTCATCTTCTTAAATTCAACATTCAGCGCAGACTTTGTCTAATCCAATATGGAATTCTCGTTCATCACGGAGTATTTCATATACGAAGAGAATTCTCTTTCCTGCAATGTTGTGACCAGCTACACTTTCTTCATATTCTCATGAGTGATGTTTTTCGATCTCCACACAGCTTCTAGAACAAACCAAAATTTCTCAGGATCATCTGATCCCTTAAAAACATGCATCTTTGCGGCATGATTCATGTTAAATGGGGAGGTGGAGGTGTATGTGGAGGTGGACGTGGAGCAATAGTATGGGGATGGGTTTTGATGGGAGTGGTGGGTTCGCGAATCCCAGAGGCGCCCTGAATATCTCCAAAGTCTAGCTTTGATGCACTTCTAGGGGTTGAAAGCTTACTTTCTCCTTCTTTGCTTTTGAATCCAAACAACGAACTCTACCTAGTATCAACATAGTTATCACGATCTACCCTAAATATTTTACCAGTTCATGTAGATCCGATTTTTTTTCCTTCACAGTACACCCTTTTCACATAACCACATCTTAATCCAAATATTTAACTTGTTTAAGTACTTACTTTGTGGACCTTTGAAAAATATGTGATGGACTTCATTATAACATATAGATGTATCGATCATAAACTCAGTAATAAATCCTCCAAAGAATACTATCGATGCAATAATCAACAACCCTTGAAAACTTGTTATCAATTCCCTTCAATTTCGTGATTATCTCTGGAGTCCACACAATATGGATATCGTTCTCGAAATAGGTCTTTTGTTCAACTAGTCTTGATAACCACTCATGCATCTTTTTAGCGAACGATGAGAACAATATCTTATGCTAATATGTGAAAATATATTTTTGCAACAACTTCTTAGTTGAGAGGTGCAGATTCATATTTTATTGTATTGTAAAGTTGTGTTCTTTCAAATCTACCCAATCTTGAATCTCTTTCTTGGTCGGATTCCACATCTACGTATCTCTCAATCATATCCTGGTCCCAACAATGGAACCATTTATTGGCTTGATAGGTCCTAGACCCAGGTTCAGATATGGCTCCATGATCCAAAAAAACCCACAATTATGGGCCCTTTCGGAAATGATCCACTACGTAGACTGAAGTCCCACCCGAAGCAACATTAGGGGATGTGAGAACTAGGTTTTTTCATCCAGAGGGACTATGTAGTTTGGCTTTAGGGCTTATCTTATCTTTAATACTTATTAAAGCTTCTCAGGATCAATATGATAACTACGTAGTCATTTTTCAATATGTCTAGTTAACTAACTTGCGGAGTGCATGTTTCTACTTTAACATGCATTAATCATCATAAGAAACCATAACCCTGACTTCGTAGTGAAAACATAGATAAAAACCCTAACTTAGCATAGATAACAACAAAATACAAATAAAGAAAAAATCCAAGTAAAGAACACAAATTTGTCTTCAAAGTATTCTTTTATTACTTCAAATCTTCTCAATACAACATTTTCCGCCCTGCGCACACAAGTGTAGGGGTTTGCGCACTTAGCTACAAATTTTCTAAGCTTTTCGCACACTCAGCTCCAGGACCCTTCCCTTTCACACAAACAAAAAATATAAACTCAATTCAATATAGCTTTACATCCATATGCATTCTATCCTTTAATGACTTACTTTTAGACTCCTTATATAGTTTTATCTTTTACAATATCATGGTCTGAAAACCATGGGCAAATCCCTAAGTATTCAAAACATCGCCATCCCTTTACAAAATAAGGGGCTTTGACACACCCCAAATCCCCTAAGACTCTAACATATCTACACGATCCACTCCTCAAAATGTGGATTCTTTGACAAAAAATTCAATCTAGGGGCACCCTATCCAACACTTGTGACTACGGCTCAAAACCCTAAATCATAGATATGAGCTTTGACCTAAGATCGAACCTATTCCTTAACAGATGAGCCTTAAACCTATGCGAGCCAAAAAACAAGATATAAGAGTGTCTAATGATGATTTCCTTATGAGGTATAGGTCACTTTTATTTATAGCCTTCAAAGGGTGTCCATTTTTTCTTAGGGTCGACCTTGATAAATGTGCACATGGGGGATTTTGTTCATAAATATACTTTCCCTTATCTGATTTGAGTGATATTAGGTCAATTTTGGTCCTCTCGAAAAAATAAATTCAATGAAATAATTATATCCATTAGGTGAGTTTTCCAAAGTGGAATTTGTGAACAATTTCATATTTTAAGCACCTTTCAAGGTCAATTTTAATCCCGCTTTTCATGATGATATGGCCCAAGAGGTTTCCCTACGATACTACAGAAATTGTCTTCCTGGGATTAAGTGATATCCCATATTTTTGACATCGATGAAATATTTTCTTCAAGTGGCATAGGTGGTCGAGTATTTTCTTCGAGAACACTCCGATATCGTCAAGATACATCACCATGCTCTGTCTGATCAGTACACCAAATGCGATGTCCATTTCATGTTGAAACTTCACACCGATGTTGGCTAGCACAAATGGAATTATCCTGAATGGGAACATGCCCCACTTCATATGGAAGGTGGTATTAAGTCTTTCAATCTTCGAGACTAGAAATTGATTGTATCCAGAATAACCATCAAGAAAAGAAAACATTTTTGACCGTGGTATTGCCTGTAATATCTATTCCATAGATGACATAGGGTAGTTGTCTTTGTTTGAGGCACAATTGATATTTCATAGATCTATACACAAGCATATTTCCCTGGTATTATCTCTCCTTGGGACCATATTTGATAGCCAGGTCGAATGTCACACTTTTTAAATGATCTGAGCATCCAAAAGTTTCCTCAACCCCTTCTGAATCAGGGTCTCAAGTGTTAGATGTACCTTTCACAAATCTTTCCGAAAAGGCTTGGCTCCTACCTTAATCAGAATCACATGATAGATTATTTGAGTGTCGTATGTTTTGATCTCATCATATGTCCATGTGAAAACATCTAAATACTACATGAACAAGCCGATCAAAGCTTTCCACTAATGTGGTGTGCAACAAGTGTCGATATTCAAAAAATTTGGATCTTTCTCCATTCCAAGATTAATGTGTTAACACGACATTGTTGAACTTCAGGTTTTAGAATTGACTAGACCTCTAATGTGATTTTGCAAGTCATATAAATTTTCTAATGATACGACACCCTTATGCATGGGGTTCTCCTTGTTTCCGTGAGCTACATCTTGAAATTCTTTTTCGTGGTCATCTTCATCAATAGCTACATCTTTGAATACATCAACATTCACCATGAAATTCCATTAGGGGAATTTTGAGGTCTAAAATGGGCCTCCTAAGAAAAATGTACAACAAAAATCAACTTTATAAGAACCAATAGGATTCAAGATGGTGATGTAAACCATGGGGGATGATTCACCATTTTTTAAGTAAAAGGGTAAAAAGATTAAAAAATAATAAAATTTTAAAAATTACTTTTTCAACTTATCTCCCAAAGTTTTTACTCAAATTTCGAGCAGGAGTACTCATTCGATGCAAGATTTAATTCCTCATCCAAGGAGTATGCATGTTGCATACATTTGATGGACCGTGCTACATGAAAAATGAGAAATACATGAGAAAACGTTATTGCAATCACGTTTTTTCATGTCTTTCTAATTTTTCGTGTAGGAGGATACATCAAAACTATGCAACATGGGTACTCATTGGATGAGGAATTAAATTTTTCATCCAACGAGTACTCCTGTTCAAAATTTGAGTAAACAATTTGGGAGATAAGTTGAAAATATGAGTTGAAAAAGTAGTTTTTATTTTTTTCCTATAAAATTTTATGATGTAATCAAATATTATTTTATTATTTCCACTATTATTTTACAATTTCCTTAGGAGGCCCATTTTAGACCTCAAAATTCCCCTAATGATTATTTTCTTCTCATCATTAAAAATGTGTAAATTAGTGATATTATCAAGTATGCATGGTCTATAAAGAGTTTTAATAGAAAAATCACCCCTAAGCGGTGACAACCTAACATCATCATTTTCTAATGCATCCACAACTGTGTTACACATTATAGGAACAAATACATTATTGAAATTTTGGAATTGAGAAATGGTATGTCATACCACTTGTTTATAGCTTTTCAAATGAGGTGACACACTGTGTATAGCATTGCATACCTATCATACGATGATATATGAGTCACTTATTGCCTTAATAACTCCAACATTGAGGTCTATGGCCTTCTGTAAGCCTAGGATGAGTGCTTTGTATTCTATTTTGCTATTAGTGCACTCGAATTCAAAATAGCTTGATATCAGGTGTTTAATATGTCATGGGACTACTAAAACAAAATAATCTCTAAAGCCCTATTATGTCTTTGAACTGTTAAAATACAAAATTCAAACATCATATGTACAACGGATATGCCCTAAACTAGTAGTACTACCACTACTACCTATTGTACAAAGGTCATTTGCACTAGTGGAACTGGGAAGGAGTTCCAACTGTGTGTGTTGTGGGACTAGCGAAGGCTAAGAAAGGTAGCACTCTATTCCAATATACAAAAATAAATTACCAAAATATTAGATCTTCGAAAGAAAATAGCTCATTTTTTCCATTGAAGGGTGTAAAAATGTGATTCATGTAAGACTCTAAGTTCACCCGGATTTGATTGTTTCTACCCTTTAAATGTGACCAGTCAGTAGCAAAATATCCCTGTAATTTGTTGGATTGTTCTCTATTCAGTAATACATTATATGCTTCTGGGATGTCCACAATTATTATGTTTATACATTAGTGAACTCTTTGATCGGATGATAAGAAAATAATTATGTTTCAGAGTTTACCAATAGAATGGAAAATATTCTTCTCCATCTGAATGATTTGTGCATCTTTCTTATCCCATTTTTCATTAATTTTCCTAGCTATATATAGTGGAATTACATTTACAGACGCACCAGAATCAACTAAGCAATTGTGTACCTTATAATTGAAAATTTCAAATGTTAACAAAAACGGAGGGAAAATTGTGCTAACATTTAATGTTAACGAATTAAGTACAAATTTGATGGAACTACAAGATTTACTATATCCATTATGCAAATAAGTGTAATTACCCAAGGCAGGATATTCAAGAGCATAGACGAGCATCTCCTTCTGGCTCGTAATCCTGGTAAGTTCGAAGAGTGAAATGTTAGCAGAAATTTCCTTCATGTCTTCGACTATACTATAATCAAGCCTAGCGAGCATTGCCGAAGTGTCTAGAGGAGTAACTTGATTTGATACTTCCAATGTGATGGAATTTATTTTACCATTGGTGGAAGTACTCTTCAATATAGCAGTGTTTCCTCACTTCCTCTTAGTGCTTTGAGATGAGTTCGTAGATGATGTGATATTCCTTAACAAATATTATTTAAATTTATGCCTTGTCAACTCTAGTTCACAAACTTGACCTCGGCTTCTCAAGTTATATTGACCATTCTAGTTTTGGGCTAGTTCCTCACTCAGTAGGTACTTTTTGACATTTTTATTTATAGCTACATATACACAATTAAGCATATTTACAGTGTGCCCAACACTCATATTTTCATTGGTTGCATTATTTTCTTCCTTTTCTTCGATGGGCTCAATCTTCTCATTTGAAATTATTGTTTTGATGAGATGCATAGATACAACATTCATGTTGTGGTTCCATTGTAGTAATGTCTTTTATAAGTCATATTCTTTAGGGAACAAACATTATTGATCCACGCTCATGCCCTCAACATTTAACACAATGTTCAAGCTTTGCACAAACCTAGCTGGTTGATTACTACTACTGCTGAAGTTAGAAACCCTTTTTAGGATGTTTAATTTAGGGTGCTTTATTCTTACAGTGGTCTTGTTTGACCTCTGTTTCAAATCTTCCATCTAATTGGATAGAGACTTGATGGCTTGGGTAAATCTTTCAAGATATGAAACTTCTTTATCCTTGGCCTTGCTTTATGAGGCCTATGACCTTTTTCCCATATATTTGGATTCTTTTGATGGTTCATTGTCAACAATGAATCTTATTTCATGCAATTCCTTTTCAACTACAATAACTTCTTCATATTTTTCTTCTAGAGTTTTCTTCACAGTTCTATTCACGAACTGCGTGATGATTGTTGCTAAGGCATAAGTGTAGTAATCAATAGTGATGGAGTCATAAGGTTTCTTATTTGTAGGAAATTTATTCAATATGCGATTAAACCTATAATTAAAATCTTTAACTTTATCTTTATGCTCCATATTCAAATTGACCAACCCTTTCAATAACATGGTCGAGGTTTTACCATCAACAATTTTTTCAATAAATTATATTTTAAATCCCCTCCAATTCTGGATTGAGTTTGACAAAGTATTGTGGTACTAATATATTTTCTATGCCATATAAGGTACAATGGAAAATTCTACATGCAACATCATCGTAAAATACCTCAAGCATTTTTATATGTAGGTAGAATTTTTCCAAATGGTCCTTTTCTTCCACTACTTTTTCAGGTTTGTACTTCCTTAAAAATTTCTCTAGGTGCCTCAAAATCTTGTGTAACACACCTGGTAGAGAAAGTGGGCCGTGAGAAATCCAATCTAGATATTGGCCCGCCATATCTTCGTCTTTGTGCTCTTCCTCTTCATAAAATTTTGATGGATCTTATTCCTCTTTGTTACTACCCAACTCGTGGAAATTGTGGTCTAAGAGTGCAATTGTTAAAATATGGAGGTTGTTCTAATTTCTCCTCATTTTCTATAGTATCTTCCAGCTCTTCAAGGGTCGTGAGAACCAAATATTCAACTATATAAACCATTGTCCCAAATCGATTGGTTAGGTTCTTTTTCGGAAAATAAGGAATATTGTGTAATCTAGGGATCAATCCAATAGCCTTGGCGAACTTATAGGCTCTAGGAAAAATGGCCTAGATCTTCTCATAAGATATTTCACAATTTTTTCCAATATTGGATTGAGAAGATTTATCAACTTCAAGAATATGAGCAGGGGAGGTGTTAGGAATATTAATACCTTGACCAGAAGAAGTATGATGAGGGTGGGTGAAATTATAAACCATAAAATAATAGATGCCCTCCTTCTAGCACTAGAAATTCTCATAGTGTTGGACCTGCCAACATACAAGGGGGTCTCCCTGATATGTGGTCCCAGTTAGACCTCATACCATTTGGGATAGCACCCCCATCTTGAATATGACATGGTTACCATTTTCTTAAAGTTTTTCCTTGGCTCTAACTGTTATCAAGGGAGAGGAATGCGCACATGCCTTCTATTATCCATGATAACCATTAGGTTTGTTTTGAGTTGATTATGGTAAGTCATTTAAGGTTGAATGGGATTTTTAAATTTGTAATTTAAAAAAAAATTCATGTGTGGGGGTATTTTGGTATTTTTAAAGGTAATCATTAATGTAATAGGTTTCATTGTAAAAAAAAAATCCAAAAATCTCTTTTAAATGAGTTAATCTGGTTATTATGGTGAATTCAACACTTTTACCAACTTCCGCCGCAAATTCAATGTAAAATGGTTAGAATTTGCTAAGGAAGTACCTGTACTCTATTTTTTTTCCAGCGTTAGGAGTTTTTTATTATTTTGGTGTAGTAAATGCAGTGATGAAGTGGATAAATCACATGATAAGAACATGCATATTATTATGTCACTTGTTCAAGAGGTGTTAGAAAATTATATATTATGGAGCAATGCAACACATAAAATATGCGGAAAATACAAGCACACAAAACACATAAAACCAGAGAAACACAGATATACATGGTTCACCCAGTTTGGGCTACGTCCACCCTGAACAGCCAGTCCTTCCTTTTTATTATTCAGCAAAATAAAAAGACAAAACCTACAACAGATCCGCTGTAATATCGTCTGTTCTCTCTCTCATAGTCTCCCTCCCTGTTTCTAGCTCCGAGAATATACACACAATGTACAGTTGCAATACAATACCCTAAAAAAGCGAGGGGTTGCCTTCTAGGGAAAAAAACCCTAATCTAAACATAACTTCTACCGTCATATCATTCGCCTATGAATGGCCTAGAGTGACTAGAAATTACTATACTTTTACAAGGAAAATTTACATCATTTTTTAGCTTCGGGGGCGCTGCCCCCGAAACCCCTGCCAGGGGGGGGGCTCTGAAAAGCGTTGTCGCCCCCCCTGGACCCCCCACGGCAGAAATTAATTATGGGCGGCGTTGCCGCCCCTTTTAAGGTACAGGGGTCGAATGCTGTGATACAAACTAAACAAGATAATAGGGCTCCACACCCAACAATATCCCACTTGGAGACTGATTGTAGCAACTCCATTGCTACTTCATTTACTAGATAATGACTCCTCTTTGGACCTGGCTATTCCTCATCTTCATCATCATCCTTGAAGACCAATTGAAACTGAGCACATTCTCAGTTTCTCCCTGGTTACAACTTTTGTGAGCATATCTGCAGGATTTTAGCTAGTGTGTATCTTTTCCATCTTCAACTCTCCATCTTCCAATATTGGCCGTATGAAATGGTACTTGAGATGTATGTGTTTAGTCCTGGAATGAAATGTTGAGTTCTTTGCAAGATGAATGGAACTTTGGCTATCATTGTATAACGTTCCCATATCATGCTTCTTACCCAATTCATCCATAAACCTTTGTAACCAAATTATTTCTTTACTAGCCTCTGTAGCAACAACATACTTTGCTTCTGTTGTTGAAAGTGAAAAAACACTTTGGATTTTTGAAACCCAACTGACAGTTGTTCCACCTATAGTAAATACATATCCTGTAGTGCTCCTCCTGTTATCTCTGTCACCTGCCATATCTGCATCAACATATCCCTGTAGAGCAATGTTTGAACCACCAAAGCATAATTCTTGATTTTTGGTACCTCTCAAATATCTGAGAATCCATTTTACTACCATCCAGTGTTCTTTTCATGGATTATTCATGTACCTGATTACAACTCCCACTGCATGTGCAATATCAGGCCTTATGCAGACCATTGCATACATTAAACTTCCAAATGATGATGCATATGGAACTTTAGACATATATTCCATTTCTTCGTGGGTATTGGGGCACATCTCCTTACTGAGTTTGAAATGGCTAGAAAAAGGTGTACTAACTGGTTTTGTATTCTGCATATTAAATCATTTCAACACCTTTTCTATGTACTCATTCTGAGACAGTGTTAATTTGCGATTTTTCCTTTCTCTAGTTATCCTCATACCAAGGATTTGTTTTGTTGCTCCCAAATCCTTCATTGCAAAGGAATTTGCCAATTTTTGTTTGAACACATTTATTTCCTGCATGTTAGACCCTGCAACAAGAATGTCATCTACATAAAATAACAATATAATATAGCTGCCATCATTTTTCCTTTTTACATAAACACAATGATCAGAGTGACATCTAGTATAACCTTGTTCAAACATAAACTTGTCAAATTTTAGATACCACTGCCTTGGAGCCTGTTTTAAGCCATACAAGCTCTTCTTTAACCTGCACACCAATTTTTCTTTCCCTTTTACCTCATATCCTTCTGGTTGCTGCATGTATATCTCTTCCTCCAAATCTCCATGGAGAATTGTTGTCTTTACATCTAACTGTTCAAGATGTAAATCTTCCGCTGCTACAAGACTTAAAATAGTTCTGATTGAATTCATTTTAACAACAAGAGAAAATATTTCATCAAAATCAATACCTTTCTTCTGTGCAAATCCCTTCACCACAAGTCTAGCTTTGTACCTCTGTTTTCCTCCATCTTCTTCCTTCAGCCTGTAAACCCATTTATTCTGCAATGTAGTTTTACCTGCAGGCAACTTGACTAAGTCCCAAGTATGGTTATGCATTAAGGAGTCCATCTCTTCTTCCATGGCTAGCTCCCACTTCTTCCTACTTTCAACCTGCATTGCTTCTTCATAACATTTAGGTTCACCAGAATCAGTCAACAATAAATAATATAATGAAGGAGAGTATCATTCAGGGGGTCTACTTATCCTGGTAGATCTTCTAACACCACTTTCAGGTGTTTGAGGTGCCTGTTGCTGTTGTGGTGATTGCTACTGCTGTGGTTGTTGATTATTATTATTTTCAGGCACCTTTACTTTTTCAGTTATCTCATCAAGAATCGTGTATTCCTTGCTTTCTTTTTCTTGTTTCTTTTCCTGCAGCTAATTCTTATACAAGACCTTTTCATTGAATATTACGTCTCTGCTCCTAATGATTTTGTGATTTTCATAATCATATAAGCGATAACCAAAATCATTAGCACCATATCCAACAAAGGTACATTTCTTTGATTTTGCCTCAAGCTTTGTTCTATTTTCTTTATTAATATGGACAAAGGCCTCACAACCAAAAGGCTTTAAAAAAGAGTAGTTTACCTTTTTACCTGTCCATGCTTCCTCTAGAATACCACCATTCAAGGAACTTGAAGGCCCTCTGTTTATTAGATAAACAACAGTATCTACAGCATCTGCCCAAAATTGTAAAGGCAATCCCACATGCAATCTCATGCACCTTGCACGCTCCATGATTGTTCTGTTCATCCTTTCTGACACACCATTTTCTTGTGGTGTTCTTGGAACTGTATTCTCTCTACGAATTCCATGCTCTGAACAGTACCTATCAAACTCTTTGCTGCAATATTCACCTCCATTTTCTGATCTGAGACACTTCAACTTCTTTCCTGTCTCAATCTCAACCAAAGCTTTCTATTTCTTGAAAGTATCAAATACATCAGATTTATTCTGAATACAATAAATCCATGTTTTTCTAGTTGCATCATCAATAAAAGTAACATAATAATGAGAGCCATCGAGAGATGATACCTGAGCAGGTCCCCATACATCTGTATGCACAAGCTCCAATTTTTCGCTCTTCTTTTCTTTCCCAACTCTGAGAAATCTGACTCTCTTTTGTTTTCCATAAATGCAATTCTCACAGAAATCCAAATCAACATTCTTAAAACCTGGCAACAAATTTCTTGAGTGAAGAATCTTCATTCCCTTCTCACTCATGTGTCCGAGCCTATGATGCCATAATGCTGCATCTGCTCCTTTGGAAGTTAAAGCATTAACAGAGTTAGAAATACCATTACATAAATACAATGTACCAACCTTTTCGCCTTTTGCTATTACCAGGGCTCCTTTGGTGACCTTCCAAGTTTTATCTGTGAAAGTTGTCACACAACCTTCACCGCCTAACTGCCCTGTTGAAATCAGATTTTTCTTCAGATCTGGAACATGCCTTACCTCCTTTAGTAGCCATTGGTTTCCATTCTGTTGTTTTACAAGAACTTTACCCATTCCAAAAATTTTACAGGGTTTATCATCACCCAAACGAACTTGTCCAAAATCTCCTTGAACATAGTCATGAAAATATTTCTTATCAGGTGTGGTATGGAATGAAGCCCCTGAATCTACAACCCAAGAATCAGTAACATTTTCGAAAGAAAGAATCAAAGCATCTTGTAACACATCACCTGTCACATTTGCTTCATGATTGTTTTCTTGCTGTGTGTCTCCTTTTTTTCCCTTCCAATATCTACAATATTTCTTTAGGTGTCCTCTCTTTCCGCATTTCCAACACACTATCCCCGATCTGGACCTGGATCTGCCTTTCCTTGATTTACTGCGATAACCCAAGCTCTTTCCTCTTTCCATTCTTCTTCCCCTAGACTCTGCACTCAAATCATTACCTGATGTCTTGCCGAAGCTTTTCCATCGCATTTCCTCGCTAAGGATAGCACTGACGACATCATCAAAATTTAAAGTACTAGATCTAGAGAAAGAGTTACTAATGGCCATTACTAAACCATTCCAACTCTCTGGCAATGAGCACGAGAATAGCAGAGCTCTAACTTCATCATAAAATTTTACCCCTATAGAACTTAACTGACTGGTAATTGTATTAAAATCATTTAAATGGTCTGCAACAAATCCACCTTTCGACATCTTCATCTTAAATAGTCGTTTCATAAGAAATACCTTGTTTGAGGCCGAGGGTTTTTCATATAGTTTCACTAACGTTTGCATCAAACCCTTTGTTGTTGTTTCCTTCGAAATATTGAAGGTGACTGATGCCGCAAGGCACAACTATACTATTCCAAGTGCCTTTCTATCGAGAATGTTCCATTCCGTGTCTGTCATGGCCGCCGGCTTCTTTGTTTTTCCGCTCAATGGTAGGTATAGATATTTCTGATACAGATAATCTTCCATCTGCATCTTCCACAGCGGGAAGTTTTGGCCGTTAAATTTCTCAACCCTAAACTTACCATCGTCTGCCATTGCTCCCACTCGAACCAGGAACCCTTCTTTCCTGCGAGTTTATCAGCCAAATATACCTTCGGCTCTGATACCAGTTGTTATAAAATTATATATTATGGAGCAATGCAACACATAAAATATGCGGAAAATAAAAGCACACAAAACACATAAAACTAGAGAGACACAGATATACGTGGTTCACCTAGTTTGGGCTACGTCCACCCCGAACAGCTAGTCCTTCCTTTCTATTATCCAGCAAAAAATAAAGAGACAAAACCCACGTTACATCCAGGCATCGTAATATCCTTGTTCTCTCTCTCTCACGCTCTCTCTCTGCTTTCACCCGAGAATACACACACACAAATGCACACCACAATACAAATACCCCGATAAAAGCGAGGGGTTTCCTTCTAGGGAAAAACCCCACCCAAACATAACTTCTACCGCTGATCATCCGCCTGAATGGCCCGTACTGACTCAGGGAATTTACACTATATACAGAAATTATACATCCTGTCTATTAGCTTCTAAGACTGCCTTTAAAACCTCAAACAAGGGGGCTCTTGAAGTTAACGTCGTCTCTCAGAACCCTCGTACGGCAAAGCTGGATACCACGATGCTTCCGCCTCTTTTTACAGGTCTAATGCTTACAAGTAACAAGACATTGTGCTCACCATAACCCAACAAGAGGAAGACTCAATAGTCAACCTCCATGTGGCTGGCAACTAATCAAGTCAAAAAGGCATGCCAACTCATCAATACAACTCACCATCTCAAATCAAGCTCATGAATTATTAATTCTAGTGCATTACATATACAACACCTCAGCAGTCATTTTGGTTTGATAAAAATGGTACAAGTCGATCTTATGAAGAAATGTATCAAGATTGTCACTCAAACTGATGCTACTCCATAAGAATGGTAAAATCACACATTTTTATTATGATTTGGCTAATCAACATGTTTGGTCACATACAAGCTCATATATTCTATTAGTAGGCTCATACAGGCTTTGGAAGTGGTTTTTAGGTAAAAATTTTGAAAGGGACAAAAATCTCAGAAACTAAGCACTTTTGTAGCAACTCCCGGGCTTAAAGGCATAAATCTGCTACGAAAGTTGTTGTAGCTTTCCATGAGGGTAAACATTAGCAAAATATTTAGGAAAAAAATATCTTAAGGAATTTTTTTTATCCTATTAGCCTCAATGAAGACCCAGGAATAGCCAAAAAGGTTAAATATTATGCAAAGGGTGTTTTCTGAAATTTGCTACTATAGTTTGCTACGAAAGTTGTGGAAATGATTGTTTTAGTAGTCAACTTGAAGTTCAATTTCTAACAAAAATGGAAAGGAATTTTGGAAATATGAAAGAGTGTTTTCCTTAGCACGATCCCATCTACAAAAACCTCTCTCAATGTTTTCACATCTATCAGGGTTTGGAAAATACACACTCATCTTTTAGGCCTATTTACAAGATTTTAGAGATTTGTGCAAAAATTTGAATTTTGACTTGGTGGAGGTCCATCTCAACAAGGTCAAAATCCATGTGGCATGAAGACACATCAGTAGTCCACCACATTCAGAAAATCAGTTGGTTTCATTTGATAAGGGTTATTGAAATAATTTTTTGAGATATTTAATGAAATAAGATTCCTTTTTGTACTCAAACTCTGCTAAACAGAAAATATCCATAGGAAGTCTCCAAGTGATGTAATTATATTAGGAATATGCCTCTTAAGTAGGAATTCAGGGCTGGCCTAGGTGGCAGACCATTGTATGAGACCTCAATCTATAAATGATGAAGTTTTTGAGTTTGAAGGGGTTGATGATTGTTATGAGGAAGCCACTATGTAAATTTTCTCTATCAAGATAATACACAGTTTACAACAGTTGCCTTCAAAACTTCAGATTCTTCTTGGCTTATAATTTTTTCTTTTCAGTTTGTATATTTTCATAAAATTCATGGTATTATTATTACTTGGAATTTTTAACTTTATGCTCCAACTTATTTCATGTATTGTGTTTTGTTTTTAAATTTATGATTTAAGAAAATTTTCCTCAGCTTCCATAGATGGATTTGCTAGTAATTTAAGTTCTTTAGCTGAAACCATGCCCAATGGTAGCCATCATAAACTATTACACCAACAAAATCATAAAATAGGACAGAGTTGGCCATCTTCCAATTGATTTAATCTTAAATATTTCATTATTTTGCTTGAGAGAGCCCTCTCAGGTTGGAAGGGATAACTTTGAGTCAGAAGTGGTTTGAAATGGGTATGTTAGGTTGGAGGTTGACATATCCCAACTCAGTTTCAGCTTAGTGATAACATTTTTTTGCATCCATCGAGAGTTCAAAACTGCGTTATCCTGGGTAATTGATTCTAATCAAAGTAACTGAGATCTTGAAAGTAGGAGGAGATTAGAAATATTCAAGGTTGTACTTCTACATTGGAAACTCAATTCTTGAAGAATTCAGAAACTCATGGCTTCATGGTGACTCCACTACTTGAAGATCAATAGCTTGAATAATTTACAAGGTGAGTTCTATTGCAAGAAATAATGTCAGGTATGGCCCTATGAACCAGTCTGACATCCCTGATTTTCCAAATTGTATTCCTAGAGTTGATTGGTTAACATATGTTCCTATATTTAAAGATGAAAAGAAAGATAATTTTCTTCTTCACTTGGTTAGATTCCATATGCATGTAGATAGGTTTCAAGTTGAGTTACCTAAGGATTGTCTCATGAAAATTTTTATGGCCACCCTAGAGGATGAAGCTAGAACATGGTATGAAGGGTTGCAGCCGGGAAGCTTGTTCTCTCTTAAATATTTCCATATAACGTTCTTCAAACATTATAAGGAATCTCATTCTTACTTATCACTTTTACAAGATTGTTGTGATTTTCGTGAGGTGTTTACTCCATATCTTAAAAATCTAATGGAGAGTGCTTAGATGAGCATGTTGTAAGCACTTTACAGAATTCTATCATTACCGCCTGTAAATGATAATAAAAGGTTTCCAAACAAATGTATCTTCTTTAGTCAATATGATATGTATCACATGATTTGACAGCCAAGTTATATCCTAAGTAAAATTTGTGAAAATTTTCACTTACTTTCCCAATTGTTACTAGTGATGATAAAGAGGAATAATAAAGATGTCCATATAAATATGTTCAGTTACAAGGCTCTTCACTTTGTTCATTTTCTAAACCTTTGAATGTTGAGCAACGTGAAAATGGGCAGGAGCAAGGAGAAGCTTTTGTGAAACATGTTTCTTTTCTATCATCAAGAGTAGGTTGATTCCTTGACTATGCTTAAAGGTTGTCATGAGGAAGCACTAATCGAGAATAATCAGCAAGTTTTTGATCTACAAGTTGATGTCCCAAAATGTCCTACTACAGATTTAAATGATCAAAAATTTTTGTTTTTGCATGATGATATACATGAAGTTCTAATTGTAATGCATGAAAATTCATTTTTAAACATCCATGTAGCACATGATATGGTTCCTCCCATTGAATATTTTTTTCATGTAACAATGTTAGTCTTATTCTATCAATGATGGGGAAAATGAAGGCATAAAAGAGAGACAACCTGCAGTTCTGAATGAAGATTATCCTTTGGATCATTAGGACACGATAATTTCTAGTGTTTTCAAGGATTCGTTTGTTTATTTGCTGCTTTAATCAAAAGGTAATATTTTTCATGATTATCAAGATCATATTTTAAGTCTATTTCAGTAATCAGTGAAGGTGGAGTTTCTTTCATTTATAACTTCAGGTTAAGGATTCAATTTTCATTCCAAGTTTCCAATATATTATCCACTTCTGATTTTTTTCAAGCACAATCAAGAAGCCTAGGTGTTGGATCATCTCTTTAACTGGTTATACTGGAGGTTTCATATTGCTTGAGTTAAGCAAGTGGATTTTCAGCTGTTAGAGTAGGATTGGTATGTACATAAATAAGCTTGTTTGGAAAGAATCTCTTTCAGCATTTAGTTTTAAGGTTGTAGTTGAAAGTTTTGTTTTGTTCAATGTTTTTGCTTCAAGAGCATATCAAGGGTAGGATGCAGGCTGAAGAATATGAAAATTTCTTGGGATCTGCCCAATGAATAAGGCACCGGAGCGGCTAGTTCTTTGTTGCACCACAGGGGCAAAAAATACCAATTTGAGCCCCTATTATCCATGACAACCAATAGGTTGGTTTTGATTTTATTAGGGTACATTATTTAAGGTTGAATAGGATCTTTTAAATTTGTAATCTTAAAAAAAATTCATATGTGTGGGGGTATTTTGGAGAGTTTGAAAGGTCATAATTAATGTAATAGGTGTCATTGTCAAAGAAAAATCCAAAAATATCTTGTTCTTGAGTTAATCTAGTCATTATGGTGAAGTCAACACTTTCACAAACTTTTGCAGCAAATTCAGTGCAAACTACTCATAATTTGCTACAAAAATACTTGTACTTCATTTTTTTTCAAGCGTTAGGAGCTTTTGATGATTTTCGGGCAATATATGCAGTGATGAAGTGGATAAATCATAGGATAATAACATGCATATTATTATGTCACTTGTTCAAGAGGACAACTCAATAGTCAACCTCTATGTGGCTGACAACTTATCAAGTCAACAAAGCATGCCAACTCATCAATATAGCTCACCATTGCAACTCAAGCTCGTGAAGTATTAACTTTAGTACATTAAATAGACAACACCTCAGTAGTCGGTTTGGTTCAATAAAAACTATAGAAGTTGAGCTTATGAGGAAAGGTCTCAAGATTGTCACTGAAACTGATGCTACTCCATAAGAATGGTAAAATAACAATTTTTTCTTATGCTATGGGTAATCTACATGTTTGGTCACATACAAGATCATATATGCTATTAGTAGGCTCATAAAAGCTTTAGAAGTGTTTTTGAGGCAAAAATATTGAAAGGGAAAAAAATCTCAGAAACTAGGCACTTTCGTAGCAACTCCCAGGCTTAAAGGCAAAAATTATCTACGAAAGTTGTTGTGGCTTTCCATGAGGATAAAAATAAAAAAAAATTCAGGAAAAAATATATATAAAGACATTTTTTTATCCTATTAGCCTCAAGGAAGACCCTAGAACATCCAACAAGGTTAAATATTATGCAAAGGGTGTTTTCTTGAAATTTTCTACTAAAGTTTGCTACAAAAGTTCTCGAAATGACTATTTTAGTAGTCAAATTCAAGTTCATTTTCTAACCAAATGGAAAGGAATTTTGGACATATAAAGGAGGTTTTTCTTCGACATGGTCCCATCTACAAAAAAATCTCATCTTTTTCACATCCATCCAGGTTTGGAAAATATGCACTCATCGTTGAGCCCTATTTTACAGAGTTTTACAGATTTATGTAGAAATTTGAATTTCAACTTGGTGGAGGTCCAGGTTAGCAAGGTAAACATCCACGTGCCATGATGACACATCAGAAGTTCATCACATTCAAAAAATCAGATGGTTACATTTGAAAATGGTTATTAAGAGAATTTTTTGAGCTATTTAATGAAAGAAGAGTCATTTTTTTATTCAAACTTTTCCAAACAGAAAATATCCCTAGGAAGTCTCCAAGTGATGCAATTCTATTAGGAATAGGTCTCTTAAGTAGGAATTTGAGGCTGGCCTAGGTGGCAAACCATTGTATGATACCTCACTCTATAAATGAGGGTGTTTTTGAGTTTGAAGACGTTGATTATTGTTATGAGGAAGCTACTATGTAAATTTTCTCTATTACACTAATACACAGTTTATAGCAGTTGCCTTCAAAACCTAGGATTCCTCTTGCCTTATGTTTTTTTCTTTTCAGTATGTATATTTTAATCAACTTCAGGGTATTATGATTACTCTGAATTCATAACTTTATGCTCCAATTTCCTTCATGTACTATTTTTTGTTGTTAAAGTTATGCTTTAATCCAAATTTGCCTCAGCTTCCATGGATGCATTTGCTATTAATTGAAATCCTTTAGCTAAATCCATTCCAAATGGTAGCCATCATACACTCTTCCACCTATAAAATCATATAAAGCATAAATAGTATAGACTTATCCATGCAAATTGATTTCATCTTGAATATTTGATTATTTTCATTGAGAGAGCCCTCGCAGATTGGAAGGGCTAACTTCCAATCAAAGGTGGTTTGAAATATTTATGCTAGCTTGGATTTTGAAACAACCCAACTGTTTCCATCTTAGTGATAACACTTCCAAAAAGAAATTTTTTGTGCCTGGTGTGTGTTTAGTTCTAGGTGTGTTGATGTTATTCTACTATGGAGGGGAAGAGAATTGAGCTCCTAAGAGAGAGATGATAATACCACCCTATTAGGAACACATTCAAAGATGCAACATTCATTGCAACCAACCAAAAAAAAAGATCCATATAATAGCAATCAAAATAGCCCACAAATATGCGACGATTGCAAAACCATTACCATACATTCTCAATATGATAAGAAGTAAAATAATTGAAATATTTCAACTACTTTAGTACTGGTAAAAAAAAACATGAATTACAAACATTCAAATAATAATCTTACAAATATTAATAATCCATGAATGAAGAACTTGATGGCCATCGGGATTCAAATATTAAGTAAAATTCCTAAGTTTCATGAATACAATGAACACAACTAGCTCCAATAGTGGAGCATTGGGGCCACTACTTGCACCCAAAAAGAACTATATTTTCTCTTTAATTCCTTATAGGAGGAGCCAAGGTGAAAAAGTGTTTTTCTCATTTAATGAGGGTGTATATATAACCAATGGGGTGATGCTTCACCTCCCTTACGAATCTTTTACTACCCTCATGACTATTTTACTTTCTATGAATTTTCAACTTTACATGACTCTTCATATTTTGTACATGTCCTTTGGAATTCCACTTTACAATACATTTTCAAATAATAATTTACATAATCCACAAAAATAATGTGGCATATGGTGACTCATGACATGACATTGTTGACATGGAAATGTCAAGTCTTTCTTGTTGCTTATTACTATGTGTCTTCTTTAGAATGTTCCTATTTTTGCCTCCATATGGCATAGATATAAGGAGCCTTCAATGATAACAGGTCTTGAGTTGCGTTTGCAAACTCCTGTCCCTTTTCTTTATCATGATTGATCAAATTGCATATCTAGCTATAGAGGTTTCTTATAGCATGTTCCCCTTCTCCATCTCCTTCCTCATCATCCTTTCATGGTATGATAGAGTACCCACATATGTAATTCAATCATGACACAACGAAATTAGTCTAATAATCCCATAGTATATTATTTTTCATGCATACCCTCTAACTTTGTCGGAACCAGGTGACAAGATGACATAGAGGCTCAGTGACTATGCAATTGTGCAGCTCAAGTGGTCAAGGGTTGATTTTGAGCCCTGAGAATTCCCAATCCGTAGTTTAGGCTGGGACTGAGCAAAAATATTGCACCGTTGGGGAGATAAGGGATCCAAGTTGAGGTCTTGAGCACTAATTTTTCTCATTGCATAGTTTTGGAAGGTAGATGAGGCCAGACGATTTTACAATTGTGCAACTCAAGATCTTATGTCTCAGGCGTGAGCCTTGTTGTTGTCCAATTGAATTAATAACTGAGAAAGAGAGAGAAATTTTGAAATTTTTTGGGTCAGAGGCTGAGCTTGAGCACCTTGATTTCGAATTACATAGTCCTAGAAGGTAGGAATTGTAAATTTCACAGTGTGAAGAGGAAATGTTGTCGATTGAGGGTTGAAACTCTGCAATGCATAGTTTAGGATTGTAGGCTCAGGCTAATTTGCTTGGTAGGGAAGTTCTTATGAATTTGGTGAAGTGTGGGATTGAATAAGTTGATATGAACAATGATAATACTTGACTCTATTCCCACACTTAGAAAAATTGATGACACAAGATAGATCATCCAGAAAAAATGAACAACATACTTTCCTCAATGTGACAACTTTGCCCCAACTTACGATAAGTGTGACACCAAAGATACACTTTGCGACGATCGTGAAAACACTTGTCAGATAGTGCTTAATACTTTGGAAATGAGTGTAACACATTTTTACATTTTAAGAAAAAATCATTTAGGCAAATATAAGCCCTTGACACCACCAAAACAAGCTATATACATTGTGCAACACTTAACATGCAAAAATATGACACTTTGATTTTTTTGCAAATGAGACCAAAACAATTAGAGAAAACACATGCAATAAGTCTTAATGTTTGGGACAACAATATGCAAGACCCAAGTAGGCTCCAAAATTTGGGTGTAGGCCAAAATTTTGGAGGGTGTTGTAGTAGTGACTACATTAATGAAATCTCAGTCATTGGTTGTGCTATACCTTTCCATTGACTAACTTGTGTGCTGTGTTGTGTTAATTTTATTATTATTATTGTTCATTCTTTAATTATTGCATAATTGTCACCAATGTATTATGTAACAACATAGTTCTTGGAACAATCCCTTTGTTATTGTGAAATTTATTTAATTACTATTACAGTTTGATGATGTGCTCAATTAATTTAAATGTGTGCTTCAACATTTGTTGAGAGAATGGTTTCTAGGAGTGATATTCTTTTATAAATAAGAGTGGAAGTCTGACATAGTGGTTTTATTTTACATTGTGTGTTTATATTTTGAGGGTGTGAACAAGGTTTGAGAGTGTAACAACTAGATGGTTGATTTTCTTATAGCCTGATGACAATGATTGAGTTTGATATTCATTAGCACTAGTCATCGTTTTCCCTTGCATATATTTTGGGTAATAACCATGTAATAACAAAACCTACTCAAATTGAAAATTAATGTGAAGATTCGGAACAATTGCTCTGAATGTTCGTCCCAAGAGAAAGTTGAAGAAAAACGTATAAAAAAATTTCACATAATGTAAGCTGAAGTAAAACTTCGAATGCTGTATTAGATTAAGTCAAGTGGCCCAGTTAGGGTTTGAAGATAAATAAGTAAGGAGACTGGAGAAAAATAGGACTAGGTCTTATTTGTTGTTCAGAAACGAAGTCTAAGTAAATATATAACAATGAAAAATTTCGTAAAATCATTAAATAAAAAATCTAGAATTTGAATCAATTAGACTATCCAATAAATGAAGCAAGGGCATGAATTTTAGTCAAATAAGGAAATTTAGTCTTGATTCAAAAAAGTGTACGCTGAACCTTCATTTCATGGCCAAACTGAATGATCTAACTTGGAGAGTATTTTTTTTCTCAAATATTACATTAATAAAATTAAATATTTTTATTTTTTTCACATATAAGTTTTTTTTTATTATAAAAAATACACCAAATTTCTTAGATTTGAAAGGGTAAAAAGGTAGGTTTTTTGTGCCTCAAATAAATGGATAACAAGAATGTTTGGGAACAAGGTGATGGACTAGGAAAAATAAAACTTGAATTTTGATAGTTGAAACCTATAATTTATTGGTTAAAATGTCTTAAATAAGGCTAGATGACCATATTTTAGTAGTAATTAGGTTTAAATGTTGCGAAGGGATAAAAAGAGACATCACCTAGGGTTGGAGGGTGCATATTAGGGTTTTTATATATTGTACATACTTCTTAGGGTTTTATGTTTAATATTAGGTCAAGTGGCCTAGTTAGGGTTTTAACATAAAGAGTTAAGGAGAATGGATAAAAATAGCACTAGTTATTATTTCTTGTTTGGAAATGAAGTATAAGTAAATATATAACACTGAAAAAGTGTGTAATATAATTAAATAAAAATATAGAAATTGAATCAATAATATTGGCCAATAAATGAAGGTTGGGCATGCATTTTAGTGAAGCAACACAATTTCCGTTTTCTTCGCAAAATTGCACACCCTTCCTTCACTTCAAGGCCAAATTGAATAATTCAACTTGGAGAGTATTTTTTTACTCATAGGTAAAATTAACACAATTAAATATTTTTAACTCTTCATAAACATGTTTTCGTTGTTAAAAAATAATCCAAATTGCATTAATTTCAGAGGGTAAAAGGCAAGGTTTTTGTGCCACAAATAAATGCACACCAAGAATGTTTGGGACCAAGGTGTTGGACTAAGAAAAATCAAACTTGAATTTTAATATTTGAAACTTGTAGTTTGTTGGTTAAAACCATATAAGGCTAAATGACCTTATAATTTTAGTAACTAGATTTAAATGCTACCAAGGGATCGATGAAGAGATATCACCTAAGGTTTGCAGGGTGTTGTCATTGCTACAAAAACCTCCAAAATTTTTTCATACACCTCAATTTCGGAGGCTAATTTCAGTTTGCATGTTTTTGTCACAGTCATTAAGAGTTATTGCAAGTGTTTCCTCTAAGTTTCCTTGTCCAATTTTCAAGAAAATCAAAGTGTCATATTTTAGCATGTGGAGTGTCGCACAATGCACAACAACTAGTTTTGGTGGTTTCAAGGGGTAATATTTATGTAAATGAGTTGGTCTTACAATGTAAACATGTGTTTCACTCATTTCTAAATTTTAATCATTTTTGTATAAGTGAATTCACGACCTTCACAAAGTGTATCTTTTGTGTCGCACTTGGTGTAAGTCATCACAAAGTTGTGGCATTGAGGAAAGGATGTTGGTCATGTGTTCTGAGTGTTCCATGTTTTGTCATCAAATAATATAAGTGTGTGATCATGTTCAGAGTCATGAATTCCCATATCTCTTTCACTGATTCGACATGTAGTCATATTGGGAAAACTCTCCAACCATGACACTCAGCCTCTTTCAGCTAGCCTGAATTATGCAATCTACAGTCTCAACCCTCAAGAAAAAATATTTCATCTTCATACTATGCAACACGTAGTTCCTACCTCTCAAAAATATGTGTTGCGCAATATTATTTCTCAAGCCCAGCCCCTGAGCTCAAAAATTGCACAATCTATCTCTCCAGTCAGCCCTAAGCTTCCCATTGCATAGTATCAATCCTCAAGACTCAGCCTTGAGCTCCTAAAATATCCAATTACACTATCATCTAGCCTCCCTGTTCTTATATTATTGCATAGTGGGCAATATCAATGATCGATCCCTCAACCTTTCTCCTTGAATCCCTCAACTATGAAATCCTCAAGCCTAGTCCAGTCTAAACTATGCATTGTGCAGTATCAAGGCTCAGACTTGACCCTTAACTTCCAGATATGTGCAATTGCACAATCACTTAGTCTCTCCCTTTTCCTACCACCTAGTTCATGCTCAGTCATTGGATTATCATGCAACATCTTAGACTATTGGGTTTATTGGACTAATTTCATCTTCTCATGAGTGAGTTGCAGATGCAAGTACTCTATCATGCAATGACAAGAGGATGAAAAGATGATGGAGAAGGATACCATGCTAGAAGACACCTCTAACGCTACAAATACAATTTCATAAGTCAGGAGGAAAAAAAGTAACATTATTTTGCAACAACAACTCAATATATAATAAAATTGAAGACTCCTCATCTTTAGCCATATGGAGGTGGAAGAGGAGATCATTTTCTATCTTCAAGAAGGCACAAAGAAAGAAAGAAAGAAATAATAATAGCATGGCATTTCCATGTCATCATGTAGTCCGTGTCATCAGTTTCATGTCATGTCATTTCATTTCATGAGTCATCATGTGCCACATCATTTTTTGTATTATGTAAATTCTTATTCGAAATTTATAATAAAGTGGAAGTCCAAAGGACATGTATGGAATGTGAAGATTCATGTGAGAGTTGAAAATTCATAAGGTAGTCAAATAGTCATGAGGGTAGTCCAAAGTCACAAGAGAGGTTAAGGATCATCCCATTGGTTATATATACACCCTCATTATACAAGAAAAGGAATTTTCACCTTGTCTTCTCTCATAAGGAATTAGAGAGACAAGTTAGTTATTTTATGGAGCAAGTAGTGGCTCCAATGCTACATAATTGGAGCTAGTGGTGTTCATTGTATACATGTGTCTTGGGAATTTTACTTAATATATGAAGCATCATGGAAAACACATTTTTCATGCATGGATTACAAATATTTGTAATATTTTTCTATGAATGTTTATGATTTATGTGTGTTTTCACCTATACTAAAGTAGTTTAACTATTTTGGTTATTTTAGTGCTTATCATATTGAAAATGTGATGTAATGGTTGTAATGTTCGTCACGTATTTTTGGACTATTCCACTAGATGTTAGATAAATATCTTCTATTCATGTATGTCTCTTCTAGGGTGGTACAATTACATGTCTGTTATAGGTTTAATTTATCTTCCCTCCACAGTCGAAGAACCTTGACACACCTACAACCGAACATTCACGAGGCACATCTACTCTATTTTTTAAAGCACATATGTGATTCTCTCTCCTTCTGATCGCTAAAGCCAAGGAAAAAATTTAAGAAAAGGGTAACTGGGTCGTATTCTAGATGGTTCTCCCATTCAAAAGGGTGTGAGGTCTAATTGGGATTGCATATCGGGGAGACCCCTTTGAATGTTGGCAAGTCCAACACTGTCAACATTTTTAGTGCTAGAAGGAGGGTAGTCAGATTTTTATGGTTGACAACTTCACCCACCCTCATAATACCTCTTCTAGTCAAGGCAGTAATATTCCCAACACCTCTTTGACTAATATTCCTGAATTTGGTCGATTTTCTCAACCTGATCCAATATAAACTTGAGAAATTTCTTAAGATCACATCCAGGAAATTTGACCTATAACCCATAGCTTTGCAAATTCTATTGGATCAATTATGATAGCACATAATATTCCTTATTTTCTGAAGAGGAAAGAAACAAATACTAATGGGATAGTGGTTTATACAATAAAATATTTGGTTTTCACAACCCTCGAAGAGCTATCGAAATATACAGAAAACACATAGAAACTAGAGAATCCTCCATATTTTGATGGGATGACGGGGACAAAGTTATTCTCTCAGAAGGAACTTTCCACTGGTTAAGTGGTCAATAAGATTATTCCTCATATTTTGAAGAAGAGGAGCACATAAACGAAAAAATGGTAGACCGAGATCTGGATTAGATGTCTCATTATCCACTTTCTCTACCAAGTATTTCACACGAGATGTTGAGACACCCAGAAAATTTGTTAATGGATTATGACCCTAAGAAAGCAATCAAAGTGAAATACTATTTGGATAAATTTTGTCGACACCTACACATGCTCAATGTACATTATGATGATGGTACATGTAGCCTCTTTCCTTGTACCTTAAATGGTAGAGAAGCTTTTTGGTAGCATAGTCTTCCTCCAAAACCAATTTAGAATTGGAAGGGGTTTTAAAAGCTTCTCCTTGAAAATTTAGTTGATGACAAAAACCCATCCGTGTTATTAAAACAGTTTGGTAATTTGAAGATGGATTAGAAATTAAAAGTTAAAATTTTTAATCAAAGGCTCAATCACATATTGATAAAATTTCCTATGAAGACGAAACTTCACGACTCCATAACAATTGATTACTACACTTATGCCTTTCTCACAAGAATTAGACAGTTCATGAAAAGAACTACGAAAGAAAACTTGGCTAAAAACTTTGAAGAATCCATTGCGGTTGAAAATCACTTGTGTGCAATTGGAGTTGTTGTCGACTATGAACCATCAAAATACTACAAGGAGATGGGTAAAAATTATCAGGCCTCTTCAAGCAAGGCCAAGGATAAATAAGCTACTGAACTTGAAAGCTTGACCCTGACCATCAAGTCTCCAATGAGATTGCAGAGTAAGAACAAAGTTCATGCAATAACAGTGTCAACAAGAAGTCCCTAAATTTATACTTCCTGAGAAGAGTTACATACAATAACAACAACAACAACAACAATAAGCCAGTTAAGTCTACAAAAATATTGAACATCGTGTTGAATGTCAAAAGTATGGGCATGGACCAATATTGTTCTTTTCATCAAGAATATAATTTAGAAAAGACATGACCATAGTGGAACCACAGCATGAATGATTTTACTGCACACATCATTGTCATAATACTTCTAGATGAGTATATTGAGAAAATATAAGAAAAGGAAGAAACCAATGTGGTTGAGAAGAGAATGCAAGTGTAGGGCATGCAATGAATGCTTTCAGTTGTGTGTTCACATGTGAAAAGAAAATTGTCGAAGAACCACCACTGAGTGAGGCCCTGACTCAAAATAAAAGTAGTTGATATAAGCTGAGGAGCCAAGGGCCAGTTTTTGAACAAGAGTTGACAAGGCTAAAATTGAAAGAACACTTGTTAAGGAAAATCACATCGTGTGTCAACTCAACTTAGAACACTCAATATAAGTCTAGAAATACTGCTACAACAAAAAAAACTTCCACTAATAGTAAAATAAATTATACCATTCCAAAAGTCTCAAATAAATCCACTTTTCCAGACACTTCAGCAATGTCTATCACACTGGATAGTCGAAGACATGAAGAAATCTCATGTTAATGTTTCAATATTCAAGCTTACAAGGACCAAAAGTGAGCGAGAATGACTTGTCTAAGCTCTTAACCAACCTTCCTTAGGTCATAGTGCTTCTTCTCAGAAGGGATCTAGTAAGTTTTCTAGTCCTCTGGAGTCAGTTGTTAATGCATTAACATTAGAAGCTAACACACTATGCCCTCTATTTTTATTAACTTTCAAAATTTTTAATTACAAATAACACAATTGAATAGTTGATCCTAGATCATCTGTAAACGTAATTCCATTGTCTATAGATAAGAAAATAAATGCTAAATTGGATAAGATCGATGCATAAATAATTAAGTTGGACAGGTCTGTTGTCAAAGCCATCGATGAACTGAAAAATGTCCTTATTCATTTATCATATTATCAGTGAGTTCGCCAATGCATAAACATAGTAATTGTGGACATCCCAGAAGCCTATTGTTTATTACTGAGTAGGGACTCATCCAAAAAATTACATGGGAATTTTGCTACCGAATGGTCACATTTATGGCTTCCATATAAGGGAAAGAATTACCAAATTTGGGTGGAATCAAAAACTTACATGAAGCACATTGTCATAGCCTTTGTGGGGAATAACGAGCCAATTTGTTTTGCATATATGATTTCTGGAAATTTATTTTTGGAGACTTACATTGGGTGTTACCTTGCTAAGCCTTCCCTAGTCCAACCAAACACACAGATGGTGCTCCTTCATTTTCCAACTAGTAGAAATAACCTATGTACAATAGATAGTAGTAGTACTAGTGTAGGGCATAACCCTTGTATTTCTGATATTTGGATTTTATATATTAATGGTTCCATGACAGAGGAGGGAACTAGAGATGATTGTTTTTTAGTATACTTTTAATGGAGGAAACACTTAATCTCTTGTTGCTTGGAATATGAGTGCACTAATAAAACTAAAAAATATGAACCAGTCATCGTGGGCTTATAGAAAACCATTAACCTCAAAATTGGGGCTCTTAAAGCAATATGTGACTACGATATCGTCATACGATAGGTATGAGATACTATAAACTATGTGTAACCTAATTTTTAAAGCTATGGAAAAGAGGTACAAAATTTGATTTCTCAATTCCAAGATTTCAATATTGTATCTATTCCTAGACATTTGCATAACAGAGTTGCGAATGCATTAGAAAATGATGCTACTAGGTTGTCACCACTTAGGGATGGTTTTTCTATTGAAATTATTTATAATCCATCCGTCCTTGAAAATATTATTAATTTATGTGTTTTCAATGATTACCAACAAATACTACATTTCATGGAAAACACTGACGTGTTGAAAGATGTAGCTATTGATGAAGACGAGCATAAAAAAGTGTTGTAATATGAAGCTTGAGAAAGAAAAGAGAACCCCCATGCTTAAAGGTGTCATATCACTAGAGACATTGTATGAATTGAAAAATTGATTTCAAGGACCAGTCAATGTCAAAAATCACAATTCAACATTGTCACATGAGCAGATCAATCGTGGAGCAGAGAAAGATATGAAGTTTTTTAATATTGGTACTTGTTGCACACCTCAAGAGAGAAAAGCCTTTATCCTCTTATTCAAGAAAAA
Organism: Pinus albicaulis; assembly: GCA_034641835.2. Classification (NCBI taxonomy): domain Eukaryota; kingdom Viridiplantae; phylum Streptophyta; class Pinopsida; order Pinales; family Pinaceae; genus Pinus; species Pinus albicaulis. The sequence goes on from CM076576.1 coordinate 851,360,822, forward strand.
CCAATATTTTTTCGCGTGGATGTAAATGAGCTCAAAACTTATGACACACGAATGATACAACATGTTATTCCAATAAAGGAAGGGGCCAAGCCCTTTCAACGAAAGTTGCATAAGTGACATCGGATGCTTCAGCCTCATATTCAGAAGGAGTTAAGGAAGTTGTTGGATGCTCGGATCATTTACAAAGTGATACATTCAACATGTGTTTATAAATTTTTTCCAGTGAGCAAGAAGTCTAGTAAACATGTTTGTGCATAGATTTCTAAAATCTCAACTGCGCCTCAGACAAAGATAATTATCATGTGTCATGAACAGAGAATATATTATAGACATTATTAGCATCATAAATTTTTTCTTTACTTGACGGATTTTTTTTTCTACAACAAGGTTCTGGTCTTAGAGCCTTATAGACTTAAAACTACATTTCGAATGAAGTGGGGCACATTCAATTTGAGGAGAATCCCTTATGGGCTAGTAAATGTCGGTGCAACCTTCCAATGTACGATAGAAATTGCATTCAATGATTTGATAGGTCAGAGTGTGGTGGTGTATCTTCATGATGTCACATTGTTTTTAAGGAAGATATATGAGCACCTACGCCACATGAAGAAAATATTTGAGCGATGGTAAAAATATGAGATATATCTTAATCCCAATAAGAGAATTCTTATAGTGTCCAAGGGAAATATCTTGGGCCATATCATAACAAAGAGTGGTATTAAAGTAGACCCTAAAAGGGCCAAGGCCATCACACAAATTCCCGTCCCAGACAGCATGAAGGCCATGCGATCCTTCATGGGGAAGATAATTTTTCTATGCAAGTTCTTATCTGATTATTCTCAAATAGTACCACCCGTGCAAGATATGGTGAGGAATAATTCAATATAAAAGTGGGAAAAAAGGGAAAAAGATGTATTTTTCCATATCAAGAAAGCGATCCCAGAAGCACCAACCATATAGAACCTAGATTGCAACAAGGATTTCCTGCTCTACACCTTTTCTTCTGATACTTCTCTTGTTGTCATGCTTATGCAAAAAGATGATAAAAATAATGAGCTTCATATATCTTTTATGAGTGCTAGCATACAAGGATATGAACTTAATTATCTCTCTATTCATAAACAAGCTTACATGATCTACAAGGTGCTAAATCATTTCTGGCCCTATCTTTTGAAGATTCATTGTATTATCTTCCTACCGCGCCCAAAAATTAGATCATTGTTTTTCCAACAAGAGCTGGGTGAGAGAAGATAAAAATGGATGACTGGTTTCTACGAGTATTATTAGTATCAAATTTCTTGGAAGGTGTACCAAAAATATCTAACTTAAGTCACAGGTGACAAGTGACCCTAAAAACAATTGTGGCTACTTATACTTTATATCTGCAATAATAATGTGAGGAAAATATGCAAAAAAGATATGTATTTTATCTAAAATAATAAACAAAAAAATAAATATGATGTAATATACGCAACCTAGTGATGGAAGGACCTATGGTAGACAAGCCCCCCCCCCCCCCAAAAAAAAAAAGAAAGAAAAAGAAATGCTTGTGTGGCTAACAATTATGAACAAGGTTTTAACTTGGGAATTTTGCAAAGGAGACCCTAGAAATGATCTAGAATATGTATTTAATTTAGAGAATATAAAGTATCGATAGGTCATTTTATCATTAAATGCTCCTATGCAAAATATGTCTGCTAGAAGTGGAGCATTTCACTAGAAAAGAGAATAGATGGGTTGGGAACTTGGTTGAAGAATGTTTTAATGTTGGATAATAAAAATAGAGCCTATGGAATGGAAGGTTGTGTCATGTCTAACTTCAAAATTATTTGGATTTACATCTCACCTGTAGTAACAAAAATTTATGAGAGCACCAAAGAGTTTAATGGATTGGGCCAGAAAATGTACTTCAAAGAGAAATCGTAGGCTCCCATAGCCTACATTATCTTCTGAATTTTTGAAATAGAATTAACATTTCCCACATATTCTCTATGTGGTTCCTCATTTTGCAACACCTCCAACAAATGTACTATGAATACCCTAGTTGACAATAGAAAACTAGGATTCTCTAAGCGACTTTCCCGAGCATTATATAGTATGTCTTTGAAGGAGGGAAGTATTATCTGATCTTTTTTAGGCATATAATAAGCATTATGAGACTCACATAATATTACTTCTTCTTCCTTCAGTTGGGTTCGAATGGAAACTGTGACTCGTCTTAGCTCCAGATAAGAGTGAATTTCAATTGGAAACTGCCTGAAAAAATGTGCTCAAGACATGGGAGGAGTAGGTTGCACACTGCGCAAAAGGGAATAAAAGGAAGAATAAAAAGATGATAGAATGCAGTTGTTTATTCTTCAGCTCCATGTACTATAAAAAATTATTCTCTCCTTGGAAGTAACAAGTAAGAAATATTCTTGAATTAAAAATGGAAATCCAGTGACCACTTATGTGGAGAGGAAAGCATAAATATGTTGATCAGTGGTTGTCATTGATGTCAACCCAAGCAGAACTAGGGGCTACCATGATCTTGCACGGGAGGATTTTTGACTTGCAAACTTACTATTTTCTGAGTCAAGTATGTTTTTTATGGTTTCTACTTGTCTATATGTTTCTGTTGATATATGGCACACCACGTAATTAGTCACGGTTTGAGAGATATGCATGTTTGAAGTAAGTAACCCCAGTTAGTGGGCTGAAACCCCATGGGGTTGTGGCATGACACTAATCATTGGTTGTGGTCATTTAATACTCAATAATTAATAATTTTTAAAGCTCCTAAATTCCTCCAACGTTCACTTGTTGAAGACCCTCTCAACCTAATAATTTATATAAATTGTGACCCTCATATCCTCCTCATGTAAGGGTTTCGCTACTTAAAACAGGTCATCATGGAATGTTTGCTATAACTTGTTTTCTGTGAAGCTTAAGATGCTAAAAAAAAAACCATTTGAGCCAGAATCCTCATGAATCACATGTTCTAATTTCAGATATTGGTTTACTATATTTTCAGAGATATGATCTGAGGAAGTTCGGGTTTTTGTAGGCTCCCGAATTTCATGTCAAACAGACGACCTTGGGAAAATCATCATGAATTTCTCTCTGAGCATTGGATTCAAATTTATTAAAAATTAATGGACATAGGAAAAGTTTTATTTGTTAGGTATCATTTACAGGACCAAATGTTGAAACAATGACACATGGCACTTCCTAGAAGTTTGCTCTATGCAACCAGTCTATAATGAGGTCATCATAGGAGATAGGAAATAAATATTCCTTGAAGAATCCAATATTGATCACAACTACAAGGTTGGAAAGAGGAATAATAGGGTTAACATAGGACGCAATTTCAGACCTTGGAAATATGAAATTACATAGATACAATAGATTCAATATCGAGCTTCTAGAAGGCAAGATAGAATATGCATTCAATGATCACTGCAGTAAGGGAAACAAATCAAAAGTCAAGTGTAAGTCTGCTACAACAAGGTATGAATGGTTATTTTTTGAATTTTAATTTTAATATCATCTCTGACATGTGTTTTTGCAGGACATTATTTGTATGTATGTTTGATTGGGTTTTGTTCATAAATGTTGAACGTATTTACATTTGAACTTTGAATATTTCTCTGACATATTGTTTGCAGAACAGTGTAAGTATTTTTTTTGTATATTGGTTTGGGTTTTTTTCATTAATGCATGTGCAGGAAGGAATGGAAAATTGTAGGGGCTAATATTCGCAGGTGGGCTACTTTTCTATGATTTTTCGAAAAAAAAGATTCGCCAATTTCCATTTTTATAAAAATGATTCACCCAAATTTTATAATATAAAATTATTTTACGTTAAAAGTCACCAATATTATATAGAGAGTATATATAAAATCATTATAAATTTCAATAATTTTACAAATACATCAATAAAAAATTTATAGTTTTCATATTAGGTACTAGTGAGATTCACCAATTTTTTAATCTTCAAAATAATTTTCCATCCTTAAAATTTCCCCTGCAGGAATGAGGACACAATAGGATAACTCAAACACATACTAGAAGGACAATGCAACTCCAAAGCACCATTACTTGAAGGAAGCACAACAATACCTCAACAGTTGCTAGTGTTCAAAGAAGTAGTGTCAAGTCAAGTATCAGCTCGTGTCAAATGTCAATATTGTAAAAATCGTCATTGTAAAATTGTAAAAGAGTCATTATTGTAAAATATTAAATCTACCTAGAGTTGGAGAAGCATTTTTTGGAGGTATAAATATCATTGTTGGATAATGTTATGGTTTGGTTGTAGGTCATAGTGTGATTGGGTGATTGGTCTAGTTCAAGAAAATCATTGTGAATCATATTGTATCGTGGATCATTTCCCCTGGCACAGGAGTGCACACTATTGTCTTATTTCTAATCATTATAGGGTGGCAAGGAGGTTCTATTTTGGTGCATGAAGTCACCTACAGGTTGGAGCCTGTGAACACTTCAAGGTGGTAGGTCGGTCTAGGATGTTGGGGAATCCATTCAATTGAATACCGAACAAGCCAGGGCATTGGGGCATCCTTCCAGTAGGAGATGGAGAAGAATGATTTTCTATAATTCTAGGAAGTTGTACCTTTCATTTCAATTGGGGTTGACTATCAAGGAATTTATTATAAAAGCGTTCGGTGGTTTTTGACCCGAAGGGGGTTTTCCACCTAAAATTCATGTGCCTATTGTGTTCTATTGTTTACTGTTGTTACTGTATAAACATCAAGAACCATTGAAGATAAAATAATGCTATGAAAATATTTAATAGTGTCTATTGATAAGATATACTGATTCAACCCCCCCCCCTCCCCCCCGTCTTAGTATTTCCAACAATTGGTATCAGACCTTGGTTCCTTTAGTAGTAGTCTAACAAATAGAATGAGATCATGGAATATAATACGAATAGAATTCCTCTGTTAAATGGAAATAAATACACACTTTGGAGTGGAAGAATGTAGGTACATTTTCTAGTGCAAGGATATGAAGTATGGGAAATCGTTGAAAAAGGATTTACAGCAACCCAAGATGAAAAAGGTAAGACAAATATGGTATATGATTCAAAGGCTAAGGATATCATTATGAATCGGCTTATTGAATCCTTCTATCTTAAGGTAATGAGTTTCAAAACTACTAAAGAATTATGGGGGCAAGCTTGAGAATATATATGCAGGCGATTCAAACGTGAAAGAAGCAAAGCTTCAAATTTACAGGGAAAAATTTGAGAAACTCAAAATGAAGGAAGATGCAAATATTGATGCATAATTATAGCTTGTTGATGAAATAAAAAATGCATTGGAAGGTTTAGTAGAACCTGTCGACACGATTTTTTTTGTCCAAAAGATCCTTAGAACCTTGCCAGCAAGATTCAATCCAAAGGTATGTGTCTTGGAATATTGTTTGAATCTAGCCAATCTCAACAAGGATGAATTTCATGGAGTGCTTACGGCATATGAAAGTAGGATTGAAGAAGAGGACGACATATCTCACCTAGAAACAACATTCAACACATCTAAGAAAACTCGTAAGGAAAAGCATACTCCGAAAGTGAAATCTTATAGTTGTAAGGAAGAAGAAAAGGAAGAAGATGAAGAGGAATTTTCTGATAAAAAATTTTCCTACTTCACACAAAAAATGAGAACAAGTATGAGTAAATTAAAAGGTGAAATTCCATTTATATGTTTCGATTGTGGTGAGGTTCGACATTTTGCAGCAAAGTGTCCTCAGCAAAATGAGGTTGTTACAATAGGAAAGAAAGGTCTGAGGAAGTTCAAGGAGCAAGGCAAGAAGAAAATGTTTAATAAGAATTTATTCTCCAAAGAATATATCTCCTCATTTGATGAACATAGTGATAACGAAGAAGAAATAAATGGAAGAGTATTGTTTATGGCCAACCATAATAAGAAATAGGCATCTGACAAAGGAGAAGAGATAAATGAGATTGAATTTCAAAACTAAGTGATCAAGGTTATCAAAGAGCTCAAGGTCAAGAAGAAGCATGTCAAAACTCTTGAAGAGGAATTAAATATAGAAAGGGAATAGGTCCTAGATCTTAGAATCAAGGTTGAATAATACAAACAAGTTGAAGAATTTCTTAGGGAAGAATTAAAGGAAAGAAACAAGGAAAGAAAAGCATTGGAGGCTGAAATAGTTTCTCTATGAAAGAAAGTAAAAAATGAGAGAAATATCTAAAACTAAACCAATAGCTCTAAGGCATTGGAAGAAATCATCAACAATCAGCGATTAAACAGTGACAAGACTAGTCTTGGTTACAAAGAAAAATCTAAAAAGGAGCCAAGTCCTTCTATGACAACAAAAGAATATGGATATGAAAAATATAACAAGTAGGTAGACCTCCTAGCCAACTCAAGAGATCAAGACTCACTGGAAGAACCATGGAAGGAAATTCATCAAATAATATTTCATCCCAGGTATCAACCTATCTTCTATGGTTATCTTCTATGGTTATTTTTATTCACGTGGAAGGTTTGGACATAGAGCTATAAGATGTCACATGTATGCTTGGAATAAATATAGTTTCGGGAGATCTTTCATAAATGAATGTTATGGAACTTAGCAGCATATTAACATATTTGATCATTTGAGAGATGATGTCGAATTTTACAAATGTAAAAATCTTGGACACCTCGCTAAATATTGCAGACTTGGAAGTTCTTCAAAGGAATTCTCACAAAATCAGAATCAACAAATATGGAAAAGAAGATTGAAAAATGTGTTGTCGCTCTCAAGGCTCAAAGCAACAAAAACGTCTGGTATGTTGATAGTGGTTTCTCAACTCATATGACTGGAGATAGGAATAAGTTCATATCCTTCAAGGAAAAGAAGGATGGAATAGTGTCTTTTGGAAATGAAGGGTCTTCAAACATCATAGGAGTAGGTACAATCACACTTGGAAGAAAGAATGAATTAGCGAAATATGTGTTGTTGGTTGAAAATATGAATCAAAATCTGCTCAGTTTTGGACAAATGTGCGATCAAGGACGCACGATGCTATTTAACTCTAAGAAATGTGAAATTAGGAAAGGCAAGTTCGGTAAAATTGTGGCTACAGCAAGAAGAGCTCTAATTGACATATATATTTTGGATGAGACACCTAAAGGGTGATATTTGGCGAAATAAGATGAAAGTTGGTTATGGCACAAATGAATGAGACATATAAATTTCGACAATTTGGTCAGGATCAGCAAGAAGGAAGTAGTAAGAGAAATGCCTAAAATTTCAAAACCTACCAATACGATATGTGAATATTTTCGGCATGGAAAGAAGAAAAAATTTGAGTTCAAGATAAAAGAACACTTTGCATCACATACATTGGAATTAGTACATACTGATGTATGTGATCCTATGAGAACAAAAAATTTAGATGGAGTATTATATTTTATGCTAATGATAGATGATTACACCAGAATGACAACTGTCAACTTCTTAAAGAAAAATGTTGAGGCATTCAAGCGCTTTAGAATATACAAGGAATTGATTGAAAGTGAGACTGATTTGAAGATCAAATGTCTGAGATTAGATAATGGCAGAGAATTCACTACCCAGGTATTTCAGCAATACTGTGATGAAAATGAAATAAAAAGGAAATTCTCAATGGACAGAACACCGCAAAAAAATGGATTTGCTAAAACAAAAAACAAAATTGTACAGGAAATGGCCAGAACAATGTTAAATGACTCAAAATTATATGATAAATTCTAGGTTCAAGCAATTGATACAGTTGTATTCATTATAAGAAAAGGTTTTCTAAGGAACAATTGTAACATGACTCCATAGGAATTATGGAAAGGAATACCGACTAACGTCAAATACTTCAAAATATTTGGAAGAAAATACTACATCAAAAGAGAAGATAAAAAATTGGGAAATTTAGATTCCTTTGTCGATGAAGGTATTTTCGTTGGTTATTCACACAAAAGGAAGGCCTATAAATGCTACAGTATGAGGCAAAAACAAATAGTGGAAACCATAAATGTTACTTTTTATGAAGATTTTGTTACAAAGGATGATGATGAGAATGTACCTTCAAGAAAATCTGAGGGATTTTAGGGAAAATCTATGAAGGATGAATAAGAAGCTCCAAAACAAGACCAATCAAATAAGGAAACAACATTCAACCAAGAGGAAATAAGAAATGATCAACAGGATGTATAAGAAAATTATCCAAAATATTTAAAAGAATGGTGTCAAGAGAATTATCCATCAAATCAAATCATCGGAAACATAAATGAAGTAATTGGAACCAGAAGAAGTCGACAACTTCGTTCGTCACAACAAGCCCACCTTTCTTTTCTAGCAACTTGAGCCTAGCAATTTTGAGGAAGCTAGTCAAGATGAACAATGGGTAGTAGATATGAATCAAGAACTGGATAAAATTGAGAAGAACGACACATGGGAATTGGTTCCACGAGAAAATGATAAAAAAAAAATTGGAACTAAATGGGTCTTCAGAAACAAATTGAATGAGAATGGAAAGGTTACCATGAATAAGAAAATATTAGTCTCCAAAGGATATGCACAAGTTGAAGTAATTGATTTTGGAGAAAACAATTCTCCCATTCCCAGAATGGAAGCTATTATAATGTTTCTCGCTTATGCATGCTCGAGAAAAATCAAGGTCTACCAAATGGATGTTAAGTCATCCTTTCTAAATGGTGAATTGGAAGAAGAAGTTTACATTGAACAACCCAGAGGTTTTCTTCTCTCTGAAAAGGAATATTATGTCTGCAGATTAAAAAATGCATTATATTCTCTCAAGAAAGCTCCTAGAGCTTGTTATGCTCGTCTTTATGGATATCTACATCAACAAGGATTCAAGAAAGGAAGCGCTGACAACAATATCTATGTGAAAGTGGTTCAAGATAACCTAAAAATTATCGAGGTATATGTAGACGATATAATTTTTGGAAGCAATGGTGACATATTAAGTAGAAGCTTTGCCACAAATATGAAAAGTGAGTTTGAAATGTCTCTACTTGTTGAGCTGACATACTTCTTAGGGATTTAGACATCTCAACAAGATAAATAATATTTATATATCAAAAATAATACATAAAGGAAATGATCAGTAAATTAAAGATGGAATATTGCAAGCCTGTCCTTACCCCAACGGTAACATGTTTCCAGTTAATTTTAGATGATTCATAAGAGGATGTAGACCAGAGGTTGTATATATATATTATTGACAATATTCTATAAGTGACAACTTCTCGGGTAGATGTAATGCAAGCAGTTGGACAAGTAGCAAGATTCAAAGAAGCACCAAAAGAATCTCATATTATTCTCATCAAAAGAATTATCTGATATCTTGAGGGCACAAAAAAATATGGTTTATGGTATCCCAAAGGAAATAATCTAGTTATCCAAGCTTATACAGATGCAGATTGGGAAGGAAGTGTTGATGATTGAAAGAGTACCAGTGGAGCAACATTCTATATAGGTGGTTGCCTTCATTCATGGTTAAGTAAAAAGTTCTCTTCAATCTCATTATCCATAGCAGAAGCATAATATATCACAATAGCCGCTTGTTTTACTCAAGTTATCTAGATGAAGAAAACTTTCAAGTCAAGTTTGATGAGCCTATTCACCTCTTTTGTGATAACACTAGTGCCATTAGTATCTCCAAGAATCCTGTGATGCATTTCAAGCAAAGCACATTCTGATCAAATATAATTTCTTTAGAGATAAGGTCACCGAAAACAATATCAAGCTTGAATATGTTGGCACAAAGGAACAAATTTCTAACATCTTTACCAATCCATTAACTCGTGAAGCATTTGAGTATCTTCACCTAAATATTGGGATTCTCCCAAGTTCTCATTAGACTCTTTCTCTTATCTAACTAAGTAAAAAAAGGCGGGGGGGAAGAGTTGAGGATTTGTTGTGCTATACAAAACCCCCCATTTATTTTAATAAATGGGGACCCTTCAGAAATAAATAAGAAATTTATTTTTAGTTTAAAAAATAAAAAATTAGGAAATAAAAGTTTTCTTTTTGAGTTTTCCACTTTATTCCTTTAGCACATCGCAAACCACATAGCTTACAACCCAAAAGACTTACAACCTTCTAAGTTATGCAGGTTGCGAAATGTGCTAATAATTTTTTGAAGTTATGTTTTAAAAACTTGCAAACACTTCGATTATCATTATATTCTCTTTATCACATTGCACCTTATTTAAAACAACCAACTCGTAAATAAATTCGATATAGGTGCGATTGCACGGACCCACTGAGCCAACAAAGTAAGAAAAATAAATCTCTAAAGTCCTATTAAGTGCATCCGCTTGACGTTTTAATGCGCAATTTGCATTTCGCATGACTTAACCGAAAACAAATTCATTAACCAATAAAAGTTGCGATGTGCACTTTGTGCACATCGCATTTCACAACATTTATGGGTAAACATCACAAATAGTAAAAGTTATATATGGAGATGTGCAAGCTAAAGACATTTAATTACTCAGGCATGCGAAATGAATTATGTCCTATCAAAAAACATTTCAAGATATAATGGCTTAAAGTTGATAGATACATATTTCGTGTGAAGGTGTAAGAAATTCGATTTTGAAATAATTATCGATGATTGTTTTTATATTTGAAAATATTCATATCTATTCGTGCATGTTTGATATAGAAAACGAATTTGACTCCTCGTTCTCTATACTTTTAATTCTTTCCCTATTTACTTGAAATCATGAAACCATTTAACAGATTAAGGAAGATTTAAATGAGAAAGAAGGGCAAAGAGATTTCTCAAGCGCTGCCTACTGAAGACTCAAACATTCCTGCCTTATTTTCAGATACCACCTGCAGCAAGGATTGCAGCAATTCATCATGGGAAGCAATGTATAAATTGTTTGAAGACAAAAATCCAAAAGTAATAACCAAATTCTCTACAACAGTTATGAAATATACTTCAGACGCAACCTACTTTGATGTTTCATGTTCATCCGTCCACAAAGTAGCCGCAATACTGAAAATTCTCCCTTACACATACATGGTTAAGTGGGTAATTGAATACTTAAGCATATATGACAGGAAATTCAAAGAGTCAAAGGGAGAAAACATATGGTCTTTCAGGGCAGAATATTTACAAGAAATGTACCATCTACACTCCCCGCAGCAGAAATATGACAAGGCTTTTGTGCAAAGCTTTAGAGCAAAGCATCCAAATCTGATGAAAGTTATCAAAGAATGGAAGGAAGACCAGGGCAAGCTGAAGCGAGATAAACTCGATACTACCCAATTTCCAAAAGTCCTTCCCCTTATTGTTATTATGACGATATGTTATGTATATTGTTTGCCAAACCTGATACCACTAGGTTTTCAATAGACTGAGTTCCATTAATTGATGTAATAGTCAATTACTCAATTTTGAATTGGGAAAATATCCTATCTGACAGTTTATCCAAACACATCACATAATATAGGAATAAAAGGAGTGTTTCATCTAGAGAAATACCTCCCTTTTATATGTTTGCCTATGTCATGGACACAATCTTATTTTCTTCTATTTTTCCTACCATGGGATGGAAATGGACTACCCAAGACCCTACCCCAATCCACATTTCCCACAAAGACCTATGGGATTCAGACTTCCACCTGCATTTTTATAAAAAAAATTATGGATTCATATTGCCTCAATAAGAAGGCCCCTAGGGTTTCTGAAGAGGCTAATGCAGATATTCTTTTTGTGGCTAGGTGGTTTGCAGAGGATAATTTTACATATGTCAGAGCATTCAATAATTATGCTTCTCCCCATGTCCTACCATATTATGTTCCTGATAAGTTTATTGAACGAGAGATAGCCTACCATATTGTTAATGGTATCACTAAACAACTAAAATATGCTAAGAAGGCAATTTTGCCTAATTTCCCTATACACTGCAGCACATTTGCACTTTTTTATATTGGCCATACCTACAAGGAGGCTTCCAAGATTAATATATTTAAATTGGCAGCTATGCAAAAAAGGCTATACGATCCAAATGATGTAATTAAAAATTAATCTACAAAGCTCAAAATGAAGCCTTTTGTAAATGAAATAGATGGATTTGAGGATCTCTTCCAAGGCATGGAAATATATATAATCAAGTTTGCATCTAGCCAATTGAGCCAAGATGATTTGGAAGCATTCCAAATATATATAAATAATAGAATGGAGAGATTTCCTCTCAACTTGTTAACTATTAAAGATGTCAACAGACCTACTCCAAGTATAAGCTTGGAAAATGAAGCAAAAGACATGTCTGAGGATGAATCAGGTCAATCAGAGCATCAATCTCACAATTTGGATCACTCTAAAAATAAATCTGAATCTAGAAAGGATATCCCAAGAAAGATAATTGATCAGGTAATCCAAGAGATAGAGTTGCAGGAATGAAAAGAAAGTAATGGAATAGAGTCAACTTCTCAAGAAGTTTAGCACAGTCATGACACACTAGATTAGTTTGAATAATCACAAAGAAATAATTTTAGTAGTGAATGGGAGGAGCTTTCTATAGCAATAAAAACTCCTAAAACTAATCCCAATACTGATCAAGTAACTAGTTTTCAAACACATGAACATTCCTAGAAGATAGTAGAAATTGTTAATCCACTACAAGTTCCAGAGACTCATGATCGAGAGATCATATCGGCCTACCCTACAAAACAAACAGTTTTACAAGTTGAAGAAATTCCTTCACTGGATATCTTCTACAGTACTAGCTATAAGGCTATAGTTAAGAGGAACAAAAGGAAAAGAAATTATTAAACTATCTCAAACCTCACAGATGAATCGGTTGACATACTATGCAAATATTCCTTAGACGATCCTACGGAACACCTAACTAAATTATCACAGTATGCAAGAGCATATGCTACTTACACTGTTGATAAAGCTATTGAGGTTAGAGTGTTGTTGAGGCAAAAGGAAGCCAGAGTACAAGAACTAGAGAGGTTGTTAAATGAAGAAAAATCCAACTCCAGTGAGAAAATCAAAGAAAATATGGCCCAATTTCGAAAGGATTTCGAGAGTTTTAAATTGCAGCATCAAGTAGAAATCAATGAGAAACAAGTACAACTGGAAGCAGTAATGTCTAGGATACAGAGCCATCCGCAACTAGAGAAATTTATGAAAGAAGAATTGGATGTAAATGCTAAGTTAAAGAAAGAACAGGAAGTATTTTTTCATCAAGCTTCTATAATTGACTCTTATTGTGATTCAAATAAAATACTGATCCAAAAAATAGCTATCCAAAAACTTGAATGTGAAAGACTCGAAAATAAAAACAATGAACACATTCAATGGCAAGCATCAGACTCAGGAAAGGAAGATGATCTACCTTAGGTAGGTAAGTTTCATAAGGAGATCCTATTCAAATATTGGGAAGCACAAATCAAGCAGGTAGAGAAAGCGGTAGCGAAAACATCAAAATTATCAAATGAAATTATCGAATCTGTATGTGAATAGCTAGTGAAAGCAGAACTTCTCAAAGTGTACACATCTGAAGTGTTCTCAAAAGTAAGACATATAGAAACATAGTGGAAGCAGAAGGTAGACACACAGGATGAAGTAATTAAAAAGTTAAATAAGTGTCATCAAGAAAATTATTGGAATTTTCTGATCAAACCTTATCATCAGTATCAAATTCTGAAATCCTTAACAGATTCAACAAAGAGATTGCAACCAATACTTTCTAGCGCAATATTCAAGGGATAGTTAATATCAAGGATTTCATAGCCAACTCAGCTCAAGCCTATGATAGATATTTGTCAACTTCGTGACCAAATGAAAAAGAAAGGTCGGAATTCATAAATCAAAATTGTTATTTTATCTTCCTAGATTGTAGTTTAAGTTAGTCCTACAAGGATGGTTGTTTGAAACCTCCTCTATATTTTTGTAATAATCTATTTCAGAGCATATTTAGTTTAGTATTTAAATCCCTCTCATGCATTTATAGAAGGGACAAGAAATTTTTCAAAAACATTTGCAAAGAATGCACTATTGTAAGTTTGTGAATGCTTTGATGAATTAATGGAACACATTTTTTATCTTTTGACAATTAAAGTTGTTTAACTAATGTTGCACTACTGTACTCTTTAAATTGCTTGAAATTGATAACAAGCAGATCAATTACTCTTAGTTTACATGAGTAGAACTTTTTACATATGGTACTTTTATTCACTTATATTAAGTCTTACTTTATAGATTGACAGACATCTTTTATTGCAGTATATACTTGAAATGTTATTATAGATGAATGTTACATGTACTTATGTTCTAATATTTTTCTATGGTTTCTTATTGAAGGTATAATCACACATATGAATGCGATATATTTTTCACAATCCCTCTAGTCAAACTATTTTGTTAGAAGAATCATCTTACATAGTTTTCATTTCTTCCAACTGTTAAATGATCTATATTACTAACAGTTGAAGGATATATTTTCAGATCGCATAAGGAAGAAACACCCCAGGTATATAGTAGAATAAATAGTTTAGATAGATACATAAGATATATTAAAATCATTTCCATTTGCATGTAATATAATCACACACCCTAAAAATCATCCTTATTGGGAAACTGGTCTCATTACCCTGAGTCAGAGCCACTACAACAAACAGAAAAGGAGTTTCCTTAAGTTCCAGACCGGGTGGTGTTCCCCCATGTTTCGATAGCAGAATTCTGAGGCCTCAACAGGTGTGTACTAGTCCGCAAGATGACGTTTTTTCGGTCGAGTTACTCTTTTCCATTGATGACAAAGGGGGAGAGAATTCTATAGGAAGAGGTTTCATGATCGCAAGGGGAGTAATTTTGTTTCAATAAATGCCAAAGGGGGAGATTGTTGATCAGTGGTTGTCATTGATGTCAACCCAATCAGCACCAGGGTCTACCCTAATCTTGCATGTGAATTTTGACTTGAAAAAATAATCTATTCCAAGTCAAGGATATTTTTGGATGGTTTCTAATTGTCGATATGTTTCCATTGATATATGGGACGCCACATAATTATTCATGGTTTGAGAGATATTCGTGTTTGAAGTTAGTAACCCCAGTTAGTGGTCTAAAACCCCATAGGGTTGTGGTCATTGAATAGAAAATAATTAATAATTTTTTACACTCATAAAATTCCTCCAATGTTTACTTGTTGAGTACCCTCTCAACCTAAGAATTTATATAAATTTTGACCCTCATATCCTCCTCATGTAAGGATTTTGCTACTTAAAACAGACCATCGTGGCATTTTCGCTATAACTTTTGTTTTACGAAGCTTAAGATGCTGAAAAAAAAACCCATTTGAGTCGAAATCCTGATGAAGCACATTTATGAATTTCAGATATTAGTTTGCTATATTTTCGGAGATATGATCTCAAGAAGTTACGATTTTTGCAGGGTTCCGAATTTCATGTCAAATAGGTGACCTTGTGAAAATAGTCATAGCTTTCTCTTTGAGCATTGGATTCAAATTTCATAAAATTTGACAGAACGAGGACAGGATTTATTTTGTTGGGTATCAGTTTTAGCACCAAAGGTTTAAACAGTGACACGTGGCACTTCCTACAAGTTCTCTCTACTGAATCGATATATAATTAGGTCATCATAGGAGATTGGGCATAACTATTCCTTAAAGAATCCAATATTGATTATAACTAAGGGTTGGAAAGAGGACTGAGAGGGATACCATAGGACAAAATTTCAGACCTTGGAGATTTGAAATTAAAAAGATATAGAAAATTCATTATCGAGCTTCTAAAAGGAAAGAAAAAATATGCATTCAAGGATCACTACAGTAAGGAAAACACATCAACAGTCAAGTGTAAGTCTGCTACAACAAGGTATGTATGATTAGTGGTTGAATTTTAATTTTAATATCATCTCTGACGTGTTTTTTTAGGACAATGTAAGTATTTTGTATGTATGTTTGATTGGGTTTTATTCATAAATGTTGAACGTATTTACATTTGAATTTTGAATATTTCTCTTAGATATGGTTTGAAAGATAGTGTAAGTATTTTGTTTGTATATTGATTTTGGTCTTGTTCATTAATGCATGTGCTTGAAGGAGGACACAATAGGACAACTCAAACACATACTAGAAGGACAATGCAATGCCAAAGTACCATTATTTGAAGCAAGCACAATAATACCTCAACAGCTACTATTGTTCAAAGAAGCAGCGTCAAGTCAAGTATCAGGTTGTATCAAAAGTCAATATTGTAAAAATCATCATTGTGAAATTGTAAAAGAGTCAATATTCCTAGAGTTGGAGAGGCATTGTTGGGAGATATAAGTGTCACTTCTGGAAAATGTTATGGTTGGGTTGTAGGTCATAATGTGATTGGGAGATTGGTCTAGTTCAAGAAAATCATTGTTAATCATATAGTATCATGGATTATTGTCCCTGGTATGGGAGTCCACACTCTTTTATTATTTTTTATCATTATGAGGTGGCAGGGAGGTGTTGGTTTGGTGCATGACCTGACCTACAGGTTGGAGCCTATGAACACTTCAGGGTGGTAGGTCAGTCTAGGATGTCGGGGCATCCATTTAGTTGACTACTGAAGAAACCAGGGCATTGGGAAATCCTTCCAGTGGGAGCTGGAGAAGAATGATTTTCTAGAATTCTAGGAATTTGCACCTTTCATTTCAATTGGGTCTAAATATTAAAGAATTTTTTAGAAAAGCGTTCGGTGGTTTTTGACCCTGAGGGGGTTTTCCACCTAAAATTCATGTGCCTATTGTGCTCTATTGTTTATTGTTTTTATTGGATAAAAATCAAGAAAAATTGAAGATTAACTAATCTCTGAAAATATTTCAAAGTGCTAATTGATAAGATATACTGATTCATCCCCCCCTCTCAGTATTTCCAGCAAAATACCAACAGCAATCTTATTTCCCGATCTATTGAGGTGTTCATCAAATGGGAAAGCTAGTTTTATTACCCACATGTCCATGTCTTTCCTCTCCTCTATCCTACTCTTCTCCTGCACAGGAAAACACTTCCTCCACATATAATAACTACATTCATTCCTTGTGTCTTCATTTTCTTGTTATGAAAGATGAAAAATGAATGATTTACTGTGTTCGTTTTTGGTACTTTAAAATTCCTTTTCTCGGGAAACACATATTTCATTAACCCTATTATGTGTGGAATTCTCATTATGTTGACAAATAAATAAATTTATGATTGTAGACATAAAAAAAAAAACTTCACGATGAATACTAGTCAGCTGCTCTTTAAAAGCATCAACCTCCTCAGGCCGCAAAGGAAGTGTCATAATAGTGTTTCGAATATCACAATCAAATAATTTTTGGAGTCTTAGCTCTTCATCTATCCATTCTAGAATGATATATCCAATTCTAGTTCCAGGTAGAGGTATCTCCTTAAAACTTATCTTATTTCCATTGTTGAATATGTAAGGCTACTTTATTATCAAGAAAACACTCTTAAATCAAATCCCTTCAATTTAAAATTAATAACATATTTTATCAACCATGACACGTTAAATCAAAACTCTGCAAATTTAGAAATGCATGAAATTTTATCTAAACATCATAACATATTTCATATTTCATCAACCATGACCTGTTAAACCCAAAATGTGCAAATTTAGAAATACATGAGACCTTATCCAAACGATCAAACCTACAAGGAGATCCCACTCATCCCAATATTATTTTGTTTTCACAACATATTTCATTTAAAGAGACATGACCCAAAACTCTTAAACCCCAACTCTGCAATATAGAAAATTTGATCTAATTACTACAATTTGATTATGTTGGTAGCATAATTAATTGAAACAACCATAACCCAATGCTAGCAAGTTTCTCCTCAAGTGGTTGTCATGCTTATGAAATATGTTACTACTGTGAGGAACTAACGCACTAATGCCGCTCTGCAAGTGCTAGTGCTGGAAATCTTGTTATGCAAATTTTCATATCTAGAGTAGTTATTCTTTTAGGTCAAATTGGTATCCTTTGTCCAACTAGGATTCTTTCAAAAGAATCCAATATGAAAAGACTATCGATTTTATTTAATGTCTTTAAAACAATAAGAGAAAATGAGATCCACTTTCTGTGTACCTACAGTCCATGATACAAAATCAATTTAATCCTATTTTATGTTAGATTCTAGATGGAAATGTTTTTTGATATTTGTATACCATTATGTCATGTGAATAGAGTTATTGGAGGAGACCAATTTAAATTATTAGTGTCAAATAAAGAGATTAGTTAAATTCTATGAATGTGGATTTTAATGGTTGGAAATAAAATTTTGAGTTGTTTTGGATGTTTTATACCAACATGAATAGAGATATTGGAGGAGACTCACTGAAAGGATTAGTTTCAAATTAAAATATAAAAAATAAAAATAAAATATTGTGGTGTTTTCTATATGTACAAGGAGGCAGGAAAAAAATTCAGTCTATTGCAAACCCGATATCCTTTTTCAAATTTATATCATCAATAAATGGAATTTATATACCCAATGTCTTTTTTCAAATTTATATCATCAATAAATGGAATTTATAGACCCAATGTCAAAGGGAAGTGATTCTTAACCTTTTCCATATTTTTTTATGGAATTTGTACATGGCGATTTGATGATACAATGTTATGTATGTAACATATGCTTCATATCCTGATTGTAATTTTTAAAGGCTTGCTTTGGGCAAGATAATATGAAATTGATAAAGTGCTTCCATGATGAGCTTTGGGTAGCTTATTTAGAGTTGAAATCATATTTTTTTTTATAGTTGATGCATATTGCAGCAATTGATGTGCAGGGTTGACTACTAAAGCTTGTTATGTGAAGAAAATTAATATGCTTAGAGTCTATGGATGCAAATTATATAAATATTTGTTTAGGACATAATTCCACGTGCATAAATAATATCGCAATGGTTGTGTTACGATCTTAGTACCAAAGGAGTAAGGGAAAATATCTTATAAGATTTTTTTATAATTTTTTCGTGCATACTTTTCTGGATTACAACTTATGCCTATATTAATAGATTATGTTATTCCATGATTATGTCTATAATGGTTTTAAGTTTTTATTATGTGAGATACTAACTTTGAAGATAATTTTGCTCAAGGAAGGTGTCTTTACATATGCACAACAATGTAAAGCTAGAGTTCTAAAGCATTATTAATCCATGCAAATTCAATGCACGTTCTTAAATTTGATGGAATTGAAACATTATACCCATTAAAAATTACAAAATTCATTTTCATAAGGTTGTATCTATAAATTAGAAATCTATAAACAAACAATGAAGTCATGATTTCAATCATGTGCATAGGACGTCCACCCACAACAAATATATTTCTATGCATTTCCTATGTAAGTTAAGAATTGATTAGAAGACATGAATAAAATTTAAACATTCAAAACTTTGTATCACAATGTTCGACACTTTAGGAAGTTCCATGTTAATCTAGAAGTAACATAAAAGAAAACAATTTATGACAACCAAACATCCTGCTTTAAATTTTCTATTGTGGAAGTTACAAATTCTTGCCTCTTATGTTGTTGGATAAGCTGCCAAGAATTCATTCTCCAATTCTTTTCAATATCAAGTTTCTCTCTTTTTTAGTAATATATTAGAAAATTTTCATGTGCTTTGTAATTTTCTTGGGTTTGAAATAATTTTCCTGGAATATACCCTAGTCCATTAGGCTATTGTTACAATTTTCTATCAAGAAAGGAAAGTGACAAGCACAATAGAGAAAATTACCATGCATTCCTCCAATCATTGGTGCAAGAGCTCTTTCAAAGTCTTGATTTGATCAACTTCCAAACCATGATGAACTACATGTTAGGCCTTATATCTTCTGGCATTAACAAAAAAAATCAATACAAACATAATTGGTTATATAATAAGAAGAGAAACCTTCAATAGAACTTAATGCAATTACCAACCATGATATCTAACATCCTTCCCATCAATGGGGGATCCGAACTGCAGATTTGAGCAACCTTGGTGGTACATTCTATCATATAATCAATGTCATTCAAGTATTTCTATAGTAGCATATCCATACTACTCAAAAATTCACTTGCATTAGCTGGTAATTCTACATGCTTTCCCTTGATTTGCTCAGCCCCTCTTGAATTGTTATCTATAGTTATAGCATAAAAAAAATCATTGGACTTGGCGAATAGAATTAAAGACGTCTCTTTACATTATATAAATTATTATTTACTATTTATCTAGACCTAAATATAGATAGTGTTTGAAAATATGGTATGCTCTGATGCTATGCCACGAACATACATGAAACAGAGAAGCACAAACAGTTTACACAGAAAATGAAATATGTGGAAGTAAAATTACACACAGACAAAGAGCAAGAACATAGGAGAGGAACTCTTCTTCTATTAAAATCTTCTAAAAAAACATGTGAAATTACATGCTTTTAATACAAAGTTGGCAGAGCCTGAAACTTGCATGCAATTCAATGCAGAAACAAACGGGTAACAACCAAAAACGTCCTTTTGCTATGTTTTGTTGTTTATACACGAAATAGCATACAAAACACATAAATACAAACTTGAAACTTTATATGTTTCGACTGCAAAACCACATCACATCCGCACCCTCATCACAAATCGCATCTCGCCGATTTTAACATTTAACTGGCGCATGTGGGAAAAGTTAAGTTCTTGCAATTGCAATGTGCGATAGCACGATCACATCACAACTTAAAATAGTTATTTTGTGGGTGCTATCCTCCTGAGCTTGCGATATGAATCTTAAACAAAACAAATTGCAGTCGCTTAAAGGTAAGTCATAAAGGATGCGAAGTGCGAAATGCAGGCGCGCTAAAAGGTAAATGATAAAAAGTGTGAAGTGTGAACTGCGGGTGCGAAAAAGGTAAATGGTAAATCATGCAAAGTGCGATATTTAAGATTTGTGAAGTTCGATGACGATGTCGCATCACAACATCGCAATGTTTCATGTGGGGCTTAAAAGTTAAACGTTAAAATGTGAGAAGTGCAGTATACGATGTGGTAGACAGCAAGAAGTGTGAAATGGTGAAAAGGTAAGGAAAATCGAAATACAAAGGTTTGTGCGTGGATTTGGTAATGCGGTAAGGTATGATGGGTCACACCAAATCGCATCAGCGGAAATATAAGTTATGGCTAAGCGTTAAGAGGTAAACCTTAAAACTTGTGTGTTTTGATGTGCGGGAAAAAGGTAAGTATATGATGGTAAAGAGAATTAAACGTAGAGTAATGGCTTTGGTACTCTATTTCTTGATTTTGTGTGAAGATGCCTGCGGATTTGGATCCTGGGCTTTGTCTTTCCTACAAAAAAAATTCAATGTAAGTGTGGCCTGCTGCCAGTTTTATTCATGGTGATGGTTGGGGTTATTTCCAACACTCCCCCTTAATCACAACTACTACCATTAATCATTCCCAGACACTTTCTGAGATAAAAAAAAAAATTCCGTCCCAATGGCTTTGTGAGGATATCTGCAAATTTCTCCTCTAAGCTGCAATACTATAACACAATTTCACCATTGTTAACTAATTCCCTTATGAAATGGTATTTGGAATCAATATGCTTTGTTCTCTTGTGGAAAAAAATAATTCTTTGACAATGCATTTGCTGATTTGTTATCACAGAAAATTGTGGTTCCTTTGTCTTGTTCATGACATAAATCCCTCAACATCCTTCTCATCCAAACTTCTTGACATGTTGTTGTTGTTGCTGCTACATATTCAACTTCTGATTTTGATAATGAAAGTAGTGGTTGCTTCTTGGAAGCCCATGAAATGGCTCCCAATCCAAAATAATAAACATACCCTGATTTGCTCTTTCTGTCAACAACACTTCCAACCGAATCACTATTAGTGTAACCTATCATATTAAAATCATTAGTTGCGGAGTATAGAACACCATACTCCCTTGTTTCATTTACATACCTCAATATTCTCTTGGTTGCTTGCCAATTTGTCTCCTTGGGTGTCTCCATGAATCTGGATATCAAGCTTACAGCATATATAATGTCAGGCCTAGTTGTATTCCAATACATTAGACTTCCAACCATGCTTTGGTACAATGTCGGATTGACATTCTTGCTACAATATTCCTTGCTCAACTTCAACTCCATTATAGTTGGAGTTGATGATGGCTTGATGTTCTACATATTGAACCTTTTTCAAATCTCTGCAACATACTTTTCTTGGGAGATAAAAATTCCCTTTTCTGTTTGCTTTACTTCTATGCCCAAAAAATATCTTAATAACCCCAAGTCAGTCATTTCAAACTCACTTTTCATGACTTCTTTGAAATCAACAATCACAGAAACACCACTGCCTATAAAAATCAAATCATCTACATAAAAAACAAAAATAATAATTTACCATCATTTTCTTTGATGTAGAGTGTGGGTTCACTATCATACTTGTCGAACCCATTGTCCATCAGGTAAGCATCAATCCTGTTGTACCATGCACGTGCTGCTTGCTTCAGCCTATAAATATCTTTCTACAACTTACACACTTTGTGTTCTTGGCCTTCTATCTCATAGCCAGGAGGTTGTTCAACATACACCTCCTCTTTCAACACTCCATTCACAGTTGCTTACTTCACATCCATTTGATAAAATTTCCATTTTTGTTGTGCTGCTATAGACAACACTGTCCTCACTATCTTCATCATTGCAACTGGTGCAAAGGTTTCCTCATAGTCTCTTCCTTACTACTGCTTGTAGCCTTTGAAAACTAGCCTTGCTTTGTGCCTTTCTATCTCGCCTTCAATGTTGCTTTTGGTCTTATAGACCCATTTCACTCCAATAACTTATTTTCCTTATGGGAGGTCCACTAACTCCCATGTGTCATTCCTTTCTATTGCTCCTATTTCTTCATTCATTGCTTCAACCCACTTGTCTTCTTTTACTGCATATTCAAAATGGATGGGTCATCTACATGAAAGAATAATGCAAATAAATAATTTAGACCAGCACTATTATCAACTTCTTCTTGCTCATAAATTTCACTTAATCTATTAATTTTGGTCTTCTTGTATTTGTTGAAGATGTGCTTGGAGTTGCACTTGAACTTGAGGGAGTTGTTAATCCCTGTAGTGTGCTTGGAGAAGCACTTCCTTGGTTTCCCAATGCTTTTCTATTGCTTGCTTGCAGTGTGCTCTGTTGAGCTTGTGTAGGTGGAGGAGGATCCACCATTCAGGAGTTACTAGATGCAGTCCATTCCTCTTTCTCTTCATGAGACATACATTTCTTCACATTTATTGTCTTCTCTAAACTTCCATCCGATGCTTCTTCTTCTATGAACTGAACATCTCTGCTGATGATTAATTTTTTGGTTGATGGATTATAGAGCTTATAACCCTTGGATTCATCACTGTACACAGGAAATATACATTTCCCCCCCTTGCTGTCCAACTTTTTCCTTAACTGATCTAGTACATGTGCATATGCCCCACATCCAAACACTCTCATGTGAGTGAAAAATTGCTTTGTTCCACTGCATGCTTCTTCTGGAACTCTGTTCATAACACTTTTGGTTGGAAATATATTTATGATATATGTTGCACAAGGGATAGCTTCTGCCCAATACTCATTTGGAAAAAGCTTTGCCTTCAACATACTTCTTTCCATGTCCATGATGGTCCTATTCTTTCTTTCTGCAACACCATTTTGTTGAGTTGTATACCTTGCAATAACTTTCTTATGAATTCCATGCTCCCTGCAAAAATGTAGAATGTCTTTGGAGATATATTCTCCACCTCTGTTAGTTCTCAACACTTTTATGTAGTGTCCAATTTGCTTCTCAACAAAAGCTTTGTAGAGGTAGAGCTATCCAAATGTTTCACTTTTCTGTTTTAGAAAATAGACCCATGTATTCCTTGTGTAATCATCTATGAATGTCAAAATATAGTTATTTCCACCTAATGATGGCATTTACATTGGTCTACATACATCTGAGTGGACAATCTCCAAAGGTTCCTCTGCTCTTATACTCTTTCCTGCTGGAAATTATTCTCTGTGTTGTTTTCCCAAGATGCGGCCTTCACATAGGTTGTCTGGTTTCTCTATGAGTGGCAATCACTTTACCATGCCTTTTCTATGAAGTTGAAACCTCCGAAATTGAGATGACCAAATCTCAAATGCCATAACCAGTTCTCATATTTCACTTTTTCTTGAAATATTTATTGTGTGATAGCTGCTATAACACCTCCTTCTTTCAATTCCAATCTCATCTTGAAAGGAAACATTTTATTGCTTGTCATATGCACTTTTTCAATGATATGTCTACTTTGAGGTTTATCTATGATTATGCACACATCATCTTTAAAAAACACATTGTAGCCCTTTTTCATGAGTTGTCCAATGCTTAGAAGGTTACATTTCAAGCTAGGGACATAATAGACATTTGTTACAAACTTCTTCTCTCCCTTCTTTGTCAGAACATCTACTCTTGATTTTCCCATGATAGAGACTTTGCTATCAGTCCCCAATGTCACTTCATATTTTACACTTTCATCTAGATTGGAGAACATTGCTATGTTTCCACTCATATGGTTACTACACCCTAAATATAAGAACCATATATCTTCTTGTTTTTGTTGTACTACATTACAAGCTAAAAACAAATCTTCATGGTTCTGCTTTTCTTTTGTAAAATTTACACTTGGTTTACTACCCATGTCATTTTTCTTCTTTCTACATTCATTTGCATAATGACCATACTTTTTGCAATAATCAAATTGGACATGAGATTTATCATACCTTTGTCCTTGTGCTTGATTCTTGCTTGAGCCTTGGCTTGGATTCTGATTGTTGCCCCTTCCACTTCTTCTTGCATGGTTGCTTCTTCTAGCTCTATGTGGGCTTCTTCCTCTTCCTCGATAGTTTGATCTTCCTCGACCTCTACCTTGACGAAAATACATTTGTGTCTTAAATTCATGCTCCAATGAGGATTTTTTTTCTCTTTTCAGTCTGTTCTCATGAGATATCAGTGATGCATGAAGCTCATCCACTAAAAACTGTGAGAGATCCTTTGTCTCTTCTATGGATACAACTATGGCATCAAACCCCGAGGGTAGAATTCTTAATACTTTCTCAACTATTATCCTTTCTTCAAGTGTCTCTCCATGAGACCTGATTTGGGTAAACAACCCAATCACATGTGTAAATAATGAGTCCATATTATCAGACTCTTTTCATACAAAGAGTTTCAAAATCTCTTCTCAACATTTGAATTTTTGTTGTCTTCACCTTTTCAATGCCTTGGTAGGCTGTCTGGAGGGTATCCCATGCCTCCTTAGACTTCATTGCTACTGAAACCCTTGGGAAAATGCTCTCATGTATTGCCTAGAAAATATAGAAGAGGGCTTTGGAGTCCTTATTATTATTGTCCCTCAACAACTCTCTTTCTGCTTGTATCAAAGCATTATATGCTGCTGCATCTGCTTGTTCTTGGAAACCATTTTCCACTAGCTCCCAAATATCTTGTGAAGCAAATAGGGCCTTCATTGTAATGTCCCAATAATTATAATTATTACCATTGAACTGTGGTAGCTGTGGATTAGTCAGGCTTATGTCTATTGCTACCATCTTGACTATGTAAACAAAGCCTTCTCACTACTGGAGAATCCGCTTCTCAAAATAACCTTTTAGCTTCTTCAGTAAAGAGCTTGTTCTTTCACTGAGAGCCTAACCTGCTCTGATACCATGTTGGAAATTCTGGTATTCTCTGATTCTATGTAAAGAACATACATGAAACAGAGAAGCACAAACAATTTAAACAGAATGTGGAAATAAATATTAACACAGACAGAGAGCGAGAACATAGGAGAGGAACTCTTCTTCTATTTAAATCTTCTAAAAAAAACATATGAAATTGCATGCTTTTAATAAAAAATTGGAAGATCTTGAAACTTGAATGCAATTCAATGCAGAAACGGATGAGTAACAACCAAAAACTTCCTCCTTCTCTATTCTGTTGTTTATACATGAAACAACGTACAACACACATAAAGATGGACTTTAAATTTTAGAGGTTTCGGCTACGAAACCACATCACATCCGCGCCCTCATCCCAAATGGCATTTCGGTGATTTTAACATTTAACTGGCATACATAGGAAAACTTAAGTTCTTCTTAATGCGATGTGCAATGGCATGATCACATCGTAACTTAAAACATTTAGTTTGTGAGCGCTATCCTCCTCAGCTTGCGATATGCGATATGTGATCACATCACATCTTAAACAAAACAACTGGTGGGCACTTAAAAGTAAGTCATAAAATATGCAAAGTGTGAAATGCGGATGCGCTAAAAGGTAAATGATAAAACGTGTGAAGTGCGAAGTGCGATATTTAAGATTTGTGATGCGTGATGACAATGCCGCATTGCAACATCGCAAGGTTTAGTGTGGGGCTTAAAAGTTAAACGGTAAAATGTGCAAAGTGCAGTATGCGATGCAGTAAACAACAAGAAGTGCAAAATGGCGAAAATTTAAGGAAAAGAGAAATACAAAGGTTTGTGCATGGATTTGGTAATGCAGTAAGGTATGATGGGTCCCACCAAATCACATCGGCGGATATATAAGTTTCGGCTAAGCGTTAACAGGTAAAACTTAAAACTTGCGAGCTGCAATGTGTGGGAAAAAGGTAAGTATATGGCAGGAAAGAGAATTAAACATAGAGTAATGGCTCCATTACCTTGTTTCTTGATTTTGCATGAAGACGCCTGTAGATTTGGATCATGGGCTTTGTCCTTCCTGCAACAAAAATTCAATGTATGTGTGGACTACTGCCAGTTTTATTCATGGCGGTGGTTGGGAGTATTTCCAATAAATAGAATTATACATTAATAAATAATGGGAAATGCATAACAAAACTCACCACTAGAAAAAACTTGCCTTTGCTCCAGAAAAAATCATATCAAGTATCTCCATGAGTCTACAAAACGCACATGAAGCAATTAAATCCATTTTTGAGACGAAAATACAAGAAGCATCTCTGTATTTTTGTAAAAATAAAGATTTTTATTCTTTTTCACTTTACAATGGGAAACGTAAAGTCTACAGAAATTAGAAATCCATGCTTCAGTGAAGTACCTACCAAGGTAGTGGCATAGCACTTAGACACCTTTCATCGAACTCGTCGTAAAAATATATATTGAGTGAAACATATCTCAAATTCATAGTAATATGGTTGGGCATTTGCCAGAAAACACTACAAATGCATGCTCAATCATCAAAATGATACAAATGTAACTTGAAAGTATGCAAGATTAGAACTCTTAAGACACATAGTAGTATAAGATCGAAATGAAATATTGGGCATAATTAATGTTTTTTTGATAAAAGTTGATTTCAACATAGGAAATTTTCTATGCAGTTCTAATTGAAGGTAAAGGGAAACCAAGCTCATAATTGAAGGATAGTGCTTAGAAGAATGTTGTACCATGAATTTTGTGAAAATTTCCATCCATTTTGGAGGATAAACATGCGAGAATACCAATACAATTATGAATTACAAGTAAGAGGAATTGAGGGGAGAAATTTTAAAAACATGACTCTCAAATGCAAAATCAAAATCTAGAGAGATGCGAAAGTGTTAAAAGTATACCCCAACCAAAAGAGAAAGACGTAAATGATTCACAATGAAAATAAACATTGTTATACAAAAGAAGGTGGTGTCTTGCTGCCATGATTGCAAAATTGAAGAACAACAAGAACACAATTTGGAAATCTAAGAATCAATTACAAAGCATACATTCTATGAAATACTCTAAATTTCATGGTGAAATGGAATATATTAACTTCCCTGAATTTTTTTTGGAGTTAATCATCAGCATTAAGCACCTTTGGCAACAACTGAAAATTGTCCTCCTAAATTGGGTTGGCCTGAAGTATTTATATTTTTCAAAATAGATAGTTGGGAATCAACCACAACTACCGTGATGCATATTAGATGACTTCCATAATGATAATTTCAAATTTATATGGGTGATTTAATATTTGCACCACATGACTCAAACTCCATTTTTCCACACCAAATACATTCTTCAATGAATTTATTCCATGGAGTACAATATTTTTATTTTTGAGAATTAAATACATGACCCAAGCTAGAAATTTTAAAAATTTAAATACTAATGTTTCCAAAGGTGTCATATTTGTGTGCAAGGTCACACCAATAACCTGTATATCCGTTAAGTGTATGATTTAATGATCAAATCTTCAGAAAATACTCTTATATGGCATGTTAGGAGTTCAACAGGATTGAAAATGAATTTATGAAGAGTCAACTGACCCCCCCCCCCCCCCCCCCAAAAAAAAATGAAATTCAAGGAGCTTAACTTGGATGTATGTCAAATCCAAGCTGGGAGACCTTAATCTTAAATAAATATGAAGTAATTAGCTAAAATCTCATATTCTCAAATGGGTGAATTTCCATTGTTAACAAGATCATATCTCGAGGGGTATACAAAGATTTTTTTTCTAGGGACAAGATTTCCACCACATCAACCAAGTGAAGATGATTGTGCCAAATTGTCAACATTAGAAATGGTTCCCTAAAATCAAAATAAGCTCAAACCTCCGTTACAAGAGTCAACCAGAGAAATACTCACCAAGTTAACTTGGAAACTTGGCTAGGCACTGAATCAAGCAATATTTACTCATACCAATCAACTTCAGTCTGCAACTTTGTCCAGATTCACAAATATATGATAGGTATTTCAAGATTCATTGAGTTAGGGGAAGACTGATTTGATACAGGATGAAAGAAAATTACCAAAATAAAGACATTATTTTTATCACTAAAAGCTCTTAATATTTTGAGTGGAGGTGTTTCAATAGAGACAAAGCGTTCTGTATGGTAATTTTTTTATATTTTCCTATTCACTTCTAATAATTTCACATGCCTTCATATTTATTGTGATGACTACAAAGTGCATTGCACTTCAACTTTGCCAAGTCACTCCTAGGTCTGAGTTGTCTAACTATGGCTCAAACAAGGCGCAACCTAGTAGACAGACTATTTTCATGCATTCCAGTGAGGGGTATACAAATATTTGTTTTCTAGGGACAATAAATCCACCACATAAACCAAGTGAAGACGATCGTGTCCAATTGTCAAACATTAGAAATGGCGCCCTAAAACCAAAACAAGCTCAAACCTCTATTATGAGAGTCGGCCAGTGTAATTATTTCAATTTAAACTTGGCAACTTGGCTATGCACTGAATCACACCATGTTTACTAAGACTAATAAACCTCAGTTGGAAAAGTTGGCCATATTCACAAATACATGAAAAGTATTTCGAGACTCTGATTGAAGTTAGTTAAAACCGAGTTGGTACAAGAAGAGAGAAAATTTCAAAAAAAAATATTTTGATCGTCAAAAGTTCTTAATATTCTGAGTGGGGATGTTTCAATAGAGACAAAGTAGTATGTATCGACAACAGGTATTTCAAGGCTCGTTTTTTTGTTGTTTAATATCAAGTTGTGTTAGAGTGAATCTCTCAGAAATTGACTACAATTGAAGGATATAGTCTGCTTATTTATGAAGAAGATCACTACCTGGTGAACTTCTATCTCAATCTTGTGGTGAGTGAGTGTAAACTCCATGGATTCTTGAATCTCTTATTTTTCTATGTTGCAACCTCCAATATCGTTTTATTTTATGTCTAGTTTTTCATACTAGGAAAGGAGTGCCATAGAGGACTAGACCTTGGGTGGGAGGAAGCCCACTGGGGCATTCAAGTGTGGATGAAGGGCTTCAGGAGCTCAATGTTGATTTTTATATTCCATTTTTATTACCCTTGTATCAATATATATCCTCATGCAAACTTATCCCTAACATTTTGTGTCATACTAGAAAAGTGGCCAGCAAGTGTTCACACATCTCTACCAATCTTCAAGTTACATTTCTCTAAACTGCATGCAACAACATTTGTACCCATGCATCATTTATTTTGTTTTAGATAACACATATATTATTGTGGCAACAACCATGATTGGTTGAACATGGGATGTTATATTGCTAGCTATTTTCTCTAAGTTTTAAGTCAGAATATATTTAAAAGCATTTGATCATCTCTGCTAGCTCTAACAACCATTGACTTAACTTTTCCTTAATCAGCTGGTCTGAAAAATTCCTATGTGTAGCACTCCTCACTTTCACATTTGAGCTTCAGAACATACTCAAGCTAGTTGCCCTAAGCTTCCAATCATAATCTATTTGAAGACATTGCTCGATTGTGCTAGCTCTAATAGGAATGAATTACTTTTTCTATATCATCTTGTGTGAAAAATGCCTCTGGGCATCATATACAACTAACATCCAACTTTATTTAAAGATCAATTTTATGTTTGAGCTTCAAAACATACTCACAACTAACATCCAAATTATTTAAAGAATTTGTAGTTTACTTTGCACCATTTCTCAATTTGTGTGTGTCATCCATAACACAATGTTAGAAAATGCTCCCAATCAGGCCAACTCTCTTTTTTCATAGATAAATATATAGCATATAGCCACCCTTTACATCAAAGTTCATCATCTGACTTGTGGTAATTGAACCTCAGTAAAAATATTACAATCATTCTTCCCAACAACCCGAGATAAACACAATTGACCCTCGTCATCCAACTATATTTTGTTTTCATTACACATTTGTTTTAAATATCCATGACCCAAAGCTCTTAAATCCATCTCTGCAAATTTAGAGATATATAAAAACGTTTATTTAAAAGTCGTGGTGAAAAAGGGTCCCATTCACACCAAATTTTATTTTATTTTCTGAGTACAAGTTTACAGAATAGATTACCTTTCTTTCTAATGTATTTTCCTTGTCTTTTTACCTTCTTGGTGGACTTTCTAATGATGTAGAGAGATTATTTTCGTGCTTGGTAAATTCTAATTCATTGTTAAAGACCAACAATGTAACATAGACACCCACACTGTGACATCTTTTGTTGTATTCATGAATTTCAAGGAGGGTTTCACATTTGTGTCATAATCATTGTCCTCTGCATTCTAAGAGATCACAATTCCAGGTCATAGAAGACTAGTAATTTCATCTTATTCTTGCATGTAGATAAGAAAAAATAATCCCTAACCTTTAAAGAGCGCTCTCATTCTTGTGAATTCAAATCTCCAAAAAGGTAGATGCATACATATATAGAAGCCATGTGCCTGGGTCATGTATTGAGTGAAGTAATGGTACATATGGGAGATGGTATCAGTGTTTGATTCCTGAATTTGGTTGTGGGTAACGGGCCAAACCAAAACTCTATTAAACAATTGACAACATATTTTATAATGAGAATAAGAAATGAGTAAGAATCCAAACCTCTCTGTATTTCTTCTTCATCAACTCTAATCTTCTTCTTCAAATCGGAATCAATGGTCTGATAGAGAAGTCGTTTTTTAAACTTGAAACCACTTTGTTTCCCACCATTAGCTTCTTGTGCACTAAGGTAATGAGCGATAAGGCAATGGTTTTCAAATGTTTTTTTCCCCACCGTTGACGATTGAGTCTAGGTAGCGATAAGGCAATGGTTTTCAAATGTTTTTTTCCCCACCGTTGACGATTGAGTCTAGGTGACACATATGTTTGATTATGGTTTTTAAATGTTGTAAATAGGGTTGGAGTTTAACGATATTATATCTAATTATGTGTTCTCAATTTAAAGTGATCAGGCAGTGTTCTCATTTATAGTGTTCAAGAGGTAAATCATTTTTACTTAATAAGAGTAAATCATTTTTTTTGGGGACCGATAACATTCTAATTTTAAATTTTTTGGGAGGGATAAATTACTTCTATATGCTCAATCATATATGATAATTTATATTATTAATCTAATTGAATTCATTCGATATAAATAATGTAAATAAAAATTGATACAGTTAAACATTTATATTATTTTATGTCTATCTTATTTGTTAGGCACGTCCTTCAATGATGGATGCTTTGACGCTACTCATGGTATCACTTAAGCTTGGATTGTTTTGTCATACAGGTTTGGGCATTTTTTTTGGCGTGTTCTCCCACTTTGTATTATTATTTTTATTTATTTTAATTTTAATTTTTTATTTTTAATATTTGATAAATATTTTTAAATATTGCTTTGAAATTCATTTTATTATTGTTTGAACATATTCATAGTAATTATGTAAATATTTATGATAAATTTTGTGTTAAAAAATATATTAAAGTTAAATATTTAATAGTATATCTTTTTTTGAAAATGTCTCAAGTCTAAAATATTATGTACAAAATGAGAAAATGAAACAATATATAATTCCATTTCAGTCATATTTATGACATTGTAGATTTCTAGTTGAATTTATTAATCTAGCTTGAAAGCACAGTCACCAATTATTAAAGAATTATGTAAGGATCATTATGAATTAATTGACAATTATAGTGTTTTTAAATTGGGAATTTTGCTTCTGTGATCCATAAATTGTGTAAAAAATTCTTTCGGTGAAAATCACATGTAGGAAATTTTTGCTGACGCGTTTCGAACCAGCTAGTGTGGCTCATCATGAGGACAAGATGAGAAATCTGAACCAAAAAACCAGATTAAATAGACAAGAATGCTCCAACTAGCTATTAGTAATATAACGGCTAGTTTGACTAATTTAATAAAATAAATTAAATTTCATCAATAAAACTATATGTTATTATGTATGATAAAATTATATTAAAAGTTTTTAATTTAAATTTAATTCAATATTAATGATTTCCAATAAATATAATGTTAAAATATTTTTTTAACATAGTGTTTTTAGCTCTTGTTTTAAAATGTGTCTAGTAAACTTAATAATATGTGTGGACAAATTTAAGGATTTAATTAAAATCAAATTAGAGTAATAATATATTTATGTTGAGGATAATAATTGTTTATTTATTTTTGTTTATAAAGGGTGTGTATTACATTATATCTTGGAGTTTTCAAAACTAAGTTATTTGGTTATGCTTATGTCATGCCTACACTACTGCATACATCCCTTTTCTCAATAATAAGGCATGGATATCTCATACAAATGAAACCTCTAACATTGCATCATAATTCAAAATACTCCCACAAGAATTGATTGTCCTTAAAGTGATAAAAATATGACCCTCCAATGACAAGGAGCTTTGCTTCTTCTCCAACAAGTTCTTATGTTTTCCCTTCAACAATAGTATTCCAACAAAGTAGGTCGAGCCTTATGTGACATAAATGTTTGTGTCAATTGGGAGAAACCACAGGGAGGGAACCCACCCTATGTCTCGACTTCTTTTACATATATATATTCATGGGAAAATGCCATAGACTTCACCACCTTGGATGGATGGTAACTTAGGTAGATCATCACTATGCTTAGGTAGAATTGAACCTCTAACCTCACCAAAATGGGGAGAGATAACTCACATATTACTCACGACTACTTAAACTAACCCTCAAGGCTACAATACTCTTTGCCCATCTTTGGAGAATCAATGGAATATTAAATTAGTGATATTGTGTTGATCCACACTCACATATAATGTGGATTATGTCTAACCCTCTGCATTAGAGCCATCCGAGGGTGATAATTACTTTACCTCCCCCACGAAATTTAGCATGTGACCCTCGTCCATGCATTTGATGATATTTGTAAACATAATCATTGTCAACGAAAGGTAAGATCCTCACTCTAAGGTGTTCTTCTCAATTCCTATGTGCTTCATTTGTTTTTCAACCCTACTCTACTCGTCTCTCCTTCACTTTGTTTTATATACCTCACAACAAAATTTTATTACATAAACATTGAATATAAATGCAAAATATTCCTACTTGTGTTCCATTTGGAATTTCAAGCCTCTGTGCATTCAACATGGCTCTCCAACCCAAACTTATTTTATATCATAAACACTATGTTTTACCATAGTTCTATTAGATTGATGTTGGTGGAAATAGAAATAAATTGGATTCAAGGATTTTCTTTTGAACTAGAGAATGTGGCTTATTGCCCAATATATTACCCAAAGTTTACCCTTTCTTGCTATTATATTTCAAGAATTTGGAATTCATTTGACGTTAATTGATTTCTACTCGGGATACTTCCTTCATCACACCACTCATTTTGTGTTCAAAGGAAACAATTAGAAATAGTTTCATTTTTCATTTTTAGATCTTGGGTTTCATTATTAGGGTTTACCATTAATTGGGACTTATTTTCCTTTATTCGCCTTTTTATTATATCTACAAATTAGGGAATGAAGCTTTCATTAGTTTGGAACAACTCATAGGTATAACATTTACATGAATTTTCACTTCAACCTTGGCTTTTAGACTTAGATTCATCATACTAGTATAACTTTAATGATTTTGGATTTCAATTTTTTCTTTTCTTTCACAAAAAATGAAAAAATGGGAAATGATTTTCCAAAAATATATTAATTCTTAATCATAAAGGTTTCACCTCAGAAAAATGAATGAAAATCCTATAGAATGAAATGGGATAAAATTTGACTAAGAGAAATAAGGGGTACAATAATATTGATGTGTAGCATTTAACACCCCTTCCCACATCTACATAAGTAATCAACCAACTAGGGTAAACATGTGACGAGAGGCCACTAACATGAGATTTAACCTCCTCGATGAATTTGAGGAAGTGTAACTAATGGAAACATGACAAACAATCCTTACACTGCATCATCGACATCCCTAGGAGGTAACCCAACTTTCCACGGGCCTGTTCCATGAGACAAAACTGATTTTTAACCCTCCTAAGCCTTATCCACTGGAATATAAGGGAAAGGGAGTGGCTATACAACCTCAGTCATGGGCTTGCCTTGTTAAGGTAGCGGCTATGGCCCCAAAATTCAGTTTTGTACCTCCGACTCCTAGATTTGTGCCACCTTTTTAGCTCCTAAGCCCAGGTCACTACCAAGAACTTCTTGTAACTTCAAGAGAGGGTAAATAACGAATAAAATTGACCAAAAAAACCTAGGATAAATCAACCTTTTTAAATGTAGCTAAACCCCTTGAACTTAAGGTAGAAATCAACCCTTCAAGAGTGTAATATTTGCTTGTAAAAATATGATAGAATACTCCAAATTAGAAGATAAAATCAACTAATAACACCTTCAATTGGAGAACTCAGTCACATGATCATGGTCTCTCCCCAACACTCTTCCCACACTATGCCAAGACATGCCATGTGTTAAGGCATGCCAAGATGTGTCAGATGTTAGGGTATGAAAATGTCTATAAAGGATTGTCAGGAAAAAAAGCGAACAACAAGTTAAAATAAAAATAAATGAACACATATGAGGGTTAATAATTCAAGACCTTACCTTTTCAAGAGGGGCATTCTAGGCATACCAACACTAGTTCGAATACATGCCAAGGGCCAAGTGCTAGTGTGTCTTAAGTGTCAAATCATCCTCTATTAATTTTCTCTTAATTGTGAATAATTGATCCCAAATAAATTTTATCTTAAGCCATGCCAAGGAATTCAAGGGCATCTAAAAGCATGCCAAGAATGGTTAAGTGCCACCAAGTTCCAAGAGCCAATATGCGTCAGGGAGCTCTAGGGCATGCTATGGAGTTTTGGTTTTTTTAAGGAGGGAGTGACAAGATATGTTAGATAGTTCCAAGGCGTGACTAGAGTGCTAGTGAAGCATACCAAAATGTGCCAAGTGCCAATGAGTGTTGAGTGTTAGAGAGTGCAAACGAAACACAAGATAGAACTAGGTAAAAATGCATGGAAATGAATGAATAAGAGTGTATGACAGGGAGTGTTAACGAGTTCCAGGTGTGCTAAGGAGGGAGTGACATGGTATGTTAGGCAACAATAATTCATTCTAGTATGTCAGAGTGGCATGCGGCTATGATTTTCCAGGTGAGAGGGTGTGCCAAAAATTTTTAGGAAGTGTTACGAAGTCCTAGGGACACACAACGGAGCACTAGGTGAAATTAATGCGTTCAAATGAGAAATTAAGAGATTGTGACAGGAAGTGTTACTGAGTTAGAGGTGTGCTAAGGAAGGAGTGAGAAGGTATGCTAGGAAATACTAAGGCATGCTAAATTCCAAGGAAACATGAAAAGATGTGTCATGTTCTTGGGTGTGCTAATGCATGTTAGGGAGTGTTACGGATTTTTAAGGAAAAACATGGGAGCGCTAGTTTAAAATGAATGAATAAGAGTGTGTGACAGGGATTGTTAGCGATTCCTAGGTGTGATAAGGAGGGAATGACAAGGTATGTTCGGTAGTGTCAATGAATTCTAGAGTGTTAGGGAGACATGGCAAGATGTGCCAAGTGATAGGGTGTGCCATTGTGTGCCAGGGAGTGTTAGGGAGTGCCATGGAAAAAACAAGGGAGAACTAGTTCAAAATGCATGGAAATTTACAGATAAGAGTGTGTGATAGGGAGTTCCAGTGAGTTCCAAGTGTGCTAAGGAGGGAGTGACAAGGTTATATGTTAGGCAATTCCAAGGCATGCTAGAGTGCCAAGGCATGTCATGGAATGGTAGGGTGTGTTAGGGATTTATAAAGCATGCCAAGAAATGTAGGGGATGCTAACATGTGCCAGATAGTTCCAAGGGATTGTTAGACATTCCAAGATATTGTTAGACCAAGTGTTATGGCATGCCAATAATAAATATGTAAACTATCTTGCTTAGTTGTTTTATGGCCACGATTAGACCTGAGCCTAAGTTGGTAACTTTTCAAGTGGATGAGTTAAGGTTGGAATTGAGTAGCCTAATATGATTTATAAGCCATTCTTAGGTGAACAAGGCATAGTCTAGTTGTAATAAATGAAACTTGGGCAAGTTTTTTTAGTCGAGGCGGGACTTGGTTGGGTTCCCAAGTCTAAAAAAAAATAACGGTAGCTAAGAGTACATGATAGTTAAGGAGTGCCAGGGCATGCCAATGAATGAAATGGTGTGATAACACATGCTAGATAGTTCCAATGCATGTGAAGGAGTGTCAGGTAGTGTTAGAGAATCACAAGGGAGAATTACTTTAAAGTGCATGGAAACAAACGAGTAAGAGTGTCTGCCAGGGAGTGTCAATGAATTCCAGGTGTCCCATGGACAAAGTGTGTTAGGATAATTTCATAATAAGACATGTAGGAGGCAAGCCTATGATTGCGATAAGGGGATGGAAAAAGCAGTTTCATATAAAGGGAGACATTGGACTAGACACAAAAAAAAAAATTCAATGACTTGGTTGGGTTACCAAGTTGCAAAAAAAAAGTAGGGTTATCTATGAGGGAATGACAAATCAGGAGTTACAAGGTGTGCAGGGAATCCCATGAAGTGCTAACACATGCTAAAAAGGTCCAAGGCATGTTATGAATTCCAAGATGTGCAACGAATCCGCACAAAGTGCTAACACATGCTAGAAAATTCTAAGGCATGTTAGGAATTCCAAGATGTTCTAGGTTCTAAGGTGTGGCACAAACACATGATAGGGAGTGCCAAGGAAAAAAAACAGAGGATTAGTTTTGATTGCATGGAAATTAATGAATAATACTGTGTGATAAGGAGTGTCAGAAAATTATAGGTGTGCTAATAAGGGAGTGACAAGGTATGCTAGGTAGTTCTAAGGCGCGATAGAGTGTTAGGAAAGAATACCAAGATGTGTCAAGTTCCAAGGTGTGCCAATGTGTGCCAAGGAGTGTTAGGGATTTCTAGTGTTAGTCGATCAAGATACTCGACTCTCAGTTGAGATACTTGGGTTCAAGTCTTGGAAACATAACCATTTGATGGCTCGGTTGGGATTGACATGAGTTTTACTTATGCTTCACACAAAAAAAACCCTCATACATTGAACCTTCCCGTAACGACCTCCAAGAAAATCACAGTCTCACCCGAGGTGGCTATGGGTGGTTGCAGAGCTAGGTATTTGCAACCTTGAGGGATTGCGCAATGTGGATTTTACTTTTCTTTTATGTATTTTATTTAATCTTCTATCATACATATCACTACTACATTGTGTATTCTAACTACTTGCTTCGGCACATTTAGTTTAACATAAGCACGTTACAAGACAATATAAGTTGTGCTAACATAACATTTACTTGCAACCATTACTTCGCATAAACAGATAGAAGAAAAAAATACATATAGATACATAATATTTCCCAAAACTTATTTTCCTTTATTAATATGAATCCATCAATACATTCAACTTCTTGACCTGTGCACACAGCTGTAGGTGGTCTATGCACTAAATTGTAGACTCTTCCAAGGTCTTCATGCACTCAGTTGAAGAGCCTTTCATTTGGCCCAAAACACTGAACAAAATATTCAATGACTTGTTCTCATCTATATCTCACCTTATTGCTATCATAGAAAAATCATTACATCTATTCATATATCATTACATAGCTACAAAACCATCTTCCATATACCATGGGATTCATAAAAGAATCAAATAAAACCCAATACTCGTTACAAAATGAGGGGCTTCGACCAACTCGAAGCCCATAGAACACCGCGCAGTAGGTATGAATTTGTGGTACTGTGCACTCTGCTCCTCAAAATGTAGATTCTTTAACCAAAATTGGACCAAGCTGGGTCACACCCAACAGCTAGAGAAACACAAGGGAGAACTATGTCACAATGCATGGAAATGAATGAATAAGAGTGTGTGATAGGGAGTATCAACACGTTCCTAGTGTGATACGTGTATAAAATCTACCAATGGGATTTTATCTGATCTTATAATGAGCTAAAACAAGATACACAATCCTTCCTACAATTTTCAGATACAAAGCATGATCGCACAATCACATATCAGCAAGAGAAAGAAGTAACTTTCAATAACACAACACAAGATGTATATGGGGAAAGCAACTGCTAAGAACCATGCTATTTGTATATTGCATATGGTAATATCATGATACAATAAAATTCTATTCCTCACACTAAGAAACCTCTACACTCTCCTAACTGTCTCACTACAATCCTGCTCGAATATGGCTTGCGATCTAAGAAAAATAGGTCCAATATTTAACCTCTTGGTTTCCACTGCTTGCCCAAACTTCCTTACCCATTCTTGGTATAATTGAGCCCCTATTAATGAGGAAAATACCAATTAATGATTGTGAAATCCTTCAAGGCCTTCCTAATGACCTCAAGCATAACATGTACAAACTTTTTAATTGTACAACTGATAGATCTCTTCCCTTTAACCTCAGTCTCAACTTGGCCTTCCTTAGAATTGACATGCAACAGTTGTTATTTCAAATTATCAGTAAGCTTATTTATCACTACTTGTGATTTAAATCATATTTAATTCATTGGGTCTATTACTAGCTCATCTCTCAGCTATTAGAACTAGTTACACTAATTTTAACTCAATTAATTGAGTTAACTAATTACAACTCAAAAATAATTGTAACTGGACCCCCTAAAAATATAAAAATCCTTTGCATACCTCCTCTTTTACCTCTACCTCGAATTTCCTAAGCTAAATAAGTATTCCTAACTCAGTTAACTAATACAAGTTGTCATGAGATGAAATTACAATTTTTCTTCCAATTTAATTAGGGGAAAATTAAATCAGAAGCTTCATATGGTGCCATTTCTCGATGCTATTTCCTCGTTTCCATTTTTGGATGCCATTTTCAATGTTTCTTGTTTCCAATTTCAAAACTAAGGAGGAGTGAAAAGGAATGCTTTGTAGTACTAAGGAATGCTAGAGTGTTAGGGTGACATGCAACTAATATGTGCCAACGCGTGTAAGGAAGTGTTAACTGGGAGTGCCAAGGAAACACAAGGGAGAACTACATAAAAATTTGTGGAAATGAACAAATAAGAGTTTGTGATTAGAAGTGTTAGTGAGTTCGAGGTGTGATAGAGAGTGATTGAAATGGTATGATAGGCAGTGTTAAGGCATGCTAGAGGCTAGTGAGACATGCCAAGATGTCCTAGGTGTTATGGTGTACCAACACGCGCCAATGAGTGTTAAGGAATGTTATGAAAACACAAGGGACCACTAGGTAAAAATGCATGGAAATGAATGAATAATATTTTTTGACCAGGAGTGTCAAAAAGCCCTAGGTTTTGTAAGGAGAGAGTGACAAGGTATGCTAAGTAGGGCTAAGGAATGCTAGAGTGGTAGGGTGGCATTCCAAGATGTGTCAGATGTTAGGTTGTGCCAATGCATGTTAGGGAGTGCTAGGAAGTGTCAGGGAAACACAAGGAAGAACTATATCAAAATTCATATAAATGAACGAATAAGAGTGTGTGACAGGGAGTGTCAATGAGTTCTACGTGTGTTAAGGAGGGAGTGACAAGGTTATATGTTAGGCAGTGCCAAGGTATGATAAACTACCAAGGTTTGTCAGGAAGTGCTAGGGTGTGTTAGGGAGTATAAAAGAATGCCAAGGAATGTAGGGGATGCTAACACATGCCACATGGTGCCAATGCATTTAAGAAATGTCAGGTTCTATGGCATGTCAATATGTAAACTGGATGGCATGTCAACATGTAAATTGTGTTTCTTAGTTTTTTTACGACCACAATTGGATATAATGAGCCTTGTCTTGGTAAATTTTTAAGTGGGATGAGTTGATATTGGACATGAGTAGCCTAAGATGAGTTACAGGTAGTTATTAGGTGAATAAGGCATATGTTGAATTTTCACGACACATGAGAATCTAGGTTTTGTCTTAGAATATTCTATGCAAACACATTCATGTGCCATAACACATCTCCTTTTCACAATGAAATCTACACAAATTAGGGAATAAAATAGTGCACATGATAATTTTTAACTTTTTCAAACTGTTCTTTGTTAAATTACAAACTATAATAGAATAGGATAGAGCTCTCATACCAAGGATAATGGCCCTTTACAATCACAATGATACGATGAATACAACTAGGGCTTGTTATTATTCCTTTAACAACCAATCTACCTTCAACAAGACAACACTTGACCTACTTGTTGATGGTGGCCACACATAGCACTTTCAGTCCACGTGTCCTGAACACATCTTGGAGATTCTCTTGCCTCCTCATAATGTAAGCCCTCAATCTGCCTCTATCAATGAACTCAAATCCTTTAGTTATCGAACTCAGCTAAAAAAAAAAATCCCTCTATCTACCTCTTTTTTCCATTAATGTGTGCAACACTTAGGGTTTTCCATCAGTTGTTCACAACTCCTTTTTTGAAAAACTATTTGGTCTGCCGACTTTTTCCTGCTACTGCTCCAAGATAAAAATTATAGGGCTATGTAGGTTTCCCTTATTCTCATTGCCTCAGTCCTCTATAATACAATAAACTAGGGCTATTTCTCTAGCCCACTTGACTGCTACTTTAGTCCTTCAAATTTTGCAGGTACTTAGGCCCAATACACCTACCCTTCTACCGGTCTTTTTTTCCTTCACAAGTACATGAATTAGGGATCTTCTTTGATAGCCAACTAATAACCCTCCAACTGTACTTGGACTAACATCAATTTTCCCAACCACAATCAATTATTTTACAGATCTAGTTCCCACAACACTGCCTCATCTATGTCTCTTCAAATATGCCACCTAATAGTGATTTTTGTCCTCTCAAAATTACTATTCTTGTGTACCATTTTATTTGTTGTCCAATCTATGAACAAATCTGAACTACTCCTCTTATCATCCTTTTAACAATTTGCATATGATTGAACTAGGGTCACAAATCATCTACTAACATTCCATTGACTAACTCTTTATAGGTTGCTTCAGATATCTATCTAAAAATATATGGACGGGTCACCAAAATCAGCTCCTATTCATGTTAATCCATTCCTCATATGGAACATTTCTTCTACTCAATATTATACCTAGGTTCCACCTTCCTTTGGATTTTCTATCTCCGCTCATACTTCTGCAAACCATCTTTGAAAAATGTGGTATATATTTCATAGATAAACCTCTCTCTAAGGGTCATGACCCCTCTCCTTCTACGCAAATTTGTCATGGTCTTAAGGGAATACCTTATGGACTGAACATGCTAGGTGTTACACAAGTTTTTGGTCATCTAACCATTTACAATTAGATGGATCGAAATATAGCATGTAAGATCAATTTTACCATGGTAAAATTTCTTTCACGATAAGAAATAATTTAATAAACCATACTCTATTAAGTTATTTCTGGTTAAAACAAGACACCCCATGAGGAATAATTAAATAAATCCTTATTTATCTGATTTTACTTTAGGAATAATTAATTAAATTATTGTTTAAATATTATTCCTGGTCGTATTTGACCCAATTATGAGAAATAATTAGATAAATCATTATTTTTCTTATTTTTCTCTAGGAATAATTAATTAAACCATTATTTAATTAATATTCCTTGTTAAATTTGACTAAATCACCTAGAAATAATTTTAAAAATCATTATTTGTTAAATTATTTCTTTACCCCATCCTTGAAATGATAAATAAATCATTTATTTGTTTATTATTTCTAAATAAATGGATTTAATAAATTTAAATTATTTTTCCCTCCAACAAAATATAATAAAATATTCCAAGCAGTTAGACCTAGATCTTGGTAAATAATATTTTATTATGCACCATTATGATGGTTAACTCAATATTTTGTTATAAATAGGAGGATTTTCCATTTATTATTCACTTTGATCATTTTTTCATTGTCATACTTTGATCACTTTCATTTTTGCGCTTTGATCATTATCATTGCTGCTACTATTTTCATGCTTCTTGAGCTCCCATAGAGTTCAACACATCTTGGTTTTCTATACCATTGACAGAGAGAAACTTTTGGATCTGAAGCATTGAGGACAGCCAAGAACCCATCCCATTGAGGGGGGTTGGTAACATCATTATTTTTTCCCTTCCCTGGTGTTAATACATATAATTCTTTATATGTATTGTGTTTTCCATTGGATATTTGGAGAAACTCTTATTTATTTTTACAGTTTAACTACTTTTACTGCATAGATCTGGGTTTATGTTGAATTTGTTTCGACAATATATTGCAGATCTAAGGAGTTAAGCAACCATCTTTGTTGTTAGGGTCATTTGTGACACACAGCTAAAGTGATATATTTTCGTACAGTTGCGTTAATAATTTACGCTAACAATTGGTGACTCCAATGGGTTTTATTCAAATTCCTGTGTGACTAGCTGCTTCAGTAACTAAGGTTTTTATTCAGCTATTTTTAGTCTCTTAATGATTTTTTTACCTTTTATGCCCTAAAAGAGTAAAAATTCTAACTTCTAGGTGTTTTCAAGTGTTTTCCACAGGTAACAGGTATCAGCTGCATGAGAGACGACAATTTTTTCTGCAACCTGCCGCCTGAGGATCCTGGTTCTGTAGCTCACACTTTTCATCCCAGAAACTGTGATTTCAAGCTTAGGTCACACCTTTTTGGCCAGAAACTTTGATTTCAACAGCTAACAGGTCAGTACCTCTGAGCTGCAAAATTTTTCTGGATTTTTTTTGTTATAGTCAGGGTTTGCCGCAAGCACTATTCATTGTTGTGTGAACTCTATCTCAGCCTGTCTTAGGCCTAGATATCCTCAGTTTTTCTCCTTGAAGTAGGACCAAAACCCTTATGGTTTCAGTATGCTTCCACCGTTTTAGGAGGGGTTTAGCTGAGTAGGTAGTCTGGGATTTTGTAGCGCTTTCAACAATTGTTTAGGGTATGATATGATCCTTCTTTCAGATCCTTTTAAATTGATTATTATTCCATCTAAAACCCCCTATTGATTTTTTTAGGTCTCTCCCTCAGGGTTCCCCTTATTTCCCTTAGGTTTTTAACCTTTCGCGTCCCATTTTGCAACAATTTTCCCTCTGCTTTCTTGTTATTTTTTGCACCTTTTCTAGTAGATCTAAGTCATTAGATCCCCATCCCTTAGACCTTAGATCTTTTGGCCCTCTTGTGTGTTTCAAGTCAATTTATCCCACCTCTTAGAACAATTGTTTGGGAAGCCTCATTT
Organism: Pinus albicaulis; assembly: GCA_034641835.2. Classification (NCBI taxonomy): domain Eukaryota; kingdom Viridiplantae; phylum Streptophyta; class Pinopsida; order Pinales; family Pinaceae; genus Pinus; species Pinus albicaulis. The sequence goes on from CM076576.1 coordinate 851,404,795, forward strand.
AGAGGTTGAATTTATGCATTTTTAGCTGTTTATTTTACTGTTGTTTCAGTACTATTTATATTTATTTAGCATTTTCTTTTCCTTTATAAAACCTTCTGGGCTTAATTAAAATTAAAAGATGTATTTCACACACACACACCTGAAGTGAAGAGAACTTGGTTTACACTGTCAAGGTAAGACATTAACATCGTAATTAATTTATCTGCCCCTCTGAGCCTTTGATTATCACTCTTCCATCTTGTTGGTTCATATGTGTCTTGCCATCACTGTGCCCCCAAGGCATTTATCCCAAAGACTCTAAGGCCTTGATCCTTAATTTCCATTAGGTTTACTTACTCCAAAGCATATAATCCGATTTAGCCTCTACCGAGTCCCCATACCAACTCTAATTCTCGTTCATCAGGTCATCCCTCTAACTTTGTACCTGGTTCTCCTCCACCCCATTCCATCACCATGTTAGGTGCCAATTCAGCTGTTGGTCCTCAAGCTGGTGGTAGCCCCGGCTCTAATTCTAAAGCTTCTACTAGTGGAACTACTACCAAAACCATTCCGGCTACTCCTTTGCTACCTTTTATGGTAAGTTTAAGCCTACCCTATTTCAGACAGTTAATTAATGACCCTATACTCCAAAATCCAGGTTAGCATGTTCTTCCAACTAAGATTCCTTCAGACATCCCTAATTTTGAAGGAAACACTATAGAGGACCCTACTAATCACGTCCGATCCTTTCACATGTGGTGTTCATCTAATTCTATCACTGATGACTCCATCTATTTTCTGTCATTCCAACATACACTCACTAGAGAAGCTTCAAAGTGGTATGTCAACTAGACTACTGCCTCGCATTCTACTTTTGCAAATCTTGCTAAAGAGTTTCTATCCTATTTATAGCTACCTCTTCACTATGATACCGGTACCGACTTGTTGACTAGCTTCCGTCAAACTTCTTCCACTCGCCTTTCTGACCATGTCCAAGAATGGCATAGAAGGAGGAGCTTATGTCGAGCTCCTACATTCTATGACTGTATCTATATGGATTGTTTTCTCAGAATTATTTTTCCTTCTATTGGTAAATATGTCGCATCTCACTATACTGAGACCAAGGAAGAAACTCTCCAAGTCACATTGAAACATGTCTTGATCTACGCCCAAACTGGTTATGTTTATATCGTTTTACCGGATCTTCCTATACCTGGTGGTGCCAATGCACCGGGGACATCCCATGCCACTGACTATATCACTAGATCTCTTTCACATCTGTATACTCATCCTCCCATACGTTATGTTTTCCCTCATGTAGGGACCAGCTCCTCTCGTACTTGTCCCCCTCTTGGCAGCATGTATCCAGGACCAAGCACACCTTACTTATTTTCCCCATTCCATCAAATGATTCCAAGGCCAACTATTTCTCAACCCTTTTACCCCAATGTCGCTCAAATGCGTTTCTATCCTTACCCACAACCAGGTGCTCCAGCCCCTCTAACATCAACACCCCAACCTCCCGTTCCTTCTCAACCTTTGGCGCAACAGCCACTTCCCCCTCAGAGTTAGGTATATGCGTAGCAAAGTGCAACTAATCCTCCTAATTCTAAGAAAAAGAAAAAATCCAACCAAAATCAACCAAAGCAAGGTAATCAAGGGTGCCAAGGTAACCAAGCGAATGCACCCCAAGGGAGACAACCTAACACTAACAACCAAAAAAAGGGCGATCAACTGAAGCAGTATAGGCCTCTTCGTATGAAAAACCTGTGCTCTTGCTATGGTGTACATGGCCAGTATACTCATGCTTGTCCCCTTTTACCCCAGATGTGCCAGTTGTGGGAAGCACAAGCAGAATCTAGAGGAGAACAAGCCACTATTTCGGCTCCTCCAAATATTGCGCCAACTCAACCAACTGTGTTCACTAATCCTTTCCCTCAACATGGATATGTGGATGCCCAACCCCTCAAGGTCAGGCCGTCGCTCAACCTTCATAGTCTGGTACCCCTGAATACCATATTCTCATGAGTAATTCTTAAGAGCTCAATATTGCTGATGCCAAGCTTCAGAATCAGTCATGCCAATATGGTAAGCCACCTGCTTTGTCTGCAACCAAGTCCCAAACCAAAGCTTCCACAGAGTCCATTTCGACATCTAATGCTCCCTTACAGACCCCTCAGCCATCAGCTGAGTTTATTCCCAAGATCCCCAAGGGGCCATTACGCTGAAATGTTGCTTCCGCCAAAGTCGCCCACACTTACAACATAGTAGATGACTTGGCACAATCTTCTACTTCCATGTAAATGCTGGAAGTCCTCGAGTCGTGCCCTTTACAACGTAAAGCTCTATTATCTGCTCTAGGATATGTGGATCCTTTAGATGATCATTTGAACGTATTTGATGTTGAAAAGTCAGAAAATCCCCCTTACATTCATCCATCGCCTTCCAAATACCAGTCAAGATTCGTAATGCCCCTGTCTCGCAATGTATCATTGACAAGGATGCATCCACCTGCATGATGTCCACCTCTGTTTGTAACAAACTCGGATAACCAGACTTATCCCCATCCACCATCACATTGCGTGCTTGGGATGGTCACCCTTCTCAGCCCCTTGGCATGTACCACAATTGTCTTGTCACTCTTGCGGGAAAGAATGTTTGTGTTGACATTGAAGTCATTGACTCCCCCTTGGATTACAATATCATTTTCGGTCATAGCTCTACCTATGTGATGTATTTTTTCAAATATTTGGTTCACCGTAAAATGTTCTTTCCTAACAATGATAAGATTGTCACCATTGATCAGTTGACATATTACGAACTGAAGTATCAGACCTCCCTCGAGCCTATCATATCTTTGATGGTCGATAAGCAATTAATCGCACCTTTCACCAGTGTTTCACCTAGATTCTATAAAGATTCCACCTTACTTGGTGCATTCTGTGGTCTCCCCCCTCTTATCGCTAACCCCTCCTCATCTAATTTTTGCATGATGCAATCATCTCAGACTAGCCACAAGTGGTCTAGTTCAACCAGCCAGTAGCCTACACCCCCGAAACCTGCTGGTGGTCACTCGACAGAGCCTTCAAGACATTATTTTCAAGGACCTTCTCTCTATGCTAGTGTCTCTTACACCCCTTTTCAACCAGGAACAGTTCCCCCTAGCCTTTACCATTTGGGAGCCATTCCGCTTGGCCATTACACTTATGGTCAGATATCATTTCTAGCTCCCACATCTAGAGTCTTCTCGGTACCTGTTATGGCTATCTTGGGCCTTCCCAATTTGACCCTAGGGATCTTAGTCTGCTAAATTGATCTCCTAGCCTATTGGACAGTAGTTCAATCCTCCCCATGTGTTTCATGACATGGACTAACCACCTCTCGTGGATCCTAACTCTGGCGATTTTAGCGAAGACTAAATAATGCGGGTTTTGGACTAACAACAATCGTGATTCCAACAATTGGTATATAGCAACAGGTCTCAAGTTTGAAACTCACCTAGCTCATGTTGGGGGGACATTGTTGGAAATTGGTTCAATGCTACCCATGTGTTTCATGACATGGACTAACCGCCTCTCGTGGATCCTAACTTTGGATATTGTAGCGGATACTAAAGCCTGTGGATTTTGGTCTAATGACAATCGTGATTCCAACATAGCCAACACCCCATCTAGTCAGCTCAAACCTTATACTGCTTTGACCCCCATCCAACCAGTCACTATGATCGCTCCCTTTGCTTCAGTGCCTTAGCCACCTCAACATGACTTCACTCCTATTGCGAAAGCATCTAGTGACAGGGGCAAAGAAATAAAGAAGGAACCTAAGGATAAGGCCCGCGAAACAACTCCTCCTCCTCCTAAGCCTCCAAATCAGTCACCTCCTTTCACTTTGTGTGATGTTGTTAGGCATGCTACCCATAATTGTCTTGAGTTTCCTCATCTCAAACCTGTGTTCAATGAGAAGTTTCCTGAATCCAATATCTTGAAGGTCCATGTTACCTTACCTAATTCAGCTAAGAAACTAAAATCATTGCGCACAAACCACCCTTGTGATTTTCGTGATATTTATGGCCACTATTCTCACCTTTTTCCTCCTCTCGACAAATTTCACGACACCCTTGAGTTTTTTCATCGAATCGAGGCTGAATGTAATGGATCCTATATTCCTCTACTCGCTATTTTTTCTTTAGTAGAACCAGAGGACATTTCTGCACCCATTGTGATACCTCCCCCTGATTTCGAGATGATGTAACCTTCGGCCACTATCCTCTATATGTCATCATCCATCAAATCGATGGTGGAAAATCCCTCTGGGGCATTCCCTTCTATTTCGACTAAACCTCCTTTGGCGATCACCTTGGGCTCAACATCGGTAGATGTTTCATCTACTAGCTCTTCGTCTACCCTATGTAGTGACACATATTTGAACCATATCTCTCATGATAATGCTTCAGGTAGCCCTGCCGCATCATGTGTTATTTATTCTACCAATCCCCCCATCTTTCATTCTGATGAAGACATTATGGAAGCAATTACCACCCCTGACTTTACTTGGGATTATATGCACCACTGTGCGTACTTCCTTCCGCAACAATACCATGACCAGTATGTTGTGGAGTCTAAAGACTTCATCTCTGATGAGGTCAATTGGTTTAGAAATCCCATTCCTACACTCGATGCTTTCGAAGAAGGAAATATGGACAATATCTCTCCTACGATTAAAATTAACATTTCTGATAAACTAGGGGTAGAAGAAAACATTACCTTGGTGGCACCTTGCACCCTGAAAGAAATTGAGGCTTACATTAAGCTATTCAAGGAATTTTGTGATGTTTTCACCTGGTCCTATTCAGAGATACCCAGAATTGATACCGCTATTGTCGAACACCATATTGATACCTAGCTCGATGCTAATCTTGTCCGTTAAAAGTTGACACCCATTAATCCTTCCAGATGAGAGGATATCAAAGCCAAAATCGATAAGCTCAAGGAGGATATTTTTATCTATCCCATTGAATACACCACTTGGGTTTCTAACCCTGTTCCTGTTCTCAAGAAACAGGGTACCATCTGTTTCTACACTAACTTTGGCGACCTTATCAAAGCTTGTCCCAAATACAACTTCCCCACACTGTTCATCGACCATATCATAGATGAGTGTGCGGGGCATGAGGTTCTATTCTTTATGGATGGTTTCTCTGGATACAACTAGATTGGTATCCATTATGTTGATCAATTAAAAACTATGTTCATTAGTATGTGGGGAAATATTTCTTATAAGGTCATGCAACTCGGCCTAACTAATGCAGAAGCAACCTCGCAGTGAGCCATGTCATACTGTTTCCATGATTTGTCTCATATTTATCCTTGCCTACCTTGACGACCTCACTTCTTGTTTGAGGCATCAGGCACAACACCTCCGTGATTTGTGTATCGCCTTTCTCCAATGTCGCAAGTATAATATATGTCTCAACCCGATGAAGTGTGTCTTTTTCATTCCTTTCAGTCATATTTTGGGCTTCATTGTGTCTGGATATTGTATAACACCTGATCCCCTAAAAGTTCAAGCCATCGTTGAGCTTCCTATTCCTCATACCTTGCGCCAGTTACAAAGCTTCCAAGGCAAAGCTAACTTCCTTCATCAGTTTGTCCTTAATTGTGCAACCACCACGCATGGGTTTCTAAGACTCCTCCAATCTAACATTCCATTTGTTTGGGATGGCTACGCTCAATGGTATTTTTATGCCCTGAAACATGCTCTCACTTTTGCTCCCTTGATTATTCCTCCTAAATTTGAGAGGGATTTCATCCTGTACATATGAGCTTCCACCCATTCAGTCGTTGGGGTCCTAATCTAGGAAGATGACACCAGAAACAAAAGTGTTATCTATTATGTCAGTAATATCCTTTTGGGTCCCCCTGTGTTCTACTCGCATGAAGAGAATTTGGCATTGGCCATTGTGTTCTCGGTCTAGAAAATTCCTCATTATATCCTTACGCATTCCACCAAGGTCGTGACCAATTCCAACCCTATGGATTTCCTATTGAGTAGATGGATCATCAATGGGAATCAAACCTGTTGGATCGTTATCCTTCAATAATTCGATCTCAAATTTGTCACACTCAAGAGTAAGAAAGGTTTAGCCCATGTTGAACTCATTTCTAAATTTCCTACTGGTATGGGAGATCCGCCGATTAATGATGATTTACCCAATGACCACTTGTTCGCCATTACTTCGGATGACCCTTTGTATGGAAACATCCTTAACTACCTGTGAACCCAAAATTTTTCTTCCCATATTGATCGTGATGCTCAACGATGTATAAGACACCAAGCCCCCTACTCTCTTCTCATTGGTCATGATCTCTATCGTCGTAGTGTTGATTTTGTCCTCCGTAATTGTCTCACACAAGTTGAAGCTAAGAATGTCCTTAATGCCTGTCATAGAGACGCTTGTGGTGGCTACCTTTCCATTTTAGATACTACCTAGAAAGTCATGTGCACTAAGTATTTTTGGCCTTATCTCTCTGGTGATTGTATTGAAGCATTCAAACACAGTTCCAATTGCCAAATTTTTGCCCCAAAGGCATGATTTCTTCCTCCTCCCCTCCATCCTATCATCTCAATCAGTCCATTCTATAAGTGGGCCATTGAATTTATGGAGTGTCGACCTCCATCTATTGGTAACCACAAGTATATAATTATGGAGGTTGACTGTTTCACCAAATGGGCAGAGGCCATGCCAACGTTTAATAACACACCAACTACCGCAACTCTCTTTTTCTTTAACCATGTTATCGCTCGATTTGGGGTTCCGAAACAATTGGTATCTGACCAAGTCCGAAATTTTTAAGATAGATATATGGCATGAGCTAACCTCCCTGTTGGGCTTTGAGCACCAATATTCATCATCCTAATACCACCAAGGTGATGTTCAAGTTGAAGCGGTCAATAAAATCCTTAAAACTATGCTTCAACAAATGGTGAACAAGCAAAAAACCAACTGGCACCTTATGCTCTTCCTTGCTTTATAGACCTATACAAATTTTGTTAAAACTGACACCAGATTTACTCCTTTCCACCTTGGTTTTGGTGAGGAGGCAGTCTTATCAGTCGAGTGTGAAATCCCCTCTCTTCACTTAGTAATTGAACTTCTCCCTCGCACCCAACCTTCAGAAAAAATATGTATCATGCTTGAGTGTGCTTCCAAAGAGTGTCATGATGTCTTGAAAATCATTGAAGCAGCTAAGAAGTGCACCAAATCTCAATATGACAAGAAAGTCCACCCTCATACCTTTCGCGAAGGCGTCCTTGTTCTCATGTATGACCAACCTCATGATGTACTTGGTCATGGGAATTTCGACTCACTATGGCTAGGTCCTTACATCATTAGTAAGGAATTGGGAAAGGGGGCATACCTTATAGAGGATTTTGAAGGCCAAATTCTTCCTAATCCTTGCAATACACTCTATCTTAAGAAAACTTATCCATAGGATCTCCTATCGAGATGTGTATTTTATTTCTGTCATGAATTTAGGTAGCTTGCACTATTCATCATCTCATTTTTTTGTCTTGTGGCACCTTTCATATGGATCCATCATCCACACTGTATATTGGCTATGTCGACAGTGCAAGTCGCTTCTCTCGGAATCTAGCCACGGAAGCCTGGGCCATTTCTACCCCCATGCATTCGTTACTCCTCTCCAACGACGTATGCATTGGATCTGCCACAAATAATCAAACCATATATGATGCAGTGATAGGTTTGTTAGTCGATGCCCTTGATCATTGCATCCTTCATCTCTATGTTCGTTTATATTCCTTGCTACTTGTCATGCAATTGAATGGCATGTATCATGTGAATAACCATGTCCTTTTTAGAAGATATTTACGAGTGATGTTCTTAGATGTGTAAAATTGAAACCATTACATTCATTCATGTACCTAGAGCCCATAATCACTATGTAGATAACATTGCAAACATTATTCTATTTTGACACTTAGCACATGCATTTAACACAAGACAATAATCATAAACCAAATGGTGAACCATATACTCATCATATATAAAAATATGCATATCCATGATATGTGTCCACAGTATCATAAATGTTTTGGAGTCCTACTTTAATACATCTAACATGCTCATAACATGTTGTAAAATTCAAAACTAGGGGCACCATATGCCCCTACATCTAATCACTATCTGGAGGGTCCCGAGCCAATGGCTCAGCTCCTGCAGGCGGAAAATCTCGCATAGCCTTCCCGGCCATCACCATGCACCACATGACACCTCGCCACTCTGAGGGTATACCGATACATGCCTTGATGTAACGGTCATCAAGATCATGCCAGCGACGCTCTGATACCTCGATCATCAACATCTCAGATCTACGACGAACCTCCCCCATAAAATCCTCCAAGTCAAGTCTCTGATCCCCTCTCACGCCACTAGACTCTGCAGCTCCAGATGTTGCAAGTTGTCCCATATACACTTTAAATGCACCATAAAATATAGCAACTTTTCACTTACCATCTGGTCCCCATGCTCGACCAGGCGAAAGTGGCAAGTCTAGGTATCACTAATAGTTCATCCCACTCTATCGATAGTAGTCTATATACAGCAGCATCAGAACCCCATGTCCAAATAGCTTGGGTTGGAACACTCATCTGATGCCCGCACCACCTCCTCTCTATAGTAGCTACCCCCAACGACACATCCTTGGCTCTCGCAAGCCCCCTTTATGGATCTGTACATGAGGCCAAAGTGTGGGGATCTTCTTGAAGAAGAGCGAGCACAAATATGTACCAAAATCACATTCATGGTTCACCTATATCTTGCATAGTGACATGTGTCATTTCAACAATTCCAACATCATCTAGGCCCACCCATAGTAGGTCCCACTTAGTACACTCTCAACTAACATCATCTTCCCCCTAGTGATGTGGTGGAATGCCTGGTTTCCCAGGATCTGCAATACTGCTACGGTGATATCCCAAGTCTCTAGCCTCTCTAGATCACCGATTGGTATATTCATTTCCTTGACACAAACATTTGGTCGACAGTGTCATTCTACGAACTCTAATATGTTCCTCCCCCATGGTAATACTAGCTGGATATTTCCCACGACTGCCAATGGTGGGAGACTGATCAGAAAATAGATTTCCTGTATAGTCAACTCAATCTGGTGCCCTTTCACTACAAAGACCTCCAATTCTGGGTCCCAGTAGCTGACTATCCTCGATAGCATGGTCTCCCCTCCCCTCATCAATGGGTTCTCAACTAACTTGAGAACCCCATACCTCGGAAGTGCGCCTCTAACCACCCGATCCCCCTGGATCTCAGAACAAAGTGCATCCAAATCTCTCTCTCTCTCTATTTGATCTTTAACTCTATCATACCTACACAAACCAATCATGTTTTTCAGTTCATAGGAAGAAAAATGACATCAAAAACATCAAGCCCCAGTTCCCAGCCAAAAATAGGTCAAGACCCACTTTTTTCACCAACTCGCAGTTTCCTTGCCTTGTACCTACAAGATCACTGTTTTCCCCTATAAAAGCTGTGAGTCAACTCGCACAACAGGGCCCATGAAGTGCGAGCCGGCTGTGAGGAAGAGCAAGGTGCTGTTCCTGGGCTCTGGGCACATAATATAAATTCTAACCAGCTAAAAATGAAGAGTAAGGTTATGCCACCTACCAGCAACTAACAGATATCGATTCCAATGGCCGAGTTGTCCACTACGAATTCTGCAAGATTTAGGGCCTTCTCCTCCCCTCCACGTTCACCATAGATCCAATAGAAAATGAACCAAATTTTAGGGACATTACCCTATTAAAAGAAAACCCTAATTTTTCTTTCGCCAATTGCGACCAAATTGTAGCTCGATTTGATGAACCGTCAACACCGTTGGAATCTCACCAAGCTCTAAAATGGGTATCCTTTTGTATTTGGTGATTTGATACTTCACCCGAAAGCCTTTTTTCCAAGAAGTGTCACTTCGCCGCCTCTCAAAATCAAATTTCTGCACTTGCATTACTTGTACTTGAGGCACCACTTTTCCTTCATACTTATCAACACGTGTGCCTATTTTCATAATGAGTAACCATCTTTTGCTGATGTTTTTATGGTCCCCACTGGGCCTATTATGTGTGGAAACATCATCGAGTCACCCTTGATCCATCATCGCATTGATGGAGTCTATCCCGATTCCCTTTGCCTCCTGTTACAGCATTCCATCCATTTTTTCCTTGTACCTCTCTCGTGTAGACCATTTTAGCCACTAGTCATACTATCCCCATTGTTGGGCCAAGAACAAGGTACGTTTCACCCCATCTTTGCCACAATTTGTCATGCACTTTTCTGAATTTTCCCTTCATCTTAGCAATAAAGTAAAGGAAAAGAATGTAAAGATAGGGTAGAATGGATTAATGATAAAAGGAGTGTTTAATAACGTAAGAATTGACTTGTCACTATCTTTATTGATAGGGAAGAAAAGTAGCCAAACTATTGATGACCAAAAGATAGCTGACGAGGAAGGCAAACATAATCATATCAGCTCCTATGAATCGGCTAAAGATGGAGAGGCACATCCATGCTTGGAGTACTCAAATGATATCCATGAAGCAATAGGGTCCCATAATGAGAAGGATTCATTACTACTTTTGAATTCACCTTTAAACTATAAAAGGCCAAACATGAACAGGATGAGGGGACTATAATATATCTTCCTGTAATAGACGTATTGGGACAGAATCGTCAAGTTGTACTAATGTATTTCTCTGCGGATTAATAAAAAAATTAGAGTTTTTGGAATATACAACCTTTGAGTATTCCTTAGTAGTAGGCTTCTGGTGGCTTTGAGCCCAACCCTGGGTGTTCTTCTGCTACTTCTGTGCTATACGTTTATTTATAGAATTTTCGTTTCCAGTTATCTATTGTGTTTTATAAGATTTCGTTTAATTGGTTAATTTTGAACGTGAGATGCTATAGATTCCTTTTCATTAGACTATTTTATCATTCATGTCTTCTTATGTGAAATCAATGCTTTTACGATTGTTAGATTAGTTCCAACACTAGTGTTGTTCAATCCTACATAGAGTTAATGTTTGGATATTTTCATCATCATTATGAGCATTTGGTTGATGTTTAATTCAAAAGAATGTCATTAGTTGATTAAAAGAGAATTCCATTGCAAAATTTAGAGCAGTTGATTGCTATTCAATTTATTAGAATTGTTGTTCAATTCGTTACGGTTGTCTTTCAATTCATCAAAGTGTGTTGTTCAATTGCAGTTTATTCTTTCAGTTCTAAGTAGTTATTTTTGCATAGGCTTAGAATAGAGTTAGCTCCCTTGAAGAGTTAGAATAATTTCATAATTCACTTCCAAGTTGATTTGATTGAACTTCGAGAATTAGACAATCTCCCTTATGACCATTTAGAATAGTCAACCTCTGATGTCACTTGCATAAATTGTGCTTACACTCTTGAAATAACAAGACTTTCCCTGGGTTGATAATTAATGAAAATCATTGAGGTTACCTTTAAACAGTCACCTTTATGATGCAACATTTGGTATCGTTGCCGTGGAGAGTGTTTAAGAGTGATGTCCTTTATTTTTCCTTTCGCTGTGAAAGAATTGGGTATTGAAAACGAGAGGTAAGAACTTGCGTACTAGAAAGAAAAACACTTGCTCTCTAGACCTCTTCTCAGCAATTGTGCAGAGGTTAGTAGGATAGGTGTTCTTATTTTATGGCTAGGAAGAAAAAGATAGAATTAGTTCAAAATCTCCCACTTAAATCCACAAAACCCAAAGGATCGGTGGTCCTTGGTAGAACATATATATAATAAATCATTAAGAAGGTTGAATCCAAGGCATCTGTAGGACCTAGAACCATTCCTAATCAGAGTCCTATTACACTCCCTCATGTAGCAGCCTCACCATCTGCAGCCCACACTGAGATTCACAATGAAATAGAAGGGTCTGAACAAAGCCTTAAGACTACTGAACACGTAAGTCGTAACCCTTCGAGAGAGGGAAATTATTGCAATTTGCAGGAAGCCAAGGGAGAAACCAACAATACAATACAAGTAAAAACTCCAGAGCCTGGATCCCCTTAGAGAGTGGTTGAGACAGAGACACCCAGTATCCCAGATCGAGGAAGTGCTGTAAGACTTCCTCCACATCCACTCCCTAATTCCACTCAAATTATTCTCCCAGAAGAAATTGCTGAATATTACTGGCATATCTTTGATCAAATGGAAAACAACCAAAATCAGAGATAGACATCAACATTGGAGTATCCCATCATTGATCTGGCTGCAAATGGCCCTATGAAAACCATTCCATTAAAAAACATCCGGGCACCTTCCATGGGCTGACCTCAAAATATCCAGATGCATTCTTATTTGAATTTGATGTCCTATGTGGAGGATATGACTACACCATTGACCCTCAGAAACTCAAATTATTTCCCTCTACTTTGAAAGGTACAACATTAAGTTGGTTTATGGGGCTCGGTTGAGGAACCATTAATAGTTGGGATTAGATGAAGAACTCTTTTCCTAAAAAATACCAAGACTATTGTTGGACTCGAGAATTAAAAGAAGAAATCTTCAATATATATGCAAGGGATAATGAGACATTAGAAGAATACATTGAAATATTTTAATATAGCTTGCAAATATCTGCATATACTACACTATCTAAAGATATCTTAAAAGCAGCAATGATTAAGGGAATGAAAGAAGAATGGGTCGAAACACTTAATACAATGGGAAAAGGGGACATCTATCAAGAATAATATGATGACGTCATTGTACTATGCATTAGGTGTTCTCGAGGTCATACATGAAGTAGGCCAACTGGGCGAGACTCAGCTACAAGGAATTATAAACAGTCTGGTGGAAATGTGACCAGAGCATAATTTGGTAATCTTTTAGAAGATCTTAAAATCAATATCATGGGCACACTGAAAATGTAGCTAGATGTCCTACAAGCAAAGTAGAAGAAAGCTATAGCAGAACAAAACTTGGCTATTTTTTGTCCACGCTATCAGAAGAAGCACAACCAATAGGAATGTCTATTAGACATGGTCTAGACATTCACTATTTGTACCAAGGACCATGCCACTGACCATTTCCCTTCACTTTCGGAGATGAAAGCGATTTTTAAAGAGGCAGAAGAAGAGACAAAACTAGTCTATCTAATGAACCAGCGTCGAGAGTGGCAAGCAAAACTAGGTATGCCACAAGACATGCCTTAGTTCTTTTCTTCTCCGTAATTTAATCAACAGAACCCTGCAACAACATGGAAGAACCAATCACCTTTTTCTACCTGGCCATCCTAATAATTATATATGCCTCCTTGGCCAACAAAACCCTCTTTAGGTAATAATTGGCCAAGTTTTCCTTTTTCTCACCCTTACTGGCAAAACAATCAATATTAGTCCCTGTGGCCTGCCTCCACTTCACAGAACACAAATTGGTCTCAAAACTGGAAACAACCCTTGGGAATGACAAATCTACTGATGGGGACAACGGCTCAAAATAAACCTACATTACCAAATCCATACCCAATCATGCACAATCCTCATACTATCATGCGTCCTCAACTTCCATCTCGACCCAATCCTAATCCCAATAACATACCAATTCAGCTAATCCATATTGTCGAAAACCCAAACCCCGAAACTGAATAGAACCAATGCAATGAACTTAGGCTAAGATCAGGATGTGTTATTTCAGCTAAAGAAGATATGACCCTGCCACAACTTGAATTTGAAATTCTAACGGCACCTAAACAATCAAATATGACAAAAACAAAGGTAAACCAGGGAAGGGACATAGTTGACCAAAAATACATTGAAAAACATATTATTTCCTCCCCTCCATTCCCTAAGAGATTAACATTTCCTAAACCAATACTCTCTTTAGATTTTGATCTCCTATGGGAATTAAAAAACCTTTGCACTAAAATTCCTCTTCTGCAGGCTATACAAGACATTCCTCTCTATGCCAAGACAATTAAAGAGCTGCGCGGAAAGAAACAAGTAAGGAAATAAAAAATCGTATGAACTATTCATGTGGTGGGAGAACTGTCAGACTTAATCTAGGGTAAAGATACACTAGTAAAATACAAGGATCCAGGGAACCCCATAGTTACTGTACAAATCTCTGGCCACTCCTTTTCAAAAACATTAGTTGATTTAGGGGCGGACATCAACATCTTAACTATAGAAACCTACGAGAAGTTAGGAATAACAACATTAGAACCCACATCTACCTTGCTGAAACTTGCTAAAATATCTGTTATCAAACCATAAGAAATATTAGAGGACATCCTAGCTTCTGTGGACTCATGGGAGTATTCGACAAAATTTTTAGTTATTAACCCAAAAATTAGGTTAGATGGACACCCCCTGATACTGGGTCGACCTTGGTTAGCAACAGATGACGCTTACATAGGCTGTTGGACAGGCAGCATGACCATTGCTAGAGGTGATTCCATATAAAATATTTTCATTTACCCACCTGCCAAACCAAGTCTACCCACTGTAAATATTCACAAGCAGCCACATACATACTCGGAACAAAACATCCTTTCACCGCTGACAATAGTTGAAGTGCTTGAATTCAAAAAACAAAATGAAGATGATGTAATCAATAACTTCATGAATCAACCATTTTCTTCTGAAAATTTAAAATGTCAAATGCTAAAAGTAGTTCTTGATAATGAAGCTCAGGAAGACCCCTTAGCAGAAATTGACAATCATCACGTACCCACGACTGTTGTTCACAACAACATACCAATTGAAATTGAGCCAGGAAAGGTTTTAAATATCAATGGTAGTCTAAATAGTAACTAACAGAAAAATCTCATTAAGGTTTTACAGAAATATAAGGGAGCATTTTCTTGTGACTACCCAGACATGAAGGGTATAGATCCTCATCTATGCACACATCACATTTATACTGACAAGGATGCTCGACCTATTCGGTAGCCTCAACGAATATCAAACCCGCATATGAAATACATTGTAAAATATGAACTACAAAAGCTACTTGATGTAGACTTCATTTATCCTATTTCGGACAAAAAATGGGTCTCTCCTTTAGTAGTCATTCCTAAGAAGAATGGGAAGTGAAGAATTTGTGTGGATTATAGAGAACTAAATAAAGCAACACAGAAATACCACTTCCCCCTCCCTTTTATTGATCAGATCCTTGATACATTAGCAGGAAAGTGGTTCTTCTCCTTCCTTGATGGGTTCAGTGGTTACAATAAAATCTTGATAGCCCCTGAAGACCAGGATAAAATGAGCTTTACCTGCCCATGGGGTACATTTTCCTATAGGGTACTACCATTCGGGTTATGCAATTCCCCAGCAACATTTCAAAGAGCCATACTTAGCATTTTTTCTGATTTAATAAATAAAGGACTCAAAATTTACGTGGATGACTTTACTCCATATGGAGATGATTTCGATCAAGCACTGCAAACACTAGAAAAAGTATTGGAGTGATGTATTTCTACCAGATTGTGTTTGAGCAACGAAAAATGTCACATGATGATGACCGAAGGAGTAATCCTAGGGAACTACATCTCTGCAGCTGGAATACAGGTATATCATCCTTTTGTTAGCAACACTTTGTACTCAGACAAATGTACGCAGTTTCCTTGGGTACGCAAGGTACTATTGTAGGTTTATATAGAATTTCTCACAAATTGTTGCGCCCTTATATGCATTAACTGGAGATGTTGAATTCCATTAATCTGATAAATGTGACACTATTTTTTCAGATTTAAAGAAAATGGTCTCAACTGTGCCAATCTTACGTGCCCCCAATTGGGAGCTCCCCTTTCACATTTCATCAGATGCATCTGACACAACAATAGGGGCACTTCTTGGTCAAGAAGAAGATAAAAATCCTTATGCTATTTACTATATCAACAAGAATCTCACTCGTGCCGAATTAAACTATACAATGACCAAAAAGGAGTTTTTGGTTGTCATTTACACTATTAATAAATTTAGACATTATATAATTGGCTATCAAGTATTCGTGTATACCGATCACTCCACCATTAGATATTTAGCCAATAAACCTATTACAAATGGAAGAGTGACTCATTGGTTGTTACTATTATAGGAGCTTAACATAACTATCAAAGACTACCCAAGGAAGGAAAACGTAGTTTCAGATTTCCTATCTAGAGTTCCAAAGTTAGATGACCCACTGGCGGTGGACAATCAGTTCCCGGACGAGCATTTGTTCTCTGTAGCAGTAAAACGCCATGGTACGCACGTGTAGAGAACTACCTGGCAGTAGGAAAGCTGCCAAGACACTTGACATCAAAGGAACAAAAGCTAATTGTCCAGTGTAGTGATAGATTCTCCTGGATCAATGGATATATTTTTCATACAGGAGCTCATCTGCATATACGCAGATGCATCCAAGAAGACGAAATTTATGACATCTTACAGGCCTCTCATGATGAACTTGGCCATTTTTCATATCACAGGACGGGTCACAAAGTATTGCAAATGGGCTATTATAAGCCTACAATTTTTAAAGATGCCAAGAAATATGTCCAAGTCTATGATAGTTGCCAAAGAATAGGCCGCCTTGGCCAAGCTGAAGAAATTTCATTATAGCCATAGTTAGTAGTGGAACGTTTCGAATGATGGGAACTGGACTTCGTTGGACCATTAAACTCGTCATCAAATTAGAAGACCTACATACTGGTTGCGACAGATTATGTGATGATGTGGGTAGAAACAGTGGATTTATCAAGAGCTATAGAAGAATCCCTAATCAATTTTATTTTTGAGATATTTTTGCGATATGGCTTACCTCATGAAGTGATAACTGATGGAGGGGCATAGTTTGTGGGAAATAAAATTACAGCCACTCTGAAGAACCACCATGTCACCCATAGAGTCACCTCTCCCTACCATCCGCAAGAAAATGGGTAGGTAAAAAGCACCAAAAAATTCCTTGAGGAAATTATCACTAAAACAGTCTCAATACATCATCAGGATTGGGCTACTAGACTACTAGAGGCCTTGTGGGCTTACTGCACAACATGGTGAAACACCACTGGATATTCTCCGTACCATCTGGTATTAGATGGAAATATTTTTTTCCTATCGAATTCGAAATAAAGACTCTAAGAACAGCCCAGGAAATGGGGTTGGATTTGACAGAGGCCCAAATGAGAAGAGTCCAGCAAATAAATGAATTGGATGAAACACAACTACTCGTTTTGCAGTGCACTGCAATTATTCAACAACAATAACCTAAATGGCATAAAAACCCCATCAAAAATAATAAATTCCAAAAAGGATATTGGGCACTTCTCTACGACTCCAAATTCCAAGACTTCCTGGGTAAGTTACAAACAAGGTGGCTCGGTCCATACGAAATTTAGGAAGTACACAACAATGTTACCATTACCTTCACTACCATAGACGGATCTGGCTCCACCTTTCGAGTAAATGGACACTGGGTGCGCCTCTATGAAAAACCACTTACAAAAGAGTCTTTCTGCCAGTAGGTGTGTGACGATCCCACCATCCAAATTTTAGCTACAGGGGGTGGTGGCCCCATAACTTTAATTTCATGAAAAAAAAATATTTCCTCTTGTAAATATTGTATACATGTCCCCTGCAATTAATAGTTTTTCTCCTTTTTTTAGATTCCATCTCTTCTTCATGCTCATAGCTTCATTCTTTTTCTCCTATCCTTTATTTTGTGTTTGTTGTTAAAACCTTTAAACGACTCATGTTCAATCCAATTGAACAGCTGTTGTTCAATCGAATTGAACAACTACCGTTCAATTAAATTGAAGAGCGGTGTTTTTGTTTGTTTATTTTGATGTTCAAACCTTTGAAATGTTGTTGTTAAATCCAATTGAACAACTAGTGTTCAATCGAATTGAACAAATTTTGTTCAATTCAATTGAACGACTGTGTTTTTGTGTGTTTATTTTGCTATTCGAACCTTTGAATCGTCGTTGTTCAATCTAATTGAACAACTGTTGTTCAATCGAATTGAATAGCTGATTTCTTTTTTGAGCATGTTTTTTCTCTCTTTTTTTTGTGATGATCCCTTTTCTAATATCCACTCCCCTTTACACACCCTTGCCATAAAAGCCATTTTTGTAAGGGAATTGGTACCTGAAGAGGAGAAAGGCAGTGATATTACTAATATGGTGATCCTTTGAAACTTTGATGGAAATCTCTACTCTGGAAGCTGACATGGTTTATCTATGCAATGAAGGGCTAGACATTTCCTGTTCAAACATATTATCGCACAATTAATTTTCATAGTCTTATGATGGTATATCTTTCTACACTCTCAAGTAGTAATTCTCCTTGACATGAGGATATAGGAATAAAGAGTATTAATTGTATTTCCATTATTTTTACTTCTCACACCATCCCTAACTCTTAAGGATTTAATGAGCCTCCCTTCATGTATAAAGAAAAATAAAATATTATGTCTATGTGCAATTTTTAAGAGAGAATAGGGGGTCTCATCACGAGCAAGCCTACCATGATTATAAGGGTATAATAGGTGACATGCCCACAATTTCCAACACACCAAGGTAGTGACCTTCTCGATAGCTCAAACTGCTTGAAGGATATGAGGTCTCGTCACGAGCTGGCCTGATCACTCCGTTACAATCCTAGTGAGTGGCACTTTGACTATCTGGCCACCACACCAGCATAGTGGTCTCTCTATAAATAAGAAAAATGCCTACTTTTCAAAAATAAAATATTATTTCTATATGCAATTTTTTAAGAGAGAATAGGGGGTCTCATCATGAGCCAACCTACCATGATCATAAGGGTTTAACAGGTGACATGCCCACAATGGCCAACACACCACGGTAGTGACCTTCTCGATAGCTCAAATTCTTGAAGGATACGAGGTCTCATCACGAGTTGGCATGATCACTCTGTTACAATCCCAGTGAGTGGCACTTTGACTATCTAGCCACCACACCAACATAGTGATCTCTCCATTAAATAAGAAAAATGTCTACTTCTACATAGAGGATTATGGCTCATTTCCGGGTTAAATTAGCAACCCTGTCGAGGCTATAAACACCTGCTAGCACCAGTGGCTCTACTTGTGGTATGAAATATTTTTCTAAGAGTATCCAATTACTTTTATATACCTTATTTCCTATTAATTCATTTTCGAGATAAATCCACTACTTGAATAAGTGTTATCACTACCTACCTAGATAATTAAATATGAATGAATTATCTTTTCATGTTTGAATAAAGGGATGGAAACACCAATCATAATCCACTACTTGTCATGCTTCCGTCATGCTACACCGACAAAATAGGACATCCTGTCATAATAATTATTGTCTCGCTTTTCTCCGCTTCTTTGGTAATTTCGACCTGATGTACAGTTGTGATGATTACTAATTTCTGACTTTTTCCTCGTATGCATTCATGATTGTTGCAATCTCTCCTCTTTTTGTGAGCTCGAAGGACATGGAAACCCTTCCCTCATACAGTTGTGATGATTACTGATTTCTGACTTTTTCCCGTTTGCATTCATGATTGTTGCAATCTTTCCTCTTATCTTAAGCTTAAGGATGTGGACGGCCTTCTCCCGATGGAGGGGGTACAAATATCCATAATGAATAAGAATTCAAACTCCCGACTCAACTCCCTTAAGATACGTTCATGGGACTAAAATATCATTGCATTTAAGATATGAGGTTGCATTTTTTTTCCGCATGTAATGTTTTTTTTTAACCAATAGGGGCAGAAGAAATGCAAAGAGAAGAAGAAACCAGTTCAGGTAACACATAAGCTATGGGGGGGAATTCTCTCAGCAATGAACCCACAACCTTCCAAGTCTCAGAATCAGCTTGCACCATTCTCCATCAAGTTGGCTGGATTCCATATCTACATAGACTACAAGGGTTTAACACAGAGATAACAATTGAATTCCTGCAAAACCTGCAGGAGGGTCATACCATATTCAGAGGAAGGATTATACCAGCCACCAAGGAAATCATCATTGAGGTCTCCGGACTACAAACAAAAGGAGAGAGATGGATTGAAAAACATGTTCTTCTACAAGAAGCAATCACAGTGTACTAGGACCCAGGCGAACCGTTAGAACGAAAAGGGAAGGGGATTAAAAAAACATCCTTACAGAAGCCTTGGCAAGAATTGGCAATGTTCATTCAAAGATACATCACATGTGACAGATGCCAGGATGTGGTAAAATCCTACCAAATTAGACTATTAGCTATTCTCAAGCGGAAATTTTCAGTTAATCTGCCTTTTTTCCTAAATTATGTATTGCACAATACCATTGTTCGAATTAGAAAAGAAAAAAACCCCCAAGTAGTCGTTAGCCATCATGGATTGATTAAATTAATCATCATTCACGAGCTAGGCAAACATCAGATAACTTAGGAAAACTTTGTTAATCCTGCCCTGCCTGCCCCTGAGGAAAACCTTGTTAGAACAGAAATTAAACTTCCTAGAATATCCATACCCATCAGAGCAAGATGGAAAAAGACCCATTTTTTGACCACATAATCAGGGAAATAGAGACGGTCTGAAAGGCTCCAACTACGGCAAGACACCTCTGGATTTCCAGATGAGGCGAGACCATCTCATACACCACCTTTAAGCCCCCAAAATATGTCCTTAAAATAATATGAAGAATAAATGGCTCAAGTTCTTGAGAAAATGAGAGCATCTCATGAAACTGTAAGCCCATATAAACAATCTAAGGGGCAGAGGAATCTGTTGAACTAGTCTGCCACTACCAGAAGCTTTGGCGACACTGAAATACTACCCCACCATGATGAATTACAGGCTTTAAGGGTTTTATCTCCCTCCAATAACGAATGGGTGAGTAGGGAATACCAGATAGAAGGGATACATGAATATGGAAATCAGCCAAGACATGGTCCCATTAGAACAAAACGCATGCATTGAGACAATTCCCCTCACACCGGAGGGAAATATTAACTTGACCTGTCAGGACATCAATGCTGAAATAAACCATTGGAGGCATGAAGAAAACACCATTGTTGATAACCTTAGAACTGACACAACCATTTCTAAAATCGAAGCCATGGATCCTCCTTCCCCTGCAAAGACCTTGCTAAAAGAGAAATCAGCTGAGAAGAAGTTAAAGAAAATGAGCAAGAAGTGCAAGAGATTGAGAAAAATGATAAAACATTTGAGGAAACAGTCGAAAGAAGAAAACAAGTATTGGAAGCTTGAGAAGGAATTGGCTACCATGGGAACCCAAATATGTTTTGTTACCCAAATGGTAGATACTACTGAAATTTCTGTACAGACTGACCTAATGGACAATGTTGAATCCTCTATACAGACAAATTTAATAGATACCATTGAAGTTTCTATAGAGACTGAGTTAATGAATAAGGTTGAAGCCTATATACAAACAGAGTTGATACACACTACGAAAGCCTCGATGCATACTAATATAGAACTTACAGAAGATAAGGGGACTCAAACAAAAGTGACACCTGCCTAAGCTCCCCGAGTAGAAAATACTACCAATCAGTAGTTGCACAAAAAATTAATTCAAGTCGAGCATGAATTGGCCCAGTGCATAAAGGAAGTAGTACCCTTATAGGAACATCAGGCACTACTGAAGTGGTTTAAAGACCTTTCTACAACTGAGGACAAAACATTTTCCCAACTCAAGGAAGAAAGGACAAAAGTAAATAAAGGACAAGATCAAGTGGAACAAGCTAAGAAGCAAACCAATATGGTTTTCTCTCTTTACTCTGATGTATTTACTTGTAGGGCACCAACCACTAATTATGTTATATTCTTAGTGGAATTGTATTTACTGTTGAAAATAAAGGCTATTAGGGAAGGGTAGCCCACTACTTTTAAAACCATTGGGGAATTTTTCCAATGTTGCAATGAGCAGGATGAGCAGTTCCAACATCTTTTGTGTGAATTATATTACACAATTTATTTCTAGAGGAGGATAGGGACAGTAACCCCAACCCTTTCATAGGGTACGTTCAACTCTAGGCTTTCCTCTCTTTTGCGAAGATGCAAACTCAGTGGGCTAAGGCCTGCAACAAATTTCAGAAAAGATAGCATGGCCTAGACCTATGGGTCAGGGGGGAACCTACTAAACCCGTGTCCCTGTTTACCCAACATAAGAAATTCATGCAGAGGAAAGGAGTGATATCCAAATTGGGAACTATCCACAGGGATATTGTGCAAAATGGGCGAACATACATCCACGACATTCAGGAAGAAGCACTGGTAGTAGCCAAACAAATATGGCTAGCCTCTACAAAAAATGTGAAGAATATGGATCCATTTGGTTACAGGAACTTCAAAGCTGCTGCTTCCAGGTTCCTTTTGTACAAAAACCTAATTTTGAACATGGGCCATACATGGATAGGGTGAAAATACAGGTGCCCCATCATCTGGTACCCCCTTGAGGACTATCATCACGATTATGAGTTACTAGAGGGGCACATGAACTCAACATTTCCAAATATTAAGAAGAGACATGGCTTCAAAATTTACAAAGAGGAGGTATACCCTACATATTCTCTAACCCAGCTACACCTCAACCATTTATTTGCATGAGGACCTACAAAAATGTGAGCAAGGGAGTATGTTGGGCCAAGAAGAAGGCATGTTTCACCCCATATTTACCACGATTTGTCATGTACTTTTATGTATTTTCCCTTCATCTTAGCAATAAAGTAAAGGAAAAGAATATAAAGACAGGGCAGAGTGGACTAATGATAAAATGAGTGTTTAAAAACTTAAGAACTGACTTGTTGCTATCTTTATTGACAGGGAAGCAAAACAGCCAAACTGCTGATGACCAAAAGACAACCAACAAGGAAGGAAAACAGAATCATATTGGCTCCTATGAATCAGCGGAAGATAGAGAGGCACGTCCATTCTTGGAGTACTCAAACGATATCCACAAAGCAGGAGGGTCCCATAATGAGAAGGATATGTTACTATTTTGAATTGGCCTTTAAAATATAAAAGGCCGAAAATGAACAGGATGAGGGGATTGTAATATATCTTCTTGTAATAGAATTATTGGGACAGAATCATCAAGTTGTACTAATGTATTGCTCTTTGGATTAATACATAATTTGGCATTTTTGGAAGAGACAACCTCTGAGTATTCCTTAGCAATAGGCTTCTGGTGGCTTTGGGCCCAACCCTTGGGGATCTTCTGCTACTTCTGTGCTATACGTTTATTTACAGAATTTGTGTTTCTAGTCATCCATTGTGTTTTATAAGATTTTGTCTAATTGGTTCATTGTGAACATGAGATGCTATAGCTTCCTTTTAATTATACTAGTTTATCATTCATGTCTTCTTATTTCAAATCAATTCTTTTACAATTGTTAGATTAGTTCCAAGACGAGTGTTGTTCAATCCTGCATAGAGCTAATTTTTGGATCTTTTCATCATCATTATGAGCATTGGGTTGATGTTTAATTCAGAAGGATGTCATTAGTTGATTAAAAGAGAATTAAATTGCAAAATTTAGAACAATTGATTGTTGTTCAATTTGTTATGGTTGTTGTTCAATTCATCAAAGTGTGTTGTTCAATTTTAGTTTATTCTTTTAGTCCTAAGTAGTTATTTCTGCATAGGCTAAGAACAGAATTATCTCCCTTGAAGAGTGTTAAGCATTTCATAATTCACTTCCAAGTTGATTTCATTGAACTTCGAGAATTAGAAAATCTTCCTTACGACAATTTAGAGTAGTCAACCTCTAATGTCACTTGCATATATTGTGCTTACACTCTTGAAATAACAAGACTTGCCATGGGTTGATAATTAATGAAAAGCATTGAGGTTATATTTAAATAGTCACCTTTATGACCCAACACCCATCCCCTCAAGAGTTGAGTCAGTTGCTGCCAGGTCATTCATGCTTTTTATGCTCTGATAAGGGAATTCGTTCGTCTGCTATGCAGAATCCCCTCTTTCATCATCATCCTCGATGTTAGTCCATCATTCACTTTACTATGATCCCTCGTGCCTTATTCGAGGTTTCCTCATTTCCTCACCTATGGAAGACCTCCTTCTATCGACATTAGCACATTTATTCCAGAAGACAAGTCTATAGGGTGATCTATCTTGTTTCCAACTTTAATTCTTGTTCGGTGCCTCAAATCAAGAAAAGGGACTCTTCATTTCCCTTTGACTTGAATTTTTCTCATCGAGCTCCTTATTGCATGATCAATATTTGTATGCTTGATAGTTCGGTGATCCAACAGATTGTACCAATGATTCCTAGGTGTGTGTGAGATGTTTTAGACCTAATGAGGGGGTGGCCCTTTAGGTAGCCCCCGACATGCCTGAATGACCTAATTTTATGCTACAGCCTTAGATGAAACTCCACATATTTGATGGGTTCGGTTCCAACCGCTTGCAACGCCTATAGCATGCATGTATTAGTCATATTATCCATTCATATTTTCAGATCTCTTTCTTGTTTATCAGGGCTTCTTTAGTTGTTATCATGTCTCATGTAATCATATATTATTTTATTTGGTCCTCGTTGTTGTCCTAGGTGCAGTATGTATGTGGGATCCATTATATTTTTGTCTGGCCCATTTTATGCCAGGATATCATGTACTTTATGGCTCAGTCTCATTTTTTTGGGTGCACCATTATTCTTTGTACTTTGTCATCTCAGTAGGAATAGGTATGCCTCCCCTACCTCACTGATAATAAGTACCCAAACATTAAAGGAGAATTATATCATTTGTAGGTCTCACCCCCTCAGGTTATTGTCCTCTCTCGCTTCACTCCATCTACGTATCTCTCTCTCTCTAACTCCCCTTCGGTGTCTAGTGATTGTGTTCTTACAACATACTTCGGTCATACGATTAGCTCCTAATGCTCACACGTTGGGGGGCAATCCGTTACACCATGTAAGATCAATTTTACTATAGTCAAATTTCTTTCACTATAAGAAATCATTTAACAAACCATATTTTATTAAGTTATTTATGATTAAAATAAGAAACCCCATGAGGAATAATTAAATAAATCCATTTTTATTTGATTTTCCTATAGGAATAATTAATTAAACCATTGTTTAAATAATATTCCTCGTCATATTTAACCAAGTTATGACAAATAATTAGATAAATCATTATTTATCTTATTATTATCTAGTAATAATTAATTAAATCATTATTTAATTAATATTCCTTGTTAAATTGCACTAAATCACCTAGAAATAATTAAACAAATTATTATTTGTTAAATTATTCCTTAACCCCATCCTTGAAATGATAAAAAAATCATTTATTTTTTTATTATTTCTAAATAAATGGATTTAACCAATTTAGATTTATTTTCCCTCCAACAAAATACAATAAAATATTCCAAGCAGTTAGATCTAGATATTGGTTAAAAATGTTTTATTATGCACCATTATCAAGGTTAACCCAATATTTTGGTATAAATAGGAGGGTTTTCCATTCATTATTGTCTTTTATCTTTTTTTCATTGTCATACTTTAATCACTTTCATTTTTGTACTTTGAGCATTATCATTACTGCTATTATTTTCTTGCTTCTTAAGCTCCCATAGATTTCAACACATCTTGGGTTTTCTACACCATTGAGAGAGAGAAACTTCTAGATCTAAAGCATTGAGGAAAACCAAGAACCCATCCCATTGAGGGGGACTAGTAGCATCATTCTTTGTCCCCTTCCCAGGTGCTAATACATATAATTCTTTATATATCTTGTCTTTTCCATTGGATATTTGGAGAAACTCTTATTTCTTTTTACTGTTTAAGTGTTTTTAATACATATATATGGGTTTTTGTTGCATTTTTTTTTACTATATATTTCATATCTAGGGAGTCAAGCAACCATATTTGTTGTTAGGGTTGTTTTTTAGACACAACTAAAGTGATCTCTTTTCATACACTTGCCTTAAGAATTTACGATTACACTAGGAAACCTCCCTAACTAGGGAATTATACTTCCATTATAATTGTTTTAGAACAAACCTATCCACCCATATTAAAAACAACAACAATTTTCTCCATAAGATACTTGGCCTAGCTCATATGGATCCATAGATTCTGGGCATTTCTTTGACTGAATATTGAACTAAACTTTAGATCTCTATGACCCTCAAACCACGGTTACCTCAGTTCATATTACACCTTCAACTACTTCTATTCTAGCCCTAAATTCTAGTGCAGACCCTCCTCCATTTCTATTGGTCTTTATCGTAGACCCTGCAGCCTACTAACTACCAAAAGATAGGGTCTCAACCCTATCTGTTATTTCAAAATTTGATGCGACCTTCACACAGAAACACTACTGAAATCACATGCCCAAATTTTCATGAGCCACCTCTCTTAAGCTCGATCTACCATAAGAGAACCAACATTATTCCATCCTACTTCCTATCTCAAACCTATTAAGGTATGTGACATTCTTGTGAACCCTCATATGATGATCTTGCTCTTGGTGAATGATCATGGCCTCCCTTTAGCAACCCTTACTCATCCCTCTAACTCAAGCTAATTTAGGACTACATATCTCCTCGCCTCCTTGATCAAATGAGCTCCTTCTCACTTGATTTTATTGCATTCATACAAAGGCCTCCTTAAATATATTTTCCTGGCTATGCCTCTTACGAAACCTCTAGCACTTATGGGATTTATCCACTTAGACCTTACGAAATATTTTTTTTTCCTTTTTAATATTCTTTTATATTTTAAACCCCATTTTGGGTACAAAACCCCTTTTCTTGTGTTATTTTACCCCAAATCCTTTTGTGAAAAAACTCACACAAACCCATCTCACTAGGCTTGTGGAGTACCTCCCAAGCTACACAATTCAACAACATAGTCTAGTTGTAGTAATTGTAACTTGGTCAAGCTCTTGTAGTCAAGCGAGGACTTGTTTGGCTTCCAAAGTTGCAAATTAAGTAATAGTAGTTCTGAGGGCATGATATCTAGGGATGGTTATGGCATGCCAACGAATGCAAAGGCATGCTAACGCATGTCAGACAATGTCAATGCATGTTGAGGAGTGTTAAAGTGTTGAGGTGTCACGAGGGAGAACTAGGTCAAAATGCATGGAAATATAAAAATAAGATTGTGTGCCAGGGACTGCGAGTGAATTCAAGTGTGCGAAGGATGAAGTGTGTTGAATAAGTTCATAATATGATTTTCAAGAGGCAAACCCACGATTGCGATAAGGAGCTCGAAAAAATAGTTTTAGGCAAAGGGATACTTTGTGTTGGGAACAACACTATTTTTCCTTGATCTATTATTTTTATATGACATGTGTGCACTTTGGCCATACGCTCAAGTTTTAGACTATTTTAGATAATTTCATATTGTACATTGTTTTGTATAAGTTTTGGGGCACTCAGCTTGTGCCAACCTACATCTCTTGTGCCTTATGTTTCTTGTGGTTCTTGCAAATTCTCAGTTAATGCTCTATTGTTTATATGAACTAGACATACATGTGAAATATTGCATATGTAAGCTACATTGCTAAGTTGTTTTATGGCCATGGCTAGATTTGATCCTTGTCTTGGTAAGTTATTAAGTTTGACAAGTTTAGCTTGGACATCAGTGGTGTAAGATGAGGTATAGGCAGTTCTTAGGTGAATAAGGCACAATATACTTGTAGTAGGTGCAATTGGTCAAGTTTTTGCGGTTGAAGTAGGCCAATGTCACATGAACTGCAATAGCTAAGGACTTTATTAGGATCCCATGTCATGAAAAAATGTAAGGCTAGTTGTGAGGGAATGGGTGCCAGGGCTTGCTAGGGAATGCTAACATGCACCTAATAGTTTGAAGGCATGTCAAATATGATAAGACATGTCAAGTGATAGGGAATGAAAATATGTGCAAGGGTGTGACAATACGTACCAAGGACTATCAAGGAAAAAAAGGTGAAACATGTTAAACTACAAGTAAATGAACACATAAAAGGGTTAATAATTCATCAATTTACCTTTTCCAGGATGGGCATGCTAGGCACAGCAACAATAGGTGGAAATATGTGCCAAGTGCCAAGTGTTAGTGCATTCTAAGTTCCAAATTATGTTACTTATCTACTTTCCAATAATTGATCTCAAATAAATTTAATATTAAACCATGCCAGAGCATATCATGGCATCTTAATGAATGATATACATGATAATACTTGCCAAGTGCCAACACGTGCCAAGTGGCAATGTGTGTTAGGGAGTGATACACATTTTATGAAGTGGAAGGAAATGTCAAAGAGTGCTAATGTGTGACATAGTGTGCTAATTCATTTTGAGGAGTTTTAGGGAGTACTAGGGAAACAAAAGGGAGAAATAGGTCAAAATGCATGGAAGTGAATGAATATGGGGGTGTGCAAGAGAGTGTTATCAAGTGATAGCTAGCATTACAAGGAGGGAGTGACAAGGTATGTGAAGCACTGGTAAGGAATGCTAGGGAATATCAGGGCATGTCAAGACGTTCCAAAGTGTGCTAGGGAGTTCTAGTGTGTGTTAACATGTGCCAAATAGTGCAGATACATGCAAGATTCTAAGGCATTCTAGGATGTGCAGGGTGATAGGGTATTCCATGTCAGGGAGTATCAAGGAAAGAAGAAAAGAACCAAGCTAAAATTAAAGGAAATGAACAAATAAGAGGGTTAATAAGTTAGGATTTTATCTTTTTCGAAAGGGGCATGCTAGGAACACTAATAATAGGTTCTAATACATGCCAATTTACAATGTGTGCCAAGTGCTCATGTATGTTAATTCATGCCAAAGTGTTCCATAGAATGCTAGGGACTACAAGGCACGATAACACATGCTAGGATATTGTTATGCTATGCTAAGGCATGCTAACATGTGCTTGGGTTTCCTAGTCATGGAAAGATTTTCTAGGTACAAATATGTTCTAAGACATGCCAGGTTCCAAGGAATGATAGCGTGTGCCAAAGCATATTAATACGTGACAAGAGTGTTGAGGAGTTCTATATCTCTCTCATTAATATAATTGACAAAGATTTATTATGTATTAAATAATATAGTTTCTACACATACTAGTGGAACTTTATCGAAATGGAATTTGTTAGATAATAAACCTAATAAAGATGAATCATGTATTGCCTCTCAGGATAACTATGTTCTCATTACTTGAGGGAAATTATGCACACTAATTACTTATTAACAAATCGAATGACTCTAACCACTATATGGCCTTGGACACATAATGAAAAATACTCTACAACAATGGTTTTAAATTGTTATATTTTGACAAATAATATAGTAACATGCACATAACATCATCAAAAACTCATTGTAATGATCAATGATGATGAGCACTTTTCAACCGTCACCAAAAGTAACCAAAAAGGGCATTGGTGACGGTCAACAAAAGATCATCACTACAAGTGTCACCAAAGAGATAATTAGTGACGGACCTTTAACAACCCTCACCAAAAGTGTCACTGAAAATGGATTTGGTGACAAACCTTAAAGAAATGTCTCTATTTTCACTTACAAGAACTATATTTTAAGGATTGTCACCATATGTGACATTCATGATGGAACTTAAAGGTTCGTCACATGCATGACACTCACTAATGTATTTTTTTCTTGTAGTGTTATCATGACAGACATGATGATGATGAGAAATCTACTAGTAGTAGCCAATGACATGGATCATTGTTGATAAAATTTTGTAATGCCTCTTTCAATGTTTATTATCATATGAATTATTTTCACCTGATGTACCATATTGAGTTGTATCATTTTTTCATGTATAATTTTTACTTTTATTATTTGGACGTGTATTATCTAGACATGAATTATGTGTAGTTGGTCATGGACCAAAAAGTATCATTATTAATGATATAAAAATATATATCTTTTTATTTTATTCCAATCTTGTGGTGTGGTCTGTAATTATAAGAAACCTGAAAGAGATCTACTCTAGAAATCACTATGATGTGAATCTGGACTTGCATTATGTGTGGCTAGTCATGACCAAAAATTTTGTCTATTAATAATATAAAAATATTGATAATAGTTAAAAAAAACATTGTCAGTTTGTATGGATGTCCATTTCCCTAAAATTCCTTTATAAGTGGTATTATATAAGGTAATACAAATGAAACATGACTTATTCTATAATCATATAAGTTATTTAAGAGGTATGACATACTTATCTAACTTAATTGAAATAAAAAATATTAAATTAATTAATGGAAGCCATAAATGAAGCATCCTGAGTTGCTAAAATGGAAGAAGAATGTGGCTATAAAATCAAAGTAAAATTCGACATTAAATTGGAAGCCATACCTGGAGCTATTAGTTTCTCTAGATAGGAAACTAAATTGGTTTCTTAACATAAATAAAAATTGGAGGATAATTCAAAAGAAAATACAAACACTAAAAGGAAGCAACCTAGACCTAGAAAATAAGCAAACATACGCATTAAACAAGAAGCAAACTATGAGGTTGACAGGGAAGAAATTTTAGAAGTGAAAACAGAAGTAGGAATGGAAGCCAAACTAGAAGCACACCAAAATAAATATTCGAAGAAAAACTAGATGTAACAATAATTTCCATATTGGAAGCAAATTTATATGTAAAAAGCAGCGCCATATTGGAAGAAAAACTTGATTTTACAGTGGAAGCATAACTTGGCATTAATGAGGAAGCCAAAAAAGAAGCTATTTCGATGCCATTCCATAAGAAAAACAGGAAGAGAAATGGGAGAAAAACTATAAGTCCAAATGGACGTAACAATGGAAGCAAGAATGGAGGAAATAATTTTTAACACTATTCCCCATGACATGCTTGACTCCATTCCTAGAAATATTCCTTGCAAAAACCAAGGCACCAATTTGCAAAATCCTTTTTTCATCAAATATTACGTTGTCGCTTGAATCCAGTTTGCGTGCTCGGGAAAATTGGATTCTGACACTATTTGTGGCATTAATGCACTACTTTGTTGTAGCGTATTTAATTTATTAATAGGAATATTATTTTCACCATATCATTATGATTTTTATTATATTTATTTGTGTTTGTTTCACTTCCTTTCTTCCCTTTCAATTTATTCCTTGTATAACATGGATCAATGGTATCAAAGCTATTTTATCATGGTTATTTCTTGGTGCATGTCTTGAATGACATTAAGGAACAAAGAGTTAGGCCTTGAGTTACTTTCACTTTGGAAAAATTACTCTCACCATCCCAACTGGTCATGGTTGCAAAAAAGAGAGATGATGGATAAAGAGATCCTATGAAGTTTCTTCATGAAGCACTAGTCTGATAGATGAATGAGGTGATGGAAAATTTTTCCCAAATCCTTCACCGGTTTCCAACAACAATCAAGGCACATTCAACCAGTTGTAATTTCCGAGGTGCAACACCATTCAAGGTACAAGTTAACTTTGATATACCTATATTTTAAGTCAAAATAGATGAACACGATTTTGAAAAATTGTTAAATATGTTATATGCCTTTTACTCTGTTCAACATTTTTTCAATAATTAAAATATCACCTTTGAACTCCTAAAATTTATTTCCCATGTAAAATATTGGTGGAAATGTTATTGGGAGATAAAAGAAGAAGATGAATATGTGATATTAAAGGAAAATCCTACTTATGAATGCTTTTTTGATTCCCTTGAGGAATTATACCTTGTAGGTAAGTATGATGAACAATACATAAGATGGAAAACCCTATGATAGGAGAGACACCATATCATGATAAGTTACATTAATACTTTCAATACCTTGCACACAAATTTTTTTATTAGAGACTCCAAGAGGAACCTAGTTCTAAAGTACCACAATGTTCTACAAAGGTACATCCAAATGGAGATGTATTTAATATAAATCTCCTCATTGGGAGATTATTATTGATATGATATGAAATATGAGAGAAATTTGAAGTAGAGGAAAGTGAGATGTTGGGTCTACAAATCCAATACAAAGGAAGCTTAGAAATGGTGACTCAAACTCATAGAAAAAGGGACATATCAATGAGATCCAACCTCAACAAAACTGACTCAAGTCAAAGACAAGGATGGGTAATGGGAAGACAAAAAATGACACTGGAAATTTGTGTGAATTCCACAAAATCCCTTGCCACAACACTAATGAACGCTACTCAAAACAATAAATGTTGATAGAGTTTAAAGAAAAGGAAATATCCTTTGGATTTGATTCTAATTTTATAGAAATATAAAGGAAAGTATGCCAGTCATGCATAATCCAATGCTACCATTGTGATCATAAATATCCTGCTATAAGAACTAGAGGATATTGAAAATGGGAGCACCTCATCCACCAATAAATGTGGGTAAAGGAGACCCCACTAATTTCATTGTTAATAATGGGAGAAAATAGAACCTTATATTAGCTAAGGTCATCAAGATGCTGAAGTTTTCAGTAGTTCCATAGCGTCAAAAATACACCATTGTTTGGTTAAGCCATGGGTGAGATATCCATGTCATCAAGCAATGCCACTTGTCCGATCACATCAAGCCATTGAAAGGTGAGTTACTATGTCACATTTTCCCACTTTAATTTTGTGTTATTCTTTTAGGAAAACCTTATATGTGGAAAGGCCATGTTATTTATGAGTATCATTCTCATAGTGTCTCTTTTCTCTCAAAGGTCATATTTACAAGGTACCACAAGCAGTTCCAACTACTGCAATTTCATTAATATCAATATTTTTTTCCCAAAAGGTAGCCTGAGATAATAAAGTCTATTCTCATAAGGGCTTAGCTAGAAGGATAAAGGAAGGTCACTAAAACCATCACAAACTTAGCATGAGGAATCTCTACAGAAAAAATAATAAAAAATAATAAAATAAAATAAATAAAAATAAATAAATAAATAAATAGAAATAAAAACAAAAACAAAAATAAAAATTCACAAGATTGTAGAGATATACATAGATATCTCCACTCCACGTATCGGGGTGCTTATTCATTCCCAAGTCAAACACTCAATTTATTTGATACTTGGTGCTCCTTACCTAATGACCCAATATATATATATATATATATATATATATATATATATATATATATATATATATATATATATATATATATATATATATATATATGTTTCTCTCTTGGAGAATGAGGAAATAAAATTTCAAATTCATGATCTCAGCCAAAAGGGCGACATTTGACCAAGCTCCTAACCATGTGGGAGTCCATTTATTTTGGTGCAAAAGAAGTATGGGACATGGTGACTTTTCATTTATTGCAGTGACCTTAACAACATAATTTTCAATACTAGATAATAAATCCCTAGGCCTGGTGATCTTCTTGACCACCTTAAGGGTGCCAAGTTCTTTAGTAACAATGAAATGAATAAAGGCTACCATCAGGTTCCAATTGATTAGATTGACATATGCAATACAACTTTCAAAAATAAATAAGACGTTTTTGAGTGGTTGGTCATGGCCATTGGCTTGAATAATCTCCAATGACTTTCATCGGGATGATGGATGATATCCTATATTTTTTCGCAATCTATTTTTTCATTGTATATCTGGATCAAATCCTCATATTCATTGGAACTTGGGAAGAGCATTTGAAAAACAATCAATAGGTTTTGAGCACCTTACAACAACACAATTTGCATTCCAATCTAGAGAAATTCTCATTTGGCATATAAAGACTTCAATATTTTTTTTTTCTAAGTAAGATTAAGATTTATTAATAAAACATATGGTACATGGAGGCACCGACCTCTACGGATCTAGCTTGTTTCAGTGGCATTTTGTCTCAGAACAACAAAAAATGGAGCTGCCCATGTAGGGAAACCAACCCAAAATGAGTTTGGAGCGCTGCCTCTAAAGAGGAAACTAGCATTATACAAAATTGAGTAAATGTACCAAGCATGATAGCAAACAGAAAGAAAAACTAAAAAACTAGTGGCCTTAAGCATAGTAAGACCTGAAAAGCTATGTGTCATGAGATTCTGGAGGCGGTTCTTCGACGATAAGGCATCTATATTCATCATCTTCTACAGGAGGGTGACCTGGAGCCATCTGCTGCTGCGTAAATCCTACCTCGCCTTTGTCTCCATCCTGCTTATTCCGCTCCTTGTAATAGTCTGAGCTACTGCCACTATTCGAATCTGGATTGTGCCCAGCCGAAGCCTGATGAACTTTCATCGAACCAGAGGGGCCAGGGTCGCTGTAGGGGTGCTTGGGTTGGATGGGCGAAAAGTGATAGGGGTACTGGCCACCTCACGAAAAGAAATGGAGATGGTGGCAACGATAAGAGGGCTATTAGAGGAGCATTGGAATTGAAATTGAGCAGTGGTGGGAGACTATGCAGAGGCAGGGGGAGACGAGCGAGGCAGAGAATGCGTCAGAGGAGCCGAGGAGGGAGGCTGAGCAGTGAAACTGAACAATCGGCCTCTACCACTGTGCGTATTGGGGTATCTGCCCCAGGAATGCTCAAGCGAAGAGGCCGAAGAGCTGTAAGGGGAGGAAGAAGGCGGACGAGAGACGTGGCCTCTACTGTTGCCTCGCCGGCAAGGCATGCAGTGCCTAAGGCGGGGCATGCTGGCATGATGGGGGTGGTGAATTTGCAGAGCAAGGGAGGAAACAAGGTCAACATGTTGAAGCTGAGGAGCAGGGGCAAAATTGAAGCCGAAAGAAGTAGAGAGGTGAAACTAACAGTGAGGACTCTGAGAGAAATGGTGCCCAGGAAGGAATTTGATGCAACCTCCAAGATTGCAACACTTTCTAGTCGCTGTGTGGGAATAAGGCTCAGCCGCCTCAGAAGAGCAGCGACACTGCAGGGGAAGAAAATGACTCTGCATAGAAATAGTGAGCAAGAGATGGAAATCCTCAGAAGGACGAGAGACTGAACCAGAGGGCCGAAGGAAACAACCAGAGGCAGAGCCAGAGGGCCGCTGAAAATTTCCATTTAAGCGCACAGGAGACTTCATTTTCTTGCGGAGGTGGCTACCTTGAATTGTGTAGAGGAGTAAATGCCACTTGGGATGGCGACCAAGCAGCATTAATGCTGGAGAATGCCAAGGAGGGAACTTGTGGGTGGCCATATGTCCCTGCCACGTGCCAAACCTCAATTTGTTCTCTGTACTTGCCCACTTAAACACCCGCATCCAGGATAAAGACTTCAATATTTGGGATACATTATGGATGAAAATGGGGTCCATGTGGGCCTAGAATTGATCAAAGTATTTCAGTATTAGATAGCACTGATGAATCTAATAGAGCACCATAGATTTTCGGGCCTCGCTAATTTCTAATAGAGGTTTGTGTTGGAGTTATCTCATATCACTTGGCCCTTAACTTATTTGACCAACAGTGGAGAAAAAAAAAGTTTTTGTAGTTTGAGTCACGACCAAAAGGATTCGAATATTTGAAACATTTTATGTTCTCTACACCAATCCTGAAACTTACATACCAAAAATGAGCATTTGATATTGAGATACATGCTTCTAACTATGCTATTGGTGCATTTCTCAATTCAAAAGGAAATATAATGGCATCATGGTGAAACAATCTTGTTAGCCCCCTAATTTTCTCTCTTTTTACTACTTTTCCCTTCCTAAATTATAACCATTTACCCCTGTTTTACCTCCTTTATGCACCCTCATCCTGCACCAGTCCAAGCATGGTGACATACTTTGTACAAACCTTTATTCTTCATATTTTTATTCAATTTAGC
Source organism: Pinus albicaulis (assembly GCA_034641835.2). Classification (NCBI taxonomy): domain Eukaryota; kingdom Viridiplantae; phylum Streptophyta; class Pinopsida; order Pinales; family Pinaceae; genus Pinus; species Pinus albicaulis. The sequence goes on from CM076576.1 coordinate 851,440,525, forward strand.
ATTTATTAAATATTTATTACATGATTTCTTACTTTTAAATTATTCTTTGTAATTTATTGATATCTCCAATTTTGTTTGGTGGTTAGAATGCTTATCGTGATTGCTGATCCTAGTGCAGGATCGGATCATGTACCATTGAGAAGATCCTCATGGCAGATCCAAACCCTCTTGATCATTTCCTTGACTCAAGCAGTTTCCTCCACGACAACACGTAATCCAAAGGGAGCCAAAGATTAGATCCGCGAAGGGTGGAAGCTGAAGATTCGTTACGACCAGTTTTGCAAAACCATCTTATTTTGAAGACCAAACAATATAAATTATTCATTTTGTTATGAAGCAATTTAACAATCTGTTTTGGCCTCCGCCCAACAGATCTATATAATGTAATTTTTAAATAGGACTAGGGAGCAAAAAGTTTCAGAGAATAGAGAAGAACAGAGAGGCAATAGCAAGTTATTTTGTTATCGCCTGAATCTGGGCTGAACGTGTATTCATGCATGTATTTGCCTCAATGATCTAATAAAAATGAATTTCGCCTCGGTTTCATGAATTGTGTTTTTATGGTTTGGTTGATTAATTAAATTAAGTGTTGGGTGGCATTTTTGCTTAAGAGGGAAACACGCTAGTTGGCTAGGGCCCAGCCAACCCAGCACGTTTACCCCATTCTCTTCTTCTTGTAATTTATGTTTTATTGTCAAAGTGTTATTTAGCTTTTAGCGCATAAATTCCTGTCTGTGTGAAAACATATCCGTTGCGTGAAGCAAATAGAACTTACTTTCCTACAAATTTACTTTTCTGCACTTGATTTTGGATTGGCTTTATCTGCCTAGTCCAAGCAGGAGAAATCATCCTACACTAGTGCACGTTGATGTGACATTTCTTTTCTGCAATTTTGGTTGATTGGTTTTCCCTGCCTGGTCCAAGCAGGAGACATACACCAGCACCAGAGCACGTTGGTGTGTTACAACAAGTCTTCATTTACTTTCTACAACTTTCTCTCATTGAATGATTATGACAGGATAGATTTTTATGTTTTTTTTTCTGCATTTCATTAAATTCAGAAACATTTACTTTTTATATATGCAATCTGGTTTTACAGCAAAGTAGCACTTGGGACAATTAAACAATTATTTCATGAATTAAAATCCAAGTGAAGGAAGCTTTGATTTGGTGCAGGAACTAGCTTCTTGTCACAGGATCTGAGTGCTCTGGACCTTGAATAGTTTGAGCCCTTGCATGAAGTAGAAAAACCTTCAGTGAAGACACAGTTTATAACTTCTACATAAAACTATGATCTTGCACTAGTGCAGGCACTAGTGCAGGACATATTAATTCAAGAAGGAAATATCTAAGGAAGAATATTTAAGGGCCCATCTAACGAGACTACTAAAATTCCTCTGCTGAAGAGAAACACACTCTTAGTAGTTAAGCATAATCAGCTAGAGTGATTTCCTTTTTATCTTTGATCTCCTTTTCGGAAATGCATTCATTCTCGTTTCAGTCTTAGATTATTTTGATGACTCAAGTTATCTTTTTCTTGTCTTGATTTGATTCTACAATATTTCCTTCAAAAGAAATTAGGGATTTATACCATAAATATTCACACCATCTCTGGCATTGCCTTTGCTTCATCTCTAGGTTTATGAATCCCCCGAGTTGACAATTAAGTGTTGAGGAGTTTGCTTAAGTGTAATTCCTGCACCCAACATTTTGGTGTCGTTGCCGAGGAGGCGATTTGATTTGGTAAGAATTTTCTGATTAGACAATAGAGTTCATTTTTTTTCCTTATTTCTGCAGCATTGTTTGGAAAAAAATTTTGAAGGAATTTTACTAGTGTTTATTCATTTTTGACAACATTTTTTAGAAGTTGTCTGTTATTTTTCTTTCTTTTTTTTCTTTTTGAAATGAATGCCTAGGAAAGGTAAGGGTTCGAAGCCCACTAAGGGCCAAAAGAATTTTTCTCATATTGGGTCTCCTTCTGCAAGCAGGAAGCCCAATCCAATTCAAACCAATCACAAAGGAACAATCCACCTGGATTCTGGCAATAACAGCTCAGGTGTGGATCAACCTGTGGATAGCGGTACAAGTAAGAAGGGAACAATGGTGGACCAAGAAGATCATTTGGAGGGGACTGGTGACAACCAGGTAAGTGAAGCAAAATCCACTTTTATGTTTCCAATTGTGGATCCTTATACTGTATCACAAATGAAGAATATTCCACCATCAGTTCTCCCTCATTTCCATGGTAAATTTCATGAAGATCCTGAATCTTTTCTACTTGAGTTTGATATTATGTGTAGAAGTTATGATTATGCAACTGAGGCTTAGAAGTTGAGATTATTTCCTGTTACCCTCAAGGACTCAGCTCTTCACTGGTTTATGGGGTTAGGAGGAAACACCATAACTTATTGGAATCAGATGAAGTAATTTTGTCTAAATATCAAGAATATTGCAAAACGAGGGACATGCACGATGAAATTTTTACAATCATACAAGATGATGATGAAATGCTTGAAGATTATTTGGAAATATTTCTGTATATTTTAAAAAGGTCAAAACTTAAGCTTGATCTCAACACTATTAGAACCTTGTTCTTAAGAGGACTTACTGATAATGCTAGAAACAATTTGAATATGTTAGGACAAGGTGATATTTCTCAGCAAACGTTTGATCAAATTTGTGAATTATGCTGGAAATTTTCAGGAAAACAGTACATATCCGGTAGAGGAACTTGAAACAGAAATAGAAAAATTGAATCTACTGATGCTATGATTATTGGACTAGAAAATAAAATGGAAAACATGAAAATTGATATAATGAACACTATTACCAAATAGTTGGACTCCTTAAAATTTCAATAGAAACTCATGAAGGAGCAAGAGTCATTATGTATTTTCTGTCCTAAATGTAGATACAAGCACCCCCATAAAGAGTGTCCTCTTAATTTGAAAGAAACTAATAAGTTTTCTATTTGTGCAGAAGACCATATCATAGAAAAATGTCCCTCTATACCAGTACTTAAAGTTGTATTTACAGGGGGGCAACTTGAAGCTAAATACTTGAATGTTATGGGAGCAAGAAGGAATTGGCCTCAGGTAGGTATAGGTATGCCTCCTAAATTTCCTCCACACTATTTTGGCTATAATTCGCATGCATATTCTTATCCTAACTCTCATCAGCAGTGGCAGTATGGGAATCAATATCACCATGGGAAACCTTCTCAACCATGGCAACAAGGTTGGATAGGGCCAACTCATTCTCCATATTCCTACCAGCCACCTATGCAATCATACCCATCTACACATGCACCTTAATCAATGCCTCAACTTCCAAGTCAGTCCACTCCACCATTGCCTTTACCTCCACCCTTTCGACCTACTCAGTTTCCTGCTCAACCTATGCCTAATCCTAATAATAATAAAGCAGTGAAAATGATCCATATAACAAACCCACCTTTACCATTTGAATACCAGTCTATTTCAATTGGAGTTCATGATATTCAATTAAGATCGGGAAGGACTATAACATCAGAGAATCAGAAGCAACCTATGGTTATTGTTGAAGAGAAAGGAGATGCGGAAACTCTTAACCATTCCCCGATAGCTATCACTAAGCATCCCTTACCCTTTGAATCCTTGCCATCTTCTTCCAACCAGCCTCCCTTCCCAAAGAGGCTAGTAACGGAAAGAAGAGAGCCTGTTTCTGAGACTAGTTTGGCATCGGAACTTCGGAATCTTTTCACTAAGATACCTTTGTTTCAAGCCATCAAAGAGATCCCCATTTGTACCAAGATTATTAAGGAAATTTGTCTCAAGAAACCAGGGAGGAAGAGATTGAAACCCTGAACCATTCAATTTTTTGGTAGGGCAGCAGAGTTGATGACGGGATGTGTGTCTGTGGAAAAATATACTGATCCCAGAAACCCTGTTGTCTTAGTTCATATTGGTAATGTCCTTGTCTCTAATGTTCTTATAGACCTATGGGAAGCCATTAATTTCAGGACTAAGAAAACCATGGATCAACTTCGGTGATCTCATCTTCGCCCTACTCCCACTGTGCTTGAATTAGTAGATAGATCTAAAATTAAGCCAGAAGGAGTATTGGACGATGTGATCATCTCATTAGATTCTTGGGAATATCCTGCTAATTTCATTGTGCTTGAGCCAAATAACCTAGTAAGAGGACATCCCTTGATCTTGGGTTGACCATGGCTTGCTACGGCTGATGCATTTATTGGATTTCGTTCCGGTGATATGTATATCTCACATGGAGATTCTAGGAATAAATTTACCTTATACCCCCCTTCCAGATCCATTCAGGACCTTCGAGATACGTTATGATTGGATCAAAGCAGTGATGAGGAGACTCAGTCTGTTTCCCTTATCCATCATTATACTGGGTCTTCACAAGAAGATGAGATTCAAGATTTCCTGAATAATCTAGACATTATGCCTAATCATGAGCCTTTGAGCCAAATTTTTAGCCTATACTTTCAAGAAAATCATGATTCTCATTCTTTTGTACCACTGCATTTGACCACTCCCTTGAGTACTCCTAAGCCTGATACCACCCTTTTTGAGATTAGCCCTAGTAAATCCTTACATATTAGTTCAGATTTGGACTCATCTCAGCAAGAGAAGCTTGTGAATTTGTTGCAAAACCATCTTAGTGCCTTTTCTTGGGGTTATCAATATATGAAGGGTATCCCTCCTGAAACGCTTACACATCATATCTATACTCAGGAAGGAACCCGACCTGTCCGACAACCTCAAAGGCTTATGAATCCAACTCTAAGAGACATTTTGAAGAAAGAAGTATAGAAACTCTTAGATGCCGGTTTTATTTACCCTATTTCTGACAGTCAATGGGTCTCTCCATTAGTACTAGTACCTAAGAAAGATGGAAGATGGCGTATTTGTATTGATTATCGAGAATTGAATAAAGCCACTCTTAAATATTACTTCCCTCTCCCTTTCATTGATCAGGTGCTTGATACCCTTGCAAGAAAGAAATATTTCTCCTTTTTGGATGGCTTCAGTGGTTATAACAAGATACAGATCACACCCGAGGATCAGGATAAAACTACTTTTACATGTCCATGGGGGAAATTTGCTTGCAAAGTGCTTCCCTTTGGTTTATGTAATGCCCTCGCTACCTTTCAAAGGGCGGTCCTGGATATATTTGCTGATCTAGAATTTGTAGAAATTTATATGGATGACTTTTCTATGTTTGGTGATTCTTTTAAGGAAGCTCTCAAAAATCTGGAGAAAGTACTTCACCATTGTCAGGAAGCCCATCTCGCTTTGAGTGATAAGAAATGTAGATTAATGTGCAAAGTGGGAGTGGTTCTTGGCCATTTGAGTTCTGACAAAGGTATCCAGGTTGATCCAGCAAAGATTGAAATCATTCTGAATCTTCCTACACCCAAAAGTCAAAGGGAAGTAAGAGGTTTTTTAGGACATGCTGGTTACTATAGAAGATTCATTGAAAATTTTTCAAAGATAGCTACTCCTCATTTCTAACTTCTAGCTAAGGATAGTGAATTTTCTTGGTCCACGGCTTGCCAACATTCTTTTGAAACATTGAAGGAAAAGTTGGTATAGGCACCAGTTTTGCGAGGTCCAAACTGGTCCTTGCCTTTTCACATTTCCTCTGATGCTTCAAATTTGGCTATTGGTGCAGCTTTAGGACAAGAGGAAAATAAGCAATCCTGTGCTATTTATTATATTAGTAAAAAATTGTCTTCTGATGAATTGAAATATACAGTTACAAAGAAGGAGTTTTTAGCTGTGATTTTTGAAATTAATAATTTCAGACACTATATTACATGATATGAAGTATTTTTACATACTGATCATTCCGTGATTAAATATTTGATGAAAAAACCATTGACAAGCGATAGAGTTACTAGGTGGTTACTATTGTTACAGGAGTTTAATGTTACTATTGTTGATAGACTAGGGAAATATAATGTTGTAGCCGATTTTCTTTCTGGATTAGATAATCCTAGTGAAGCAACTCCTATTAATGATGATTTTCTAGATGAGCATATTTTTGCTATGTCTACAGATTCTCCATGGTTTCATGACATTGCTAATTACTTGGTTACTGGAAAAACACCACCTCACTTATTCACTCGTGAAAAGTAGAATATTATTCAAAAAAGTGCTACATATTCCTGGATTCAAGGAGACCTCTTTTACACTGGTCCAGATCTGATTATCCGTAGATGTGTAAGAGAGGAGGAAGTGTTTGAATTTTTGAAATATTCTCATGATGAACCATGTGGAGGCCACTTTGCTGATAATCGGACTGAATATAAAGTATTACATGCTGGTTACTTTTGGCCTTGCTTGTTTAAGGATGCCAAATAGTATGTCAGGCGATGTGATAGCTGTCAATGACTGGGCTAGCCTAATCAAACCAATTAAATGCCTTTATGCCCCCAAGTTATGGTTGAGCCTTTAAAAAAATGGGCTATTTATTTTATAGGGCCAATAAATCCAACATCTTTAAGTAAAAAGCATATTTTGGTTTGTACAAATTTCGTTACAAAATGGGTAGAAGCTAAAGTTGTTTCTTTTGCTGCAGAAAAAGTTGCTGTCGATTTTCTTTTTTCTGAAATCTTTACTAGATTTGGTGTGCCTAGAGAAATTGTTTTTGACAATGGTCCATAGTTTATTTCTAATTTGGTACAGGATGTGATGGAGCAATACAAGATCCGGCAAAGGAAATCCATGTTGTATCAGCTGCAAGCAAATGGCCAGGTGGAATCTACAAACAAAGTGATCGAGTCCATTCTTACAAAGACAGTCAATATGCATCGAAAATACTGGGCTGAAAGAGTATCAGAAGCTTTGTGGGCATACAAAACCGCTTGGAGAAATAGCACGGGACATACACCATATGAGCAGATTCAGCAGAGCCAACCTTTATACAATTGGGGTAATTAGCATGGATATTTTTATTTCAAGTAACGCTTAATTATCACTGCAATTATTTTTCCTGCACCAGTGTTGGCAGAACTTCCAAAAAACTTTCTGCCTTTATTCATATCCCATTTCGTAATGATCCCTCAGTTTTCTTCTTGAAATCCCAGTATAATTTACCTTCCCATATTCTTCTAAATTTACCCTATCCACTTCGTAAAAATCCCACTTGTTAGAGTCGGTCCTTACAGCCCTCCATCAGAGATCATTTTGCTTTTTGCATATCATTTTTAGGTGTCTCGTTCACTTCACTTCGTTGCATTTCGCTAGGGGCATGCCATTGAATGACGAGAGGGTCTGGTCGTCTTGTATTTCCTCATGCTTGTACCTGCAGGGCTCATTAAAAATCCTCAAAAATCATCAAAGTTCAGGTCATATCATTCGTGGTCATAAATGATTATTTTTGTCAACAAGAGTCTTTAGTCCTAGAGTTTAGGGTTTTCAGTCTTTTGATACATATAATAAAAGCCCACAGGCCATGAGGATGGTTTCGCACAGGTTCCTATTTCATATTTTTATTCTCAAAAATATTTGAAGACATTTCTAGTCCAAAACTCTATTTTGAACTAGAAACTGTCAAATTTATTTTTTGTAATAATTATGTATTCGTTCCACCATAAAAAGTTCAAAGCAGCCTCTGGTCTTTGCCGAAGTCAAAATGCCAAAATCCCTGCAAAAATAAAATCATTACTTCAGTCCAAGACTCAGAAAAAATAGTGAAAAGACAAAATATAGAATTGCATTAAATGACAAAGTGCCAAGATTTCCAAACATTACAAAGTGGGTTATGGAGAAAATTAAAATCAAATCTGATTCTTGTGAGATATTTCTCAACCTATATAAACCATTGAAGACAAATCATTTTCATAAGTTTCCAAAGAAAAGTCGAGTTTGGAGTGTTGGAGAGCAAAAAACTCGTTTTCAGAGCCGTGGAGTTGAAGTGGAAGTGCGGGCGGTGCATACAAGTGGTGCGCAACACATTGGGCATGCGCGCAGCGCATAGAGTTTCAGGGTCGGAAAACTTCAGTTCACCACCCAAATTCGCATCAAATCACTTCATTTACTTGCAAGTAAGTTATTCATGCCTTCTTAGTGACTCATGAACATGCTGTGGTGTTTTGAAAGTGGAGAAAACAAGTGTTTGATGTGGTGAAATGTAAACCCTATGTTCATTGCCAAAATCACTCCATAGGGTTTTGAAGGACATGTTAGTAATATTGTGGGGTTTCCAAACTTGTGTTATTGATATATATGCCCATGCTCTCTATTATTATTGGTGTCATCGCTTATTGTTTACCATAGCCTCACGCTCTCTCTCTCTCCTATTCAAATCACTACTGTCATTACCATTTTCATTGTCACACTGTTTATCATTTATATTGTAACACAATCCCATATTTACTATTCCCCATTCTCCATTGAAAAAGCCTAACTATCATTGCAACGGTTTTTTCCTTGACCTACACTACATTATACTCCTTCCTACTCACTTTTCAAATTCCCCATGTAGTCAAATAGTGGCTATTTTCCATTCAAACTTATTTGACAGTACCTTTATCATTATGGTTTTCCTATAGCACCTTGATACACATGTGACACATTTGGGATTTGAGCATACACTTAAACTCTTGTTTTTCACCATACCTATATCAGCATATATTTCTCAAACATCTTGATTTCAGCACCATATCAGAGACGGATTCAGTTTATCAGCAGGAGTATGACAGTGATTCCACAACAGAGATTAATGTGCCACGCAGGTCTCACAAAAGTGGCAAAAGTGGTAGGCATGTCAGGGAGGAGCCTACTTCTTTGGCTCAATTGCAGGCTTTCCCGCTTGCAATGGATTGTTTTCAGCATCAGTCATGTTTCCAGTACTGTGAGATGATTTCACAAACCCAGCATCATCATGAACTAGCTCGCCTATTTTTTCTACATCTACATGATGGCCGTGTAAACCTTGCAGGAGTAGATATCATTCTGTCACCAGAGACCATTGCTCAGGCCACCGGGATACCAAACATAGGAGAGGAATGTAACAAACGACAACAGCTAGAGAAATCCGACTATGAGCCATACATCAAACTTGGGTATATGAGGCAGCTGAGCAGGGTATTTCCATTCAGATTTTTGAAGGATGAGTTTGCACCATTGATGAAACTCATCATTCGATATTTCAGTTGCGAGCGCAGATTCTCACGCCTCTATGTGTACCATATCCGTTTGTTGATGCATTTCACGAGGGTACGTATGATGAGCATTCCATACTTCATGTATCGCAACATAGAGCGGATGAAATTTCTTGTACAGAAGAAGACCCCAACACAGAAGCATAGCAGCATATATCATTACGCCCTGATCAAAATCATGATGGTACATCAGCTGACACAACAGGGCATTGCTTGGGAGGATTTCATCTCCCGTGACTTCTTCACAGCATCACAGCCGCTTCCCGAGGTAGTTCAGGATGAGGGAGGGCCTTCACACCAGATTCATGTTCCTGAGACTGATCATATCAGCGCTCCAGTGTATGTGACATATCAGCAAGGCCACAAAGTCTTATTTGCAGCTACACGACGAGTACTATCTCCACCCGGGGTGGAAGGGGCCTCTTTGACTTCATCAGCAGAGCGAGTATTATCTCCACATGGTGTGGAAGGGGTCTCTCCTTCTTCATCAGCACAGGTACAGGTTTAGGACAGAGGCAAGATGCCTATGCATGATGAGGGCCCTTCAGGAGGCCGAGACACTAACTTTACACTCATCGATGTTGATGCAAGCTCTCCTAGCTCGAAACTGAAAGAGATCATCCAGGAGTAGAAGGTCGAGATTGACACACTGAATGTTAAGTTGCATAGAGCTCAGTGGGTGATAAACTACCTGGAGCAGCGTAACAAACAGCTGGAGGATCAGTACACACTTGTAGAGCTGCGGCGAATCCGTGAAGATCGACAATTGGCCCGGAAGAGACCAGGTGACATGACACCGACTGATCGAGATACTTGCCTCACGCATGTTAACATTCATCTGGAGAAGTTTTTGGCAAAGGCCAATAGAGACAAAGACATGCTCCGTCATATGAAAGGTCATTATTGGGCCCGCATGCACGTCTGCAAAGCAAAAATGAAGATTCTGAAGAGAAGGTTGAGCAGAGCACTGAAACGGCGAAAGAGGCCTGATCCACTCCTGATTTTGGCTGAGGCTTCATTAGCTGAGCATGAGGCATAATGGGGAATATTCGCTCCAAATTTCAGCAAATTTGGAGAAGTTTTTGTCATTTTGGAAAATTTTGGTCTCAAAACAGGTTTTTCAGCCCAACGCGTAGCGCGTCACGACGCGCGCTTATGATTGGGACACTTGCTGGAGGAAAAATTTATATTTTTGGATTTTTCATGGTCATTTATGCATGCTCAAAAATGGCCGAAGAATTTCACCAAGTTCTGGATGATCAAAAGGGCCAAAAACACCATGAAAATCACCTTTCTGCCACCTTTTGCACCAGCAGGAAGTACTTGTGGGAGAATGAAGTTTTGGAGGGGCAAATGAGATCCAAATTGGGAAATTATACTTTAATTAGATAGCAGACATCCAGGGATTTCCAAAAAGCTATCATGAGATTGATTTTGATGCCGGGAAGTTCCCCAAAAGTAGGCTGAAAGGCGCGCGGCGCATAGAGATTTTTGGTCAATTTTTCATTTTCCAGCTCAGGATTTCGGCCAGTTGGACAAGTTTTGATTGTGGATGTAATTTTTGAGTTATATTGATGTAATTTTGTGGTTGTAATGTAACTTTTATTCACTTCTACCTGTTCTAGATGATTCACTCCCAAAAAAGTGAAAATCAAGTGAAAGAATCAGTTTCTTTCCTTTTAGAGGCAAGTTGTTTGGCTGCCTAGATTTTAGCTCCTTGTTTAGAATTGGTTCAAACTGCTCCTAGAAGCATGATATAGACCCCTAGAGGCATGGAAAGAGGTTAGAATTGTCTATTTATTTTATTTTCTGAGACACTTTCAGGGTTGGACTCTTGGGAAAAATTTGGCACACTATTGTACATATTTTCTGCATTTTGGCTAAGGAAAGATCAGAGGTTTTGCAACACCTGTTGGGATTCTTGTGGCTTTCAGTTTTGATGGTGTATTCTCTCAGTTATTTGTAAGTTCTTTAAATTTTTAATGTATTCCATTCACTTCTTTTGCTTCTGAAACTAAATGAATGAGTAAATGAGGTAGAATCCATTAATTCCGGAGCTTTGCCTTTAAATTTGTTTAGTTTTACATGTTTTCGCCAGTTTGGAGAGGATCCTTGTGCTCCCTTGCCCTCTTCAGCTCCTTGTCATTCTAATCCATCCATACACATAATAAAAAAGCATCAATACTACTGCCTACCTTGCCCCAACTCGAATTCTGTAAAGATCTAGCCTCATCCCCGAGCCCAAATTTGTTTTTCCCATTTTTTCAACAAAAACCCAAAAAATCAAAATCAAACTTTCCTATCTATTTACTAGCCTAAAATCAATATTCATTATAATTCATCTCAGCCCCTTTGAAGATTTTTTTCCAAGATAGACCTGGAGAGAGCCCTCTCCTGTCCTCGTAGGGCTAGCTATGAAGCTGAGCTTGGTTTGATGTTGCCTTGAGTTTTACCTTATTTCAGCCTAAGGTAGATTCGAGCGCTAACATAGTGGCGACCATACTGGGGAATAATCTCAATGGTTTGCTGGTTGGTGTGTTCGTTTCATGAGTTATAGATGGAGTCTGAAGTCACGCTAGGTAGCTTTTGAAACGCTTTTTCCATGCATAAGTGGAAGTAGATAAACGTTGCTTCAGTCGATCTCTGGTTTATCTTGTGAATGCAGCACTTGATTTGCAAATTACCCCAGTACACTTATTCGTTCTAGACTTTTGGATGATTGAATCTAGAAGTCGATAGGCTTAAAATAATCGGTTGTGTCCTTTGGTTTAATAGATCAATACACTGGCTTCAAAAAGGCATACTAGATCAAATCCTGATCCAGTATATGAAAACCCCAACCTAATCCCAAGAATTTTTCGTCGAGAAGCTCCCATCATTCCTTTGGTCAAATCCCACTCATACCCCACTGTTTTTGAATACATTGAAGATATTGAGTTTGACAATCAGTTCGAGTTATCATTGTTTGAAACCAAGTCCGAAAGTGCTACTGGTTCCACTGTCATCAATCCTGAGTTCATCAAGTATCTAGAAGTTGAACAAGCAAATAGATCTATCGATAATTATATTCTGAATCTTCAAAACTCCATTGTGGCAACCAACATCCTGAAATTCATTGAATTTGCATCCAAAACTATTGGGCCATCTGAAATTGCATCCGGTTCACGGATTCCCACTGAACCTCCCTTTATCCCTACCATTCTCGTGCAGCCTAAGATCTCTGATCAGCAATCAGCGGTAGTTCCTCCTCCATCTCCACCACATACACCTCGTTCATCTACTGCTCCCATTCCACCTATTTCCCCAAGACAAATTATAAATCCGCCTAGAGCCATGGCAGCTTGATTTTATCCTCTCGCGTTACCACAATAGTTGAATGATATGCCTACAGATTATCAGAGCAAGATTCCAATATTTGATGGCACTCCGCAGAGTCTTTCGGCACAACAGAATGTAGATAAGATGACAGACTTTTTCGATCTTCATGAGATCGACGAAGAGAATGTAACCATGAGACTTTTTGTGCAAACTTTCGGAAGGGAGGTAAGAAAATGGTTTAGAGCTTTGCCGGCAAGAAGCATTACTACAATGGCAGAACTTCATCAGCAGTTTTTGGATCATTGGGAAATTAAAAAGGATCCACTTCAAATCAATGCCGAGTATAACAGTATCAAGCGCAATCCTGGTGAGTCCGTTCATGACTATATTGTTAGATTCAATACAGTTTATAATGAAATTCCAGATGACTTAAGACCATCTAGAAAGTCAGCTCTCCTTAAATTCCCGGATGGTTTTGATCCGGAGATGGCTTATTCATTACGAGACAGAGATCCGCCTACCTTGGAAGATATGCAGAAGATTGCTGTTAGTGTTGAGGCGAATATGAATGATAAAAGAGCCAGATTGAAAGTAGAGAAGAGAGTGACCATAAAAGAAGAAGCTTCCACATCTACATCAGAACAGCACTTGCTTCATGAGATGGAAAAAATGTTCAAAAGAATGACGCTTGACAAGCCAGAACTGCAGATTCGGAATCCCAACTACCGTGGCCACTAGCAGCCACAGTTCAGAATTAAGCAGCGTGAACAGAGAGCACAAGAGCCAGTAGCCCAGCAGCAAGTTAAAACACCTCTTCTACAGAATTTTGTGAGTCAAGATTCAGACGATGAAGATGATGTAATATGGGAGAAAAACCACTTCTTTACCCCCGATGATCTGCCCATTTACATCACTGAAGACGAAGAGTATGCGAAAATTTCAGCTGCACAGAAAGATGAGGATTTCATCTTAGCAAATGATGTAGCTCTGGAGGAAGAATCAGATGAATACCAAAGAGGGTATATGAATGCTTTGTCCGCTCAGCAGAAGCAATACTCATTGAGAAACAAAGATGTGCCCATAAACCCAATTCAAAAGAGAAAAGAGGCTTCAGCACCAAAGATGGATTCACCTATACCACAGAAGAAAGGAAAAGAAATGATTGATCCCGCAGCTAACAAATCATCATCAGCAGAAAAGTCAAATTAGCCAAGCATGATGAAGGATAAGGCTGAAAAGAAAGAAATTCCGGTCAAAGAAGTTGAAAGGGTTTCAGCTTTTAGTTTAGAGAATAAAATTTCTAAATTAAAGGTATCTATTCCTTTGACAGAAATTATGAAGAACAGCAGTTATAGAGGTCAAGTCTCCAAAATTATGAATTTTGATCCAATGTTTGACACGGTGAATATTGAAGATGATCAACCTGAATTGATATTTGGGCCTACTCTAGATGGTGAGTCCCCTGACAGTGATGTTCCCCCCTTTTATATCAGTTTGAGGTTGCATGAATATGTATTGCATAATGCCATGTTCAATTCTGGTGCTTCGCACAATCTTATGCCAAAGGCGATCATGGAAAAGTTGGGTTTAGATATTACAAGGAAATACCATGATTTGTATTCATTTGATTCCAGCCGAGTGAGATGTATCGGACTTATCAATGATTTGGTTGTAAGTTTAGATCAGATTCCTGCGAAGAATGTCTTGATGGATGTGGTTGTGGCGGACATTCCTCCTCGATTTGGGATGCTCCTTTCTAGATCTTGGGGAGCCAAGTTGAAAGGTACACTACAGTTAGATTTCTCCTATGCAACAATTCTTGTCTTTGGCCAAATGAGAAAGTTATATCAAGAGCAGAAGATGAAATACATGATAACAAGCAAGGAGAAACCATTAAATCATCCTGTAAATTATGTACATATAGACTTAGAGTCTTTTGTTTTGTTTGCTGATAGTTTTAATGATATAGATAGTCAGTTAGTCCAGGCAGAAGATATACCAAAAATCACCGAGAATTTTAGATAAGCTCTGCAGAAAGAAAGACAAGAAAAGCAAGCTACTGTTGAGCAATCAGCTAAAGACAATGGGCAGCAAACAGAAAAAATAGAGACGACGCAATTTCAACACTTAGAGGATGATGAAGATGGTCTTTGGACCATGTATTTCAATGGCACAGTGGTTAGTGATGGTGCTGTAATTGGTGTTTGGATACGCAGTCCATTTTCCGCTCCAAATAAGGTCCCAAGCAATGTGCGAGTATGTTCCTAAAAACTAGCATTTGATTGTTCTAATAATGAGGCTGAGTATGAGGCTCTAATTGCTGGCCTAAAGATTCTAAGAAAGCTGAAAGCGAAAATAATTGCAGTCTATGGTGATTCCGAGTTGGTGATAAAACAGGTAAAGGGTGAGTTTCAAGCCAAGCATCCTCACATGAGGGCTTACCGTAATGCAGTTTTAGACATTTTGAAGTTATTTTCAGATTATACCTTGACGTGTGTGCCTTGCATACAAAATGGTGTTGCTGATGGACTTGCTAAGGCAGCAAGCAATTTAAAAATCCCAATGAATTTCAGCAATAAGTTCGAGATCCATGTGAACCACCGCCCTACCGTTCCGGATAATCAGAGATGTTGGCAAGTTTTTCAGGACGATGAGGAGATTAGTGATTTTCTGCAAAACAAGGGTAAGTTTAAAGATACCTCCATAGATACAGAACATGATGATGGTAATGATGATTTGCAGATAAATCAAATGGAAGTGTTGTAACTTAAGGATAACATCATTCCTAAAGGATTGATTCCTTTAGAGGAACTCTTTGATCAAGACGATGTAGCCCGCAAACCGACATTGAGGCCGACTGAAAAAGGTGTTGAAGAAGTAAATATTGGCACAGCTGAAAACCCCAAGATGGTAAAGTTATCCAAGTCATTGTCACCGGAGGTAAGAGCTGAGTATGTGAGATTGTTTTCTTCATTTGTTGATGCTTTCGCGTGGGATTACTCAAATTTAAAAACGTATGACACTAATATCATTCAGCATACGATCCCTATTAAACCAAATCAGAATCCTTTCCGTCATAAGTTGAGGAGAATCAATCCGAAGCTACTACCGTCGATTGAAAAGGAGGTAAATAGGTTGTATAAGTCAGGAATCATTGTACCTATCAGATTTTCTGATTGGATATCAAATTTGGTGCCCGTGAGGAAAAAGACAGGTGAGATTCGTTTGTGTATTGATTTCAGAAATTTGAATAAGGTATCATTAAAAGACAATTATCCGCTGCCAAAAATGGACCATATATTGCAGCGAGTAGTTGGAGCATTAAGGATGTCACTACTCGATGACTATTCAGGATATAATCAAATTTTAGTGCATGAGGACGATCGTGACAAAACTGCGTTCACCACTCCATGGGGAACGTTTCATTATGCAAAGATGTCGTTTGGTTTGAAAAATGTAGGTGCCACTTTTCAGCGTGCAATGGACATGGCTTTCGCCAATGAGAAAGATGTATTTTTGGTTGTTTACCTTGATGATTTGACTGTGTTTTCAAATTCCGATGAAGAACATTTGTATCACTTGAAAGTTGTTTTCCAGAAGTGCAGAAAATATGGCATTTCGCTGAATCCGAAAAAGAGCTTGTTTGCCATGGATGAAGGCAAACTCCTTGGCCACATCATATCGAAAGACGACATTCATGTTGACCCTGCATGTGTTGAAGAAATCTAGAAAATTAAACAGCCCCGGAACAAGAAAGAAATACAGTCATTTAATGGTAAAATGAATTTTCTGCGTCGTTTCATTCCAAATCTGGCTGAGCATCTTAGAGAAATCACAAACATGCTGAAAAAGGATAGTCAGGTGAAGTGGACAGAGGAGGCGGTGAAATCATTCAATTTGGTAAAGTTAGCTCTTTCTTCAGCCCCTATTTTAATCAGCTCAGATTACACACAGGACTTCATTTTGTTTTCGTTTGCTTCTGAGCACACTTTGGCAGCTGTTTTAATGCAGAAAAGGGATGGAGTTGAGAAGCCCATTGCCTTCTTCAGTCGAATTATAAGGGACGGAGCTTTGAAATATAACATTATTGAGAAACAAGCACTTTCTCTTATGAAGGCCTTAAAGGATTTTCGTGTGTATATACTGCATTCCCACATTATAGCCTACGTTCCTAACGCAGCAGTTAAAGATGTTTTGGTACAGGCGGATCCAGAGGGAAGACGGGGTAAGTGGATCACTGCGTTGTTAGAATATGATGTGGAGATTAAACCGACCAAGCTGATCAAAGGACAAGGACTAGCCAAGCTCATGGCTGAAACAAATCTACACGCTCTAGATATAAATTTGATCGCTGCCATGTCTGATGAAGATGAGGAGAGTACATCACTTCAGGTATCTAATATTTTTGTTTCTTCCCCTTGGTATACTGACATTTTATATGTACTTTAGAATTTGTCTCCACCACCCAGGATGCCTAGAAATAAGAGTAGAACCTTGAAGTTGAGGGCTGCAAAGTTTTGCATATTGAATGATGCATTATATTGGAAAGATCCTAGTGGAATGTTATTGAATTGTTTGGTAGAGGAAGAAGCCAAAAGAGTTTTGGAGGACTTTCATAAAGGAGACTGCGGGGGCCATCTATTTTGGAAAACCATAGCTAATAATATTCTCAGAGTAGGTTACTATTGGCCTTCTTTATTTTCTGATGTATATAAGGCTGTTAAGAATTGTCACGAATGTCAAATTTTCGAAGGGAAGCAGAAATTACAACCTCTGCCTCTTAAACCAATTGAAGTTAGTGCACCATTTCAGCAGTGGGGATTGGATTTCATTGGGGAAATCCATTTGGCATCGTCAGGACAGCATAGATGGATATTGACAGCAACGGATTACTTCACGAAGTGGATCGAGGCGATTCCCACCCGACAAGCCACGGATGCGGTAATTATTTCCTTTCTTGAAAATAATATTCTGTCACGTTTTGGGTGTCCTAGTAAGATAATCACAAATAATGCAGCGGCCTTCAAGTCAAAGAGGATGGTTGAATTTTGCTATAAGTACAACATCATCTTGGGACATTCAACTGCCTACCATCTGCAAGGAAATGGCTTGGCGGAATCTTCAAATAAGTCTTTGGTAAATATCATTAAGAAATTGCTGGAAATCAATAAGAAAGGCTGGCACAAGAAATTAGTGAATGCGCTTTGGGCCGATAGGGTAAGTCAGAAAAATTCTATAGGCATGTCTCCTTTCGAGTTGGTGTATGGAGTAGGCACAGTGTTTCCCACGTCTCTTGCTGTCCCGGTAGTCAAATTGCTTCAGGAAGCTAGTAGTGAGGAAGATCCCATGCAGCGAAGGATAAATCAGATGATTCATTTACAGCAGACAAGGGAGGAATTCTTTCAAACTACATTTAAGTTGCAGGAGTGCATAAAGAAGATCTACGACAGGAAGGCGAAAGTAGATAAGTTTTAGCTGGATGAGGTGGTTTTGAAGTGGGATGCTCGAAATGAAGATAAGGGAAAGCACGGCAAATTTGAAAACCTTTGGAAGGGTCCTTTTAAGATTGCAGGGTATCGTGGTCAGAACGCCTTTCTTCTCAAGGAAATGAATGGGGATGATTTTCCGGGAGGGCTGATCAATGGTCGGCTGCTCAAGCGATACTATTTCTGAGTATTTTCTGCTGATTTCATCATCATTGTATATATCGTTCTAATTATGTTTTATTGCAAGTGTGTATTGATCTCTCATCTTCAGTCTAGGGCCCGAAGCGAAGGCTATAATTCTGGAGATGGAGGTTAGTTGGTTTGAGGTTTGTCAAGTTGGTCTTATCAGTCTTTTCAGTTTGAAAGTTGAGTCAGTCTCAGTCAGTTTTCAATCAAGTTTCAGTCAATAAATGTGTCAAATTTTTGTGTTATCCGTTCAAATAATGACTCCATCGCCCAATGGATAAAGGCACTGCCTAGCTCTTCCAGAGATCTGCCGTTCTTGGCATCTCCTTGGAGCTACCATCCCCATTGGAGCCAATGTTAGAGTCGGTCCTTACAACCCTCCGTCAGAGATCATTTCGCTTTTTGCATATCATTTTTAGGTGTCTCGTTCACTTCACTTCATTGCATTTCGCTAGGGGCATGCCATTGACTGACGAGACGGTCTGGTCTTCTTGTATTTCCTCATGCTTGTACCTGCAGGGCTCATTAAAAATCCTCAAAAATCATCAAAGTTCAGGTCATATCATTTGTGGTCATAAATTATTATTTTCATCAACAAGAGTCTTTAGTCCTAGAGTCTAGGGTTTTCAGTCTTTTGATACATATAATAAAATCCCACAGGCCATGAGGATGGTTTCGCAAAGGTTCCTATTTCATATTTTTATTCTCAAAAACATTTGAAGAAATTTCTAGTCCAAAACTCTGTTTTGAACTAGAAATTGTCAAATTTATTTTTTGTAATAATTATGTATTCGTTCCACCATAAAAAGTTCAAAGCAGCCTCTGGTCTTTGCCGAAGTCAAAATGCCAAAATCCCTGCAAAAGTAAAATCATTACTTCAGTCCAAGACTCGGAAAAAACAGTGAAAAGCCAAAAGACAGAATTGCATTAAATGACAAAGTGCCAAGATTGCCAAACATTACAAAGTGGGTTATGGAGAAAATTAAAATCAAATCTGATTCTTGTGAGCTATTTCTCAACCTATATAAACCATTGAAGACAAATCATTTTCATAAGTTTCCAAAGCAAAGTCGAGTTTGGAGTGTTGGAGAGCAAAAAACTCGTTTTCAGAGCCGTGGAGTTGAAGTGGAAGTGCGGGCGGTGCATACAAGTGGCGCGCAACGCATTGGGCATGCGCGCGGCGCATAGAGTTTCAGGGTCGGAAAACTTCAGTTCACCACCGAAATTCGCATCAAATCACTTCATTTACTTGCAAGTAAGTTATTCATGCCTTCTTAGTGACTCATGAACATGTTGTGGTGCTTTGAAAGTGGAGAAAACAAGTGTTTTATGTGGTGAAATGTA
The DNA here is from genome assembly GCA_034641835.2 of Pinus albicaulis. Classification (NCBI taxonomy): domain Eukaryota; kingdom Viridiplantae; phylum Streptophyta; class Pinopsida; order Pinales; family Pinaceae; genus Pinus; species Pinus albicaulis. Next base: position 851,460,037 of record CM076576.1, read on the forward strand.
AACCCTATGTTCATTGCCAAAATCACTCCATAGGGTTTTGAAGGACATGTTAGTGATATTGTGGGGGTTTCCAAACTTGTGTTATTGATATATATGCCCATGCTCTCTATTATTATTGGTGTCATCGCTTATTGTTTACCATAGCCTCACGCTCTCTCTCTCCTATTCAAATCACTGTTGTCATTACCATTGTCATTGTCACACTGTTTATCATTTATATTGTAACACAGTCCCATATTTACTATTCCCCATTCTCCATTGACAAAGCCTAACTATCATTGCAAGGGCTGTTTCTTTGACCTACACTACATTATACTCCTTCCTACTCACTTGTCAAAATCCCCATGTAGTAATACATTGGCTATTTTCCATTCAAACTTATTTGACAGTACCTTTATCATTATGGTTTTCCTATAGCACCTTGATACACATGTGACACATTTGGGATTTGAGCATACACTTAAACTCTTGTTTTTCACCATACCTATATCAGCATATATTTGTCAAACATATTGATTTCAGCACCATGTCAGAGACGGATTTAGTTTATCAGCAGGAGTATGACAGTGATTCCACAGCAGAGATTAGTGCCACGGAGGTCTCACAAAAGTGGAAAAAGTGGTAGGCATGTCAGGGAGGATCCCACTTCTTTGGCTCAATTGTAGGCTTGCCCGCTTGCAATGGATTTTTTTCAGCATCAATCATGTTTCCAATACTGTGAGATGATTTCACAAACCCAGCATCATCATGAACTAGCTCACCTATTTTTTCTACATCTACATGATGGCCGTGTAAACCTTGCCGGAGTAGATTTCATTCTGTCACCAGAGACCATTGCTCAGGCCACCAGGATACCAAACATAGGAGAGGAATGGAACAAACGACAGTAGCTAGAGAAATCCTACTATGAGCCATACATCAAACCTCGGTATATGAGGCAGCTGAGTAGGGTGTTTCCATTCATATTTTTGAAGGATGAGTTTGCACCATTGATGAAACTCATCATTTGATATTTCAGTTGTGAGGGTAGATTCTCGCACCTCTATGTGTACCATATCCGTTTGTTGATGCATTTCACGAGGGTACGTATGATGAGAATTCCATACTTCATGTATCGCAACATACAGAAGATGACATTTCTTGTACAGAAGAAGACCCCAGCACAGCAGCATAGCAGCATATATCATTACGCGCTGATCAAAATCATGGTGGTACATCAGCTGACACAGCAGGGCATTGCTTGGGAGGATTTCTTCTCCCGTGACTTCTTCACAGCATCACAGCTGTTTCGCGAGGTAGTTCAGGATGAGGGAGGGCCTTCACACCAGATTGATGTTCCTGAGACTGAGCATATGAGCGCTCCAGTGTATGCGACATATCAACGAGGCCACAGAGTCTTATTTGTAGCTACACGACGGGTACTATCTCCACCCGGGGTGGAAGGGGTCTCGTTGACTTCATCAGCAGAGCGAGTATTATCTCCACATGGTGTGGAAGGGGTCTCACCTTCTTCATCAGCACAGGTACAGGTTTAGGATAGAGGCAAGAGGCCTATGCATGATGAGGGCCCTTCAGGAGGCCGAGACACTGACTTTACACTCATCGATGTTGATGCGAGCTCTCCTAACTCGAAACTGAAAGAGATCATCCAGGAGCAGAAGGCCGAGATTGACACGCTAAATGTTAAGTTGTAGAGAGCTCAGTGGGTGATAAAATACCAGGAGCAGCGTAACAAACAGTTGGAGGATCAGCACACACTTGTAGAGTTGCGGTGAATCCGTGAAGATCGACAATTGGCCCAGAAGAGACCAAGTGACATGACACCGGCTAATCGAGATACTTGCCTCACGCATGTTAACATTCATCTGGAGAAGTTGTTGGCAAAGGTCAATAGAGACAAAGACATGCTCCTTCATATGAAAGGTCATTATTGGGCTCGCATGCACGTCTGCAAAGCAAAAATGAAGATTCTGAAGAGAAGGTCGAGCAGAGCACTGAAACGGCGAAAGAGGCCTGATCCACTCTGGATTTTGGCCGAGGCTTCATTAGCTAAGCATGAGGCATGATGGGGAATCTTCGCTCCAAATTTCAGCAAATTTGGAGAAGTTTTTGTCATTTTGGAAAATTTTGGTCTCAAAACAAGTTTTTCAGCCCAACGCATAGCGCGTCACAACGCGCGCTTATGATTGGGACACTTGCTGGAGGAAAAATTTGTATTTTTGGATTTTTCATGGTAATTTATGCATGCTCATAAATGGCCGAAGCATTTCACCAAGTTCTGGATGATCAAAAGGGCCAAAAACACCATGAAAATCACCTTTCTGCCACCTTTTGCACCAGCAGGAAGTACTTGTGGGAGAATGAAGTTTGGGAGGGGAAAATGAGCTCCAAATTGGGAAATTCCACTTGGGTTGGATAGCAGACATCCAGGGCTTTCCAACAAGCTATCATGAGCTTGATTGTGATGCTAGGAAGTGCCTCAAAAGTAGGCTGAAAGGTGCATGACGCATAGAGCTCAGGCGCGCGGCGCATAGAGATTTTTGGTCAATTTTTCATTTTCCAGCTCAGGATTTCGGCTAGTTGGACCAGTTTTGATTGTGGATGTAATTTTTGAGTTATATTGATGTAATTTTTTGGTTGTAATGTAACTTTGATTCACTTTTACCTGTTCTAGATTATTCACTCCCAAAAAAGTGAAAATCAAGTGAAAGAATCAGTTTCCTTCCTTTTAGAGGCAAGTTGTTTGGCTGCCTAGATTTTAGCTCCTTGTTTAGAATTTGTTCAAACTGCTCCTAGAAGCATGAGATCGACCCCTAGAGGCATGGAAATGGGTTAGACTTGTCTATTTATTGTATTTTCTGAGACACTTTCAGGGTTGGAGTCTTGGGAAAAATTTGGCACACTATTGTACATATTTTCTGCATTTTGGCTAAGGAAAGATCAGAGGTTTTGCAACACCTGTTGGGATTCTTGTGGCTTTCAGTTTTGATGGTGTGTTCTCTCAGTTATTTGTAATTTCTTTAAATGTTTAATGTATTCCATTCCCTTCTTTTTCTTCTGAAACTAAATGAATGAGTAAATGAGGTAGAATCCATTAATTCCAGTGCTCTGCCTTTAAATTTGTTTAGTTTTACATGTTTTCGCCAGTTTGGAGAGGATCCTTGTGCTCCCTTGCCCTCTTCAGCTCCTTGTCATTCTGATCCATCCATACACATAATCAAAAAGCATCAAGACCACTACCTACCTTGCCCCAACTCGAATTCTGCAAAGATCTGGCCTCATCCCCGAGCCCAAATTTGTTTTTCCCATTTTTTCAACAAAAACCCAAAAACTCAAAATCAAACTTTCCTATCTATTTACTAGCCTAAAATCAGTATTCATTATAAGTCATCTCAGCCCCTTTGAATATTTTTTTTCGAGATAGACCTGGAGAGAGCCCTCTCCTGTCCTCGTAGGGCTAGCTACGAGGCTGAGCTTGGTTTGATGTTGCCTTGAGTTTTACCTTATTTCAGCCTAAGGTAGATTCGAGCGATAACATCACTTACCCCTGAATTTTTTCCCTATCCCACTTCTGTTTATTCCCTCTATGGTATTATTCTTGGAATCCCTATAATGAAATTCCTTCCCATTCTAAAAATTCCCCTTTCCCACTTCTTAGTTCCCTCGGGAATTTATTGCAGAATCTTATACACAGAGCAAAAGGATATGCTCTGAAGCATCAAGAAAGGGCAAAGAAAAATTCCATAATTGAGGAACTGTCAGAAGTTCAACCTATATTTTATTTAAATTCTTTTTTTTTTTATATATTATGCTTGCACCAGTGCAAGCATGTTGTCCTATATAATGATGTAAACAAATACCAGTAGAATAACTTAGTCAAGCGGTGTAAGAATAACAGTGCAAGCATGCACCTCATCCGAAGCATAGTATTTCTTCTTTTCAGAAGTGTACGCCATAGGAAAGTGGTCTTCATAGAAGTTATGAGAAATTATTTAATTTAGTGATAAGTACTTATGCTATCATATCAACTAGGAGAAATATTTTCAAAGTACAAAGTTCTTTTAAAAAGATAAGAGTCATAATTATTTTTAATGAATGCTAAAGATTTTTTGAATTATGAAGGAATGTGTGAATATTTAACTGTTTCTTAGACATAATTACTCCTCATTCAGCCATAACCTTAATGTCCTTTCACTCACATCATTCCCTTACCTAGTCGTTAAAACCGCCACCACCAGTACCAATCCGGCACGATTCAAAGATGTCGCGCATCTACGGCTATTTCAGTGGAAGGAATTAGTGATGAAACAGAAGGGATGGGAGACGGTTGGATCGATATTTATAAAAGCTCAATTTTCTAGTGTTTCATGCAGCTTTCGTTGGACTGTTCATAACTGTTAGCAGCAATGTCTCCTGTTCGTTGTGAACCGTCATCCCTCAGGGAGGTAGATCAGACCGCCGAGTTTTGCAATAGTATTTCACTATTGCAAGACTCAGGATTTCTTCCATTCCTATAGAAATTTAACGGACATAACAGGGAGTTGGCCCTACAGTTCGCACAGAGTTCTAAAAATGGTCGTGTAAAGATTGGGCCCCTGAGATTTAAAGTTATGGAAAAATCTATAGCAGCAGCGACGGGCTTACAGAACACTGGTGTGCAGTAATTTAAAAATCAAAAGCTTGAGAGGAAGCGTTGGCAGCATTTCGTTGTTGGTAAAGACATGAATGTAAACTGGAAGAAAGGAGTTCCGCACAACACCCTGCTGGGACAATGGCGGGACCTCCTTTTTATTCTCTAGAAATTCGTGACTTGTGAGGGGAGGTACTCCCTCACCTTTGTGTATCATTTTAGGATGCTTCAATACTTTGAACCCGATCGGCACATCTGATGGAGGATGTATTTCACTTACTTTTTGCTTAAGAGTTTAGAAAATATGGCCAAGGGTGTACATGGAGCATAGGCGGACCAGGCCAATAAGAAATTGTATCATCATGGCATGATCAAGATCTTGGTCCAGAAACAGTTTAAGACTTAAAAATTGACCTGGGAGACGATGTTGGAATAGCTAAAGGAAACAAAGAACCCCACCAGTACGAGCAAAGGACCGAGTAAGAGTGCGAAGATAAGACTAGGAAATCAACAGAAAAAACAGTTCCATCTCCAAAGAAACAGAAGACAGCGGGTTCACCTGTCGAATAAACACCTCCGATGCCCCCAACGCATGAACAGACCCTTGAAGAAGACGATTTGCTGTCAGTCTTTGTGGACGCAGCAAAATATATAGAGATCGAAGATGATATATTGTTGGCCAACTTTATTAAGGGCCGAAAAAATAATGAGGAACCTGGTGTAGAACCATAGTCTCCACAAGACGTTGAGTCCCCTCCTGCACCAGTGCAAGAAGACGAACCAGAACCAAAAGAACCAACACAGGAAAAGGAAGAACCGGCACAAGAAAAGAAAAAACTGGCACAAGAAGAAGAAGAACCAGAAGAATTAGAAGATGAAGAAGAGCCGGAAGAAGTGGAAGTAGAACAAGAAGAACCAAAAGAGTTAGAAAAAGAAAAATAACCGGAAGAAGAAGAAGTGTTTACTGAAACTCCAAGGGATACTAAAGTCCCTAAAGAAAATACAACCCCTGTTGAGATAGAGAAGGAAGAAGATTCGGCAGCTTCTGCTACTCGGATACATGAGCTCGAGCTTCAAGTACAGAATTTAGAGCAGCTCGTAGCCAAAACACAGGAGGAAAAAGAACATAATAAGGAAGATTTCACGGTGGAGATCCAAAAGAAGAAAGTAGAAGTTAGGGTATGGAAGTACTGTGCTTCACAATGTTTCAGACGGCTTAAAAAGGTGACGAAGATATTGAAGAGCAACAAAAATATGAATTCTGAAACACTGCGGACTGATGATAGTATGCCGGAGCAGGAGTGAGCTGGAACGCTCAAAATTTTGAAGTTTTTTGTAGAGGTAAAGATTTGTGTGAGGACACACAACAACTTAGGGATGGGAGGATGTTAGCCCCCTAATTTGCTCTCTTTTTACTACTTTTCCCTTCTTAAATTATAACCATTTACCCCTATTTCACCTCCTTTATGCACCCTCATCCTGCACCAGTCCAAGCATGGTGACATATTTTGCACAAACCTTTATTCTTCATATTTTTTGTTGACACCTAATCCTATGGATGGGTGTGCATATTTAATATTGTATATTAATTAATATTAGGAAATAAGGAAGGCCAAGATTCATTGGGAGATGAATCCCAATAGCCTCACCTTCATGTATAAATCCATGTGCATCCTTCAGCTAATACACATTCTGATTTTGAGGAGTTACCTCCTGGTTTGACATGGTATCAGAGCCAGCTCCACTATTGGCATTTCTGCCTGTGGTGTAACTCCCTCTCCTTTGCTCAGTCAAATTTTTATTAATGGTTTTCTGCTGCTCTTAATTGCTAGACTGTTATTCTGCATTTTTTTCCCCTATATAGCCCTGACATTTGAAGCTCCAGCTCCTGAAGACTGCAGGCTCCTCTGTCATTCTGCAAATTGTAGGCTCTGTCATTCTACAAGATTCCATTTCAAAAAAAAAATTGTAACAGCCTTTTGGGCCTCCTCCATTCTCCATTCTCCATCATCCTCCATTCTCCATCAACTCACCTCCCTCTCCCTCACTACTCTGCGCCCTCTCCCTCAACTCTGCGCCCTCTCGCTCCCTACTCTGTGCCTTATCTTCCCCACTCCCTGCTCACAATGCCCTGGTGTATACGCTCCATTCAATACACATTCACAATGACTCGCTCCCTCCTTTGTATACATCGATGCACATATTCCAGCATTCATATACCTCCATAGGCGCCTCTCCACACAATACAACCTTCTCATTCCAGCGATGTCACTACACAACGCTTCCCATTCCACGCACAGTCAATACCGACCCTCCATTCGTTTAAAACCTGCGTTTAAAACCGCCCTTTCACATATACGCTGTCTATTGAAATAAAGGCTGTCTATTTCATACATTGTCTATTTTAGCTAAAAAGGTTGTCAATTTCATACGCTGGCTATTTCATATTTAAACGATGTCTATTCCATATACCTCCGCTCCAGCATTTTATCCGCCTGTCATATACACCGGCATATACCGCCCTCGACACAGTCTCCACCTGCGTTTATAATATGCCTCGACTATCCCACTAAGCTGGTTCAGTTTGTAATATCTCCGCCTATCATATACTGCCTTCAACACAGTCCGCACGCTTTATAACATTCACGCTTCCTCCTGTCCATGTAACGCGCTGTCATTCCACTGTCATACGTTGTCCATACAGCATTCCATATATATATATATATATCCGCAGTTGTATATCGACTCCATTTTATATCCAACGTTGTCTGTCCATATATATAAAACGCTATCCACTGTATGTTAATACTTTGTTGGCCCTCCCATATAGCCAATCCGTCATATGGCAGTCGCGTATTATATTCAATACCACCCACAACATTCTATTTGTAATACCATTCCACTTCCATACAATAGCACGCCCTTTATCCTCACTGCTTTCCATAATACCGTTCCATTTAATAATGTCCATTCCGCCTTTATAATACCGCCACCTCCACCATATTCTCATACAAAAAAAATTTTCCAAACAAAAAAATACATATATTTTTTTGGTGCAGAATTCAATGTTTTTTAGCAAGAGCTTGTGTTTTTTTAAATTCAGTCTTTTAGCAAAAAGATTTTCTGTCCTTTTAAACTGAGTACATTTTCCAGCAAATATTTTTTTTGTTTTCTCTCCTTAAAGAGAAATTATCCAGCAAATTTTTTTCTCTCCTCCTTCAAAAGAAGATGATAGTCCCTTCATCTTCTAAAGAGGCTGCCTACTTGGCACAGAGAGAAAAGAGACATGCTTCAGGTCCATCCAAAGGAAGAGAAGATATAATACGAAGAAGAAACTTCAGAGAAAAGGGGGGCAGACAATCTAAAGCTCGGCAACAAACAAATCAAGACAGAGGTAAAATTGATGACAAAGGTAAACCAGCTGAATCAGCTCATTCTGTTCTAGCACATTGTAACAATGGAGTAACTGAAAACCTATTTGATGTTTCATTTACTTCATGGAGAGATGATTGGTTGCTAGATTCAGGAGCAACATGTCACATGACATTTAGAAAATATTTTTTGAAGAATTCACTGACAAAGTTGATGGAGCAGTATATTTCGCAGATAAATCCAAACTCAAGCCATCAGGGCTTGGCACAGTCAGGCTTAAACTGCCTGGTCTTCCTGATCATATCCTACATGAGGTTCTATACCTCCCGGAGTTGAAGAGAAACTTGCTGTCCCTGGTTGAAATCCGGCAGCAAGGACACTCAGTTCACTTGTTTGATGGCAAGGCAGAGGTCAGATCAGCATCAAATCACTCACTTGTCATGGAGGGAATAGAAGAAGGGAGACTCTTGACGCTAAAAGGTTCATCTGCTCATGCTCAAAACTTTGCATTCAGTTCATATCATGATGAAGGTACATTTCCATCAAGTCTTTTATGGCATGCTAGATTTGGACACTTAAATTATGACAGCCTTCGTTTGTTGAAGAAAAATGGTGTTGATGGATTGCCTACAATTCCTAGAAAACCTAAGGAATGTGATGCTTGTATTCTAGGAAAGCATAGCAAACAGCCATTTCATGATTCACACTCCAGAGCACATAGAAAACTTGAACTTGTTCATTCAGATTTATGTGGCCCTATGCCTATTGCTTCTACAAATGGAAACAAATACATGATGACATTTATTGATGACTACACTAGAATGTGTTGGATTTACTTATTGAAGAATAAGTCTGATGCTTTCCAAACTTTCAAGAATTTTCATGCATGGATTGAAAATGATGCACAAACACATATTGGCTCTGTACGTACTGATAATGGAAAAGAATACACTTCAAACGAATTTGAAAATTATCTTCGTCAACATGGAATCAAACATCAAACAACTGTGCCATATAATCCACAATAGAACGGTGTAGCTGAAAGAATGAACATAACTATTTTAAATATGGTCCGCTCCATGTTATTTTTCAAGAATGTAAAATTGATGTTTTGGGCTGATGCAGTTCTATGTGCTGTTTACATGAAGAATAGGTGTCCTTCAAGTTCAATTAGAAATAAAACTCCTTTTGAAATGTGGCATGGCCACATTCCTTCGGTAAAGCATTTCAGGGTCTTTGGGTCCACCTGTTATGCCTTGATACCCAAGGGTCAAAGAAACAAACTTGGTGCTAGAAGCAGAAAATGTATCTTCTTGGGGTACTCCAATACCTCCAAAGGATATCGTCTCTATGATGAAGCAAATAAGAAGTTTGTGATAGCAAGAGATGTCATATTTCTTGAATCTTCCAAGAGTGACAAGGTTGTTGAGCGGCAACTTGATCGCCTGGACAGATTCACACATGCAAAATCTTTCCAAGAATTTGATAATGTGATTCCACACCTTGAAGGGGGGATTCCGATATTGAATCAAACTGTGGAATCATATCCTGAAGCACTCTCTCCCCCACATGAAGAAACAACCACGAATGACACATTGGATGATGTGATTGACAGAATTGGGAGATTGAATCTTGAATCAATCCCAACTCAGTCAAGTGACCAGCCTGGGCCATCTCAGAAAGGTCCCCCCAAATGGCTGACAAAGACACTGGAGGATGTTCATCATGATGAGGTTGGAAAAACAGGAACAAGAAGTTCCACTCAAGAAATCGAAGGTGATGTAGATAATTCTGATTCCCCTGTTGATATGGATATTGCTTATAACTGTGAAATGAGTTTGTCTATAGATCATGAACCAACTTCCTTCAAAGAAGCCGCTTCTCATGATGAATGGAAAGAAGCGATGCAGAAGGAGTATGATGCCTTGATAAAGAATGGCACTTGGAAGCTGGTTGATCCGCCTTTGGGAACGAAACCAATTGGCTGCAAGTGGGTCTACAAGAACAAGTACAAAGAAGACGGCTCACTTGACAAGAACAAGGCCAGGCTTGTGGCAAAAGGATTCGCACAGAAGGAAGGAATTGATTATGAAGAAACGTTTGCTCCCACAGCAAAATGGACCACCATCCGGACTCTCTTTGCCTTAGCAGCTCAGAGTGGATGGAAAATTCATCAGATGGATGTAAAAACAACGTTCTTGAATGGAGATCTGAAGGAGAAAGTTTATATGTCCCAGCCAGAAGGATTTGTGATAAAAGGTCAAGAACACAAAGTTTGCAAACTTGTGAAATCCTTGTATGGCCTCAAGCAAGCACCACGAGCCTGGTATGAGAAGTTGACCGAGCATCTTCTGAAACTTGATTTCAAACATTTTGATCTTGATGATGCAACTTTGTTTGTTAAGAAAGTTGGAAAAACAGTTGTATATCTTGTGGTATATGTAGATGATCTTTTGATAACATGAAACAATGAGAGCTATATTGCATCCATGAAGAAAGAGTTGAAGAAAGGTTTTGAAATGAATGATTTGGGTCATGTTCATTACTATTTGGGTATTGAAGTAATTCAACATCCTAAATTCATATTTCTTTCTCAGAAGAAGTACATTGGAGATCTCTTGAACAAATTTGGCATGGATGACTGTAATCCCTTAAGCACTCCAATGGAACAAAAATTGAAGCTCACATCTATTGAAGGGAAGGAATTTGAGGATGCAACTAAGTATAGACAGCTTGTAGGATGTCTTATCTATCTGACCACCACTAGACCTGACATTTCATTTTCTATTGGAATCCTCTCAAGGTTCATGCAAAAACCTTGTGAAGGACATTGGTCTGCTGCAAAAAGAGTGCTAAGGTACTTGAAGGGGACTCAAGACTTTGGACTCAAATATACACAGGTAGGCGACTTCAGCTTGATCGGATACTCTGATTCAGACTTTGATGGCGACAAAGAAACAGGGGTGTCTACTACAAGTTACACCATGAGTCTTGGATCAGGAGCTGTCTCATGGAGATCACGCAAATAGTCAGTTCCAGCAGATTCCACGACCGAGGCAGAATATGTGGCAGCAGCTGAAGCAACAAAGGAAATTGTGTGGCTCCGGAAAATCCTGGAAGATTTGCAGATGAAATAGATGTATTCCACTCCACTCATGATCGACAACACTTCTGCAATAAAGTTGGCCAAGAACCCAAAGTTCCATGATCGAAAAAAGCACATCAATACAAAGTACCATCTCATTCGACATCATGTTCAGGCCAAAACCATCCATCTACATCATTGTTCCACAAATGAGCAAACTGCTGACATCTTCACCAAAGCACTTGGAAGAGAAAAGTTTGAAAAGTTCGGATCGATGCTTGGACTCACCAACATCCCTTCGGATTAAAGGGGGGAATGTTGACACCTAATCCTATGGATGGGTGTGCATATTTAATATTGTATATTAATTAATATTAGGAAATAAGGAAGGCCAAGAGTCATTGGGAGATTAATCCCAATAGCCTCACCTTCATGTATAAATCCATGTGCATCCTTCAACTAATACACATTCTGATTTTGAGGAGTTACCTCCTGGTTTGACATTTTTATTCAATTTAGCATTTATTAAATATTGATGCAAGCCTAGAGCTTGTAATACCCAGGATCTTCAAATAACCATGCATAAAAATGCATACTCAGCATTTATCCAAATCAAAACATCAGTCACTGGCAAATTCATCATTTTCCCATTTCAACGTGCGGAAGGTTTCCAATATATGTTCAAAATCATTCAATATTATCAATCTCGATCCATTCACTTTCTGGAAAAAACAATACTCAAATGCTTCCTAAACCATACCAATATTCACATGAGATTATATACATTATCCCAAAACTTCCATCATACTTTCATCAGAACTCATTCCCATTTCATAGGGCTGAAATCACAAAACATAACTTTGTACAAAAGTTCATTTCCAATTCCATGAGTATAGACTTTCATACCATCATTCAATAACAAACCCAAACTCTTTTTAAGATTGGATTCTATAAACAAATTCCATCAAACAAGTGTGCCCTTTGTTATCATTACACGTGTATCATTTGGTTTAAAACAAGCTTACATTGTTTTAACCCATCTTATTCCATCAATAAACCATTGTTCAAGAAATTTACCTCATGTGCTTACTGTTCAACTGCACCTTCAACGCTTATGATGTACAAGTCTGTATCATATAACATTCTTTTGATGAATTAACCCATTTGAGTTCTTGCAAGAATCTCTGAACCACGCCCTCAGGTTCTGAAATTCACCAGAAATCGAACCTTTTGATTCCACTGCACTCTGCATTTACTATTGTTGTAGATCGGTCCTGCTCATATCATTTTATAGTCGACTTCTTTTTTATTCCTCTGCACTAAAACTTAGCGCCACAATTTCGCTATATCTGCATACTCAATAAAACTTTCTTTGCATATCAATTCATTGATAAAAACTTCTACAGCATCATTTCAGAACCGGACACTATTGCCTTGCAATTAAATTATCACTGAATTTATGAATTTAGACTGTCAAAAAAATGTCTGTTCCACTACAAACATCGACGATCCCACTTACTATAATTCCGATTACAATTTTCTATCTCTCTGATTGGAGATCGTTGTAAATACCACTCTGTTCAAACGTGACATCACTTACCACCGTTCAGACACCAATTACCACCGTTTCGTTTATAAACTTTGACAGAGCCAGGATTTCATTGTCGATTTAACTCCTCACTCGTTGCGTGGTCAACATTCATACTGACCATTACATCTGCGCTTCAGCTCATTCAATATCAGTATTAACACAAAAACAAGGTTCGAATTTCATATTAACTTCAGCGTTTTATACCTGGTAACGAGTTAAGAATTTAAAACTCTATTAGAGCTATGAAATCGACCCAAACAAAAGCTTCAACACCGAGATTCGATTTTAATACAGCTGCTTCTACACTTCTAATGTATTATGCAATTCTTGCAACCAAAACAGCGTGTGATCTCCATTTAAATTCAATTTTATACAGCACACCTACAAACTCAGCGCTATATATATATCACATCAAATGCCAATGTAATACTTCCTCAATATACATCGAATTTTCCACAGCTATGCATTTGAATTGAAAAATCGAATTTCATGAGTGTTGTAAACGCTGTCACCAAGTTATTTCAAACCCGCGCCCTTTCAACTTCGAACAGAGATTTTAACATTCCACCATGCACGCATCGAATAGCAATTTATGCTATCGACCCTCAGGATTACACAAACTTGACATTGCAGACTTAGAAGGTATTAAAATACTGTTGCTCTCCGCTTTTCATTTTCTATTAATCGAATTCAGATCGATATAACAAAACCATTCATAAGCTCATGCATAGATAACAATTTCTATATTAAGATCAATCCTTTTAACTTGGTCACATAAATCGATCCCACCGTTTCTTTGATTGCAGGTTTCCTTTAGTCGAACTTTCCAATAATCAATTCCTCAACCATATATATATATTTAACCAGAAAATACTATAACTTTCGCAGCCAATCTCCAAATGTATATATATTTATAATCTGAAATCAAAACAAGATTACTTACAGACTTTGTTTGGCCTGATATTCCAGATTGATGGCCCTTACAATTTACCAAAGGCTCACTGCCTTGGTTGTTCCAAACCAGCTCTCTACTCCTCTCACTATTCTCAATGTATTTTTCTCTCAAAAAGCCCTCCTATTTATACAATTTTTAAAAAATCATTACATTAAATGCTCAATCCCTTAAAATCCTCGACAAACCCCTAAATCTCTCAACATCCCTGAAGGATAGGTTTTTATCCCTAAAATCCTTCAATTTATTAAATTTCCTCATATCCTTTTATTAATAAAAAGATATTTACATAAATCCTCACCTTCTCCTATTTAATTCAAATTAATTAATAAAATATTAAAAATCATCACACCCCATATTTACAAATTAATATTATCACACCCCATATTTACAAATGGAGAAAAAGGTCTTCATGCTCCTGCATCAGACTCCCCATGTAAGAAAATTTATGACCACCTGGTCATAAGTCTGGATATCTCCTCCTGGATCCCAAATTTTATTTTGTAATCTTTTCGTTCTTGTTGATTGCTTCACTGTTGTTGTCATCTGCTGTTGTCTTCCAGGTTTCCATATTTTGTGTTGTAGTGCTCCACCTGCTCTGCTCTTGCAATCCTTCACTGTCATTCTCTTGTTGTCGCTCCTTTTCTTTCTTTCGGCTGTCTTTCTCTAGGATGTTTTTATCATTAACTTTCTTATCAACTCAATTTCTCTGTCCAGTATGTCCTCTGTCTGCTGGTTGCTTCCATCTCTTGATTGCTGAACTGTCATTCTCGCTTGTTCTTTACTTGTTTTGTTTGCTTCTTTTTCACCCTTACTGCTGTTTTGCACCTTTTCTGCTGCTGCTACTATAAATGTCGCCTCACCTATTTCTCTAGCTGTCAATATGAATGTTGCGGCCTCCCAATCTTCCTTTCCCTCTGCAACATTCCTTTGCTTGTCACCTGCAATTTTATCTGCAATTTCTTCTTGATTATCATTTATGACAACTGCTTTGTCATCCTTCTTCAGCAATCTATCCTAGACATCCTTCAGTAGATGTTCTTCCTCTTCTTCTTTCATTTGACTATCCACCTGTGTCAAATATGTTCTAGCGTCTGCAACAACATCTTCAATCATAAGACAATCATTATAATAAAAAAAATAAGGCCTCTGTACCTCTTTTCCCTTTAGCAACACTTCAGTATGTTGCGTTGATTTCTCTTCTTCTGTCAGCATATCAGTATGCTGATCCAAACTCAAAGAACTCTTGAGACTGTCAGCTAGCCTCCACTTCTCATCAGCTATTTCAATGATGTCTTCCAGCATTTGTCCACTGTAGTGAACTGATTCTTTCCCAGCCTCTGCTTCAAAACGTTTAGCTTCTGGAAGGTACTCTTTCACATCTTTTTCAGCTTTAAAAGACTGTCTATCTTCTTCCAAACCTGCAATCACAC
The DNA here is from genome assembly GCA_034641835.2 of Pinus albicaulis. NCBI lineage: Eukaryota > Viridiplantae > Streptophyta > Pinopsida > Pinales > Pinaceae > Pinus > Pinus albicaulis. The sequence goes on from CM076576.1 coordinate 851,475,100, forward strand.
ACAAATCATCATTTTTAAAATCACAAGACCTTACGGTCTTGTTTGATGCTTCAGTCATCAAGTCTTCGGGCTGCTTTGAATCATTCATATGATTCAACTTCTCTAACTCTTCATCACTTTCAAAAAGTAATGGTCCACTCTCTGGGTAACATATCGAAACTTCAACATCTTCCTCAGCATCTTCCTTTTGCTGTAGCTCAATTATTTCGAGCTTCTCTATCCTCTGTCTGGCATCAATAACCTGTTCAAGTTCCCTTAGTTCCTTTATCAACTGCATATTTACCTGATGATTCCACTTCTCTTGTAGCCTCTGCCACTTCAGCTTTTTTCTCATGACATAACCATGCTTCTAGTCTTCCTCATTTCTTTGCAACATCTCCATTAACACCTCAAGCTGAACTGCTATCTCAGCCTTCTCCCTCTCATATTCCTATTTGCTTAACTGTCTCTGTATGCCAATTACCTTGGCATCCTTCTTCTTTTGTCCTCTACTGTGGTTTATTTCATAACCTCCGTTATGACTGTCACTAGTCATCATCCTTCCCATCTCTATGAGCCCCTTACTCACTTTACTACGAGTTGCATTAAAGCCTCTTCAGCAGCAAGTCCTGTCCTGCCGCCACTTACCTCACCAAGCTCTCCTCACTCAGTCTTTTGGCAAGCAATTGGTTCTCTCTCTGGAACCTCCTTTGAGCACTTCTCTTTGCTCTTCCTGGCTTCAACTCATCTGCCTGTTCACTACTGTCTTCCTTATCCAATGTCTATTGGATTTCCTCAAGGTTCTGCCACCTCTATGTTTTCACCTAGAAACTTTCACCAGCTTCCTTCATCTGTTAGCAATTGCCTTTTGGGAGTTGCAATAATACTGCAAAGACTACAATATTCAAATCCAAATAAAACCATAACATCTTACCTCCACGATCTCATCTGATCTTGTCCTTCCATTTACCTGTGCTTCAATCTCATCACTCCTGCAAATCTGTTCCAGCAAATCCTTATGCTTCCTCTGCAAAAATTCACTGTCAATCAGATTTTAAAATTTGATTCTCTCTTCCAATCTTCTGGCTTGATCTGGAAAACTTTAGCTGCACAATTCTTCACTCATTCAGCTGTATTCTGGTTGCTTGACTGTCAGATTAAAATCTGATCTCCCTTTCAGTCACCCATCACACATTCAAACACACTTTAGTTTTCAACAAAATCTTCTGTCTTCATTCAGAAAAACAAACATTCTTCATTTCACCAGAGCCAGGCTCTGATACCAAAAATGATGCAAGCCTAGAGCTTGCAATACCCAGGATCTTCAAATAACCATGCATAAAAATGCATACTCAACATTTATCCAAATCAAAACATCAGTCACTGGCAAATTCATCATTTTCCCATTTCAACGTGCGGAAGCTTTCCAATATATGTTCAAAATCATTCAATATTATCAATCTCGATCCATTCACTTTCTGGCAAAAACAATACTCAAATGCTTCCTAAACCATACCAATATTCACATGAGATTATATACATTATCCCAAAACTTCCATCATACTTTCATCAGAACTCATTCCCATTTCATAGGGCTGAAATCACAAAACATAACTTTGTACAAAAGTTCATTTCCAATTGTGCGAGTATAGACTATACCATCATTCAATTACCAACCCAAACTCTTTTAAGATTGGATTCTATAAACAAAATTCCATCAAACAAGTGCGCCTTGTATGAATTACACGTATCATTTGGTTTAAAACAAGCTTACATTGTTTTAACCCATCTTATTCCATCAATAAACCATTGTTCAAGAAATTTACCTCATGTGCTTACTGTTCAACTGCGCCTTCAATGCTTATGCTGTACAAGTCTGTATCATATAACATTCTTTTGATGAATTAACCCATTTGAGTTCTTGCAAGAATCTACGAACCACAGCCTCAAGTTCTGAAATTCACCAGAAATCGAACCTTTCGATTCCACTGCACTCTGCATTTACTATTGCTGTAGATCGGTCCTGCTCATATCATTTTATAGTCGACTTCTTTTTTCTTCCTCTGCACTAAAACTTAGCGCCACAATTTCGCTATATCTGCATACTCAATAAAACTTTCTTTGCATATCAATTCATCGATAAAAACTTCTACAACATCATTTCAGAACCGGACACTATTGCCTTGCAATTAAATTATCACTGAATTTATGAATTTAGACTGTCAAAAAAATGTTTGTTCCACTACAAACATCGACGATCCCACTTACTATAATTCCGATTAAAATTTTCTATCTCTCTGATTGGAGATCGCTGTAAATACCACTCTATTCAAACGTGACATCACTTACCACCGTTCAGACACCACTTACCACCGTTTCGTTTATAAACTTTGACAGAGCTAGGATTTCATTGTCGATTTAACTCCTCACTCGTTGCGTGGTCAAAATTCATACTGACCATTACATCTGCGCTTCAGCTCATTCAATATCAGTATTAACACAAAAACAAGGTTCGAATTTCATATTAACTTCAGCGTTTTATACCTGGTAACGAGTTAAGAATTTAAAACTATGTCAGAGCTATGAAATCGACCCAAACAGAAGCTTCAACACCCGGATTCGATTTTAATACAGTTGCTTCTACACTTCTAATGTATTATGCAATTCTTGCAACCAAAACAGCGTGTCATCTCCATTTAAATTCAATTTTATATAGCACACCTACAAACTCAGCGCTATATATATATCACATCACATGCCAATGTAATACTTACTCAATATACATCGAATTTTCCACAGCTATGCATTTGAATTGAAAAATCAAATTTCATGAGTGTTGTAAACGCAGTCACCAAGTTATTTCAAACCTGCGCCCTTTCAACTTCGAACAGAGATTTTAACATTCCACCATGCACGCATCGAATAGCAATTTATGCTATCGACCCTCAGGATTACACAAACTTGACATTGCAGACTTAGAAGGTATTAAAAGACTGTTGCTCTCCGCTTTTCATTTTCTATTAATCGAATTCAGATCGATATAACAAAACCATTCATAAGCTCATGCATAGATAACAATTTCTATATTAAGATCAATCCTTTTAACTTGGTCACATAAATCGATCCCACCATTTCTTTGATTGGTGGTGTTTCCTTTAGTCGAACTTTCCAATAATCAATTCCTCAACTACATATATACATTTAACTTATGTAGTAAATAACACATTTACAACTTTCGCACCAATCTCCAAATGTATATATATTTATAATCCGAAATCAAAACAAGATTAAGCGACAGACTTTGTTTGGCCTGATATTCCAGATTGATGGCCCTTACAATTTACCAAAGGCTCACTGCCTTGGTTGTTCCAAACCAGCTCTCTACTCCTCTCACTATTCTCAATGTATTTTTCTCTCAAAAAGCCCTCCTATTTATACAATTTTTAAAAAATCATTACATTAAATGCTCAATCCCTTAAAATCCTCAACAAACCCCTAAATCTCTCAACATTCCTAAAGGATAGGTTTTTATCCCTAAAATCCTTCAATTTAGTAAATTTCCTCATATCCTTTTATTAATAAAAAGATATTTACATAAATCCTCACCTTCTCCTATTTAATTCAAATTAATTAATAAAATATTAAAAATCATCACACCCCATATTTACAAATGGAGAAAAAGGTCTTGATGCTCCTGCATCAAATATTTATTACATGATTTCTTACTTTTAAATTATTCTTTGTAACTTATCTATATCTCCAATGTTGTTTGGTGGTTAAAATGATTATCATGATTGTTGATCCTAGTGCATGATCGGATCATGTACTGTTGCCAACATAGTAGATCCTCATGGCAGATCCGAACCCTCTCGATCACTGCCTTGACTCAAGTAGTTTCCACCACGAAAACACGTAATCCAAAGGCAGATAAAGATTAGATCCGCGAAGGGTGGAAGCTAAAGATTGGTTACGGCCAGTTTTGCAAAACCATCTTATTTTGAAGACCGAACAATCTAAATTCTGCATTTTGTTATGAAGCAGTTGAACGATCTGTTTCGGCCTTCAGCCAACAGATCTATGTAATATAATTTGTAAATAGGACTAGGGAGCGAAAAGTTTCAGAGAATAGAGAAGAACAGAGAGGCGATAGCAGGTTATTTTTTATCACCCGAATCCAGACTGAACATGCATTCACGCATGTATTTTCCTCAATGATCTAATAAAAAGGAATTTCGACTCAGTTTCATGAATCGTTTTTTTATGGTTTGGTTGATTAATTAAATTAAGTGTTGAGTAGTGTTTTCGCTTAAGAGGCAAACATGTTGGTTGGCTAGGGCCCAGCCAACCCATCACGTTTACCACATTCACTTCTTCTTGTAATTTATGTTTTATTGTCAAAGTGTGATTTAGCTTTTAGCGCATAAATTCATGTCTGTGTGAAAACAAATCCATTGCGTGAAGCAAATAGAATTTATTTTCCTGCAATTTACTTTTTTGCACTTGATTTCGGATTGGCTTTCTTCGCCTAGTCCAAGCAGGAGAAATCATCCTGCACCAGTGCACGTTGGTGTGACATTTCTTTTCTGCAATTTTGGTTGATTAGCTTTCCCCGCCTGGTCCAAGCAGGAGACATACACCTGCACCAACGCACGTTGGTGTGTTACAGCAAATCTTCATTTACTTTCCGCAACTTTCTCTCATTGAATGATTATGACAGGATAGATGTTTATGTTCCTTTATTTATGCACTTCATTAAATTCAGAAACATTTACTTTTTATATATGCAATCTGGTTTTACAGCAAAGTAGCACTTGCAACAATTAAACAATTATTTCAAGAATTAAAAGCCAAGTGCAGGAAGCTCTGATTTGGTGCAGGAACTAGCTTCTTGTCACAGGATCTGCATGCTCTGAACCTTGAACAGTTCGAGCCCTTGCATAAAGTAGAAAAACCTTCAGTAAAGACATAGTTTATACCTTCTACATAAAACTCTGATCCTGCACTAGTGCAGGCACTAGTGTAGGATAAATTAATGCAAGAAGGAAATCTCTAAGGAAGCAGATTTAAGGGCCCATCTAAAGAGACTACTAAAATTCCTCTGTTGAAGAGAAACACACTCTTAGTAGTTAACCTTGATCATCTATAGTGATTGCCTTTTTATCTTTGATCTCCTTTTCGCAAATGCATTCTTTCTCATTCCAGTCTTAGATTATTTTGATGACTCAAGTTATATTTTTCTCATCTTGATTTTATTCTGCAATATTTCCTTCAAAATAAAGTAGGGATTTATACCAGAAAGATTCACACCATCTCTGGCATTGCCTGTGATTCGTCTCTAAGTTTACGAATCGCCCGTGTTGACAATTAAGTGTTGAGGAGTTTGCTTAACTGTAATTCCTGCACCCAACAAATCTCTCATACAAGTTGAATATACCCCACTTATGATAAGGAGATGTAGTCCATGATGTAGGGATGTTGGAAACAAAACCATTATATTTTATAAAAAGAGACAATAATCGACACTAATAGAATTCCCCTATAATCCATGCAAACACAAGGAAAGTTATAGAATGAATTCCATAAAAATTCATCCACATACCTACAATAATTCCACTTAAAATTTGAATACAAGAAGGGTGTCACCGATCATCTGATAGACTACCTCAGTGACCCTGAAACGTGGCACCTGTTAGGGTCCTATAATAATAGGATTCATAATTTTGAATTGACTATGATTAGTCTTGTAATATGTACATACTTTGCTTTATGAAAATTTGTTTTCCCATATTAAGAAAATGTAAAGAGGGTGAAAGTCCTAAAAGAAAAATCAAAGGACTGAAAGAAAAAGATGAAAAATAATATAAAAAAATGAACCCCAACAATAAAAGAGAGATAAAAATACATCATGAAAGTGATGCAAATTCAAATGCCACTACTTTTTACTTTACTTTGCAAAAATAATATTGTGTGCAGCTTGTCAAAAATGTCATAATCCATGATATTCAAACAACTTAATCTTGAATTTTTCATGATTTAAATTTCAAGTTGATAAATAGAGAATAAAGATCTAGCCAAACTATTTAATATTGGCAGATCAATAGTTAGGTAGAGAATAATAATGAGCTCAATATTTTAATCTAAGCCATTGGAAGTAATAAGGTTAGAATTAGATAGTTTGTTGTTAAAAGAAAAATAAAAATGGTCAGCAAGCCGAAATGCACTCAAATAAATGAAGAAAAAATGCTAGGGTAGATGATGGGTAGGAAGTAGCAGATTTCACAAGACATGGATAGCAGAAATTGATCATTTCATATTACTAACTTCCTTCTAAATTCATTTGCCTTGTAAAATACTCCTTCCCCTTCATATTTACCTTTTCTCCATTACATCACTCACTTTTCCTTACAAAAATCCCTTTCCCTTAGTTAAAAATCATATTTACCTTTGGAAAAGAAAAAATCCCTTTAAAATTCAAAATATCCCCTAAAATACATTTATCCTAAGTATTTGTTTGAAATAATGTTGGGCCCCAATATGAAAATCCTACCCCGATATTAATCATACTTAGTGTATTTTACATTCCCACTGATAATACATTCTCAACATCATATTCATATTAACCCCTCATTTATATTAATCCCTTTCTTAAATATTAACTCCCGTATATACACCTTTACCTTGTATATATTAACTCTCCCTAATATAAAGTTTTGATCCCAATATATTAAACCATTGCATATATATTATTAATCCCTGCACATATATTCCTCGGTCCCTTTACATATCGCATAACTTAAAACCTGGGTCCCACGCTTATCAAATTCCTGACAGGTCCCTCCCATTCGCCCAATCGTCATATCAAGACCCATCAGATTCGACGACCAATAGCTCCTATCACACGCCCGAAAGCTCAATCTTTAACAAATCCAAGGCCTTGCGAAATAAGTGGTTTTCATGTCCCCGCTCCCTGCTACGTGGCAGCATTTGATTGTATCACATCCTTCGAAATAAGACCACCTACCAGCTTTTTCCAATGTGAAAAACCATAAGCCTGTTTTTTCCGCCTGTTATCAATACCACCATGTCATTTGAATTTAATCTCGCACATTAATTTTTAACCACTGATTGGTTAAAAAGTATAAAAGCCACCCTTTCAAACCTTTTCACCATTTCTGTTATCGTTTGTGCATACAGAGCTCTACCAACATATTCTCAAGCCAAATATTAATCTGTCGACCTATTATCAAGCCATTTTCAACCAGAATTCAAAAATCTTACTGCTAAAGACACTACAAAACCAATACAAAGCTTTATAAAGACCATTTAAGCCCCAAAACACCTCAACTGCTCTTAGAACCCCTTCTGCAAACTAAAAACTTCATTTTTTCCATCTATTCCTGAAATACTAAGGCCTTTACTTACAGTAAGAAAGTAACCAATAATTGAACCAGTTTAGGAGTTTCGTAGACCAAAAGAAATCACCTGTTGCTTCCCAAACCTTTTTTTGTAGACCCTAGTCATCATTTCATAGAATTCCCAAGGCCTAATATTATTCTTGATCATAGAGATTAATTATTTGATCAATTGAAGCATTGTAGACCAGAGGAAAAGCCACGGTTTCATCCCAAACCCTTCTGCAGACTACACAAATATTTCCACAGTATTTTAAGGGCCAGATCCTATTTCTTGAATCAAAGAGTAATCAATTGATTAAAATTAACAAAACAAATGGCTTCCCAAGGTATTGTAACAGTTAATCCACTACAACCTCCAGTTGCTGATGTGGAACATAATCACCTAGCAAACAAATACTTTAAAATTAGTGACCCTATCATTGATTTTAACTTCCTTGAGCTCCATTGCTAGAGCCATGATAAGTCAATTAACCAAGCTTATGAGGTTTTCCTTTAGGAGTCCAATTTTCCCAAGTATATTGTCCCACATACCTTCCATTTTCCATAGTTTATTAGACTATGCCAAACTTTTTATTTCCCTGACCAAAGAGCCATTGTAACCCCTGGTAAGGAAATCATATTCACCGTCACAGTTGAATCAATAAATTAGATGTTGCAAATTCAACCTAGGCTTGATGAAGTCCCACTATATATTGAGATCATTACTAAGTTATATTTGAATATGGACTTCCCCAAGAGGTTCCATATATTCTAAACATTCACTCCCTCATCAGCAGAAGCTCCCAAGACTAGCCCTCCTTATCCAGCAGCTATATTCTCTAAGAGAACCAGGCATATCATCACTATGTTGTCTTGTATTCTGGGTTATTTTACTGATGGGCATGTTGATGCTTCAATCTTAGGTTTCTTGTCTATTTTCACCCCTGGTTAGCCTCCTACTACTATATTCAAATTTTCCCAGTACCTCTCTGATATAATTGATGAACATCTTGTTAAAAACCCTGAAGAAGGTGTCTTCAAGTATTCATATGTTATGTTCCACATGTTTTTATACTTCCAATCTGAAATATTTTCTATCAACCTTTAGAAACTGGATGTTGAAGGTAACCCACAGTCAGTAATATTTTGGACTTCCTTAATCAGGAAATATTCAACAGATTTCACATATACAAACTTCGTTGACTCATTCATCCATCCACTTGTCAATATGTTGAACAAAAACAGTCAACCAAGAGGCAGTGATGATATAAAAAAGCTCCTGCAGTTATCATAACACATTAGGACAGGAGATTGGTACCTTTATCAGAACCACACAGAGATTAGGGTATATGTATCTAATATTTTTCCATATAAGCTCCCCAAATACCTCCCAATGAGGTTATCTGCACTTGAATATATCAGCCAGATCCTTAACTCTGATGGAATAAATTTATTATCAACCAAAAAGAATACACAGTTTAAGATAAAGAATCAGATTGGTACTTTTATTTGTAACAATAGAGATGCAAGTCAACAAGTAGAAAAAATATTTGTAGGAATTAAAGTTCAGTCAAAGTTTCCAATGGTATTATGATCCTTTAGGAGTTATAAGCAAGTTAAGAGTCAAATTTAAATCAACTCCTTATGTACATGAGTCTAAGCCATACATTGAGAAGTACTCCGATAAGTCTGAATGGTTGGAGAACACTTTGAAAGAGGTAGAGAAGAAAGGTGATGCTAGTTCCATCTTGTAGACTCCAGCCCCACAAGATAGGAACTCTAAGAGAGAAAGAGCAGAGGGATCATACTCAGCTTAGAAAACCACTGAAACAAAGTTCAAAATGATATAAAGGAAGAAGCCCAAATTAAATCCTATAGAAGAACAAGTTGAAGCTATTGAGATCATAGATACTGATAAAATGGGGAAAGACAATGCACCTCCTGCAATTTTTGAAGAAAGTCACCAACCTTTAACATCTAACACTCAGATTATTCAAAAGCAGCATAGTGTTGAAGTGTCTTCATCCAGTAAGCCAACATAAAAAGAGCAGGATATTATGTAGAAGCACAAGGAAATCCATATCAGGAATGATGCATTAAAGGCCGATACATATACCCAATACTGGAAGCAATCACCTAGTGACCACAGAAGGTTGCTTTCTGCATTTGACTAAAAGACTAGGAAGATGCAGATGAATTTCTTATAGCCCACAGTGAAGCATCCAAAATCATCAGCAGATTATAAAAATATATCATATGAAGTTCAGGCAAAAGATCTTCATCCTATAGACCAGATAGAATTTCACAAGCAAGCTGGTGAAATGTTGTATTCTACCATGAAAAACAAGGCCATGAGTGTACAAAAGCTGCAAAATACTCTAGAGAACATCAAAGGTTAGCTAAATATAGAAAAGGCATCCTCACAGGCTAAAGATAACACAATTAAATCTCTGGAAGATTTGGTTATTGAAGTAGGATATGATCCAAAAAATGTCAAAGTTGCAAATGAACTCATAAAGAAAAAGAATGCAGACATTGCTGCATTAAAGAAAAAACTCAAACTACCTCCTACTGAACAACCATGGGCCAAATAAGTATTATAGGATGCAAGCCAAAAATATGAGATGATGAACCTCATTCTTCAGTTAACTGCCCAATTGAAAGAAATGGAAAATGAGATGGATAAGTTAGTGCAGGAGAAAAAATCCAGCTCAGAAGCAATCCTTGTCACTGTTATTCCTACAGTCACTACAGTTGTTCCTTATACTATAGAAGAATCATTGGCCCCATCGGTTCCATTAGCTATAACACTTACTATTTCATAAACAACTACTTCAACAACAGAGTCATCTACAGTAGCACCACAACCTAATGATGAAGCAGGTAAAATAGTTAAAGCAATGAATGAAATTTCCATCGAGACTAATAAAATAAATAGAATTAAAAGAACAGCTAAAAATTCTAGAAGATCAGAAGAAACTAGTTCAGATCATGCACAAGAATGAAGTACACAAGACAAACAGATTGAATGAGAAATTGCAGAAGCTAGAGAAACAACTGACATTGAAAGAACCAATGGCACAAGCCAAGCAGCAACGGTGGGCTAATATCATTGAATCTGTCAATGATATTTGGCCATCCATTCAGGTTATTTATGAAGAGAAATATCTTATAAAATCAGCAAGTGAAGCCATCCAGAAAACAAAGGAGGAACTTGGTAAGAAGCTAGAAGAGGCTAATGAAATCATCAAGTTTCCTAATTCCAAAAATAAGCAAGAAATAGAGGAAATTGGAATTAGTGATGGGACAGAAACAATCCTAGAAGTTAGGAAGGTGATTTCTAAGAGAAACTTAATGGTCGAGTTGGAAGAAAAATTTCAAAACATGGAGCTTTCCATAACCAGATTCATGGTTAAGTTTGATATTCTGAGGCAGAAAGGCCTTCCAAATCCTCTAGTTATCAATGGAAAGTTGATGAAACAAGAAGATTATGATAAGAAAATCAAAGAAGTGGTAAAGGAACAAGCCAAGAATTCAGCCATGCAAGGCATTCCAACAGGAAAAGTACTCCTTAAGAGCTTTGAGAACCTTTTTTACCTACAACATGAGGTAAAACATTTATTCATCAACAAACCTACATTTTCAAAATACACAGAAGTAGATGAAATCTTCAAATGGATGGTGAAAATAAAGTTACCAGATGCAGAAGATTGGGAGAACTTGACTGATTTACTGTGAAAGATAAAGGTAAAACAGGGCAGTCAAAATGAAGATAGAGTTGGCACTTTAAAGTGAAAAACAACAATCACCATAAAGAGTATCAGAGTTAAAGTGTATTAGATGAAAGACAGGTTGAAAGTCAAAACAGAAATGACAAAGCAGAGTTAAATACTACCAACATAAAGGACACTCAAACAACCTAAGAATTCAACCTTCGTTGAGCAATAGTAAGAGACAAATCAACAAAATATCAAAGATAACAAACAACAAAATCAATAAAAGCAGGGACAACTTGCATTAGTTAGATAGTTGTCTCTATCTTCTTGCATGAAGATATTTATTTTTCCTTGAATAATTCCTAAGGAAATTTAGGATATTTTGTAAGAGATTTTGTATAAATACTTCACAATTTGAAGTATTGTGGATGGACTGTGGATTGATAAACATTTCTATAGATGTATTGATATAAACCAGAGGGTTCTTTGTACCATTTTCAAGTCAGAAGACTAGCTTGAGAAATAAAGTCATTATATTACAGGATTCATGTGTTGGGCCACTTCAGTGAAGTACTCTCAATTGTTCTTTGTTACTATCTGAAGTTTTTCACATACTTGCATGTTTTCTAAATCTAAATATATTACAGGAATATTATTGTAGAACTTGTTTAAAAACACTATGTCTTGAACTGTTATTTCATTTTCATGTTTTCTATTGATATCCAGATTAGGGAATTATTAATTGATCCCTAGTTTAGATTGACCTCTGTAATTTCCCTCATTATCTAGCTCTGAGAACCCTTAATTGCTTTCTCATCCCGATTGAAACCATTCAATCATCCATCCTAAAGATCTCAATCAGCTCAGCTACCTTGCCCTGTGAACACTTCCTTTAGACCTTGATCCTGCTTCTGTTGCTTGATACATTGGCTCCATTAGCCCTAATGGTAAATAGACCTACATCTGTCCATTTGAATTAGTGATTCCACCACCAAACCAAATCAAAATCATAACCCAATCAATCTCACATAACTAGCCTAAAATCAACTAAAAAAAAAAAAAAAAAGTTAAATCATAAAGAGAGAGCCCTCTCTGAGCATTAGGAAGGCTATATCCTAAATCTTAGTTTGTGGTTATCTAATATTCTTTAAACCAAAAAGATTAACAACCTTGAGAATTATTAGAGCGATAACAATGCCAACCAAAATTATTAATTCTTGTGGGAATTAGACCTCTCAGTGACCGCAATTATACAACGAGTTTGAATTCATGGCCACATACCACCTGTAGATCATAGGAAATAAAGTTATAAATCTTTACCTCTAGGATGTTCCCTTGTGATAAATTCTCCAACTTTTTCTTCATTCAAGAGAGTATGACATGTTATACATGAGACACAATATATTTTAGTGGCTGGGAACCTTGGTGTCAAATCATTCCTAATAACATTCCTAATAATATGTCAAATCATGCATCTCTGATGTCATTGTTAAATCCACCATCAATAATTAGGGGCTATACTCTCCTCTACTTCACCCAGAAAATCCCTCGGAGTTAATATCAATGGATGAAATGCTCATTTTTCCATCCTTTAAGTATGATAAAAATTATGTATTTCTAGGTGTCATTCAGTTCTCTAAGACGACCATTTTTGCACCGTTTAAGGAGTATCACAACTAAATCCATTTCTAAAATATTCCTTCAGTGTTTTTGGTTTTATTTTGGGATACATTCAAACATTATTTTAGATAAGGACAACAAGTTCCTCACTAGATTTTGGTTACCAAGTTGAAAATTCGACTTCATTTCATTCGCAATTAGATAGAAAAATAAAAGTGGTCCTGTTGTGACCAGCAACAACCCCCCTTTTTATTTAATATTAGTAATAATACTAAATAAATGGGGACCCTTAGTTAAAAAATCCAAAAAAATCAATTAGGATTTGTTTTCCTTTTCAAATAAAACTTTCTATCATAAAATTAGAGAAATCCCTTAGAAAGAACCTTAAGAAACACTTAAGTTTATGATAGATTACAATAAAATTGTTCTTTAAACAAAATAGTGCATCCATCGCAAAATGGTAGATATCTTTTGTAAAACTGAAATTGTGATTTTGCGATTTTGCGATAACGCGATCCCAAAAATCCTATACAATAACATATTGATCGCAGATCGCATATCGCAGAAAAAATAAATGTTAAACGAATACTTTTTGCGCTATTTACAATTTTGCGCTTTTGCGATATTTTCGATGTGCGCTTTTGCGCTATTTTGCAATTTGCGCTTTTGCGCTATTTGCAAAATTGCGATGGTTACGTTTTTCGATATTGCGATATTACGATATTGCGCAGATCGCAATGTCGCATATTCATAAAAGCGCGTTGTTCAAAGAAAATCTTCCCATATATCAATATCTGTTATGCGCTTTAATGATTGGATTAAATGAATGGATCGTCAATTAATGGTAAATGAGATTTTGTTTTGATTGAAAGTCGTTTCATGTTATAATAATATATTTCATCCGCCTTCACATTTAAAACTATCTCATCACCTTTCTTATGCCATTACTCTCATTTAACTCGTAAAACGCAGGCACGAAGGACCAAACGTCTATACAAAGCGTTCACAGAACATTATGGGTAAGAAAGAGAAGAACTCGAATTCTGAAAACAGAGAAATGGCTTCACTGTATGCAGACACCGCTTGCAATAAGGATGTCGGTATAACCACATGGGAAGGAATGTATAATTTGCTGGAAGAAGAAAATCCTGTGGTGATGAAAGTTGCGGCTATAGCAGGTTCCAGTAATACGTCTGAGGCAACCCTTAAAGAACTGGCTTGTTCATTTCTGCATATAATAGCGGCAAGGTCGAGGATTCTTCCGTATACAGACATGGTGAAATGGGTGCTAGATAGCACCGATATTTCAGACAGGAAATTTAGAACTCCAACTCAAGAGCTAATCGGATCGTTCAATACGGAAGATTTGAGGCTGATCTATCAATTGCCGGAACCTCAGACAACTTATAATAAGCAATTCATGGAAGATTTTATCAGAGAACATGAAAATTTGTCAGAATGCACACAAGAGTGGACTAAAAGAGATGAATCGTAGAAGAAAAACAAACACGGTATCTACAGTACTAGTTCACTTACCTCTCCTTATTGTTTTGCTGCTGCCATGTTATGCAGGCTTTTTGGAAAGCCTGACATAAATATGATCTTGCCTGAATGGCTCCCTTTGTTGAATGTTGCCGTTAATTCTACAATTGTAGACTGGGCCAAAATCTTATCTGATAATTTGACCACTACTATTTTTCACTACCGGTCCAAACGAAATGTTTCTCAACGGATTTATCCTCCTTTTTATTTATCTGCTTATGTCATGGACGCTATCTGTTTTGTCTCTAAATTCCCTGTGATGGGTTGGAAATTGACTATCCACGATCTTTTTCTTATTCATGTGTACCATAAGGAACTATGGGAGTCTAAGTTTGTCCCCCATTTTTACCAAATTTTCCATGGTGTAATGCTGCCATTGTACAGAACATTGCATAATAATGATGCCCCAAGGTTATCCCCAGAAATAGAGGTCGACATTCTCCCCGTCGCGAGATGGTTTGGAGAAGAATTGTTCACTTATGTTAGGGTTTTTGGAAGTTCTTCTTCCCCCCATGTTTTACCCCTATATGTTCCAGATAGACTTGTAGCTCGGGAGATTGCTTATCAGAACTGTGGCCAAGGAGGTTTAACAAAGGAATTAAAAGAGAAGAAGAAAGGCATTTGGCCACAATTTCCCGTAAACTGTGGAACATTTTCACTATTTGATGTTGGTCACGCATTCAAAGAAGTAAGCAACATTACATGCTTACAGCTGTTCAAATTTTCAAGAAGGTTATTTGACCCAAATAATATTGTTAAGAATTTTACCAATGCAATCATAGTAAGGGAATTTTCCAGGGAACAGGATCTTTTTGATGATATGTTCCAAACAAGAGGTTCATTTAAAGAAGTTTTGAGTTCATCTCAAATGCAGTTATCTCCAGAGGAATTCCAGGAATTCAAAATTTACAGAGAGAGAAGACTAACTGCTATTCCTTTGGAAAATCTACGCTTGGAACCCGCAAGGGAACAAACTCCTAGTGTTAGTCTTAACGACGGTTCAAGTACACATAAATCTAAGTCAAAATCTGACAGAGATACTTCTGAACATTCCAATAAGTCTAATGAAAAGGAAGATAAAATTGAAGAATCAGTGAAAGATTCTGCGCAATCGAAAGAACTTCCTCAACAGCAAATTTTGACTTCTCAACAGACAAATCCTCCTCCTACCAATGTACAGCAACAGCCAGTCACCATTGAATTAGACAAAGAATGGGAAAGCTTTAACCAATTGATTAATGTA
Organism: Pinus albicaulis; assembly: GCA_034641835.2. Taxonomy (NCBI): domain Eukaryota; kingdom Viridiplantae; phylum Streptophyta; class Pinopsida; order Pinales; family Pinaceae; genus Pinus; species Pinus albicaulis. The sequence continues at coordinate 851,490,594 of CM076576.1, forward strand.
GAAGGACAGAATGTATAGACCCCTGTACAAAAAACCAAAGTTTTGAGCACAGGAATAAGTAGCACAGCCACAGTAACTAAGCACATACCTATCACACCCTCCTCTGAAATTGTACTTAATGTAGAGGACATTCCTCCTCTAGATGTATTCTACAGCCCAAAATACAAAGCAATAGTGAAGAAACAAAGAAAAAAGAGAAAGTTAGAAGGTGCAATTTCTACTGAAGTAGAACAACTAGATGTCTTGTGGAAGGATCCTTCCATAGAGCCTACTGAGAATCTTGCTAAGTTATCTCAAATGATAGGGGCTTATGCTTATGCAACTATTGATAAAGCATTCGAGATACAACTCTTATTAAATGAAAAAGAAGAACAAATAAAAGTTCTACAACAATAATTGCAACAGGTACAGGCCAATAATGAAGCACAATTGAAACTTGAAGAGTTACAACAACAACTTCAAGAAATGCAAATAGAACATCAAAAAAGCTTGGCTGATAAAGAAAAACAAACACAGATTATCCAAGATCAGCACAAAGATGATCCTAAGCTTCCTGAGTTTATTTCAGAAATTATCTCTTTAAACAATCAACTACTGCAACAAGAAGAAGTGTTATGCCAAAAGATCTTGCAATGGAATTCTTTTTGACAAGAGAGTGATAAAATCACAAATCATGTCGTAGATTTATGAAATTATTATGATTTAATCAATGAAAAGATCAATGATTATTTGGTATGGCAGAAAACAAAAGAAGGAAGAAAACCTGGTGCACCAATTATTAATGAAAACCATAAAGAAATACTTTTCAATAACTGGGATGCAGAAATTAGAAGGGCAGAGAAGGTAGCAGAGGAGGCGGCTACTGCAGCAAACACTCTTACTGATTGTGTAAATGATAATTTGCACAAAGCTAATTTGATTTCAGAAACTGTTCTGGGATATCTCCCAGAGGCACATCAACTTCAAACAGAATGAGGCGAAAGGTAGAAGAAAGAGCAAAATCAATCCAAGGGCTGACAAGATTAAACTGGGACTCTTACTGGACATACTTAGTGAAGCCACACAGTCAGCACAGTGCGCTTAATTGTATCATCAATTCTACTGAGAAGATTGCACCTACACTTGCGGACTCTGTCTTTTCAGGACAGTTGAATTCTGAAGTCGTTCAACCACATCTTCTCAAAACTATGCTAGATGCCTGCAAGTTTAAAGATCAAGTTCATAAATAGTTAGTTAATAGTCTTTATTTTTAGATTTAGTTTTAATTTTACTATATTTTTGCCTAGGAAAAGGACGGTCATTAAACCGAATCCTTAATTTTTTGTAATAGACTATTTTTAGATTTAGCTAAGTAGTATTTAAACCCTTCTCATGCTTTTAAAGAAGGGTCCTGGATTTTAATATTTTTGACTTGGAGATTACATTTCTGTACTCCACTGATTTATATATATTTTTAAAAGGATCACATCTGGTGATTTTATGCGGAATTATCTTTAAAGTGTTGCATTTCTGTACCTTGGATTTGATTTTGCATTAGAATTATTGGATTAGAGTATCAGATTTCATTTGAAAGTCTTCAAGATGAATAAGGTATTTCTATCTGTTCACTGTTGATTTCCTTTGTCTTATGATATTCACTTTAAAATTTTCTATCATTTACAGATATTTGTTTTCATAATGTTTCTTTATATATATCATTTTTTAGTATAATTGAAATGTTATCTTTTATAAGTATATGTAGATGATATATTATGATGAATGAAATATGTTAATACAACTCTGTTTAATTTCTTAAACAGAGTTATCTTTATTTGTTTCTGCACATTTCAATTTAAATGATAATACATTTTTATGGTTATTGTTAAATTGGAATAATTTGAAGTTCTATTCACATATGATTGCCCGGGTTAGTGTTAGAATTTCTTTATCAATATTTAGTTTAAATTAGATAGTTTTATTTTAGTCAATTTAGTCCCACTTTCACTCATCCAAATCAACCCATCACCAACCCATTAGTTATAAGGAAACTGGTCCTTTAAATCCAGTCAGAGCCACCATACCAAACGGAAAAGGAGCTTTCCTAAGGTCCTGACCGGGTGGTTTTCCCCAATGTTTGAAGCAGATATTTTCTAAGCTTCAACATTTTTGGCGGTAGAAAGAGGGCCTGAGCTATAAATGGCAAGTAAATCTTTACCCACAAACCATTCTGAGAGAAAAACACCCTCATCAACTTCTTCAATTTCTTCTAAAATACAAAATCCTATAGAAGGAATTGAGAAGAATATTCATACACCCACTACCAAAATCTCAAAACATTCAGACAATCAAAATCTTGAGTCTCCTAAAGTTCAAGATTTAATCCATAAATTGAAAGGATTCTCATTATCTCTAGATGAGTCTGAAATATCTGAAGGTAGTGTAACTGCAAAATTTGTTTCTTCAAAACCTCTTACTAGGCTTCAAAGTGAAAAACTTGGTATTTCTCCGAAAGAATTCCCTTTACCTAGTAGAGTTAAGACAAGAAAAATTCAATCGGAATCAGTAAGTGATATAAGTTCTTCATCTCATATTCAATTACCTGTTTTCGAAATCCCAACTCAACAAAATACAGTTGATTCCAACAACTTCTATTCAAACACCACCAGCCTCTACTACTCCTCCAATAGTTGTTCCAATAATGGCTAGACCATGGGCTACTCCAGGGATTGTCAACATGCCTGCACCTTTACATGATTTACCTAACAATCCTGGAAAATGGCTTCCAAAGTTCAATCCAGATCTTAACATTCAAGATGAAGAACATATCAATAACTTTATGCTGGCTGTAAATTTGAATGGAGTCATACATGAAGATGTTGTAGTCAGACTATTCCCTTATACTCTTCAAGGGGCAGCAGGATCCTGGTACTTTTTGTTACCTTCAGGATCCATAACAAGTTGGGCCATTTTTGCAGATCATTTTTTAACCAAATTTGGAGATGACAGATCAATAGCTACTTTAATCAATGATCTCTCAAATTTGAAAGCAGAACCCAAGGAACCCATTAAAGATTTCAACGCTAGATTCAACAAACTCTTGAAAAAAATTCACACAGATTCAAGGCCTAGTGAACAAGTCAGAAGTGAATGGTACATAACTGCCTTACCCTCAAACATAGAAATTTTTGTAGATAGAGCTGCAAAACCTACATTAGCCGAGAATATGAAAGAGGCTATTGCAGTAGAAAAACGAATTATTTCTCTAGAAAAGAAAAATGCAATTGAGGAAAGGAAATCAAAGAAAGTTAGCTTCAAAGATGATTCAAAGAAAAAGGCCAAAGACCCATACGACATGGAAGGTTTACAGAAAGTTCTTAAAACCATGTCAAATGAAATGGTTGAAATTAAAAAACAAGTAGCTGAAACTTCTACCAAAAAACCATTCCAAAATTTCAGAAGAAACCAAGTTGAATCTAAACCTCCTAATGCAATCTCTAATGCAGAATCAGAAGAAGAGGAAGAAGAAGAAGATACATCTTTAGTATCAGATGAGGAAGATGAGAATGAAGAAATAGCTGAATTGCATGGAATGTAGGATTTTATTCTCCCTAATTCTGATAGTGAGGTAGAACAAGAAGCTATGCCTGTAAGTACTAGGAGTAAATCTACATCGGAGCCTGTAAAAACAGCTCCTAAAAAGAAAATTACAACTCCAAGTACCAAAGACAAATCCCCTGCAAATAAAGCTTCTCCATTACCTACTCAAAATCAACCATCTTCTTCTAATCCTCCTTCATCGACAATAAAGACTTTAGTGGTGTCAGATCCTATGGAGTATAACATTGTTGAAGACATGGAAAATATTAAAGCCAACATTTCCTTACATGAACTCAGCAAACTAAAACACCAGCAGAAGTTGCTATTGAAATAATTAAACGCTACACCAATTACTCCTTTACCAAGTGGTGTAGTTGCAAAAGCAGCCAAAGGAACTGGTAAGCCACCAGACAAGGTAGATGCTACTGATACAGTGCTCATTGGAGAAAAATCAAATTCTCAGACTCCTCCTTTTCTTTTAACTTATGAAATGTACAATAAGAATCTTCATAATTGTTTAATCGATTCTGGAGCATCCTCTAATATAATGCCTACTTCTATTTGTGCCAAATTGAATATTGAACCATAGAAATCTGCAGTTCATATTGTTCAATTGGATCGCTCTAAAGTTCAAGTTGTAGGAGAAATCAATTCAATTACTATCAGATTAGCTTTCGATCCTAGGATTGTCCAAAGAATTGATATTTTGATTGCAGATATTCTTGAATTTTATGGATTAATCTTAAGCAGGGACTGGTCTGCGAAACTTAATGGTTATATCTCAACTGATTATTCCAATATGTGGCTTCCCTATAAAGGGAAACCAAATCAAATCAAAGTTGAACGAGAAAAACATATGACGCACACTGTCACTGAATTTGAACAACCTAATGAGCCTGTGGCATTCAACAATAATATTCTTGGAGGTTATTCTGCTGAGTCATTTCTTGGAAACTTCAAAGCACCTCAATCACCTTTTTCTGTAAATACTTTTGTTTCTCAAATAGAAAATTTTTCACAATCTGATTCTTCCAGAATTGTAAATATTTCTGATGTAATTGTAGATAAGCCAATAGATAAATCATTATTTTGGTCGTTATATTTTGATGGATCAAAGTCTAGTGATGGAGCTGGAGCAGGGTGCATCTTAATTGATCCAGATGGAGAGAAAACCATGCTGTCATGTAGGTTAGAATTTGAGTGTATGAACAATACCGCAGAATATGAAGCCTTGATACAAGGACTTTATAAAGCTATAGGGTTAGACGTTAAATACTTGAAAGTCTTTGGTGATTCCGAAATTGTCATAAAACAAGTTAGGAATACTATTCATTGCCTTTCAGGACATCTTAAACATTATCAAACCCTAGTACAAGATCTTACCTCTCATTTTTTATTTTTCAATATTTCTCCTATTCCTAGGAATCAAAATACATCAGCTGACTTGTTAGCTAATGTTGCATCCAAACTCCTTCCAGCTGAAGATTGCAGTCCTGATAGGTTTTCTGTAGAATTGATTTTTCGCCCATCTGTCCCAGATAATGTCACAAATTGGAGAGTTTTCTATCATGATCAAGATATTTTAAATTTCATGACTTCAGAGAAATCATATGATGAGCAAATTATTGATGAGAATGATCATGATTTACAAATTGCTTCAAAAGGTAATGAAAATCCCATTCCAAAATCTGTTGTTAAATTAGAGGACTTATATGATATTAAAGACAGATTCAAGAAAGTCACTAATACTAAACTTCAAAGTTCCACTTTGAAGTTTGAATTAGTAAATCTTGGTTCTGATTCTAAACCTCAAAACGTTAATTTATGACTCAATTTAACACCAGAGGAAATGAATTCTTTCATTAAACTCTTGAACAAATATAAAAACGTTTTTGATTGTAATTATGATGATTTAAAAACATATGATACTTCGATTATTCAACACACAATTCCAATGCTTCCTGATATTAAACCTGTTCAACAAAAGTTAAGGAAGGTTCATCCAAATCTCGAAGAACAAATCAAATCAAAACTTAATAAACTCTTAAAAGCCAAAATCATTTTTCCTGTAAGGCACTCCAATTGGGTTTCCAATCTGGTACCTGTAAGGAAGAAAAATGGTGATATAAGAATCTGTATTGATTTCAGAAATTTAAACAAGGCATGTTTAAAAGACAATTTCCCATTGCCAACCATGGAACAGATACTTCAAAAGGTAGCTGGTTCTGAACTTATGTCCTTTCTTGATGGATTTTCAAGCTATAATCAAGTCTTAGTTCATCCAGATGACAGATTGAAAACAACTTTCAGAACAAAATGGGGAACTTATGCTTATCAAAAAATGCCTTTTGGTTTAATAAATGCAGGAGAAACTTTCCAAAGAGCCATGGACATAGCGTTTAAAGGTCTGATCAATAAGTCGGTTGTTGTTTATCTTGATGACATAACAGTATTTTCAAAAAAGAGAGCCAATCATCTACATGATTTAAAGCAAATATTTGAAAGATGTAGAAGGTTTGGTATTTCCTTAAATCCAAAGAAATCTTTCTTTGCTTTTGATGAAGGAAAACTCTTAGGATTTGTTGTGTCAAAAGATGGTATATATATTGATCCAGATAGAGTGAAAGAAATTTCTGATATTTCTTTACCTCATAACAAAAAATCCATGCAATCATTTCTTGGACAGATCAATTTTGTAAAAAGATTCATTCCTGATTTTTCTTTAAATGTTTTACCTATGCAAAATATGATCAAGAAGAATTCAGTATTAAAATGGGGGCATAAAGAGAAAGAAGCCTTTGAGGCAATCAAACAAGCGATCATTAATGCACCAGCATTGAATACCCCAGATTTTTCTAAAGATTTTATTTTGTATACTTTAGCCATCGAAACATCTTATGCAGTTGTTTTAACACAGCTCAATGATCAGAAAATTGAGGCACCAATTTCTTTCTTTAGCTCAAATCTGCAAGGAGCTGAGCTTAATTATTCCGATGTTGAAAAACAAGCCTTTGCTGTGTTTAAATCAATCAAACATTTTAGACCTTTTCTCTTGAAAACGCATACAAAAATCATTGTCTCATTCTCTGCAGTGAGGCAATTATTGATTCAAAAATAAGTAGGAGAAAAGAGAGCTAACTAGGTAACAACCTTGCAAGAATATGATATTGATATTAAACCAGCTAAGATTGTTAGAGGACAAGGTTTTTGCAGATTATTGGCAGGAGCTCATAACATACCAGAAAATCAAGATTCAAATCAAGATATTCAAGTAAGTCAGGTAAGTATTACAGATTCTGAATCTCAGTATGTTGATCTCATCTATTACTTGAAAAATGGGTATGCTCCTTCTAACCTCAGCTATAAGAGCAAACGTGCTTTAAGGTTAAAGGCTATTAAATATGAGATCATTGATAATGTGTTATTCAGAAAGAATTATGATTCAATCTTATTAAGATGTCTTGAAAAGACTGAAGCTGAAAAGGTTTTGCAGGAATTGCATGATGGACCAGTAGGAGGTCATTTTGGAGGTGATACCACAGCTCACAAAATAATTCGTGCTGGTTATTACTGGCCTACCCTTTTTAAAGATACACATGACTACGTAAGGAAGTGCAGAATTTGCCAAACTGCAAGTGGAAGACAAAGGAAACCAACTTTTCCTTTGCAACCAGTGAGTATTGAGCAACCATTTGAACAATGGGGGCTTGATATTATTGGTGAGATAGTACCTCATTCTTCCAAACAACACAAGTACATTCTTACTGCAACTGATTACTTTACAAAATGGGTAGAAGCAATCCCTTTGAAGGTAGCCAATTCTGATGCAATTATTGATTTCATAGATCAATTCATCATAACCAGGTTTGGTGTACCTAACGCTCTTGTCTTTGATAATGCATCTTACTTCTCTGGAAATAGTTTAATAGAATTTGCAGTCAAAAGAGGTTTTAAATTAAAATATTCAACAAATTATTATCCACAAGGTAATGGTTTGGCTGAATCCACTAACAAAAACCTTATCAAAATCATTAAAAGGACCGTTGATCAAAATCAAAAGAATTGGCATAAGTCTTTAATATTTGCATTATGGGCTGATCGTATCACTGAAAAAGCTTCAATAGGAACTTCACCTTTCAATTTAGTTTATGGAAAAGAAGTTGTGATACCATCAAATTTAACTCTTCCATCATTAGCCCTAGTGCAATTTATTGAAGAAAATCCTTGTTCATCCATTCAATTGAGATATGATCAAATCCTTAAACTAGAAGGAGATAGAGATAAAGAAAAAATTATTCATGAAAAAAATCAACAGCTTGTAAAATCTTATTTTGATGCAAGTTCTACCGGCTCAAAAATTTTGTCAATTGGTGATCTTGTTCTGAAATGGGATAAAACACACGAAGAAAAAGGTAAAAATACCAAGTTTCAGAAAATGTGGCTTGGACCATTTCAGATCATTGAAAAGATAGGCTCAAATACATTCATACTTCAAGATCTAACAGGTAAGAGAGAATCTCTTCTTGTAAATGGGCTTATCTTGAAGAAATTATTTTCATAAGGAGGTAACCCCTTCTTAAACTATATATATTCCTTTCTGCAAAGTTTTTTTTATTGTTTTTTGCAAATAAAGGTTGTTAATAAGTCTATAATTGACTATTTACTATTTAGGAAAATTTCTTAGGAAAAATATTATAAATATTTATTTTGTGTAAATAAATTTTTTTAAAGAGATGATCACAATTTTTGGATAGATTAAAATAAGATGTTAAACTTTGAACGATTATTTCAATCATTTGCATGATCTTTTGAAAACTTGAGGAGAATGTAAATCATTATAATTTTATTGAGCAGAGAAAGGTTATCTATAAAAGTAAAGATTTTTCTAAGTCTTGGTACTCAAGAAACTCTGAAAATTGTCATCCATTGATTCTTAAGGATAAAACTATTTCACCCCATCCATTTAAGTTGTGATTTTTTAGAACGTAATTCTAAGAAATTATATGAAAATTTAAGAGATAAGAGGTCTCATTATGAGCCGACTTACCATGTTCATAAGGAATAATAAAACTGACATTACCAATACTGCATACCAAAACAAGGTAATGACTTATAAATATAAGACAAGGGGTCTCATCACGAGCCAGCTTGTTCAGTTTAATTATAACTAGTGAATGGCATTGTTATTAACTGGCTACCAAACTAGAACAATGGCTCTTAAAAAATAAAAAATAAGTAAAAGACAAAAACATGAGATAATAGGTCTTATGAATTTATCTTTTAAAAAGTCATAATTTTAGTTGGATGGGACAATGAATGGTTAATGGTTTAAAGGTAACCCTGTCGAGACTATGAACGTTTGCTGGAAGCAGAGGCAATACCTATGGCAATAGAGTATATTATAAAACCAAAACTTGGAGAAATCCACTTACTTCATTATTAACACCAATCAAAGCTTGAGATAACCCAAAATGTTTTTATTCTTAAGGAATTAGAAAGAAATTGTGAATGATTTTTATTTCTTTTTCATAGTTAGATTTTATTTAAAAATATCCTAAGATAGTTTTCATTATCTTTAAAAATCTTTATTTACTAGAAATATAGTGTTCATTTTATTTTTTCAGAGATAACTGTTTCTTTCAGTGAATCGCCAATTGTTGTGACCAGCAACAACCCCCCTTTTTATTGAATATTAGTAATAATACTAAATAAATGGGGACCCTTAGTTAAAAAATCCAAAAAAATCAATTAGGATTTGTTTTCCTTTTCAAATAAAACTTTCTATCATAAACTTAGATAAATCCCTTAGAAAGAACCTTAAGAAACACTTAAGTTTATGATAGATTACAATAAAATAGTTCTTTAAACAAAATAGCGCATTCATCGCAAAATGGTAGATATCTTTTGTAAAACTGAAATTGCGATTTTGCGATTTTGCGATAACGCGATCCCAAAAAGCCTATACAATAACATATTGGTCGCAGATCGCATAGCGCAGAAAAAGAAATGTTAAACGAATACTTTTTGCGCTATTTACAATTTTGCGTTTTTGCGATATTTGCAATGTGCGCTTTTGCGCTATTTTGCAATTTTCACTTTTGCGCTATTTGCAAAATTGCGATGGTTACGTTTTGCAATATTGCGATATTGCGATGATCACAATGTCGCAAATTCATAAAAGCTGATTGTTCAAAGAAAATCTTCCCATATATCAATATCTGTTATGCGCTTTAAATGAATGGATTGTCAATTAATGGTAAATGAGATTTTGTTTTGATTGAAAGTCGTTTCATGTTATAATAATATATTTCATCTGCCTTTGCATTTAAAACTATCTCATCACCTTTCTTATGCCATTACTCTCATTTAACTCGTAAAACGTAGGCACGAAGGAACAAACGTCTATACAAAGCGTTCACAGAACATTATGGGTAAGATAGAGAAGAGCTCGAATTCTGAAAATAGAGAAATGGATTCACTGTATGCAGACACCACTTGCAATAAGGATGCTGGTATAACCACATGGGAAGGAATGTATAATTTGCTGGAAGAAGAAAATCCTGTGGTGATGAAAGTTGCGGCTACGGCAGGTTCCAGTAATACGTCTGAGGCAACCCTTAAAGAACTAGCTTGTTCATTTCTGCATAGAATAGCGGCAAGGCCGAGGATTCTTCCGTATACAGACATGGTGAAATGGGTGCTAGATAGCACCGATATTTCAGACAGGCAATTTAGAACTCCAACTCAAGAGCTAATCGGATCGTTCACTACGGAAGATTTGAGGTTGATGTATCAGTTGCCGGAACCTCAGGCAACTTATAATAAGCAATTCATGGAAGATTTTGCCAGAGAACATGCAAATTTGTTAGAATGCACACAAGAGTGGACCAAAAGAGATGAACCGTTGAAGAAAAACAAACACGGTATGTACAGTACTGGTTCACTGACCTTTCCTTATTGTTTTGCTGCTGCCATGTTATGTAGGCTTTTTGGAAAGCCTGACATAAATATGATCTTGCCTGAATCGCTCCCTTTGTTGAATGCTGCCGTTAATTCTACAATTGTAGACTGGGCCAAAATCTTATCTGATAATTTGACCACTGCTATTTTTCAGTACCGGTCCAAACGAAATGTTTCTCAGCAAATTTATCCCCATTTTTATTTTTCTGCTTATGTCATGGACACTATCTGTTTTGTCTCTAAATTCCCTGTGATGGGTTGACAATGGACTATCCACGATCCTTTGCCTATTCATGTGTACCATAAGGAACTATGGGAGTCTAATTTTGTCCCCCATTTTTACCAAATTTGCCATGGTGTAATGCTGCCATTGTACAGAACATTGCATAATAAGGATGCCCCAAGGTTATCCCCAGAAACAGAGGTCGACATTCTCCCCATCACGAGATGGTTTGGAGAATAATTGTTCACTTATGTTAGGGTTTTTGGAAGTTCTGCTTCCCCCCATTTTTTACCCCTATATGTTCCAGATAGACTTGTAGCTCGGGAGATTACTTATCAGACCTGTGGCCAAGGAGGTTTAACAAAGGAATTAAAAGAGAAGAAGAAAGGCATTTGGCCACAAATTCCCGTAAACTGTGGAACATTCTCACTGTTTGATGTTGGTCACGCATTCAAATAAGTAAGCAACATTACATGCTTACAGCTGTTCAAATTTTCAAGAAGGTTATTTGACCCAAATAATATTGTTAAGAATTTTACCAATGCAATCAGAGTAAGGGAATTTTCCGGGGAACAGGATCTTTTTGATGATATGTTCCAAACAAGAAGTTCATTTAAAGAATTTTTGAGTTCAGCTCAAATGCAGTTATCTCCAGAGGAATTCCAGGAATTCAAACTTTACAGAGAAAGAAGACTAACTGATATTCCTTTGGAAAATCTACGCTTGGAACCCGCAAGGGAACAAACTCCTAGTGTTAGTCTTAACGACAGTTCAAGTACTGATAAATCTAAGTCAAAATCTGACAGAGAGACTTCTGAACATTCCAAGACGTCTAATGAAAAGGAAGATAAAATTGAAGAATCAGTGAAAGATTCTGCGCAATCGAAAGAACTTCCTCAACAACAAATTTTGACTTCTCAACAGACAAATCCTCCTCCTACCAATGTACAGCAACAATCAGTCACCATTGAATTAGACAAATAATGGGAAAGTTTTAACCAATTGATTAATATAGAAGGACAGAATGTACAGACCCCTGTACAAACAACCAAAGTTTTGAGCACAGGAATAAGTAGCACAGCCACAGTAACTGAGCACATACCTATCACACCCTCCTCTGAAATTGTACTTAATGTAGAGGACATTCCTCCTCTAGATGTATTCTACAGCCCAAAATACAAAGCAATAGTGAAGAAACAAAGAAAAAAGAGAAAGTTAGAAGGTGCAATTTCTACTGAAGTAGAACAACTAGATGTCTTGTGGAAGGATCCTTCCATAGAGCCTACTGAGAATCTTGCTAAGTTATCTCAAATGATAGGGGCTTATGCTTATGCAACTATTGATAAAGCATTCGAGATACAACTCTTATTAAATGAAAAAGAAGAACAAATAAAAGTTCTACAACAATAATTGCAACAGGTACAGGCCAATAATGAAGCACAATTGAAACTTGAAGAGTTACAACAACAACTTCAAGAAATGAAAATAGGACATCAAAAAAGCTTGGCTGATAAAGAAAAACAAATACAAATTATCCAAGATCAGCACAAAGATGATCCTAAGCTTCCTGAGTTTATTTCAGGAACTATCTCTTTAAACAATCAACTACTGCAACAAGAAGAAGTGTTATGCCAAAAGATCTTGCAATGGAATTCTTTTTGACAAGAGAGTGATAAAATCACAAATCATGTCATAGATTTACGAAATTATTATGATTTAATCAATGAAAAGATCAATGATTATTTGGTATGGCAGAAAACAAAAGAAGGAAGAAAAGCTGGTGCACCAATTATTAATGAAAACCATAAAGAAATACTTTTCAATAACTGGGATGCAGAAATCAGAAGGGCAGAGAAGGCAGCAGAGGAGGCGGCTACTGCAGCAAACACTCTTACTAATTGCGTAAATGATAATTTGCACAAAGCTAATTTGATTTCAGAAACTGTTCTGGGATATCTCCCACAGGCACATCAACTTCAAATAGAATGGAGGCGAAAGGTAGAAGAAAGAGCAAAATTAATCCAAGGGCTGACAAGATTAAACTGGGACTCTTACTGGACATACTTAGTGAAGCCACACAGTCAGCACAGTGCGCTTAATTGTATCATCAATTCTACTGAGAAGATTGTGCCTACACTTGCGGACTCTGTCTTTTCAGGACAGTTGAATTCTGAAGTCGATCAACCACATCTTCTCAAAACTATGCTAGATGCATGCAAGTTTAAAGATCAAGTTCATAAATAGTTAGTTAATAGTCTTTATTTTTAGATTTAGTTTTAATTTTACTGTATTTTTGCCTAGGAAAAGGACGGTCATTAAACTGAATCCTTAATTTTTTGTAATAGACTATTTTTAGATTTAGCTAAGTAGTATTTAAACCCTTCTCATGCATTTAGAGAAGGGTCCTGGATTTTAATATTTTTGACTTGGAGATTACATTTCTGTACTCCACTGATTTATATATTTTTTTAAAAGGATCACATCTGGTGATTTTATGCGGAATTATATTTAAAGTGTTGCATTTCTGTACCTTGGATTTGATTTTGCATTAGAATTATTGGATTAGAGTATCAGATTTCATTTGAAAGTCTTCAAGATGAATAAGGTATTTCTATCTGTTCACTGTTGATTTCTTTTGTCTTATGATATTCACTTTAAAATTTTCTATCATTTACAGATATTTGTTTTCATAATGTTTCTTTATATATATCATTTTTTAGTATAATTGAAATGTTATCTTTTATAAGTATATGTAGATGATATATTATGATGAATGCAATATGTTAATACAACTCTGTTTAATTTCTTAAACAGAGTTATCTTTATTTGTTTCTGCACATTTCAATTTAAATGATAATACATTTTTATGGTTATTGTTAAATTGGAATAATTTGAAGTTGTATTCACATATGATTGCCTGGGTTAGTGTTAGAATTTCTTTATCAATATTTAGTTTAAATTAGATAGTTTTATTTCAGTCAATTTAGTCCCACTTTCACTCATCCAAATCAACCCATCACCAACCCATTAGTTATAAGGAAACTGGTCCTTTAAATCCAATCGGAGCCACCATACCAAACGGAAAAGGAGTTGTCCTAAGGTCCCGACCGGGTGGTTTTCCCCAATGTTTGAAGCAGAGATTTTCTAATCTTCAATAGGTCCATAGTTTGATTATGCATATATTGCACATGTACAACTCCAAGAATCCAGATGCATTGGATGAAAACCTTCCATATGTCCAGCATGGCTATAAGAGAACCCTCCATTTCTTTATTGGTTACATTCCTTTTTGGGTATACTTGAGGTTCCAATCATTAGCCCCAATTGACATACTTATTCCCTTTGCATCTTCACTGAAATATTCCTTGCATGCTCAAGTTGAGGAAGATATATTAACAAATTTTTTTGAATGAATCCAACACCTCCAAAGATAGGTTCGTGGTATCCTACAAAAGGCCAATGTCAAGTATAATGAAAGACCTAACTAGCACAAGGTTGTACACAAGTTTTAGGTTGATGATAAGGTGTTGTTGCAATAATAGAAAGAGTGCCTCACAAGCCCCTATAGGAATATTAGAACAATTTGATATAGGTGTTACACTATAGTCAAGTTTGTGGGTGAAAATGATCTTGAATTGAGTATTCCCACTTTCCATGGCTTTGATATAATATTTAATGTTGAGCTACTTCAACCATGTTTTTCAACTTTTGTCAGAAACCTTGGTGGAAAACAAGAAATTGGACCCCATATAACTCCATCTTTATTACATTGAAATTAATTATGTTGGAAAAAATACTGAGAGGAGGGGGGGAATCAATATTTCTAAATCACATAAATTATTCCTTTTCTTTTCTGAATTATGTACACAAATTTACTTAAGACAACTAGCGTATGCCCAGTAAAATTATGATTTAGATAAATCTTCAGTGGCTTGACTTATACTAGTGTATCATTGATTCATCAAACATTTAGTAAGAAATAAACATGTGTAGTAAGAATAGATTAAACCATCACACTTAAGAAACACATCTGAACGCTAAGATTTAAGGTGGAAACCCAATGTGGGAGAAAACCATCGATGATGTTGTCTCTATCTTGAATATTTATTATAAGGAAATCTTCTTACAATCTTGTACTGGTGCAGACTCATACCAGCATGTTGGGACCCACCTACAGAAGGCTTCAACCTTCACTCATTCACCAACACCCACTAGAAGGGAGCTCCAACCCCCTAGTCTAGTTTACCAACACCTACTAGAAGGGAGCTACAACCTCTGATCTCATTTACCAGCACCCACTAGAAGGGAGCCTCAACCCCTGATCTGGTCATAAGCTACTACTAGCAGGAAGCTTCGACTTCCTCACTGAAGACTCCAAACCTCAGCACCATCCCTGGACCATGTTTCATATATTTTCACACTAGATCCACTTGATTTAACGCATTACATCTTGTATACCACTTTTCATCACATAATCCTTATTGAACCCTTTAACATCATATAAGCCAAATATCTAAACTGAAACTGATTACTGTACCCAAAAGGTTCATCTAACCACTAAACCAAAAAGTCACCAATCACTTGAATACTGAACCAACCACTGAAGAAAATAGTCACTTAACCTATTGCAAACTTAATTCAAAGAGAACAGTGAGATCATTGTAACCAAAACACAGAATTGAATTCAGAATATTGCATCAACACACTGAATCAACTACAACCCTGATCATTCGTAAACTAAAAGGTATATGCTACTTAACTTAAGGAAACCTATATGTATACGTGCTTTTATGTATATTAACCTACATATAGATCACAATACACTGAGTTCTCAAACAATAACTTTGAATTAGTCACAAAATTGAACAGAGTCCTTTAGCTTATAGATCTCTGAACCCTCATAGAGTTAGCAGCATCAAGAATATTTTCAACCAATCAACATGCAATACACTTCAACTTGATCATTCAATCAGTTCTAACTCATAAATTATCACTCAACACAGATCAAAATGAATACATAATTGACGGACAACAGAGATACAACATCACTGATCAAACATATTCTTCAGCAAAACCCTGACTTGTGTATGTGCCTTCCATAAGGCTTTTCTGCATATGTAGGCACTTATCTAGAACCCAACTCGTGTATATATCTTAACATGATTCATGAATATATATGCAACTCTGCAGAATAAAACCCACATGTATACGCACTTTCCATGTGTCAAACGCGCGTACAGATATGCAACTAATTTATTACTGTGCAAAACTTTAGTACTTCAAACATACTTAGATCATAACCTTCACTGAAAAAAACACGTGCCAGACCACAAATATAAAAGACTCATAAACATATGATGCAAATACATAGTCATTTCAGGTTTAATGATCCCCATCCATCATTGTATTCATAGTTGCATCATTATTTCATATTTACTAATCAACTATAGCCCATACAATGAAAATAAACTTCAGATTGAATTATTCATTCATCACACTCACTCATGCACCCTTAGAAATTTGATGTTTTCCTCCTTATATATTTTGAGCCCTAGTCAATATCATGAGCCAAAACCACACTAGTGTCGATCGTAATCTTTGATGGAATCAAACATGATGAAATAACAATTACTACACTCAATATTTTGGGCTAATACCATGGTAAAGACCCTTGGTAGTAATAAAATAGTGTGGTAGCATGTACGCAAATTTTCTTCTTCAAACATGTGTGTGTACGTGCTTTTTCTTCACCGAACCTGCGTATACACTGCTTCACTTCATCAAACCTGCATATATTTCTCCGTATGCATGACTTCACTTCATCAAACCTGCCTATATTTCTTCAAAATTTACTTTCATAATTATTCTGACCTGAAACCTTTGTCCCATCATTCTTTCATTATGTTCCATCACTTTGTCACCTCTGAACTAATTTGTGCACTCTATTACAAGTGGGTTTCCATCAAGGATAACACATGCATCTTGATGCCAACAATCTCCACCTTTGGACTTGATGGAAACCATGTTGGCGTTTGATCACCATAACCTTCAGATACCTATTAGACACATCAATATAATAATTATTCAAACGCTAAGTTACTCTCCCCATTTGACATCAAGGGAAAAGGGCAGACCAATGTTGCAAGAAGGTTTTATCTTTCCTTGTAGATACAAGAGCTCTGTAGATATGATATGCACTATATTGACCAGACTCCCCCCGAGAACATGTTGAATCTTTAAAATAAAATAAAATGAAGTACATGAATATATAAGTCAACTAAGTATAACCTTTCCTATCACCAAGGACACATACATACATCAATCACCCAACCAAGTGGGGTTACATATTTGACTCAACCACCCAACCAAGTGGGATTACATATTTGATATGACCTCAAAAATTCCATACATGATTGAATATGAAAATCATTACATCATAGGTCCATACATGACCTTTACATCAAATGCTAGATATGATATTTATACCCAAGACCAAAAGACCTCAATAGAGAGAGAGATCAAAATAATGATAATCATCCAAAACCATCATATAATTAATAGGATCTACTTCATAAGTATATATCAGCAACAACATGAGTGAAAACATGCAACATCAACATCATAATATATTTCCATAGAGATCACCTATCAACTCAATCTCTTGACTTCATCAAATACAACTTTCCCTTTTCCCTTTGTAGAAACATATGTGGGAACCAAGTATATCATCATGAAATAAGATAGAACAATGAAGCATCATACATATAGCATGATTAAAACCATATACATGCATCAAAAACATATGTGAGAACCAATCAATAAGATAAGACAATGTATCCATGTCTCCAAGAATCATCCAACAGTTGTAGCATAAACAAATCACTAACCAAGTGTTCATGATCCTTGCAACAACATTATTTTCTTTCCCCAATATGCAAGAAGAACTATCATACCAGAACCACTTCATCAATATTAAATATGTATCAAACAATCATCCTTGTGATCTTTTATCACAAAGGTCTTCATGTTATATATTTATTCCATTTGCATAGGTCTTCATGTGGGAATCAAGCACAATAGGAATCATTCATAACAACAGTCATCAACAACCATATATGTGTGTTCTTTCCTCATATATGAGTCATTAGTCATGAATCAACTCCATTTGTGCAGATAGAGATAATATTCTACAAAATATGATTAGGGCTCATCCATAATCTCATCATAAGCAATCCATCTGTCATGAAAAAAGTATAACATCATTCGAACTACTACATGAGAATCACAAGTATTAAAGAATAAGTAAACATAATGACAACAATGCATCATTAGAAATAAGGTTAATGCTCCCCCTGAACCTGTGCTACTTGTTCACTATCAAGTCTGCCCATAAAAACTCATTCATCAAATCATCTACATAAATGAGATAATCATCAATGTGAAAATCATAAATCAATGCCATATCAAGATACTACATCAGACCAAGGAAATCAAATAATAACTGTCAAAATCATATCACAGTATATCCTTGAGTCTGTCCCACCATTTTTATGTCATATAAAAACATACGTGACTGTATGCAAAGGAACACACGTATATACGTGGCTTTAGTTCATGTAACCCGCGTATATAAAGTGAAATACTGAAATAGCTTCAGCTCCCCCTAAGCTTGTATAGTCTATACCTGTCTTTTTTTGTCACATCAGATGCACTGTCAAAAATATAAATAACCAACAAAGCCAACCATCATATATTGTAGTTACTGCTAACAATATTCTTTCAAGGACAATGGACTGCAATGGGCACTGTTTTCTTTCAGTATGAGTCTAAATCCTCATTATATCTGCGAAAGATCAGATCTTTAAACACATATAATTTATCAATGTTTTTTTATCCCCTTGCTATGACCTTTCCAATCTCTTCATCCATGACCTTGCATTTGGTTGATTTGAACACAATTACATTTCCTTTATCTGCCATTTGGCCTACACTCAATATGTTTTGTTTTAGGCCTTGAACTAATAAAGTGTCAGCTGCCTTTCTATTTTTTTAATTCTAGCTCTACCATTTCCGAAAACTTTTGTTGGAGCATCATTTGAAAGAATAACCTTACCATCTTATTTTTTCTTGAGATACTCCATCTTACTCTTATCACCAGTCATGTGATGAGAAAATCCGTTGTCGATGCACCTTTCATCCTCATTATTAAATGAAAAGAGAGCAATAACACATCTTGTATCTTATTATTTTTTCTTGTTAACAAGAAAATTGATGGATCCATATTTCTTCGGTCTTATGATATCATAAGTTTGTATTTTATGTTGTATTTGGTGATTCATTGATCTGTTCCTGCATTCTTTTTCTACATGCCCAAACTTGTTACAAGCATAACATCTTATGTGACCAGAAAAGGGAGCAGAGGAATCGTAATATGTTTCCCTTCTATTGCAACCAAGAGCTTTATGACTGAAAATGTTGCATGAAAAAAAATATGCCTTAAAGAAACATGGGTACCTGGGAGTTTATGGTCTTTTTGTATAGTGTCTATTGGTCTATGACCGAAACAATTTGCTTCTGCAATTGGCTACAACATGTCCATAATTATGACAATAAATCATTCAAAATTATCGATCAAAGTAGAGAATCGATTGATATTTATATAGATAGGAGTGAATGATTTCCTTTAGAATTCTTGATTGCTGGTTGACCTTTTATCTCTTTGAACACTTAAGGTTTTGCATTGATATCCTTTGAATCTTTTTCATTGTCTTGTGAACTAGATTCTCCTTTAACAGTTTGCTGAAAACCAAGACCAAATTTAATGGAAGGATACCTTTGACTACTAAGAATATTATCCAGAATATTATTACTATCTTGAAATCTCAATTTTTTATCCTTTTCTTTTAATTTACCTTTTAAAATGTTTACCTCAACCTCCAATTTTTTCCACTTCAACTTCATATCTTCTTCGACCCTTCGTCCTTCTTATACTTGCTCATTTAATTTTAGAATATTTTCTTTCTGCCCATTTTCTTGTTCTTCAAATGTTTGAATAAGGTATTCATTCCTCTTATTTGATTTTTCTAGATCTGATTTGAGAGAGATGATTTGTGCTTCAATTCCTTCATTGTGAGTAGTTACTTCATCATTCAGCCTTCGACACTGGTCTATTTGTTGTTTTTTCATCTGTTCAATTGAGTTTATTTCTTGTAACTAATTTTTAAATCTAGTAGTCACATCTTTGTAGATACATTATCTTTCATTAAATAGAATGTGTTGATATTCAACTTTATTTTTGAGTTAAAAAAATTATTCTTCTAGATCCATAACGTTACTTTCACTTTCATATTCACTCTATTAAATATTGCATGAACAAGGAAGTGGATTGTGAGAAAAAAATCAGTGCTTTTTTTATCTTCTTCATTTATTACTACACACATTTTATAAGTTGTATTATTCCTTTGAGAAGCCTTATTCTTTTTATTCCTTCTCATTGTGACGAATCTCCTTCAAGTGATCAAGATTCTTCTGAAGGACCTGCTCTGATACCAATTTTTGGAAAAAATACTGAGAGGGGGGAGGGGGGTGAACTAGTATTTAAAACTCGCAAAGATTATTCCTTTTCTTTTTTGAATTCTGTACGCAAATTCACTTAAGCCAACTAGCATATGCACACAACTATCATTAAGAAAAATAGCATATGCCCAATAAACTTATAATTTAGATAAAGATTCAGTAACTTGACTCAGACCAGTGTATCATTGATTCATCAAAAACTTAGTAGGCATTAAACATGTGCAGTAAGAACAGATTAAACCATGACACATATGAACACCAAGATTTAAGGTGGAAACCCAATGTGGGATAAAATCACCATTTTTGGCGTCTTTGTATTCAATATTTACTATAAATAAAATTTCATACAAGATTGTACTAGTGTAGACTCATACCAGTATGCATGCACCCACTTGTAAAAGGCTGCAACCTTCACTTGTTCTCCAACACCCACTGGAAGGGAGCCCCAACCCCCTAATATTGTTTACAAACACCTACTGGAAGGGAGCAATGATGCCCTTATCTTGTTTGGCAGCACCCACTGGAATGAAGCTTCAACTCCCTAATCTAATCACCATCTACTACAGGCAGGAAGCTTCAACTTCCTTAGTGAATTCCAACCCTCAGCACCATCCATGGACCACGTTTCATAAATTTTCACACTAGATCCAAATGATTTAATACATCACATATTGTAGACCAATTTTCATCACATAATCCTTGTTGAACCCTTTAACATCATATAAGACAAATATCTAAAGTGGAATTTATTACTATACCTGAAACATTCATCCAACCACTCAACCAAAAAATCACCAATCACTCGAATAGTGAACCAACCATTGAAGAAAAGAATCACTTAAGAAATTACAAACTTAATTCAAATAGAATAGTGAGATCACTGTAACCAGAAAAAAAAACTAAATTCAAAATACTACATCAACACACTGAATCAACTGTAATACTGATCATTCATACACCAAAATGTATATGCTACTTAACTTAAGGAAACCTGTGTAAATGCTTTTTTGTAGTTCAACCTATGTACAGATCTCAATATATTAAGTTCTAAAACATTAACTCTAAACCAATCACAAATTTTAACAGAGTCATTTAACTTACATATCTCTGAACCCTCATATAGTTGGCAACATCAAGAATATTTTCAACCAATCAAAATTCAACCAATTTCAACTTCATCATTCAATCAGTTCTACTTCATAAATTATCCCTCAACCCAAATCAATATGAAGACATCATTGACAGACAATAGAGAACAACAACATTGATCAAACGTGTTCTTCGTCAAAACCTGAACTTGCACACGCGCCATCCATAAGACTTTTTTGTGTATGTACACACTTATCGAGAACCCAACTCGCATAAAGATCTTAACATACTTCAGAATATATATGTGACTCTACAGAGCAAAACCTGTGTGTATATGTGCTTTCCATGAGTTGAACTCGCATACATATCTGCAACTAATTAATGATTATGCAACACTTCATAACTTCAGACATACTCATATCATAACCTCCATTGCAACAAACATGTGCCATAACATGGATCCAAAACAACTCATAAACATATCATGAAAATACATAGTCATTTAAGGTCTAATGATACTCATCCATCATTGTATTCACGACTGTATCATTATTTCAGATCTACCAATCAACTATATCCCATAACATGAAAATATACTTTAGATTGAATTATTCATTCATTACCCTAACTCATGTACCCTTAGCACTTTGATTTTCACCTCCTTATATATTTTGAGCCTTAGCCAATACCATGAGCCAAAGCCACACTAGTGTCAGTGATAATATTTGACGAGATCAAACGGGATCAAATAATTGTTACTACACTCAATATTGTGGGATAATACCATGGTAAGGACCCTTGGTATTAATAAAATAGTGGGCCAGCATGTACGCAACTTTACTTTCATACCCGTGTGTGTACACGACTTTGCTTCACCGAACCTACGTATACACTACTTCGCTTCATCAAACCTGCGTATATTTCTTCATATACGTCAACTTTTCTTCATCAAACCTGTGTATATTTCTTCAAACTTTACTTTCATAATTATTCTAACCGAAACCTTTGTCTCATCATTCTGTCATTTTTTTCCATCACTTTGTCACCTCTGAACTGATCTATGCACTCTATTACAAGTGTGTTGCAATCAAGGACAACAGATGCATCATAATGCAAATAACTACAATGGATGAGATCATGGAGAGTAAGACAAAGGATCCTCACCAACAACACATACAACTCTATTAGGTTTTCCAAGTGAGGCAACTTATTCACCATATAAAGTGGCTAACCAGAAGCTAAATTTAGTAGAAGTTACCCAATTTGACGAGGGGAATTGAGATAAAGTAGAAAATTTCTTCCTAAGTAGGGATGAATGATCTAGGTAGATATTGGTGGCCACCCACCTCTTCCAATGTCTTCACAATTCTCTATCTTTTTGGTAGTTTTTCTATGATTTATGGGTCATTTTGAGAAGTGAAAAATTCCAGCTATATGTAGAGAAGATACCACCTAATCAAAGCCATAATTAGGCCTCGCTGTGTTTTTTTTTTGGTAGTACTCACGGGTATGTACATCCAATTTTCTATACTAAACTAAACTAAAAAATGAAATAAAAATTAAGTTAAAAGTGAAAATATATGGCATAAATTAATAATTATCTAAGTATTATAAAAATAAACAAACTACCCAATTCCTTTAACCAATATTTATGGGGAAAAACTACCCAATTGTAGGCCTTTAATATATCTACAATTGTTTGAAGATAGTATTTTTCCTAACCAAAATGTGGGCTTAGTTAACCACTTACAAGTTTTTCTAAGATGAGAGAGCTTGAAAAATCTATTTTTATCGTATTTTTTAAGGTATTTGAATGTGATTCCAATCTAATAAGTGGAATGGATACTAATAAATTTATCTCAATTTAGATAAAAAAAATGTAGGTAATAACATGAATAACATATACAAGATAATAAATTCAAGAACTCACAAATAGTTTAAAAAGCTCAATAAGTTGAGAGACCATATACATATTTTTATTAAAGAAACAAAAAAAAGTACTCTAAAATTCATAAAAGGTATAAATTAATTAAATTCATCTTTTGTAGCAATATAAATGTAAGAATTAATATAAAAAAAATATCACATACACTCCTCTATTCACATATAAGTGATTCATCAAAAGCCTCTATATATTCAATTATTATGCATAAACTTTGACGAAACATGTTATTCTGATTGATTTCAATTATTATGCACAAACTTTGACGAAACATGTTATTTTGATTGATTACAATGATTTCAAACCTCTTCCTCATAAAAAATAGTTATATATGTTGGGTGTGTGTTATATTATTTCCACAGATAGCTCTAGGCAAGAAATGGGGGGTGGCAAGCACCCCTATGCTTGCGTGGGACGCATCAAGGGGGTCACAATGCCTCCGTGTCGAGGGGTTTGCAGGGAGAAGTAGCCCCCTTGCACGGCGTCCGAGGCAGCACCCCACGAAATTTTCTTTGGACCCTATATTAGGTGTGCGGACTTGCATGGTTTTGCACATATTTTTGGGGATGATGGTCTTCTACCCATGGTATTTTGTAGATCTGGACAAGGGAAATATAGTTATCTTCTAATCCATGGTTAATGGATCGAGGTTTATGAATGCTTCAGAACGTGTGTGTGTGTGTGTGTGTGTGTGTGTATGTTGTAACATTGAAAGGAATATAATGAAAAATCAAACTAGTATTCCTGATTTGGGATTGAGAAGAAAATATGTGTATATCTGTTTTAAGTTTTATGCTCTCACTATTGTTTATTTTATGTTTTTAAGAATTCATTTGTAGATATTTTTGTATAGGGTTAAAAACTACACTATATATAATAGATAATAGGAAAATAACAAGAAATATATTCTTCCTATTTTCCTCAAACCCATTTCTAAATAAACAATGTGATAAATGTTAAGAAGATTGTCTTGCAATTAAAACTAAAAAAGTGATATTTTCGTTTCACTACTTTCTCTACTCGAACTTCTCCTGTATTGTTGGGATTTTGTTCCTTTTATTTTTTCCATGAAAATTACTTTGTATCATTTTAAATCCACACCTATACACTAATAGACCCAAAAAATAAAAAATAGAAATAATAGTAAATGAAGATAAAAATAATAAAATGTAAAAGAAGAACATATCACACACCAACTTCCCTCTATTTGTTCGACCATTTTCACTATAAATTATACTAAAACAAATCTTCTGAAATGTTCTTCATGTTAAAATCATGATTATACTGAGAGGGGGGTGAATCATTGTAATAGATAATTTTAATCAATTTCACAATTAATCATAATTGTAAACATAATAGTGCATCGCCAAATATCATCATCACATCAATACAAAAAAACACTACATGTACATGGAAACCCTTGCAAGAGAAAACCACATTTTTTTTAACTTATTTAGTCTTTTGTTGCATCAATGCATAGGAACCAACCTGCTCGAGGAAAAAACCCCCAAAATAAATTTGTAAACACCAACTGTTGGAAACACCAACCCCCAAAATATATTTTCAAGCACCAACCTACTAGAGCCACCAACCCCCAAATATGTGCAAACATCAACTTATTGTATATTGCAACTTTATTGATACACCAACTTATGATATGTAAGCACCAATAAGTAGTAGTATTCAACCTAATTGAGGAGACAATCTATGAAATATGATGGACCACATTCCAAAATATTTCAAATTGGATCCATAAGCTCAACACAATAAACACCTCTTCTAAAATTTGACCACCTCAATGCAACTTTAACTATTTTTTCAAACATCATTAGTACATCTTTCTTCATTTCTGGTATACCTATTCATATGGCCCAAAATGTTTTGCTGAAAATGAGAAAAATAAAACTTCTGGTCCTTAAAAACTTGTCTTCGTGACTTTTCATGTCCCTTTTTAGATCAAAAGAAAATTCCAGCCATTTCCCATTTTATTAAAAACAAATTAGCCCTCAAACTAAACCATAAGACATTATAAAATTATTTGTTCTACAAAATACAAACTTTCAATCCGTTATCTACAAAATTCACCTTTTTAGTGCGTATTTGACAAAATTCGACAAAATGCACTTTAAACGAAAAATAAGAATTTCGGCCAGCCCAAGTGAACTCAAACATGTGACGTCCCATGCTGCAACGAGACTTAATACGAACTATGTTGTCATGTTCCTTGTTGAAACAATCCAAACAAAATCATTGTAATCACGACCAGGCCATAGTATGGCAATCACCAGAGAACAATATCATACCACATAATTCCAATCAAAATTCATAATGGATGGCCACATTAAAACATACTATTCCAATCAAACTTGGTAATGGAGAGCCATGTTAAACTGCACTACAATAGAGACTCGTGTCAAACCATACTACAATGGAGAGGCACATAAAACCACACTGCCATGGATACCCACGTCAAACTATACTGCAATGGAGACTCATGTAAAAAAATATTGCGACAAAGATCCACGTCATACCACATTGCCATAGAGACCCACGTTAGACAATACTACAAATGAGACCCGCTTCAACCTATACTTCAAACAAGACTGCTATGGAAACCCACGTCAAAACATACTACAATATACAGCAACATGAAACTACCCTACCACATAGACCCACATTAGGCCATAACGCAATGAAGACCCATGTCAAATCATACTTCAAGCCACACTACAATGAAGACCCAAGTAAAACCATACTATGCTAATCAACCAACACCAATCTAAACTTGCGACGAAGAGCCAAGTAAAACTGCACCAATGAAACCTTGTGGTGCATAGCCATGTTATTCAAATCTTACGATGAAGAGCCATGTCAAAGTACACCAATCAAGACTTGTGATGTAGAGCTCTGTGAATGAAACCCTGTGACAAAAATCCATGGAAAATGAAAACTACCATTCAAAAGTTAGGTCTGGCAACAAAGATCCATTTCAATATACCCTAATAAAACCTGGTGTTGATAGAGCCCCATCAAAGCACAACTTCCAATCAAAAGTGAGGGCTTGTAATAGAGATTCATGTCAACCTATGTCAATGAAACCTTGCAATCGAGAGCCATAAAAAACCATAGCAGATATTCCCAACCTCGAAATATTCAGATGTCCAATGTTGTAATTCCTTGTTCGAACCACGAAGGCACACCTTACGCATGTTACAAAACTCTATCCTGGACAAACTTACCTCCGTGCCATTAGATCATGTATTTATATGTATGCAGGGTTTATATGTATGCAGGGTTTATTTTCATGTAGGGTCGACCTCTAGAAACTTCAAATGACCACACTATGTAACTTCATCTTAAGGTTTTGTATTAAAACCTATGTTTACATCAACATGATGTCACCAATTCCACATTGCACTGTCTGAGTGGTGCCACATGTCCCCCGTATTTGACCCTATTGTCCATTCAAAAATTCCAATTAAGCATGCCATGTGGTACCTTTTCATTCTGCCATGTCATCATCATATTTCCTTGTCATCAGTTTTATATATGTCCATGTCATCAACCTTGAGCCAATCTCATGTTGTCATGTGTCACTATGTCATTACCTATGTGTCCACATCAAAGGGCCACAACAATAACCACCTACATTAGGGTCGAATTAGGATCTTGGCATCTTCCATGTGTTTTCATTTTGCCAGGTTGGAGAAAATACACATGGAAATCATGGGGATGTATTTTTCATTAAATTATGTTTAAGTCTACACCTAATCCACCATACATGATATCAACAGCCATCAAATCTTCCCTGAAGTGCATGGTTTTTAATCTTGTTAAACAATTCACATCTTCATGTGCCTAATGTTGCTGATCACGTACTCAATCATGGATCTACCTTGAACATGCATGAACTTTAGCAAGTTTGTATTTTTTGATCCTTTTTCCCAATGTCACTTTCAAACTAATTTACCTTATCATCCCAGAGGAGTGTGCATAAGTGTATATACCCTTGGAAATGTATCATAGAGAATTATCCAACCATACCATTTATATATTCATTTGATCATAATAACTTTTAAAAAAACTCAATAGTTTGAAGTTATAATTGGCATTAACTATGTGATCTTTCAATGTATCGTACTTCCCAAACAACATAGTTTTTTTGACATTAATCATATTACCTTGATTTCCATATACGATAACACTATACCAAAAAATATCATTTTTTTTGAGATATCTATTAACATCAATAACATTGGTTGTCATTAATAACACTATGTCCAATACTTCATACTCCTAGGTTTCCAATTGTTGAGCCTCAACAACCCCAATATTTTTTTTTGCAAAAATTAAGAGTCACACATTAAGTTTTTGAAAACATTTCCTTTTTCTTGTATTTGAGTTTGTATTTCTTGATTTTAAGAATTTATTTGATGGTGTTCCTTTCTTGGTTTATTGGTTGTTAATGCTTTATATCATCGATTGTTTTCCTTATATTTCATGAGAAAATGGCTTGGTGATGTGAGTGGACTAAATTCATTAGTGTAATTACATGACTGAAAGTCGAATCATTAAATGCACTTATGTTTTTAGTTGCATCACAAAAACTTGTTTGTTTGTCACATTAGCCTCACATTAATAATGACTATTGATTTTTGAGTTTGTTCAATAATTTACATGTTTTTTTATCCTTCACTTAAAGTGGTTTCATATCTCGTTTTGTTTGTGTAAAAGTGGGTTGTCAACACTTTTGAGTCCATTAGGCATTATTAGCCTCTTTAAAGTCATTTTCTTGGATTTTGTATGCACATATATATAGTGGTGTCCTGGTGAGGGGAATTTGGTGGCGATGGCATCAAGAAATTTTACCAGTCTTTGTCTACTAATAGAATTCGGTAGCTGGAAAGTGGTGACCTGGTGGCTGAAATTTGGTGGTGAAAATATTGAATACCAAAATACTAAATTCACATAATCTAGTGATCTAGTGGCTGTATCGATTTTCTACTAGACAAGGTAAAATATTTTTATTTTTTCATGGGTTCCTATTTCAATTTATTTCATTTGATTTTAACTTTATTTAATTAATTTGGATAATTTGGTAGTTGGAAAGTGGTGGCGTGGTGGCTGAAATTTGGTGGTGAACATACTGAATACCAAGATACTAAATTTGCATAATCTAGTGACCTAGTGGAAATATCGATTTAAATGATTTATATTTTTCCATGAGTTTGATTTTAAATTTAATTAGTGTAATTTGAATATATATGCAACACCAAAACAATTAATGCAATCTCCTCTCTTAACCTTGAGAATTCTTAAATTATACAAAATATTGTAATATTTCAAATACATTATAAACCCTTAAAAGTACTCACCCACATAGTATCCCACAGTGCATGTGGGATATTGATTTTAACATTTAAATCGATGACTAGGATTGATTTACAAGCTAAATCTATATTCATTAAGTGTTATTTTTGGGAGGATATATATATTTTTAAAATAATAAATAATAATAATAATAATAATAATAAAATAAAAATTTAAAAAATCAGAAATTTATTCAATGGAAATATATATTATGAATAATAATTTGGGAAAGTTGTTTTTTTTGTCAAATTGACACAGAACATGTCTTAAAAAAAAAAAAACTAAAAAGTATAGTGGATGACTTTAAATCATAGTAACATGGGTACCACTCGCACGTACCCCACGTTCCCATGCTTCTGGGAGTTTGGGAGCTAGTAGGAAACTTTCCAAAATCATCGGGAGCTTCAAAGGGTACTTTGGAGCTTTTCGGGAGATTCACTACAACAAATTTGACGTTTAAGGTACATATTTTGAGCAGATTTTCATGTTTCGGATACCTATTTCGAGCGGAGAAGGTACCCTTTGTTTATGTTATAAGTGATACATGATAGGTCAGGGGGCTGGATTGCATGGGCTATGTAAAGCGACAGAGATGTGGAGATGTAGAAAAGGTTTCAACAAAATATAAAAAATTTACAGTCATTCCTTGGCAGCTTATGTTGCAAATCTTGAAGTTCAACAATTGCAAATAAGTCTACTTTCTTGAAGTCTATCTTGAAGCTTTAATGATAAGATTCAACAAATTACAATGATGGTCAGAAGGAGAAATAATAACGTGTTAGTTAGTTTCATTTTATAAATTTTCAAACTTGAATTTCGAAATTGAATATAATATAATGTTGCATGAAATCACATAATAATCAAGCAATAATATCCTTTTTTGGATTTAGGAGTTTAGTGTGTTTCTTTGTTGTTAGCAAGGAATTTTATTGGCAAGTTGTTGATGGATTAATATTTTGATTTTTTCTGGTAGTGTTTCAAAGTTCAATCTTTTATATATTCCATTGCAAGATGGAATGCATGATGGAATTTAATTAGCAAGTTTTGGATGGAGATAAATAAATTATCTTATTTTTATTTTTAATAAATATTAAAGTTTGATATATTATATTATTGCTGCTCCAACTTGACGTTTCTTGTAAATTTTGGCAAAGCTTCTAGCCATAGCGGATACTAGTTCCCTCGTAACCGCCTACCAAAAACTCATACAACATACCTTTAAATTTGATTTTTTTTTTTTTTAACTTATTTAAACTCATACAACATAACTTTAAATTTGATTTTAAAAAAAAAAAATTAAACTTATTTACCATTAATTTTATTTTTGAATGTAGATGTCAAATCCGGACGGAATACAACATAACTTCAAGTATCTAGATTGTGATACAGATTAGATGTTCCTCCCCTCGAGGGGTTATATATGCAATCTAAAAATATATCCAACGTCTTTCCAATGGAATGGATGTTCACCAACTTTGAATATTCGTTGCATGAACTGTTTTTATGGATACATAATCGTCCTCGAATACTTTACAAAGGTATAACTACATATTGTTGGCCAGGGATAGGTTTATCGATGTGATACACGACAAACATACAAATCCTTGTATCTTTTGTTGTATTCCCACACCCTTTCTCCTAGGTTTTGTTTTATTTCTTTGTATCACCCAGCCGTGAAATGCTTAGCATGTTAAGCCTCGAGGAATTCGAGGAAGCTACTCTATATTTTAGTTTGTGTTTTTCTTATTTGTCATCAAGTTTATAAACCATGTGAGTGCACTTTTTGGCAAAGATCCTTTGAATTGCACCATCTATTTTTCTTATTTAGTTTTATCATTATGATGAAAAAAAAATTCACAAACAAAACAATGTCTTTAGATCCTCATCTTCCTCACAAATGGGGTTATGGTTCAATCTCATTATTTTCATTAGGGATCTTTGTGGTAAATTTAATTTGGTGGGGTTGTAAGTGGGGTGATTTCAATGCCTTAATTGAATGGTTGGCTAACAAAGATATTTTCTTGATTGGATCATGTTTTTTTCTATTTTATAATTGATTGCTTCTTTCTTAAAATAATCGATTATGGAAAAATTAATTTCTTAGAATAATAAACTATGGAAAATTAACTTCACATTCAACTACAACAACAATAGCCAAAAACAATGTGTCATAAGTTTAATTTCCTTTATGTATATTTTTTGTAAAATGATCTGATGACTCATCAACACTTTCCATAAAAAAAGATTTCTTCCATAGTTAATAAATTCAATAGGGGGGACTCGTTCATGAAATATCTTATGTGAAGGATTACATCATTGAATTCCTCATTCTTAATCGAAATTTGAATAATAATATTTATTTATATGGCAATTTGGTCATTTCGAGTTCCTTGTTTATATCCTTTGTACTAGTTTGGGTATGGTTCTCAGTTGATATCTAACCTTCGATTAAAAAATTATAGTATTTATGGATTTCTTATATTGAATACAGGAGACCAGCATATTGCAGGTATATAATCATTGACTTTTATATTGTAAACCTACCTTACTGGAGTTAGAATAAGCTATGCAATTCTTGTCGTTTCCAGATTTGTTGGGGATATGCTTCTCCACACTAGGTGTATTTTGACATCCCTAAAGGTGTATCATGCACTAAAAACTTCTATTTAAATCAATCGATGTAGAATTCTTTCATTAGACATCTCTTCTCTTTTCTTATAATGTTTATACCTCTCAATTGTTTGTTCATATTAGTTAATAGTTTATAATAATTTTTGTAGCATTGTGTTATTTTAAGAGACTCTTCATAGAGCATGGATTATTGAGTCTTTTTTTCAACTTCTCCTTTTCATACTAACTCCTTGAGTTTGGATGAAATTTTATATTGTTTGGAGTATAGCACAGATGATTACACCACCATTTCCATCTCCCACTTACTCTTGGTTAGAAACACATAGGGACATAAACATAATTATTATTGAGAATATTAGGTAGATACTTATATGACTACAAGAGGAACTTCAAAATTCATAAGAAAGATTGAAGTCAAGAAATGATCATCAGATTAAAGATAAGTCGGTAGTAATGGGATAAAGGCTATGGTTATAGTTGAATAAGGAGAGGCTACATGGTCCTATCAAGAAAATAAAATCTCTATGATATTGTTCCTTTGAGTTACTAGAAAAGGTGGGAGACAATGCCCACAGACTCAGTATACCACCATACCTACAAATTTTCTTTGTAGTGAATCTAAAAAATATGAAACTCCATGATCCTTCCATGATATATCGGGAAGAGGAGTGAGTCTTGTATTTTTTAGAGGATTTAACATTATATGCTCAGGTAGAGGTGATAGAGGATACAATTTTTCAGAAGAGGTCCTTCCAAGGGTAGCTTGAGGGATTTAATGATGTTTTTTAGGGTGCAAAAAATATTACTTGTGTTAGAGACTTTGGAATTATTCGACACTTAGATACCCTTTGAATGATGCAATAGAAACCTAAAATGGATTCTAGATGAAACATTTATGCCACATGGAAATTAACCTTTGTGTTTTTTCCCCCATTATTTGAGACGATGTCACATCAACCCCATTACTCATAGAAAATGGGTTATCCAAGTGATCATGATTAATAAGACTATAGATTCTATAAAATTCAATTTAAACTTGTATTGAAGCTTGAATGGGTTAAATTTAATCCCCAACTTGCTATCTGGGTATGTTATAATTGGGCCACTATGAGGAAAATGCATTTCATTCTATTCTAGAGCATTTTCTTCCATAGTATACTAGAGCATATGAGAGTGGAAAAAGAGAGGGAATAATAGAGAGTGTTTATTTTTCTATGGAAGCCCATGGGCCATAAATCTCTCTCCTTCGTATTTGACCTTCTAGCTGGGTTTTTTTCCAAAAAAGTTTCCCAATAAATATACATTAAATCTGTTATGGCGAATTTTCCAGTAGAATATTCATAATAGTTTACAAATATAAAACTAAAAGAAATATAACTAGCAATTGTACCGAATTTTTCAAAGGAAATGATGTAAGGGACAAATTCAATCGTGATATATATAATATCACTGAATATAAAAATTGGTAAACAAAATTTCATTAAAAGTTAGAATATAAAGAGAAATCACTTACATCATGTCAAATTTGCTAGAAATCTTCAAAGATGCTCTTTCAAGTTCAAATAACATATATTTTATAAAAAAAGGTGATCTTTTTCAATATTCAAATGTTTCCCTTGATGAAAATATTATAGTCTTTTAGCACTTTCTCTTAAGGTGATTGGATTTTCATTTTCTTGTCCTTGCTTAACTTCCGTTGGGAATTTGGACTCGTTTGCAATAGAGAAGGTTTATATTCGAACTCTTATGCTATCATCCACAAGATTTCCTTTATTCATCATGATAGTCTACAGGACTTGACTATGTGGTATTTTAAAATCTAATTATCAAAACCTTTATCTCATCAAAGTTTATTGGTAGACATGTGCAATAATAGAAATACTGGAAAATTCTTAGTTACTTCATGAGATAAGATAGACACTACATCAACCCTTCATGTTATGATATTAACCTTAAAATTTAATTGTGTTTGTATATAAACCCCTCACCCTATCTCTAATCAACTAGGAATTATAAAAAAAAATCATTTATAGCTTTTGGATAAATTTGTATTCATTCCTTCGCAACAACGAGAGGACGATGATGAATAGAAACTTAATCCCTAAATTGGACTCAAGCGAAAGATATGAGGGCACCACTTAGTTGATCATAATATGCTACCACTTCACTAATTGCATGTTCTTCACATGGTAATATCTAAACTCTGTTGTTATTGATAATATTCTTATTCCAACTAGTGACTACCTAATGATGTTGGTGGTAAACATGGACATAGCCAATAGATATATCTACAGAGAAAAATGACAAGATTTTTCTCGCAAACAGTTTTAGATGAACACATTTGAACAAAAGATTTTCAATTCCGAGCAAAATGATATTCGAAAGTATGGAATTCAAAACATTTTGACATTTTTTGACATTGGGAAAACCTAATATAATATGCGTATGCCAAACCTAATTTGCATTTCTAGACGTAGAAAATTGGAGGAATCTAATATTTTTAGCCTTTTTTGCATCGATTTTAGATTCAAATGGACACCTTCGTTCTATTTGCAACTTGTCTCAAGATAATTCCAACTAAAAATCACACTTACTCTGACTCATAAGCATCTCATCATCTACTCAAAGGATTACCCATGTGGTAACTGTAGTGTGATATTTGAGAAATTAATATTTTCTAAAACCTATTTATATCAATTTCGAGATATAGGTTTCTGAAAGATTTACGCCGATAGGAGCTAAAACAGTGTGAGAAAGAGGTTCTTTAATCAGGTTATGTGAAGCTCCCTTACTTAAATCTAGTCATTTTTTTGGGCAAAAAGAGCATTTTTTTATCGATTTACTTGAAAATACAATTCCCTTTTGATACAAAATGTGAAATGCAGCAACATGAAAATAAAAATATGCACCCAAAAATACTTCACTATAATCTATTTGTAGATACATTCATTTATTCACAAACACAATACAGTTTTACTCGGAGACTCATAACTTCAGCAACAATTAACTTCCCTCTTTGAACTCATTAACCTAAAACTAATCATTACTAACAACACGTATACATAATTTATCTACACTCTAATGCGGTATCCATAAATCATAGCCTATTTCATTTTTGTATTGTAGCGTTATTCTCCAATACCCCCACTTAAAGCTACAAGGCCAATGATAAACCAACTGACAACCAAAACATAAATCGAAATCTTCATCTTTATCAACTTTTTCTCCATCAAGACGTCTTATTCCCTTGTAAATGTATAATTCACAAGTTCTCATTCTTCTAAATTCCCAAGTTCTCGAATATGATATTCTTGAATCCCCATATTCTATTATGCATGTATTATTGTACAACAATTTTATATTTATCTAAAGCTTCTGAGATTCCTCCTCTGGCCTGGAAGATTCATCCTCTTCACATTAAGAAATCGTGTCCTTTTTTCTACATCATATTCATTTTGTATTTCATATGCTATGTCATTACACGAAAATACCAAATGACCAAAATAAAACTTATAAGTATGTAGCCTCTCTTTTTTGGTGATTTATTTTATTTTCTACAACTGTAAAAAAATATTTCATACAATGTCTCTCTTCAACCGTGCATTCTAAAATATGTATTTGATGAACATGAGAATTACACCATTGCCCATTTTATAACCACCACTGAACTGGAATCCTTCAGAGTCAAAGTATGAGCAGATCGCTAATGATTCCATTGTCGATGTGATGGAAATATTTTTAAAATGCAACCCTCTAGCTTCAGACTCCATGGTTGTGTCTTATCTTTTTCTCTTCATCGACCTTTCCTAATTCACATTTTTAGTAATCTCTCAATAAATATTCTTCCATTATCTGTATACTTTTTGCACACATAAATTAACGACAATAACACAAACCTATGCTACTTTGGTTCTGAGAAGCTAGGGAAAACTGGGAAAATGTTCTTCCCATGTTTTTTATGGTAGTCGCAGGATGTTGCAATTATCTTGTCGGATATATTTTTGCAACCTGGTCTCTTCTCCTCGGACTTCCAGATTGGGGCTTCAATGTGGCTTCTTATATTTCATATGCCAGAAAGCTTGTATGTAGTTTTTTCTCTAATTGTTAAAGTTGGCTAACTGTTTTTTCTAACTACTAATTTGATGACATGCGAATCTTCAATCGTCTAACATTCAATCTGACATTGCAACATTGTACACAATGGTAGCTAGGGGAGTTGTTTTCAAATAGGAATGCCTTACAGTGTAATAAATATCTAAATCAATAAATTTTACTTGAAGTATATATTGAAATATTTCTTTTATAACAATATTGTTATAATTTTCTATTATTAATATTTCTTAAAATGTCACATGTCAATTCGATATTATCATAAATTTATGTTTTTTTATTCATATATATATAAAGTTAATATAAAATTATTTTAATTAAGGTGGACACTGAAATAGTTTATTCATAACTATAATTAGAATACTTTTTATTATTAATATTTTGAAGTATTACTTCCATGTTATTATGGAAATGATCAAATAAAAAGTGTTTATATGTCCAATTTAACTATGTTTATGTCTTGGTTTTTTTCATAAAACCAAATGATACAATTCTTCACAAAATTATAATATTTTATTATTTAAATTGCATTTTCAAATATATAATGTCATTCAATTCCAAAAAAAAAACCTTTAAAGCATTAAAATTACTTACACAACAAAAATATATATTTTAAAAAACACCAAAATGTAAAAAAATAAAACTATTTTAAAAAACACCAAAATTAAAAAAATTAAACTATACTTTCCGAATATAATAAGACTCTTAAGGGTTACGTTTCGTCCCCATTGAATTGTACAAAGCAAACAAATAAATTAAATGTTAATGTCACCCATCAAATTCATGTCCCCGTTGAATTGTAAAACGCATATAAATAAATTGAATGTTAATGTCACACATCAACTTCATTAAAGATGAAAAGTAGAACACGTCATCCTCATAATAAATTATAAAAAAACGACTATCAACTAGTCAAAATCATTAAAATAAAAATTCCACTATTTAAATTTCTATCAATACTCCGATAAGTGTGGTCCTCCAATGGGTCGTTGTCGTCTGTCTACTTCTCAACTTCTGGTTTCAACTATTGGGGTCCTCCATTGGGTAGTTGGCATGTGTTTACTTCTCTTGTGTGATGTGATGTGGATATGGTAGAGGGAACGAGAGTGATGTGATGTTGATATGTGAGAGGAAACGAGACAGGACAAAGTCCTCGTCTCTTTACCCACAACGATGGAACATGGCATTGGTATGAATGCACAAAAACAAAGAGTTCACATAGGTATGCATGGTATACATTTAACTTATATTTTTTGCACAAGCAAAATTTCTTTATATGAAAATATTTTTAAATCCGTTGCGGATTCCTACTCTTTTATTTCAATTTTCAATGGATATGAAGCAATGTTTTATTACAAATATAGAGTAGAATTAAGTATCAATTTTACTTGGCGTCTACACCTATGTGTTTGTTCTGGTTTAAGGGCTTTTCCATGTTATTTTGTTGTATTTTCACATTTGTTGGTGTATTTTCACATTTGATGCTATATTGTGGTTGATTTGATGATTTATGTATTTTGTATTACGAAGTTTCATAGCATAAAGGAATTTTAAATTTATTTTAAAATGTGAAATAGATTTTTTTTTAATTGAAATTGATAACATGGAAATTTTTCTTTTTATTGATGTTAAATTTATATTGAGCTTTTTTATAAATTTTTTAATAATTTGATTCTATAAACGTGTTGAGAAATGTTTCTATATAGATACAGAAAAGATTCCATAAAGAGATGAAATATTCCATGTTTTCTTTTTGTATAGCATGAGACAAAGGTAGAAAATAGTTACCCAGACATGTCAGTGAAGACACATACAAGGAAGTATGTACTAAAATTTTGTAATGAAATATGAGAAAAGCAGAAAAATTGAGACTGGTGATTAGAGCTAAAATTCTCCATTCGGGACAATAAATCCTACCTTTTCGTTCCTCATTAAGATGACGAACGTAGAGAGTCGATACCTAGACATTTAGTATTGAAATATATAAGGAAGAATCTAGTAAAAAAGTCTAATAAACAATGGAAACAGTGATATGACGAAGGTAGAGAGTATATACCCAAACATTTAGTATTGAAATATATAAGGAAGAATCTAGTAAAAAAGTCTAATGAACGATGAAAATAGTAAGAAAGATGAAATCCCTCATTAGACAATAAAACCTTGTCTTCCACAAAAGCACTTCCATGTGATGTAACTTTGACAACATCCATTGTTAAATTGAAGAGGTGCTATAAAGTAACTTTTGAATTTCATAATGTATTAACGAACCACTTAAATTACAAGTTATATGCAGAATTAAGAGCATCAAATGTTAAAATAAGATGAGAGAAACATATTTGTTTGTGTGTTTCTTGATTATTTTGAGCAATAATCCTGTTGTCACACAATTTTACTATCTAAACTGTGAGATTAAAACCTAAATTTTAGTATTTTATTTCTGTGCTTACTTATGAACATCAACTCAATTTAGAAATGCACATGGCCAGTGATTTTTATTTTTTTTAAATGCACAAAATATAATATGACTAGTTTTACTGCCAAGTTTAGCCTAAAACCTATCAATTAAGCAATAGAAATTTTGAAAACATTTAAAGATAGTAAAATAGCTATAAAAATTATTTTGATTATTGTCAAAATTATAGGAAGCAAATTATCTCTTTTAGACCTTGAAACCAGATCTTATTAAAAAAAACAACTCTTGTTCTTATAACATAATGGCACCCATTTAAAAATGTGTGGTTTAACAAGGAATGGTCACCCTTTGATGTAGTTATGCAGCCTAACTAGTTAATACTTGGAGCATTTAGGGAGTGTTTATTCATGCAGTTCAAGATCAAAGGTAAAGAAGTCTATTTGGATGAGTGTTTCATATTTAACAGATGGGACTTTCCTTTTGATTAGTAGGATGACCCTCCATTACGTCTTATAGCCATGCATGTAGTCCTAATGGAAGAAGCTTCTTCCATGTCAGTAAACTCAAACAAATCCACTGTAAATGGTGAACAATATGTTATATGTCCTTGATCAAGTTATGAACATACCCACATTGTCTTTTATGCTGGCATTTTTCTCTAGTTTAGGAATTTTTTGACATTTTTGTTAAGATTGTTCTCATTATCATTTACTATAAATTTCAATACAACCTTCTATTTTTTCAAAGCCATGTATATTATCTGCAAACGACTCTACCATGCAGTTTAATACAGAGGATTTCATTGTGAAATTGATATCTATTCTTATTTACAGGTTCATGCTTCTCTACCACACTTGATTTTCCATGTGCAAGATGATGAACTTAATGTTCGTCAAGCATGCAAGATGTGTTTATTGCAAGTCCAGACAATTCTTTTAATGCATTTGTGGGTTTTTGTTTCATTTTATTTTTTGTTTTATAATATATGCACTGATATTTGTTGTCTACTTTGCAATAAATCTTGAGCATATGACATCATTGATCAACAATAGAGTATGTCATACTGTCAAAAAAAAATTCTTTAAAATTACTTCAGTTACAAATATTTATTTACCAAGTATAAAATGAGTATGTTATACCATCATATTCATTAAAATTAGGTTAATTACAAATATTTCAGTTTATATTAATATCAACCACATTGGTAAATGTAATTGTATGTATATTTTATATACTATCGGCATTATCAATCACATTGGTAATTATGATTGTGATAGTTTATATATCAATTGTATTCTTCACTACAATTAGTCTTAGTCTAGATAGTTTGATTTGGAAGTGGTTTCTACCATATCACTTGGTTTATTTATATGAGAATTTCATCCTTTTTATAACAAGGCTGATGGGAATTTTGTAGTGTTAATAATCTATTATAACACCAAAATAACAACTCCTAAGCCCCAGACCTCATAAATTTTTTAGTAAAATAAAATACTAATACATCCTTAAAATTGTATAACTAAAACATATATTACATTTTTTCTTATAATATTTAACATAATAAAGAAATTTGTTTACCCTGTTTGAATACGCTTGTTGAGATATAACATCTAAATATAAAACGTTTACCCATTCTAATTCTAATTATGAATAAAATGACTGATTGAAAATAGTCATGAAATAAAAATTTAAATGATTTGCTTCTAGAAGAAATTGTTGAATGAATGAAATGCATTCTCTTATATTCATTCAGAAGGAAATTATTGAAAGAAAGCAATAGTTTTTTTACTTTACAGGATCATCCTCATTAAGATCACACTGGTCATCCGAGAACTATGATTTGATATGAAGTGTAGAATTAAGACATAACAAAGGAAAAATCTCTGATATTTATGTTTACATATTTTGAAGTAGGTTGCTCTTCAGTGACCTCTTTTAATCTCCAAGTTTAAGAAATCGAAGCAATTCTAATAAGTTGTGGAAGATATGCAGAAAATGTAACCATTTCCATATTTGTGCTCTCTACATGGTTTGAAATGGGATGTTGAGTTGTAACTTCTGAGAACTTTAGGGATTCCGTTGCTTCAAAATCTGAGGGGTAATATCTTGAAAAGTTGTATGATGTCTCAATGTCTCCCATAGTACTATATATGCACGGAGAAGATGCATGTCTTGGATTTTTCTTCACACATGGACTCACCCCTCTGGTTGAAAATCTAGACTCTAAGATTTTGATTCTGCTTCAAAATATATAGTTGAATTTTTTATTTTTTTTTCGTATTTTTCTTAGCCACTAGTTATCCCTTCTTCAAATATTGTGTTCTGCGATGAATTTCATCTATTTTTCTTAGCTCTTTGATGCCATCTTCCCAATGAACTAGCTATTTTTTCATCAAATATTGTGTTCTTCATGTGAGTGCCCATTTTCATAGGAAATGTATCTATTTTGAAAGAAAAATCTATATACTTGAGGTTTAAAAAGACCAGACTTATTAGTAAAAATTTGTGGAAAATATTTACCCACAATTTTCTAAACCATAAGAATAGTGACATTTTAAAATGATTATACTTTCTAATTTTCTAATAAGATAATTCAATATGTTTAGAGAATTCTAAATTCTCTTTCAAATTGGAATGTCCTTTTATTTTAAATGAAGGTTGAAAAATTCACCTGAATCATAAGTGCATAAAGTGGAAGCATGACATAGATACATATAAACAACACAACCACCCTGGACATAACCACAAACATCTCAATTCAATTATTGTTAAATTCAAAGCATAATTATGTTCAATACTCTTATTATAACATAATTTAAAATATTGTGTTAAATTTGATCCAAGGTTCGTTATAAATTATAACACTCAACAAACATGGAAAAAAGTTATCATTTAACTTTGATTTATATCCATTAACTAAATGGATTTGGTTATTAACATAAAAATAATTGCTTCCAAAGAATTTTCTAAAATTAATAGAACAAAAATATGTTTGGTGGAAATGTGCTTTTATACATTGACAAACTTACCCAATGAAGATTGGCAATATGATCATATAAAGGCTGTCATGGAAAGAGGAGTTCAGGCCAAATTGTCATTGCAATCATTTCCTAGTGTTAAACTATAAATTCGGTATCTTTTCTGATATTATAATTTATTATACGCATGTCCACAACATGAAATCAAGTTGAAAAGCATTCTGTAGCCACCAACCCTTTATTTCATTGTCATAAATATAACAGGCACATCCATGGAAGTGAAAATTACAATGAAATTATTTCGATACCTGGAACAAATTAAAATGGGTCAAGAATATAATAAGGTAAGGGTGATCGAACCAAAACAACTTATCGATTGGCTGCACTAATGGAATTCCTCTAACTAAAGCATGTCACCCTTGAATTCTAAGGCCATCTCTAATATTATAAGTTGTAGCTTCATTCCAACTATCAAAACTATCTGCACAACGAAGAAATGGAGTGGCAATCAACACACAAAACTCAATAGTGGAAAAATATCATCCTAACATTTCCAAACATTTATACTTTCGAACATTTCCAGGGACTTACAACTAAGGGAACGAAATAGAACCAAAAGTATGAATTCCACTCTGCTCACACGGTTAATACAACCAATCCAGGAGAGAACATCAAATAGAGTAAACAATGGAAACAAAACTAAACATTGGGGTAAGATACATAGTTATGAAGACTTACTATGAAAATTGATAAGAAAAATCCCCATGGGAAAATTCCATAGGGGAATACTACAGATAACACATTAACTGTTGTATTGTTCATAAAAAGCAAGGGAAAGTTTCTGAGAGAAACAAAACAAAAGGACTGACAAGTGTTGCAAAAGGAGAATCCATTATTAATGCTAAACACCCAAGTTTCTTCCATTTTCTATATAATTTTTGCATACATAAACTAATGATGGCAACACACGCCTATAGTACTCAGATTATGAGCAGCTAAGGAAAACCAAGAGAATGTTCTTCCCATGCCTTCCCTTTCTTTTTTATGGTAGTTGCAGGGTGCTGCAATTTTCATGTGAGATTTCATTTTTCTACCTGGCCTCTTCTCCCCAAACTTCCAAATTGGGTTTCTATGCAGCTTTTTATATTCTCTATCTCAAAAGATCTATGTGTAGTTTTTTCTCTAACTATTAATGATGTTAATGCTGGCTAACTTTTTTTCTAACTACTAATCTAATGACACACAAATCTTCAATCGTCTAACATTAAATCTTATGTTGTAGAAGTGTACCCATCGGAAAGTAGGGGAATTGTTTTAAAAAAGGAACATCTTACGACGTAATTACAATCAGGGAAAATTTTAAGGATTATTATTTTTTTTAGTTTTGAAATGTTGGAAAATCTCACAAGTCCATAATATGCAATCTCAAAAATGTTTGGTGATAATTTTGTAAAAATATTCAAACTTCTAATAATTTTATATAGTTTATATATACAATTTTAGTTATTTTAAAGTAAAATAAATTTATACTATAAAATTTGGCAAAACATTTTTAGAAAAAATAAAAATTAACAAATCGTTTAAAAAAAAAACATGAAAACTTAACCCACCTAAAAATAGTAACCCCTAATATTTTCCATTTACAATAGAAAATAATAAACTTATATTTTTAATTTGTTAACCTTCCATAAAAAGCTTCTAATTCTAACAATCTATAATAAAAAAATAAAAGGTTCTTTAAAATTTTGCAAGTCTCCGAGTTGTAAAAAATGTCCTCTCTTCGTCACCTATCTTCCTCTCCCCTGAATATATTTCACTTGTTTAATTTATTAAAACAAAAACTATGGAATCAAAACGCTAATTGGATATTCTTTTGTCTTCCTCCTAGACCTACAGGGTTCATCGGTTCATCGAAATCTCGTAAGGTTCAAGGTGAAAAAATCCCCTCTTTCATTCTCTATTTCATTCTTATAATTTTTTATTCCACATGCCATGTTTATCAATTTCATAAATTATTACTTTAATGCAGTAATTGAACCTTTCTCTCTCGTTTCTTTAAAAAAATCTTGAAATTGTGTAAACTTTCTTCTCTCGGTTCCTTGTTTTCATATTTTTATAGTATATTAAATATATTGGGTTCATTGTGACTTAAACTAAGTATTTATGCAATATATATATATGAAAATTAATTTAATATTATAAGATATTTTATATTTAATAATGCAAAAGAAAAAATTTCAAGTATTTCATTCCACATGCATTATACTTTCATTTTATATGAACATAAATATTT
Organism: Pinus albicaulis; assembly: GCA_034641835.2. NCBI lineage: Eukaryota > Viridiplantae > Streptophyta > Pinopsida > Pinales > Pinaceae > Pinus > Pinus albicaulis. Next base: position 851,533,755 of record CM076576.1, read on the forward strand.
TATTCTACCCTTCGTTTAATTTTTGGTTGACCTCAAATACTAGTATATATTTTAGGTACTACTTAGACATTATATATTTAATTTTTATAAGGTAATTTGATTATTAAATGAAAATGGATATATTTTTAATTTTTAATATAATTATTAAACTTCAAATTTTTGGATAGCTTATATAAGAAAGTAAATATGATCATTAAAAGGAAATAGTTGGAATAAATAATTTATTTATATATCATGTATATTAAATGGAATATGATTTTAAAATAAATAAAAGTGATCATTTATATATCTACTTAAATAATAGATGAGCCTCTTCTAAATATACCAATAAATTCATACATTCAAATCATATATCTATTAATAATGATTATGTAATATCTCTATATATCTATCTAAATATTATCATGTGGCTTCATATATGTGACCCTTAGATTCATATCATATACATTTAACCTGATATATGCCCCCTTGCGAGCATAATGTACTTTTTAATAAAGATCTCTCCATTAATTAAAAAATATGTTGCTCCTATTATATTCAGCATAAATCATTTTGCAAAAATGAAACAGGAGAAAATTATATTTTTCCATTCATAAAGTATTTGATACGAAACAAATTTATCATATCCTTAACACATGAATGTAAAACTTACATTAACATTTGTTGTAAACCAAAGAATTGTTCTTTCTAGAATATCCATATTATAAAATCTTTACCTTGAATTTAGAAATTACTTATTTCTCTAGTACCAAATTAATAGGCATTAAAATCTTCACCATGTATGAGTGGGGTTCCCCAATTTCATTCTCCCTATTTTCGTGACTTTTCCTTGTGTTAAAATGTGACTGTCATGGGACTTCTTATTTAAGGTGTATATAATATCACTCTCATGGAATCTTTTATCTGAGGTATATAAGTGCATGGATTCCATGAAATGTTTTAATGATTTTATCTTTTGGTTTATTTTATCATTATTTTCTTTTTAAACATTTATTGTGAATATACCAAATTAACTATTTTTATTACAATCACACATGTCATTAAATTGGATTTTTATAAAAATACCTAATATTATAAGTTTTTATATTTTTTGAGAACTATATATAGGTTTAGGAGGAGTATAATGTGTTGTATAAATAACTTTTTGTGTTAAAAATAATAATTTCCTCTATTTTCATTTTATCAAAAAAAATTAATCACTAAAAATAGATCTTCAAATACGAGGTTATGTTAATTTCAAGTTAACATACCAATAAAAGTGTTATTTTGTAGATTTTCTTATTAGCTATTTTTTTTTAATTTGTAAACATCCATGGATATTTCAATGAAATAGTTCATCCCAACATATATTATGTTGCGCTAAAATATTTATTACATAGGTTCTTATCTTAGATCTCAAATGTTTTATCACTAGTTTTGTGCCATTCACCCAAATAAACATAATAAGTTTCTCAAGAAACAAATATGAGAGAAAATCCAACTATAAGGTGAGGCCTATGCTCTACCTTCCTTTCCTTTGTTATAAAATGAAAGTTCAAAGATGAAGACACTCTCTATGGAGTTTCCTTTGACTAGTAGGCCTCAATGGCCACTAGAAAATCTACCACCTCAATTTTTATTCTTTAATAAATATTTCTTAGGTTCCCTACTAAACTATGGAACTATACCAATAATAAAGAATGATAGCCATTTTCTTCCTAATGGAAAGGTATTTAACATAGCTTTATAGTCGTCTAGGATTGGGAGAGTTTTTTTTGCATACTTTAACTACCAAATAATGTTTGGGATTTGGATACTCTGTAACTCTTTTAAAAGTATAGATGTGGGTAACCCCACACGTGAAATTAATGGGGGCTAATGTGGCATTCAATTGGTACAATGTTGGTCAATAAGTTAAGTGAAATTCAAGTAAAGTTTTAAGGATGGAAATTTATCTTATCGCTTAGAATTTTTGGCAAATACTAATCCTTAATATGAAAATTATATAATTGTTAGTGATATGTTTCTAAAAATTCTCAAATTTCTAATGATTTTTCATATAATCCTTTAAAAACATTGGCAAATTTTAGCGCAAAATAGCTTTATACTACAAAATTTGGAAAAATCATTGTGAGGAAAAAAGGAAATTGGTGATTTTTTTTTGAAAAAAGATGAAACATTACAAACCTGTGAATATTGGCCCCTAAAATTTTCCCTAGTGAACTTCCAAGAGGCATAACTTTGCATGGAAACTATAATTGAAGAAAAATTTAAACCACTCAAAATGTTTTGATGTGTGGAATATTATAAAGGGAATATAGTTTTAATTGCAATTTGTTTACCTCAAAAAATGTTCATTGATGTCTGAAACTATCAAAGGCGGGATTTGCATAGCAAATCCCCAAAGTAGAGTCTCCACCTAAAATCCTAGAAACGAATTCCTCCATTTTTTCTCCAAGAAAGTACCAATATAAATGAAATATTATGTAATGATACAACATATATTACTTTCTCCTAAAGTAATTCTAAAATTCTATCCCTTGTACGTTTGACATTTTGATCTAGAGTATCGTAATATATCATCTCTATATTGTAAATATTTAGGCAAATTCTACTAAGTTAAGAAAAAATTATGATAATTTTATCAAATATCATTTTTTTAATCTTTTTGAGAACCAAAACTTGTATAGAAAACCACATGTCCAATATTTTAAGTTTGTTTTCAAAATTTAGAATTAATATTGATGCAGAAAAACTACATTTTTCCCAATTCGTAGATGGGTCCACTATCTGAACAAGATAGTTCACTTTAAGCAGCAATAAAACTTCTGAGATATTCCCAGTTGCACCCATGTATCATTCCAATTGAGTCACGTTCCAGTTTTATATGCAGGTAATCTAGTTTCCATTTCGTCTATGTGCAGCTATTGTGCAGCTGCTACTGTGCGCACATTTTCACCACTTGCAACTACAAGACCCTGAGTTCTGGTGATGTCAAAAAAATGACCTAGCACATCGTGAAACTGCTCCAAAGCAGTTTACAGGGACAATAATAGCTAAACGGTCAATACCTATCACCGAAGAAATTCTAAGAAACTGCCTAGTTGTTGCAACTAAGATAAAAAAAAGAAAACATTTTTTGTCAGCTCGAATCACTTTTGAAACAACTACTTCACCCGTATCTTTAGCTGGAATTAAAACCATAGCTCTGTCACCTGATAGGAAACCAATGCCAACTTCATCAGAAATTAATATAAAATTTTTCGTAATGAGTGGTCACAGGTTCGATCCTGGTTATGTCACACCAGTGCCAAGACTACAACACAACAACTGCTTTGGAGAATTTATGAGTGATCATTTCCCTTTGCCTTTGTTTCATTCATTCGCCACAACTTGACTTGGCGGTCATCTGCACAAGAAACAATTAATGGCAAGCTAGTATGAAAATAAGCCTAGTTCACACCATGATCATGTCGCTCGAGTACATACTTCACAAAAACTAAAATGTGTATTCGATCTATCTAATAACATAGTCTCACGGGAATTCAAGAATTAATATATCTCATATACACAACGACAAAAACACATAATTTATATTACTTCCAAACTCGAAATACAACATGGCTTTATGATCCAGGTCACCCTCTCGGCGATTGATTGATGTTACATGGCGTCTGGCCTCTCTTACAAATGCACGAAGAGTATAGTTTATAGAAATGGAGAAAAGAGGATTGGATCATTCCAGATCTGATATTTCCTCACACTCAACAAACTCTATCGATAATACATATTTAACAAAAATATTTTCTTTTGGGCCATTGTTGAGGAGGTAAATCCCCTTTGCGGACAGAGGTGATCCCTACTAGCCCAGCAGGGGTCTGGCAACAATCATCAAATGCTACAGCGCAAGTTCCTAATTGCGAATAAATAAGCCAATGATGGAGGCCTACCTGGAGTCCAGTGCTATGATTCGTAGAAGAGACAGCGTTCCCGTTCCTCAGCCTCGGCAGATCACGATCCCCACAATCTCCATGAATGGACACCTACACATGCGAGAAACAACACGAATACAAGCATAAAATCCAGAATATGCAACTAGATATCAGTCAGAAAGGATATAACTCATTATTAACATAAGTGAAAAACAGAGTGGAACCATAACCGATAGTCATTCATTAATAAGCAATCGAAAGAGAGTACAACCAATGTTCTGACGCCGCGGTCTCCTTCGGAAGGGTCCCCAGTCGTTCACGTCTCGCAAAGCTCGCCAGGGAAAGGGCAAGCCTCTCTAGAGTCTCTTGACGATAGTCTCCTTACTTGAGTCGGCCTTAAGGGAAGAAAGAGGGCTCTTACAGCATAAAGGCTCTTGGGAATTTGGAGATTAAAAGCTTAGGCACTTCCAGACTAGCTTGCAATGGCAATGGGCAAGATTTTATAGATGGAGGAAGGGGAGTTGGGATCCCTATAATTATGGGATTGGCCCTATCATCAAGGAAGGTTCCATGAGAGGTGGCAAACCACTTCCCTTCCATGGAACTCCCGCAGCCAAACCTCCCAACTCAAGATAGGCAATGGTTTCTGAGTTTGTTGAAACACAACTTTCGCCATCTTTATTTAAAAAACACTCCTTAAATTGGCTGGCGCGACTACTTATCTGGGACAAAGCGCCAGTTGGCGCGGCCTCTTTGTATGATTTTCCCCATTGGCGTGAGTGATGAACTGTCTGCCCGCGCCAATGCAAAAGGAGATGTTTTCATGGTTTTTTGCAAGGAGATTTCTTTAGGGCAATTGAAGCTCATGTTTAGAGGAATGCAATGATAATGATTTCAAGGCATGACAATGTTCACAGGTCACAAAATGGGTCCTCCATTGTGCGAGACGTGGAATGGTAGGGACGGTGACAAATTACTATGTAACAGATGCCCCCTAAAGTATGAGGCCCAAGAGAGAGATGGGTAAAATTCTTTACGAGAACATGTTCAACTGAAACCCTGCCGTTGGAAAACCTCCGTAGAGAAATACAACTGATATCTCAAGTACACGACGTATATGCGGTATGGGCACAGCCATCCGGAACAGAGTACACTATAATCCGGATCTAGGGTATGGGCGCAGCCATCCAGCAAGGATCAAATAAATAGATTCAGGTATGTTCGCAGCCATCCAATCAGTGAGTCATGTAAATAATCACAATAATCCAAAATATCGCAGCCTGGATTACAACAGACACAATCCAGGGTCTTGCGCTCCATCTCGACCCGAACAAAGTACAAGTTCAAGCATGCGAATATGTGAGCTGAAGTCGAACATGCAATAACATCTTCTGATTACCAGCCAATGATGAAAGCTATTAACAGATGCAAGAGGAACCACCAATAATGACAATGGCCCTCAAGGTACTATAGGTACAATCTACGGCGTGCAAACAGTGAGCTGGCGTCGAACATCCGCAGAATCACTCGATCGGAGGCCAGTGATGAAAACCTCGCGTCGAATGCGAAGAACCTGCCATTGAGGCATGCAGGCTCCAAGGTACCGGAAGGAGTCTCTAGATCAACTTCCCGAATAATGAGCTAAAATCGACAGGAAGTGACCTTGATCGAAGGTGGGCCATAATGTTTCCCACATCATCGACGCGAGACAGAGGAACATAATGTTTTTTGTGAATCAGGATCAAACGAGAATCAGAGGGAGGTTGATATTTGCAGAGGTCAACTTCTCTTGAACATATTGACGGCACGACAGTGGATTTGGCTGTATTTGACATCAAAAGATCAGAGGTCATGATGACGAGGAAAAGAGCAGATGAGAGGTCAAAGGGATCACCCAAACCCATGGAGGCAAGTGAAAAACAAGATGAGATGTCCCCAACCCGACACGAATGCAGACAAGTGCCATGTTCAAGAGCGACATACTGCTGACACGACAATGATGATGGTTCCAGTTTCCCCACCATTTCGGCGAGTACCTCTTTATTTTTACACAAGCTTGAAGAGGATACCATATGCTTGTCATATAAATCCGTCCTTCGGACAAATCCATCCTAGTACATTTAACGAGCCCTAGGAAGGAGAAACTCAGATATCGTCATTTCGACTGAATCCAATGTCATCAGGGTTTAACGAGTTTGACAAAGGAAGAACTCGGCGTCTTTTCATGTTTAGAGAGTTTGAAAAGACAACGGAAAAGTAAACTCCAATAGTCCCTTTTCGTAAATAGTTCCTCAGATCCGAAAAGGTAGAAAACTATGTCTGAGAAAACCTCCTAGTCGCGATAGGCTAGGGTATTCCTTTTTCGTAAATAATCTATCCCAGCCCGAAAAAGGGGTAAACGTATATTGGTTAGATGTCGTTTCGCAGCCACTTTAACGAGATCAAAACGACAAGCGACTCGGCAATCTTTTCATGTTTAGGGAGTCAGAAAAGAGCTGAAATTTGACTCCTCCTGGAGGAACGAGTGGTATAAAGGGTAGCAACTAGTTTCGGTAATGGTGGAACTGCTCAAAACAAATAAAGGTCAAGAGGCTGGCTAACAAGACCACTCATCGCAGTGGTTCCTCAGGAACGGCTAAAACAATCAAGTGAAGGCATATGATCGGCCAAGCAGATAGTGACGATGGAGTGAGAAAACCAAGGCTCATCTGGCAAAGACAGGCTGATAAGATGACAATCACAAGAGGTAAAAAGGGAAAGGTTTCATTTTTACACAAGCTTGAAACAAAGATAAACTATGCTTGAAACCGGTTTCATTTTTACACAAGCTTGAAACGGAAACAAACTATGCGTGAAAAAGTAAGCATGCCCCCCAGCATGGTGACTCAATTCGAGGTACATGAGGAGGTAAATCCCCTCTGCGGATAGAGGCGATCCCTACTAGCCCAGATCGGGTCTAACAACAATCAAACACGCTACAGTGCAGGTTCCTAATTGTAAATAAACCGACTTGCAAGGAAGGCTTACCTAGAATCCAACGTTGTCGTTTGTAGAAGAGGTGGTGCTCCCGTTCCTTCGCCCTGGCAGATCACAGCCCTCACAATCTCCGTGATCGGACACCTGCACATGCAAGAAACAACACAAACGCAAGCATAAAATCCAGTACATACAACTATATATCAGTCGAAGAGGACATAACTCATGAACATGATCAAGAACAAGAGTGGAACCATAACCGATAGTCGCTTATCATTAAAGAGTCAAAAAGAAGAATACAACCAAAGCTTCGACGTTGAATTCTCCTTTGGCGGGTCGTCAGCACAACATGTCTCGATAAAGCCTGTCAGGGATGGGACAAGCCTCTCTCTCCGGATACTTGGCAATAGTCTCCTTGCTTGGATTTGGCCTTAGGGAATCAAGAAGGCTTTTGCAGCATGAAAGCTCTTGGGAACATAGAAATTCTGCTACTCTTTGGAACTCGCTTGCAAATGGAAATGGGCAAGCTTTTATAGAAGGAGGAAGGGGAGTTGGGATCCCTATAATTATGGGATTGGCCCTATCATCAAGGAAGCTTCCATGAGAGGTGGCAAACCACTTCCTCTCCATGGAAATCCGTAGCCAAACCTCCCAACTCAAGATAGAAATCAATCCAGGAATTTGTTAGGATGAAACTTCCACCTTTTATTTTTTAAAAACACCTCTTAATATGATTGGCGCGGGTACGTCTCTATGACAGAGCGCCAATTGGCGCGCCCTCTTTGGAGGATTTCCCTCTTGGCGCGAGGGCTGAACTATGGAACCGCACCAATGGAAAAAGAGCTATTTTTAGGGTTTTTTGCAGGGAGATGTCTTTAGGGCAATTAAAGCTCATCTTCAGAGGGATGCAATGAAAGTATTTTCAAGTCTTAACTCTACTCACAGGTCACGGAACCAATGTGCGGGATGGGGATTGTAGGGACGGTGACAAATTGTTGTGTAATAGATGCCCCCTAAAGAATGAGGACCGAAAGAGAGAGAGAGGGGTGAAATGCTACGGGAGCATGCGTAAACACCATCGGGAAAACCTGGGTAAGTACAATGACGTGTCGGATGATATATGCGTGGTATGGGCGCAGCCATCCACAACAGAGTATACAATAATCGAGATCCAAGGCTTGGATGCAGCCATCCAGAGAGGATCGAAAAATAGACTCAGGTATGGTCGCAGCCATCCAATCGGTGAGTCATGTAATAATAATCCACAAAATCACAGCCTGGATTCCAACAGACAAAATCCAGGGTCTTGCGCTCCATCTCGACCTGAACAAAGTACAAGTTCAAGCATGCGAATATGTGAGCTGAAGTCGAACATGCAGGAACATTGTCTGATTACCAGCCAATGATGAAAGCTGTTAATGAAGCGAGAGGAACACCAATGACAATGGCCCTCACAGAGTACTATAGGTACAAATACGGTGTGTACGAATAGTGGTATCAGACATCATGAGAATCACTCGATCGGAGGCCAATGATGAAAACCTCGCATCGAATGCAAAGAACCTACCATTGAGGCATGCAGGCTCCAAGGTACCAGAAGGAGTCTCTAGATCAGCTTCCTGGATAATGAGTTGAAGTTGACAGGAAGTGACCTTGATTGAAGGTGGGCCATAATGTTTCCCACATCATTGACGCGAGATAGAGGAACATAATGTTTTTTGTGAATCAGGATCAAACGAGAATCAGAGGGAGGTTGATATTTGTAGAGGTCAACTTCTCTTGAACATATTGACGGCACGACAGTGGATTTGGCAGTATTTGACATCAAAAGATCATAGGTCATGATGACGAGGCAAAGAGCAGATGAGAGGTCAAAGGGATCACCCAAACCCATGGAGGCAAGTGAAAAACGAGATGAGATGTCCCCAACCCGACACGAATGCAAACAAGTGCCATGTTCAAGAGTGACATACTGCTGACACGACAATGATGCTGGTTCCAGTTTCCCCACCATTTCGGCGAGTACCTCTTTATTTTTACACAAGCTTGAAGAGGATACCATATGCTTTCCATATAAATCTGTCCTTCGGACGAATCCATCCTAGTACATTTAACGAGCCCTAGGAAGGAGAAACTCGGATATCGTCATTTCGACTGAATCCAATGTCATCAGGGTTTAACGAGTCTGACAAAGGAAGAACTTGGCGTCTTTTCATGTTTAGAGAGTTTGAAAAGACAGCGGAAAAGTAAACTCCAACAGTCCCTTTTCGTAAATAGTTCCTCAGATCCGAAAAGGTAGAAAACTATGTCTGAGAAAACCTCCTAGTCGCGATAGGCTAGGGTATTCCTTTTTCGTAAATAATCTATCCCAGCCTGAAAAAGGGGTAAATGTATACTGGGTAGATATTGTTTCGCAGCCACTTTAACGAGATCAAAATGACAAGCGACTCGGCAATATTTTCATATTTAGGGAGTCAGAAAAGAGCTGAAAGTTGACTCCTCCTGGAGGACCGAGTGGTATAAAGGGTAGCAACTGGTTCCGGTAATGGTGGAACTGCTCAAAACAAAGAAAGGTCAAGAGGCTGGCTAACAAGACCACTCATCGCAGTGGTTCCTTAGGAACGGCTAAAACAACCAAGTGAAGGCATATGATTGGCCAAGCAGATAGTGACGATGGAGTGAGAAAACCAAGGCTCATCTGGAAAAGACAGGCTTATAAGATGACAATCACAAGAGGTAAAAAGGGAAAGGTTTCATTTTTACACAAGCTTGAAACAAAGATAAACTATGCTTGAAACCGGTTTCATTTTTACACAAGCTTGAAACGGAAACAAACTATGCTTGAAAAAGTAAGCATGCCCCCCAGCATGGTGACTCAATTCGAGGTACATGCCCCTCAAGCTTCAATCCATATGAAAATTAGATGGAGTGAAGGTTCAAATGACGAGATCAAGAGAAAGACTCAACTAGGCTTTTACGAGAACTTATCAAAGACTCGAATTGAACAGGAACATGTTTCATTATTTTAATTAGGTTGACACATTAAAAGAACTATCCTCATAACACCTTGTTTCATGGTTTAAGGAGCTTGGCACAAGACAAGGAACTTTGCTCCGACAACCTTATTTCATTTTTTAAGGAGCTTGACACAAGACAAGGAACTCTGCTCCGACAACCTTGTTTCATTTTTTAAGGAGCTTGACACAAGACAAGGAAATATGCTCCGATGACCTTGTCATAATGAACAAGAAGTCATCGCTTCCAAGAGTTCCACTCCCGAGGGAAGGGAAGCATCTCGGAAGTCAGGACCCAATGCCCCCAGCACCTGATGCACGATGGAACTTTCACTTAGTACAGGCATAGGGTAGGTAGCCACATAGTTGACCTGCGGTGGGGCAGATACAACGGGTGGATAAAAACTAGGAAGGGATGATGGCGGACCAGCTTCCACATCAGGACCAAAGAACGAAAGCTGATCAATGGTCACGATCCGTCCTTCATGCGCAAAATAGACCACACGAAAAATGGAGGAGACAAGCGCTCCCATGGCATAGGTGTAATCTCACCCCAAAAGCAGATTAAAATCCAAGGGGCCTGGAACAACCATCACGTCCATATGGATGGTTTTACCTCCCAAAGTAACAGGTAACCTTGGAAGGATCCCTAATGGTTGACTCGTTCTTCTTTTAAATGCCAACAGATTCTATGTAATAGGCGCAAGCAGTGGTGAGCCAAAATCTTGCCAAGTAGTTGAGGATAAAACACTAATAGATGCGCCTTCGTCTATAATGGTGCTGGGTACGACCAGACCAAAAGCCTTTACTGTGATCTCGAAAGGCACATAAGACGGAAGGCGGTATCCTATAAATCGATTCCAATCAAAGTAAGCGACCAAACTACTCGGAGGGGCTACCATCGAACCGAGATGGTCTTCCCCTAGTGTTACAAAAGAAGAAGGAGCATCGTCCACGACCTCCATCTCGAAGGTGGGAGGAGTACCCTCCGGGACCTCCATCACGGGAGGCGGAGGAGCCACTTCTTGAGGTATAGGGACAGGAGAATCTTTCTCCAGGTCCGAGGAATCTAAAGAAACAAGAATAACCCTAGGGATGTGAGATCCACTCTCCACGGAAAAGACCTGGTGCACCGTAGACGGGGCCAGTTCAACCGATCCCATGACCAATGGTTGGTCGGGAAGGGATTCCTGAATTTGAATTTCCGAGGGAGTGGGATTGACCAAGGATGACTCTTGACCAATTGTAGGATCAGCTGGTGGAGGACTCAAAGAAAGCTGTTTATAACCAACCGGAAGGCACGGCATAGAAACAGTCGGGTTATCCAACACTCGCTTGGCTTCATCCATATAAGGACAAAGGTGAATGGCATGGTGCCCCTCACACAAACTACAGGGATTGGTAATATTACCCTGCTTCTTAAGACGCTTACCGGCACCAATTGAAGACATGCCCCCAACTTGACTCCCGGAAGCCAAAGGTAATGGCGGACGACCGCTGGAACATTCTTCAAGCACCTTGGGAATGCCAGGGCAGTCTCGAAGAAGATGGTCTCTCGTGCACAACATGCAAGGTAACTTGACTTTCCGCAGAGGGTTGGAAGGTTTATCAAGAGGGGAATTCTTAGGCGCAATAGCTGCAGAGCTAGCCTCTCCCTTATCGGACTTCTTCTTCTTCATCTTCTTCTTCTTCTTCTTAGCCACCTGGTTACTCGAATCCAGACTTTCACCAGGCGAAGTAGAAGAGGAGGACGTAGAAACAGGCGAAGAAGGGGAGAGGTCCACCTTAGAATCAACATGATGTTGTTCAGGCGAAGGAACTGATTGAACAGTAGCGGAGACATTCGAGACCACATAGGTTGAAAACAACCAAACAGGCAACCCAACAGTTAACCTAGGAAGGGACAATGTTGCCATATAAGGAGCACCAACATTTCCAAAAGGAGGAAAAGGACCAGGATTCCCATCGGAGGGGATTCCTTGGTTGGTGAAGTCCGGAAAAGTTGCCATCAACAACTCAAAATCGCACACGGGCTAAAAAAGAGCCAAGGCACACAATCAAACGACCAACAAGCAAAATCTAACATGGTGTGTAATTGTGGGTGATTAATTTTTTACCACATTGAAAAATAAGAAACTTCACCGTTTCATGTTTTAAGAGTCGAGAAACGATAAAAGATGACTCTATCTCTTTCAGATTTGACACAAGCATGAAAGGGCAAGCGCTTGACGGTCTTTTCAAATTTAGGGAGTCAGAAAAGTCCAAATGACTACTCAGGAATACTAGGCACAAAGGGTGTACCAAATAACTGTGAAATGCAATATACACCTTGGTTTTAATAATGAAAAAGAAATCAACCAAGCACTTTCCGTACGTGCAGGCAATCTTCCCGAGTGCCGTGTTCGGTGTATCACGGGTATAGGGCGGCAGACTCGGCTTCCTGTGGATAAAGGATTGAAAACCTAGAGGGGTCTCCCTTTATATACGCGACGGTACGGGGAGCACAAGTACGTACTAGCATTGTCTAAAGCCAAAAGGCGAACGACAGCTGCTAGGTTTAAAGACGCCGGAACACGTCTCTAGCCTAGACCTCTAAATATGTTTCGTTAGATTTCAATGTTGTCTTAGTGTAAATTGAGTAGATTTTAAAGTTGATCTTCAATTATGTTTCAGTTTCAAGGCCCTACCGTATGTCATATGACAATCTCCTATATGCAACTATATGAGAAAAGAAATCTTTCAATTCGATGAATGCTATCTAGTTAAGGGAAGAGCTTCAAACAATGATGCAACAAACAACAACACTGTAAACGAAAACTTTCCAAACTAGATGAATTTCACTATCCGAAAGTAATCAAACATTCAACGATGCGAATAATGCAATGTAATCTATGCAAAATCCTCTTTTCAAAAACTATGCAATTGTAATCTATGCACAATTTCCTTTTCTTTTCAAATTATAAGAATGCACTCAACGCATTTTTCGATGAAATGAGAATCTACTTAATGCATGCTTTTAACAAAAGAGAATGCACTGAAAGTGATTTTTAGTAAAGTTAAGTGAAATTAAAGTAAAGTTTTAAGGATGGAAATTTATCTTATCGCTTAGAATTTTTGGCAAATACTAATCCTTAATATGAAAATTATATAATTTTTAGTGATATGTTTCTAAAAATTCTCAAATTTCTAATGATTTTGCATATAATCCTTTAAAAACTTTGGCAAATTTTAGCGCAAAATAGCTTTATACTACAAAATTTGGAAAAATCATTGTGAGGAAAAATGGAAATTGGTGATTTTTTTTTGAAAAAACATGAAACATTACAAACCTGTGAATATTGGCCCCTAAAATTTTCCCTAGTGAACTTCCAAGAGGCATAACTTTGCATGGAAACTATAATTGAAGAAAAATTTAAACCACTCAAAATGTTTTGATGTGTGGAATATTATAAAGGGAATATAGTTTTAATTGCAATTTTTTTACCTCAAAAAATGTTCATTGATGTCTAAAACTATCCAAGGCGGGATTTGCATAGCAAATCCCCAAAGTAGAGTCTCCATCTAAAATCCTAGAAACGAATTCCTCCATTTTTTCTCCAAGAAAGTACCAATATAAATGAAATATTATGTAATGATACAACATATATTACTTTCTCCTAAAGTAATTCTGAAATTCTATCCCTTGTACGTTTGACATTTTGATCTAGAGTATCGTAATATGTCATCTCTATATTGTAAATATTTAGGCAAATTCTACTAAGTTAAGAAAAAATTATGATAATTTTATCAAATATCATTTTTTTAATCTTTTTGAGAACCAAAACTTGTATAGAAAACCACATGTCCAATATTTTAAGTTTGTTTTCAAAATTTAGAATTAAAATTGATGCAGCAAAACTACATTTTTCCCAATTCGTAGATGGGTCCACTATCTGAACGAGATAGTTCACTTTAAGCAGCAATAAAACTTCTGAGATATTCCCAGTTGCACCCATTTATCATTCCAATCGAGTCACATTCCAGTTTTATATGCAGGTAATCTAGTTTCCATTTCATCTATGTGCAGCTATTGTGCAGCTGCTACTGTGCGCACATTTTCACCAGTTGCTCCAAAGCAGTTTACAGGGACAATAATAGTTGAACGGTCAGTACCTATCACCTAATAAATTCTAAGAAACTGCCTAGTTGTTGCAACCAAGATAAAAAAAGAAAACGTTTTTTGTCAGCTTGAATCACTTTTGAAACAACTACTTCACCCGTATCTTTAGCTGGAATTAAAACCATAGCTCTGTCACCTGATAGGAAACCAATTCCAACTTCATCAAAAACTAATATAAAATTTTTCATAATGAGTGGTCACAGGTTCGATCCTGGTTATGTCACATCAGTGCCAAGACTACAACACAACAGCTGCTTTGGAGAATTTATGAGTGATCATTTCCCTTTGCCTTTGTTTCATTCATTCGCCACAACTTGACTTGGCGGTCATCTGCACAAGAAACAATTAATGGCAAACTAGTATGAAAATAAGCCTAGTTCACACCACGATCATGTCGCTCGAGTACATACTTCACAAAACTAAAATGTGTATTCGATCTATCTAATAACATAGTCTCACGGGAATTCAAGAATTAATATATCTCATATACACAACGACAAAAACACATAATTTATATTACTTCCAAACTTGAAATACAACATGGATTTATGATCCAGGTCGCCCTCTCGGTGATTGATTGATGTTACATGGCGTCTGGCCTCTCCTACAAATGCACGAAGAGTATAGTTTATAGAAATGGAGAAAAGAGGATTGGATCATTCCAGATCCGATATTTCCTCACACTCAACAAACTCTATCGATAATACATATTTAACAAAAATATTTTCTTTTAGGCCATTGTTGAGGAGGTAAATCCCCTCTGCGGACAGAGGCGATCCCTACTAGCCCAGCAGGGGTCTAGCAACAATCATCAAATTCTACAGCGCAAGTTCCTAATTGCGAATAAATAAGCCAATGATGGAGGCCCACCTGGAGTCCAGTGCTATGATTTGTAGAAGAGACAGCGTTCCCGTTCCTCAGCCTCGGCAGATCACGATCCCCACGATCTCCGTGAATGGACACCTGCACATGCGAGAAACAACACGAATACAAGCATAAAATCTAGAATACGCAACTATATATCAGTCAGAAAGGATATAACTCATTATTAACATAAGTGAAAAACATAGTGGAACCATAACCGGTAGTCATTCATTAATAAGCAATCGAAAGAGAGTACAACCAATGTTCTGACGCCGTGGTCTCCTTCAAAAGGGTCCCCAGTCGTTCACGTCTCGCAAAGCTCGCCAGGGAAAGGGCAAGCCTCTCTAGAGTATCTCGAAGATAGTCTCCTTACTTGAGTCAGCCTTAAGGGAAGAAAGAGGGCTCTTACAACATAAAGGCTCTTGGGAATTTGGAGATTCAAAGCTTAGGCACTTCCAGACTAGCTTGCAATGGAAATGGGCAAGCTTTTATAGATGGAGGAAGGGGAGTTGGGATCCCTATAATTATGGGATTGGCCCTATCATCAAGGAAGGTTCCATGAGAGGTGGCAAACCACTTCCCTTCCATGGAACTCCCGCAGCCAAACCTCCCAACTCAAGATAGGCAATGGTTTCTGAGTTTGTTGAAACACAACTTCCACCATCTTTATTTAAAAAACACTCCTTAAATTGGCTGGCGTGACTGCTGCTCTGGGACAGAGCGCCAATTGGCGCGGCCTCTTTGTAGGATTTTCCCCATTGGCGCGAGTGATGAACTGTTTGCCCGCGCCAATGCAAAAGGAGATGTTTTCATGGTTTTTTTCAAGGAGATGTCTTTAGGGCAATTGAAGCTCATGTTTAGAGGAATGCAATGGTAATGATTTCAAGGCATGAAAATGTTCACAGGTCACAAAATGGGTCCTCCATTGTGCGGGACGGGGAATGGTAGGGACGGTGACAAATTACTGTGTAACAGCCATGTTGACTTCTGGAAGGTTCGAAAAAATAAATTTGATTTTCCTGGGTTAATGCTCTTGCATCAGATTCCTAAGGTACAAAAATTCTTATGACCTCCTAGTCATATGTTTTCTTCATCTATTAGCAATTCTACCCACATCCTCTGTGGAATTTATTTTTGTGATCTTCCCGTAACAACATCTTTGAGAAATTTTACCCACATCCTCTATGGAATTTCCCTTTGTGAGCTGCAACAAAACCTCTACAATAGCAAGTCCTCCCTGCTACCAGATACCTCACCAAGCTTCTCTCCTCTAAGCCTAATCTTTCGACATCTCTCTGGTTTTCTCTTCTTTGGAACCAGTTGAGCACTCGTGACTCTAGGCTGTTGCAATCTTCTCACCTTCTTCTGCTGCTCACACAACAATATAAAGACCACAAGCTTGCAAATATTCAACAAAACTATACCCCTTCTTTCTTCACAGGCAAACTCTTTCTCATAGGAAATATTTTCCGGCTCTGGTTCCACTTTGATACAGAAAAACTACAATTTTCCCAATTCGTAGATCTGTGGGTTATGGTTCCACAATCTGAACGAGATAGTTCACTAGGAAACAATAAAACTTCTGAGATATTCCTGATTGTGCCCATGTATCATTCTAATCGAATCACGTTCCAGTTTATATGCAGGTAATCTAGTTTTCATTTCGTCTGTGTGCAACTGTTGTGTAGCAGCTATTGTGCACACATTTGCACCACTTGCAACTACAAGACCTTGAGTTTTTGTGATGTCAAAAAAATTACCTATCACATCCTGAAATTGCTCCAAAGTAGTTTACAGGGACAATAATAGTTGAACAGTTATTACCTATCACCTCAGAAATTCTAAGAAAATGCCTGGTTGTTACAACTAAGATAAAAAATGAAAACGTTTTTTATCAGCTCGAATCACTTTTGAAACAACTGCTTCACTCGTATCTTCAGCTGGAATTAAACCCATATCTCTGTCACCTAATAGGAAACCAGCGCCAACTTCATTGAAAACGAATTTAAATTTCTTCGTAATGAGTGGTGACAAGTTCGATCCTGGTTATGTCACATCAGTGCCGAGACTCCAACACAACAGGTGCTCTGGAGAATTCACGAGTGATCATCTCCCTTTGCGTTTGTTTCATTCATTTGCCATAGTTTTACTTGACGGACATCTACACCAGAAACAATTGATGACAAACTGGTATGAAAAGCAACCCAATTCTCACCATGATCATGTCCCTCGAGTACATACTTTACAAAAACTAAAATGCGTATTCGATCTATCTAAGAACATAGTCTCGTGGGAATTCAAGAATTAATATATCTCACATACACAACGACATAAACGCATAATTTATATTACTTCCAAACTCGAAATTCAACATAGCTTTATGAGCCAGGTCGCACTCTCGGCGATTGATTAATGTTACATGGCGTCTGGCCTCTCCTACAAATGCACGAAGAGTATAGTTTATAGCAATGGAGAAAAGAGGATTGGATCATTCCAGATCCGATATTTCCTCATAAAATCTCTAAAATCACTCAACAAACTCTATCGATAATACAAATTTAATGAAAATATTATCTTTTAGGCCACATTGACTTCTGGAAGGTTCAAAAAATTAAATTTTATTTGCCCAGGTTGATGCTCCTGCATAAAAAATACTATGATATGTCTCATTTCCAATTGATGTGATGGTGCTCCATTTGGAATTTTCTAATTACATATTACTATTTTACCAAAAACACATATTCAAGCTTATTTTTCGAATTAGCCAAAAGAAGAAGAAGAAGAAGAAAGATGTTGCGCTAAAATATTTATTACATAGGTTCTTATCTTAGATCTCAGATGTTTTATTACTAGTTTTGTACCATCCACCCAAATAAGCATAATAATTTTCTTGATAAACAAATATGAGAGAAAATCCAACTATAAGGTGAGGCCTATGCTCTACTTTCCTTTCCTTTGTTATAAACTGAAACTTCACTCTCTATGGAGTTTCCTTTGACTAGTAGGCCTCAATGGCCACTAGAAAATCTACTACCTCAATTTTTATTCTTTAATAAATATTTCTTAGGTTCCCTACTAAACTATGGAACTATACCAACTAATAAAGAATGATAATCATTTGGAAAGGTATTTACATAGCTTTATATTCGTCTAGGGTTGGGAGGGTTTTTTTTGCATACTTTAACTACCAAATAATGTTTGGGATTTGGATACTCTATAAATTTTTTAAAAGTATAGATGTGGATAACCCCACATGTGAAAGTAATAGGGGCTAATGTGGCATTCAAATGGTACAATGTTGGTCAATAAGTTAAGTGAACTTCAAATAAAATTTTAAGGATGGAAATTTATCTTAAAGTTTAGAAACCTTGGCAAATACTAATCCTTAATTTCAAAATTATATAATTTTTAGTGATATGTTTCTAAAAATTCTTAAATTTCTAATGATTTTGCATATAATCCTTAAAAAACTTTGGCAATTTTTAAGGAAAAATAGCTTTATACTACAAAATTTGGAAAAATCATTGTGAGGAAAAATGGAAATTGGTGATTTTTTTTGAAAAAACATGAAACATTAGAAACATGTGAATATTAGCCCCTAAAATTTTCCCTAGTGCACTCCCAAGAGGCATAACTTTTGCATGGAAACTATAATTGAAGAAAAATTTAAACCACTCAAAATGTTTTGATGTGTGGAATATTATAAAGGGAATATAGTTGTAAATGCAATTTGTTTACCTCAAAAAATGTTCATTGATGTCTGAAACTATCCAAGGCGGGATTTGGATAGTAAATCCCCAAAGTAGAGTCTCCACCTAAAATCCTAGCAACGAATTCCTCTAATTTTTCTCCAAGAAAGTACCAGTATAAATGAAATATTATATAATGATACATCATAGATTACTTTCTTTCTTTTTATCTTTTTGAGAACCAAAACTTGTACAAAAAACCACATGTCCAATATTTTAAGTTTGTTTTCAAAATTTAGAATTAAAATACTCTGATATGTCTCATTTCCAATTGATGTGATGGTGCTACATTTGGAATTTTCTAATTACATATTACTATTTTACCAAAAACACATATTCAAGCTTATTTTTCGAATTAGAAAAAAAAAATAAAAGAAGAAGAAGGAAGAAAGTGAGATTTCACACCTTAAATTTCCAAAAATATAAAAAACCAAAATCTAAAAAACTAATTCCATGACATTTCGATGATTTTACATACAATATTTAATCAAAATTATCAATATTAATTAAGGAAAAAAAAAAAACCAATCCTGATAAGAAGAGGAAACTAACATGATAGGTCACTTGAGAACCTCTTCTATCATTATCAACATTATTATTAAACCAATCCAAACCATATTCTGTAAACAAATGTATGATACGGTGAGTACGATTGGGCCGCTTATGCAGGATGGTTACTTGGTGTCTTCGAGGAGGCTTCTTAAGCATGAATCATTCATTATCATGTGAGGGTTCTTACTTCTTAGATAGGTATATTCTCTCTCAATCTTATTTGTGAATCGACCTGCCAATGGTTTTCTATTATTGTCACGACGTTTTAGAGAAGACCATTGATGGAGGATGATCTACGATTGAGGGACGTTTTGAAGGAACATACCCTCATTCATAATGTTTTTCTCTGCTCTGGCTTATTCCTTATCCTATGAGGTGTTTTCTCGTCTTCGGATCCTTCTTTGTCTAAGTCCTATCTACTTCAAAGTCTATTCTTACGATATTTCCTTAGCGTTGCTCTGGTCGTCTACCATTAGTTTGGTATACAGTCTCTTTGGATGTCTTACGTTCATGGATGGTTGTGTTCGAGTTTCGATCTTGAGTCGATAAAAGATGTTGTCTACAAGTAAGGATGGGACCACCTTAACGACTACTAATTTTCTGGTCATTCCTGCTTTATCAGTACGAATTAACTAATAAAAAGAAAGGGACCCGTCGGAAAAATTGACTGAAGATCATAAAGGGAGCTTAGGCATTTTGTTATACGCATTGTATCCTTGGAGAGTTTATTTAGGTGACCCAATATCTTCTACGGATATTTTTATTATTTTATTTATTATTTTGAACGTATCAATATATTATATTGGGTTTCTCGGTATTCTCTCCCGTATATAAAGACGAACTAGTGGGTTTTATCCGCCAGTAATTCTAGGCTCTCGGTCGTAATCGATCGGGATATTATGGTCCCTATCACCCTGTTATCATTTGACTCGACTCCACATCCTTTTTTACTTATATATTTATTGTTATACTCGATTCCACATCCTTTTTTAAATTTAGGCTATTTCACATTAGGATTTCTCATTTTTCAGATATGGAAGGCGAGTTTCGACCCTCACCCATAAACTCCACAACACAATTTGATATGGACAAAACTGCTAGGTTTACCCTTAGAACATTGGAATGTTGTGGGAATTTCGACTCTTAAGCAAAAACTCCACAACACAATTTGATATGGACAAAACTGCTAGGTTTACCCTTAGAATATTGGAATGTTGTGGTAGTAGCGAAGATAGCTAATCGATTAGGAATGTTTTACTTTTAGGATGAGGGATTCTTTGGACAACTCGACAAGTTCATGGCATAGGCGTTGGTGAAGTTGAGTTGGGTAGGGTTTTGATCGCTAAAATTGAAGTCCAATGGAGTAGCTTCTCTATCATTATGAATATCGATTATTACTGTGTGCCATATCACTGTATTCACTACCACCAAACAAGTCAATTCTATTCCTCAATCCAGAAAAATGTAATCCATTAAAGGGGCACAACTATACTGGATCACTCAAATTTCTTCTTCACAATCCTCCTTGAAGTATTGGCTCGCACACTGACAATTGGAATTGACGACTCTCTAGGTAATTCAAAACCTCCCAAGAAGATTGCTCAAGATGAAACCTTTGATGCAAATGTTGTTCCCTTTATGTAGCTATTCCCTGTGGATTTGACTTGTATGATGAGGATTGGTACCTTGTCTCTTCCTTGCCTCTCTGGTGGGATTTTGGCTTCTCGTTAACCTTCTCTCAACCTTGGTCCCTCTTGCATCTACTTTGGACCTGCTCCTCCATCTAATCCTAGGGACGAAATTGTTCATGTAGTTTTGTTTTTGCAACCTTCCGATGTGGATATCCTCTATATGGCACGGATTGGTCCCTCGCCTCTTCCTTGCCACTTTGGAGGGAAGTTGGCTTCTGAAAATCCTTCTATCAACCTTGGTCTCTCATTCATCTACTCTAGATCCAAACTTACTACTAATTCTCAGGATGAAGAGCCTCCCTAATCTCTTTCTCTAGATAGAGATTTAGTTGTGTTGCTTGGGTCTTCTAAGGATTTGGAACCTCTAACCATCAAGAGGTATTTCTTTCATAATTCGAAGGATTCTAGCAACAATCCTTCTTTTCATAATGTTACATACTAAAAGAAATGCCCGCCTAGATACAAGACGGTATCTAATTGCAGCCATATGGACCTCTCTCCATCCTCGAGATAGGATCTTACTATTAATCCTTTCTCCATTGATATAACTTACATAGTAGACTCTGTTTCAATCTTCGATTTTGACGACACTTGGGTCCTTAGAGGGATTATACCCGACTTTGGTGCGCCTCCATGGTCATCATTTCCCTGAATACTCAAGGATTGGGAACTTCTCCCAAAATTAGCTCTCCCGGGGGTATAGTCAAAACCCATAATCCTTCTATGATTCTCTTGCAAGAAACTATGGTTGACCGAGATAAAGCATGGGTGGCTATGTTAAAGGTATGTCTCGATTGGCATGTATCCACAACTAATGCACAAAGGTTATCTAGAGGTCTGGGGGTGATGTGGAATCCATGATTATTTTGAACTGAAGGCATATTGCACATGTGAAAGTATTTTCTTATCTGGGTACATGTCGAGGTCGATCCATGGGATCTGGATAATTAATTCGTATCCTTCGTATTCTTGTCACAAAATTTATTAGGATAGTGTGGCTAATTTCAGATTATTGAGCCCGAATTCACTAATTTTGGTGAGGGACTTAATTTTTTCTCTATGGTTGAAGGAAATTTGGGGAAACAAGGTTAGGGAACATAATATGACCACCATTCTCACATGGATGTTGGAAGTGAACGCTCTTATTGATGCTGCTCCAGATCCTTTAGCACCGACTTTGAAGAACAAGCAGTTTGAAGGGGAGGGAATCTCCAAGAGATTAGACAGATTTTTAATCAGTTAATCTCTATTTAATAATATGGTGGATATCAAATCTCATATCATCCTCATGTACATATTGGACCATATGTCAATTCTGCTTGCCTGGAAAGGGGATGAAGTGTGGGATCTTATCTATTTAAATTCAATTCTGGTTGGATGCACATGGAAGATTTAAAGTCATTGGTTATCAATGTTTCGAACAGGCCTATTATCCCTCATACTCAGTCCTACATGTCATTCATATGTCATAAATTAAATAATTTGAAAAAAGAGGCTTGATTATGGATTAAAAACAAGAAGATGGAGGAACATAAAATTTTATTGGAGATTGTAAACTCTATGAGGATCTTGAATGACCTTGTGGATCCTCTTTTTCTTTGGACTCTTACTCAGACAAGATTACCGAGTTGGAGGGCCAAAAGAACACGATTCTAAAGGCTCAGGAAGAAGGTATACGACATAAAATTCTAGCCACGTGGATAAATGTGGGAGAAAAAAACTCCAAGTACTTTCATAGCCAATTCAAACTAAGGAAACCATTTAATTCCATAAGAAATATTTGGGATTCGGAAGGGAATGTATATAATACCCAATCTTCATTGGAACAGGTAGTATATCTCATTTTAGAAGAAATATTTGGGACTCAGAAGGGAATGTATATACTACCCAATCTTAATTGCAACAGGCAGTTATATCTCATTTCAAGGGGCATTTTATGGCAACGGAGCATTCATATTCAGACCAATTAGAATTTTGTTCTCTCGTCCCTAATATGATGACCGAGGAGGATAATGATAAATTGGGACAACCCATCTCTAGAGAAGAACTGATTGAGACACTGAATGAATGTGAAAAGGAGAAGATTCTCGGTCTAGATGGGTGGGGGTCGAATTATCCATATATTTCATAGACCTGAAAGTTATCTAATCTACTGATGGCGGGAGAGGAATCTAGGAACATGGGTATTATCTCGTGGGTCATCAATGCCACGTTTCTTGTATTGATCCCAAAGAAGAAAAACCGATCGACATTTTCTGATTACAAATTGATATCCCTTTGCAACTCAATTTACAAAATGATATCAAAACTAATTTCCCGCAGAGTCAAACCGATTATGTCTAAAATTAGCATTGAAGAACAATTTTTCTTCATGGAGGGAAGACAAATACAAGATGTCATTGGTATTGTTAAGGAGATGCTTCATTCCATTAAATCTTGTAGACATAATTCATGTCTCCTCAAGATGGACTTCATTAAGGCATATGACTACATTGACTGAGGATTCTTGAAAGTGGTACCGATTAAAGTAGGTATGTGACCTCTGAACATTAGTGTTGAGATTCAACAAGAAATTTTCAGCACCCATGCCTAGTTGTATTAAGCACCCAAACTAGGATGGGGCCCACAGTGCTATTTTTGGGTGCATGTCTATTTTATTTATCCATTAATCAAGATGGAAAATAAACTGTAATCTATTCTAAATGTAAGCTTGTAATAGTTAACTGAGAGTGATAAACTTAGTTAGCTAGTGTATTTCGATTTAGAGGTAGTTGGTGAGGCATGCAGAGTAATTATAGTTGTAGCAGAGTTCGAAGTGCAGTGGTGAATTAGTTAATGCAAGTTGTAATCAGTTTAACTCAGTTAAGTGAGTTAAACCCAGTTGTGTTATTTGTAACTGAAGATGCATTAGTGAGAGATCAAGTGAATTAAATAATAATTACTTCACAATGTAATTGAGGATTTACTATTATTAGTTGCATGCATGTTAGATCCAGTGGAGACCCAATTGAGTTCTAGGTGAAACGGAATTTGACTATCTGTTGTAGGATTATTGGCTTGCACACATGCAAACAAACACCCATTGGAGTGCCCATGATACTTCCGCAGTCAAGGAAGGCCAAAATTCCTATCTTTTAGGGATTGCATTAATTAGGGATTGCGCAAGCAAGGCAGCATGTCTAGAGGCTAAGAATTGGCTATGTGTTGGTCAGTTTTATTCATGACAGTGTGAGATAATTAGCTGAGTACTGGAGGGCTATTGTGAGAAGATTTTTGTATGTAATTATTTCATGATCCATGGTTAATATACAATAGAATATAGTGGGGTTTTTAGCTGTAAGCTTTCCCCGGGAAATTATCTGTGTTGTGGTTTATTTTATTCTTCTTCATGGTCATGTGATTAGCGATTGTGTTTTTAATTCTGCAAAATATTTGTAGAAGTGAGTCAGTATTTAACTTTAGTACATTGTTATATCAGATGAATCCAAGATATACATGCATGTTTTATAATTTCTACATGGTATCAGAGCATAGGAAATTGCAGAAGTGAAGCAGGAGCTGAGTTTGGGACTGGATAGAATTCAAATTTGTAGAAAGACCTTCTTGGTGCTACAGCTGATTCAATATCGAAATGGATTTCAATGGCTTGAGGTTGGAGTATGCACTCAAGAGAAGCTCAAACTATATTTCTTGGAAGGATAGGATGGAGGCAGTACTCGAAGAAAATGGCTTGAAGGAATTCATTGGTAATGATGTTCTTAAACCTGTTGTGACGGATGCTGCAAATCTTGATGCATGGCAAAAGAAAGTGGCAAAGGCGAGGATGATCCTGTTGAAGGGAGTGTGAGACCACATTGTCTCAAGCCTCCATGGTAAAGCCACCCCATATGCAATGTGGAAGGCTTTGACGGATCTATTCCAAACCAGCAGCAACCATAGGAAATTGGCGCTCAAAGATAAACTCACGAAGATCAAGATGGAAAAGGGCGACACTATTCCAAAATATCTAACAAATTTTATCCAATGTCGGGATGAACTAGGGAGCGTTGGAATAACAATTGATGATGATGCTTTGGTGAGCTTTGATCTCCTAAGACTTCCCAAGGGTTGGCACAGTTATCAAGACTCTATGAATGGAAGGGAAAAAGTGCCAGATTGGGAACGATTGTGGTTGGATTTGGTGCAGGAGGAGTTTAGATGGAACACCAGAGATGGATCATCATCTAAGAATGAGGATGAATAGGATTCTACTTTGGTTTCCAAGGCAAGGGAGGGGAAGGGGAAGAAATTGCATTCTAAATCTGAGTCCAAGAATGGCAACAAGTAGCACATGTCCAAGGTGAAGTGTTTTTGCTGTCACGAGCATGGACATTTTGCTACTAACTATCCATAAAAGAAAAATAACAAGGAGGCTAGAGGATCTGTAGCTGGTGAGGCCCTTGCCTCGCAATTTGAGCTTGATTTCTCATTGATCGCATGCATGGCGTCCAGTGCATTGGGATCTGTGTGGTATTTGGATAGTGGCGCTTCCTTTCACATGACGGGAGACAAGGAACTTTTTAGTGACTTGGAGGAGAAAGATCTCTAGATGCATATTGAAATGGGCGATGACGGGAGGTACAGTGCTACCGGGATTCGTACCATTACCTTTCAAAGGTAGTCAGGCAAACCCTTTCAATTAAAAGTTGTAATGCATATACCAGGTTTGAAAAAAAATTTAGTCTCAGTCACAATGTTGGAGGATAGAGGCCATGATGTTGTTTTTAGTGAAGGAAAAGTTTTCCTGCGACATAAAACAACAAGACAGGCCAAGAGGATAGGGATTCCAGTTAAGAATCTCTACAAGCTGGAGGTAGATGGTTATGCAGCAATGATGGGCAAGGCATATCAAGTGGTAAGCCGTGATGAGGGCGAATTATGGCACAGGAGATTGGGTCATCTTCACCATGGAGCCTTGAAAGTCATGCAATAGATTTCTACTGGTCTTCCTTGGGGTTCACCTGCACAGTCAGAAACATGCAAGGGATGTACTATGGGAAAATATGTAAAGGCCACCTTTCATGAGAAGGAAAACAGAGCTTCAGGGATCCTTGAGAGAGTTCACATAGACGTGTGTGGTCTTTTCTTTATTGCTTCGACAACAAAACATAGTACTATGTAATATTTGTTGATGAATTTTATCGTAAGTGCTGGATCTTCCTCATGCAGAAGAAAGATCAGACATTCTCTAAGTTCTGTGAGTTTAAGGCACTAGTGGATAAAGATTCAGGGAGGCAAGTGAAGGCTCTTAGGAGTGATAATGGTGGAGAATACATCTCTAATGAATTCAAGAACTTCTGCAGCAACGAAGGAATTCAAAGAGAACTCATAATGCCTCATAACAGATAGTAGAATGGGGTCGTGGAGAGGAAGAACAGAACTATTGTCGGTGCAGCACGAGTGAGGTTGCATGATCGAGGCCTACTGATGCATCTGTGGGCGGAAGCATGCAACACAACGGTACATGTGCAAAACTGTTGTCCTCATAGAGTACTTGGCATGAGTACACTTGAAGAGGCTTTCACTGGTAAGAAACCTGATGTTTCACACCTTAAGATTTTTGGCTCATCTGTTTATGTGCATGTGACCAAGGACACCAGGAAGAATATATAACCAATAACTGAGGTTGGAATTTTTGTGGGGTACACTGAAACACCCCATAATTATCGTGTGTATTTTCCAAATAGAAGAATGACTGTTGTGTGACGGGATATAAAATTTGATGAGGAGAAAGCCATGCGGTTGTCCCTTGAGAAGGATTTGGACTTACATGCAGAGGAGGAACTGTTGGTTCCCAAGGGTGAGTCTCAAGATGTGGATCAGCCAGGTTCATGGAGTGGAGGAAAACACTCATGCAGAGCCATCCATTGGAAATGACAGAAGGTGCACCACAGAAGCTGATATATTGAGACTTGATGCTGCAGAGAATGTAGGAGCCCCTACTTTAGAGCACAGACAGAGACAGTCTCCTGACCAATTTACTGGATACATGGCTCTTATGAGCAAGTGTATTGTGACTAAAACATCTTCCTTTCAGGAAGCAGTGCATCAACCAACTTGGGTTGATGCAATGGTGGAGTATGACTCCATTGTCAAGAACTATTCATGGGAGATAGTCTGAAGACCAGACGAAAAATCAGTGGTTGGATCGAGATGGATCTACAAGGAAAAGAAAGCTACTGATGGGAGTGTGGAGAAATACAAGGCCAAATTTGTGGCCCGGGGATTCTCAAAGATCAAGGGGATAGATTATGATGAGACTTTTGCACCTGTTGCAAGGTACTCTTATATAATATCCATCCTTTCACTCTCAACGTAGATGGGCTAGCACATTCATCAGATGGATGTGAAAACTGTGTTTTCCAATGGGATCATTTAGGAAGAGGTGTACATAGAGAAATCTGAAGGCTTCAAAATCTTCAACAGTGAGTCGCATGTGTGCAGACTCAAAAGAGCACTGTATGGGCTAAAGCAAGCACCCCGTGCTTGGTACGCTCGGATAGAAAACTATTTCCCTGCACTGGGCTTCACCAAAAGTGAAGCAGATACAAACCTATACCAGATTGTGGCTGGGGGTAAGCTATTGATTATTGTTCTTTATGTTGACGATCTAATTTTAACTGGTGATGAGCATCTGATACACTCATGAAAGGAGGATATTGCAAGGGAGTTTGAAAGGAAGTAGATGGGACTCCTTCATTATTTCCTTGGATTGGAAATATGGCAGCGGGATGGTGAATTTTTTTTGTTTGAAGGCAAGTATGCAAAGGAGATACTGGGTAAGTTTAACTTGGAGAGCTACAAACCCATGGATACTCCTCTTCCAGGAAATTGGAGGAAAGAGGATGCTACTTCTAGAGAGGTAGTGGATGCTAATATCTACAGGCAGTTAGTGGGTTCACTAATGTATTTGGTGAACATGGGACTAGAAATTCTCTACGCAGTTAACCGCCTGAGTCATTCTATGGTTAAGCCTACCAAAATCTTTTGGAAGGTGGGGAAGCATATCTTGAGATACCGGAGGGGCACATAAGAGTATGGTATATGGTACAAAAGGATAGAGGGAGTGAATATTCAAGGCTTCACAGAAGGAACACATCAGTAGGGATCTTTAGCATTGGAACAACAACAGTTTCTTGGTACAATAGAAAACAACAATCTGTGGCACTCATTTAAGCAGAATCAGAATACATGGCAGCAAGTCAAGCTGCATGTGAGGCTATCTAGATGAGAAAGATCTTGGTTGGTTTTTTTGGTTCTCCTATGGATCCGATAGTGATTCATTGTGATAATGAGAGATGGTACCATCATCTCAGAAATTGTCTGCAGAGAAGGATAATGTTGCTTCAGTACATTCCCATGGGAGATTAGGATACATATATTCTGACAAAGGCGCTCACCAGGAGCAAATTCGAATACCATAGAGACAGGATCAGGGTGAAGGATAATCCCTTTCATGTTGAGAGGGAGTGTTGAGATTCATGAAGAAAATTTCAGCACCCACACCTAGTTGCATTAAGCACCAAGACTAGGGTGGGGCCCACAGTGCTATTTTTGGGTGCATGTCTATTTTAGTTATCCCTTAATTAGGATGGAAAATAAACTGTAATCTATTCTCCATGTGAAATTTAAATAGTTAACTGAGAGTGATAAACTCAGTTAGCTATTGGATTTCAAGTTAGAGGTAGTTGGTGAGGCATGCCGAGTAATTATAGTTGTAACAGAGTTTGAAGTGCAATGGTGCATTATTTAATGCATGCTATAATTAGTTTAACTCAGTTAGGTGAGTTAAAGTCAATTGTGCTAGTTGTATCTGAAGATACATTAGTGAGAGATCAAGTGAATTAAATATTAATTAGCTCACAATCACTGATCTCACATGCAACTGAGGATTTACTATTATTAGCTACATGAATGTCAGATCCAGTGGAGAACCAGTTGAGTTCTAGGTGAAAGGGATGTTGAATATCAGTTGTAAGATTATTGGCTTGCACACATGCAACCAAACACCCATTGGAGTACCCATGATACTTGCGCAGTCAAGGAAGGCCAAAATTTTTATCTTTTAGGGATTGCACAAACAAGGTAGGTTGTCTAGAGGTTGAAAATTGGCTATGTGTTGGTAAGTTTTTTTCATGACAGTGTGAGACAATTAGCTGAGTACTAGAGGGCTCTTGTGAGAAGAGTTTTGTATGTAATTGTTTCACGATCCATACTTAATATACAATAGAAGACAATGGGGTTTTTAGCTATAATATTTCTCCGGGAAATTATCTGTGTTGTGGTTGATTTGATTCTTCTTCATGTTCATGTGATTAGCGATTGCGTTTTTAATTCCACAAAATATTTGTAGAACCGATTCAGTATTTAACTTTAGTACATTATTAGATTGGGTGAATCGAGGATATACGTGAATGTTGTATAATTTATAGAATTAGATGGATAATGGAGTGCATGAAGACGAACATATTTGCCGTGATTATAAATGGATTGTCTTCTAATTTTTTTTCTACATACAGAGATCTGAAGCAAGGTTGTGCTTTGTCACCCTTTCTTTTTCTCCTAGTGATAGACACTTTGAGTAGGAAAATGAGGGATACAAGGGACAAAGGTCAAATTTCAATGATTAAAGTTTCAAGCAACATCATGTATCTCATTTAATGTTTTTCGATGATTTATTATATGGAGGGCATGCATATATTGATGAATAGACAATCATATGGAAAATCATCAAATATTTCGGTGTTGCAACGATATTATATATGAATGGCACAAAGTCTAACCTATTACATAATGGCAGAGAGGAGGCGGTGTTATGGAAATTTGTGAGTTCTTTAGGGTTTCATCTATGCATATTGATGAAGGTATTGTATAGTTGGGTTTTAGGATTAAGCCGAGTGGATACCGCAATAAGGATTAGGAATGGTTGATAGAAAAGTTCCAAAAGAAATTGGACTGCTAGAAACACAAATGTCTGACTATGGGAGGAAGTATGGTAATGTTAAAATTGGTGCTTGAGAATTTATTTGTATATTAGATGCAACTTTTTCTATTTCCGCGTGAAATAATAAAAAAATTACAATCCATTATAGGATGCTTTATATGGGCAGGGAATCATCTTAAACATAAGATTCACTTGCTGCAGCGATAACGAATTTCTAGACCTATTGAAGGAGGAGGATGGGGGATCATATATCCTTCTACTTTTCATATGGCATTAATCATAAAAAACGTGTAAAGGGTTGTATTTGGATCTGGCATCTAGTCAAATATCATTAAGGATAGATACATGTTTGGACAATATTTCACCACATGTGAAAACAATGGGGCCAGAAAAAAATCACAGGCATTTTTCATTCAGAGAAGCATGCTACAAATCTTACAATACCTTATGGGACATGTACACTGGAAGGTTGGAGATGGATCTAAGATCAAGATAGGCCTAGATGCTATAAATGGTATGACTGGAAATCACTCATTATCTCCCTATATACTCAATCATATCCATATAAAAGAGATTTATTTTCTTAACCATATTTTCCAGCACAACTCCTATTATATGGATCAATAGACACGGTATAAGGCAGGGGATTTAGTGTCACTAGCAGAATATGCACGTGAATGGGATAACTATTTCACAAATATTTTAAATTCACGTATCACGCTCAACGAATAAGAGGATCACATGTCACGGGGTGTCACTCTAAAAAAGGGTCATCTGATGGTAAAAGATATTTATATTAGTTTTCCTAAGAAGGAGATGGAACATTATTTTCCTATATATTTTCAGGTTATTTGGATGTGGGATCTTCCTAACAAAATCAAATGCTTTAGTTGGATATCTATACAAGACCGGATATTGACATGAAAAACTCTTCAACGACGAGGATATTTTGCGCCTCACATATGTCTCCTGTGCATGAGGGGAACACAAGACATAAGTCATTTGTTTATCCACTGTCCATATGTGATGGCAATATGGGATGGGGTTTTGGAAAATTACAATATCACTGCTATGGGACTTTTTGAGTCACTATATTCATGTCTACGATAAAAAATCATCACAGTTACAGATCTCTACCTTTGTATATCTTCTGGTCCATATGGCGTAGCCGCAACACAATTACATTTGAATAGAAAGGAGCAACGATCCGTGAGGATGTCATTAAGAAAATGACTTGTTTTAATGAATTTTGATTGATGAAGGAGAGTAACAACTACAAAAAATGCAAAATTAGAGACATATGGCAAGTATTCCCTGTGGGTTTTTTTTATGGCACATGTTCTAGGAGAGAGCATGGATGTGATGCAACCATATATATTGATCTACATATATTCTTTCACTTCTGGTGAGAAGGTGGAAAAGGCACTAATACTAAACCTGAAGTCATTGCTCTATGGGGTGTTTTGATTGCGGCTAAATGGCTCGATATAGAGCAGATTTAGATATATGGCAATGCTATGGGCACCATAGAATGGGTGAATGGATACAATAATTTCAATCCACCCATCTTAACGAACAAGATGAAATGCATTAGAACACTCGTTAGCACCTTCCAACAAGTAAGTTTTGACCACATATACAGGGAGAAAAACAAGACATTTGATTTACTTTCAAAAAGAGGAATAATAAGGAATTCAAAAAAAGAGTTATGATGAATGCTGGCACTAGAAATTATTCATAAAGGCATGGCAAAATTGTCATAAGGCATGTTTCATTTTCCCAATAAAAAAATAGCAATAAAATGAATGCATATCTATCCATTATTTTTGGCAAAGGTAATATTATTTTTAAAATGTGGAAAGAATATAAATGGTAGAAACTACACTGCAACAAATGTAAAAGTATTCAATAAGAAGCAGTTTTGAAGTAAAGATGAATGAAAAGACAGAAAAGAGAACCATAAAATTCTATTTTGGTTTTGATGTAAAAATTAAAAAAAAGAAAAGAAAAAGACTACATATACTATATTTCTTATATTAATATAATGAAGTAGTTTTTTTCCTTCATATCATTATCATCGTTATTATTTAAATTTAAGATTAACTTTTTTGGAATGGTATGAAAAACTTATTCATACTTAAATGCGTTGGTATTCTTTTTTAATATTTTAAGCAACATTCCACTCGACCCTATCATTAAGCCATTTTAAAGTGCTGATCATTTGGAAACATTTAAATAAATTCAAGTCAACTCCTGAGATAATATTGTAGAGAGAAGTCTAGTTGATATCGTTCCCGTGAGGTTTGGAATTACCCATTTGGAAAACCTTGGGAAATGGTAGTTTTACCTTAAAGGTAAAATGTTTATTTCCATTCGAAACGAATAATTTCTTTAAAATACCCACCTTTTGCGACGGAATGTGATGAAGGTGCTTTTACATTGAAGGATCATATGCCATAACTAAATTATCAAGTTATGAAACTAAAAGCGATTCACTTTAGATGGATATGCTATTAGGAACGCCACGGCCGGTGAGGCCACCAGTCTTTGATAAATCTGTAGTGTTAGGGTACAGTAACGTGTAAGGGACTTGTGCCGGCCCGTGCCTGTTCTTCAGATCGCAATTATTGTTTCTGTCTGTTACATTTTTCTCCACCTGCACTAACCTCGACGAAAATCGGTTAAACACTTCATCTACGCCATTGTCGTCGGCCCAGTCTGGCGTGGATCCATGTATTTGCCCCAAATATACTTCGTTCTTTGCATGCTTTGATAAGATCTCTAAAACGGCCATGACGAGTGTAGCCTGGCTTGGAGTAGACACAGTTTTAAGGTAATATGTCTGTATGTCGCTCAACATTTCAGAGTATTCCTTCGACCCTTTCTCTGGAACATGGCGTCTGCTAATGGTGGGATGATTGGGCATGTATCCTCCATACGAATACTGCCCAAAGTTGACAGCTGCATGGTGAGCCGATGCAACCCAGATGATAGTTGTAATTGCTTCAACAACTTCATCCTTTGTCTCCATTTTGTACCATCTGCTCGGATCGTCCTTCAGATCTCCATGCCCAACGTTTACAATCTCATCCCACCAGCTCTGCAATTCTTGGTCTCTTTTGATCGAGGAATCGTCCTTGTAATATAGAGACAAGAAGTCTGAAACCCATTCTTTCAAAGCAAACCATATTTCCAGACCATCTGCAGCATACGGATAGTCTTCGATCACAAGCCTCAGGCCATGAGGTGCTGTTGGATCTGGGAAAGCCATTCCCCTGCGTAAAATTATATCTATATTTAAAGAGAAGATCACACAATGATAAGAAGAACTTAATAGAGCTAGGGTTTTATGCTCTTCAAAAGAGGTGTAGACAGAAGTGTAGAGACTAGAGCTGTGAGACTAGAAAACCATTCAAACTCTTTTTGGGCTTCTAGTGATTTGGGTGATTCTTTACTGTTCTGAAATGTGGGCCAGCAGCACAACCTAAATGCAGTGGAAAAAATGAGAAAATTTAGAAGCTTTTGACTACAAACAAATTCAAAATTAAAATTGGGGTTCCTAATGCTATCTTGTTAAGTGAAACAAGGGTTGCTCCTATTGAAGAAATGGGGTATTTGCTTGAGCATGTGTCCTACAAACACTGAAAGAAAAAAACTTTTGTTATGGATAAGTTCCACAAATGTACTAGGGAGAAAGAGCTAGGGAGAAAAAAAAAGTACTACATTGAAGAGTTTAACCCCACTCATAATCATCAGCAAAAAGGGTAGATAGGGGCCAATATTTCTTGGAGATCTAAAATTATTATTGTTCAATTAAGGATTAATTCTCATCAACTAGCTTGTGAAACAGGGCTGGAAAAAGCCAAAAAAAATGTGGGAGGAAAGAGTATGTATTTTTTGCTCTTGTGGAAACCAAAAAAAATTCATTTTAGAAAGTGAGGTCTTCAAAAACAAGAAGGAAAATTATGCAGGTATTCTGGAAGCTAGCTCTTGGGATAATCTATGAAGCTGGGAGCTAGCTCTTGGGATAATCTATGACGTTGGGAGCGATTATTATAAAATTACACAAGAAAGAAGCAGGGAGCGATTATTATAAAACTACATAAGAAAAGGGTCAAATACAAGAGCCAAGTAGAAAGACAATCTCTCCAAATGAGCTATTTTTAACCTCATAGACTTTAAAAATACTTTCTTTCTTTCTTTCAATCATCTTTCTTACCAAAATTTACGATTTCTTTCTCACCAAATTTAAATCTTAAACGGTTAAGTTATAATACCTTAATAACTATTATTACAATACCTTTATAGCAATAAGTATTTTTGAAGTATCCCTTTGAACTAATATTGTATAAGTAAAACCTTGAAAAATATCCGCACATTCAGTCGTACGGAAGCCCAAAGGGGCGTCTTAGACGGCACCGAGCTACATATTTAGACGGCACCTAACTACATATTTAAGTGTATCCGTCAATAATTTTAGTTTCCGAAATCAGTTAGCGAAAACCGGCCCGGATTCTATCCAAGTTTATTGACAATCTCACCCTAGTTGAGCAGATACAATCTCCAATTTTCAGTTCGATTATTTCTTAAATAAATTTGATAAAGGGGAAAGGATTTATTAGGGGTTGATGGACTTACATCTAAACACTGAATCATCATCGGATTCAAACCAGCCAGCACCTGCCGCGCAAATTCCCGGTCGGTCTTCCACGCGGAGTCATTAGCTATGCCAAACAATATTCATTTGAGAAATCGATTTGTTCTAAATTATCGACGCCCTTGAGTGTAGAGCATAAATAGCCTCTCACCTGCCAAGACTTGGGGGCGCACAAAGTTTATGAGGGGATTATCTTCGGCAGCTTCCAGTATTCCTTCAACAATCTGAAGAGAACTCTTGTACTGATGAAGACGCTTATGGGAGTTATATGGACTTTTAAAACCTCGAACGTACAGGTGTTCAACTTGAGCCAACGTTTCGAATGCAGTTTCAAATAGATCAGCGATCGTAGGTGCAATCATGTTGCCGAAAGCCACGATGGTGTGGGATGCAAAATCCGAGAAGTCCGTATGAGGAAACCTTTCGTCCGGGGGAATGAAGTTCACCTTCGGAAAACTGGCTCGGCTTTCAAATTTGGGATCTGCATACCAAATATTTTAATGTAAGCCGCATGGTAATCTAATGTTTTTAGCTTGAGCCGTCACAACTAAGTATTTGCCAAATAGATTGGGCTATTAGACGAATGATTCACTGAAGAATGGAAGCTTTCAAATTGCGACAGACATATTTCAGAATGAAATATTTCCTTAACATACTGTTAATCGATCCAAATGCAACTTTGGAGATGAAAAGGGGAAAATACCATACTTGTTTTGGTTGGTGGACGGCCAGTCCTACATCTTCTGGGATATGGGAATTCCTTGGATCCGCCGAGCACTTCTCTCCTCAGCTCTAGATTGCTGTCAGGGTTCCCAATATCGTTGTAAACATCATAATCATATATCCGATCAGATAGCTTTCTCTCTCCTGATCCATCTCCTCGTAGCTCCACCATATCTTGTTCTCTCAATTTCTTCAGACCGGCTGGGGTTAGTGGGGCAGATAACTCGGATACAGGATTCACTCAAGATTGTCCTACCTGTCGACTTTCCATCCCAAGTGGGAGCTTCGCCACCGAGACTGTCGCTTTCGGCAGCAACCTATATAACTAAGAATTAGATCAACGCTGCCTCTGCAACTACCTTGTGGAAAAGAAAATACGATCGCACTTGATGCTGGTATGAAGAAGTGTCTTGTATTTGCCTTAAAACACACTTTCCTGCGCCAGGGATATCAAGAATTAGGGATTCCAGAAACACCTCTGTTGAATGCATATTCTTTATCAGGACTGCTCTATAAATCTAAAATAATTCCTTGAATGATTTCGTAGTGTGATGTCTCCAGCAATGGGCCCATCTAAGGGTTTTCCAGTGTAAGAAAATGCTATGCTGGACATTTTTGTATTCCACTTTCTGCATGTGCATAACATTAGAAACTAAGTAACTATTTACATAAAAAACGCCATGGAAGCTATCTAAACAAAACCGGTGGAGGAAATTAAAATAAATCAACTAATTATTTACTTACATGGATCAACCTGGTCACTGCTGACCAGCTGAAAATAAACTCTATTTCCCATCAACTCAGATACATCATCAGTCAGAGTTGCAGCGTAATCGGTAATGTTGAAAACAAACACCTTTTGCAATATCACTTCGCCATGAATGGTTTGTTCGGTGCCCTCTTCAGGAGAGCCGTCTTTTGCAAAGATATTTCTTAAGTTGAAAGCAAAGCTTCTGCACTGGTTTCTTCTCTTCCTCAAAACCATTTCTTTAAAATCGTCTGAGGATTGCACGTGGATCTTCCTTGAAAAGTTATTGGGGAAACCATGTAAAGCGCTAAAGCCAACTTGGATTAATTGCTTGTCGCTCCCCAAAGATCTCAGAGTCGACATGGGAACATTGAACAGAGGCAGTGCATCCATTTTTTCTCTGGTTTTTTGACGCTCAACACGTCAATACCGAGTCTCGCCAGGCTTTCGGAAAGTTCTGGTTTCTTCCAATAATTTTTTCTTCTATTTGTAGGTCATGTTTAGGCAGTGTCGGAGTTAAACCAATCAATTTCTAATGATTTCCACGTTTTCTTATCTGCCTGTATTATCTCCAACTGGCCTAGCTTGTCGATGAGATGACGAGCCTCCGTAAGAAACTCATTTTTATAATAATTTTAAGGTCTTGACTAAAAAATAAGATCGTGGAGATTCCGAGTGTCCTTTCACAGCATATTAGAGGCATAGTGAACAAGTCAAAGTTTTTTTTTCAATTAAAGAAATGCATTGTTATATATGGGATTGGACCACACGAATTGTAAGACAAAACTTCGCCAAACAATTTTAAAGTCTTTTCACAGCATAATAGAGACATAGCGAACGAGTTAAAGCTTTTTTTCAATTAAAGAAATTTATAGTTTTAAATGGGATTGGACCACAGGAGTGGTTAGACAAAACTTCCCATCATTAGAACACAAACCTCTCTATCATTAGAACACACTCGCTGGATTACTAGACTAGTTGAAGTTAACCTCCATCATAATATAAATTTAATTCTAATTTAATAAGTAAGTAGTATTTAATTTAAACATTCATTTTTATTTAAAAATAATAATATTATTTTTGTATTTTAATATTATAATTCTAGTTTAATGAGTAGTATTCAATTTAAACATTTATTTCTATTTAAAAGAATAATATTATTTTTGTATTTTATTTATAAATAGTATTTTGAATTATAATACACATGTGGATAAACATTCATTTTTATTTAAAAAAATAAAATTATTTCTGTATTTTATTTAGAAATGATGCTTTAGATTATAATGCATATGTGGATGACGTATTAGATTTAAATATTATTTTTTATTAAAAAAAATGTTATTTCTGTATTTTATTTATAAATGGTGTTTTGGATTATAATGTACATGTAGACAAAGTATTAGGTTTATATTTTTTTTCTGGAAAAAAGATTCTTGCAAATTATTTTTAGTTGATAAAATTTTTTGCTGTTGGAAGTTTTAAATAATTATTGTGTTTTCTGTTTATTGGACATTGCAGTCACAAGAATAAACTAATACTATATTTTGATATCCTCTTAAAAAAAAATTGTAATTGTTTAAACAATTCGACCCGTTACCTTCTAAGAGAGAACAATTTCATTATAAATAATTTCATTCTATTTCGAAAACATTGTCCTACAAAAGTAAACATTGTAATTATATTTTTCTCCATATAATTTTTATATAAACTATAAATAAATAGTTCAATTAAATTTACTTCATATGGTTTTTATATGGTTTTTAGATGAACCATATACTTGTGGTTGGAAGTTTTAAATAATTGTTGTGTTTTCTTTTTATTGGACATTGCAGTCACAAGCATAAAACAATTCTATAATTTGATTTTTTCTTAAAAAAATAATTGTAATTGTTTAAACAATTCGACCCACAACCCTATAAGATATAAGAACAATTTCATTATAAATAATTTCATTGTATTTTGAAGACAGTGTCCTAAAAGAATGAACATTGTTTTTATATTGTTCTCCAAATAATTCTTATATAAACTATAAATAAATAGTTCAATTAAATTTACTACATATGGTTCTTATATAAATATAAGTAAATATTTCTATTAACTTCTTTCCATCTGATTTCTATATAAATTATAAAATTAATCAAATTTATGAAATCTGTATTCAACTATATATTTGAAATTGTGATTTCTATATTAATTTAAAACAAGAAATAATTGAAAATTAAAACAAGATATATAAAATACATATATTAATGGTATTTTTGTATTTTATTAATAAATGGTGTTATGAATTATAATGTATACATGGACATTAGGTTTATATTTTTTTATGGAAAAAGATACTTGTAAATTATTTTTAGATGATAAAAAATTGTGTTGGAAGTTTTAAATAAGTGTTGTATTTTCTTTTTATTGGACATTGCACTCACAAACATAAAACAATACTAAACTTTGATTTCCTCTTAAGAAATAATTGTAATTGTTTAGACAATTGGACCCATTACCTATAAGAAAGAGGAACAATTTCATTATATTTTGAATACATTGTCCTAAAAGAATGAAATTATCATTTCTCCACATAATTTTTAAATAAACTATAAATAAATAGTTCAAATAAATTTACTAGTTCTTATATAAATATAAATAAATATTTGTATTAATTTATTTCCATATAATTTCTATATAAATTATAATATTAATCAAATTTATGAAATATGTATTCAACTATATTTGAAATTTTGATTTCTCTATTAATTTTAAACAATAAAACATTAAAATTAAAACATGATATATAAAATACATATCTATTTTTTATATATATAATAAAAATAATGACCATTCCTTTCAAATTAAATACTTAAATAACACTACATTTTCAAATTTGAAAGTTAATTAACACCATTGTTCCGAAACAATATTACATAAGCTATGAGCAATGACTTAATATAAACTTATAGTACATGACTAAGTTCATGCATATTACAAAACGTTGATTTATATTTCTGTTTCTGATGAAAGGTTTTTTTCGGGTTCATTACCATTTTATGAGGTGGAGATATCTGTACCCTCGCTTCACTCAAGATATTCTTAGATAGTATAAATATATGGATAGATATTATAAATAAAGAAAAATAAAGAAAAATATGACAAGCTATAATTAAATCAAACAAATGCAACATACACAACATGAGACAGAGTTCACACAACTTGTCATTAGCTCAAAGTCAACATTACAAATTTATAGCATAGGAACTGACCTAATCTTCCTAAGTTTGAGACAACAATCCTGAACTAGTGGAACTAAACTCT
This sequence comes from Pinus albicaulis, assembly GCA_034641835.2. NCBI lineage: Eukaryota > Viridiplantae > Streptophyta > Pinopsida > Pinales > Pinaceae > Pinus > Pinus albicaulis. The sequence goes on from CM076576.1 coordinate 851,573,088, forward strand.
AATTATAAAATTCTCGTTCAACAAACCATAACCATTCGTATTTCTACATTATTCTAGATTATTCTCACATCCTCCCTTAAAGGAAAAATGGATTTTCTACAACACCTAATTTACTTCTAAAAACTTCAAACATGAGTTTACCAAGAGGCTTGGTAAAGATATCAGCCATATTATCCTTGGTATTACAAAATACTAAATCAATTTCATTTGATTCAATCTTCTCTCATACAAAGTGGTATTGCAGCTCAATGTGTTTTAATATGGCATGATATATTGGATTGTGTGCTAATTTGATAGCACTTTGATTATCACAATTTATGCATGTTGAACCACTTTGCTTCTTTTCGAGATCTGCAAGAATTCTCTGCAACCAAACAATGTCACAGGTGGCATTGGTCAAAGCTTTGTACTCATGTTTTGTTGATGATAAAGAAACAGTTGGTTGTTTCTTACTACTCCATGACACAACCCCTGATCCTATATGAAATGCTAATGCATAGCTAGAGGTGGATCGTCTGCCATCAGGATTCACCTTGTCTGAATCGGAAAACATCGGTGCAACATCGGGTCATCGATATACATAATACCTAATTTGATTGTTTTATTTAAGTATCGAGGAGAACTTTCTTTGCAGCGTTCTAGCGATTTAAGGCTTAGCCATAAATGACTAAGGATCTGCGGCGTATGCAATTTTGATCTCTGTGGTGGTGATAGTTCGGACTTTACCAATAACGATATCAAGTTCATTTACCTCTTTAGTTCATCTTCTTTGTACAACTTTGATACATTCTAAGGGAGTTGACATAGCTTTACAATCCTCATATTGAACTTTTTAAGAATTTCCTTTGTATTTACTTTGAGTGATCGATGTTTTACCAGAAGACTCTCTCCATACCTCAATTCCTAAATAGTAATGCAATTCACCCAGATCTTTCATTTCAAATTCCCGAGACAACTGAATTTTAATTTCTTCAATTAACTTGTAAGCACTGCGTGTGATAATGAGATCATCCACATATAAAGATATTAAAGCAACATTGCATTCTTCATCTTTCTTAACATACAGGGATCATTTTTTCTTTTCACAAACCCATTCTGATGAAAGAATGTATCAATATTTACATACCATGATCTCAGTGCCTGTTTCAAACCATACTAGGTTTTTCTTAACCTACAGACTAGATGCTCCTGTCCCTGTTTGAAAAACCCTTCAGGTTGAACCAGATAAACTTCTTCCTTTAAATCACCATTCAGAAAAATAGATTTGACATCTAATTGATATATATTCCAATTATGTTTTGTAGCTAAGGAAATCAGTGCTCATAAAAAATACTATGATATGTCTCATTTCCAATTGATGTGATGGTGCTCCATTTGGAATTTTCTAATTACATATTACTATTTTACCAAAAACACATATTCAAGCTTATTTTTCGAATTAGCCAAAAGAAGAAGAAGAAGAAGAAAGATGTTGCGCTAAAATATTTATTACATAGGTTCTTATCTTAGATCTCAGATGTTTTATTACTAGTTTTGTACCATCCACCCAAATAAGCATAATAATTTTCTTGATAAACAAATATGAGAGAAAATCCAACTATAAGGTGAGGCCTATGCTCTACTTTCCTTTCCTTTGTTATAAACTGAAACTTCACTCTCTATGGAGTTTCCTTTGACTAGTAGGCCTCAATGGCCACTAGAAAATCTACTACCTCAATTTTTATTCTTTAATAAATATTTCTTAGGTTCCCTACTAAACTATGGAACTATACCAACTAATAAAGAATGATAGTCATTTGGAAAGGTATTTACATAGCTTTATATTCGTCTAGGGTTGGGAGGGTTTTTTTTGCATACTTTAACAACCAAATAATGTTTGGGATTTGGATACTCTATAAAATTTTTAAAAGTATAGATGTGGATAACCCCACATGTGAAAGTAATAGGGGCTAATGTGGCATTCAAATGGTACAATGTTGGTCAATAAGTTAAGTGAACTTCAAATAAAATTTTAAGGATGGAAATTTATCTTAAAGTTTAGAAACCTTGGCAAATACTAATCCTTAATTTCAAAATTATATAATTTTTAGTGATATGTTTCTAAAAATTCTTAAATTTCTAATGATTTTGCATATAATCCTTAAAAAACTTTGGCAATTTTTAAGGAAAAATAGCTTTATACTACAAAATTTGGAAAAATCATTGTGAGGAAAAATGGAAATTGGTGATTTTTTTTGAAAAAACATGAAACATTAGAAACATGTGAATATTAGCCCCTAAAATTTTCCCTAGTGCACTCCCAAGAGGCATAACTTTTGCATGGAAACTATAATTGAAGAAAAATTTAAACCACTCAAAATGTTTTGATGTGTGGAATATTATAAAGGGAATATAGTTGTAAATGCAATTTGTTTACCTCAAAAAATGTTCATTGATGTCTGAAACTATCCAAGGCGGGATTTGGATAGTAAATCCCCAAAGTAGAGTCTCCACCTAAAATCCTAGCAACGAATTCCTCTAATTTTTCTCCAAGAAAGTACCAGTATAAATGAAATATTATATAATGATACATCATAGATTACTTTCTTTCTTTTTATCTTTTTGAGAACCAAAACTTGTACAAAAAACCACATGTCCAATATTTTAAGTTTGTTTTCAAAATTTAGAATTAAAATACTCTGATATGTCTCATTTCCAATTGATGTGATGGTGCTACATTTGGAATTTTCTAATTACATATTACTATTTTACCAAAAACACATATTCAAGCTTATTTTTCGAATTAGAAAAAAAAAATAAAAGAAGAAGAAGGAAGAAAGTGAGATTTCACACCTTAAATTTCCAAAAATATAAAAAACCAAAATCTAAAAAACTAATTCCATGACATTTCGATGATTTTACATACAATATTTAATCAAAATTATCAATATTAATTAAGGAAAAAAAAAAAACCAATCCTGATAAGAAGAGGAAACTAACATGATAGGTCACTTGAGAACCTCTTCTATCATTATCAACATTATTATTAAACCAATCCAAACCATATTCTGTAAACAAATGTATGATACGGTGAGTACGATTGGGCCGCTTATGCAGGATGGTTACTTGGTGTCTTCGAGGAGGCTTCTTAAGCATGAATCATTCATTATCATGTGAGGGTTCTTACTTCTTAGATAGGTATATTCTCTCTCAATCTTATTTGTGAATCGACCTGCCAATGGTTTTCTATTATTGTCACGACGTTTTAGAGAAGACCATTGATGGAGAATGATCTACGATTGAGGGACGTTTTGAAGGAACATACCCTCATTCATAATGTTTTTCTCTGCTCTGGCTTATTCCTTATCCTATGAGGTGTTTTCTCGTCTTCGGATCCTTCTTTGTCTAAGTCCTATCTACTTCAAAGTCTATTCTTACGATATTTCCTTAGCGTTGCTCTGGTCGTCTACCATTAGTTTGGTATACAGTCTCTTTGGATGTCTTACGTTCATGGATGGTTGTGTTCGAGTTTCGATCTTGGGTCGATAAAAGATGTTGTCTAGAGTAAGGATGGGACCACCTTAACGACTACTAATTTTCTTGGAATTGATGGCTTTATCAGTACGAATTAACTAATAAAAAAGAAAGGGACCCGTCGGAAAATTGACCTGAAGATCCTTAAGGGGCTTAGGCATTTGTTATCGCATTGTATCCTTGGAGGTTTATTTGGACGACGTATCTTCTACAGATATTTTTATTGGCCCTTTATTTATTGTTTTGGTACATTGTCAATATATTATATTGGGTTTCTCGGTATTCTCTCCCGTATAAAGACAGAACTAGTGGGTTTTATCCATAGTAGTTACCGGCTCTCAGTCGTAATCGATCAGGATATTATGGTCCCCTATCCGCCTGTTATCATTTGACTCGACTCCACATCCTTTTTTATTGCTATATTTATTGTTATACTCGATTCCACATCCTTTTTTAAATTTAGGCTATTTCACATTAGGATTTCTCATTTTTCAGATATGGAAGGCGAGTTTCGACCCTCACCCATAAACTCCACAACACAATTTGATATGGACAAAACTGCTAGGTTTACCCTTAGAACATTGGAATGTTGTGGGAATTTCGACCCTTAAGCAAAAACTCCACAACACAATTTGATATGGACAAAACTGCTAGGTTTACCCTTAGAATATTGGAATGTTGTGGTAGTAGCGAAGATAGCTAATCGATTAGGAATGTTTTACTTTTAGGATGAGAGATTCTTTGGACAACTCGACAAGTTCATGGCATAGGCGTTGGTGAAGTTGAGTTGGGTAGGGTTTTGATTGCTAAACTTGAAGTCCAATGGAGTAGCTTCTCTATCATTATGAATATCGATTATTACTGTGTGCCATATCACTGTATTCACTGCCACCAAACAAGTCAATTCTATTCCTCAATCCAGAAAAATGTAATCCATTAAAGGGGCACAACTATACTGGATCACTCAAATTTCTTCTTCACAATCCTCCTTGAAGTATTGGCTCGCACACTGACAATTGGAATTGACGACTCTCAAGGTAATTCAAAACCTCCCAAGAAGATTGCTCAAGATGAAACCTTTGATGAAAATGTTGTTCCCTTTTTGTAACCATTCCCCGTGGATTTGACTTGTATGATGAGGATTGGTACCTTGTCTCTTCCTTGCCTCTCTGGTGGGATTTTGGCTTCTCATTAACCTTCTCTCAACCTTGGTCCCTCTTGCATCTACTTTGGACCTGCTCCTCCATCTAATCCTAGGGATGAAATTGTTCATGTAGTTTTGTTTTTGCAACCTTCCGATGTGGATATCCTCTATATGGCACGGATTGGTCCCTCGCCTCTTCCTTGCCACTTTGGAGGGAAGTTGGCTTCTGAAAATCCTTCTATCAACCTTGGTCTCTCATTCATCTACTCTAGATCCAAACTTACTACTAATTCTCAGGATGAAGAGCCTCCCTAATCTCTTTCTCTAGATAGAGATTTAGTTGTGTTGCTTGGGTCTTCTAAGGATTTGGAACCTCTAACCATCAAGAGGTATTTCTTTCATAATTCGAAGGATTCTAGCAACAATCCTTCTTTTCATAATGTTACATACTAAAAGAAATGCCCGCCTAGATACAAGACGGTATCTAATTGCAGCCATATGGACCTCTCTCCATCCTCGAGATAGGATCTTACTATTAATCCTTTCTCCATTGATATAACTTACATAGTAGACTCTGTTTCAATCTTCGATTTTGACGACACTTGGGTCCTTAGAGGGATTATACCCGACTTTGGTGCGCCTCCATGGTCATCATTTCCCTGAATACTCAAGGATTGGGAACTTCTCCCAAAATTAGCTCTCCCGGGGGTATAGTCAAAACCCATAATCCTTCTATGATTCTCTTGCAAGAAACTATGGTTGACCGAGATAAAGCATGGGTGGCTATGTTGAAGGTATGTCTCGATTGGCATATATCCACAACTAATGCACAAAGGTTATCTAGAGGTCTGGGGGTGATGTGGAATCCATGATTATTTTGAATTGAAGGCATATTGCACATGTGAAAGTATTTTCTTATCTGGGTACATGTCGAGGTCGATCCATGGGATCTGGATAATTAATTCGTATCCTTCGTATTCTTGTCACAAAAGTTATTGGGATAGTGTGGCTAATTTCAGATTATTGAGCCCGAATTCACTAATTTTGGTGAGGGACTTAATTTTTTCTCTATGGTTGAAGGAAATTTGGGGAAACAAGGTTAGGGAACATAATATGACCACCATTCTCACATGGATGTTGGAAGTGAACGCTCTTATTGATGCTGCTCCAGATCCTTTAGCACCGACTTTGAAGAACAAGCAGTTTGAAGGGGAGGGAATCTCCAAGAGATTAGACAGATTTTTAATCAGTTAATCTCTATTTAATAATATGGTGGATATCAAATCTCATATCATCCTCATGTACATATTGGACCATATGTCAATTCTGCTTGCCTGGAAAGGGGATGAAGTGTGGGATCTTATCTATTTAAATTCAATTCTGGTTGGATGCACATGGAAGATTTAAAGTCATTGGTTATCAATGTTTCGAACAGGCCTATTATCCCTCATACTCAGTCCTACATGTCATTCATATGTCATAAATTAAATAATTTGAAAAAAGAGGCTTGATTATGGATTAAAAACAAGAAGATGGAGGAACATAAAATTTTATTGGAGATTGTAAACTCTATGAGGATCTTGAATGACCTTGTGGATCCTCTTTTTTTTTGGACTCTTACTCAGACAAGATTACCGAGTTGGAGGGCCAAAAGAACACGATTCTAAAGGCTCAGGAAGAAGGTATACGACATAAAATTCTAGCCACGTGGATAAATGTGGGAGAAAAAAACTCCAAGTACTTTCATAGCCAATTCAAACTAAGGAAACCATTTAATTCCATAAGAAATATTTGGGATTCGGAAGGGAATGTATATAATACCCAATCTTCATTGGAACAGGTAGTATATCTCATTTTAGAAGAAATATTTGGGACTCAGAAGGGAATGTATATACTACCCAATCTTAATTGCAACAGGCAGTTATATCTCATTTCAAGGGGCATTTTATGGCAACGGAGCATTCATATTCAGACCAATTAGAATTTTGTTCTCTCGTCCCTAATATGATGACCGAGGAGGATAATGATAAATTGGGACAACCCATCTCTAGAGAAGAACTGATTGAGACACTGAATGAATGTGAAAAGGAGAAGATTCTCGGTCTAGATGGGTGGGGGTCGAATTATCCATATATTTCATAGACCTGAAAGTTATCTAATCTACTGATGGCGGGAGAGGAATCTAGGAACATGGGTATTATCTCGTGGGTCATCAATGCCACGTTTCTTGTATTGATCCCAAAGAAGAAAAACCGATCGACATTTTCTGATTACAAATTGATATCCCTTTGCAACTCAATTTACAAAATGATATCAAAACTAATTTCCCGCAGAGTCAAACCGATTATGTCTAAAATTAGCATTGAAGAACAATTTTTCTTCATGGAGGGAAGACAAATACAAGATGTCATTGGTATTGTTAAGGAGATGCTTCATTCCATTAAATCTTGTAGACATAATTCATGTCTCCTCAAGATGGACTTCATTAAGGCATATGACTACATTGACTGAGGATTCTTGAAAGTGGTACCGATTAAAGTAGGTATGTGACCTCTGAACATTAGTGTTGAGATTCAACAAGAAATTTTCAGCACCCATGCCTAGTTGTATTAAGCACCCAAACTAGGATGGGGCCCACAGTGCTATTTTTGGGTGCATGTCTATTTTATTTATCCATTAATCAAGATGGAAAATAAACTGTAATCTATTCTAAATGTAAGCTTGTAATAGTTAACTGAGAGTGATAAACTTAGTTAGCTAGTGTATTTCGATTTAGAGGTAGTTGGTGAGGCATGCAGAGTAATTATAGTTGTAGCAGAGTTCGAAGTGCAGTGGTGAATTAGTTAATGCAAGTTGTAATCAGTTTAACTCAGTTAAGTGAGTTAAACCCAGTTGTGTTATTTGTAACTGAAGATGCATTAGTGAGAGATCAAGTGAATTAAATAATAATTACTTCACAATGTAATTGAGGATTTACTATTATTAGTTGCATGCATGTTAGATCCAGTGGAGACCCAATTGAGTTCTAGGTGAAACAGAATTTGACTATCCGTTGTAGGATTATTGGCTTGCACACATGAAAAAAAACACCCATTAGAGTGCCCATGATACTTCCGCAGTCAAGGAAGGCCAAAATTCCTATCTTTTAGGGATTGCATTCATTAGGGATTGCGCAAGCAAGGCAGCATGTCTAGAGGCTGATAATTGGCTATGTGTTGGTCAGTTTTATTCATGACAGTGTGAGATAATTAGCTGAGTACTGGAGGGCTCTTGTGAGAAGATTTTTGTATGTAATTATTTCATGATACATGGTTAATATACAATAGAATATAGTGGGGTTTTTAGCTGTAAGCTTTCCCCGGGAAATTATCTGTGTTGTGGTTTATTTGATTCTTCTTCATGGTCATGTGATTAGCGATTGTGTTTTTAATTCTGCAAAATATTTGTAGAAGTGAGTCAGTATTTAACTTTAGTACATTGTTATATCAGATGAATCCAAGATATACATGCATGTTTTATAATTTCTACATGGTATCAGAGCATAGGAAATTGCAGAAGTGAAGCAGGAGCTGAGTTTGGGACTGGATAGAATTCAAATTTGTAGAAAGACCTTCTTGGTGCTACAGCTGATTCAATATCGAAATGGATTTCAATGGCTTGAGGTTGGAGTATGCACTCAAGAGAAGCTCAAACTATATTTCTTGGAAGGATAGGATGGAGGCAGTACTCGAAGAAAATGGCTTGAAGGAATTCATTGGTAATGATGTTCTTAAACCTGTTGTGACGGATGCTGCAAATCTTGATGCATGGCAAAAGAAAGTGGCAAAGGCGAGGATGATCCTGTTGAAGGGAGTGTGAGACCACATTGTCTCAAGCCTCCATGGTAAAGCCACCCCATATGCAATGTGGAAGGCTTTGATGGATCTATTCCAAACTAGCAGCAACCATAGGCAATTGGTGCTCAAAGATAAACTCACGAAGATCAAGATGGAAAAGGACGACACTATTCCAAAATATCTAACAAAGTTTATCTAATGTCCGGATGAACTAGGGAGCATTGGAATAACAGTTGATGATGATGCTTGGTGAGCTTTGATCTCCTAAGACTTCCCAAGGGTTGGCACAGTTATCAAGACTCTATGAATGGAAGGGAAAAATTGCCAGATTTGGAACGATTGTGGTTGGATTTGGTGCAGGAGGAGTTTAGATGGAACACCAGAGATGGATCTTCATCTAAGAATGAGGATGAATAGGATTTTTCTTTGGTTTCCAAGGTGAGGGAGGGGAAGGGGAAGAAATCTCATTCTAAATCTGAGTCCAAGAATGGCAACAAGTAGCACATGTCCAAGGTGAAGTGTTTTTGCTGTCACGAGCATGGACATTTTGCTACTAACTATCCATAAAAGAAAAATAACAAGGAGGCTAGAGGATCTGTAGCTGGTGAGGCCCTTGCCTCGCAATTTGAGCTTGATTTCTCATTGATCGCATGCATGGCGTCCAGTGCATTGGGATCTGTGTGGTATTTGGATAGTGGCGCTTCCTTTCACATGACGGGAGACAAGGAACTTTTTAGTGACTTGGAGGAGAAAGATCTCTAGATGCATATTGAAATGGGCGATGACGGGAGGTACAGTGCTACCGGGATTCGTACCATTACCTTTCAAAGGTAGTCAGGCAAACCCTTTCAATTAAAAGTTGTAATGCATATACCAGGTTTGAAAAAAAATTTAGTCTCAGTCACAATGTTGGAGGATAGAGGCCATGATGTTGTTTTTAGTGAAGGAAAAGTTTTCCTGCGACATAAAACAACAAGACAGGCCAAGAGGATAGGGATTCCAGTTAAGAATCTCTACAAGCTGGAGGTAGATGGTTATGCAGCAATGATGGGCAAGGCATATCAAGTGGTAAGCCGTGATGAGGGCGAATTATGGCACAGGAGATTGGGTCATCTTCACCATGGAGCCTTGAAAGTCATGCAATAGATTTCTACTGGTCTTCCTTGGGGTTCACCTGCACAGTCAGAAACATGCAAGGGATGTACTATGGGAAAATATGTAAAGGCCACCTTTCATGAGAAGGAAAACAGAGCTTCAGGGATCCTTGAGAGAGTTCACATAGACGTGTGTGGTCTTTTCTTTATTGCTTCGACAACAAAACATAGTACTATGTAATATTTGTTGATGAATTTTATCGTAAGTGCTGGATCTTCCTCATGCAGAAGAAAGATCAGACATTCTCTAAGTTCTGTGAGTTTAAGGCACTAGTGGATAAAGATTCAGGGAGGCAAGTGAAGGCTCTTAGGAGTGATAATGGTGGAGAATACATCTCTAATGAATTCAAGAACTTCTGCAGCAACGAAGGAATTCAAAGAGAACTCATAATGCCTCATAACAGATAGTAGAATGGGGTCGTGGAGAGGAAGAACAGAACTATTGTCGGTGCAGCACGAGTGAGGTTGCATGATCGAGGCCTACTGATGCATCTGTGGGCGGAAGCATGCAACACAACGGTACATGTGCAAAACTGTTGTCCTCATAGAGTACTTGGCATGAGTACACTTGAAGAGGCTTTCACTGGTAAGAAACCTGATGTTTCACACCTTAAGATTTTTGGCTCATCTGTTTATGTGCATGTGACCAAGGACACCAGGAAGAATATATAACCAATAACTGAGGTTGGAATTTTTGTGGGGTACACTGAAACACCCCATAATTATCGTGTGTATTTTCCAAATAGAAGAATGACTGTTGTGTGACAGGATATAAAATTTGATGAGGAGAAAGCCATGCGGTTGTCCCTTGAGAGGGATTTGGACTTACATGCAGAGGAGGAACTGTTGGTTCTCAAGGATGAGTCTCAAGATGTGGATCAGCCAGGTTCATGGAGTGGAGGAAAACACTCATGCAGAGCCATCCATTGGAAATGGCAGAAGGTGCACCACGGAAGTTGATATATTGAGACTTGATGCTGCAGAGAATGTAGGAGCCCCTACTTTAGAGCACAGACAGAGACAGTCTCCTGACCAATTTACTGGATACATGGCTCTTATGAGCAAGTGTATTGTGACTAAAACATCTTCCTTTCAGGAAGCAGTGCATCAACCAACTTGGGTTGATGCAATGGTGGAGTATGACTCCATTGTCAAGAACTATTCATGGGAGATAGTCTGAAGACCAGACGAAAAATCAGTGGTTGGATCGAGATGGATCTACAAGGCAAAGCAAGCTGCTGATGGGAGTGTGGAGAAATACAAGGCCAAATTTGTGGCCCAGGGATTCTCAAAGATCAAGGGGATAGATTATGATGAGACTTTTGCACCTTTTGCAAGGTACTCTTACATAATATCCATCCTTTCACTCTCAACGTAGATGGGCTAGCGCATTCATCAGATGGCTGTGAAAACTGCGTTTTCCAATGGGATCATTTAGGAAGAGGTGTACATAGAGAAATCTGAAGGCTTCAAAATCTTCAACAGTGAGTCACATGTGTGTAGACTCAAAAGAGCACTGTATGGGCTAAAGCAAGCACCCCGTGCTTGGTACGCTCGGATAGAAAACTATTTCCCTGCACTGGGCTTCACCAAAAGTGAAGCAGATACAAACCTATACCAGATTGTGGCCGAGGGTAGGCTATTGATTATTGTTCTTTATGTTGACGATCTAATTTTAACTGGTGATGAGCATCTGATACACTCATGAAAGGAGGATCTTGGAAGGGAGTTTGAAAAGAAGTAGATGGGACTCCTTCATTATTTCCTTGGATTGGAAATATGGCAGCGGGATGGTGAAATTTTTTTGTTTGAAGGCAAGTATGCAAAGGAGATACTGGGTAAGTTTAACTTGGAGAGCTACAAACCCATGGATACTCCTCTTCCAGGAAATTGGAGGAAAGAGGATGCTACTTCTAGAGAGGTAGTGGATGCTAATATCTACAGGCAGTTAGTGGGTTCACTAATGTATTTGGTGAACATGGGACTAGAAATTCTCTACGCAGTTAACCGCCTGAGTCATTCTATGGTTAAGCCTACCAAAATCTTTTGGAAGGTGGGGAAGCATATCTTGAGATACCGGAGGGGCACATAAGAGTATGGTATATGGTACAAAAGGATAGAGGGAGTGAATATTCAAGGCTTCACAGAAGGAACACATCAGTAGGGATCTTTAGCATTGGAACAACAACAGTTTCTTGGTACAATAGAAAACAACAATCTGTGGCACTCATTTAAGCAGAATCAGAATACATGGCAGCAAGTCAAGCTGCATGTGAGGCTATCTAGATGATAAAGATCTTGGTTGGTTTTTTTGGTTCTCCTATGGATCCGATAGTGATTCATTGTGATAATCAGAGATGGTACCATCATCTCAGAAATTGTCTTCAGAGAAGGATAATGTTGCTTCAGTACATTCCCATGGGAGATTCGGATACAGATATTCTGACAAAGGTGCTCACTAGGAGCAAATTCGAATACCATAGAGACAGGATCGGGGTGAAGGATAATCCCTTTCATGTTGAGAGGGAGTGTTGAGATTCATGAAGAAAATTTCAGCACCCACACCTAGTTGCATTAAGCACCAAGACTAGGGTGGGGCCCACAGTGCTATTTTTGGGTGCATGTCTATTTTAGTTATCCCTTAATTAGGATGGAAAATAAACTGTAATCTATTCTCCATGTGAAATTTAAATAGTTAACTGAGAGTGATAAACTCAGTTAGCTATTGGATTTCAAGTTAGAGGTAGTTGGTGAGGCATGCCGAGTAATTATAGTTGTAACAGAGTTTGAAGTGCAATGGTGCATTATTTAATGCATGCTATAATTAGTTTAACTCAGTTAGGTGAGTTAAAGTCAATTGTGCTAGTTGTATCTGAAGATACATTAGTGAGAGATCAAGTGAATTAAATATTAATTAGCTCACAATCACTGATCTCACATGCAACTGAGGATTTACTATTATTAGCTACATGAATGTCAGATCCAGTGGAGAACCAGTTGAGTTCTAGGTGAAAGGGATGTTGAATATCAGTTGTAAGATTATTGGCTTGCACACATGCAACCAAACACCCATTGGAGTACCCATGATACTTGCGCAGTCAAGGAAGGCCAAAATTTTTATCTTTTAGGGATTGCACAAACAAGGTAGGTTGTCTAGAGGTTGAAAATTGGCTATGTGTTGGTAAGTTTTTTTCATGACAGTGTGAGACAATTAGCTGAGTACTAGAGGGCTCTTGTGAGAAGAGTTTTGTATGTAATTGTTTCACGATCCATACTTAATATACAATAGAAGACAATGGGGTTTTTAGCTATAATATTTCTCCGGGAAATTATCTGTGTTGTGGTTGATTTGATTCTTCTTCATGTTCATGTGATTAGCGATTGTGTTTTTAATTCCACAAAATATTTGTAGAACCGATTCAGTATTTAACTTTAGTACATTATTAGATCGGGTGAATCGAGGATATACGTGAATGTTGTATAATTTCTAGAATTAGATGGATAATGGAGTGCATGAAGACGAACATATTTGCCGTGATTATAAATGGATTGTCTTCTAATTTTTTTTCTGCATACAGAGATCTGAAGCAAGGTTTTGCTTTGTCACCCTTTATTTTTCTCCTACTGATAGACACTTTGAGTAGGAAAATGAGGGATACAAGGGACAAAGGTCAAATTTCAACGATTAAAGTTTCCAAGCAACATCATGTATCTCATTTAATGTTTTTCGATGATTTATTATATGGAGGGCATGCATATATTGATGAATAGACAATCATACGGAAAATCATCAAATATTTCGGTGTTGCAACGATATTATATATGAATGGAACAAAGTCTAACCTATTACATAATGGCAGAGAGGAGGCGGTGTTATGGAAATTTGTGAGTTCTTTAGGGTTGCATCTATGCATATTGATGAAGGTATTGTATAGTTGGGTTTTAGGATTAAGCCGAGTGGATACCGCAATAAGGATTAGGAATGGTTGATAGAAAAGTTCCAAAAGAAATTGGACTGCTAGAAACACAAATGTCTGACTATGGGAGGAAGTATGGTAATGTTAAAATTGGTGCTTGAGAATTTATTTGTATATTAGATGCAACTTTTTCTATTTCCGCGTGAAATAATAAAAAAATTACAATCCATTATAGGATGCTTTATATGGGCAGGGAATCATCTTAAACATAAGATTCACTTGCTGCAGCGATAACGAATTTCTAGACCTATTGAAGGAGGAGGATGGGGGATCATATATCCTTCTACTTTTCATATGGCATTAATCATAAAAAACGTGTAAAGGGTTGTATTTGGATCTGGCATCTAGTCAAATATCATTAAGGATAGATACATGTTTGGACAATATTTCACCACATGTGAAAACAATGGGGCCAGAAAAAAATCACAGGCATTTTTCATTCAGAGAAGCATGCTACAAATCTTACAATACCTTATGGGACATGTACACTGGAAGGTTGGAGATGGATCTAAGATCAAGATAGGCCTAGATGCTATAAATGGTATGACTGGAAATCACTCATTATCTCCCTATATACTCAATCATATCCATATAAAAGAGATTTATTTTCTTAACCATATTTTCCAGCACAACTCCTATTATATGGATCAATAGACACGGTATAAGGCAGGGGATTTAGTGTCACTAGCAGAATATGCACGTGAATGGGATAACTATTTCACAAATATTTTAAATTCACGTATCACGCTCAACGAATAAGAGGATCACATGTCACGGGGTGTCACTCTAAAAAAGGGTCATCTGATGGTAAAAGATATTTATATTAGTTTTCCTAAGAAGGAGATGGAACATTATTTTCCTATATATTTTCAGGTTATTTGGATGTGGGATCTTCCTAACAAAATCAAATGCTTTAGTTGGATATCTATACAAGACCGGATATTGACATGAAAAACTCTTCAACGACGAGGATATTTTGCGCCTCACATATGTCTCCTGTGCATGAGGGGAACACAAGACATAAGTCATTTGTTTATCCACTGTCCATATGTGATGGCAATATGGGATGGGGTTTTGGAAAATTACAATATCACTGCTATGGGACTTTTTGAGTCACTATATTCATGTCTACGATAAAAAATCATCACAGTTACAGATCTCTACCTTTGTATATCTTCTGGTCCATATGGCGTAGCCGCAACACAATTACATTTGAATAGAAAGGAGCAACGATCCGTGAGGATGTCATTAAGAAAATGACTTGTTTTAATGAATTTTGATTGATGAAGGAGAGTAACAACTACAAAAAATGCAAAATTAGAGACATATGGCAAGTATTCCCTGTGGGTTTTTTTTATGGCACATGTTCTAGGAGAGAGCATGGATGTGATGCAACCATATATATTGATCTACATATATTCTTTCACTTCTGGTGAGAAGGTGGAAAAGGCACTAATACTAAACCTGAAGTCATTGCTCTATGGGGTGTTTTGATTGCGGCTAAATGGCTCGATATAGAGCAGATTTAGATATATGGCAATGCTATGGGCACCATAGAATGGGTGAATGGATACAATAATTTCAATCCACCCATCTTAACGAACAAGATGAAATGCATTAGAACACTCGTTAGCACCTTCCAACAAGTAAGTTTTGACCACATATACAGGGAGAAAAACAAGACATTTGATTTACTTTCAAAAAGAGGAATAATAAGGAATTCAAAAAAAGAGTTATGATGAATGCTGGCACTAGAAATTATTCATAAAGGCATGGCAAAATTGTCATAAGGCATGTTTCATTTTCCCAATAAAAAAATAGCAATAAAATGAATGCATATCTATCCATTATTTTTGGCAAAGGTAATATTATTTTTAAAATGTGGAAAGAATATAAATGGTAGAAACTACACTGCAACAAATGTAAAAGTATTCAATAAGAAGCAGTTTTGAAGTAAAGATGAATGAAAAGACAGAAAAGAGAACCATAAAATTCTATTTTGGTTTTGATGTAAAAATTAAAAAAAAGAAAAGAAAAAGACTACATATACTATATTTCTTATATTAATATAATGAAGTAGTTTTTTTCCTTCATATCATTATCATCGTTATTATTTAAATTTAAGATTAACTTTTTTGGAATGGTATGAAAAACTTATTCATACTTAAATGCGTTGGTATTCTTTTTTAATATTTTAAGCAACATTCCACTCGACCCTATCATTAAGCCATTTTAAAGTGCTGATCATTTGGAAACATTTACATAAATTCAAGTCAACTCCTGAGATAATATTGTAGAGAGAAGTCTAGTTGACATCGTTCCCGTGAGGTTTGGAATTACTCATTTGGAAAACCTTGGGAAATGCTAGTTTTACCTTAAAGGTAAAATGTTTATTTCCATTCGAAACGAATAATTTCTTTAAAATACCCACCTTTTGCGACGGAATGTGATGAAGGTGCTTTTACATTGAAGAATCATATGCTATAACTAAATTATCAAGTTATGAAACTAAAAGCGATTCACTTTAGATGGATATGCTATTAGGAACGCCACGGCCGGTGAGGCCACCAGTCTTTGATAAATCTGTAGTGTTAGGGTACAGTAACGTGTAAGGGACTTGTGCCGGCCCGTGCCTGTTCTTCAGATCGCAATTATTGTTTCTGTCTGTTACATTTTTCTCCACCTGCACTAACCTCGACGAAAATCGGTTAAACACTTCATCTACGCCATTGTCGTCGGCCCAGTCTGGCGTGGATCCATGTATTTGCCCCAAATATACTTCGTTCTTTGCATGCTTTGATAAGATCTCTAAAACGGCCATGACGAGTGTAGCCTGGCTTGGAGTAGACACAGTTTTAAGGTAATATGTCTGTATGTCGCTCAACATTTCAGAGTATTCCTTCGACCCTTTCTCTGGAACATGGCGTCTGCTAATGGTGGGATGATTGGGCATGTATCCTCCATACGAATACTGCCCAAAGTTGACAGCTGCATGGTGAGCCGATGCAACCCAGATGATAGTTGTAATTGCTTCAACAACTTCATCCTTTGTCTCCATTTTGTACCATCTGCTCGGATCGTCCTTCAGATCTCCATGCCCAACGTTTACAATCTCATCCCACCAGCTCTGCAATTCTTGGTCTCTTTTGATCGAGGAATCGTCCTTGTAATATAGAGACAAGAAGTCTGAAACCCATTCTTTCAAAGCAAACCATATTTCCAGACCATCTGCAGCATACGGATAGTCTTCGATCACAAGCCTCAGGCCATGAGGTGCTGTTGGATCTGGGAAAGCCATTCCCCTGCGTAAAATTATATCTTTATTTAAAGAGCAGATCACACAATGATACGAAGAACTTAATAGAGCTAGGGTTTTAGGCGTTCAACTCTTACCTTTTAATTAGATCCGCTGGCAAGCCTTGCTCGTTAAATCTCCATTCTTTATAGATCGTAGATGACATCTCAATAGAATATTTGCCCGGAGTAAAGCATTGTTCAATGACCCCTCCCGCATTGATCAAAGCCTGACGGGCAGCTTGATTGATGTCCATTGTATTGAGATAATGAGGTATCAATAATTTGTACAAGGGGTGCATTCTGCTTAGTTGTCTGTGAGTAGCTATAATGAAAGGCTCCATAACTGCATGAGTTCTCAGCCTGCAAAAAAAACTCAATGCAATCTCCCTGCTCAAATAGCTGTTTGTACGGAGAAGGGTGTATATACGAAATGTAAGTCAACAGGATTTACCAATGATTGACTAATTGATGGTAACCGGAATCGTTGACACGGGCATGAGCTCTGGCCAGTTCCCATAACATTCCTTCTTCTGTTCCCCCTTCAGCAGGAGTGTAGACGTTTCTGACAGCTTTGTGATCAGCAGTGGGAGGCAAAGACAACTCGATGGCGATGGGCTTCAACTCTCCATCGTCGGTGAGGAAGAAAAGTGTGCGAGTGGCATATGTTTTAATGTTCTCCGATAGCTTATTAATGCGTTCAGCATAGATCATGTATGCATCATAGTAGTCCAGAATAAAGAGCTTCTTTGACGCAACAGCCTGCATCGGTTTGATCGATTTCAAAAACGCAAACTATTTTCATTAAAGTCTAATAACAGATTAGAAAGGATAAGAAAGACCGAAGAAACCTGAGCCACCGAGAGGCCATCGAGGAACTTTTCAATATGTCGGGCGCTGATTGAACTCTCTTGCTGCCCATAGATACTTGGGTCCAATTTGCTTAATGGAGGAAATGTCTGCAATAGGTAGTAAAAGTAAAATTGATGAAGCGATTAAAGAGAAGATCCGCGAAAAATCTCACCCAGTGGTATTATTAGCTTTGACCCATTTTAGACCGAAAGCATGTCGAGGTCTCAAAAACCGTAGAAGTTAAATAAATTCTCATGCGGATAGGAGCCATATACATTCTCTCTCTGGATTTTCACTCGATCGTATTATCAGCTTCCACCCATTTTAAAAACAAAGTATGCGTAAGAGGTTTGCTTATAAAAATTCTCGGATATAAATGAGTTGGTATAATTGTTTTTCTTTAACTATTTGGTTTTGGATTTGAATTTGTAATTGTTTAGTAGCAAATATTTACTTTTAAATCTTTGCAAACCATTTTATGTTGGGAGATAATGGCATAATTTAACAGTTTTAGGTTTGTGGAGTTTTTTTTTAAAGCACATTTTCTAATCTAAATATTTAGAATTTCATAGAAATTGGTTGGAATAACAAGTTTGGAATCTATTGATACATTCCAAAACAGATTTGAAATAAACAACAAAAATATCTAACTAAAAATTGTTTCTTTTAAATTTCGACTCAAAAGTATAATAATTAAACAACTTAATAACTTTTTACAATATTTTTCATTCAAACAATATATATAAATCATTAATAAATTGGGGTTGGAAATCATTTTATCCTTTTCAAAAACAACTTAATAACTTTTTACAATACTTTTCATTCAAACAATATATATAAGTCATTAATAAATTGGGGTTGGAAATCATTTTATGCTCTTCAAAACAAGTGTAGAGAGAAGTGTAGAGACTAGCGTTATGAGACTAGAAAACCATTCGAACTCTTTTTGGGCTTCTAGTGATTTGGGTGATTCTTTACTGTTCTGAAATGTGGGCCAGCAGCACAACCTAAATGCAGTGGAAACAAAATGAGAAAATTTAGAAGCTTTTGATTACAAACAAATTCAAAATTAAAATTGGGGTTCCTAATGCTATCTTGTTAAGTGAAACAGGGGTTGCTCCTATTGAAGAAATGGGGTATTTGCTTGAGCATGTGTCCTACAAACACTGGAAGATAAAAACTTTTGTTATGGATAAGTTCCACAAATGTACTAGGGAGAAAGAGCTAGGGAGAAAAAAAAAGTACTACATTGAAGAGTTTAACCCCACTCATAATCATCAGCAAAAAGGGTAGATAGGGGCCAATATTTCTTGGAGATCTAAAATTCTTATTGCTCAATTGAGGATTAATTCTCATCAACTCGCTTGTGAAACAGGGCTGGAAAAAGCCAAAAAAAATGTGGGAGGAAAGAGTATGTAATTTTTGCTCTTGTGGAAACCAAAAAAAATCATTTTAGAAAGTGAGGTCTTCAAAAACAAGAAGGAAAATTATGCCAGTATTCTGGCAGCTAGCTCTTGGGATAATCTATGAAGCTGGGAGCGATTATTATAAAATTACACAAGAAAGAAGCAGGGAGCGATTATTATAAAACTACATAGGAAAAAGGTCAAATACAAGAGCCAAATAGAAAGACAATCTCTCCAATGAGCTATTTTTAACCTCATAGACTTTAAAAATACTTTCTTTCTTTCTTTCAATCATCTTTCTCACCTTTCTCACCAAAATTTAAGATTTCTTTCTCACCAAATTTAAATCTTAACCGGTTAAGTTATAATACCTTAATAACTATTATTACAATACCTTTATAGCAATAAGTATTTTTGAAGTATACCTTTGAACTAACATTGTATAACTAAAACCTTGAAAAATATCCACACATTCAGTCGTACGGAAGCCCAAATGGGCGTCTTAGACGGCACCGAACTACATATTTAGACGGCACCTAACTACATATTTAAGTGTATCCGTCAATAATTTTAGTTTCCGAAATCAGTTAGCGGAAACCGGCCGGATTCTATCCAAGTTTATTGACAATCTCACCCTAGTTGAGCAGATATAATCTCGAATTTTCAGTTCGATTATTTCTTAAATAAATTTGATAAAGGGGAAAGGATTTATTAGGGGTTGATGGACTTACATCTAAACACTGAATCATCATCGGATTCAAACCAGCCAGCACCTGCCGCGCAAATTCCCGGTCGGTCTTCCACGCGGAGTCATTAGCTATGCCAAACAATATTCATTTGAGAAATCGATTTGTTCTAAACTATCGACGCCCTTGAGTGTAGAGCATAAATAGCCTCTCACCTGCCAAGACTTGGGGGCGCACAAAGTTTATGAGGGGATTATCTTCGGCAGCTTCCAGTATTCCTTCAACAATCTGAAGAGAACTCTTGTACTGATGAAGACGCTTATGGGAGTTATATGGACTTTTAAAACCTCGAACGTACAGGCGTTCAACTTGAGCCAACGTTTCGAATGCAGTTTCAAATAGATCAGCGATCTTAGGTGCAATCATGTTGCCGAAAGCCACGATGGTGTGGGATGCAAAATCCGAGAAGTCCGTATGAGGAAACCTTTCGTCCGGGGGAATGAAGTTCACCTTCGGAAAACTGGCTCGGCTTTCAAATTTGGGATCTGCATACCAAATATTTTAATGTAAGCCGCATGGTAATCTAATGTTTTTAGCTTGAGCCGTCACAACTAAGTATTTGCCAAATAGATTGGGCTATTAGACGAA
Source organism: Pinus albicaulis (assembly GCA_034641835.2). Lineage (NCBI taxonomy): Eukaryota > Viridiplantae > Streptophyta > Pinopsida > Pinales > Pinaceae > Pinus > Pinus albicaulis. The sequence continues at coordinate 851,593,598 of CM076576.1, forward strand.
TGATTCACTGAAGAATGGAAGCTTTCAAATTGCGACAGACATATTTCAGAATGAAATATTTCCTTAACATACTGTAAATCCATCCAAATGCAACTTTGGAGATGAAAAGGGGCAAATACCATACTTGTTTTGGTTGGTGGACGGCCAGTCCTACATCTTCTGGGATATGGGAATTTCTTGGATCCGCCGAGCACTTCTCTCCTCAGCTCTAGATTGCTGTCAGGGTTCCCAATATCGTTGTAAACATCGTAATCATATATCCGATCAGATAGCTTTCTCTCTCCTGATCCATCTCCTCGTAGCTCCACCATATCTTGTTCTCTCAATTTCTTCAGACCGGCTGGGGTTAATTGGGGTAGATAACTCTGGATACAGGATTCACTCAAGATTGTCATTTTCCATCGGCTTATACGAGACTGTCATCAAGTATCGCTTAACCTATATAACTAAGAATTGAATCAACGCTGTACTATACAGCATACCTTATTGGAAAAGAAAATACGATCGCACTTGCTGGTATGAAAGGGGAATATCCACGAGTTGCACTTAAAACGCACTTTCCCTTCGCCAGGGATATCAAGAATTAGGGATTTCAGAAACACCTCTGTTGAATGCATATTCTTTATCAGGACTGCTCCTGGAAATCCCAAACTAGAATTCCACTTGAACGAGATTTCGTAGTGAGTATCTCCAGCAATGGGCCCATCTAAGGGTTTCCAGTGTAAATAAGATGCTTCACTGGACGTTTTTCCCATTCCACTTTCTACCATGCATAACATTAGAAACTAAGGTAACTATTTACGTATAAAACGCCATGGAAGCTGTCTAAACAAAACCGGTGGAGGAAATTAAAATAAATCAACTAATTATTTACTTACCTTGATCAACCTGGTCACTGCTGACCAGCTGAAAATAAACTCTATTTCCCATCAACTCAGATACATCATCAGTCAGAGTTGCAGCGTAATCGGTAATGCTGAAAAGAGACACCTTTTGCAATATCACTTCACCATGAATGGTTTGTTCGGTGCCCTCCTCAGGAGAGCCGTCTTTTGCAAAGATATTTCTTAAGTTGAAAGCAAAGCTTCTGCACTGGTTTCTTCTCTTCCTCAAAACCATTTCTTTAAAATCGTCTGAGGATTGCACGTGGATCTTCCATGAAAGGTTACTGGGGAAACCATGTAAAGGGCTAAAGCCAACTTGGGTTAATTGCTTGTCGCTCCCCAAAGATCTCAGAGTCGACATGGGAACATTGAACAGAGGCAGTGCATCCATTTTTTCTCTGGTTTTTTGACGCTCAACACCTCAATACCGAGTCTCGCCAGGCTTTCGGAAAGTTCTGGTTTCTTCCAATGGGCATAGCTTCCTATGTGTAGGTCATGTTTAGGCAGTGTCGGAGTTAAACCAATCAATTTCTAATGATTTCCACGTTTTCTTATCTGCCTGTATTATCTCCAACTGGCCTAGCTTGTCGATGAGATGACGAGCCTCCGTAAGAAACTCATTTTTATAACAATTTTAAGGTCTTGACTAAAAAAATAAGATCGTGGAGATTCCGAGTGTCCTTTCACAGCATATTAGAGGCATAGTGAACAAGTCAAAGTTTTTTTTTCAATTAAAGAAATGCATTGTTATATATGGGATTGGACCACACGAATTGTAAGACAAAACTTCGCCATACAATTTTAAAGTCTTTTTACAGCATAATAGAGACATAGTGAACGAGTTAAAGCTTTTTTTCAATTAAAGAAATTTATAGTTTTAAATGGGATTGGACCACAGGAATGGTTAGACAAAACTTCCCATCATTAGAACACAAACCTCTCTATCATTAGAACACACTCGCTGGATTACTAGACTAGTTGAAGTTAACCTCCATCATAATATAAATTTAATTCTAATTTAATAAGTAAGTAGTATTTAATTTAAACATTCATTTTTATTTAAAAATAGTAATATTATTTCTGTATTTTAATATTATAATTCTAGTTTAATGAGTAGTATTCAATTTAAACATTTATTTCGAATAATATTATTTTTGTATTTTATTTATAAATAGTATTTTGAATTATAATACACATGTGGATAAACATTCATTTTTATTTAAAAAAATAATGTTATTTCTGTATTTTATTTAGAAATGGTGCTTTAGATTATAATGCATATGTGGATGACGTATTAGATTTAAATATTATTTTTTATTAAAAAAAATGTTATTTCTGTATTTTATTTATAAATGGTGTTTTGGATTATAATGTACATGTAGACAAAGTATTAGGTTTATATTTTTTTTTTCTGGAAAAAAGATTCTTGCAAATTATTTTTAGTTGATAAAAAATTATGTTGTTGGAAGTTTTAAATAATTGTTGTGTTTTCTGTTTATTGGACATTCCAGTCACAAGAATAAACTAATACTATATTTTGATTTCCTCTTAAAAAAAATAATTGTAATTGTTTAAACAATTCGACCCGTTACCTTCTAAGAGAACAATTTCATTATAAATAATTTCATTCTATTTCGAAAACATTGTCCTACAAAAGTAAACATTGTAATTATATTTTTCTCCACATAATTTTTATATAAACTATAAATAAATAGTTCAATTAAATTTACTTCATATGGTTTTTATATGGTTTTTAGATGAACCATATACTTGTGGTTGGAAGTTTTAAATAATTGTTGTGTTTTCTTTTTATTGGACATTGCAGTCACAAGCATAAAACAATTCTATACTTTGATTTTTTCTTAAAAAAATAATTGTAATTGTTTAAACAATTCGACCCACCACCCTATAAGAAAGAATAACAATTTCATTATAAATAATTTCATTGTATTTTGAAGACAGTGTCCTAAAAGAATGAACATTGTCTTTATATTTTTCTCCAAATAATTCTTATATAAACTATAAATAAATAGTTCAATTAAATTTACTACATATGGTTCTTATATAAATATAAGTAAATATTTCTATTAACTTCTTTCCATCTGATTTCTATATAAATTAGAAAATTAATCAAATTTATGAAATCTGTATTCAACTATATATTTGAAATTGTGATTTCTATATTAATTTAAAACAAGAAATAATTGAAAATTAAAACAAGATATATAAAATACATATATTAATGGTATTTTTGTATTTTATTTATAAATGGTGTTATGAATTATAATGTATATATGGACATTAGGTTTATATTTTTTATGGAAAAAGATACTTGTAAAAAATTGTGTTGGAAGTTTTAAATAAGTGTTGTATTTTCTTTTTATTAGACATTGCACTCACAAACATAAAACAATACTATACTTTGATTTCCTCTTAAGAAATAATTGTAATTGTTTAGACAATTCAATCCATTACCTATAAGAAAGAGGAACAATTTCATTATATTTTGAATACAGTGTCCTAAAAGAATGAAATTATCATTTCACCACATAATTTTTAAATAAACTATAAATAAATAGTTCAAATAAATTTATTAGTTCTTATATAAATATAAATAAATATTTATATTAATTTATTTCCATATAATTTCTATATAAATTATAATATTAATCAAATTTATGAAATATGTATTCAACTATATTTGAAATTTTGATTTCTCTATTAATTTTAAACAATAAAACATTTAAAATTAAAACATGATATATAAAATACATATCTATTTTTTATATATATAATAAAAATAATGACCATTCCTTTCAAATTAAATACTTTTTAAATAACACTACATTTTCAAATTTGAAAGTTAATTAACACCATTGTTCCGAAACAATATTACATAAGCTATGAGCAATGACTTAATATAAACTTATAGTACATGACTAAGTTCATGCATATTACAAAACGTTGATTTATATTTCTGTTTCTGATGAAAGGTTTTTTTCGGGTTCATTACCATTTTATGAGGTGGAGATATCTGTACCCTCGCTTCACTCAAGATATTCTTAGATAGTATAAATATATGGATAGATATTATAAATAAAGAAAAATAAAGAAAAATATGACAAGCTATAATTAAATCAAACAAATGCAACATACACAACATGAGACAGAGTTCACACAACTTGTCATTAGCTCAAAGTCAACATTACAAATTTATAGCATAGGAACTGACCTAATCTTCCTAAGTTTGAGACAACAATCCTGAACTAGTGGAACTAAACTCTAATTATAAAATTCTCGTTCAACAAACCATAACCATTCGTATTTCTACATTATTCTAGATTATTCTCACATCCTCCCTTAAAGGAAAAATGGATTTTCTACAACACCTAATTTACTTCTAAAAACTTCAAACATGAGTTTACCAAGAGGCTTGGTAAAGATATCAGCCATATTATCCTTGGTATTACAAAATACTAAATCAATTTCATTTGATTCAATCTTCTCTCATACAAAGTGGTATTGCAGCTCAATGTGTTTTAATATGGCATGATATATTGGATTGTGTGCTAATTTGATAGCACTTTGATTATCACAATTTATGCATGTTGAACCACTTTGCTTCTTTTCGAGATCTGCAAGAATTCTCTGCAACCAAACAATGTCACAGGTGGCATTGGTCAAAGCTTTGTACTCATGTTTTGTTGATGATAAAGAAACAGTTGGTTGTTTCTTACTACTCCATGACACAACCCCTGATCCTATATGAAATGCATAGCTAGAGGTGGATCGTCTGCCATCAGGATTTCCTGCCCAATCTGAATCAGAAAAACCTGTCAGTGCAACATCAGATTCATCAGTATACATAATACCTAATTTGATTGTTCCTTTTAAGTATCAGAGAACTTTCTTTGCAGCGTTCTAGCGATTTCCTGAAGGCTTAGCCATAAAATGACTAAGGATACTGACTGAGTATGCAATTTTTGGTCTCGTAGTGGTGAGATAGTTCAGACTTCCCACCAACTAACGATATCAAGTTCCATTTACCTCTTTAGTTCCATCTTCTTTGTACAACTTTGCATTCTGTTCTAAGGGAGTTGACATAGCTTTGCAATCACTCATATTGAACTTTTTAAGAATTTCCTTTGTGTATTTACTTTGAGTGATCAATGTTTTACCAGGCTCTCTCCATACCTCAATTCCTAAATAGTAATGCAATTCACCCAGATCTTTCATTTCAAATTCCCGAGACAACTGAATTTTAATTTCTTCAATTAACTTGTAAGCACTGCGTGTGATAATGAGATCATCCACATATAAAGATATTAAAGCAACATTGCATTCTTCATCTTTCTTAACATACAGGGATCATTTTTTCTTTTCACAAACCCATTCTGATGAAAGAATGTATCAATATTTACATACCATGATCTCAGTGCCTGTTTCAAACCATACTAGGTTTTTCTTAACCTACAGACTAGATGCTCCTGTCCCTGTTTGAAAAACCCTTCAGGTTGAACCAGATAAACTTCTTCCTTTAAATCACCATTCAGAAAAATAGATTTGACATCTAATTGATATATATTCCAATTATGTTTTGTAGCTAAGGAAATCAGTGCTCTAATTGTATTCAATTTAGCTACTGGTGTAAAAGTATCTTCATAATCAATTCCCTCGTGTTGAGCATATCCTTTTGCAACTAATCTCGCCTTAAATTTATCAATACTACCATCTTCTTTAAATTTAGATTTATACAACCATTTTCTTCCGATTGGAACCTTTTTTTTAGGGAGTTCAACTAATTCCCATGTTTGATTTTTCATAAGAGAGTCATATTCATCATTTATAGCATTTCTCCATTTTTCATGCTCTTTAGCTTGTTCATAATCAACTGGTTCTACAACATTCATGATATTATCCATCAAGGCATAATCTCTATACCTTACAGGAAGCTGGGTTTGTCGGGTTGACCTTCTTGGTTCTACAATACATGTTGGAGTTCCATCCATGATTCTCCTGCTTTGAGGTGAATCTTCTTCTCGTGATGAATCACTGTTGCTAGATATGCTCATGCTGCTTTCATTCTGATCTTGAACCTGTGCCTGTACCTGTTTCTATTCCTGTTTAACCAAAGGATCAATTTTGACATGGTCATCATTAGATATATGCCAAGCATCATTCATTGTATCGCTTTTATTAGCATTCTCATGAAACACCACATCTCGACTTGCAAACAGTTTATGTGAACTGGGATCAAACAATTTATATGCTTTCTGATCTGTACAATACCCAATAAAAACACACTTGATTGAATTTGCATCAAGCTTTCTTCTATTATCCTTTGGAATATGTGAAAAGGCAGTACATCCAAATACTCTTAAATGAATTACATCAGGTTTATGACCATAAAGAATCTAAAAAGGAGTTTGAAAAGCTATTTTCTTAGTGGGACTATGATTCTTCAAATAAACATCAGTATTAATGGCTTCTGCCCATAAACCATTAGAAATGTTTTTACCTTGAAGCATACTGCGCACACTCCACCAGTGTTCTATTCCATCTCTCAGCAACACCATTTTGTTGAGGAGTATGGGGTACTGTGAGCTGTTATTGGATCCCATGAAGTTTGCAATACCTGTTAAACGCTCCTGATTTATATTCACCACCCTGATCTGATCTGAGAATTTTAATGTATTTTCCTGTTTGCTTTTCAATCAAAGTTTTGAATTCTTTAAAATAATCAAAGACATCACTTTTTCTTCGTATGAAATAGACCCATGTATATCTAGATCTATCATCAACAAAAATAAGGAAGTAGGAAGCACCTCCAAGCGACCTAGTTTGCATAGGTCCAAATACATTAGTGTGAATTAATTCAAGTATATAATATTGTCTTTTCTCTATATGAATGGGAAACTCCTCTCTATGTTGCTTACCAAGTGCACAAGCTTCACATGGTAAATGTTCACACTTCATAACAAGAATACCTTCAACCATTGTTTTTATTTGCAACAACAATAAATAATTGTAATTTAGGTGCCCATACCTGTGATGCCATAACTCTGTTGTTGACGTTGCTGTGGATATCAATGCAACATGATGTTTCATTGTCACATCCAATTTATAGAATCCACCAACCCTGGTACCTGTGGAACCAACCCTGTAGCGATCTTGAACATCTTTCACAATACACCCCAATTTACCAAATTCCACTTTTAAATTATCAGTGATAGTTGAAACAGATATAAAATTCCTTTTAATGGCACGAACATACATCACATCATGAATCTGTCTCATTTATCCATTAGGTAAGTACACACTTATTATGCCATAGCCATGGAATTTATGTGACCTGTTATCTCCTAGGTAAATGTGTGTGCCATCAATTTTCTCGTAATATTTATCATACCATTCTTTATTACAATTCATATGAGCTGATGCACCAGAATCTATGAACCATGCAGTCTCATCATCAGTTTCAGCAGACAAGGCAGCATCAGAAAGAAACAATTTAAGATTTTTAAATCCATTAGTAACTGAAGTGTCTCTGTTCATGAAATTTCCATTATGCCTTCTATGTCTCTGATTTGATTTATGGTTCTTTATTCTATAGCAATATTTAGCTAGATGTCCAGGTTTTCCACAATAATCACATTCAATATTTCTCTTAACATAAGAATCAAGATGTGTCATACCTTTCTTCTTTGCTTGAAAACAGCCTCTGTTCCTGTCCCATGGTCTCCCTCGGAATGATCTTTTACCTCTTGCAATCAATGCCAAATCAGAATCATTTGAATCCAGTTCAAAAATTTATATTCTCTCTTCTTCTTGAAGAAGAATTCCATCCAATTCATCAAATTTAGGAGGTGTTGGTCTAGCTGAGAGTGCTGAAATAAAGACTTTATAGTCCTGGACTAAACCCTTCAAAGCAACAATTACTAAATCGCTACTAGACACTTTTCACCAATGTCACGAAGCTTATCGCTTAAGTCTTTAATTCTAGAAATAAATATGCTGATGCTTTCATTGGCTTCCATTTTGATAGATAGTAGCTTCATTTTTAAAAATAAAATGTGGTTTGCATTAGTAGTTTCATACAAACCTTTGAGATTTTCCCACATGTGCTTTGAAGATGTACAGTCTTGAATGTGAGGAATGATGTTTTCCTTTACAAACATGTGCAATAGCACTTTCGATTTCAGTTCTCACTTATCCTAATTTGGAATCGCAGTGGCAGCAGTAAGCTTGGGCTCGTCACCTTTGACAATCATCCAAAGGTTAAATGCCTCGAGAATGGTGGCCAACTTAAACTTCCAATTGACGTAGTTTTTGCCATCAAGTTGGTGGATTCATTTAAATATGAATCGACAAGAGGATTAGCCATTTTTTTCAACAGCAATGACCAGATTCAATTGCAAGAAATTAATTCACTCCAATGATCAAGAAGAGATTAGCACATTCACTTTAGATTTAATGAGCTCTTTAATGCACAAATCCATGAACAGGACATTCATGAAACGCAATCCTCCACCTCAATCCTCTCTCATGGACTTATACATCAATGTTGACTTTGTTACGGGTTTCAACATTGGATTCATAGCAAATGGCTACTATAACCTCAAATTTCAATCCACACTGAAAGGTAGGTGTCTAATAAGTACTATCAAACTTTACGCTTGATCTAGCTTCCCAGCCAAGGATTCACAAAATGAATATTTAACATAGAAAACCCTGTATTTTTGGATTTAAAAATGGAGACGCAGCAAAGAAGGAAAGAAAGATGGTGCAAGTCATTTTTTTTACCGTAACTGTGGGAAGATGGTCAAGAAGCCTCGGCGTCCCTACGAGAAGGATCGGCTGGACGCAGAGCTGAAATTGGTTTACAAATCACCGACAGTACACTCAGTGCAGAATCTTCCACAACGTAGGGCGCTTCTACTCAAGCACGACCGCTTCACCTCGTCCGCTGCGCAGATCACACACGCAGGTTCCTGTAAAACCAAGATTAAGGTAGATCCCTGCGCTCCCGCACCTCTGTAGATGAAGAACAACGCAACAGCCGTCCCAACTCTACTCCTTATCACTCCACTCTACTTCTGCTCACTGTTCCAGAGTTTAAGATTGTGAACCTTCGAGCACCGACGAAGAGATCTAAAGCATGCTTATCAATTGAACAATTCCATAGCACACAGTCACGCCCTATTGCTCTCACGTCTTCCACAACAAATAGTCATGCCCGGTCAACGTCCGGACGCACCTCCTCACAACACAGGTTTAGATCTAGCTTTGATACCAAATTAAATCAAACAAATGCAACATACACAACGTGAGACAGAGCTCACACAACTTTTCATTAGATCAAAGTCAACATTACAAATTTATAGCATAGGCACTCACCTAATCTTCCTAAGTTTGAGGCAACAATCCTGAACTGATGGAACTAAACTCTAATTATAAAGCTCTCGTTCAACAAACCATAACCATTCCTATTTCTACATTATTCTAGATTATTCTCATAGCTATTTCCTAAAGTCCTAACAGGGATTGACTGGCAAATGAAGAACAAGTATGTTCGTTCGAATTTTCTTTCAAATGGGGTTAATTTCAAGAGTCAAATTTCAATTATTCAGAGAGCATGTGGAAATTGCATATATTATGTCATTCCATATTTCTTTCGAAAATATCAAATCAATGTTTCGTGTGAGTGGTGGTAATATATATATATAATATGAAGTAGTTTAATTATAAACCATTTGGTACATGCTTGTTTTCGAGTTCAACTACTTTAAATTTAATTAGTTTTAAAAACTAATAGTGAAATTTTAGAAAATAAAATTTAATTTTAAATTGAAATTTGTTATAATTCTTTTATATATAATATTAAGAACGTATACATATACATATATATTTAAAAGTGTAAATAACAATAAAATTTAAGAAAAAGTATTGTTTTGATATATAATTGTTTATTTTATATATTCACTTTTATGTTTTATGTTTTAGTATTATATTATAATTTATTTTAATTTATAAATATATAAATTTATATGTATGATTATAATAAATTTTTTTGTGAAAATGATATGAGAAAAAATGCAATCCAAACACTTCAATTATTTGATTTTTAAAATTTTTTGATTAGATTTTTGCAAAAAACTTGTGTTGCATCTAGAAATGATTCTTATGTAATTTCCTGGAAGATTTATACATATGACGAAATAATTCTCATGTGATTTCTCAGAATATTTATTATAATATGATATGGACTACAGAAGTTTACACTCTCAAATATATGTATGATATAAAAAAATTTAACATATATAAAATATAATAAATATTGATAAAATTTAAAGATTAAAATATATATATTTTAATTTATATATGTTTATTTTTTAATATTTAATTTTTATATGTTTATTGAAATGTTACACTTCTATTATGTTTCTTTTCTATATTTAATGGAATATATATATATATATATATATATATATATATATATATATATATATAATGGTTATATATAAAAAAAATTAACATATACAAATTGTGAAGATAAAAATAAATGAATAAATGGTATTTAAAAAAAATCAGATTGTATGTAAATAAACACAACATGACTCTCAATATATTCCTAAAGCTAATTTAAGTGTTATTGGTTTTTTCCTCATTATGATGTTTATTATTTAGAAGTCTACTTTTTTAAAATCTGATTGGTTTTAACCTGTAGCCTTTGTGGCTTGCTAGGTGGGCATGCATATAAAGAATCTGCGATGTGATCCTTCATATAAACACCTTGATTTGAGGGCATATATATAAAAACTCTATGGTCTCGGCTTCAACGTATATATACTCTTGCAAACATATATACTCGACATATGCATTTGGAAGACATACCGATTGTCTCTGCGATGATCTAAATTTAAATGAATTTGGACGTATAAATACTTTTTCAGTGATATATATACTCGATATATTTACAATGCGACTCTTCTATCGCTCACTCATCTCGTTTACATAAACGCTCTGCGGATTAGTAGTACATAGTTTGCCATTGGTGATTTTGTGGTTCTAGTAGTATATATCCCTACAGTGATTATCGAAATTTGTTTCTTTATGGTGACAATTAGCTATAACATTTATCTGGTCTTTGCTAAGTCTTCAAACTTCATGGTGGTCACTATAACTCTACCAGCTCAGACAAATCTCTATTTTCCAAGGACACGGCCTCTATGTTACTCGGTAGTTGTGGATTTAATACAGGCAAGTGAGATAGGCTGCAATTGGATTCTGAGTTACCTTTACAGTGTGAACTTCACATGCGAACTTGTCTTACGGTGCGATTTTCGCTAACAGTTAATCTCTATGTAGCAAGAGCAAGATCTATATCTACTAAAGACTCAACCTCCAAGGCGTGGTGATAACCTCACATTGGTTCTGCTTTACAAGTGCACACGTTATAACTTACCCCCTCATGTTAAGTTTTGTTTTATTACACTATGAATATTTCCCCTCATTCTTGATATATATACTCGATATATTTACAATGTGACTCTTCTATCGCTCACTCATCTCGTTTACATAAACGCTCTGCAGATTAGTAGTACTTGTCATTGGTGATTTTGCGCTTCTCGTAGTATATGTCCCTATAGTGATTATCAACATTTGTTTATTTTTGGTGACAATTGGCTATAGCATTTATCTGGTCTCTGCTAAGTCTGCAAACTTCATGGTGGTCAATATAACTCTACCATCTTAGGCAAATATCTATTTTCCAAGGACACAACCTCCACATTACGTGTTAGTTGTGGATTTAATACAGGCAAGTGAGAGAGACTGCAATTGGATTCAGTTTTACCTCTGCAGTGTGAAATTCACATGTGAACTTGTCTTGCAGTGCGGTTTTTTCTAACAATTAATCTCTACATAGCAGGAGCAAGAGCTATATCTGCCAAATACTCAGCCTCCAAGGCGCAGTCACAACCTCACATTGGTTCTACTTTACAGGTGCACACATTCTAACATACCCCCTCGTGTTAAGTTTTATTTTATTACACTATGAATACTTCCCCTCATATTTCTAAGCCCCCCTTTAGGAAAGGCAGACCAAGTAGAATTACATTAGATAGTATCTATGAGTACATTGAGTCTTTAGAGAGACGAAGAGAAGAAAGAGAAAGTCATTTTAAACTAGAACTAACAAAAATTCTTGATAACAACCACAAATCATTAGAAAATAAAATAACCACACTCGAAATTGAACTACAAGAAATGAAAGGTAAAATTCAATAAATAGAACACAGTAAACAAATAATGGTCAAATAAAATGACACCTTGAAAAGCGAGATTAAAAATATAAAAGAACAACTACATAATAAATTATCCCTAAATAAAACATAAAATAACTGAGATATTAAACCCATCAAAGAGGAAATTAATAAATTAATTGTTCTCAACCATGAGTGCAACAAACAAGCTTTAAATATTATAGTTGTGGGTATAGAAGAACAAAAATCTGAAAACACATTAGAAATGGTTAAAGAAAAATTAAAAACAAAATCTCAAATCGAAACAACCTATCTCACGGAAGAAATAAGGGTCAGAAAGATACTTGAGCATAAAAACAGACTCATCTGTGTCAAGGTCAGTTTTCATGAACATAAACTGGATATACTCAAGAAATCCCCAGGCCTAAAAGGAACAAGAATATTTATAAATAAACATCTCATTCTAGAATACCAAGTTGAACTTAGGAAAGAAGTGCAAAAGTTCAAGGATGCAAGAAAGGCCGAGAAATGGGCAATCATTAGGAACAAGAAAGATATTTTTAGAGATAGACTCTTAAGAACGAGTGATAAATACGTTTCATTACTCTAGATCCTCTTCTGGAATTGTCGCGGCTTTCCATGGTGTAAAGGTCCTATGTTAAGTTGGATCTTGAGTGATATTGACCTTATTATCTTAGTTGAAACATGGGAGCATGATGAATCTAGGGTCCCTCACCTCGACGGTTTCACTCTTTGGTCTGGTTAGAATAAGAAATCCTCTCAGAGGGGTTTTGGTGGTATAGCCTTCTATATAAGGAACACTTCTTCCTCTCACATCCGACTTCATAAAATCGACCTCTTTAATCAATACATTTGAATCGAAATCTTTAATTATGCCACCAATAATATCTTTCTTGCAATATGTTACTTTGCTCTTATCAACTCTACATCCTATAAGAAGAACAACCTGGATAATAATTTTCCTTTCAATTCTTTAGAAAAAGACATCTTCAACCTGAGAAATGATGGTAATATCCTTTTACTAGGAGACTTTAATGCTAGAACTGCTACTAACCAAGCCATTACATTAACCAACAACTCTAACCCCGACCCCTTGTGGCTTGATGAAGATAGTAACTTAGCTGATAAATTCAAGAGAAAATATGAATACATTATCAAGAACATATTCAGCACCAAGCTCCTCTAATTTTTCAGTTACCAGGACCTAATTATTTGTAATGGTATTAACAAGTGGCCCCTCTCCGGTCAGATGACATGTTTCCATGTGTTGGGTAGTAGTGTCATGGATTATGCAATTTCCAACATCCTCATTCTTAACCATATTAATGGATTCGAGCTTCTTAATGGATTCGAGCCTGACTCTGACCACAAACCTCTGTCTCTATCCCACAATCTTGCTATGCATACCACCCACATGCAGGAGACCAATCAAAGAAAAAGACACATTTGCTTCGGTAGAAGTAAAACCGACCTCTTCTTAAGGGATTTAGAGAGGGATTTAGGCCCCATGAATTATAATAATAACATTGATAAAATTTATTACCATTTCACTACTATCCTTTCCAACACCATTAGAATGTTTTCTAATGATATTTCGTTTAAGCAATCTAATTAAAATTCCAATCCATGCTATGATAAATATTGAAAAATTGCAAGGAAAGCAATCAGAGACTCTCCTAATGAAATCATTAAGCTGAAAAATATCAATATATACAAACATATCATCAAGAGGAATAAAATATCATATTTTAATAAAACACAAGATTATCTTCTCCACCTTTCTGAAGTCGCGCCAAAAAACGTTTGGTGGAATGTTATTGTCTGTAAAACCAAAGATAACCATTCTATCCCCTAAGAGACCTGGGAAAACTATCTTAAGAAGTTTTATGACTCTCTGGACACTATGGGTACCACCTTAATCACTCCAATTAAGGAGGATGTATTCTCTCTTGACGACATTGAGTCTGGTATTAATAAGCTCGTTATTCGGAAATCTAAAGATATTGAAGGATACCAAGATGATATCCTTAAAATGGGAAGATATATCCTCATTCCTTATCTCCACAAGCTTCTCAATTCATATGTAACACATGGTGTCCCTTGGCTTTGGACGTAAAGGCATATTGTAGACCTATATTCAAAAATGGGGACAAGAGTGTTCCATCTAACTATAGGACCATTATGGTTAGCCATATCTATTGAGATTCAACAAGATGATGAGCTTAGTGAAAATTAGTCGCCTTCACTAAGTGGGCCCACAGGCTATTTTTAGGTGCAAGTCCTTTTTAGACATGGTGATCATATTTCAAAAGTTTCAAGATGCTATTTGTGGATGGTTGGTCAAGTTGGAAAAATAGATGAAATTCTATTTTTAGAATATTGGGCGAAGTATATTTATAGATCGTCAATATAAAAATAGAAGTGTCGATTATTATTAGCTCTTAATAATAATCCGACAAGAAACAACAACTTATTCTCTTGGAGCACTTAATTTCAGTGCACAGATTTGGAAAATCAGTGGGCTGAAGGAATTGTGTAATTCCTAGGGTTTACTTGTGGTTCATGCATGGAGGACTCAGTTAGAACTGAAGTGGAAAAGTTATGACAGAGTTGGAAGAGTAGTTCATGGAGTTGTTATTCAGTTTAACTTAGTTAATGGAGTTAAACTCAGTTGAGCTAGTTGTATCTAGTCTAACTGAATGATACACTAGTGAGAGTGGAGTGAATTAATTAGTTAATTAATTCACAAATAATAACTCATTAATCAACTGAAAAATACAACAATTAACTACAGTGCATGTCTGTTCCAGTGGAGACCTAGTGGAGAGAAAGGTGAAAGGGCAATATGGACTATCCGTTGTGACTGTAGTGATGCATTGAATGCACCACATACACATTCGAGTTTCCAATGAGGATTGTGAAGTAAAGGCAAGGGTAATTCGAATTCATTCAGAGCTATTCTTCAGCAGCGATTGCACAGTGGAGGTAGGCTGTCATGTGGCAAGAAATTGGTGCATGGATTTGCAAATTTCTTCTGATTAGTGTGTGGCGATTGACTGTACTGAGAGCTTGATGTACTAAGCTTTGTATGAGATTGTTACATGATCTCCATGATACATAATATATGATAGTTGGGGTTTTCATCTTTAGGCTTTTTTGTTAAACAACTGTGTTATGTGCGATTGTTTTTATTGCTTCATGTGTTTGCAATTGAATGTTTAATTTCCACAAAAGATTAACAGTGGAAGGATTCTGTATTTAGCAAGAAGATAAAATATGTTAGATCAGGAGAATATGGATATATACATGCATCTTGTATATAATTTCTACATGGCATCAGAGAAGTGTTAATTCTTGAAGATTTCAATTGTGAAGAATTGATGAGTTTGTGTTGGTGGACAATTCGAATTTGCTACAAAAAATTCTTGGTACAGAAGTTGAGTATACATTGAAATGTCTTTCAATGGGTTGCGATTGGAGTATGCCCTTGATGGGAGCTTGAATTACATAGCCTGGAAGGATAGGATGGAGGTGGTTTTGGAGGATAATGGACTGAAGGAGTTCATCGATAGCAATGTTCTTAAGCCGGGATCTAGCGATGTTGCATTACTTGATGCATGGCAAAAGAAGGTAGCAAAGACAAGAAGAATTCTGTTGGAAGGTGTGAAGGGCCATATTGTGTCTACCCTTCATGGGAAAGCCACTCCATTCTTAATGTGGAAGGCTTTGACAGATTTGTTCCAAAGCAGCAACGACCAAAGGAAGTTGGCGCTGAAAGAGATGCTCAGAAAAATAAAAATGGAGAAGGGCGACAGTATTCCAAAATATCTCATGAAGTTTTTCCATTGTAGGGATGAACTGGGAAGTGTGGGGATTACTGTTGATGATGAATACTTGGTGAGCTTAACTCTCCTTGGGCTTCCGAAGTGTTGGCATAGCTACGAAGACTCTATCAATGGACGGGAGAAACTGCTGGGATGGGAGTGACTTTGGTTGGATCTTGTGCAGGAGGAGATAAGGCGAGGTACCAGGGATGGCTCTTCATCAAAGAATGAATATGAAAAGAATTTTGCTTTTGCTGCCAAAGCAAGGAAACGAAAGGGGAATAAATTTCCTTCAAAATCCGATGCTAAAGGCAAGAAGCAGGATTTGTCCAAGGTGAAGTGTTTTCACTGTCACGAACATGGGCATTTCACCAGTAACTGTCCACAGATTAGTAAGAACAAGAAGGTTGCTGTAGCTGCAGCTGGAGAGGCCTTAGCCTCGCAATTTTAACTTGATTTCTCTTTGATCGCATGCTTGGTTTCAAGCTATATGGGATCGGTGTGGTATCATGATAGTGGTATGTCTTTCCATATGACGGGAGACAATAAGTTGTTTAGTGACTTGGAGGAGAAGGACCTTCAAATGAATATAGAGATGGGCAACAATGGTCAATACAGTGCAACCGGCATTGAAACCATTACCTTTCAGAGGGAGTCCGGTAATCCATTCTTGTTAAAAGATGTTATGCATGTTCCAGGTCTGAAAAAGAACTTGGTCTCAGTCGCAATGCTGGAAGACAAAGGTTATGATGTTGTTTTTAGTGAGGGAAAATATTTCCTTCAACATAGAACAATGGGTCAAACCAAGAGGATAGAGATTTGAGTTAAGAATCTCTACAAGATGGAGGTAGATGGTTGCGTTGCAATGGTGGGCAAAGAAGAAGTAGTGGTGAGCCGGGATGAGGGCGAATTATGGCACAGGAGATTGGGCCATCTTCACCATGGCGCTTTAAATATTTTGTATCAAATTTATACTGGACTTCCCAAGGGTACTCTTGCACAGTCAGATCAGTGCAAGGGATGTACTATGGGTAAGTTTGTGAAGACCATCTTTCATGAGGAGGAGAACCGTGCTTCGGTGACCCTGGAGAGAATTCACATAGACATGTGTGGACCTTTCTGGGTTGCTTCAACAGCAAAAAATAGGTATTATGTTATATTTGTTGATGACTATTATCGTAGATGCTGGATCTTCTTCATGCAGAAGAAGAGCGAAACATTCTCAAAGTTCTATGAGTTTGAAGCATTGGTGGAGAAGGAGTCGGGGAAGCAAGTGAAAGCTCTATGGAGTGATAAAGGTGGTGAAAACATCTCAGGTGAATTCAAAGACTTCTATAGAAAAGAAGGAATTCGAAGAGAACTCATAGTGCCTCATAACCCACAGTAGAATGGGGTCGCTGAGAGGAAGAACAGAACGATCGTGGGTGATGCACGAGCTATGCTTGAGAGGGAGCTACACTTGCATGCAGAGGATGAACTTCTTGTTCCCAAATATGAGCCTCTAGATGTGGATCAGCCATAGGAGGAGATTCATGGAGTGGAGGAGTCCGCTCATGCAGAACCAAACATCAAACAAGGCAGAAATCGTACCACAGAACCTGAGAGACTAAAGCTTGATGCGGCATAGAATGTAGGAGTCCCTACATCACAGCACAGAAAAAGATAGTCACCTGACCGATTTACTGGATACATGGCTCCTATGAGAAAGTGTGTCGTGACAGAGCCATATTCTTTTGAAGAAGCAGTGCAGGATATTGTTACAAGGCCGGTGGGTAAATCAGTTGTAGGATCAAGATTAATCTACAAGGTAAAGCAAGTTGCTGATGGGAGCGTCGAGAAGTATAAGGCAAGATTTGTTACCCGTGGCTTCTCACAGATCGAGGTGATTGATTATGAAGAAACCTTTGCACCTGTCGCACGGTATTCTTCCATAAGGACCATCCTTGCTTTCTCAGTGTAGATGGGTTGGCACATTCATCAGATGGATGTGAATACTGTGTTCCTTAATGGGATCATTGAGAAAGAGGTGTACATTGAGTAGCGTGAAGGATTTGAGATCTATAGCAGCGAGTCGCATGTGTGCAAGCTCAAAAGAGCGTTGTATGGGCTGAAGCAAGCACCTCGTGCTTGGTACACATGGATCGACAACTATTTTACTGGACTTGGCTTCACCAAGAGTGAGGCGAATGCAAACCTGTACCAAATTGTGGTGGAGGGTAAGATTTTAATCATTGTTATTTATGTTGATGATTTAATACTAACGTGTGATGAGTAGTTGATACACTCATGCAAGGCAGATCTTTCAAAGGAGTTTGAGATGAAGGATTTGGGCCTCCTTCATTATTTCTTTGGATTGGAAATATGGCAGCAGGAAGGTGAACTGTTTGTGTCTCAAGGAAATTATGCCCGGGAGATACTGGAGAAGTTTCACATGCAAGGCTATAAGCCTATCGACACTCCTCTTCCAAGAAATTGGAGGAAAGAGAATGCTACATCGGCAGAGGTAGTGGATGCCACTGTTTATCGACAATTGGTGGGTTCGCTCATGTATTTAGTTAATACAAGACTGGACATATGCTATGTGCTGAACCAACTTTCACAAGCGATGGTTAAGCCTACCAAGCTCTTTTGCAAGGCAGGAAAGCATGTTCTGAGATATCTCAGGGCACATCTGAGTATGGTTTATGGTACAGACAGACGGATGAGGTGAATTTGCATGGCTTCACGGATGTCGATTAGGCAGGTAGCCCAATAGACAGAAAGAGCACATCACAAGGGATTTTTAGTATCGGATCTACGTCAGTTTCTTGGTACAGCAGGAAACAAAGATCTGTGGCACTCAGTTCAGCGGAAGCAGAATACATGGCAGCAAGTCAAGCTGCATGTGAGACTATCTAGATGAGGAATATCTTGGTCGGTTTGTTCAGTTCACATTTAGATCGTATAGTGATACATTGTGATAATCAGAGTTGCATTAAAATCTTGATTATTACTATGTTTCATGATAGATCTAAAAATATTGATATCCGGTATCATCATATCAGAGATTGTGTGCAACGGAAGATCATGTTGCTTCAGTACATTCCTATGGAAGATCAGGAAGCAGATATTCTGACGAAGGCACTCTCAAGGAGCAAATTCGAATACCATAGAGGCAGGATCGGGGTGAAGGATAATCCCTACCTTGTTGAGAGGGAGTGTTGAGATTCAACAAGATGATGAGCTTAGTGAAAATGAGTCACCTTCACTAAGTGGGCCAACAGGCTATTTTTAGGTGCAAGTCTATTTTTAGACTATGTCTATTTTTAGACATGGTGATCATATTTCAGAAGTTGCAAGATGCTATTTATGGATGGTTGGTCAAGTTGGAAAAATAGATGAAAGTCTATTTTTAGAATATTGCGTGAAGTCTATTTATAGATCGTCGATCTAAAAATAGAAGTGTCAATTATTATTAGCTCTTAATAATAATACAAGAATAAATAACAACTTATTCTCTTGGAGCACTTAATTTCAGTGCACAGATTTGGAAAATCAATGGGCTGAAGGGATTACGCAATTCCTAGGGTTTACTGGTGGTTCATGCATGGAAGACTCAGTTAGAATTGAATTGGCAAAGTAATGAAAGAGTTGGAAGAGTAGTTCATGGAGTTGTTATTCAGTTTAACTGAGTTAATGGAGTCAAACTCAGTTGAGCTAGTTGTATCTAGTCTAACTGAATGATACGCTAGTGAGAATGGAGTGAATTAATTAGTTAATTAATTCACAAATAATAACTCATTAATCAACTGAAAAATACAGTAGTTAACTACAGTGCATGTCAGTTCCAGTGGAGACCTAGTGGAGAGATAGGTGAAAGGGAAAGATGGACTATCCGTTGTGACTAAAGTGATGTATTGATTGTGCCACACACACATTGAAGTTGCCAATTAGGATTGCATAGTAAAGGCAAGGGTAATTTGAACTCATTCAGAGCTATTCTTCAGCAGCGATTGCGCAATGGAGGCAGGCTATCAGGTGGCAAGAAATTGGTGCATGGATTTGCGGATTTCTTCTGATTAGTGTGTGATGATTAATTGTACTGAGAGCTTGATGTACTAAGCTTTGTATGATATTGTTACATGATCTCCATGATACATAATATATGATATTTGGGTTTTTCAGCTTCACGCTTTCTTGCTAAACAACTGTGTTATGTGCGATTTTTTTTATTGCTTCATGTGTTTGTAATTAAAAGTTTAATTTCCGCAAAAGATTAACAGTGGAAGGATTCTGTATTTAGCAAGAAGATAAAATATTGTTAGATCAGGAAAATCTAGATATATACATGCATCTTGTATATAATTTCTACAATATCTTGGCAAAGCTTTATGGAATCATTTTGGAGAAGAATCTTAGACTTTGGCTTGAAATCTAGGGAAAAAGAGCTAAAGGACAAGCTAGTTTTAAGAGACATCACTCGACTATTGACCATCTGGTCACTCTTAGAATAATTGCGGAGGAATGTCGAAGTAGTAAAGACGATATCTTATGTTGCTTTGTGGACTTTAGAAAAGTTTTCAGCACTTTTCCTCAAGATCAACTTTGGGAGAGACCTAAAGAGATCATGGTCCCTCTTGAGCTGAGGATTGTTGTGATCCATCTCTACAAGACCATCACTGCCAAGCTTAAGACCAATGAGGGGTGGTATAAAGACATTAAATACAATATTGGACTGAAGCAAGGGTGTCCCCCATCCCCTACACTTTTTGGAGTATACATTGATAAGCTATAGGAGTGTCTAGAATCTATGGTGTGCAAGGGCACTGAGCTTGCTGGCGTTCTCATTATTCTTCTCCTCTGTGCCAACGATATCGTTCTTCTTGAAAAAATCCATGATGACCTTGACAAACAACTCCAGATTCTTCATGATCACTGCTCCAAGATGGGTATGACATTTAATACCGACAAGACTAAGTAATGATCATTAAATCCAAAAATATCACCCATGGTAGTTTCATGTATAATAACTAGTGCTTAGAGCTGGTTTCTTCTTATAAGTATTTGGGCATTGACTTCCCTCATCATCTCAACTGGAATTATAACATTGAGAAAAGGATTATTGGGTGTTGTAAATATTATTATGAGCTTGAAAACAATTGTAAGTCAGTCGATCTTTACATTTGGAGTAAAAACAGGTTCCTCTTTGCGACCCTTGTCACCCCTATTGTCTTATACGGGTGTGAATTTTGGGGTTGTAGTATTTCTAGAGATTCATGGAGGAATATTGAGATATATAAAAGAAATTCATAACCTACAACCTTAAGATCAAGGGAAATAATCCCTATCATATCCTCTTGATCGAATTAGGTTTGTCCCCTATTGAAAGTACAACTATGTTTATATATATGATGTATAATAAGAAGCCTGACAACATGAAATAAAAAAGGCTCCCTAAAATTTCTTGTAACTATAGTCAAAACCCTCACTGTTGCCTCAAGCGCAGATGGCATAAGGATGCCCAGTCCTAGCTCAACCATTGGGGAATTAAGGAGGAGCTCGGTATGGGAAGAAAAGATAATATGAAAAATACTATTACCTCCAAGTTTAAGGACAAGCTGTGGGAGGACCAGGAGTTGGAGGGTAAAAGGAAGCTAAGATACTATAAGGAAGTGATCAACCCCACCCTTGATAGTTAGATTTATCTCTCTTTGTTGTCTAGCAATAAGAAAAAAATGAACATTGCTAAGATAAGAAATAATTCCCATGAGCTTCGGAGTGAGATCGGGCGATGTTCTATTCCCAAGACCCCTTGGAACGATAGAATATGTCATATTTGTGATTATAAGTAGGTGGAAGATGAAAAGAAATTCCTTTTAGACTGCCTGACTCTTATTCACATTCTCTCTCAATTCCCTACCATTTTCCACACTTCCAATCTTCTTGACCTATTAAGCCATCCCACCTATAGCAATCTTGGAGCACTTATTTCCCTTCTCCTTGACCATAGAAACAAGTTTTGAAGAATCAAACTTAGATTCTTTTCTCCTCTTTTAAGGTCCGATAGACCGCATTAGTCTTAACGAACGATAACCATCATCATCATCATTGTTATTTATTTTATTACAAATTCTTTTAATACCCAATTTCAATAAAATTTTAGACAAATTTACTTACTCGAGCTCTATTTGGCTTTATATTTGCAAAGCTCATCGAATGAAATTTTGCGACTTTGAATTTAATAATTTTTTTGGCATCCCAATGCCTTATAGATTCAATTTATGTAAAGTTTTATAAAAACATATTATTTGTATGTTAAAATATAATTATGAGTATATTCCATATTAGATAAATTATTATATAAAATTAATAAAATAAAAAAATATAGTTTAAAAATAACTAGAAATATTTTTATATGAAATTTTAAGATAATGTAAAAGATTAAAAGTAAATTTATTATGTATACGATTTAAAAAAAAAAATATTTATATAATTTCTCAAAACCTATAGTTAACATTGAAATTTTTTATATAGCTAACATTGAAATTTTGTAAATAGTTTTTGGAAATTTACGATTTTATTAATCTCCTTTTGAGAAAAATGATATATCAAATCAAGTCTTTCACGCCTTAAACGGAACCATGTGTACTCTTTTTGTGCAAAATGATATATCAAATCAAGTCTTTCACGCCTTAAAAGGAAACCATGTGTACTCTAATCTTAATATTATACTATTTCACTAATACATTTGTAATGGAATGTCTAATCTTAATAGTGTACTATTTCACTATTACATTTTTAATGGAAGGTGATACCTGGAAAAAAGGATTTGGAGGATTTGGGGTAGTGTTGATGCAAATAAACTGGGTTGTAGATGCGCCTCTCGGCGCAAAAATACTTGTTGGTGTTCGCTGGTAAATAATATTATGTCCAAAACTTGGGAAAATTTATCTATGAGAACTAAATTACCATCCTTCATTCCATCAATAACATAAATGGAGGATGGACCATCATGATTTGAAATCCTTTCCTTTTATGGAGGAATAACTCTTATCACTAAAATATTACTAAGTGGGTTTAGAAGTAACGTGTTACATGTTAGGGTACGATTATGAGGAGGTATACATAAAGGGAAAGGATAATATGATCATTATGCTCTTCTTATGAATCTGAGTAGGGATAATCTATTTTTACCTTATCATTACTCGAATGACATTGGATTGTTGATGAAGAATAGGTGTGGTTTCCCAATAAGAATGTAATTAAACTCATCCAAACATGAAAGGATGACCCAAAACCTCTTATATGCTATACATTGTAGCATAAAACCTCAAGATATAAGGGGTGAAATTAAGGTAAAAAAATTAGTTTTAAAAAATTAGTATCAATGGAATTGCACTCTTATCCTACCATGAGTTAGGATTTTAGAAAACGTATGAACAATCTAAGTGCTCCTTCATTTGAGATGACATGAGAAAGGAATACACACGTTCATAGTGGAAGGTGACATTTATAAAAGGAACAAGTGTGAGAGAGTGAATACGCATGTGACATTGCAACTACTCATAATTTAAGTGTTTTTTACGTTAAAATTTCGATGGGTTTTTTTAGTTCACTTTCTCAAGATCGGAAATAGATATTCATGGTGGAAATTGACTTCACTTTCAAATATTCTTTCTTTTTTTTTCTTACAACACTTTTTTATATCATTCACGATTATCCAAATATTTGGAGATAAGATTCTAAAATTACATGGAATTCCTATTTCCATTGTCACAATTTCTTATGCGAATTTCACCCATGAATTTTGGTGAGTTTTGCTTAAACTAGAGGGTTACTTTTAGAAACTGTATGTGATGGATACTTTTTTCCTAGAATGGGGTTCATATCTCTCCTCGATCTTATATTTTCTTTGGGTATTCCAATTTTTTTTTGGTCGAAAGACTAGTATCTTTAAAAGTAGATAATATAAATTCATCTATTTAGGATATTTTTTCTTTCAAGTCTTAAATTATAAGTGGACAAGAAAATTAATGGTTGGACTAACTATCACACTAAGAGTGGCCGAGGGGATGAATCATTATGTAAGAAATTTTACCATTTCACAACTTTTCATCAATGAATAATAATGTAACAACGAATCATAACCATTTGCAAAAATTAATAAGTAGAACAATGCATCATGAAACTAGCATAATATTAATAAGACATCAAGAGGTCATAACTTCAACACAAGAGGGTAGATGATCCAGATTTGTGAAGGAACGAAATTTAATCAAAACAAAAAGATACATGGAAAGAACATAATTTCAATTAATTAATAACAAGTACTGAAAATTTTTTACCTGTAGGATGGAATAAACTAGCTCGGGTGATGGTAGCTTATCTATGAGAAGATATGTGATGACTACACGCCTTCTGAGTTGTGTTACAATGAGGCCCTGAGAATATTTTTATCATAAAGAAAAGTGTTAAACCCTAACTCTAGGGGATGAAGCACCAATGGTTTTGAGCCCTGTTGGGGTATGTTAGGCCACCAACTTCCAGGGGTCATAACTTTGGCATACGATCTCCATTTAACTATCATAATACCTCGTTTCGAATATATCCACGAGAAGGGGAAAAGGTATATGTGAAATAGGATTGAATACTTTTCTACTCTTTATTTTTTACCAGAAAATGTCTTTTAGGACCTCAAAACGACTCTGAAAGTTTATGACTCAAAATTTTTCCAAAAATAGAAAGTTGTGCTAGAATTAAGGAGAGTGAAAGAAAACAGTGTCAGGGGTCCAAGTGGAATAGGCGAGTGGCCACCAATATCCACCTAGATCATTCCCCTCTTCCTAAGGAAGAAATGGTCCTCATTGTATTTAGTGCCTTCATGAGATGGGGAAACTTCTATTGCACTTGGTCCCTGGTGAGCCACTTTCCTTCGTGCAAGAGCTGGAAGACTTTGACAACATCATATAATTGGACCCCCTATTGGTGAGTGTACTTAATTTGTGTGCCCATGATCTGTTAAGTCGTGGCCTTTTCAATGTAATCAAGGTTGATCTCTATTGGTGTCAACTGCTCAACAGTGTCTGATGTGTCAAACAATGGTGGAAAGTATGGTCGAAGCCGATTCACATTAAACATTGGGTGCATGACAAGGAATGGGGGAATATTGAGCTTGGAAGCATTATCACCCACAACCTTGGTGATGGTGTAAGGCCCATATCAAAGTGGTCAAAACTTTCGATGGGATCTAGTAAGGCATTCTTCCTATAAATGTAACCAAACTTTGTCACCCACTTGAAACTTATGTGTCACCTGATGTTGATCATGAAATTTTTTGTACTTGGAATTAGCTTTATCTAAGATATCATTGACCTAGTGGCAAATGTGTTGGATGCGTTCAATAAATCTGGTGGCTTTATGAGCTTTAGACTAAAAATGTGTATATTCTACTTATGTAGTCGGAAGAGGAATTTCAACATCAATGGGACACAATGGTTGAAAACCCATGCCCACTTCAATTGGGTTGTGGCCATTCGAGCTATGGATAGATCTATTATAGTTTTGTTTCACATAGGGAAGACTCTCATCCCATATTCGTGGATTCTTGGAGTTGTACATGCATAGTATGTGCACTATCATCCTGCTGACAACCTATATCTGACCATTAGTCTGCGGATTGAATGGAGTTGACTTGGTGAGCTTAGTGTAAAATAAAAACTAGAGGCTCGAAGAGAATTTTCTTAGGAAATTTCTATCCTGATCTAATATAATGGTCACTGGTATCGCAAAATGTACCCACACTTGTTCGAAGAATAGTTTGGCAGTGTCTTCATTTGTGATGCTCTTCTTGCAGCACATATATATAGCCATCTTAAAAAATCTATCGATGACCATAAATACATAGTCATTCCCATGCTTGGTAAAAGGGAGAATAGACATATATTCCGTGAAGATGGATTCTAAAGGTTGGATAGGAGTAGGTAGAGTAGTGCACATGTATTTCTTCTTAATGGTTGTTTTGGCGATGGTAGAGGTAGTGCAAGATTTGATATATTTTCCAATGTCCCGTCATAGTTTTGGCCAATAAAAATATTTTTGCAGTACTTCCACTATATTCTTGACTCCAAACTGTATTGAAACCCTGCTGTAATGTGTCTCCCAAATCTGCTTAACACACTCGCTTGAAGGAACACAAATATGTCCGAGATAGAACAACAGTCTGCCTTAAAAGTGGAAGTCTATATTTTTTTTTCATCCATCAACATCTTGTAGGTTGTAGCAAACTCTGAGTCACTTTCATATAGTTTTGTCCATCCAGAGGTCTCGTTCCCGCAAGAGTTTAGAATTATACTCATTTTAAAAATTAGGGGTCAGCTGAGGCAATCTTCAACATCATTAGTGCTTCTCTTATTATACTTTATGTTCAAATGGAATTGTTACAAGTATGTGGACCATTTGTGATGGTGATAGTTTTGCAACCTCCAATGTTTCTCTATAAATTGAAGAAGTTGGTGATCTGCGTGGATGATCATTTCCTTCCCTAGGATATAATGCTTCCATTTCGAGCATGCCTAGATGATAAAGTACATATCCTTATTATAAGTGGGGTACCTATGAATAATATTAGAGATTATCTCATTGTGATAGGAGAACGGGTGCCCTTACTAAGTGAGGATTGTACTAATAGCATAATCTAAGGAGTTTGTCTCAATCTCAAATGGTTTTTGTATGTCTAGAAAGGTGGGGAATGGTGAAAATACAAGGTAGTGTTTTAGTTCAACGAATTCCTTATGTTTTTCCTCACATGAAAAAAAAACTTTGTTTTTTCTTTTCTTGGTAAATTGACTTAAAGTCCAAGTAATAAGAGAGAAACCCAACATGAATCTTTGGTAGGAATTAGCAAGGCTAAATAAGTTCTGAAGCTCTCTCAGAGTTGTCAGGGATGGCCAATCCTGAATGACATGGATCTTAGTCAAATCCACATGCACACCTTGCTCGTCAATTATAGCCTGAATATTGGACCTGGTCCATGCCAAAGGATACCTTATCCAAGTTTATCGGGGGATTATATTTATCAGCTTCCAGTATTCAACTTGTGCAAACTCTTGTGCTGATGAAGAACCTTATGAGATTTAAATTGAATTTTAAATCGTCGAACATACAAGTGTTCAACTTGTTCCAACATTTTGAATGTATTTTAAAATAGGTCAATGATTGTAAGTGAAATCATGTTTCTAAAAGTTACGATGGTGTGGTATGAAAAATACGATAAGTCCGTATGAGGAAACCTTTCATCCAGGGAAATGAAGTTCACGTGTAGAAAGCTAACTCGAATCTCGAATTTGGGATCTACATACCAAATATTTTAATTTAAGTCGCATGGCAATCTAACATTTTTAGCTTGAGCCATGAAAACTAAGTATTTTCCACATATATGGGCTATTAGACGAACAATTCACTAAATAACGGAAGATTTCAAATTGTGATAAACATATTTTGAGAATGAAATATTTCAATAAAATTATATCTGTCAATCCAAATGCAAATTTCTAAATGAAAGGGGGTAAATATCATACTTTTCTTGGTTGGAGGATGACCAATCCTACATCTTCTAGGATATGGGAATTCCTTGGATCCTCCAAGCACTTCTCTCCTCGGCTCTGGATTGTTGTCAGGGTTCCCAATATTGTTGTAATCGTCACAATCATATATCCAATAGAATATATTTCTCTCTCCTGATCCTCGTTGCTCCACCATGTCTTGTGCTCTCAATTTCTTCATACTGACTCGCATTAATTTAGCTATATAGTTATGAATACATGATGCATTGAATATTGTCATTTTCCATGAAATATACAATATTTTCATCAAATATCACTTAGGCTTTAAAACTATGAATTGAATCAATATTGCTCTATTCATCATACCTTATTGCAGAAGAAAAGGTGATCACAGTTGCTGGTATGAAAGGGGAATATCCACAACTTGCACTTAAAATATAGTTTCCCTTCACTAGGATATCAAGAATTAGGGTTTTAAGAAACACCTCTCTTGAATGCATATTTTTCATCAAGACTACTCCAAGAATTCCCTAACAAGAATTCCACTTGTACGTTATTTCGTAGTGAGTATATCCGACAATGGGCCCATCGAAGGGTTTCTAGTGTAAATAAGATGCTTCACTAGCCATTTTTCCCATTCCACTTTCTACCATGCATAAAATTAGAAACTAACATAGCTATTTAGATATAAAACACCATGGAAGCTATCTAAACAAAATCAGTGGAGGAAATTAAATAAATCAACTAATGATTTACCTGGATCAACGTAGTCACTACTGATGAGTTGAAAATACAATTTATTTCCCATCAACTTAGATACATCATCATTCAGAGCTCTAGTGTAATTGATAATGCTCAAAAGATTTTGCAATATTACTATGCCATGAATGGTTTGTTCGATGCCCTCTTTAGGAAAGTTGTATTTTGCAAAGATATTTCTTATGTTGAAAGAAAAAATTCTACATTGGGATATTCTCTTCTTCGAAAAAATTTATTTAAAATTTTTTGATTATTACATGTGATCCTCCATGAAAGTTTAAAGGGGAAACCATATAAAGGGGTAAAACCAACTTGGTTTAATTTCATGTTGCTCCCCAAATATCTCAAAGTCAACATGGGAACATTGAACAAATAGAGTGCATCCATTTTTTTCTCTAGTTTTATGATGCTCAACACCTCAATACTAAGTCTCATCGTGATTTCCTAATGTTCAGCTTTTTTCCAATGGGAATCACTGCCTATTTGTAGGTTATGTTTAGGAACTGTCAGAGTTAAACCAAAAAATTTCCAATGATTTCCACATTTTCGTATCTACCTGTATTATCTCCAACTGACCTACCTTGTTAATGAGATGAAGAACCTATGTAAGATGCTCATTTTTATTACAGGTTATTTTATACAAGGTCATGTTTTAGAATTGTCCGTTGAAGACATTTTGTATCTAGTGTTAGTCATCAGTAATTTTTTTCCTTGATGATGACTAAATGCCTATCCCAAGATTTCTAGAAACCAGGTTCATAAACATTGTGAGTTCTATAAATCTCACTGCCTTCATTATCCTCAAGATAATTTTTCACTATCTCATCACTCCATAATGTCTAGCTTTGCTTACTAGTCCCAGAAAACCCATTAGATTCTTGTATCACCCATTCTGTGCATATATATTCACCTTTGGCCCAAATCCTCTGTTTGTTTTTTTCCTGAAAATTCCCTTCTACCACCTAAGCCTACCAATCAAACAACTTTGTTATGCCTCCCATGATACTCTCAAACACTGATGGTCTCAAATTGTCTCTGTAGACCCTTTGGATAGTCAAGTATGTTGGATTTTAGATCTTCAATACACTAAGCTTATCATGGATCCTATATTACACTTGGTGATCCCTAAGTCTAAGTTTCAGTCCAAAATCCAAATCCTAGAGAGCCTCCACTAGGACACCTAGGGTTTCATGAGTCTTAGGGTGGATTTGGTCTCCTTAGAATATCTGTTTTATACCTACAAGGAGACTGCTTTAAAAAAAAAGGGGGAAAGAGAAAAGTAACTTGGTCCAAAACTAATAAAGAGATCCTTTAGGGAAGGTCTTCGATCTGAAGCATAAATCTGGTAAGGGGAAAACTTCCCCTTGCTCGCTTTCCTGCCAGGAAAACCAAAAGGGCAAACATATCAGATATGAGACAAGGTAAAAGAGGGAGAAATTTATCATAGGAAGATCATCAGTAGAAAAGGGACAGCAGCAAGCATGTGTTTTGAGGGATTAGGGTTAGCAAATGTTGTTGGCCAAAACAAGGAATAAATTCTAAGGTTGCAAATGCAAAGGTTACCTAACTCCAATGCACAATTAGAATGACAAAAGAGTTTTGATAGGTTTCTTGGAAATTAGAAGATAACACTGTTTATATTTTTCTGAGCAGCCCTCAAACTTAGAAATTTGGAAAGGAATGATAAAATGATCAAAAAAATGATAAAGCCTCCTTCATTACAGCATATGGCTACCAGAGATTCACAAGCCGCCTCTCTAGGGTTTTCCAAAAATAACACTGTTTCACTTGCACTAAAAGGAGAAAAGGAAAATAAATAATCAGTTTGAAGGGCTAGTCTCCCAAATGTAAATCAGAAGTTCTCAAGTTAAAGAAAAGAAGAAAAGCATAATTTTGAGTCTCTGAGAATGCCCAAGTCAAAACCATGGCTTAGTATAGTTGTTTTACTGTTGGCAAACAAACATACCTTGAAAACATAAAAAGAGGAGAAGAAACAATATTCGGTCACAGGCGTTACGACAAATACCAAGAGGTTAAAGGCGGTGTTTTTATGACAAAAACGTCGAGGACAAATGGTTAGTACCCAAGTTATCGAAGTAAGAAGGGTGAAAAAGGCATCGACAAGAAAATAACACCACAAAGAAAAAGAGGCTTAGGGAAGTCTCTCAAAAAACCTCCAAAGATAAAAGTGATGAGAAAAATAAAAAATGACCAAGACATAGTAAAAGTGGGTTTTGTGTTTTACATTATCTTTTTTAACATAGAAGTTTTTGAATTCTTCGGTTTTCTCATTTCTAACACTTGGCAAAGAACGAGAAAGGGGCCAAGAAAAATCAATGTTTATGGGTCGTTTATGGGAAAAATTTGAAATGACTATGAAATACGGGCGATTGCGCGATCACAGCCGATGCTACGCAAAAATGAACACTCCCGTTCATTTTGCACGGTTGCTATCCTAGCAATTATCTTTTGTGTTACACGGAACTTCGGGTGCTTCGCAAACAAGTAGCGACCCGCCCGGAAAGCATACGATTTTGGCTGTCTTCGTCACATTCAACCTTGCGTTCTTGCTGGGCGCACGACGCAGCCCGCCCGAGAATGGGCTACTGTGCAAAGTTCAAAGAGGTGCCAAAAGGTGCCAGAGAAAGACATCAATGCATAAATTTATCCTTGAAAGGTGCCTCCAAGACTGAGAAAGAATTGAAGAAAAGAGTGGTAAGTGACATTTCTTCTTGATTCCCCAAATCAAATTTGCAAAAGCATCTTGTTTTTAGTAGTTGAGGTAAAAAACCTAGGAGGGTGAAACCCTAGGTTAAAATCATAAAGAGAAGTGGCACTCTTGAAACCAAACTTGATAGCAGAAAGTGTGGGGGGGAATTAAGTTTGTCACTATATTCATGATTAAACTCCTGAAGCTGCAGAAACCACATAAAACCTCATAATTCATCTCCTAGCTAAATTTGACCTCGTCTTCATTCCTCACTTTATTTTCCCACTAAAACCTCAATTTTAAAATCAGTGTCTCCCATCACCATGTCAGAGACTGAAAATAACAGTGGTAGTGGAGGAGGTCAAAGGAATTCAAAGACAAAGCACAAGGGAGGGAAAGTTAATAGGTTGGAACCCAAAAATACAGTGGCTATCACACCTTCTCCTAGGATCTTGTCATCCTTCCAAAATACAAGATGCTTTCAATTTTGTGAGAAGGTCAAACAAGTGAAGAGCCACCCTGAGCTTACAAGGCTCCTCATTCACAACCTTCATAGCAAGCACTTAAACCTTGCAGGAGTAAATTTGAGATTTCAACAAGTGCCATTTTTGAGGCTACAGGGATCCCAGATGTGGGAGAAAAATGGTTTAAGAAGGGAAAATTGGACAAGGACTCTTTAGAGCCATTTATCAAACCAAGATATAGAGGAGGCAACAAGATTGTTTTCCCATTTTCACACCTCAGGCACAGGTTCAAAGCTTTGATGTTGGTTATCATGAAGTACTTCACCTGTGAAGGGAGGTACTCTAGGCTTTATGCTTAGCATGTTAAACTCCTCATACACTTCATAGGGGTCAAGGAGCTCAACTTACCTCACTATCTATATAAAAGCATTGAGAAAATGTATTATGTTGTTTGGAGGAGGAATTACCCACAATAAATGAATAGCTTGTTCCACCATTCCTTGATCAAGATGGTGGTATTGCATTAGTTAGAACAACAAGGTATACCTTGGGGGGGTTTTTGTAGCTCATGAAGCCTTTACAAACCCACAACCCCCTCCTCAGCAAATTTTTCCTTCCTCATCTACCCAAGTGCCCTCACCCCAAGAAAATCTCCCTTCTTCCCCTTCTATTGATGCATCAAATGAAGAAGGTGACAGTGGCAAGAATGAACAAGATAATGAAGGAGATGGTGATAAATTCAGTGAAGTAGGGGAAGGAGATGGTGATGAAGTGGAAGGAAATGATGATGAAGAGGCAGGAGATGATGATGAAGAGGAAGGAAATGATGATGAAGAGGAAGGAAATGATTGTGAAGAAGAGGGAAATGAACATAACTGTGAGGATAGTGATGCAAATGAATAAGAAAGTAATGAAGAAGAAGGAAAAGGGAGTGAATAAAGTGAAGAAGGAGCAGCAGCAGAGAAAGAAGAAAGGATACAGGATAAAGAAGCCAGTGAGAGAATATACAGCCAAGAAGAAAGAGTTCATGACAGTCATAAAAATGACTAGCCCATCAGTGAGAAAGAGGGTGATGACATGGCAGAAAATAAAGATGATCCCAGCCAGGCCAAAGAAACCAGTGACACAAATATCACGCCTCTTGCACGTATATACCAAAGAGGCCCAAGGAAATTGTTTGCTGCCTCCAAAAGGCAAGGGACCTTGCCAGCTGCATCAACTCCAAGGCTTGAAAGGATATATATGCACTTAGAGGCCAAGAAAAATAAGGCAAATGAAAGCTTAGAGCTGCAAAGAAAGATGGCCAAGCATTATGCCAAGAAACACAAGCTTCTTTTTACCAAACTAAAGAAAGCCCTCTTTGAAATCCAAACTCTAAAAAAGGAAAAAAATCTTGAAAGCCTTGGATTTTTGGCTAAGGCTTCTCAACAGTTGGCCAAGACCCATTAGAGAAGATCTCCACCAAATTTGAGAGCATTTGGAGAAAATTTTGTTTTTTTGAAATTTTTGGTCTCATTTGCGCAGCGCCTCTAGCTCTACGCAAACACATGGAGCATCCTCAGGAGAAAAAATTTACTTTTTTTATTTATTTCTCTCAACCTATTCATCATGCTCACCAAATTCAGAAGTTTTGGAGCAGGTTTGACCCCTCAAGAGGTCAAAAAACACCTCAAAAATCACCTTTCTGCCTCTGTTTTAGGCCTGGCACTACACAAATGATAGTCTGAGGTTTTTTTCATTTTTGACTAGGTTACAGGAGCTATATCAGACAAATACAAGAATTTTTGGAAATTAGACTCTTCAGGATTTCCAACGAGCCATCACGGGGCCAAATCTGACATCAGGAAGTGGTCCAAAACTTGGTTGAAAAACAACCTATTTTCTGTAAAAGTGCCGCTCCACAAACAGACTGTTTTTGCCAAAATGTCAACAAAAGACACTAATTAATGGAAAAATGGTTTTTTAATAATTTCTTGAACAAATCACTCTAGATTTTATTGAGGAGTTATATTTTGATATTTTTCATTTATTAGCTTATCTATTATGTGTGTTGGGCCTTGCATGGTCATTAAGCACATTCATGACATTTATGACAGAATTAGGGTTTCTGGAAGCCTCTTATGGTTTCCATCTCATCATTTTCTCCATGAATAGAGCATGATGCTCTTATGTATTAGGTTTGATTTTGATGACTTATTCTCAAGTAATACATAGTCTCTTGGAGTTTTGAAAATAATTTGATGTCTTGGAGGTCATACATGCCCTGATTTGTTTGTTGATGGAGGAGGATTGTTTGCAGGATCCATAAACCTGGTTGATGGTGATGTGTTTCTCTTTTGTTTATGTTTTCTAGTTTTTCATTATGTTTCCATCTTTCTCTGTTGCAGTAGGACAAAGCATTTAGACTAAGACATGTTTTCTGATGGCACCTTAGGTCTGTTTGTTCTTCACTGCCTTAATGTTTTCTTCTGCTAGGATATGTTAGAGAATTCATATTTTGCTCTTAAAGAATTTCCTAAGCTTGTCTATTTCTTGAATGGTTTAGATCAGTTGGTATCAAGCATGATTTATGTCTAGCCCTGCATATTTGTTGCCACTAAAAACTCTGTTCTTGGAGTCATCTATTTAAAGCACCATTACCTTGGTTTGTCAAAGAAGTTTGTTTCAATCATGCTCTTTGCATTTGCTTAGCTAATTGTTTCAAAGAACCTTCATAGCTATAATATTAGATGTTAAGGGTTTGTCTCCTTCTATGATTGTAGTTATTTGTGCATCTTTAATGTTTTCTATTCTTGATAATGAAATCCATGAAAGTTGAATAAGTTTGTTGCCTTTCTGTATTTCATTTGAATGTTTGTCTTGGATAATTATCTGCTTTAAGTCTGAATCAAAGAGTTTAGGATTTCCTCTACCTTTGATTTCTTCTCTATGCTTATGATTCTTCTAACTCCCTTAGTTTAAGTATATTATAGAGAATTCTTTACTTCTCTTTGTCAAACTTTGTTTCTCAAAATTAATGTCCATCTCATGATCCTTCAAACCTCAAAGATCCACCAACCAAGCTAGATTTTCCCTACAATACTCGGTCCATTTATGAACCTATCATGACCTTTTTAGACTCCATTGCCCAATTAATTGTAGTTTTCCTTGTTTCTATGTAGTCTATCTAAGCATCATACCCAACCAAAAACAATCAACAAACCCAATATTTCATAATTGGCCAAAAATAAACCCTAATCAGCAAACAAGTTCACACCTTTGAACCTAATAGAGAGATCCCTCTCTGAATCCAGGAAGGCTAGGTCCTTGGATTCCAAAGCTTGGTTTGATGTTATCCCTGTCGATTTGTATCTCAATCAATCTAGCAAATTATGGGGAGCTAACATAATGGCGATCACGGTGGGACTTCTGAGTACATAGTTGCCTGAATACCTCTTAAGTCTCTTTAGACCCTTACTTTGACTTAGAAAATCTAGTGAATCTGCCACCTCATTGCCACACTAACATAATGGCGATCACGGTGGGACCTATGAGTATATAGTTGCCTGAACACCTCTTAAGACTCTTTAGACCCTAAGTTTGACTTAGAAAATCTAGTGAATTTTCCACCTCATCGCCACACTAACATAATGGCGATCACGGTGGGACTTTGAGTCAAAAACATATTAGGTATCCCTTAGGAATTCCCAACATCTCAATTAAGCTCAGAAAATCAACTGGTAGCCAAGAGTAGAAACTAATCGCCTCACCATCGACCTAGCAAGATGATGACTCAGCTAGATGATGCTCATTGAAACCTTAGGGCTGCATAAGGAAACTCGGAAGACCCAAAATAGTCCCTAGATTGATTTTTGTCAAAATTTGGTGGTGTACCATTATACACATATCCTCAAAGTTACAAAAATATCCACCTAGCAACTCCACTAGCCTCTAGTAGGCCTTTTTTCACCTCACTAGTCCCATAGGTTTTCCTAAGATTGGGTCGAATTAGTCCTAATCATTTTTAGGGCCTAGTTATACCTTGTGTGAGTAAAATAAACACTAAGAGAGGTGAGCCTTCCAAAAACAGTCCCAAACATTTCAGCCTCTCTGATTTTTGAGTAAGATATCTGGATTCACAAAGGATCAATACCAGATCTCACCCAGACCCAAATCCTCCTACCATAGTTGATGACCCAGAAAAGATTTTGTGACAAACTTCTAAAGATGGAAACTCAACCACTGTTAGGACCATTCATAGAGCAAGCTCTGCACCAGAACACCTTAGAATTTCATAAGATCCTTAGTTTGACTTGCACCATACCAAGAAACTATTTAGGACCAAGTCACAAAGTAGGATTGACCAAGCTGACCTTGAGCCTATATATTTGCAACAAAACTCCAGCGGAGAAGTTTCTTCTTCCACTCCACCTGACTTTCAGCTTCTCCACCACTTCAACTCTTTTCATCTCAGGTCCACTCAGAATCAGTTCTCTGGTTCGAGTAACTTAGCTACACCCATTCATACCACCACTATGCAAAACACCTTACTCCATCCTACTCCACCACTCACAAACCCTCCCCTTGTAAATCAACCTTTGTTTCCATTTCCTCCCATCATGGTAGCCTGGTATGCTCAAGTGGCTCTACAATGACCACTATTACCTTTGCCAAATGATTATCAGTCCAAGATCCCTCACTTCATGGGGACCGAATCTAATACTGCCTAGAAACACGTAGATAGAATAAATGATTCTTTTGACTACATGGAGATAGAAGAAGAAACCATGCAAATGAGGATTTTTTCCCAGAGCCTAGGAGGAGAACCCAAGAAATGGTTTAAAAACTTAGCTCCCAATAGCATACATGATATCCCTTCCCTCTACCAAGCTTTTATAAACAAATGGGAAATCAAGAAAAATCCCCTACAAATCCTTTCGAAATATAACAATCTTAGAAGGAATTCGGGGGAAAGTGTTCAAGCCTATTATACTAGGTTTAACAATGTTTACAATGCTCTCCCATCTCACATGAAACCTCCCCATGGCTTAGCCTTAATGAAATTTCCAGAAGGCTTTGATACTGACATGGCCTATCAACTAAGGGAGAGAGATCCCCTAACTCTAGAAGACATGCAAAAGGGGTCTGAGAGTGTAGAGGCCAACTTAATTGAGAAAAGAGCTAGGATGAGATTAGAGAAAAGAGTAACCTATAAAGATGAAACAGTACCTTACACCTCCTCTTCTGACACCAAAATTGATTCCCTAGTTAGGAAAATGGAGAGAATGATGGAAAAAAACAGTTTGAATGAGAGACCACCTCCTAGGGAAAACCAAGTCAATCCTCAAAATAGGAATAGGAATCATAATTTTAGAAGAGATCCTCCTCAAATCCAATAAAGAGAAAATGACCAAAAAATTAGACCCCCTTTCCAAGACAACTATGTAGATGAAGAGGAGAGAGAGCCAGGGTAGTTGGAGGAAGACCATGTAAATTTCATAATTTGTGATGATGCGGATAATACTTTTCTTACCGAAGAATACCAAAGGATGTTCTCTTCAAAACCAAATGAAAAATCATATGAATATTCCGAAGACTATAAACTAGGATTTGAGAATGCTATAATGGAAGTCCATAGGCAATATGACCTTAGGAGCAAAAAGAATCAAGATGTTCCTAAAAAAAATCAGTCAAACACTGCTGTTAGGAAAACGCCTGAACATATTCCTAAAAAGAAAGTGGAAAACACAAATGCTATGGCTAAGAAAGCTAATATAAACAAACTAAAAAATAGTCAACCTAGTAATGATTCAATATGCCCTAGTACTTCAACCAGTGGCTCTGAAAAAACATTGTCGTCCAAACCATCAAATCAAAATCAACAAATCAAAAACATAGAAAATTTTATGGCTGGTAAAACTGATGTAAATGCAATAAAGACACCTCTGCCTTTCAGCTTTGAAGGGGAGATTGCCAAAATCAAGATAACCATGCCTCTCACTGAATTGGTAACGCAAGAGGTATATAGATCCCAGATTTTCAAAGTGTTAAACACAGGGAATGATACTGACACTTTAAACTTAACTGATGACAAACCAGAGCTATTTTTTGGCCCTAAAGTGGAAGGAAAATATCATGAAGGAGTTGTCCTTCCTTTCTATGTCAGTCTGAACATACATGACAAAATTCTGCATAATGCTATGCTAGACTCTGATGCCTCACACAACCTCATGCCAAAGGTTGTGATGGAGATATTAGGCCTAGAAATCACAAAGCCTTACAAAGACTTTTACTCTTTTGATTCAAGTAGGGTTAAGTGTCTAGGCCTAATCAAGGATCTATGTGTCAATCTGGCACAAATCCCCACTAAAAGTCTAGTCATGGACATAGTTGTTGCTGACATCCCCCTAAAGTATGGCATTCTTTTATCTAGATCATGGGGGGGCAAACTCCAGGGTAGCCTTCAAATGGACATGACTTATGCCACCATCCCAGTCTTCAATCAAATAAGGAGGTTGTACTGGGAACCCCACATGAAATATATGGTAAGTAGCATAGATAGGGGAAATAACACAACAATTTATTCCATTCACTCACACCTTGACTCATTAATCTTGTACAATGAAAAATATATCAATGAACAAGTGAATTACAATAAAGGAGAAAGAAGCCCCCCGAAACAACCAAACCAACCCTCTAATCAAGAAAATGACACCCAAAACTCTAGCAGCCCCGTAGTACAAAACAGTGAAAAATATGAAATTGACACCCTTTGGCATATGAGCTTTGATGGCTCTTATGGTAAGGCTGGCTCAGGACCTGGGATTTGGATCCACAACACAAATGAAGGCCATTCCTATAGGTTATATTTCCAACGCACTAATAACATTGCAGAATATGAGGCTCTCCTTATT
Organism: Pinus albicaulis; assembly: GCA_034641835.2. Classification (NCBI taxonomy): domain Eukaryota; kingdom Viridiplantae; phylum Streptophyta; class Pinopsida; order Pinales; family Pinaceae; genus Pinus; species Pinus albicaulis. The sequence goes on from CM076576.1 coordinate 851,631,957, forward strand.
GGTTTACACTTACTTAAAAACCTCAAAGCTAAGAAAATCTTGGTTTAGGGAGATTCAGAACTGATCATCAGACAAATAAAGGGAGAATATTCAGCCAAGAACCCTAGACTGAGAGAGTATATGAATGTTGCCCTAGATCTTCTCAAAACCTTTGAGAAGTATGAGCTCAATTTCATCCCTAGAGCCCAAAACTGCCTTGCAAATGAGCTTGCTTTTGCTGCCAACAATTTCCCATTACCTTATGAAAATAAAAAATACATCATCAAAGTAAAAAATAGGCCTACTGTGCCAGACAACTTGAACCATTGGCAAGTGTTTGACAATGATGAGAAAATAGATGCTTTTCTGCAATCCAGAAATGAATTTGCAAGCACAAAACAGAGTTTAAGATTTGAAAGAAATAATTTTGCTGAAAATGAAACTCCCTAAACAGAGCTATCCTTTAATGATGATATTAACCACATTCAAAATCCTTGTGTGGCATAAATATTTGATAAATCATATCAAAGAGAACTTGAGGTTTTGCAATGCAAAGATGGCACCTTGCCAAGAGGCCTTACACCATTAGAAGAGTTGTTTGATTTTGATGATGTAGCTAAAAAACCCCAAGATAGAATCCATTGAAACAAATGTAGAAGAATGTAACATTGGAGGGATGAAAGAGCAAAAAATAGTCAAGTTGTCCAAAACTCTCCCTCCTCACACAAAACATAAATACATTGAGCTTTTTAAAGAGTTTAAAGATGTGTTCGCTTGGGGGTATGAAGAATTGAAATCCTATGACACTAAAATCATTCAACAAAAAATTCCTCTCAAGGAAAATAAAAAACCATTCAAACAAAAATTAAGAAGGATTAACCCCGTCTTATTACCTTCAGTTGAGAAAGAAATAAAAAAGGTGTACGATGCTAGGATCATAGTCCCTGTCAGATACTCAGAATGGGTGTCCAACCTTGTGTCAGTTAGGAAGAAGACTGGGAAATTAGGCTTTGCATTGACTTCAGAAATTTGAACAAGGCCTCCTTAAAGGAAAATTGCCCCTTGCCTAAAATGGATCACATACTCCAAAAATTAGTTGGCTCACAAAGAATCACATTACTAGATGGCTTCTTAGGTTATAACCAAGTTCTGGTCTTTCCAAGTGACCAACTCAAAACTGCCTTCACTACACCTTGGAGTACATTCATGTATGTTGAAATGCCATTCGGTTTAATGAATGCAGGGGCCACTTTCCAAAGGGCAATAGACATAACTTTTTCGGAAGACATAGGTTACTTCATAGTCATATACCTTGATGACATCACTGTCTACTCTAAGACTGATGAAGAACATTTAGTTCAATTGAGAAAAGTTTTTGAAAAGTGTAGAAAGTATGGCCTATCTTTGAATCCTAAGAAAACAATGTTTGGCCTTCAGGAAGGAAAGCTGTTAGGCCACATCATCTCTGAAGAAGGAATCAAAATATATCCCAAAATCATAGAAGGTATCTTACAAATCAGCCATCCCAGAAACATTAAAGAGCTGCAATATTTCATTGGAAAGATTAACTTACTAAGAAGATTCACCCCCAACCTTGCTGAACTCATAAGGAATATCACAAACATGTTGAAAAATGAAGTAGGAGTGAAGTGGAATATGGAAGCAAAACAATATTTTGAGCTGGTAAAACAAGCACTCACACAAACGCCAGCCTTAATCAGTCTTGACTTCACCAAGGATTTTTACATCTTCTCATTTGCATCTGAACATACCATGGCAGCAATATTTTTGCAAAAGAACATCATGGGGCAAGAACAACCCATAGTTTTCTTCAGCAAGGCCTTGAGGGATGCTCCTCTAAAGTATAACATCATGGAAAAGCAAGCCTTTTCCATAATCAAAGCTTTGAAATATTTTAGAGTTTATATTTTGCATTCACATGTCATAGCTTTTGTCCCACACATAGTTGTCAAAGACATACTTAATCAAGACCCTGATGGTAAAAGGGGCAAATGGAATGCTACTATCTTAGAATATTATTTAGAAATCAGACCCACCAAATTGATTAAAGGACAAGGACTTGAAAAACTTATGGCTGAATCAAATTTCCAAGCTTTAGACATGAATATGGTTGATGTGTTAGAGGAGACAAAAGAATTTACATCTCCATACATTGAAGAAATGTTTTTAAATTCATCTTGGTATGCTGATATCATTTACATGCTTCTGTATCTCAATGCTACTCCTTCTCTGTCAAAGACCAAAGCTAGATTCTTAAAACAAAAAGCCTTAAATTTCTGCATTTTAGATGGAGTGTTGTACTGGAAGAGTTCTGTTGGTTTTCTAAATGTTTTCTTGAAGATGATGCAGAAAAAATCATGCACGAATTACATGAGGGAGAATGTGGAGGTCACCTCTATTGGAAGACTATATCCAAAAAGATCCTTAGAGCTGGTTACTATTGGCCTACCCTTTTTCCCGATACTCACAAACTAGTCTTGACCTGCCATAAGTGCCAAATCTTTGATGGCAAAAGAAAACTTCTACATTTTCCCTTGCATCCCATCAATGTTGAAGCTCCTTTCCAATAGTGGGGGTTGGACTTCATAGGAGAGATCCATCCTACCTCATCTACCCAGCATAAGTGGATCCTCATTGCCACTGATTACTTCACCAAATGGATAGAGGCCATCCCTTCTAGGAATGCCATTGATTCCATTATTATGAAATTCCTTGAAACCAACATCTTGTCCAGGTTTGGTTGCCCTAAAAATATCATCACAAACAATGCTGCTACCTTTACATCTAAAAAAATGGTGGACTTTTGCTACAAATATCACAACATACTAGGCCACTCCACTGCTTATTCCCCACAAGGCAATGGAATAGCTGAGTCCTCTAACAAGAGCTTGGTGAACATCATCAAAAAGCTCCTAGAACAAAATCAAAAGGCATGGCATGGCAAACTAGTGCATGCACTATGGGCTAATAGACTAACCACCAAGAAATCAATTGGTATGTCTCCCTATAAACTAGTATATGGCATGGATGCATTTTTCCCCACCTCTTTGGGAGTTCCGGTCATGAAGCTCCTCTAAGAGGTACAATTAGAAGAAAATGACATGCAAAGAAGACTGAACCAAACCATTCATTTGCAGTAGTTAAGGGAGGAAGTTTACAAAAGGACATAAGCAATATAAGACAATATCAAGAAATTTTTTGATAGAAGAACCAAGGCCAATAATTTCCAAATTGGAGACATAGTTTTGAAATGGGATTCAAGAAGGGAAGACAAGGGCAAACATGGTAAGTTTGAGAACTTATGGAAAGGCCCTTACATCATTCAGTCAGCTAAAGGCAACAACACTCTCTTTATGCAAGAGCTTGATGGAGAATAAATGTTTGGAGGTCCTGCTCTGCTAGCGCTCAAATCTACCCTTAGGCTGAAATAAGGTAAAAATCAAGGCTACATCAAACCACGCTCAGCCTCGTAGCTAGCCCTACGAGGACAGGAGGGGGCTCTCTCCGGGTCTATCTCAAAAGGTTTTCAGAGGGGCTGAGATGACTTATAATGAACAATGAATACTGATTTTAGGCTAGTAAAGAGATAGGTAAGTTTGATTTTGATTTTGTGGGTTTTGTTGGAGAAATGGGAAAAAACAATTTTGGGTCAGGGGATAAGGCCAGATCTTTGCAGAATTTGAGTTGGGGCGAGGTAGGCAGTAGTCTTGATGCTTTTGATCGAGTATATGGATGGATCAGAAAGACAAGGAGCTGAAAAGGGCAAGGATGAACATGGATCCTTTTCAAACAGGCGAAAACATGTAAAACTAAACGAATTCAAAGGCAGAGCACTGTAAACAATGGATTCAACCTCATCTACTCATTCATTTTAGTTTCAGAAGCATAAGAAGGGATGGAATACATTAAACATGAAATAACTTACAATAAACTGAGAGAAAACACCATCAAGAACTGAAAGCCACAAGAATCCCAACAGGTGTTGCAAAACCTCTGATCTTTCCTTAGCCAAAATATGAAAAATATGTACAATAGTGTGCCAAAAGTTTCCCAAGAGTCCAACCTATCCAACCCCTGAAAATGATTGAGAAATTACATCATATAGACCATCCTAACCCCTTCCCATGCCTCTAGGGGTCGAATTCCTTCTTCTAGGAGCAGTTTCAACTAATTCTAAACAAGGAGCTAGAATATAGGCAGCCAAACAACTTGCCTCTAAAAGGAAGGAAACTGATTCTTTCACTTGATTTTTACTTTTTTAGGAGTGAATCATCTAGAATAGGTAAAAATGAGTCAAAGTTACATGCCAACCATCAATTTACATCATGATAACTCAAAAATTTCATCCACAAGCAAAACTGGTTCAACTGGCCGAAATTCTGAGCTGGAAGGTGAAAAATTGACCAAAAATCCATATGCGTAGCGCGCCTGAGCCATATGCGTAGCACGTATTTCAGCCTGATTATGGGGCACTTCCCGGCATCCAAATTGAGCTCATGATAGCTCGTTAGAAAGCCCTGGATGTTGGCTATCCAAACCAATTTGAATTTCCCAATTTGGAGCTCATTTTCCCCTCCAAAACTTCATTCTCCCAGAAGTACTTCCTGCTGGTGCAAAAGGTGGCAGCAAGGTGGTTTTCATGGTGTTTTTGGGCCTTTTGATCATCCAGAACCTGATGAAATGCTTCGGCAATACCTGAGCATGCATAAATTACCATGAAAAACCAAAAAATACAAATATTTCCTTCAGCAAGTGTCCCAAACAAAAGTGAGCATGTCGACGCGCTACTCGTATAGCTGAAAAATCTGTTTTTGGACCAAAATATTTCAAAATGACAAAAATTTCTCCGAATTTGCTCAAATTTGGAGCGAAGACCCTCCATCATGTATCATGCCTAGCCAACGAAGCCTCGGCCAAAATCCGGAGTGGATCATGTGTTTCACCTCGTTTCAGTATCCTCCTGGTGCATGCAGTTTCAGTAGTGAAAACACTGTCTCTGTAGTGATGTGTCGGTCTCTGTCATGGTGTCACAATGTGTATGAAAAGTATGCTGATATGGTTATGATGAAAACAAGAGTCTGGTATATGCTCCAATGTCATATGTGTCACATATATGTCAAGGTGCTATAGGAAATATCACAATGGGAAAAGGACTGTCACAAGGAGTTTGAATGGAAAATAGCCACTCCTTGACTACATGGGGATTTGAAAAGTGAATAGGAATGAGTGTAGTGTAGTGTAGGTCAATGGAAATAGCCCTTGCAGTGTTTGAAAATGTCAATGGAGGATGTGGACAAGTGAAAATGGGACTATGTCATAACATGAATGATGAATAGTGTGAAAATGACAATGGCAATAACAATGAGAGCAGTGATGTAATGGAAAAGAGAGAGCACGAGGCTGAGGTAAATGATGAGCAGGGACACCACTGACAGTAGATGCATGAGCATATATATCAACCACACATGCTTGGAAATCCTTTACAAGACTATCAAGTCTTTCAAAACCCTAAGAAATGAATTCCAAAGAACATAGGTTCACTTTTCCACATCAAACATTTGTTTCTCCACTTTCAAACACCATAATCATGTCCAAAATTCCACTGAAAACGTAAGAACATAAGAAAAGGTGCTTGGAGGCGATTTTGCATGAATTTGGATGAAGGAGCGAAAATTTCTGGCTCTGAAATTATATGAGTAGCGCGTCACCCAACGAGTAGCGCCAGTGTAATTTTACACTGAAAAATTTCGCTATACGAGTAGCGCGTCACCCAACGAGTAGCGCGCCAGCCCAACACACAATTTGGCTTCAAAACTCATTTTTTCACTTTCTTGATGTGTCTTGGCCTTTGCTGATGTTAAAACATGGAAAAAAAAAACAAGAAAATTTGATGTTGGAGAGAAATGGCAAAAAAAAAAATTTGTCTTCTGGCCCAATAAGTAGCGCGCTACATAGTTCATTTTGCAAGAGGCTTTTGGAGGCCTTCCTGGTGTCCAAATTGAGCATGTGATAGCTCGTTGGAAAGCTCTTGGAGTCTAATTTCCAACCCAAGTGGAATTTGGCAATTTGGAGTTCATTTACCCTATCAAAAGTCAAATCTCCCAACACTACTTCCTGCAGGTGCATCAATTCTCCTGAGGCAACGGTATTCTTGACATTTCTCCAAAACCATTATACCTGTGTAAAAAGTGAAGGATTTTTTTCTTCCTTGGCATGTTTTGTACAAAAACCTCTCTCAGTTTTCCAAAATTCATCTTTTATTGCTCTGAAACATCATTTGAGTGAAACCTATCCCGATGTGTGAAACAAGGGATTTTGTCGAAATGAAGCGAAATGAAGGGGATAAGGGGCTTCTAAATTCTTGGGAAAATTTTGGGAAGTAGGGAGGGACGTTAGGAAGCAGGGGAAAGTGGAATATCAGAGATTAAGTGAGGGGAAGGGGTCCAAAAGGGAAAAACACATGCCTAGCCTAGAAAATTGCCAAGTTGTGGCAAGAAACTAGGGTTTGTGAAAAAATGAGGAATTTGGGGGATCTCAGTGATGGGAAGTGTTTAATAAGGTACATTAATGATAGGGGAAGGTGTATGAACATCAGGATACAAGTTTTTTTGATGATTTGACCATCCAAGAGAAATTACCTCCAAAACCCTAGGAGAGGGAAATGGACCTTACCTAGACACAACTGAAGCATGAACAAGGTGTAAAATGACTCAATGGAACTTGACATGATGATGAAAACCCTCTGAATGATGGTACACTCAGCTGAATGGTGACATGGACCGACATTTGGACAAATTTGAAAAGAGTGAAAACAAACCCTAGACCTAATGCCCAGTGACCAAATTTTGCTTGAAGACTCATTGAAATGACAAAATTTGACCTTGACACTTTAAGATCACTTTGTAAGAGCATGTTTGATCACTGGAGGAAGGCTGCAAAGGCTGACACTAACATTGGCTCTAATGGGGATGGTAGCTCCTTGGAGGTGCCAAGAACGACAGATCTTTGGGAGAGCAGACCAGTGCCTTATCCATTGGGCAATGGAATCAAAAACTCAAACTGAAATGCATGACTGAAAACTGATGAATTGATGACACAAATTGACTCTCACTCAACTAAGAACTGACTTGATACTTAAACACAACTGACAAACTAGAAAAGATGCTCAAAGTAGAGCTTATTCATCAAACCTACTCTAATTGTACTTTTCACCACCCGATCAAGTGAAATGGAACAGCCAATGCAACCATGTAAGCATGCTCGCTGCTGTTTGATTTCTTCCCACATGCTTACTGATGCACAGGAAAAGGAAAGAATCGAAAGGCAACTCCCATGGAAACTTTGAACCAAGTGGACTGCTGATAAACTTGCAAAGCATGAATTGACTGGATGACTGCAAGAATACCGCAAAAGGATCTTCATAAACATATCTCTGGTCCAGATAATCTCCATACCTTGATCTTAAACTTTTCCTCACATCTGCGGTGCTTTTCTTTGGTGATTGCAGCAAGCTATCAAAAGGATCCTGAAATTCATGAAATACCAAACTCCGTTGCTGATTCCAGACAGAGAAAAAGTCTCCTTTATTAATCTCCTCATATGACTGCAAACCTTGATGAGAGCTTTGTAATGAAAAATCTGTTAGACAAGACAATGAAGGCAACTTTTGAATAAGATTATCATCAACATTCTTTTCCGGCACATGGTTAGCTAATGAAGGAAAACTTTTACAGCAAACATCATCCAACACACGAGAAATAGGATCATCAAAAACTTGAGAAGACTGTTGCACTGTATCCCTTGAAACTGTATGACATCCTACTGGCTGTTCCTCTTTTCCTTGAGATATATTACGAATATTCTGCCTTATAAACTGAAATGCCTCGAAACAAAATGGTATAGAATTTTCCTGCATCATCAAATCATGTATTTCATCTTCCACACCTTCATCTGTAATCTGACCTTCAATTGCATTGGATGGCTGCAAATCTGATGCTACAAGCTGCTCATCTAAAGATTTACTATGCAATTTATCTTTCAAAAGCTGAAATGATTCAAAACAGAAAGGTACGGAGTCACCTTGAATCATTAAATCATGTGTGCCCACTTCCAAGTCTTCAGCTGCAACTTGACAATCAATGACTTTTGGGGGCTGCAAATCTGAATATGAGAAGTTTTCGTTGCCCTCAAGACTATCCAGATCAAGACTTGTTGACGTTTGATTTCTGATTGCATGGAAGTTATCTCTAATGAACTGAAACGAATCAAAACAAAAAGGAAAAGATCCTTCACTTACATCAAAATTTTCTGCACTTTCCTCATCATTGCCATAGCTGATATGCATCGGTTGATCACTGTAGTCGAGCTGCTGAAAGTGAACTTCCTCCTCACACAAACTAGCTACTGATTTGTCTGCAAGATTAGCTTCTTTTTGGAGAACATAATCATCATCATACTGATCAAACTGAGGCAATTCATCATCAAACATACACATCATATCAATAGCTCTCTCTTATTCACAATGATCTATAAAACAATCACCATGACAACTGGGATCAGAAACAAAATGTTTTGGGTCAGCCGCTTGTTCTTGAATGTCATTTTCATTTTTTGTAGTCATTTTCCGCACCATCTCTTCTACTGCGTTTACCAACATGTCAAGATTTACCTCTAGAGATGTCGATTTCTCCGGATCCATGTTTTTCATCTCTTCTTCCTTCAACCTTGCCCTCAAGATCAGCAAATGAGCCTCTACATTCACTGCCTTGTTCTGCATCTCGTGAAGTGTTGCAATATTCTTTTCTCTCAGCTGAAACTCCATTTTCGGATCAAAGGCACCCGGGTAGTGCAAGAGAGCAGATCTAGGAGAAGGTCTTATATCAACTGGCATCGAATAATAAACTTGGTTAAATCTGGCAGAAAATTGTTGTACTGTCTCCCCTGGCAGTCTTTTCAGCTGGTTATACTCCTCTATAATCAACAAAAATTTTTGTCCGATCATCCACCTGTCGAGGAAAACTGTGACGAACTGCTGGAAATCTGAGATGCTCGCATCAGGCAGGGCTTTAAACCAACTCTTCACTTGGCCTTGCAAAGAAAGAGCAAAAAGTCTGATACTAACATCTTCATCATCAACTTCAAAAAGATCTAGAAAATTCTCAACATTCTGCACATGTTGCTCAGCGTTGACATTGTTACGTTCACCATCAAATCTTGGTAGATATAGGTCATAATTTGCAGGAAAAGCATGAAGAACAGAAGGTAAAACAAGAGGTTTGTACCGATCTGGAATTTTACAAGGTGTAGGGGCATGTACAAGAGCTGTGGGATTAGTTTTGTTTTCTGGCTCATCACTCTGAAGAAAGTCATCATAATATGTGGGAAAAGTAAGGAGACCAGGATCAAAGGGAAACTCAACATTTACACTTTTTGAATGGGTCGAGTGAAGATTTTGATCACCTTTCTCATACAACAAATTCTGAAAAACCTTCAGGACAGCTTCAAGACCAGCGAAGAAGTAATTTACAAGAAAGTAGATTAGATCCTGAATACCATTCCACTTTAGATACCTGAACTTGTGTAAGATCCTTCCATTTTCTCAGAGAAAAAGTCAGTCCTCCAGTGGAGTCTCTACAGGAGTCACTAGGTGAATGATTTCAGCCTTCTTATGTTTGATCGTTGTCCACCATCAACCATCAGATCTGAACTCGATACATGTACTGGGGCAATTCGAAAATCAAGGGACACATTCACAAGCTAAACCGAGATCGACTGAAGCAACTTTTATCTACTATGTACTCGCAGAGCAATGTGCAGTTCGAAGGCTACCTGGCGTGACTTCAGACTCCGTCTATAGCAAATGACAGTAATAAGCAAACCATTTTCTTTCCCAGTATGGTCGCCACTATGTTAGCGCTCAAATCTACCTTAGGCTGAAATAAGGTAAAACTCAAGGCTACATCAAACCACGCTCAGCCTCGTAGCTAGCCCTACGAGGACAGGAGAGGGCTCTCTCCGGGTCTATCTCGGCAAAAGGTTTTCAGAGGGGCTGAGATGACTTATAATGAAAAATTAATATTGATTTTAGGCTAGTAAAGAGATAGGTAAGTTTGATTTTTATTTTGTGGGTTCTTGTTGGAGAAATGGGAAAAAACAATTTTGGGTCCGGGGATAAGGCCAGATCTTTGCATAATTCGAGTTGGGGCGAGGTAGGCAATAGTCTTGATGCTTTTGATTGAGTATATGGATGGATCAGAAAGACAAGGAGCTGAAAAGGGCAAGGATGAACATGAATCCTTTTCAAACAGGCGAAAACATGTAAAACTAAACGAATTCAAAGGCAGAGCACTGTAAACAATGGATTCAACCTCATCTACTCATTCATTTAGTTTCAGAAGCATAAGAAGAGATGGCATACATTAAACATGAAATAACTTACAATAAACTGAGAGAAAACACCATCAAGAACAGAAAGCCACAAGAATCCCAACAGGTGCTGCAAAACCTCTGATCTTTCCTTAGCCAAAATATGCAAAATATGTACAATAGTGTGCCAAAAGTTTCCCAAGAGTCCAACCTGTAGAATGTCTCAAAAATTACAATATATAGATCACTCTAACCCCTTCCCATGCCTCTAGGGGTCGAATTCCTTCTTCAGGGATCAGTTTCAACCAAATTCTAATCAAGGAGCTAAAATCTAGGCAGTTAACAACTTGCCTCTAAAAGAGTGGAAACTGATTCATTTACATGATTTTCACTTTTTTGAGAGTGAATCTTCTAGAATAGGTAAAAGTAAGCCAAAGTTACATGCCAACCATCAATTTACATCATGAAAACCCAAAAATTTCATCCACAAGCAAAACTGGTCCCAATTGGCCGAAATTCTGAGTTGGAAGTTGAAAATTTGACCAAAAATCTATATGAGTAGCACGCCTGAGCTATATGAGTAGCGCGCCTTTTAGCCTGATTTTGAGGCACTTCCCGGGATCCAAATTGAGCTCATGATAGCTCGTTGGAAAGCCCTGGATGTTTTCTATCCAACCCAAGTGTAATTTCCCAATTTGGATCTCATTTTCCCCTCCAAAACTTCATTCTCCCAGAAGTACTTCCTGCTGGTGCAAAAGGTGGCAGCAAAGTGGTTTTCATGGTGTTTTTGGGCCTTTTGACCATCCAGAACCTGATGAAATGCTTCAGAAATGCCTGATAATGCATAACTTACCATGACAAACCCAAAAATACAAATATTTCCTTCAGCAAGTGTCCCAAACAAAAGTGAGCATGTGGACACGCTACTCGTATAGCTGAAAAATCTGTTTTTGGACCAAAATATTTCAAAATAACAAAAATTTCTCCAAATTTGCTCAAATTCGGAGCGAAGACCCTCCATCATGTATCATGCCCAGCCAACGAAGCCTCGTCCAAAATCCGGAGTGGATCAGGCTTTTTCCGCCGTTTTAGTATCCTCCTGGTGCATGCAGTTTCAGTAGTGAAAACACTATCTCTGTTGTGATGTGTCGGCCTCTGTCATGGTGTCACAATGTGTATGAAAAGTATGCTGATATGGTTATGATGAAAACAAGAGTTTGGTGTATGCTCCAATGTCAGATGTGTCACATATATGTCAAGGTGCTATAGGAAATATCACAATGGGAAAAAGGACTGTCAAAAGGAGTTTGAATGGAAAATAGCCACTCCTTGACTACATGGGGATTTGACAAGTGAATAGGAATGAGTGTAGTGTAGTGTAGGTCAATAGAAATAGCCCTTGCAGTGTTTGACAATGTCAATGGAGGATGTGGACAAGTGAAAATGGGACTATGTCATAACATGAATGATGAATAGTGTGAAAATGACAATGGAAATAACAATGAGAGCAGTGATGTAATGGCAATGAGAGAGCATGAGGCTGAGGTAAATAATGAGCAGGGACACCACAGACAGTAGAGGCATAAGCATATATATCAACAACACAACCTTGGAAATCCTTCACAAGACTATCAACATGTCTTTCAAAACCCTAAGAAATGAATTTGCAATGAACATAGGTTTCACGTTTCTCCACATCAAACATTTGTTTCTCCACTTTCAAAACACCATAATCATGTCCAAAATTCACTGAGCAAACGTAAAGAACCTACTTGCAAGCAGTTGGAGGCAATTTGGCATGAATCTGGACGAAGGAGCGAAAATTTCTGGCTCTGAAATTATATGAGTAGCGCGTCACCCAACGAGTAGCGCCAGTGTAATTTTACACTGAAAAATTTCGCTATACGAGTAGCGCGTCACCCAACGAGTAGCGCGCCAGCCCAACACACAATTTGGCTTCAAAACTCATTTTTTCACTTTCTTGATGTGTCTTGGCCTTTGCTGATGTTAAAACATGGAAAAAAAAAACAAGAAAATTTGATGTTGGAGAGAAATGGCAAAAAAAAAAATTTGTGTTCTGGCCCAATAAGTAGTGCGCTACATAGTGCATTTTTCAAGAGGATTTTGGAGGCCTTCCGGGTGTCCAAATTGAGCATGTGATAGCTCGTTGGAAAGCTCTTGGAGTCTAATTTCCAACTCAAGTGGAATTTTGCAATTTTGAGTTCATTTACCTTGTCAAAAGTCAAATCTCCCAACACTACTTCCTGCAGGTGCATCAATTCTCCTGAGGCAACGGTATTCTTGACATTTCTCCAAAACCATTATACCTGTGTAAAAAGTGAAGGAGGTTTTTCTTCCTTGGCATGTTTTGGACAAAAACCTCTCTCATATTTCCCAAATGCATCTTTTATTTCTCTAAAACATCATTTGAGTGAAACCTATCCCAATGTGTGAAACAAGGGAGTTTGTCGAAATGAAGTGAAATGAAGGGGATAAGGGGCTTCTAAATTCTTGGGGAAATTTTGGGAATTAGGGAGGGACATTAGGAAGCAGGGGAAAGTGGAATCTCAGAGATTGAGTGAGGGGAAGGGGTCCAAAAGGGCAAAACACAGGCCTAGCCTAGAAAATTGCCAAGTTGTGGCAAGAAACGAGGGTTTGTGCAAAAATGAGGAATTTGGGGAATCTCAGTGATGGGAAGTGTTTAATAAGGTACATTAATGATAGGGGAAGGTGTATGAACATCAGGATACAAGTTTTTTCGATGATTTGACCATCCAAGAGAAATTACCTCCAAAACCCTAGGAGAGGGAAATGGACCTTACCTAGGCACAACTGAAGCATGAACAAGCTGTAAAATGACCCAATGGAACTTGACATGATGATTAAAACCCTCTGAATGATGGCACACTCAGCCGAATGGTGACATGGACCGACATTTGGACAAATTTGAAAAGAGTGAAAACAAACCCTAGACCTAATGCCTAGTGACCAAATTTTTCTTGAAGACTCATTGAAATGACAAAATTTGACCTTGACACCTTAAAATCACTTTGTAAGAGCATGTTTGATCACTGAAGGAAAGCTGCAAAGGCTGACTCTACCACCGTCAATGGAAGGATGCTCAAACACTACTTTTGTCAATATTCATAAATTTTAAATCTGCCACTCATTGTACATAAAATTACTTGCTTAAGAAACAAAAAGGAAAAAATCCATAAAAATAGAGAAAGGAAAAAGAGGGCAGAGTTTGAAAGAAAGGTACATCCCCATACCCAAAAAAAAATGATGCTGAAAGTGTGCAAGTCTAAATGCCACTACTTTTTTTTGAAAGAGAAGTCTTGTTCAGTCATATAGACTAATCATGGCTGAACCCGTTTTTAATTGTTTTTTGTTGATAGGTTAGTGAAAGAAAGAACTGGTCAAAACATCTAATCTTGACTTGTAAATAAGAGTAGATTAGGAATGGAAGATGTTGGTTCCACATGCCCAAATCTGAACCAAAGAGGAAAAAAGGGATGTTTAACAAATGACATATGTTTCCTTTATGTTTCCTAAGTTTTTTTTGTACAAAAATAACACTTTTGTGCAACTTGTTCTTATGCCACAACTCATGATAAGTCAGATTGCCTAATCTTGATTTTACATGCTTTCAATTTCATGTTACTAGGATAGAGAATAAAATTTGTAAAACATCTCAATCTTGACAAATAAGTAGACTAAGTAGAAAATAAAGAGAGTTCATTAGACTAATCTGAACTCTCAGAAGATAAGGGTACATTTAGATAGATTGATTTTTTGTTTTCAAAAAGAAAAATGTCAAGGGTTTGCCAGTTCAAGTACACCCAAAGAAGAAAAAATGTTAGGCAAGTAGGTTGGGTAGGTAGAGATGGATTTGTGTTGACCATGTTTTTTCAAAATACTGAGACTATAGCTTCAAAGCAAACATCAGAAAATGAAAGAGGTAAAATTTTCCCAATGGATGAGGCATTGGTCTCCATAAAGCCAGAAATCTGAAGTTCTGGACACCTCCTGAAAAGGAGCTGCCCTCCCCAAGTGGAGCCAATATTATTCATCAGTAATTTTTTGCCTTGATGATGACTAAATGACTATCCCAAGATTTCTAGAAACAAGGTTCATAAAAATTGTGAGTACTAGAAATCTCACTGCCTTCATTATCCTCAAGATATTTTTTCACTATCTCATCACTCCATAATGTCTAGCTTTGCTTACTAGTCCCAGAAAACCCATTAGATGCTTGTATCACCCATTCTGTGCATATGTATTCACCTTTGGCCCAAATCCTCTATTTTATTTTGCCTGAAAATTCCCCACTACCACCTAAGCCTACCAATCAAACAGCTTTGTTATGCCTCCCATGATACTCTCAAACATTGATGGTCTCAAATTGTCTCTGTAGACCCTTTGGATAGTGAAGTATGTTGGATTTTAGATCTTCAATACACTAAGCTTATCATGGATCCTATCTTACACTTGGTGATCCCTAAGTCTAAGTTTCAGTCCAAAATCCAAATCCTAGAGAGCGTCCACTACGACACCTAGGGTTTCATGAGTCCTAGGGTGGATTTGGTCTCCTTCAAATCTCTATTTTAAACCTACAAGGAGATTGCTTTAAAAAAAATGGGGAAAGAGACAAGTAACTTGGTCCAAAAATAATAAAGAGATCCTTTAAGGAAGGTCTTCGATCTGAAGCATAAATCTAGTAATGGGACAGCTGCCCCTTGCTCACTTTCCCGCCAAGAAAACCAAAAGGGCCAACATATCAGATATGAGGTAAGGTAAAAGAGGGAGAAAATAATCACAGGAAGATCATCAGTAGAAAAGGAACAACAACAAGCATGTGTTTTGAGAGATCCGGGTTAGCAAATGTTGTTTGCCAAAACAAGGAATAAATGCTAAGGTTGCAAAGGCAAAGGTTACCTAACTCCTTCATGCACAATTATAATGATAAAAGAGTTTTGATAGGTTTTTTAGAACTTTGAAGATAACACTTTTTATCTTTTTTTGAGCAGCCCTCAAACCCAGAAATTTGGAAAGGAATGATAAAATGACCAAAAAAATGATAAAGCCTCCTTCATTACAGTAGATGGCTACCAAAGATTCACAAGCCACCTCTCTACGGTTTGCCAAAAACATCACTGTTTCACTTGCACTAAAAAGAGAAAAGGAAAAGAAATAATGAGTTTGAAGGGCTAGTCTCCCAAATGTAAATTAGAGGTCCTCAAGTTAAACAAAAGAAGACAAGCATAAGTTTGAGTCTCTGAGAATCCCCAAGTCAAAACCATGGCAGAATATAGTTTTTTTACTGTTGGAAAACAAACCTTTTTACCTTAAGAAATAGAAAAAGAGGAGAAGAAACAGTCTTCAGGTCACCAGTAGTCAGCAAATACAAAGAAGGCTAAAGGCAGGTGTTTTTATGACAAAAGCATGCCGAGGACAAATGGTTAGTACCCAAGTTATCAGAAAGAAGAAGGGTGAAAAAGGCATCAGCAAAACAACACCACAAAAAGAAAAAGTGCCTTAAGGAAGTTTCTCAAAAAACCTCCAAAAGATAAAAGTGATGAGAAAAATAAAAAAATACCAAGACATAGTGAAGTGGGTTTTGTGTTTTAAATTATCTTTTTCAAAAGCATAGAGGTTTTTTGAATTCATTGGTTTGCTCATTCTCGCACTTGGCAAAGAATGATGGAGCTCCAAGGAGAAAAATCAAGGTTTCTAGGCCATTTCTGGGCAAAATTGTCAGGCGCTACGCAAAAGAGGAGTCGGCGCTACGCAAACTACCATCCTCCCCGTTCATTTTTTCATGGCGCTACGTAAAGTTATTTTCTGCGCCGCACAAACTTTGGGCATTGTGCAAACAGGCAGCCCGACCTGCCCATAAAGCGTGCAGATTGCCCAGCGCTGCGCTAAATCACGTTCAACCTCGCCGGTGCTGCACAAACAGACATCCTGACCTGCCCAGAACAGAGGCGTTGCGCAAAGTTTAGAGAGGTGCCAAAGGTGCCAGTCTCCAGAAATACCCCAATGCATAAATTTATCCTTCAAACGTGCCTCCAAGATTGAAGAAAATTGAAGAAAGTGGTAAGTGAAATTTCCTCTTGATTCCCCAAATCAAATTTGCAAAAGCATATTGTTTTTATTAGTTGAGGTAAAAACACTAGGAGGGTGAAATGCTAGCTACAAAAACCACTCAAAACCTCAAAATTCATCTCCTAGCAAAATTGACCTCGTTTTCATTCCTCACTTGGTTTTTCCACTAAAGCCTCAATTTTCAAATCAGTGTCTCCCATCACCATGTTGGAGACTGAAAACAGTAGTGGTAGTGGAGGAGGTCAAAGGAATTCAAAGAAAAAGCACAAGGGAGGGAAATTTAATAGGTTGGAACCCCAAAATATAGTGGCTATCACATATTATCCTAGGATATTGTCATGCTTCCAAAATACCAGATGCTTTCAATTTTGTGAGAAGGTCAAACAAGTGAAGAGACACCCTGAGCTTACAAGGCTCCTCATTCTCAACCTGCATAACAAGCACTCAAACCTTGTAGGAGTAAATTTTCAGATTTCAGCAAGTGCCATTTTTGAGGCTACAGGGACCCCAACTATGGGAGAAAAATGGTTTAAGAAGGGAAAATTGGACAAGGACTCTTTAGATCCATTTATCAAACCAAGATATAGAGGAGGCAACAAGACTGTTTTCCCATTTTCACACCTCAGGCACAGGTTCAAAGCTTTGATGTTGGTTATCATGAAGTACTTCACCTGTGAAGGTAGGTACTCCAGGCTCTATGCTTATCATTTTAGACTCCTCATACACTTCACAGGGGTCAAGGAGCTCAACTTGCCTCACTATATCTATAAAAGCATTGAGAAAATGTATTTCTATTGTCCGGAGGTGGAATTACCCACAACAAATGAATAGCTTATTCCACCATTCCTTGATCAAGATGGTGGTATTGCATCAGTTAGAACAACAGGGTATACCTTGGGGGGTTTTTATAGCTCATGAAGCCTTTACAAACCCACAAACCCCTCCTCATCAATTTTTCCCTTCCTCATCTACCCAAGTGCCCTCACCCCAATAAAATATCCCTTCTTCCCCTTCTATTGATGCATCAAATGAAGAAGGTGACAGTGGCAAGAATGAACAAGATAATGAAGGAGATGGTGATAAAATCAGTGAAGCAGGGGTAGGAGATGGTGATGATGAGGAAGGAAATGATGATGAAGAGGCAGGATATGATGATGAAGAGGAAGGAAATGATGATGAAGCAAAGGGAAATGAACATAACAGTGAGGATAGTGATGCAAATGAAGAAGCAAGTAATGAAGAAGAAGGAAAAGGGAGTGAAGAAAGTGAATAAGAAGAAGCAGCAGAGAAAGAAGAAAGGACGGAGGATGAAGAAGAAAGTCAGAGACCATACAGCCAAGAAGAAAGAGGTCATGACAGTCATGAAAATGACCAGCCCATCAGTGAGCAAGAGGGTGATGACATGGCAGAAAATAAAGATGATCCCAGCTAGGCCAAAGAAACCAGTGACACAAATATCACACCTCTTGCACGTATATACGAAAGAGGCCCAACGAAAGTGTTTGCTGCCTCCAAAAGGCAAGGGACCTTGTCAGCTGCATCAAATCCAACGCTTTAAAGGACAGATATGCACCTAGAGGCAAAGCTAAAGAAGGAAAATGAAAGCTTAGAGCTGCAAATAAAGATGGCCAAGCATGATGCCAGGAAACACAAGCTTGTTTCTACCAAACTTAAGAAATCCCTATTTGAAATCCAAACGCTAAAAAAGGAAAAAAAGCTTGAAAGCCTTGGATTTTTGTCTGAGGCGTCTCAGCATTTTTCCAAGACCCCTTAGAGAATATCTCCACCAAATTTTAGAGCATTTGGAGAATTGTTTTTTTTTGAAATTTTTGGTCTCATTTGCACAGTGCCTCTGGTGCTATGCAAACACATGGAGCATCCTCAGGAGATAAAAATTACATTTTTTGATTTCTCTCAGCCTGCACATCATTCTCAGAAAATTTCAGAAGTTTTGGAGCAGGTTTGACCCCTCAAAAGGTCAAAAAACACCTCAAAAATCACCTTTCTGCCTTTGTTTTAGGCCTGGCGCTGCACAAATGACAGTATGAGGGTTTTTGTATTTTTTGCTTGGTTATAGGAGCTGGATGAGAAAACCACAAGAAGTTTTGGAAAGTATACTCTTCAGGCTTTCCAACGAGCCATCACGCGGCCAAAGCTGAGATCGAGAAGTGGTCCAAAACTTGGTTACAAAACAGCTATTTTCTGCAAAAGTGGCGCTCTGCAAAGAGACTGTTTTTGCCAAAAAGTCAACAAAAGTCACTAATTAATGGAAAAATGGTTTTTAAATATTTTCTTGGACAGATCACTCCAGATTTGATTGAGGAGTTCTATTTTGATATTTTTCATTTATTAGCTTATCTACTATGTGTCTTGGGCCTTGCATGGTCATTAAGCACATTTCAACATTTCTAACAGAATTAGTGTTTCTAGAAGCCTCTTATGGTTTCCACCTCCTCATTTTCTCTATAAATAGAGCATGAGGCTCTTATGCATTTGGTTGGATTTTGATGACTTATTCTCAAGTAATACATAGTCTGTTGGAGTTTTGAAAAGAATTTTATGTCTTAGAGCTCATGCATGCACTTATTTTTTTGTTGATGGAGGAGGACTGTTTGCAGGATCCATAAGCCTGGTTGATGGTGATGTGTTTCTTTTGTTTTCATGTTTTCTAGTTTTTCATTATGTTTCCATATTTCTCTGTTGCAGTAGGACAAAGAATTTAGAATAAGACATGTTTTCTGATGGCACCTTAGGTCTTTTTGTTTTTCACTGCCTTAATGTTTTCTTCTACTAGGATATGTTAGAGAATTCATCTTTTGCTCTCCAAGGATTTCCTGAGCTTGTCTATTTCTTTAATGGTTTAGATAATTTGGTATCAAGAATGATTTATGGCTAGCCCTGCATATTTTTTGCCACTAAAAACTCTATTCTTGGAGTCATCTCTTTAAAGCACCATTACCTAGGTTTGTCAAAGAAGTCTGTTTCAATCATGCTCTTTGAATTTTCTTAGCTAAATGTTTCAAAGAACCTTCATAGCTATAATCTTAGATGTTCAGAGTTTCTCTCCTTCTATGATTGTAGTTATTTGTGCATCTTTAATGTTTTCTGTTCTTGATAATGAAATCCATGAAAGTTGAATAAGTTTGTTGCCTTTCTGTATTTCATTTGAATGTTTGTTTTGGATAATTATCTGCTTTAAGTCTGAATCAAAGAGTTTAGGGTTTCCTCTGCCTTTGATTTCTTCTCTATGATTATGATTCTTCTAACTCCCTTAGTTTAAGTATATGATAGATAATTCTTTACTGCTCTTTGTCAAACTTTGTTTCTCAAAATTAATGTCCATCTCATGATCCTTCAAACCTCAAAGATCCACCAACTAAGCTAGATTTTCACTACAATAATCCTTGCTCCATTTATGAACCTGTCATGACCTTGTTAGACTCCATTTACCAAAGACTTGAAGTTTTCCTTGTTTCTATCTAGTCTATCTAAGCATCATACCCAACCAAAAAAAATCAACAAACCCTATATTTCATAACTAGCCTAAAATCAACCCTAATCAGAAAACAAGTTCACATCTTTGCACCTAATAGAGAGATCCCTCTCTGAATCCAGGAAGGATAGGTCCTTGGATTCAAAAGATTGGTTGGATGTTACCCATGTCCATTTGTATCTCAATCAATCTAGCAAATTACAGAGAGCTAACATCTAGAATGCTATCCTATCCTAGATAAGTGGCATAGTTTATCAATGAGATGATGAACCTTTGTAAGATACTCGTTTTTATTACAAGTTATTTTATACGAGGTCAAATTGTAGAATTGTTTACTCAATAAATTTTGTACATAAGAATTTTTTCATAGATAATTGATAAATACTACAGAGGGTCATGGATTCATAATAGGGTGGAAGTTCTAGAGTATGGTTCAGTATCTCGACTAACCCATTGTACTCTAGGAGGCCAAGAATCATCAATTTTTTAAAGTACGTTAATGATGGTATGAAGTGGTTATGTCTTAAATGGATCAAGTGGGAAGCTTGAAAGTGTCATGAAACAAATAGTAGAAACCATAATATTTTGGAGTGGATGTGAGTGCTAATAATGACCATGTTAGCCAAATATGAAAAATATCAGTATTGTTGTTGTTGTTGAACCTCAAGAGTGTTCCTATTTTTGACATACTTTTCCACCACCTTTTCTTCCTTTTCGCAAAATCCATAAATTCAATTAGTGATAATTGACACGTTTTCCATTTGAGAAGGCATTTAGATGATCCCTATTTTATATTGTAATGTTTCTTATTATTTCGATAAATTTTTGTAATTAGCTACAAAATTCGTGTAATTCTGTAGCTAACCTTTGTTTCTGCAGCCACTGGTATTGTTTGATAGGTTTCGAGAAGAAAATGAAGAGGTAAGTCATATGGGTAGCTTTGAAATGTTCCATATATGGATCACATCCTACTTACCTATCTAGATTCGAGAAGGATAATTCCTACACTCATGATCAAATATCAGTCAAGATAAGGGACGAAATCAGTGGACGAAGATTCTTGATTTGCTCTTACGTAGAAAATCGAGAAAGAGCCATGAAGACTTTGCTTCTGATTAGACTTCTAGTCTTAGCTTTATTTTACTTTCCATAGGCAAAATTATCTCATACAGTTAATTCGAAACTATGTATAAATATTGGTGTGTCGAAACTAGGAATAAGCTTGATTTTGGTGATAATACTATGATATATATTAAAACTTTGTTTTGTTAATGAATAAGGCCAGTTATGGAACATTGATACGTAGATAGATTAAGTATATTTACACTCGTTCTGTTGCAGAGGGCCCCTGCACAGAAAAGAGGGTTTTACAGTCGTTTCGTAGTTTAAATTCTTGTCATTTCATAGTTTAATTCTATTTCATTTAGTTTCTGAATGTTTTCTCAATTAATTGTTTGTATTTACACATAGTTGACTCATGTATCGTATTCTCTCTTGAATTGTTTCATTATCATAGCTTTGTCAACATTTAATTGAAATCGTCCTTGCATTCGATTACACAACAATCATAGGTTTTAAATTAGACATCTCATTTTGTGCAATAGACACTTTGTAATCTTTGCTTTCCTTAGTCAGTTTTGAATTCAATTAGCAAAGTCAAATCGGCTTCGCAGTATTAGATTTGATGCTTTCGTTTCCATGGAACAGAGTTATATTAGGATTATATTTTGATAAATCATTCTTAGATAGAATTAAAACTAGATCAGATGCTCCCTTTTTTCATAGAATTAATGTTTTCAATTGATAGGTAGAACATGGTTTTATTTTTGGTTGTGTTGGTAGATAGAACATAATTTAGATATCAATAGAATTCAATAGAATTTAGAATGGTGCCTTGTTTAAATGCAAAATACGTTCAATTAGAGGTTTTCTTAGATGTTTTGACGACATACAATAAGTCTAAAATAGCTCAAATTTAATCACTCAAAGTTGATTTCTTTTTATGAAAAATAAATTAGTTAATTAACATTTCCTTTTCTTCCTTCTTTTAGATTTTAGATTTCATTCATTTTATTAAGATTAATTTGTAAATTGATTTCTTTTCTTAGAGTAAAAATAACATTTCCTTTTCTTTGTTCTTAAGATAAGTTTTTCATCATTAAATATCTTTCAAATTCAATTATTTATTAGCATTCAATATTTCATTTAAAGCTTAGATTTCATTCCTTAGATCAGTTTTTAGTTTTAACATTAGACATAAAATACAAACCCCCAAAAATAATATATAAAACTACACAACGAAGTAAGAAAGAAGGGCATCTAGCATATATAGTGCATCACACTTCATAAGATTACCAATTATGGTCAATAATTTATGATAGAAATTTATGACATAAAATTGACTAAAATTTTTTGCGTCGTTTCCGGGGAAATGTAATTACGAAGCCTTAATTCTTACATTAAAAAAATAATAATTTTATGCGTAGAGAAAGAGACTCTAGGGGTAGATTTATAGCTAGAGGTAGAAGTTTGATCCCAACAACACCACTCACTCCACAAAGACCACGAAGTGCCATACTATGAATAATTACAGGATTCTCAAAAATTGAAACTATTTCCTGCAACACTCAAGGGTGCAACTTTAAAATGGTTCATGGGCTTAATAACACAATCTATTAGGACATGGGAAGAGATTAAAAGTGCATTCTTACAAAGGTATCTGGATTACTTTACACAAGATAATTGGAAGGATGAAGTATTTAAAATGATGCAAAGAGATGGTGAAAACTTGGAAGAACTAATTGAGATATTCAATTACAATATAAAAAGAGCTAAATTAGAAATCTTAGATCAAAATACTTTAAAAGCTCTCTTATTAAAAGCCATCATAGATGAGTGGACATATATTCTTTATATTATGGGAAAGGGAGATATCTCTCAACTATCATTACCTGAAATTCTTGAACTATGCATTCATCTTTCGAGAGGAAAATCAAGAATTAGAAAAAATGCAAGAGATCCCATTCTCTCTAGAGCGAATAAATATGCAACTGGAACAGTACGTAGGGCAGAAATAGGAAATATGCTTGATGAATCAAAACATATATCTTAGGGAGTCTTAGTGAGCAAATAGACACCCTGAAATTACAAAACAAGCAGAAAGTTGAAACTAATGTCTTATTTATTTTTCTGCCCTAAATGCAGAAAGAAACATGCCTTAAGAAAATTTCCCCTTTATTTAAAAGTCATAGAGACCTGTGTTATTTGTACAGAAAATCATGAAACAATAAAATGTCCCTCTATGCCAGGTCTTAAGGTTGTTTTCTAAGAAGAAATAGGTTCACATCCAGTAGAACCTCCTTGTTTTGTCTCTAGAAGACCATGGCAAGGGCCACAAACTCAAGGTTTTAGCAATCAAATGTATACTCAACCCCCACCAAACAATTGAAACTCACCATTTCCATGGAAACAACCTTGGTCCCAACCTCAACCTTGGATGCAAGGAATGAAAAATCCTTATGGCAGATATTTTCAATATCACCAATATCCACAATCTTATCCAAACTATCCTCCGCAAAATTTCACACAACCTAGTCAACAACCTCAATTTCAAAATCATAATCCACAACTTTCATTACCATTTCCACAAATTCAAAATTAACTACCTGCCAAGCCATTACTAAACCCAAACAATAAAAATTCTCAATCGGCTTATAACATGGAAGGACAAAATTTTCCAACTTATATGATTACTCCACTAGATCTTAACAATTTTCAACTTAGATCTAGTAGGATATTAGAAAGGAAAAATCCCTTAGGTTTTATTAAGGAAAAATATGATCTCGATGAAGAAATTTCTCTACAACAAAATAAAAATCATTCTAGAGAAGGGACAACCCTTCAACGGAATCAAAATTCTCAAAATAAAAAACAAGAAAATCCAATAAACTCAACTCCTATCATAGATCAACCTTCAGTATCTATTTCTAACCCTCCTTTCCCTGAAATATTACAAATTGATAGAGGGGTAGAAAAAAAATTGTTGCCTAACTATGATTTTCTAGATGAATTGAAAAATGCCTACATCAAAATCCCTTTGTTACAAGCCATTAAAGAGATTCAAATCCTTGAAAAAAGAATAAGAGATTTGAGTATAAAGAAATCAGGAAGAAAAACAAAAGAAGTAAAAAGGATTCAGTTGGTGGGAAAAATTGCAGACATCATGATGGGAAAAATAGCCATACAAAAATATTTGGATCCAAGAAGTCCAATTGTAAAAACACACATCAATGGTATTGATATTCCAAATACATTGATTGACTTAGGATCAGCCATAAACATCATGAGTAAACAAACCATGGAACAACTTAGGCTTCCAAACCTTCAATATACACCAACATTACTGCAATTAGCAGACATATTAGTAATCAAACCAGATGGTGTATTAGAAGACATTTATGTATCCTTAGACTCTTCGGAATATCCAGTTGAATTTATGATCTTAACTCCCAAGAACAACCTAGGGGGACATTCATTGATATTAGGAAGACCTTGGTTAGCTATAGCTGATGCTTTCACTATTTGTAGATCTGGTGATATGCTTATCTACGATGGTAATTCAAAAAATAAATTCACTCTATATCCTCCAGCAAAAACAATGACAAAAATAGAAAATGAAGAATGGATGGATGATGACAATGATATACAACCTATCTTTACTATTTCTCATATTATTGAAGAAACTCAAATTCTAATTTAATAGAAAATTTTGAAACATCTTCACAATGTCAAGATGATCATAATTTTAAAAAATAATGTAATATTGAATACTTTTCGTCCACACAAATATCTTTATATTCTATGGAATAATTTGGTAACTATGTAGTTGAAATATTTCTAGGAAAATCTTTAAACATAAACAAAAACCTGGAAAAAAATCCAAAATGAAAAGTTAATCAAAACATTGCAAAAAATTCTTCTACATATTTATGGGAGTACACTAACATGAAAGGAATTAATCCCGAGACTTGCATACATCATATCTATATCGATGAAATCTCTAGGCCTATCAGACAACCTCAAAGAAGTATGAATCCAAATCTTAGGAAAACCGTGAAGGAGGAATTGCAAAAATTGCTAAATGTAAACTTCATTTATCCAATTTCAGATAGTTAGTGGGTTTCTCCCTTCGCGATTGTCCCTAAAAAGAATTGTAAATGGAGGGTATGCATTGATTATAGGGAATTGAGTAAGGCTATGCTAAAAGATCATCTCACATTGCCTTTCGGGTGAAATCCCAAAGTTGGGAAACACTGTTTGGCGGATGGCTAGAATTTGGGTGAAATTTTTAATTTCTCATCCGAGAAAATAGTCAACTCAATTTCTCGACCGATAGTTTTTAAAACTCTTGTCTGACAGATTTTTAATGTTTCGCCCAAGAGTTTGATTGGGCTTTACCAGAGTTAAAATACTCTTGGACGAGAGTTAAGAATTTTCTCATCCGAGAGTTTTATTGACATATACTCTTAGGTAAAATCTCATCCTAGAGTTTCTAAAACTCCCATCCTAGAATTTATAAAGCTCTTGTCCTAGAGTTATAAAACTCTCATCCTAGAGATGTTGTTAGATGGACAACAACATGCTGAGATTGGAAAAGAATATGGGCCGATTAAGGAATCCACAGAGGCGATAGTGAAACCCTAGCCACAAATATCTTGCATTAATATAGCTCATGGTGGTTAAACCCCAGCCAAAAATAATACTTTTAAATTAGTATAGCTCATGGCAGTTAATTGTTAGACATTTTCAATTGTTTTCTACTTTGTTATGTGGCATTAATTGAAGTTATACTCTAAGATATATGTTGGTGGATGTGATTAATTGTTCTACTATGTGATCGATGGATCATATACCCTTTCTAGAGAACCAGAAATGTTGTCAGATATAATTGGTAGATGTTCTTAATTGTATATAGATGTATTTCATGCAAGGATATTAATGTTATGGTTAATGGTTGAGGCCAAATCCTTTCAACACATTTGACATGTTTCTATGATTTAAACATAGAAACATTTGAAATTTCACATTAAATTCATTCTTATTCCTTTAGTGATTTTAATCCATATGTTACAGTACCAACAAATATGTTTCAAACATACAATAATTAGGGGATACATTGGTCGAATAATACACCATTAACCTTAATCTACCTCTAATTTTATTCTAAATCTGAATTTTCTCACCAATTTTCCTCTTGATTATGTTCTTGCAAGACATGGTAGTATTGAATTTTGGTGAATATATGCCTTATTGTTGTCTACACCCATCTGGAATTGATGCTATAAAATTTCCTATGGGTAATGGTTGTTTAATCATATGAATGATAATGATCCTAGAGTCATTAATCATAATGATTGAATTCATTCTTATTCCTTTAGTGATTTCAAACCCTTTTCAAAGTGCATATGCCTCTATTTGTTATGATTCCAATTGTATGCTCCATCAATCAAATATAAAAGAATAAAGCTAATCCTTCTTCCAATTTTAAAATTAGGATAATTTTTTGAAGCTATCAATATGATCTATAAACTAGTTTGAATAAATATTCTCCTTAAAAATTGAAATTTACCAAATCATTTATCTTCATCTATATTGAAACATTGATGAGAGTTGAGTTGTTTTCCTTTGGAAATAATAATTTCATCTAAAAACTTTTGGATTTATTGCTACAAGGGGTGGGATATCTATCTCTTAATATAAAAGTGTGAAATCCATTACTAGTGAAACTTTCTAACATAGAATTAATTCATAGCTAAACACACCTTTATGAATAGTTTTGACATTATTAACGGAAATAAATAAGGGTAAAACTTTGAGATTTACATGATGATTGATGATGATCTTGAAAATCCATTATTATGAGTAGTAGCATGCTTGGTGTTAGATCTATAGGTTACGCTATTTTAAAATACAATATTGCATAGCAAAATTCATGACACTTGAAAAGGATCATAAATAAAATTATTTTTAATTGGTTGTTGTTTATATTTGCTAAAAGCCCATTTACAAATGATAATTATGAAGGCAAAAATTGTTAAGGTCACAATCAAGATTTAAGACATCCATTGGAAGTGCAAGAACCTACACATAACTTAAAATTGTTATATGGAGAACCATGATCAACACAAAACAACCCACTAATGAAAATTTGGTTATATGGTGTGGTTATATATCAATAAAAAAGAGTTTTAAGGATGACAATGACAAGTTGTACAACACATGGAAGAGAACACTTTCTAATTTAATCCACCCATGCCCATGAGGTTGGATTATATTAATAATAGAGAAAAAAGATTTAAAATATTTGATACTTCCATGATGATTGATGAGGCAACGGTTATTGCAAGTAATAACATACATTATTCATGTTAGATTCATATATTATACTATTTAGAAATACAATTATGAATAAGAAAATTCATGATACTTGAAAAGAGTCATAAAAATGTTTCCAAAAGAAATTAAAATAGCAACTTCCAAGTAAAGGGAAATGGCTTACAAAATAGTGTATATGAATGTTTTCCATACCACATGTTGAAACTTTCAAAATATTGAAAAAACTAAATATAGATTACAAGGGATGTGTAATATGTAAACGATCAAAGATATAATTTTGGAGAAATAACTAAACCTTGATCATTTATTAAACTCTCGGATGAAAGTTTTATATAAAACCCTCATCCTAGAGTTTATAAAACTCTCGTCCTAGAGTTATAAAACTCTCGTCCTAGTGTCATAAAACTCTCATCCAAGAGTCGGCCTTGGGTAAACTCTCGGGCACAAACTCTCGGCCGAGAGTTTAGCCGCACAATTAAATGTAACCTGTGGTGGTTTAAAATCTCGGTAGAGAGTTCAAATTTCTTGGCCAAGAGTTTAATAAATGTCTCG
Source organism: Pinus albicaulis (assembly GCA_034641835.2). NCBI lineage: Eukaryota > Viridiplantae > Streptophyta > Pinopsida > Pinales > Pinaceae > Pinus > Pinus albicaulis. The sequence continues at coordinate 851,659,870 of CM076576.1, forward strand.
CTCGAGAGCTAAGAGTTTCTTGTCAACAAAAAACCCAGAAAATTAAGCAGTTTTCAGGAACCTGCAACTTTGGAGGGGCAGAACACCTACAAAAACAAAATTTTATCTGTCGGAATTAGTACCATTAGATTCATCTCTGAATCAAGTTTATAATGATGTAATATTTGTGTAGTTTCATTAAAAATTTCAATTTGTTATTAATTTTGTACCAAATTGTGTCACTGTGGAATTTCATTGTTCTGAAAATTGCACTGAATGAAAATTCAATAACTTTAAAATGGAAACACCAAAAAAATCAGAAAAATCATATTGCAATTCCTCTCCCTGTCTTCTTCAAAAGGGCATTCTCATTTTTCTTATTGACGATCACATTGAAAATAAAATTTAGGGCTCATAAAATGCACTGAAACATCACCGTTTTTTTGTCTTCGTCCATTTCAAAAAATAATAAAAAATAGTGATTTAATCTTAAAATTACCGAAACATATTTAGTGCACTAGTGCACTCTATGTAGATTATGATGATATGGTTTATTTCCAAAAAATGAATAACCTTCCCTAAAAAAAGCTAGGGTTCAAAAAATGACTATTTATGTTTGCCTAAAAATTTCAAGTATATGCAGTTAGTAAACAAAAACTTTACCCCTCTATATGTCAATATTTAAAAAAAAAAATATGAGTATGGAGGTAAGACAATTCTCTACAAATCTTGTTTTTATGTGAAAGTGTAATTTGCATTGAAAATATGAGTTTAGTGAAGTTGAAGTTGAAAAAGCATAAAAAATTAAAATTTTCAATGAAAAAAAGGGCAAAAAGTGTTTCCCAACTTCACATTTTCACCCACCAATATAGATGAAATCTTCTGTAATAATAAATCATATATTATTTTCTCTTAAAGTAACTCTGAAATTATAGCCCTTTTAAGTTTGAAATTTGTATCTATAGTATCCTAATATGTCTTCTCTATATTGTCAATGGTTAACCAAATTCCACTAAGTTAAGAGAAAGTTATGGGAAATTTATCAAATATCATTTTTCTGGTTCCTTTATGAGATAAAACTTAATACTAGGATCCCTCTCATTTCCAATTGACATGGTGGTGCTAAATTTGGATTTTTATAGTTACAGATATGACTATTTTACCAAAAGCACATATTCAAGACAATTTTTATAATTAGCTAACAAAATGTAATTTCCACAAACTAAATTTACAAAATATAGAAAACCAAAATCTGAAAAACCAATAACATGACATTTCCATGATTTTACATCTAGTATTCAATACAAACTTATCAATATTAATTAAGACACAAAACTTGATAGGAAGAAGAAACTAACGATATATGTCGACCCCAAAAAATCTTCGATCATTATCAACATCATTATTAAACTAATCCAAATTATATTCCATACAAAAAATTACTAAACCAATATATAATTAGTTCATATGATTATTATCATAATAATTTAAATTTACGATTAACTTTTTTAAAATGGTATGAAAAAACTTATTAAACGTGTTGTTATTCTTTTTGAATTTATATTAAGCAACCTTCCACCCTCTTGGGAAGGCAGAGGAGATAAAAAACAAATTTCATACACAAAACACACGAGTTGTGGCTCTTCTATTGATCACACAAAATTGATTGAGTACAATGAACCTAATGAAAGGTATTTAACCTTTTCCAACTAGCGACTCGCCTAATATAACTTGACATGCAAAAAAACACTAAATTCGACTATCACGTAACTTGACTTGACTCATGACAGAGTTAACTGACTCTTTAATTTTAACCAACTTCTTCATGCGGGAGTCAGTTAGTTTTTTTAACACTCCCCCTTAATTACGACTCCTAAACTAGGACATGACTCATGACAACTCAAACATGCCTACTAGTCTATGTCTCAGCTAGGATTACAACACCCAAGTTTCTTTTGAAACTCAAACAAATATTTTGATAATGACTTAGTAAATATATCAATAGGTTTATCACTATATTTACAAGGCTTCAAGTGAACTTCTCAATTTCTCACAAGTTCTCTAATAAAATGATATCTAGTATCAATATGATTTCTCTTTTGACGAAACACACTATTCTTGGATAATGCAATCGTTGAGATATTGTCACAATATATTTTTGTTGGTCCTTGTTTTTTATTCTTGAGTCTATCCAATACTCTTCTTAACCACACTACTTGACACAATGGTGATGTTGCTGCTACATATTATGCTTCTGTTGATGATAGTGTCACAATAGGTTTCTTCTTAGAAGCCCACAAAATAACACATGAACCAAGATGGAACACATAACTAGAAGTGTTATTTCTATAATCCAAACTACCTGCAAAATCACTATCTATGTACTCAATAAAATATTTCTTTTTTTTACTTGCATGCATTTTCCCACAATATCTAGTTCCTGCTATGTATATCATAATTCTTTTTCTTGCACTCCAATATGTGCCTTTTGGAGTTTCGATAAATCTATAAATAAAACTCACTACTTGCATAATATATGGTATATTAGTTGCGAGATACATGAGGTTTCAAACCAATTTTTTGAATAGAGTTGGATTGATATTTGATCCTTCGTTATCCTTGATTAACTTTGTACCTGTTGCAACTAGTGTAGAGACATGTTTGAAATTTTCCATCCTGAATCTTCTCAGCAAAATATATAGCATATTTGTTTTGGAGAATAAAAATTCCTTTTTTAGATTGCTCAATTTCTATGCCAAGAAAATATTTCATGAGACCAATATTTTTCATCTCAACTTATTTCATCATGGTTGCTTTAAATTCATCTAACTCAAGATCATCTGTAAAAATTATGTCATCAACATATAAGCAAACAATAAAAATTTGTCCATGCTCATTTACCTTATTGTACAAGGTAGGCTTAATGTTTCTTCTGCAAAATCCATTATTAATCATGTAGTTGTCGATTTTGTTATACTATGCTCTAGGTGCTTGCTTCCATCCATAGAGCACTTTTTCCAATCTTTAAACTTTATCTTCTTTAACTTCAACTTCATAACTTGGAGGATGTTGCACATAAATTTATTCTTCTAGAATTCCATTCAAGAAGGTTGATTTCACGTCCAACTGATATACTTTCCACTTGTTATGAGCTATTGTTGGCTAGAACTGCTCTTACAGTATCCACTCTGGCTACCGGAGCAAACGTTTCTCCAAAATATATTCCCGGTTGCTATGAGAATCCTTTTGCTACAAGTATTTCTTTAAATCTCTCAATTTCACTTGTCTCATTCAACCTTATCTTGTACACCAAATTCACAGCAATGAGGTTTTTATCCTTTGGAAAATTAACCAAATCCCATGTATCATTCTTTTCAATAGCTTCAATTTCTTCATCCATGGCTTGCATCCAATTTTCATCTTTGATTACTTCTTCAAACGAAGAAGGTTGGAATGACAACAATGAAAAATTTGTACTAATTTGAAAATCATCATAAATATCTTTCATAATTCTCATATTTCGCTTACCATTACTTGATTCATCACCTGATTGGATCCTGTGAGAATTATGGTCTATTGATCTTCTTCAAGACCCATACTGCTCAGAAAATCTTGGAGTCTTTGCTGGTGTCTACTCTTTTGATTATCGTTGTTCCTTCTCTTCCACATCATCTTCTTCCATCAGTGGTGATTTTTCATCGACTGTTTTGTCTACAGTCCTATACTATGACTCGTTTTCTTTGTACACAACATCACTGCTAGTTATGGTCTTCTTGGTGACAAGGTTATAAAATTTGTATGATTTCTATTTCTCACTATAACCAGTAAATTTTCATTTTTCAATTTTATCATCCAATTTTCCTCTTATTTTCTTAGGAACATGTACATAGGGTATACATCCAAAAAATATAATATGAGATACCTTGCAAGGCATACCTGGCCATGCTTCTTATGGTATTATGTTCATCACATTGTTTGTAGGAGATCTGTTTATCACATAAACAACACATGCAACTGCTTCTGCTTAATATTAATGTTAGGTCCCTATATTACTAGTATAGTCCCTTATTATTGTTAGTGTAACCCCCTTATTGTTATTATTGTACCCCTGTAACCCCATATTATTATTATTGTGCCCTTAAATTATTATTGTTAGGTCGGCTAGGATTACATTGTGGCCCCATGGACTACTATATATAGAAAGGAGGTTTTTTAATATGTATCATCCAAGAATTTTCCATTTATGTAATGTATTGGAGGTTTCCCCCTCAAAGTGGCTTATTTATAAGGCATTGATATCTATTTTCTTCTATTTTTGGAGCTGTTTTCACAACATTTGGTATCCGAGCTTTGGATTCTAGGGTTTCGCTCCTCCAAACAGGTCATTGTGGAATTTTCGCTATAATTTTTTTTATAAGAAGGTTCAGAAGCGGGAAGTTTTAGTGTGCGGAGTCAAAATCCTAAGGAACGTCATCGCAAAATTTCAGATCTTGGTTCTCAATATTTTCGGAGATATAATCTATGGAAGTTAGGTCATTTTGCAGGCTCTTGAATTTAACCTAAACAGGTCATCGTGGAGTTTTATCTATAACTCTTTTTCTACGAAGGTTCTGAAGATGAAATGTTTCGAATGTGAAGATAAAATCCTAAGGAAGATCCTCGCAAAATATTAGATCTTGGTTCGCAATATTTTCAGAGATATGATCTGTGGAAGTTAAGTCTTTTTGAGGCTTCTGAATTTCATCTCAAAGAGGTGACCGTGGAAAAATATTCATAGCTCTCTTTCCGAGAATCAAATTGGAATGAAGTAAAAAGTGGCTACAATTACACGGAATTTCGTTTTTTGTCTATCAATTTCAGAGCCAAAGGAGGAAACAGTGACACGTGGCAAGTCGTACAAGTTCTCTCTACTGAACCAGTCCATAGTTGGGTCATTGTGGAAGATTAGACATAAATTTATCTTGAAGAATCCAAATCAGATCAAACCCGTGGAATTTGAAAGAAGCTTTAGAAGGCTACTACAGGGCTGAATTTTAGATATTGAGGATCCACAATTATAGAGATAATTCAATTTCAATATCGAGCTCCTCAAAAGCAAGTAAAAGGTGTGTATTTTTTTTTCCAAATTGCATAAGTCTTGTTTGAAGAATCAAGTTGAATTGATTCCAAGGGCATATTGTAGAATAGATATCAGTATTGAATTATAAAATGGCCCTAAAAGGAATTCAACACCCATTAAGCCTTTAGAATGCTCTACTCTGACTCATGAAGATGAAGAATGGCAACATGACATATCAAAATTACAAGAGCAAGTGCAACAAATTTCTCTCTCGCAAAGAGCAACAAAAAATGAAATGGAAGTTTTGAAGAAAGGCGTGGAAACTAAGATGGATGGTTTGAAGAAAGGCGTGGAAGCTAAGATGAATGGTTTGGAAGCTAATATGAATGGCATAGAAGTGGGCATGGAAGATAAGATGGATGACATGGAAGCTAAGATCAAAGAAAAAATGAAAGGCAACATGGAAAACATGAAGAATGATATAAAAGTAGACATAGAAGGTTTGGAAAAGTTGATACAAGAAATTTTTCCTAATGGTGAAAAGATAGAAGAGGAAACTCATGATGAGAATAAAATAAATGTTAATCGTGATTTCATAAACTCTAATGTTGGAGGGAAGAACCACCATATTCCAAAAATGGATATGAGGAAGTTTGATGGAAAGGATCTTGTAACATGGATACTACTGATGGAGCAATATTTTGATCTCAATAATGTGCAAAACACACAAAAGGTACGAATTACAACTTTACATTTAGAACAAAATACATTTGTATGGTATCGATGGCTTTGTTCCCATAAAAAGATTGTCACTTGGTCAATTTTTACGGAGGAAATGATAGCACATTATGAGGATACAAAGAGCAACACCTTCTTTAGCAAATTGATAAATCTCAAACAAATGGGTTCAGTGGGGAGCACATTGAGGACTTCCAAAAATTGAATATAAGGGTAACTGATATTTTAGAGGAACACGGGATTGATCTCTTCATAGGTACTTTAAAGGATAACATCCAACATGAAGTTTGCGTTTTGGAACCTGATTCATTGGAGAATGCATTTAGGTTGGCCAGAAAAATTGAATGTAAAATTATGGCGACAAGGAAGCCTACCACTCACTTCTATAAAGAGGGAAGTGTTGCTACTCATAGATTTGCACAACCTACAAGGTTGACACCACAACAATTAGAAGAAAAAAGAGAAAAAGGGATTTGCTACAATTGTGATAGAAAATACACTAATGGTCATAAATGTGCTGAGAAGAAATTATTTTACATAGATTGTGAAGAGGAAGAAGAAAATGAACAAGAATCTTCAAAAGAAGAGGGTATACACCACGAACCAACCCTAGAAGAGGAAGAAATGAGTCCGACCATATCGTGTAATGCATTGGCAGGAATTACCACTCGTCAAACTCTCAAGATAGAAGGACATATCAAGAAGAAACATGTAATAGTGTTGATTGATTCGGGTAGTACCCATAATTTTATTCATTGTAAGGTAGCCAAGGAATTGAATTTTTTCCTATACCCAGCACCAGAATGTCAAGTCATGGTTTCAAATGGAGGAACTATAAATTTCTCTGGAAAATGCCATAATATCAAGCTATCCATGGGGGAATATGTATTGAATAGTCCAATTCTTTCCATTCCTATGGGAGGTGTTGATGTTGTACTAGGAGTACAATGGTTACAATCTTTGGGGATGGTAGCTTTTAATTTTCAAGAACTTTTCTAGAAGTTTTTTTCAGAAGGAAAGGAAGTCGAATTATGGGGTATTGCAGAGAAGCCAAGAAAGATAATAAGCTCTAATGTCATGACAAAGCTTCTAAATAAAGAACAACGAGGCATAATTGCACAATTATGCTCACTAGAAGTTCCAACATCAAAATCATATATTTCTTCAGATCTCCAAAAAGTCTTGGGCAATAATTTCAAGGTTTTTGAAACTTCCAAAGGAATCCCACCTATTCATGATCATGATCATCTTGTTCATTTGATTCTATGAAGTTTTCCTCCAAACATCAGGCATTATAGATATCCTTATATCCAAAAGAGCGAAATTGAACATATGATTGCAGAAATGTTAGGGGATGGTATAATTCAACCTAGTCAAAGTTCTTTCTCTGCTCCTGTAGTATTGGTACACAAGAAGGATGGATCATGGCGCATGTGTCCGGATTATAGGGAGCTCAATAAGCTCACCATTAAAGATAAATTTCCCATTCCTGTGATTGATGAATTATTGGATGAATTACATGGAGCAATTTATTTACCAAGTTGGATCTTCGTTTAGGATATCATCAAATTAGAATGAAGACTGAAGATATTCCAAAAACAACATTTCGAACTCATGAGGGTCATTATGAATTTTTGGTCATGCCTCTTGGCCTTACCAATGCACCTTCTACATTTCAAGGGTTGATGAATTCCATTTTCAAACCCTTCCTTAGAAAATTTGTGCTAGTATTTTTTGGTGATATACTAATCTATAGCAGGTCTTGGAAGGATCATGTTGAACATGTTGACAGGGTGCTCAAACTATTGCAGGAGAAACAATTATATGCAAAAACATCCAAATGCTTCTTTGGAGTACAAGAGGTGGAATATCTGGGTCATATTGTATCTCATGAGGGTGTTAAGGTAGACCCTAACAAAATTAAAGCCATTAAGGAATGGAAAGTCCCCACAACCATAAAGCAGTTGTGAGGATTTCTCGGGTTAACAAGGTATTATCGCAAGTTTGTTAAGAATTATAGGAGAATAGGAACACCTCTAACAACATTATTGAAGAAAGATGCATTTGCATGGACTCCTGAAGCAACTAAGGCCTTTGAAAATCTTAAAGAAGAAATGTGCATAACACTGGTCTTAGCTACGCCAGATTTCACAAAAACCTTTATTGTGGAATGTGATGCCTCAGGAAATGGAATTGGTGTTGTTTTAATGCAAGAAGGAAGACCCATTGCTTTTGAAAGTCGTCCAATCAAAGGAAAGTATTTACATAAAGCTATTTACGAGAAGGAAATGTTAGAAATACTTCATGCACTAAAGAAATGGAAAAATTACCTAATGGGAAGACACTTCGAGGTAAAAATTGATCATGATAGTCTTAAACACTTTTTGGAACAAAGACTATCTTCAAAAGAGGTGCAAAATGTGTCACAAATATGTTGGGTTATGACTTTGAAATAATATACAAAAAAGGGAAGCTAAATGTTGATGCAGATGCACTCTCAAGAAAGAATGAAGAGGTGGAAGCATTGCTTTGTGCCATATCTATTATCCAACCAGATTGGATAACCGAAGCAACGAATGAATGGAAGGAGGACGAAGAAGTGTGGACACTCATTCAAAAGTTGCAGCAAGATCCTAGTACATCTGATACATTTAGTTGGAAAAATGATTCCTTATGGTACAAATATTGCTTATATCTTTGTAAGAATTCCCAACTAAAACGAAAAATTCTTTTGGAATTGCACACTTCTCCTTTAAGAGGACACTCTGGATTTTTAAAAACTTACCACAAGGTGAAGAAAGATTTTTTTTGGGATGGCCTTAAATTTGATATTCAAAAATTTGTGGTGGAATGTTTGGTTTGCCAGTAGAACAAAGTTGAGACAATCAAGACCCTGGGTCTTCTGCAACCTTTATCCATTCCAAGTCAATGTTGGGAGGAGATTTCAATGGATTTTATCACATGTTTACCTAAGTCCAAAGGAAAGAGTTTCATCATGGTGGTAGTTGATAGACTTACCAAGTATGCACACTTTTGTGCATTATCTCATCCATTTAAAGCATGTACAGTTGCTACTACATTTATGGACACAATTCAAAAGCTATATGGAAACCCAAGGGTTATTGTGAGCGATAGAGATCCCATTTTTACTGGAAATGTTTGGACGAAGTTATTTTCTTGTTTGGGTACTCAATTAGGTCATATCTCATCTTATCATCCTCAATCTGATGGTCAAACTGAGATAGTAAATAAACATTTGGAAGGATATCTTCATTGTTTTGTATCTGATAAACAAACACAATGGGTCAAGTGGTTACCTCTCGCTGAATGGTGGTATAACACTTCCTTCCATACTACAGAAAAAATGAACCCATTTATGGCACTTTATGGATATCATCCACTGTCCATCACATCATCTTTAAGAGAAAATTAGAAGGTTCAAGCAGTGGAAGATCACATCGAGCATCAAAAAGAAGTTTTCCAACTCTTAAAGGATAACCTGAATTTGGCACAAAATCGAATGAAACAACAGGCAGATCAACATCACAACGAGAGAAGTTTTGATGTAGGAGACTGGGTATTTTTACGGCTACAACAATACAAAAAAATGTCCCTCAAGCAAGCTAAGAAGGATAATAAATTGTCGCCAAAGTAGTATGGTCCTTACAAGGTTTTACAAAAGTTTGGTACTATGGCATACAAATTGGAGCTTCCTACTTCTTCACGAGTGCATCCAGTTTTCCATGTTTCATGCTTAAAGAAGGTTATAGGTGAAAATATTCCAGTTCAAACAATATTGCTAGAACTTGATGAGGAAGGAAAAATAATATTGGAACTTGAAGCAGTTATGGAAACAAGAACTCAATAGTTATGAAATTGATCAATTTCAGAGTATCTCATCAAGTGGAAGAACTTACCTAGTGAATATTCTACATGGGAGGATGAAAATTCTATACAGAAGCACCCATAGCTACTCAAGCGTTTAGGAAAACAATTTTTTGAAGGAGAGGGGCATGTTAGGTCCCTATATTGCTAGTATAGTCCCTTATTGTTGTTAGTGTAACCCCCTTATTGTTATTATTCTACCCCTGTAACCACCATATTATTATTATTGTTAGGTCAGCTAGGATTACATTTTGGCCTCACTAGGATTACATTGTGGCCCCATGGAATCCTATATATAGAAAGTAGCTTTTGTAATTTGTATCATCAAGAATTTTTCATTTATGTAATGTATTGGAGGTTCCCCCCTCGAAGTTTCTTATTTCTAAGGCGTTGATATCTCTTTTCTTCTATTTTTGGAGCTAGTTTCACAACAACTAATTAGACAAGTTTCTTCCTTTCAACATGATCCTTGTCATATTCATAATGGCTTTGTTCTTTCTCTCTACTACACCATTTTGTTGTGGTGTGTACCTTGTTGTAAATTTTCTTCTGATCCCATGTTATCTGTAGTAATCATGGAATGCCTTTGATTCATATTCTCCACCACGATCTAGCTTCAATACCTTGATATATAGATCGCTTTAGTTCTCTGCTAAGGCTTTGAATTATTTGAACTTTTTAAAAGTTTTAGGCTTTTTCTTCAAGAAGTAAACCCAAGTCTTTCTGTTATATTCATCAATGAATGTGAGGAAGTAACAACTTCAACCAATCGATGATGTCCTCATAGGTCCACACAAGTTTGTATGCACTAGTTCAAGAGGTTTTCTTACTCTATATGTAACTCCCTTTGGAAAAATTTCGCGGTGTTGCTTTCCCAAGATGAAACACTCACATGTACTAACATGTTCTTTAATGGGAGGTAATCCTTTGACCATCTGTTTCTAATGCAACAATCTTAAACAAGAAAAATGAAAGTATCCAAATCGAAAGTGTCATAACCAATAATCCTTAGAACATGCAATTGTAAACGAATTTACCTAATCATTGCAACTCATGATTATAGGAAAGAGTATGTTCCTCGTCATATGCACCTTTGATATCAACTTCTTTCTTGGGCTTGTCATAAATAACACACCCTTTTCCTTGAAAGTTAATTTTGTATCACTTATGCGTCAATTTATTAGCACTTATCGGATTATGTTCGATTCGAGGGACATAATATACATCTAATATTATATTTCGCTCCCCCTTCTTGGTCATAATGTTAGCCACTTCCTTTGCATCTACATCCAAAATTTTGTTAGTCCCCAATTTTACCTTTTTCTTCACAGATTGATCTGAATTTGCAACCAAATTCTTGTTTCCTATCATGTGGTTACTGTAACCACTTTTTAATAGCCACACATTATTAGATAGTTCATTCATGTTATGGAAATCTAGGAAAATGGAGTTATTATTCTCAGTACTAACATTAGCTCTCTGGTTTCCTTGATCAACTATATTTTTCCTACAATCATGAGCATAATGATCGAATTTATTTCAATAATAACATCTCACCTTTGATTTTTCAACTCTTTGATTATTGTTGAAGCCGCTGTTGTTGCTTCCCCTCTCATGTTCATGCTATTCTCGGTCATTTATCTAACCACCATATATTATACCTCTCGATCTACTTCTGCCTCGACCTCTGTCTCTTGAAATAGAAACCTGGCTTTTGAAAGTAGTTTCCAGAGTGGAATCCTTATTTATGTCTATCCTTGCCTCATGATAGAAGTGATCCCATCAACTCATCAACTGTTAGTGTTTGCAATTCCTTTGCTTCTTTTACGGATGCTACCACAACATAAAATTTGGTAGACAAAGATCCGAGGACCTTATCAACCACAATTTGATCTTTAATATCTTCACCATAAATTTTAAAATGATTTACGACAGTCATGACTTGATTCATGAACGAGTCAATGTCCTTTGTATCTTTCATCTGCAGACTTTTAAAATCTCTCCTAGTATTCTTCAACTTGACATTATTGAATTTGACCATACCTTTATAGTTTGTCGCCAAGGTCTCCGATGTTGTCTTTACTGGAGACTTGATCATAATCTTCTAGAACAGTAATCGGTCCACTCCTTGTTGGATAAACTTCAACGCTTTTGCATTCTCCCTTTTGTCTTTCTTCCATTTTTCCCTCTCTGCATTAGTGAGAGCTCGCTCTTTTGCTTCACTCTTAGGTTTTGGAAACCAAAAATTGACATAATCCCAAACATCATGTGCCTTCAACGTGGTCTCCATATTAATGGTCCATACATCATAATCCTTCCCTATGAAAACCTAGAAATTGTGGCTATAAACTCATCATTGACATATTATTTTATAAAACCCTAAATTTCTCATTTTATAAGCTTTGCAAAGCTTCTTTTCATTAAACCATTTAACTTTATTATTATTTTTTTAATAATATATATATATATATATATATATATATATATATATATATATATATATAATAAAAAATACATTTATAGTAGAAAAAAACATTTTAATAGTTTCTTAAAAAAGGTTTAGAAAAATCACACCCTCATATATTATCATGCATTCTCACATATCACTTTTCAAAAGTGGCTATGTTACCTTGACTCCTTGACCGTATGTGACCTTAAATCCTTGTCACTTCAATACCCATGTGACTTTAAGTTTTAAAATAAACATTTCACCATAAAAAATCTCTTCAGTGCTTGATGTGTGCTTGGAATTAACTTTCAATAACCCATGTGAGTTACGATTCAGCCTAGGATTTATAACTAATGGTCACTGGTTTTATTCAGAAAGGTGGTTTTTGGAAGATTGGAGGAGCGGTGAACCACATAAAACAGAATAAGGTGAGAAGCGTTGCCCCAAAAACATACTTTAAGTATTTCACGATTTTGCAATCTGAAAAAAAAAAACACCGATTTTTTTCACTTGCCTTTTTTTTTTATAGTGGCTCTGTTGGCTTCATGGATGTTGTGATTTTTTCTGGGCTCTAAAACTAATTTGTTGGAAAGACAAAGGAAATAAAACATAAATTTTACAAAAAACATATGAGCTCTTACTATTTTATTTATCACACAAACTTGATTGATTACAATGAACCCGATGAAAGGTATTTAACCTTTTCTAATTAGCAACTCGCCTAATATAACTTGATATGTGACCATGCACTAAATTCGACTATAACTTAACTCGACTTCACTCAACACACAGTTAACCGACTCTCTAATTTTAAAGAACTTTTTCATGCCATAGTTACCTAATTGTTTTAACACACCCAATCGTATCGACCATATCATTAAGCGATTTTAAAGTGCTAATATTTTGGAAGCATATAAATAAATTCAAGTCAACTCATGAGATAATATTGTAGAGAGAAGCCTAGTTGATATGGTTCTCGTGTGGTTTGGAATTGCCCATTTGAAATCCTTGGGAAATGGTAGTTTTACCTTAAAGGTAAAATGTTTCTTTCCATTCCAAATGAATAAATACCCACCTTTTGCAATGGAATGAGACGAAGGTACGTTGGACACATTATATATCCAATTCCCAACCGTGGATGCATCCCTTGAGATTTTAGAAGTGCCTTTTAAATTAAAGGATCATATGCTATAACTAAATTATCAACTTATGAAACTTAAGTTGCTCACATTAGATGGATATGCTATTGGGAACGACACGACTAGTGAGGCCACAATTCTTTGATAAATCGGTAGTGTTAGGGTACAATAATTTTTAAGAGACTTGTGCTGGCCCGTTCCTATTCTTCAGATCTCAATTATTGTGTGTGTTAATTTTTCTCCACCTGCACTAACCTCGGAGAAAATTGGTTAAACACTTCATCTACGACATTTCCATTGGCCCACTCTGGTGTGGATCCATATATTTGGATCAAATATACTTTGTTCTTGGCATGCTTTCACAATATCTCCAAAACAGTAATGACTAGGGTGGCCTAGCTTGGAGTAGACATATTTTTAAGGTAATATGTTTGTATGTCACTCAACATTTCATAGTATTACTCCGACCCTTTCTCTAGAACATGGCGTCTGCTGATGGTGGGATGATAGGGCATGTATCCTCCATACGAATACTGCCCAAAGTTAATAGTTGCATGGTGAGCCGATGAAAGCCATATGATAGTTGTAACTGCTTCAACAACTTCATCCTTTGTCTCCATTTTGTACCATCTGCTCGGATCATCCTTCAGATATCCATGCCCAACATTTGCAATCTAATCCCACCATCTCTGCAATTCCTGGACTCTTTTGATAGAGGAATTGTTGTTGTAATAAAGATACAAGAAGTCTGAAACCCATTCTTTCAAAGCAAACCATATTTCCAAACTGTCTGCAACATACAGATAGTCTTGGATTATCGTGAGGTGATTTTGGATCTGGGAAAGCCATTCCCCTTCGTAAAATTAATCTATATTTAAAAAGCAGATCACACAATCATATGAAGAATCTAATATTCCATTTTTTTTATAATGTCAAAGTGGATGGAATCAGCCTATGGTATTTACCATGGTATTCGCTCATGGTATCTGCCTTCATTTTTCGAAGGAAAACAATAAAATAAGCTCCATCTAACCTGTAAAAAGGGATAAGAGCCAAACATATGGGATCATCTTGAACTTGTCTATCTATATGTGTTTTGTTGGGAACTTGGAATTGTCAGTTCTAGCTTGATCCCAAGATGAAAACCCCTTGGTGACATCTGTTGGTGGATCCATTCAGGTTTCACATTTGTGCTTCAAAATTTTCACTTTCTTTTTCATTGGGCAACCGTGTATGCTGAGGCAAGGGATCAATTATTTTCTTGTATTTTGGACGTCTCATTTTCTGAATATTAATTGAAATTAAGTGCTACAGTTCTAGATCACGTTGTGTTCAATGTTTTTATTGCAATTATTTTTATTTAGAACAGATGGATGTGCCAGACCTAATATAATTTTTATTGATTCAGACATTACACTGGTATCATAGCTAGTTTTATTTCCAGACTGAGGGTTTTATTGCAGATCAACTTCGGGGAAGATCAAAAGTTTTAGAGAAACTAGTATTCAGTGATCCTCCAGAATAAGTATAGCTAGAATCTCTGGCAATTTTAGTGATTCTTATGGCCACCCTAATTGGCTTATTACTTTTCTGGAGTTTATCGTTTTGCAACTAGTTTTTTAAGAAGTCCATTGTGTTCTGCATAGAAATATCTTTTATTAAGGAGGGCCAATAATACTTTGGGAAATTATTTAAAAGTACCAAGGTTTAAATTTTTATGCCCATGAAAAAGGGGCAGTTTTCAATATTTGAAGGTTATATTAGAGGCCCAATTATTATTTTTTAAGCCAAGGAGCGGAAGGTAGTCTATAAAGGCAAAATTTCAAGCAGAGATTTTGGAGAGGCCATATTAAATTTAAAACTAGCACAACCACATTAGTAAAAACTAATGTGGTTGATATACGCCGATAGGCGTATATAAAATAGATTTACAACCACATTTACCAATGTAGAATACAAAGATTTATGGTTAACATAGCCCGCAAGCAAAGTCCGGTAGTTATCCAGTCAGATAACAATTCAAGGGCAATGCTAGGCAAGGCAGGGATCACACCCATGAATGACGGATCTAATACGATTTACAAAGAACCTTGCCGGATTTTTTTACACACGGTGTATACCAATTTTACAGGAATCTGGAAACAAAAATCAGAATGGGAAACGAAAATGGAACAAGAAACAGGGCAAGATGGTTCCACGGAATAAGAAACGTGCACCTACTGTCCCTCCCAGCGAATATATTAAGCATGTAAAACTGATTAGTAATGTACTAAAATAGCGTTAAGACAGGAGAGAAACAAGAAGTGGGTCTCAAGGTCAGATTTCTGGTAACTTTCTAGTTCTGTTATCCAATATGTTAAGAACTCAGTAAAAACACAGAATGAAATCCAATTTAACATCACATTGTAATCGATTGCCCATCCTTGACTTCAGAAACGCAAAATTTCTTCTGCGCCTCGGTGTGGAAGGTTAAATGCGATGGCTGTGTCGAGCAGGTCCACGGTTCACTCTTTGGCCCATTATTTCCAATTTGAACAATCAATGAACTGAGAGGTCAAATGCTCGAAACTCTTATCTTAGGGTTGCAATTTAAATAAGCCCTGGAGAGGAGTTTACCTGCCATCTTAGGGATTAGTTGGAGCTCACTCTCGGCGTCCTCGATGAGCTCCTCGACCTGTCCACAGGCGATCCATTTCTCGATCGTCTTCCAGTCTTCTTCTTCCCGGCAGACCTTCATACGGTGGTTGGTGAAGGCCTCCACATGCCTCCTGTAGGGGACATTCTCTGGAATTATCTTGATTTCGTTGAGGGTTTCATTGTAGAGAGAAATGAGTACCTCCCTCGCGTTGGGAACCACCTCAAGGCCGACTATGCCCGTGGTTTCCTTCACCTGGGCCAGCAATGGCCCTGCGAATCTCCGTAGAAACATCTTCCTTTCGAGATGCACAATGCATTCGCGGCCCTCTTCGTGTAAGAACGCTTCAGCCATATGTCCCCTCGTGTAATAACGCTTCAGCGAGATGTCCCCTCGTGTAATAACGCTTCAGCCAGATGTCCCCGGTGGCTACAACCCCGTCCCCCTCCTCAACGTTCACGAGAGGCATGAGGAGACACTTGGGAACGTGCAGACCAATGTGGTCAGCCGTTCTGATGCCTTCACCGCCAAGTGTATACCCAGTTTCAACACTTGGAGAAGATTTAATGTTTCGGTTTCCTTCTAGTTGTTAATCTTGATAGGTGGCGGTCAGCGAATGGCACAGTAAATTTTTAATCAAGATTTGTAAAAAATTAATTTAAGTACGGTTTAAACACGTGATTTAGATATGCAAGGAAGTTAGTGGGGTAGATTTCATCCATGGATTGAGTGGCGACGACCAGAATATACCGGCATCTTCCAATCCTGACCATCCGATCAAAAAAATTAATTAATCTAATCACAAAACATGCTCCTTCAGATAGGGGGTTACGCCTATCGGCGTAATAAAAGAAGGAAAAATATTTATTTTGGTAGCCTTTCAGAGAGTCCAATGGAGAGCCTTTGGATGGCATTATTCGCTTGTTACAATTGCATATCAAATTGTGGCCAGATCACTAAGAACCTTGCTAGAAACAATTTCATCATACAGGTGGAAGCGTCAATGGCCATTCATACATAGAATTCTAAAGGAAAAAAAGGCCACACACTTATTGCGCATAATTTAAATCTATATATATCCATCATTACTAAGAATATTTGGGTCTTAATGCGTCATTTTGAATATCGTGGAGGATTATTTTGCTTGATGTTTGTTTTCTTCACATCGAAGGTCAAATTGCCCATTATCTGCAATTGAGTTCTCTTTTGTTGAAGAACTGGAGAATATCTCATTTGGGCACACAAGATCTATTAAGGGAAGGGTCGAACGTGACCTTTGTGCGCAGAAAGGAAGGGCGTTGCTCATCATTCGAAGGACACCAGGGGAAGGCCCATACATTTGATCTTCACCGATCTGTTGCTCTATGATTGCGTAGTCGCATTAAGCCTGCAATTATATTTAAATGTTTGTTGCAAAAATTGACCCTCTTTAATATGTTTTTGGTCAAAATTCCTTGATTATAATAAATTTTTCCTTTTTGGATTCCATTTGTATTTATTTGGAGATCACATGAAACATCATATGCATATATATGATTATGGACATGGACATTTTAATGGATTTGTGATCGCATTTTATTATGGGATTCCTTATATATGTTACGAATTTCATTGTCATTTTATTAAGTATAATTGCAGTAGGTATCATAAAAGGTTTGACTCTCTTATATAATAGCGGGAACAAATTATTGCAGCAATATTATGGTGGGGTTCCACTGTGGACACAAAAATATCTCCTGCATTTTATCTGAATCATCAAATGCCCTTAATTTAAGAAGATGAGCCCACCAGGACGATTCAAGGATTTATTATTTGTTTAAGGAAATATCTACAAAATATTATTTATCCACAACCTTTATGGCAAGAGGTTAATTTTGAGGCTTTAATTATTTGCAGGTGAATTTCTTATGTATTAGTTATTGTTGCATTAGGTTCTACGCTACTTCAAGGTGTTCAATTCTCTTATAGAAGATAAATATTTATCATTTTTTCTTTTCTCAAAGGAGGTAAATCAAATTTATTGAAGAAATCCGAGGAGAGAGAAGAGAGAGTAAGTATTGAGATACATTGATTCCAAACTACAATGTGATCATTTTGCGTTTTGAAACACCACGTGAATCGACATAATGATACATCAGTTGATTCTTTGGGATAGAATACTTATGTGGATCACATAGGGAAAAAGTATACTGATTAGAAGCAAGAGAAGAATAAGAGACATTTCTCTCAAAAGTTCCATGTTATCCTTCAAGAGGAAAAATATATCCGGAAGGAAGATGTAAAAGGCAAGTGCCTCTTTGAACTTGGATCCAAATTGTGGGATACAAAGTCATAAGATGTCCTCTAACTATTGGACACATCAGACATGGATTTAATCTTGATACAGAAATCATAATGGAAAGGGTCAATTTAGGCCTTGAAGCCATCCATGCTTGCTTTGAAACAATCTAGGTTCTTGAAGCATTCTTCTGAAAAGGTTAAACTCATAGTTGCCTCTTGTCTCAGTAAAATCATAGCCTTGACAGCACTGCTACTTCCCTACAATGATGACATCATGAGGAGGAATTTTCAGGTAATGGTAGAAGCATGCCAACGGTTGGACAACACCAACCTTCTTACTTTTTTTCAAGAGCGCACAATTTTGGAACACATGGAAAAATTTAGATTTGGTATACTTATGCTAGATCTAGAGTGTGATGACTTAATCTTTCAAATGCTCCAATAATTATTCACTGAAATTACAATGTCTCATCCAAACTTCATAAAAATATCATGTCTTCAATCTTAGGAGAAGATAGGGCCATCTGTGAACAATTGGGATCCAAATAATTGGCCACTGTGGAGGAAGGAGCTAATTGTATCACATGCTGCTTATGAACTAGTTGAGGGGTTGATCAAACAGAGCATTAAACTAATTAGAAAGAATTTAACCAAGGAGGAACTAATAAAGATTTGTGGAGACAACAATAATGAAGTAAGGAGGAAAGGATAATTCTTTGCATGCAAGTTAGTTTTAGCACTTCAAAATTCATGTCCAGATGATAGGGAGGTGACAAGGATAGAAAAATTAGACTTATTCATATCATGGGGATTCATCCATAGTTGGGTTCACCGGTTTTCAGGAGATGGCCTATGAAGGATTTGATCATTCAAGTAAAAATGGTGAGAAACAACACAATTCTCTTCAGAGAAACTCACATGACAAGATGATGAGTCAACTCGAAAAAGTACATGGCGAAAGGAAGGAGGAAATTACTCCAAATGATGTGGTAGTTAAGTCTATAAATATCCTAGAGGACATCCATAAAAAGTATAGGCAATCAGGTATAGACAAAATTCAACCAATACATCCATGTTTGACAACCAGAGAGGATGGACAACTTATCCTCACATGTAGAGAGGGTTACGAAGAATACATTCAAGGAAAATCAAATGAGGAGGGAGTAGTAATAAACCAATATGAGGGACATGATCATGCAGGCCCGCATGAAAATATAGTATGCATGATGAGTCATTTCTGGAGGGCTAGTTAAAGGTTCAAATTGAAGCAGTGGTTGTGGGGAATCTGGTGCAGAAAAATACCAAGACATTCAACATGGCACTAGAATTTCTAGTAGAAGACTTTTGGGAAAGGATCATGCATTTCAAGATAGATATTATGTTGCTGAAGTAGAGAGTCGGGACTGTCCGAGACATTGTTTTACATGAGAACAAAAAATTTGAGGAGTTGATAGGGCTTTTTGCCGAATCAATGATCAAGTAGTCTAGTGTTGAGGAATGACTCAAGTCCCTCACAAAGCAAAAAAAGGAGTAAAATTGGGAGTTACAGAACGACCGTATACAAGAATACATAGATAAGGGTTGCAACACCAACAACCCACCTTTATACATTAAGAAGAGCAAGGTAGATTTCTACAAATGAGTCATGTTGGGTGAGTAAGTGGAGCAACATGAATTGAGCATCGAACAACATCAACATGGTATATTTACAGATATTCATACTTTCCTAATTATGGATTGGTGAGAGATTATGAGTTGGTATTATATTGATGGGTTGATTCCTTGGAGGATACTCATAGCCAAAGGCATATTACAATTTGGTACCTTTGGCGCGAGCAGTGATGGATGGCTAAGATGGTACCATAGCCCACAGGTCCCAGTCTTTAGGTGGCATTGGGATCCAGGAGAATACATTGGGGGCAGGATTGGCCAAAGGATTGTTTGGGATCCAGATAAATCTATCAAGGGAAGGATTGGTAAGAAGATTATTTCAGATCCAGGTATCAAAGGATCCATTCAGGACCACTGAGCATCGATGGATGGAATAGTACCCTGGGTTGTATGGGATCCCGACAACAATGTACAAATGCTTCTGTTGTGGATAGAAGTGGATTGCTTGAGGACAAGCAATATTTGGGTGGGAGGATTTATAATATTCCTTTTTTTTTATAAGGCCAAAGTAGATGCAATCATCCATGGTATTTACCGTGGTATTTCCCCATGGTATTCGCCTTTGTTTTTCGAAGGAAAACAATAAAATAAGGTCCATCTAACCTATAAAAAGGGATAAGGGCCAAACATAGGGGATCATCTTGAACTTGTCTATCTATTTGTTTTTTTTTTGGAACTTGACATGGCCAGTTCTAGCTTGATCTTAGGACGAAAACCCCGTGGTGACATATGTTGGTGGATCCATTCATGGTTCATATTTGTGCTTTAGTGTTTTCACTTTTTTGTTCATTGGGAAGTTGTGTATGCTGAGACATGGGCTCCATTATTTTCTTGTATTCTGGGCACCTCTCATTTTTTGAATATTAATTGAAAATAAAGTGTTGCAGTTACAGATCTCAATACGATCAGTGTTTTTATTGCAGTTGTTTTTAGTTAGAACGCATATATGTGCCACATCTATTCTAATTTTTATTGATTGGGATATTACAAAGAAAAAATAGATCTAGGGTTTTAGGCATTCAAATCTTACCTTTTAATGATATCTACTGGCAAACCTTGCTCGTTAAATATCTGTTCTTTATAGATCGTAGATGAAATCTCAATGGAATATTTTCCCACAGTAAATCCTTGTTCAATGACCCCTCTGACATTGATCAAGGATTAACAGGCAGCTTCATTGATGTCCGTTGTATTGAGATAATGAGGTATGGGTGCATTCTGCTTAGTTGTCTGTGAGTAGATATAATGAAAGGCTCCATAACTACATGAGCTCTTAGCCTACAAAAAAACCTCAATGCAATTCTCCTGCACTATTAGATGTCTGTATGGAAAAGGGTGTACATAGGAAATGTATTTCAACAAGGTTTACCAATGATTGACTAATTGATGGTAACCAAAATCGTTGAAATGGGCATGAGCTCTTTCTAGTTCCCATAACATTCCTTTCTATTCCCTCTTGAGCAGGAGTGTAAAATTTATGAAAGTTTTGTGATCATATGTGGGTGGAAAACACAACTCGATGGCGACAAAATTCAACGTTCCATCCTCCATGAGGAAGAAAAGTGTGCGAGTGGCATATGTTTTAATGTCCTCCGATAGGTTATTAATGCGTTTGACATAGAGCATGTATGCACCATAGTAGTCCAAAATAAATAGCCTATTTGACACAAAATCCTGCATCGGTTTGATCGATTTCAAAAACGGAAACTATTTTCGTTAATATCTAATAACATATTAGAAAGGAAAATAAAGGCCGTAGAAAAATGAGCTACTGAGAGGTCATCGAGGAACTTTTCAATATGTCGGCCGCTGATTGAACTATCCTGCTGGCCATAGATATTTGGGTCCAATTTACTAAATGGAGGAAATGTTTGCAACAGGTAGTAAAAATATAATTAATGAAGCGATTAAAGAGAAGATCTGCGAGAAAACTCACCCATTGGCATCGTTATAATTGACCCATTTTAAACTGGACGCATGTCCTTGAGGTCTCAAAAATTGTTCAGAGAGAGGTGAGATAGGAGGCATATCCATTATACTTTTCTCTTTATTTTTCACCCATGTTGGAAAATTAATCCCAACCAACACACTCACAACAATCATCTTTTGAAGTACAAAAATCAAAAACAAGTTTTTAGTTTGGAAATATATATATATATATATATATATATATATATATATTTGTAGGTTGAAGGACATGGATTAAATGAAATTTTGAGCAGGAGTACAAACTTCCCATTCAACAATATATCAAGTAATTAAGAACAAATGGGTACTTAATGCAGGGTTGGTAAAACTTATGTCCGGAATTTTTCTTTAATTCGCAACATATCCCAGATTAGAATTTGTTTTTTATAAAATGTTTTAATGTTTTTTACCTGTCATGAGTTAATGTATTAAACATATATGTTTTGATTACACAAATGTGTAAAATTCATTTTCTAGGTTGAATAATTAAATTTGAAAAACGAGGAAAGAAAATTGTGGAGCAATTTTTGGTGGACGTGTAAAACAACTGTTTACTGAGTCTTAATTTGAGAATTACTGCTCAAGAAATAGAGACGAGTAATCACTATAAAATTCGTAGTAAATATTGGGTAAAGAGTTTGAACCTCATTTTTTTAATTTTATTATATTTTGGAATGATAATTTAAAGTATAATTTGTTGCTTCATGTCTGCAACCATTAATTTTACTTTAATTTTACTCTGTTATGATAAAATATGAGGTTTTAACTGTGTTAGTTGCGTGAATCAATTGTGAATTAACCTCCGCTACATTGCCTTGGGGAAACCCCTCTGCCTCAACTTACAACGTAGTGGTATTATTAGATTTCACCCATTCTAAACACAAGTGGTGTTATTAGATTTCACCCATTCAAAACACAAGGTATGTATTGGAGGTTTCAAGAATTGCAAAAGCTATAAAAATTCTCATGTAGCCGTGGGAGATAGGAGGCATAAATTCTACTTCTCTAGATTTCAACACTTGTTTTTGGCCATTTTTCTCTGCTCCTCGGGTTTGAAGACTTTAACTCGATAAGAAGAAACACATTCTCCTAAATATTTGGCGATCTTTTTTAATTTGAACTTAATAATGTATAATTTGAATATTTGAACTAGATAAGAGGAAGGGAAAACACTAATGACATTATGTGTTTTTGCTGTAGTTCTTTGATCCTTGCCTATGGAGGAGATCAGAGTCCAGTTTCATACTTTTTATTACAGGTGCTATATTTCATTTTTTTTCTCAGAAGGTGGTACTTCGTTATCACTAACCGTTTTGGTTACAGGTTCTTACAGATTCTTCAGATTTCATGGGAATGGTCTAAGCTGAAATTCTCAATGTGCCTGGAATCGTTTTGGCTAGGAACTGGTTCAAGGGTGTCAACTGTCCCGGTTTGTTGATTTAGAGATGGAGGTGAAATTTAAGGCTCCATTGAAGACTCGTACAGTGACATCACATGAGTAGAGAAGGAAGAAAATTCCTTGGTGTATGGACATCACATGAAAACCATAATTACTGGAGTTTATTTTATAACATCTGTTTTTGCAGGTTTTTCGATTATGAAGCTAATTTTCCCATAGTAATGTATAATTGTAAGGTGAAGAGAAAGAAGGACATGCATTAGTGGCCTCCTGTTGTTCATCACAACTCGTAGTTTCTAGCCTTAAGGTTGTGAAGAAGCAGAGGAAGGGAAGGCACTAATGACATTATGTGTTTTCACTACAGTTCGTTGCTCCTTGTCTGTGGAGGATATCGAAGTCCGGTTTCATAATTTTTATTAAAGGTGCTACATTTTAGTTCTTTTATCAGAGGGTGGGACTTCGTTATCACTAACCATTTTGGATGTAGGTTATTACATATTCTTCAGATATCATGGGAGCGGTCTAAGATGGAATTCTCAATGCACCTGGACTCGTTTTGGCTGGGAACTGGTTCAGGGGTGTCGGTTGTGTTCTATATGGGGCCCTCTTTGTGCCAGGTCAACATGATGAGGTGGGATTTTGGGGAAATCTCCTACCTCTGGCCATGTTTTTAAGTGTCATCATTTTAGAGTAGGTCTCGGGATTCATTAATTTCTTGGTGAAGTGGTACGTTTTCTACACCTACTACCTCACCGATTTATTTCTAGGGGGGTTTGATTGAAGTGGTTGCGTATACTTCAGTATTGAATTTGGTTGATCTCATTTTGTCTAGGATGCATTTACAACTGTTCTCACCCTTAACCTTACCTTGGGCGGAGAATTTGAATCTCTTTAGAGATTGAAAAATCACGCTTTGATCTCGCTCGGTGGCCATTTTTAGGATCACTTTCAACAGACGATGGATCCTCAATTCGTAAAAATCAGGGGCATGTGATATGTAGGTTATACTCCTGATGATGTGCTAATCAAGGAAACCATCCAGGCTAAATTGGAGGTTATGAAAAAATAGAATGTTCACGAGCCACATGTGACCTTCTCTGAAGACTCTTTCGTGGGCGATACTACTCTATTTCGGCCCTATACACTTAAAAATTGACAAAAATCTAAACAAAGCCTTTAGATGCTATTACAGGTCAACCACCTCTGAAGTTGGGCTGAAAAGTGAAACGGGACTGCTCAGAAAGACAACGAGATAAGGCATTGGTGGACCGCTGGCACCACTTGAAGATGTTTGGTAATGAATTGAAGGCTTGGGTGACAGACAAATGGGTTCAAATTCTGAAATATCAGTTGAAGGTGAGACTCTTATCAAATGGTTGGTATTCTTTCCATTTCTTGGGTTTGGAGGGCATAGACAGGATTTTGCGATATCCTTGGGTGCAATCTCTTCGGTTCCTTCTATTGTAGAGGTGGAAGGTCAGTTTCAACTCACTCGTTGAACTTCTTGGATGGAATATTTTCTAGGAAAAATTGGTGGGTTTGCTGTTCGAGCTTTCAAATTCCGTTACAGTGGCAAAGATTACTAATAGAATTGGTCATTTTTTTTTTGGGATGATATAAGTTTTGATAGTTGGAAAAGCATCTCTCTTGGGTCCTTGTTGAAGTGGATTTGGGTCACAGATTTTTTTTCGAGCTAGAGGTGCAGTGGGGGAGTTTCATCTCCATATTGGAAGTGGATTACTGGGCACATTTGTTTCGCTGTCTACAATGCCATTCGATGGGTCACCTTATGGCTACCTACCCGGGTCGTAGGTTTTCGGCTTCTGGACACGAAATTCACATTCAACGAGAGCTTGGTTTTCATGAGTCATGCTTTGGGGCACCTTCGGGAAGCTTGTCTTCCTCTAGGGGTGATACTAGTAAGTCAGAAGCTTTACTCGATATCTTACTTGTGGTTTCTCATGTTCCTCTTGAATTAATTTCGACCTTTCGTGGGGTATCCACTCTGTCCTGTGACCTGGAACCTCCTAGTCTTCCCTTTCACGAGTTACATCTGGTTCCAACTCAAACTCCTTTTTCCAGTGTCTCGGTCGATGGGCTATATATTTATTCCTCCTTTATAGACCCTAGAGATCATCTAGTCTCAGGTGTAGCGCCTGCATCATCTCCGTCGCTCCCGAACTCTGTCAAGGGATCGTTGTCGTCTCTGTACCCTGATAGAGAACTCCTTGGTGTTTTGGATTCGACAGAGGAAATGGAACCTTTTCTTATTAAGCGCTCTTTTTTTTTTGGCCTCAGGAAATTTTTTGTCTAAGATCTCTTGGCCGAATGTTTCACAAAGGAAAAAATGACACCCTAAATTCAAGAAAGTCTTATATTGCATTGAGACGCCCCCTTCCTCTCTGCATGTGATTGATCTAGTTGATACTCCTTTTTTCATTGATATCCTTTTCCTTTCTGCCTCGATGTCTACTACTGACTCTGATGTTTCTTCGGCCCTTACAGGGAACCTTACCGCTCTTAGTATGTCTTCTTTGTTGGAATTTCTGATTATTCCAGAACATACACAAAGAATAAAAATTCTCTTACAAACACAGAGATTCAAAACAAATTTCTTTCTTGCTGGACAGAGATTCACACAGTGAAATGTATTTCATTAACAAAAAAGGACAATTGCAAATGTAGTTCTTCCACTAAAGTGGGATTAACAAAATGTGGGACTTCTTCACACACAGTGTCCTCACAAAACTTCTTCTCTGTCTCTTCACAAAAACTGCATACAAGCCTTCGGACTTTCTTCAAAATGCACTCTAGTTGTTAACACACTGCTATTGTGTTAAAACAACAATATGCAGTAGTTTTACACACTCCCTGTTTTCATAACAAAACGCTGCTATATATATATACAACAATACAATGCTATGTATTTTCTTTTACGCCTCACGGGCCTTTTTTTTTAATACACTATGTTTTATTACTAAACACATCACATACGTATAAGCCTTTTTGGGCTCACATTACAATGACGTGCATGTTTTAATATATATTAAGACATATATATAACCAAAGGTTTAATAACATTGTTTCGTTGCGCGATATGCCAAAACATTATAACGTGAAACTATAACAAAACATAACATTGAAACCTTCCGCCCGGATTTCAAAACCATTAAATCGTATTGCAATGGAAATTCGCGTCACAAATCCTTGTGACGTCAGCAAGGCCCAAAGCTGCGCGAACGCCATTTGATTGGCCAGCACTGGGCCTCATCATTCTTCAAACCATTTATGAGCCAAATTTCATTGAAAATTTGCGTAACAAATGATTGTGCTGACGTCATGTCCAAATGGTACGCGAAGATTTATAAACTACAATTTATAAAAGGGTTTCGGGTCCGGATTGAGGTTGGGCTAACTCGACTCCATTTCTGCACGATAAAGCGCGATTGGTCCACGTTGTTGGTGTGGTGACAGCGGGGTCGACTCTATTAAAAAAAAATTCAAAAGACTAGCGCGTAAATGAAAAACTCTGTTTCCCAAAAATTGTAAGAGCATTAAACTCGAATGAACCATTCATCAAAATGGAAATTTTTGGTGCTGTGATTAGAACCCATGAAAAAAAAATTAGAAGGTGGCTGTTGCAGAGCAGTAAACCACTTATACACAACCTCTACTGTAGATGTACCTGTCTGCAGTTGAAATTAACATTTCAACACTCCCCCTTAAGTTCAACTACTGGGTTATCTGTCATACCCATGCATTTCCTCAAATATTCAAAACTCTTCTACCTCAATGGCTTTGTCAGTATGTCTGCAAATTTCTCCTCTGTTCTGCAATGTTTTAAAATAATTTCTCCATTGTTCACTAGCTCGCTGATGTAGTGAAACTTAGCATCTATGTGTTTTATTCTTTTATGAAACAAAAAATTATTTGACAATGCTATAGCTGAGTTGTTGTCACAATAAATCATTGTCCCTTTTACCTGTTCTTGAAATAAACTCATCAACATTCTTCTCATCCAAACTGCTTGACATGTTGCTGTTGTATCTGCCACATACTCTGCTTCTGTTGTAGATAATGCTACAATAGGTTGTTTTTAGAAGCCCATGAAATGCTCCTAAACCCATATGAAAAACATAAGTAGATGTACTTTTACGGTCATCAATACTTCTAGCCCAATCACTATCAGTATATCCAATTAACTTAGAATTTTCTGAAGTAGTATAAAAAATACCATACCTCTTAGTTCCTTTCACATACCTCAGAATTCTTTTTGCTGCTTGCCAATGTGCTTCTTTTGGCCTCTCCATAAATCTGGAAATTAAACTAACATCATGCATAATATCAGGCCTAGTTGTAGTCAAATACATGAGGCTGCCAACTATGCTCTTGTACAAGCTAGGATCAAAATCCTTGTTGCTGTCCTCTTTTCTTAGTTTCGATCCCATTACTGTGGGAGTAATTGCTGCCTTGCAATATTGCATGTTAAATATTTCCAAAACTTCATTCACATATTTAGATTGAGAGATAAAAAGTTTATTTTCATTTTTCTCTACTTCTATTCCTAAGAAGTATTTCAACAATCCCATATCAGTCATCTCAAATTCATCTTTCATCACTGTTTTTGAAATTTTCAATGAGGTAATCATCATTACCTGTAAAGATCACATCATCAACATATAAAACAAAAATCAACATCTTACCATCTTTCTCCTTGATGTATAATGTGGGTTCTTCTTCACATTTTTCAAACCCATTTTCCAGTAGGTAAGAATCTATCCTACTGTACCATGCTCTTGGTGCTTGTTTTCGCCCATAAAGAGCTTTATTCAATCTGCAAACTTTGTGTTCTTGACCCTTTTTCTCATAGCCTAGAGGTTTTTCAACATAAACCTCTTCCATCAAAACTCCATTTAGGAATGCTGATTTTACATCCATTTGGTAAACCTTCCATTTGTTTTGTGCTGCTATGGACAACGCTGCTCACTGTTTCTATTCTTGCAACCGGTGCAAAATTTTCTTCATAATCTCTTTCTTGTTGTTGCTTATATCCTTTTACAACAAGTCTAGCCTTGTGCCTTTCAATATTACCTTAAGAATTGCTTTTGGTCTTGTAGACCCATTTCACTCAAATGACTTGCTTACCTTTTAGGAGATCAATCAACTCCCATGTTTTATTTTTCTCTATTGCATTCATTTCTTCAGCCATCGAATATATCTATTTTTTATCTTTTATAGCTTCCTAAAAATGAATAAGATCATCTACATGACAATATAAAACAAATAAAGAGTTCATACCTTCATTTGCTGCCTCTTTCTCATAAATGTCACTTAAATTTCTGAATCTGGTTCCTCTTTCATTTGGTGTACATGTGCTTGAAGAAGCACTCAAATCTGCTTCTTGTGGTGTGCTTGGAGAAGCACTCTCATTTCTTATCAAGGGTGTTCTTACTCTATCTTGTGGTGTCCCTTGCTGTCCTTGTGTTGGTGGAGGTAGTGGTGCTAATGATGGATGTATTTCAGCTATCTCATCCTCATTTTCATCATGATACAAACAACTCTTTACATTGACTGTTTTCTTAATGCTTCCATCCCAAGATTCTTCCTCAATGAACTCAACATCTCTGCTCACAACAAATTTCTTGGTGTATGGGTTTTACAACCTATAAGCTTTGGATTCCTCACTATGTCCAATAAAAATACACTTCTCCCCTTTGCTTTCCAACTTCTTTCTTCGCTGATCTGGAATGTGTGTATAAGCCACACAACCAAAAACTTTCATGTGGGTGACACCTTGTTTTATCCCACTCCATTCTTCTTTTGGAACTCTATTCATTACTTCTTTGGTTGGGCATATATTCAAGATGTATGCTGCACAATGTATAGCTTCAGCCCAATATTCATTTGGCAAATGTTTTGCCTTCATCATACTTCTTACCATGTCCATGATGGTCCTATTTTTCCTTTCAACAACTCCATTTTGCTGCGGTGTGTACCTTGCTGTAAATTGCTTGTGTATGCCATTTTCTTTAAAAAAAAGCAAAAATTATTTAGAGATATACTCGGGTCCTCTATCTGTCCTTAAGACCTTGATATGCTGCCCACTTTGGTTCTCAACAAGTGCTTTAAAATTGTAGAAATTTTCAAACACTTCACTTTTATATTTCAAGAAATAAACCCAATTTTTCCTTGTGAAATCGTCAATAAAAGTCAACATATAATGGTTGCTTGCAAGTGATGGTGTTTGCATTGGTCCACACAAATATGAATGGACAATTTCTAAGGGTGCCTTTTCCCTTATTCTTTTTCCTGATGGAAAACTTTCTCTGTGTTGTTTACCCAAGATACAACCTTCAGATAGGCTATCCAGTTTCTCAATCAATGGTAATCCCCTTACCATTCCTTTTCTGTGCAACAAGTTCAGACCTCCAAAGTTGAGATGTCCAAATCTCAAATGCCATAACCACTTTTCATCCTTTTCTTCTCTTTGGAATGTTTCTTGTGTTACTGCTGCCATTTCTTCTCCTTTCTTCAAATTTGCTCTCATTTTGAGAGGGAACATTATGTTCCTTGTCATCCTTACTTTAGCAATACATTGTTTGCTTGGTGGTTTATCCATGATGGTGCATACATCATCTTCAAAGAAAACATTGTAGCCTTTTTGAATGAGCTGCCCAATTCTTAACAAATTACATTTCATACTTGGTACATAATATACATCAGATATGCTCTTCTTTTCTCCTTTCTTTGTTAAGACATTTACTATGCCTTTTCCTATGAAGAAAAACTTATTTTTTGTCCCCAATGTGACTTGCGACTTCAGATTTTCATCTAACATAGAAAACATAGCAATGTTTCCAATCATATGGTTGCTACATCCTGAATCTAGAAACCATAAATATTCATTCTTTTCCTCAGCCATATTACATGCTAAAAACAATTTATCTTGGCTGATATTTTCTCTAGTAAAATTGGCACTGGGTCTATTACCCATGTCATTCTGCTTCTTCCTACATTCATTGGCACAATGGCCATACTTCTTACAATAATGACATTAGACTTGGGATTTATCATACCTTTTTCCATGTGCTTGATTTTGTCCACCTTGCTGGTTGCTGCCTTGGCCTTGGTTCTGATTTTGATTGCCACCCCTTCCTTGAGTATTTGCAGGGTTGTTTCTTCCTCCTCGATTCTAGCTTTTGCCTCTATATTTTCCTCTGTAGTTTCCTTTGCCTTGACCTCTTCCTCTTCCAAAGGACATTTGGGTCTTGAAGGCATGTTCCAAAGATGACTTTTCATTTCTACCCAATATTTGTTCATGTGTCGTCAGTGATGCATGAAGCTCATGAACTGAAAAATTTGAGAGATCCTTTGTCTCTTCAATGGTTGTGACTATCACATCTAAACTTGAGGGTAAGCTCCTAAAAAATTTCTCCACTATCCTTCTTTCTTCAAGTGTTTCTCCATGAGATCTTGTCTGTGTGACCATCCCAATCACATGTGTGAATAATGAGTCTATGTTATCAGACTCTTTCATGCAGAGAGTCTCAAAATCTCTCCTCAGAAATTGTAGCTTTGTTTTCTTCACATTCTCCATACCTTGATAGGAAATATAGAGGGTATACCATGCATCCTTGGATCTCTTAGCTGTTGTTATCCTTGGAAACACACTCTCATGTACTGCTTGATAGATATAGAAGAGGGCTTTTGAGTCCTTCTTCCTATCGCTCTTCAACAAATCCTTCTCTGCCTGTGTTAAGGCATTAAAAGAATTTTCATCTGCTAGTTCTTCAAAGCCATCCTCAATAAGCTCCCATAAGTCTTGAGAGGCAAACAGGGCTCTCATGGTGATTGCCCAATAATCATAGTTCTTCTCATTGAACTGTGGGAACTTAGTATTTCCAATAATCATGCTTGTGCTGGCTCCAGACATTGCTAGCACATTGAACTATGCTATAAATCTTGATTGTGATTTTTAAATAAGCTAACTGTCTTCAAATAGTAACACAAACTCTGTTTTGAGAAATACCTTGGATTTTGGTTGAGCCTTCACACTGCTGGAGAAACTGCTACAACAAAAAATTCCTTCCTTCAGCTTTTTTGACACCTTCAAAGAGCCTAGACTAGATCCGATACCATGTTGGAATTTCTGATTATTCCAGAACATACACAGAGAATAACAATTCTCCTACAAACACAGATATTTAAAACAAATTTCTTGCTTGCTGGATGGAGATTCACACACTGAAATGTATTTCATTAACAAAAAAAGACTATTATAAATGTATTTCTCCCACTAAAGTGGGATTAACAAAATGTGGGACTGCTTCACACGCAGTGTCCTCACAAAATTGCTTCTCTGTCTCTTCACAAAAATTGCATACAAGCCTTCAGAATTTCTTCAAAATGCACTACAGTTGTTAACACACTTCTGTTGTGTTAAAACAACAATACACAGTAGTTTTACACACTCCCTGTTTTCATAGAAAAACACTGCTATATATATAACAATACAATGCTGTGTATTTTCTTTTATGCCTCACGGGCCTTTTTTTTTTAATACACTAAGTTTTATTACAAAACACATTACATACGTATAAGCCTTTTTGGGCTCACATTACAATGGCGCGCATGTTTTAATATATATTAAAACATATATATAACCAAAGGTTTAATAACTTTGTTTCATTGCATTATATGCCAAAACATTATAATGTGAAACTATAACAAAACATAACACCGAAACCTTCAGCCCGGACTTCAAAACCATTAAATTGTATTGCAATGGAAATTCGTGTCACAAATCCTTGTGATGTCGCCAAGGCCCAAAGCCGCGCGAACGCCATTTGATTGGCCAGTGCTGGGCCCCATCGGACTTCAAACCTTTTATGAGCTAAATTTCATCGAAAATTTGCGTAAAAAATGGTTGTGCTAATGTCATGGCCAAATGGTACGCGAAGATTTATAAACTGCAATTTATAAAAGGGTTTCGGGTCTGGATTGAGGTTGGGCTGACTCAACTCCATTTTTGAGCGATAAAGCGCGATTGGTCCACGTTGTTGGTGTGCTGGCAGTGGGGTAAGCTCTATTCAAAAAAATTTCAAAAGATTGGCACGTAAACAAAAAACTCTGTTTCACAAAAATTATAAGAGCATTAAACTCGAATGAACCATTCATCAAAATGGAAATTTTTGGTGCTGTGATTAGAACCCATGAAAACAAAATTAGAAGGCGACTGTTGCAGAGCAGTAAACCACTTCTGCACAGCCTCTACTACAGATGTAACTGTCTGCAGTTGAAATTAACATTTAAACATTCTTGACCATTATCTCCATAAACATTCGTGGGTTGGGGGCTAACCTTAAAATTAACTATGTTAGGGACTTGATTCATCTTGACTGACCATCGATGATCCTCTTTCACGAAACGATTGTGCGGGCAGATAAATGATGGGATGTTATGCACAAAATATGTCTAGCTTGTGTTGTCTGTGCAACTGATGCGGCCTGACTGTCTGGGGGCTTGGGGTTATGTGGAACCCTATATGTTTTGATTTGAATGCTTTCAATACCTGTGCGGGGATTATTTTAATAGGCTATAAGAAAGGCTCGAGTGGCCAGATTTGTATCATGAACACTTACGCACCATATTTTTGGCGTAGACTATTTTGGAATAGAATGGTGAATTCTGGGTTGTTACGAATCAATGCCCTCATATTAGTGGCGGACTTGAATTTTACCCTATCACCTTCAAAGACCTTCGGATCGAAGGCTAGGGTGGATCCGCTTTCAGTTTTTTTTAAAGACATATTGGAGATAAATTCTTTTCTAATTTACCTCTAGTACATATGGCTCCCACCTAGAGGAACGAGAGAACATGTGTATCTCTAGTATCTCTAAGAGGATTGAAAGGTTCCTGGTCAGTCATACATTATTCAGTAAAATTATGGATGTGGAATCCTTTATTATTCCATTGGTTATTTCAGATCACATTTCGATTGCATTGGGTTGGAGTGGGTATTATGTGAAAAGGTCTTATCCATTTTAATTTAACCCCCCGATGGCTCAGGGATGACACCTTTAAAGATCTGGTGCTTCAGGTTTGGGGACCTCCAATTCCTTCATTTGCGATGTCTTCAATGGTGGACATATGTCAGAATTTGGGTCTCTGAAATCTAGAATGCAGTCATGGTTTTTTGATAAATGGAGGGCAGAAAAAGATGATTTAGTGAATCTAGAGGAGGAACTTCGGACATTATGCAATATTCTTGATCCATTGTATTTCTCGACTCAGTACATGGAAAACATTGTGGCATTGAAAGTGTGCACGAACATCATTTTACAAGCCTAGGATGACCTTCGAAAGAAATCCCGGGCATCTCGATTGTAGCAAGGGATAAAAATACAAAAAAAATTCATAATCATTTCTTCTTGAGGAAACACAAGAATGCCATTAAAAGGATCTGCGACTTAGATGGAAATGTATATAATACTCAGTCTTTGTTGGAAAGGGTTGTTTTTTATCACTTCTCCTATCATTAAAAAGACAAAAATCACAGTTATGGAGTTTAGTGATTGTTCATCGACATGGTTCTTGCATTGGTTTCCTAGGGATAAAATGAGACGTTGGGCTCTCCTATTACATGTGACGAGTTGTTATCAACCTTAAAGGAATGTGTGGAGGATAAAAGCCCGAGCCCCATTGGGTGGGGGGGTGGAAATTTGTACACATTTCAAGGACTTGATGTTTCAAGAAATGTTGGTTGTTGTAGAGGAAGTTAGGAGGAAAGGTCACATCTCATAAGAGATCAATGCCTCTTTTCTCTCCTTAATCCCGAAAAAGTGTAATCCTACTCCTTTTGGGGACTTTACGACTATTTCACTCTGTAATTATATTTAAAAAATGATTTCTAAATTGTTGGCTCCTAGACTCAAACCCTTGTTGATGAAATACATTTCTCCTAAGCAGTTTTGATTCGTGGAGGGTAGACATATTCATGACGCGATTGGCATTTCCCAATAAATGTTATACTCTTTCAAGTCATTGGCTTCCGGTTTTTTTCTTCTAAAGGTTGATATTATTAAAGCTTATGAATGCATAATTGGGAATTTGTCACGTTAACTCTCCTCAAAATGGGCATTAATTTGAATAATGTATGTTGGATTATCTCGTGCATCGAATCCACTAACTTTTTGATGTTAGTGAATGGCGTTCCATCTCCCTTACTCTCATCTCACAGTGATTTGAAGCAGCGGTGTGCCCTGTCACCTTTAATGTTTTTGCTGGTTGTGGATACAATGAGCAGGAAAATATGAGATGCTTGAGATCGAGGCATCATTTCTTGCATTAATTTAGCTAGACAGATTCAAGCTACCCATTTGATGTTTGTAGACGATTTACTGTTTGGAGGTGAGAAAAAATGTTATGTTTGGTTAGAATTTCATACTATTATTTAAAACATTGGGGGGGCTTCTAGATTAGTTAAGAATAAGGCCAAATCAATTTTTATACATAATGATGGGGAGGATTCTGTGGTGTAGGAGATATGCAGCATTTTTGTGGTGTGTGCTAGTTCGGTCAAGGAGGGAATCACATATTTAGGATTTCGGCTCAAAACAAGGAATATAGAAATATGGATTGGGAGTCGCTGATATCTAAAGTTAAATATAAGTTGGACATTTTGAAGCATAAATATTTGTCATTGGGTGGTAGGTTGGTGATGCTCAAATCCGTCATCTAGAATCTCTCCATATATTGGATGCACCTTTTCCTGCTTCCAAGATAAATTATCGAAAACATACAATCCATTATGGGAAAGTTTCATTTGGTCTCGAGTACATAGTGGGGGGTTGAAAGAAAAAATACATCTTAGTCTCTCATTGCCAGGTCAGTAGAAGAGGGAGGATAGGGAATACTAGATCTGAGTCTTTTTAATAAGGTTCTTGTTATCAAAAACCATTGGAGAGCTGTGGATGGTGATGGATTGTGGTCAAAGATTAGGGATTTCGATCGGTGAGGGAGAGGATCACATGGCATGCATTGGCTCACTTAAAAAAATGAAATCCTTGTTTCCAGGAGATCTACATGAATTTACCGAAGTTGGAAAGTGAAATTCCCAACTTTCACTCAGATCATCTAGAAATGACTGCTTCCTAATAAAATTAAGGCTTTCGATTGGCTGGCCATCCATAACAGACACTTGACTTGGAAAAATATCTAGAAACACAACTTTCTGGTTCCTGGTATCTGTGTTTTATGTATGAAAGTATTTGATGATAACATACATCTTTTTCTGCAATGTCCATATAGTATGGCTCTTTGGACCAGGGTATTGGGTAGCTATAAGTTAGCTTCTAGGAACCTCCCTCAGATGTTGCACAGTGTATTTAAATTTTGGAGCAAAAGACATGAATATTACACACATTCCACTGTACATATTTTGGACCATATGGAAGAGGAGGAATACTATCATATTTGATCAGAAAAACCTTGACTTACTTTCAGATACTATTAAGGTAGTGGCATAATTCAATGAGATTGGGCTTCTGAAGAAGATTAAAAAGTATAGGATCCCTAAAAAAGAGATATGTGGAAAATATTTTATGTGGGTTTTTTTGATAGTGCTACTGCAAGGAGGAAATGTGGATGCATAGCTGTTATATACACTTCTAAGGATAAACATTGTCACTTCTTGTGGGAGGGAGGAAGGGGAGGAAACAAATAGAAGAGTTGAACTAATTTCCCTAGGGGGGGGGGTGGGTCTTCACAACTGCTAAATGGCTTGGTGTAGACAAATTTCAGAGCTTTGGGGATGCCAAAGGCATCATTGGGTGGGTCAAAGGGAGAAACGACTTCAGACCTCCTATATTACTAAATTGGATGCAACATATAGAGTCAGTCATCAAAAGCTTTCCGAAGATATCTTTCAAACATATCTATCGAGAGCAAAATGTGATCTCTTATCTAAAAGGGGAATCCACAAGGAAACTCGTAAGTTCTTTTACTCAGCCTTTGAATAGGCTTGCATGATCTCCAATGGTAACATCAATTATTCTTAATGGAAGAAGAACCAAAAATCCATAAGGAGGAACACATTTTTGTAGTGACAAAAGATAAACGACATAGACTTATTTTGGTATTTTGTGCTCTCACTTTTTAAGAATATAAACAGGTCAAGAAATTTCAGAACTTTTTTTTTTGAAAATGAGATATAAAGATCATAGATAAATGGTAGAATATTTTTATGGGGAGTCAAATTTGTATATGCAGGAATAACAGAAAAAAAATTCATGACCTGTTGACTGCCTTGGCAAGAAGAAACAAATGCTCCTAACTATTTTGGGAACTTTCTTAATTTGAACTTAATAACGTCTGATTCGAACTTGATAATTTGAACTTAATAACCTCTGATTCGAACTTGATAAGAATAAACACTTGCTCCTAACGATTTGGAAACCTTTTCTGTAGTTGAGCTTTAATAAAATCTTATTACGAAAGCGTGCTCTTAGCTGCTATCGTTCCCACTCCCAAAAATAAACACATATATACATAAACAATTAATTTAAAATAAAAATAATAGTGCAGTGAACTTCGAATTTTATTGTTGCTTATGTGAATCGGACCGAATGTCCCCCGGTTAGTTTTATTAGTTTTTATATAATTTTATTTCAACATATTTAACAAAATTGACTAAGAACTTGGAAAATATTCTAACACGTTCCGGCGAAGGGAACCCGAAAGGGGCGTCGACAGTGCTAACTCCGTCTTTTTGTGTATCCATCTATAAATTTATATTTTGAAATCCCTTAACGCAAAACTGGCTCTGATTTAATCGAACTTTGAATTGGGCAGTGCTATTAACAATCTCACCCTATTTGAGCAGATATAATCTCCAATCTGCAGCAGCGTGTCAAGAAATTTGGATGAGAAGGATGTTGAGAAGTTTATGCCAAGAACAGGTAAAAGGAACAGTGATTTATTGTGACAATATCTCAGCTATTGCATTGTCAAAGAATTCTGTGTTTCATAAAAGAACAAAACACATAGATATAAAATTTCATTATATCAGAGAATTGGTAAACGATGGAGAAATTGTTTTACAACATTGTAAAACAGAGGAGAAATATGCAGATATTTTGACAAAGCCATTGGGGCAAAAGACCTTTGAATTTTTAAGAAAATTCTTGGGTATGATTGATAACCCGGCAGCTGACTTTAAGGGGGAGTGTTGAAAATATTAAAGTCACCTGCCAGCCTTGGGCAGGAAGAAGAAAGTACAGAGGCAGAAGCAAAGATTTGAGTGCACAACACTCTGCAGTTAAGAAGAATGGGAGAATGTAAGGATGAATTTAATTGTTGATGGGCCGCAGCCAAGTATGACACAGGAGAATTAATTTTATGGTGATGGGCGTAGCCGTTTATTACAGTGGAATGAAAATTTCCCGTAGATCTGAACTACGGAGGAGTAGACTTATTCAAAACAGTCATTTCAGGCGTTTAAAGCCCTCAACAACCAGAATGGAGAAATTGCTATAAAACAGGGGGAAAGACTTAAAGTTATGAATGAAAAGGCCAGACAAGTGGTCCCTACCACTTATGCGACAAAGCGCAAATCACAGTTTTTGATTTAAGTGTCTTGTTGATGTGTAGAGTCGCGATGCGATGCGATCCAATCGCAATCGCATATCGCAATAACTGGAGTACAAATGTCTGGCAGATGTGGCAGGTTCCGATGCGATGCGATCATCGCAATCGCAAAGGAATGGATGTATATATATATATATATATATATATATATATATATATATATATATATATATATATATGTGTGTGTGTTGATGTTGTTGAAAGTCGCGATGCGATCGTGCGATGCGATTGCGCCATCGCACATCGCACATCGCATATAACAATTGTTGTTCCACCATATGTTCCGCCGATAAGCCGCGATGCAATCACGCGATCGTGCCATCGCGCCATCGCAACATCGCAAATCGCATTTCGTGTTTGTTCCGCCGATTCTCCGATCCGCCGGTTGCGATGGCCGACTGCAATGTGGTCCCCACTCGTACGTCGCGCCTATGTTAAAGTTTCATGTTCGGGAGTGAATTTCCTTTGTATTTTGTTTTATTCCCTTGTTTTGTTTTTTTGTTCCCACTGGGCCATATAAATAGAAAAGTATCGCGAGCCTGTGTAATGTCTTATGTCATTTGTTTTTTTTTGCACAGCAGTGCGTGAAGAAGAAGAAAACACAACAGTGTTGATTTTATGAGACAGAGAGCGTTTTGAGAGAGACAGAGACTTGTTTTGTGGAGCACTGCGTCTGTAGCAGTCTTACTCATATTTTGTGAATCCCTCTGTACTGAGGAAGACATTTTGTAATAGTTTTTAGTTTGTTTAATGAAATAGAAAGCATTTTCATGCCATTTCTGTCTGCAAGCAAAATTTTTGTTTTAATTTCTCTGTGTTCTGAGGAGAGGAGTTTACTCTCTACATTTCTATTGTTTGGAATTTCCCAAAATACCAACAATTTCTTAAATAAATTTCATAACTGGAAAAGATTTTATTGGGATGGATGGACTTACATCTAAACACTGAATCATCATAGGATTGAAACCAGCCAGCACCTCGGGCGCAAATACTCGGTCGGTATTCCACGCGTATTCATTAGCTATGGCAAACAATATTCTTTTGAGAAATCAATTTGTTCTAAAATATCGACGTCCTCCAGGGTTACATTGAGTGTAAAACAGAAATAAAACCTCACCTGACAAGATTTGGGGGCGCGCAATGTTTATCAGGGGATTATCTTCGGCAGCTTCCAGTATTCCTTCTACTATCTGAGGAGAACTCTTTTGCTGATGGATACGCTTATGGGAGTTGTATGGACTTTTAAAACCTCGAATGTCTAGGTGTTCAACTTCAGCCAACTTTTCGAATTCATTTTCAAATAGGTCGGTGATCGTAGGTGCAATCATGTTGCCGAAAGCAGAAAAGTCCGTATGAGGAAACCTTTCGTCCAGGGGAATGAAGTTCACGTTGGGAAAACTGACTCGGCTTTCAAATCTGGGATCTGCATACCAATGTTTTTACTGTAAAATTTGGGATATATTTATCAATTCAAATGCAACATTCGAGATGAGAAGAGGTAAATATTATACTTGATTTGGTTGGCGGACAACCAGTCCTACATCTTCGGGGATATGGGAATTCCTTGCATCCGCCGAGCACTTCTCTCCGCAGCTCTGGATTGCTGTCAGGATTCCCAATATCATTGTAAACGTCATAATCGTATATCCGATCGGGTAGCTTCCTTTCCCCCGTTCCATCTCCTCGTAGCTCCACCATATCTTGTTCTCTCAGTTTCTTCAGACCGGTCGGCGTTGATTCGGGAAGATAGCTCTAAATTTGCGATTCACTCAAGATTGTCATTTTAAATCGGCTTATACGGTACTGTCATTAAAGTATCCATTAAGCTATAAAACTATCTATATTGAACCAGTACTACACCCTACGACATACCTTGTTGGAGAAGAAAATGCGATCGCACCTAGTGGTATGAAAGGGGAATATCCAGGAGTTGCACTTAAAACGAAGCTTATCTTGGCCAGGGATATCGAGAATTAGGGATTTCAGACAAAAATCTCCTGAATGCAAATTCGTTATCAGGAGTGCTCCAGGAAATCCCAAACTAGAGTTCCACTTGAACCTGATTTCGTAGTGTGTATCACCGGCAATGGGCCCATCGAAGGGTTTCCAGTGTATATAAGATGCTTCACCCGCAGTTTTTCCCATTCCACTTTCTACCACGCATAACATTGGAAACTAAGGTAACTGTTTAAATATAAAACGCAATGGAAAATTTCTAAAAAATCGGTGAAGGAAATTAAAATAAATCAACTTATGATTTACCTTCATCAACCTGGTCACTGCTGACCAGCCGGAAATAGACTCTATTGCCCGTCAACTCAGATACATCATCAACCAGAGATGCAGCGTAATCCGTAAATTTGAAAAGAGATGCCTTTTGCAATATCACTTCACCTTGAATGGTTTGTTCTGTGCCGTCTTCAGGAGAGCTGTCTTTTGCAAAGAAATTTCTTATGGTGAAGGCAAAGCTTCTGCATTGCGATCTTCTCTTCTTCAAAACCATTTTTTAAAAATTATCTGAGGATTGCAGGCGGATCCTCCATGAAACCTTACTAGGGAAACCATGTAAAGGGCTAAAGCTAACTTGGTTTAATAGCGTATCCCTCCCCGAAGAGCTCAGAGTTGACATGGGAACGTTGAACAGCGGCAGTACATCCATTTTTTGTCTGGTTTTATGACGCTCGATACCTCAATACGGAGTCTTGCCAGGCGTTCGGAATGTTGTGGATTCTTCCAATGGGCATCGCTGCGTATTTGTAGATCAATTGCAGGCAATGAGGGAGTTAAACAAATAAATTTCTATTGATTATCACGTTTCTCATCTTCCAAAACTTGCCTCGCTTGTCGATGAGATAAGGGACCTCCGTAAGATACTCATTTGTATATCGACGTTATCTTTAAGCATGTTTAAAAGCGTAATGGTGGCACAGTAGAGGAGTTGAAGTTGACATCAATTTTTATAGCATGGACCACGCCAGTTAGTCGAAGTGAAATCTGCAGAACGTTGTACCATGTGCAGAGGACGAGAAGTGAACCATAAAATAATAACATGATATAGCTAATTGGGGGACATTGCAAGCTTTCAAACTGCCATAATTTGAAACATAAAGACAGAATTTTAATGCTGGAAACTGCCATTTGAGTCATAAAATTGGCATGCCACTAGCTGGCAAAACAAATATTTATACTCAAATTTCCAGCCAGATATGTAACTCAGAAGACTCGGAAGTAATGATTCAATGTGATGATTTGTGACTTCGAAGTAATGTTTCTATGCCATTGTTATTGTTACACGTTGTTATTGTGAAGGGCCAAAAGTTATTTTAGTTTCTTATGTTTGACTTGTCTTAAGTATTTTTAAGGATCTCGATCCACTATTAATTTCATCTATTTCTATATATATAATCGGTCATGTCATCACTAAAATAATAGTGTGTGATTTTTGTGTAATTATTTTTATTTTCTCAATTATTTATTATTTATTAAATAATAATGTGTGATATTTATTATTTATTAAATAATAATGTGTGATTTCTATCGGATTATTTTCATTTTTTAATTATTTATTATTTATTAGTATAGTTATTATTAATGTGTTTGATATATTACATATGAAACACATTTAGTAATGTAGTTAATATATATTTATAGACATATAACAATTAGATATGTTTTAGAAATATTTTTTTTGGAGAGAAATCATATTGGAGATAATTTATCATGAGTTTTGTTAAGGCTTTTAGAACCATTTATGTGGTTGGATCATCATGACAAGATGGATAATAACATTATGTCATCGAACCAATCAATGTTGTTGATCATCATGATAATATTATGGTATCAAATTATCCAATGTGTTACATCGCCACAACTAGATGGATAATCTGATCATGGCACCTAACCATTCAATGTGATTCATCATCATGACAAAATGAATAATTACATCATGACATGACACTAAATTAAAAAAACCACTATAGAGATCTTTCTTATTTTTAATTGTTAAATGAAAAAAGAATTATAAGTAACCTAAATAAAATTTCAGATATTTAAATTAAGATAAAATTATTATTTTTTTATTAAAATATAAATAAATAAAAATAAATTAAATTTGTAAAATAATATTTCATTATATAAAATCTAAATATATTAAAATCAAATTCATGGTTGAATTTTATGTTTAAAATATAAACCTAAAATATGTTGAATTAATAAAATAATATTTTATAATATAATGTTAAATATTTAAATTAAATTAAAATATATTATTAAGTTATGGTTGGATATTGACTTAAATATTTAAATTAAAAAATTAAATTATTGGAATGTTATAAGAAATAATATAAAAGTAAATATTAAGATTTGAATATGAAATTCAAGTCAAACATGAAAAGGGGGGCCGTTAAGATCAAAAATCAAACATAAAAAATGGGTTAAGATAAAAATAAACATATTTAAACAATAATATATTTTTTCATTTATTATTTATAAATAATAAAAAGAAACCTAAAAATAAGAATATAACCAAAGATATCCTTATTCTCGTATTGAGAAATAAAACAAAGTTTTATAATATATATATTATTTAATCTAATTTAATTAATTAATTGATATGTTTTAAAAAAAAAAATATGAAGAAAGGGCAAGGACTCAATGATCACTAACCTTTTATCCATCATCCTTGTTTAGATTGCAAGGCTTCATCTCAATATCAATTTTCTCTCGAAAATTTCGATGAAAGAAATGATCAATCCTATTAATGACCCGGGCATCTTCAATGCAGATATGATGTTTCATGTTTTCTGCATGCTATTCCAAAATTGAGGAGTGGATCCTCCAATGTTTTATGTCAGTCACGTTCTAATGGATCCTTTGATTTATCGAGCGACCAATTTCACCAATCTAAGGGGTCTCGCAAGAACATGGAATTTCATAAACACCTTTGATGTTCTTAGTTTCCAGTGGGTCTTTAACAGACCCTAGGGAACTTCGATGGTTTTAAGGGGCTTAAAAGTAGAGGGAAATTTATGCTTCCTCAGGATCCTAACAATATTATTAGCTGTCCCCTGGATGAAAGGAAGATGGACACGCGAGATTCAATATTTGGATTCTTTGTTAATTGAGGGACCTTTACTCTCCTTAAGGAACGATTTGAGCCCTTGCGACCTACTGTATCCATTATTAGTGAACACATTAAGTAGATGGGTTTTTTCATTAGAAAGGTGGTCTTCGTCAGAAACTCTTAATTCATGAGTAGCTAGGGTGTTGAGGACACCGAGCTTTTGAGCAGAGAAATGATGAGACTTAGCATGAATACACTACTTTGTATGAGTTTTCTTCCAAAATACTTGGTGGGAAAAAGATCCATGAACCCTGCTTAAAATGAGGACATCAAGGAAAGGTAGGAAACTGCCAACCTTTAATTCCATGGTACACTTTATGGACTTAGACTCATTATTTAGGTTTTGGAAAAATAGCTCCAATTTCTCCCTACCATGAGACTAGATTAGCAAGTGTCACTCATAAATATTTTCTAGCGCTTTGGTTTGAAAGGAGCATAGGAAAAAGACCTAGATTCAAAATTTTCTATGAAGAGACTAGCCGCTACAGGAGATAAGGGAACCCATGGCGACACCACAATTTTGTTCATAAAATTATACTTAAAGTCGAAGAAAGTGGAAGTAAGACAACTTTCAACAAATTTAATAGTATCACGATATGCGATCTGATTAATTACTTTAATGGTCTCATTTATAGGAATATTAGTGTAAAGGGATACCACCTTGAAACTAACAAGAATACCACTAGGATCCAACTTTATACCCTTTAACTCATTGATAAATGAAGAATAATATTTAACAAAGGACTCAGTATGGCCAACAAGGAGCTTAAGCTTTTGCACTAAATACGTAGCTAGAAGATAGGCACGACCCTCAATACTATTGAAAATGGGTTTTATGGGGGGGGACCTCATTATGGATCTTAGTAAGTCCATAGATTCTCGGAATGATAGGGCTATTCTCGATGAAATTAAGATTGTGTCGATATGAATAAGAGATTAAATAATTTAAACAAACACAACGATAAATGATTGTGCTCTAAGTTAATGATGGGTTTAAGAATGGAAATGAACGTTATGTCTCTAAAAAGCCATGTACCTTGAGTCTTTGACACGACCTAGGTTTGGGAGACGAGCCTAAGATAAACCTTCAAATGCTTTTAATTGGATTCTTGGAGGTATTGGTTAAGTTACAAACTAGCACAACCAAATTTACTAGTGTGGTTGATATAGGTTGATAGGTGTATGAAACACATCTACAACCACATTTCCCAATATGGTTGATATACACCCATAAGCATATATCCACCATCGACCACATTAATAAATGTTAGGTGTATTTTTTTAAAGGCTAATTATTTCTCATTATTAATAACTATATAAATAATAATAGCCATATTATTTTTTATTTATATAATTATAATTGTTGTATTAACATTATTTCGTATATTAATATAATATTAGTTATTACATAAAAATTTTCTAATATAACAATAGTTATATTAAAAAATATAATATAATTGACATATAACATATTAATAACATTATATCCACGGGGTCTTGGATAGACAGTGATCAACTCTTTGTTAAGGTACTCCTTGATGTGAAGTAACTAGATCAATTCCCTACCTCGATCGAGGTGATATATTGGACATGCTAAAGATGTAATCCAAC
Organism: Pinus albicaulis; assembly: GCA_034641835.2. Lineage (NCBI taxonomy): Eukaryota > Viridiplantae > Streptophyta > Pinopsida > Pinales > Pinaceae > Pinus > Pinus albicaulis. The sequence goes on from CM076576.1 coordinate 851,704,451, forward strand.
CAAGCTTAAAAAAAAAATATTGTATTAATATTATTAATTATATACTAAAGTGAAATAAATTACTTGAAAATAGAATATAGAAATTTAATATAATAATACTATTATATAATATTAATATAATAATATATATTTAAAAGAATATAATATAATAATAATATATGAATATATCAGACTATATTATTTAATATTATAATATGTAATGATAATATATTATAAAATTTAAACCCTAGGTTTAGCAATAAAAAAAAAGGTTTAAATATTTATATATTAAACTGAAAGTTTTATTAGATCCTATGTTTATTAATCCCTTGTGTTTTAAATATTAATTTTATGATATTAATAACTCCTCAAAATTAATGTATTATATCTAAAAAATTAATTTATTATTATTAAGTAATATTACTATTATTATTAGTTAATATTACTATTTTTATTTTTAATTAAATTTAATATCATTATTAATTAATAAATATTAATAAAAATTAATCAATAATAGTCATTATAATAATTAATTAATTAATTGTCAAATCCAAGGGATTAATACTAAAAATTCAAGCGAATATTATTACACCCAAGGGATTAATATTATAAACCCAAGGTATATAAACTCTAAGATAAATATAGTAAACTCTAGAATTATCATGGTTTACAATGGTTGATTTTCATATTGAGATAGTCCTTGTGACAATGCGACGTTGCGCCATTGTTGACCATGATTGATCTTCATATGCAGAATTTTTTTGTCACAATGAAAGGTTAGACCTTGGTTGTTTTTCATATTAAGAAAATATTTGTCACAATGTGACATTGGACCATGGTTTACCATAATTATAAACCAAGGGGATTTATATCAGACCTAAGGATTAATATTATAAACCTTATGAATAATATTATATCCCAAGAATATGAACCCCTACATTAATAAACCTAAGGGATTGATATTATAAACCCAAGGGAATAATAAATCAAAGGGATTAATATTAAAAATCTAAGGGATTGTAAACCCTAAGGGACTAATAAACCAAAAGGATTAATACTAAAAACCCATGGGAATAAACCCAAGAGAATAATATTAAACCCAAGGGATAAATATTATAAACCCAAGGTATATAAACCCCAAGATAAATATTATAAACCCTAAAATAAACATGGTTGACTATGGTGTACCATGGTTTATTTTCATTTTGAGACAACCCTTGTCACAATAAATCATAGGACAATGGGAGACCATGTTTGACCATATTTGATTTCCATATGGGCACAATCTTCATCACAATATCACATTGGATCGTGGAAACCTTATGAATAATAATATACCCTAGGAATAAGAATGTTTAAAGATTAATTAACCAAAGGGATTGAAATTATAAACGTAAGGGACTAATAAACCAAAAGGATTAATATAAAAACCCGAGGGATTATAAAAATAAGTGAATAATATTAAACCCAATGGACAAATATTATAAACCCAATATAAATAAATCCCAAGATAAATATTATAAACACTAAAATAAACATGGTTGACCATAGTTGATTTCCATATCGAGATAATATTTGTCACAATGCGATGTAGGATGATGGACGGTCATGTTCAACCATTGTGTATTACCATATTAACACAAGTTTGTCACAATACGCCGTTGGACCATGGAAACCCTAGGAATAATGTTATACCTTAGGAATAAGAACACTTAGATTAATAAACCCAATGGATTGACATTATAAACACAAGGGACTAGTAAACTGAAAGGATTAATACTAAAAAGTCAAGGGAATAATATTAAATATTATAAACCCTAAAATAAATATGTTCGACAATGGTTTATTTTCATATTGAGACAATCCTTGTCCAAATGCAACATAGGGCGGTGGGCGACCATGTTTATCTATTATTGATTGCCATATTGACACAATCTTTGTCAAAAGGTGACATTGGACCATGAAAACTCTATAAATAATATTATACCCTACGAGTAAGAACCCTTAGATTAATAAACCCAAGGAGTTTACATTATAACCCCTATGAATTAATAAACCAAAAGGAATAATACTAAAAACCTAAGGGATTATCAACCCAAGGGAATAATATTAAACCCAAGGTATATAAAACCCAAAATAAATATTGTAAACCCTAAAATAAACATTTTTGACCATGATTTACCATGGTTGATTTACATATTGAGACAATCCTTGTCACAATGCGGCGTAGGATGATGATCAACCATGGTTGACGATTATTGATTGTCATACCGACACAATCTTGTCACAATGTGACATTGGACAATGGAAACACTATGCATAATATTATATCATAGGAATAAGAACCCTTAGATTAATGAACCCAAGAGATTGACACTATAAACCTAAGGGCTTAATAAACCAAAAGGATTAATACTAAAAAACCAAGAGATTATAAGCTCAAGGGAATAATATTAAACCCAAGGGATAAATATTATATACCCATGGTATATAAACTCCAAGATAAATATTATAAAACCTAAAATAAACATGGTTGACCATGATTTACCATGGTTGATTTTCATATTGAGACAATCCTTGTCACAATGTGGTGTATGACAATGACCAAACGTGTGTGACCATTATTGATTGCAATATTGACACAATCTTGATCATAATTGGAAATTGGAATGTGGTTGACCGAGTTTTATTTTCATATTGGTAGAATATTTGTCACCATGCGACATTGGATCGTGGTTGATCATGATTGATTTCACACAACATGAGTAGTCATGGTTGACCATGTTTGGCCAATATTGACCTTGGATGACGAATATTGACCTTCAATGACCATGGTTGATATTAAACCCTAACATAAAACTAAAGATTATAAACCATAACATCATAACCCCAATATTCTATAATCCCTAAGATTATTATTATAAACTCGAAGATAAATATATGAAAACCTAGGATTATTAATCGTGGCATTAGTATTATAAACCCAAGGGATTAATATTATAAACACTTGTGATTAATAAACACTAATATTAACAATATAAACTCCACAAATATAAACCTTATGATTATAAACCCTAAACCTAGTATTAAAAACAACATAAACACTAAATATTAAACCCAATATTATAAACCACAATATTAACCCTAATTTATTCAATCTTGTCATGCGACATTGAATAAATTTCAATGTAATGCATAAAAACCAATGTTAGAAACCCTAATATTATAAACCCTCATGTTTAACCCAATTTTGTAATTTTGTATTGTGACAAAGAATAAATTTTTATGTAATGTAACATTGCTACAATCATTGTTAGATTGATTGTGAAAATAAAACAATGTTTGTCACAATACGACTTTGCTCATATTTTTGTACCATTTCAACATCTCAATATTAAATCTGAATATTAAATTGAATATTATAAACCCTAACATCATAAACTCAATATTTTAAATCATAAAATTATAAACCTAAGTGTAATATATTAAACCTGATATTATAAAACCTAACATTAGTATTATAAACCCAATAAATTAATATTAATAAACTCAATGGATTCATAATATAAACATTTGCGATTAATAAACACATGGTATTAATATTATAAACTCCAGGAATTAATATTAGAAACTCAAGGGATTAATATTATACACCATTGGGATTAATATTATATGCCCTTGGGGTTAATATTATAAAGCCAAAGGATTAACTTCTTGTGTTTATAATATTAATTTTACATGGGAGACCTTTTGCTAATATTTAATATTTAAAATATTAAATATTAAATATTTTCTAACTATGGATATCAATATTATTACTATTAATGTTACAATTTAATGTTATTAATAATTTTAACATTATTCTATTAATAACATTAAATTTTAATAAATTTTAAAAATGATTATGATTAATAATTTTGTTAACATTATTTTTTTAAACATAATAATATTATTAATAATATTGTTTTTAATATTAATTTTTATGTGATTGTTATTATTAATCATCATTTTTATTTAGATTTTTTTAAGAGATATTATTTATTTGTGATAATAATTATTATAAACTTCGAAAAAAATTAATTTAAATTATTTATAAACTAATTTGAAAGTCTAACCATAATATTGTAAACCCAAGACATTAATATTATAAATTTTTGAGATTAAATTTTTTTTGTAAGTTAGTCAGGTCTATTCACATTCAAAAAGTTACATATATTACATCGCTACCTCAAGAGGCAGAGTATTCGAACTTTCCTTTGCCACAAAATGATTCTTGCCATGTTGGAAGGAATTTACATGGGAGCTATTCAGAGGGGAGAAGTCAAAAACCTTGACAAAAATACAGAGACTGAAGCAACGAGAGGAGCCAGGAAAAAGGATTTTAAGCCTCGAGTACAACAGGGAAAACATGGAAATAGTGAGAACCAAGGTTAACGCCGAGAGGCTATGGCACAGGGGAGCGCTGCACTTCCACTTCATCATTCAAGTAATCCTCAACGCTAATTGGTCTATCCAGGGTTCCTTCCCCTGGACCAAATATGTGGCGATGAGGGGCCAACTTCCTGGTAGTCATCCTTGGAGGGAGCCTCCTCTTCAATCTTGACACCCTGGTGATGGTGCACCGTTGAACTATGTTTCAGTTGAGCATAGTGGGGAGAATTGTGATCAATAAACCACATATGATGGAATTCCTTCACATACACAAAAAAATTGTCAAACAGAGAGTTTATTTTCTTTTCGAGCTCCTTACTAGTGTTCTGTTGCTCGTGCAATGCAATAACTAGAAGAATTTTCGTATGCCAGTGCAGATCGATGGTGCGGCTATATAAATTCTCTCGAGCTCTCGTAAGGCCTAGATCCAGAATCTAGCGAAGAGAGGTATTGACAGTTTCCGTAGGCACTGACCTTTAACAGATGTGGGCTTCCGACTCCATGTCTGCAATGCGCTGCTGCTGGATCTGGGGAGTTGTTTCAACAAAGGAACGGGCAACGTTTCTAGCAGAGGTCTCCGCTCTGGTTATGGGCGGGCAGGAGGGGTTGGCCCAGAAGGCTTGGCGACTGCGACGAGTAGGGGGAGGGGAATGAGGATGAGGGTGCCTTGGAGCCATGGAGATGGGACAGAGATGAAGGGTGACAGAAGGGGCGAGGAGATGAGAGGGGACAGTGCTGAGAGGAAAAACGGGGCTGAGCAAAGAGGTAGCATTAGAAGCCAAATGAAACAGAGGGGTGTGAGGTGCAAGGATGGGGCGAGGGGTATATGAAGGTTTTCGCGGGAGGCGAATGCTCAGGAGGGCAGTTAGAAATCATGCCAGAGAGGCGAGTTGATACATGTGGGGGATTAATGCCCGAGGTGGGATCGCACTGGAGTCAGCAGATCAATGGAGAGCCATCGTAATGCGTAAGCATGAGAGGGTAAGTGTGAGGTGTGGTCATGATTACTGAATTAATTGGGAGGGAGATTTGAGGACGAGGATTTCGTGGCCTACTGTAGATCTTGATTGCTAATGTGAGTATAATTTGTTTTGACAGATGGCTCCCTGATTGAATTATACTCCATAGAAGTGAGTCTATTGGTGTCTCCCACTCCAGTATTTGCAAGGAAATCGGCAAGATTGTTGGCCTTTCTTCAGACTGCCATGAAGGAAATGCCTTTGGCACAATCAATGCGAACTTTGATCATTCGAAAGATTTTACCGAGGCATCAACATTCAGAAACCTGCCAAACGTTGTGACCTTGCTAAAGTTTCTAGCAAGCTTGGGTAGCGAACTTTTGAGATTAACATTATATGCATGACGAATTAACATTATAAACCCAAAAGATTAAATCCTTATATTTCCATATTAATCCCTTAATTTATGACATTAATTCCAAAAATTTATAAGAGTAATATTTTGCTAATATTTAATATTTATAATATTAAATATTAATAGTAATGTTACAATTTAATTAATATTAATAATTTATTTTTATTATATTAATAACACTATTTGTTAATAATTTCAAAAAAAATATTATGATTAATAAGTTTAAAAATACTTTAAATAATGAGTCTATACTAGTGAACTTATTATTTATTTTTTTAAATATGATTAATATTGTATCAATGAGCTTATTAATAAGCACATTTAATTATTGAATGTTACTAATTAATTATATTTAATAATAAATTTAATAATTACCATATTATTATTAATTATTAATAAATCTAAAGTTATATAAATACTTATATTAATATTTATTAAAGCACTTTGGTCAAATGTGCGAGTTAACATACTAATGATTTAATCGTAATTAGTTGATCATTATTGATAACTTAATATATGTTGATAAAATAGTATTTATTGATAACTACATCATATGGTGTTAATGACATCACAAATATTTTTTTTAAATATTGATGATGATGATAATGATGATGGTTACCGTTAGTTAAGACCAATGCAGTCTATTGGAAAATAAAGAATCTAAGTTAGATTCTTCAAAATCTTGTTTCTATGGTCAAAGAGAAGGGAAATAAGTGCTCTAAGATCACTATAAGTGGGTTGGCTTAATAGGTCAAGAAGATTGAAAGTGTGGTAGATGGTAAGGAATTTAGAGAAAATGTGAGTAAAATTTGGGAAGTCTAAAAGGAGTGTTTTTCATCTTCCACCTACTTAGAATCACAAATATGATAGATTCTATCGTTCCAAGGGGTCTTGGGAATAGACTACCACGACCAAGGGGTCTTGGGAATAGACTACCACGACCACCACCTAGTCTCACTCTGAAGCTCTTATAATTAGTTCTTATCTTGACGATGTTCATTTTTTTCTTAATAACATCATTAATACCATATTAATGATGTTATTAATAACATTGTTTTCAATATTTATTTGAATATTATTTTTATTATTAATTATATTTATTAATATTAAAAAATTTAATAATTAATATTATTATATAAAAATAAAAATATTTAATAACAAATATTATTTAATAAAAAATAGTAAAAAAATAATATATTTATTAAAATCTAATGTGAAAATTTAAAATGAAAAGCATATATTAGAAAATTTAAATGTAAAAAGTAATGTTATTCTTAAATATAATATCAAAAATGAAATCTAATATTAAATCCTAAAATTTAGTGTCAAAACTTAGTATTGTATTACTATAAATTTAAGTATTTCTGATTATTATAAATTTAAGTATTTTTTTATTGAGTTACTATATGGTTGTATAAAATATTCTTCTAGAACTTGGGTAAAACCAATTTGTCATCTCTTGATATATGCATTATTTATTGGTTTATGCTCCGTTGAAATAGATAGATTTCTCATCGACGATTACTTCTTAAGTCTCGCAAAATAAACAATCCATCATTCTTCGAAATTTTGTTTGCTTATGTTTGAAGAATTTAATTTCTTATTATATAAATAAAGATGCGAAACCTTTAAAGTTTAATATTAAAACTTAATATTGCAATATTGAAGAATTTAATTTCTTATTATATAAATAAAGATGTGAAACATTTAAAGTTTAATATTAAAACTTAATATTGCAATATTATAAACTTAAATGTTTGTGAATAAGTCACTATACCTTTGTATAACATATTCTTTATATAAGATATTTAAATGTATCCTCTTTATAAAAAAAAATTAATATTAAATTTCTTTTAATAAATATATATATTTTTAAATAATATATTTATTAAAATTCAATAAAATAATTTAAAATAAAATAACCATATTTATTTGAAACATTTCTTACTAGAAATGAATTTTCAATTTGGAAGATTGAAACATGAAGAACAAACTCATCCATTAGAAACTCATTAAAATTTAAAAGTTACTATTAAAGCCAAAAACCTAACATTATAATTTATTATATTAATAACTTATTCATTCCAAGTGGTAAAGAGGATTCAACATTAATGAATTCCAAGCTTACATGAAGGAACATGAGGGATTGGCATTAATTGAATTTTTTTAGAATCCCATTTCATAGGCTACATAGCTTTTATTAAAAATATTGCGTTATATATATAAGAATTCTCCCATTTGATAGGCTAAATTTATATTATTTGAATTTGTCGAGAATTCCATTTTATAAGCTACATAGCTTTATTAAAAATATTGCATTATATATATAAGCATTCTCCCATTTCATAGGTTATATAGCTTTTATTAAAAGTATTGCATTATATATATAAGCATTCTCGTTGATTTTAAATGAAACAAATTTATTTAAAGTTAGTTAAAGAAGAGTGAAGGAGGGACAACGAGGAAAAGTATAATGATTAAAAAGAAATGCCATTTAACATATTCAAACATATAGTTGAAATCACAATAACATATTAAAACTAATTATTTATATTCAATTTAATATTAAAATTTAATATTATATTATATATTATATTAACAATACTAAAACTTAAGATTATATAAATTATATTTTTTTAGAATTATAACTTAAAACTATTAATTCATGTTTGATGAAAGTGCAATTAATGAAAACTAATGAAGCAAATATTTGGACTATCATTGGTTATGAAACAAACACTTTTAAGAATGTAATACAAAATTTCAATAATATAGCTTTTAACAGTTTAATTTTTAATTTCATTTTTTTAATCTTTATAAGTGTTGATAAATAATTTTTACAATAAATTTTTAATTGTGCTTTGTAGAAAAATAATTTAAGGGTTAAACATATGACTTAGATATGCAAGAAAGTAACTTGTACAGTAAATTTTTAATTCTTCTTTGCAAAAAAATAATTCAAGATTTAAACATATGATTTAGATATGCAAGAAAGTTAGTGGTGTGAATTTCATCCATTAATATAGTATCTTTAAGTTTACACCATCCAAACAAAAATAATAATTAAAAAAATAAAATAAAGTAACGAATTCCAACATGCTGAAGCCATTTTAATAACAATGTGTGATTTATGTATTAACTATGCTCAATCATATATGTAGGTAGACATATATTATGGAAAAATGGAGAGTTGATAATGATCTAGACCAATTCAATCCTTGTCCATGGGAAAGGATTAGTGGCATCTGAAACATCCATTTTGTTTTTATTTTAAATGGAGATATGCCATAACGGTTGCCTCCATTATGTTTTTATTTTAAATGGTGATTTTCCATAATGGCTGCATCCAAAATTCCCCTTAACATATGACGTATATATGGAATTAAAATCCTACCATCTTTTTCCATCGATATTACAAAAGCTATTCATGATGGGTCTCATTGAATTTGATGATTCATAAACATTTATTAATCCCCACCTTCGGCATGGGACTATTGTAATCGATTTTGTTAGTTTTCATTAGTCTCGCACAAAAACCAAGTTATAAATTGAATTTATAATCCAAAGTTTTAATTTTATATTCAATAAACACCTTTTTTTTAACCACTAATAAATTTCTGGCCACTATTTCGACCATTAGAAATTTTAGAGATTTTATTTGCCTCATATCGGGCAAGATCTCGGCAAACTTAGGGTAAAATATTCATTTTTTCATATTTTTGATTGAGATCTCACTCTTGGAAACTAATGCTAGCATTGCTTTGATGTACTGTGAAGATCGGTTAAACTTTGATGTTATACCTCCCTATGCCACCGTTTATGCCTGCATGCCACCGTTTCTGCCTGCATGCCACCAGTTATGCATGCATGTAATAGGTGTTGATCTTTCAGAAAAATAAAAAGGCCACTACTATGAATCACATTGCTGTCGTAGAGGTTAACCCACAAGAAGATTCCCTTGCTCTCGCTCAGAAGCCCAGAAGCCTGTTGAAGATTGCAACAAGAAATAGTGAAAGAGGCATCCTGAAACATCATTCCTGATCCTAGTTGGAAAGTGATCACCTAAACTAGGTGGGGGCCACACAGGTGATTTTTGTCGCAAAGTCTATTTTTAGACATATGGATCATGTTCTATAAGTTGCGGGATGCTATTTGTAGATGGTTGGTCAAGTTGGAAAAATAGATGGATTTCTATTTTTAGACATATTGGGCGGAATCTATTTTTAGATTGCCAGTCTAAAAATAGATATGTCGAATATTATTAGCTCTTAATAATATTTGGACTACAAACATTATCTTATTCTCTTGGAGCACTTCAGTTAAGTGCACAGATGTGGCACAGGAGCTGACAGAAGGAATTACGCTATTCCTAAGGGTTAAGTGGAGCTATTGCATGGAGACTTCAGTTAGAACTCATGTGACAGAGTTTGATGGAGTTGTAGAAGTAGTTGGTGGAGTTGTGTTCAGTTTAACTCAATTAGACACAGTTGAGCTAGTTGTATCTAGTCTAACTGATTGATACACTAGTGAGAGTGGTGTGAATTAATTATTAATTAATTCACTAATTATTAACTCATTAATCAACTAAAGAATACATCATTTAACTACAGTTCATGGACAGTTTCAGTGGAGACCAGTGGAGAGATAGGTGAAAGGGCAAGATAGACTATCTGTTGTGACTACTAGTGATGCATGAATTGCATCTATATATACATTGGAGTTGCCAATGATAATCACGCAGTCAATGAGAGTGGGATTACATTGAATTGGTCTTTGTAATCAGCTTGGATTGCGCAGTGGAGGCAGGCTAGCAGGTGGCGAAGATCGGTGCATGGATTTGCAAGATTGTTCCTGATTAGTCTATGACGATTGTACTGTACTGAGAGCTTGTGATAAGCTTTGTATGTTTGTATGAGATTGTCATATGATCTCAATGTTACATAATATATAGTTGGGGTTTTTAGCTTCAGGCTTTCTCGGTAAACAACTGTGTTATGTGTGTTTTTATTGCTTCATGTGTTTTGCAATTATTGATTAAATTTCCGCAAGAATTATAGTGGAAGTATTATGTATTTAGCAAGAAGATAAATATTGTGAGATCAGGAGAGTCTGGATATATACATGCATATTGTATATAATTTCTACAAAGCCCAGTGTGTGTCGAGCAAGGCATCTCTTAATTAATCCCTACAATCTCTCAATTAATCCAGCAATGGAGCCCTGCCCAAAACATGTTATCCATTCGGGCCTTACTAAAATACCTCGGCTTACTATTCTTTGATATATGTCTGCGACATCTAAACCTTACACAAGATGCTTGCGAAAAGACTTGAAATGATGTCCATCCAGGCTTTCAACCTATATTTGTGCTTGACAAAATATCAATAATGGAAAAACGAGATTGGAGTCAAAGGTCGGATATTTCGGTAAGTATAAATATTGTGAGTTCTCATTTTTTTGTAATCTATTGATTTTAATGGTTTTGAATTAAATATTGCTAAACTATATTATGAAACCTCTGAAATTGTTTGCAGCTTATTTAATTCCAAAAACATATGCAAATCTAAATCTATTAATTACACATTATATTCATACAATATAGGTACAATTATAGAGTTTGATGTAAAGGGTAGGAAATTGGAAGAAAAAAATTTCCATCGCCTGACAGACTTGTAAGCTCCTAAATCTACCCTTCATGGCTCTAATAATGGGTTTGATCGACCTACGGTTTGAATTATAATGGGAACGGTGGGATCATACATGGCCAATTGTCACGAGGTGGCCTCTTGTACTTAATTCCAAAGTTAAACCTTGGTGGGTCTAGTTGTATCACAGTTAAATATACTAGAAAAGCACAAAAAAGCTGGAAAAGATATTTACTTAATAGGAGTAGAAGTACAAATTTTGATGCATAGTGTAGGAATTGCAGTTCCATCTATCACTCGACAGACTTGTATTTTTGAACTAGAAATTATAAACCCTGCTTAATAGTGTTACAAAATTTAGAGTGAATTTAGAGATTACCTGGTTATCCAAGCTTGCACCTATTTTGGTTATGGGCATTTATGTATGTTATGTGAACCGTTTACAACTGCTAAATAACAGAGGGGGCTAGTGTCAACAAACCGTTTTCATTAACAATTATTTTACCTTTCTCTTGCTTACAGTGATTGCTTTGTTTTTGTGAATATGTAAGGGATGTGGGCTTTATATAGTTCTGTATCGAAAAGTTGATACCTGGTTGTAAAATTTGTGCAATGCATTCTGACATGAATGTTGTTACAATGTTGGTTGGCAACAAATGTAATTTAGAGTCTCTGAGAGAAGTACGAGTTGAAGAAATAAAAACCCTTGTTGAAGAAGAGAAGCTTTTTTTCATAGAAACTTAGGTTCTTATAGATCTAAATTGTTGTCAAATAGAGGTACTAAAGTCAGCCTTGTGCAGAATGGGGATGCTACAACAAAGACTGGGTTAAAAAAATATGCTTGCTGCTGAAATTTACTCATATATATATAGAGAAGATAATGGGACTTAATTCTACCCACTGAATTCTCTGATTATGTCTGGTTGAATCCTCTGATTAAATGGACAAAAGCCGTCAAGGTTCCACCCGGTCCATCCCCACTCCAAACACATCTCCATTAGATAAAACATACTCAAGCTTGATGTTGCAGAAGCTGAGAGTTTATACTGGGAATGCATGGGGACTGCAGAATTCTTCCCCAAAGACATGGATGTCGTGTTGGGAAACAAGTTGAGCTTAGGCACTTGGGTGGGAACTTGTCGTGTTTACATACTTTGGGTGGGCACTTGTCATGTTTACATACTTTGGCGTTGATTATTTTAATATATGTGTATTATTCTTTTTCTCTATTATATATTATTCATAATATTATATATAACACTAAATAAAAAACTAGTAGAATTATTTTATTTTGGTAATGTATCGTTTGTAAAGTAATAATTATTTTAAAATACCTCCTTAATTTTTATGTTAACAAATTCATCGAATTATATCAACTAAAAAAAGTTTCAAACAGAGGCACGGTATCTGTATTCATATACACTTTATCTATGTGCATATAGATATATGTAAAGCAGTAAATGCTTATATGATTAAAACAGAAGCAGTGGTTGACACTCACTTGTCCATTTATACAATCCATATCAATTTAATTTTTTTTTTTGTTCAAACAAAAGTCCATTTACCAAGTCATCTGATTTGTTTGCAAGGTATTCATATTATAAAAATATAAAGGCAGAAGATAGGGTAATTTTGTTCTACAACGTGGGTTGGATGAGGGTGTTCCATTCACTTTTACTCATTTGCAAGGTACATGGATTATATATTCTTATGCACATCTAAGACCAAGGTGCATGTCAAAACTTATTTTAGATGTCTCAAAGGTATTTTTAGGTTAATACAGAAGTTTTACTCGTCCTTTGAATGTAATTATACTATTCTGACTAGGGTGACTTGAGAGGTATCATGCAGAGCTGAGAAAACATAGTGAACATTTTACTGTAACTTTATCCCAGATTACCACGGTATGCGTATCTTGGAATTTAATTATTATATTTGTAAGCTTGTGAACTATGATGGATTTATATATGTATAGACCTAATTCTATATTCAGTTTGACTGTTATCTCTACCCTGTTGGAGCAGTCACAGTGGCTGTAAGTTGAAATTGCAGGACCATCAATGGTGACCGTTCTGATGAAGCTGTGTGTGCCATGACCAGCCCTGTCTCACCCAGAATGGATGTCACTCTGGTTCAACAGGCCATAAGTGGAACGGATGTCACTCTGGTTCGACTAACCATAAATCGCTTGTAACCTTATTTTCTTTCCTTACAAAAAAGGCAAGGACTAGTTGCTCAGCAACACACCTTGTTTATACTATATAATGAAGCCATTCCTATTTAGAAAATGTTTGTGTGTATCTTTAATTAAGATTTAAGATTTAATTAATTTTCCATTAGCTACATATTCCTTACACTAAAGATTATAAATATAGAAATAAAGAGAATGATGTCAGCCATTTTCCATGCAAGGTAGGGACTACTACAAAAAGAAAATGAATGGAAGTTATTTTTGAAAGGAATATCGAGTTATATATATATATATATATATATATATTCAATTCTTTAATCTTTTTGAATTAAATAGATAAATATTAATTCATAACAAGGCCACATAGATGGTGTTCTGCTGCTTGTTTTGATTATTGAATTGTGAAGTTAGCTAAATAAATGTCTTTTAATGTATAATATAAATAAAATAGATTCTATTCACCAGCAACAAATTTTATTCATTATTGCATAATTTCGTTTAAGCAATTATGGAGTCTAGATTTTATTCAGACATTAGAGGGAAGCTAAGGTTTTTGCTGATTTTTAATTTGTAGAAGCTCAAACTCTGCAACAGAAAAACGTTAAAAAGCGTAAAAGCCAGAATGCAAGAATGAAAAGTATTGGTTGTATTCGTACCACTAGAAAGAATAGAATGGATTAAAGGTAGTTATACTATTGAGATGTATAAGAATAAGTAAATCCTTAGTCTATATTATTTAAGATAAAAGATAAATATGTGTAAATAGGTTAATTATATTAGAAACCAGACAAAAAGTACAGGTTCTAAACAAAACTACCCAAAAAAGGAAATAACAGAGGAATCACACGATGTAATGTCAAGAAATAAGCTACGAACATGCTATTGCAAGGATAATTGTTATATCCCTCCGTATAATTGGACCGAGTTACATTGGGTATGGGAATGGCGCAAAAATCCATGAACGTTGATGAAATAATTATCTAAATAAATATTTTATTAATAAATGAATGAGATTGTAAACACTTGAGAATAGGCACTAGGAAATGAGATTTTGATTTTGATTTTCTATGATAAAATATTCTAGAAAAATTTTTAGATAAACTTAATGGATGGGAGAGAAAATTCATTAAGTGATTCGCTGGAGATAAATGCTAAGCTATAATTGACATAAAGTGTTTATCTCGAGATAAATTTTAAGCTATAATTGACCTAAAATATTGCGAGAGATAAAAAATAATTATTTATTCTAGTCAAGTGGTTGTGAAAAACCACAAAAGCTGACATAAAGTGCTTCGCTTGAGATAAATGTTAAGCTAGAATTGATATAAAGCGTTGCGGAAAGAGACATTTTTATCCTAGGTAGGTGGTTGTGAAAAACCACAAAAGTGAGACAAAATTTAGATAAATTTAAAGGATGGGAGAGAAAAATCAATTAAGTGCTTAGGTGGAGATAAATGCTAAGCTAGAATTGACATAAAGCACCGTAGGAGTTAAAAACGAGTTTTTTTCTCCTAGACAAGTGGTTGTGAAAAACCACAATAGCGAGACAAATTTTAGATAAACTTAATGGATGGGAGAGAAAAATCCATTAAGTGGTTAGTTGGAGATAACTGCTAAGCTATAATTGACATAAAGCATTACGGGATATAAAAACGAGCTTTTTTGAAATAAAGCATTGTGAAGATAAAAACGAGCTTTTTTGACATAAAGCATTGCTGGAGATAAAAACTGGTTGGAGGTAAATGCTAAGCTAGAATTGAAATATAGAATTGAGGGAACGAGCTTTTTTGACATAAAGCATTGCGGAGATAAAAATGATTTTTTTTTCACATAAAGAATTATGGGAGATAAAAATGAGCTTTTTTTGCAAAAATATCCTAGGCTAGTGGTTGTGAAAAACCGAAAAAGCTAGACACAACTAACAGAAAAGACACAACTAACGTAAAAATCTCTCACGTAAAAGACACAGCTAATGTAAAATTCTCTCATGGAAGGAAGCCATAAAATTCCTATTGCCAAGATTAATAGAGGTTGTTGATACCTTCGAAAAATTTAATCTCAACTCGGGGGTCTTGAGGGTATTACAAAGATCAATAGAAGTTGTTGATACCTTGGAGTATTTGAATCTCAACTCGGGGGTGAACTGAAGGTGAACTAAAGAAGTTCTAGGTTGGGTGGCGAAAGTGTCGATTCTCAAGTGGGTTCAGTCCATGAAGATTATGGTCAGATTGTATGTTGTTAATCATTTGGGTTCAGTCCATGAACATTATGGTTAGATTGTATGTTGATTATGGTTAGATTATTAACATATTATGGTTAGATTTTATGTTGATTGTGGTTAGATTATATGTTGTTAATAAGTTGGGTTTAGTCCATGAAGATTATGGTTAGATTGTATGTTGATTATGGTTAGATTATATGTTGTTAATAATTTGGGTTCAGTCCATGAATATTATGGTTAGATTGTATGTTGTTAATAAGTTCTAGGTTGGATGGTGAAAGTGTCAATTCTCAAGTGGGTTCAGTCCATCAAGGTTATGGTTAGATGGTTGCTGTTAATAATATATTTTTATGCATGAAGGTATGGGGAAAACTTTAACTTAGAACCTTATTGGAGATTTCGTGCTGATTTTTATTAAGAATGAAGATACTACTATGATAGTTCTATTTGGTTTTATTGTGTTTACATTTAGTTTGTTGTGGTTATAGAGTGGATAATATATATTTTTCAAGCAAGGTTAACCGCATGTAAACTTCACTATAGTTCTATATTATCCATTTAAATTGGTTGTAGAATTGACATGGAACACCTGGCAGGAACCCCATATTATATAAGCTGATTAACAAAAGTATTAGGGAAGAAAGCCATAATGAATACATTGGTAAGGGATCCTTTATTTAAATTGGAAATTACACATAGTGAGATATAACACTTATACTAGCCAGTTGTCAAAGACTCGGTTGATGCATTTCATAAAAAAGGAAAATCTAATTACAGTTGAGGATTTGATAACATACAGTTACTATGTGACAAAGTACAAGAATAAATCGATACATGTTTAAAGAAACAAAAATTAATGGTACCAGTGCCTTGTGGCTTGGTAATAAACAACAATTATTGTGTATAGATGGGATACCCATATAACACTTATACTAGCCAGTTGTTAAAGACTCGGTTGATGCATTTCATAAAAAAGGAAAATCTAATTACAGTTGAGAATTTGATAACATACAGTTACTATGTGACAAAGTACAAGAATAAATCGATACATGTTTAAAGAAACAGAAATTAATGGTACCAGTGCCTTGTGGCTTGGTAATAAACAACAATTATTGTGTATAGATGGGATACCCAATTGATACATTCAGAACCGTAGAAGATTATTATTGGAACTATACATTTGACATATACATACAAGTAAGCTAGAGTTTTCATATAAAATAGGCATTGTCATTAAACTGAATGTAAAATGGGAATTCATTTTGAAACAATAATTGAAAATTCCCATTATAACTGCTAAAAGATGCAAGGGTATTACTGTAAATGAAGTAGCAATACTATAACATTACATCATGAAAGTAATCAGTCTAGACGCCATATCGTACACAATATTGAAATAAATATAGTCGTATAATTAAAGTAGCATATAACATTGTTAAAACAGGTTACCCCACTAGTTTGATGGGAAGAAACAAATTTTATTTCAAAAAATAAAAAACAAAACGTAATCTTATTCTTAATATTTGAATATGCATTCCACAAACTCTACTATCTCAGAACCAAAAAGATCTCATCTCACATATTCGTCATAAGTTCCTAGGACAATTCATCCTCGCTACAAGGGGGGAACTAACCTGGAAAATCATCGAAAATACAAAGACGAAAATCAGAAGCACTGAGGTAGCTAAAAGAGTCGAGACTCATGCTACAGTAAAGCCTATCTGGAAAAAAATTAGACAAAAAAAATAAATACATAAGTTAAATATGTTACCTGCCATCTCAAACACTTTTTATAACAATATATATATAGATATATATATATATATATATATATATATATATATATATATATATATATATATATATATATATATATATATATATATATATATATATGGAAATTCCCAAATATAGTTATGAGGGTATTTTATGACAAGGAAATGTCGCAACGCGATGCTTCTGAATCACTACCACAAAAATGTAGTAGTTCAGAAGGGGAAATATATATATATATATATATATATATATATATATATATGGTGAAATATATATAAAAAAACAATAATAAAATAACTATATACACAAAGGTATAGAATACCTTCATATCATCACAAAAACCATACATATCATTGAGGAGAATCTTCAAATTAACCATAGAATAAGATATATCATTGAGGAGAATCTTCAAATTAACCAAAGAATAACACTGCATATGTAAACAAACCACAAGAAAATTTAATTAAAGAAATTTAACTGAAATAATTCCAAAGAAAATTAAAACTTGGCAAAGTAACTAAAAAAAAGAACAAGGGAATGATGGAATAGTCCACTAGGTTGCTAGGAAAGTTACTTTTGGCTACCTAGATGCATATAACTGAACAAACATTGATGGAACAATCTAAAACGCTACCACACATCTTGGAAAATCCAGGACCAGGAAAGTGGTTTCAAGTATCAAACAACAAATAAAAATCGCCTACTGAAGATGGAACATGCAGAGGAAAGATGGAGTTTTGGGTAACAAAAATCTCACCAGTATAAATTACATGAGATAACATTCAAGTCCAGAATCATTTTAAACCAAATTCCCTTCAATAAAAATCTCATAAGTAAGAAAAATACTCGAGATTGGATGAGTGCCAAATGGGAAAGAACTCGAACCTGAACGACACCTCGCACCTTTGGAGAGGTAGCGATTCTATAAGGTTCTAAGGCCTGGAGAGGTAGCAAGCGTGGCGGATTGAGTCCTTATAAAAAGGGAAACATGATTTAGGGTTAGAATTGGAAGATCAAAGCCATCAATTTACCCTCTATTCATCTCAATCATAGAACAAATTTCAAAAAGAAAACCTCATCTTCCCATGTGAAAGTTAACACGTGGCCTCGAAAGAGTGGAGAAATATGTAGTCAGAGACATGGTCACATGGGGTACTTAATTAAGAGAAATAAATGAGGTAAAGTACGAGAGTAAATTAAGGTGACGACCTTACTAAGGATTGAAGTGGCATATATAAGCTTAAATATAGGGTTATACTGGTTAGATGTCGAGCTTAATTAATATTATCATTGGGTGAGGATTAGGAGAGGTATTTTCGTAGGGTGTTAATTCAACACCATGGTGCAAAAACCTCCACTTACGACTATAGGGTATTCACTCTAGCAACATACATCCAAAGTAACAGAGCACTATGATGGTGTTCGAAAATTACACATATATATAAAGGTATGGAACTTCTAATTGAAAGAAAAAAAGTAAACAACTGAAAAAACAATAACAACACAATAACAGCATGCAGTTTTTCATAACAGAAAAAAAATAGAAAACTCATTTACATAACCATGGAATAACAAAGCAGCAACAACTGCATTACACCCACTCGGACTGTGAATCTGGACTATCTATTTTTCTATCCCAACTCAATTCTATTTATACAAAAATTAAGTCGATTTATTGCCCCTTCAATGCTGAAGAGGTTAAGGGGGTGTCACCCTTTCAAATCTGGGTAGGTCATGACGGTGACGGTGAGGCGGTGTGGTGACAGTGAGTTGACAGGATGTAATTATTTCCAACACTCCCCCTTAATTATGACTAGCAACTTAACCATGACATAAAATAAGTTAAACATTCTTACTGATCTTAGTCTCAGCTAGGCTTACAATGAAAAAAATTTGACATCAAATTTTGGGATGGATTTCTTTTTCTGTTTCTTCCATATCCTGTATCCTCTGAACTACTTCATCTTCACCTTTTTGTTGCAGGTT
This sequence comes from Pinus albicaulis, assembly GCA_034641835.2. Lineage (NCBI taxonomy): Eukaryota > Viridiplantae > Streptophyta > Pinopsida > Pinales > Pinaceae > Pinus > Pinus albicaulis. Next base: position 851,724,054 of record CM076576.1, read on the forward strand.
CTAAATTTTAGTTTCTTCGTTTGTTGTTGCATCTCGTCCATCGTTAAATATGTAATTATCATAAAAACATAAAAAAATCATTTTAGGATGTTCATAGATGTCATCTTCTTCTTCAAAAATATTTTTGTATGTGGATTGTTGCCACATCTCATCCTCTATAGTGTGTTCTCCCTCTTAATCTTCTGATTATCAATTTGCTGCATTAAAAGTTCATAATAAAATTTTATCTCTTCAAGACTCCATTACATGAAAATTTCATTTCCAACATCAGCCATTGTGTCTTGGAAATTCATTGCAAATATTCTATAAAAACATCATCAAAATGTGGTGTTTCAAGCCATGCTTCAAGGAACTTTAATTCTTCTTCATATTTTGTTGCTTCTAACATCTACACACACAAAATCAATGTTAAGTTTATATGAAAAAACATCTTCAGAACCATAGTGGTTGTGTTCGTTCAGCTATGGAATGAGAGCTTTATTTTCTTATTCCTTCTTTGACTCTATCAACGCATCATAATCGTGATTCTCCATATATGTTTCTGCATACAGGGTTTCTTCCACTTGTTTTCCAGGCACAAGTGGGTTTCTTTCGTCGAATAACAATGTATCGATAAGATGTTTTTGTTGCACCATCTGCGACCACTCATCACTAGTGAATTCTTGTTCATCAAAGTTAGCATCAACAATTTCAATTGCTGGATCCACTGACTCAATTTCTTCACCACTCGCAACAATATCTATGCTAAAATCAACTCCTGCTAGTAACAACCCATCAATATTGTGATCCACTTTCAAGTGAGATTCACCAAAATCTTCCTCTTTTTATAGATTCGCTACTACAGATGCATCTTCAATTTCATCTTCAAACATTGCTTCAATAGGTTGTATGACACTATGATCTTCGACTTGATTACTCCCCCTTGCACCAAATTTAGCTTCCAGGATCTTCCATGCTTCCTTGGAAGTTGTAGCTTTTTCTACCTTCACAAAAACATCTCATCCAATCCCATTTTGATAAAATCCAATACTAAAGCATTGCATACTTCATCATATGGGAGGTTAGAGCGATACTTAATTAAATCTTTAGCTTAAAGACAAGTTAGCATTCTCATAACCCAGAGATAAATTTTTTTACAGTAAACATAGGTGGTGGTAGAAGATCAAAGATACACCATTTTCCCTTGATCTCTTCTCTGTAATCTACTAAAATTCTTAGTTCCTCGGCTTTGGCCTGAACCACAATGATATTTTCCATTTCTTTTCGATTCATTCTCTTAATCAACTTCAGTCGCGTTTTGCATCCAATGACTACTGTCTTCTATTTGTCTTATACTTGTTTACACGATCGCATGTGGATATCTTCCATATCGTCCCCGAAAAAAATATGATTTTTAATGTGCACCCCCGTAAGGCACAATATTCACCCAACACATGTTTATGCTTGACATATCACCAATTCTTGACATATAACCAAAGAAATTTTCATACACAATCTTCACCCAGCACACGGTTATGCTTGACATATCACCAAAAACAATTTGCATACAGACAAATTTATTTTTCAAATCCCAAAACCTCTTTTCAATAAAAATCCCATTCACCTTTATAAGGAAAATCAATCTTCACTTTATGAAATTCTTGCAAATATGTGTTAGCTCAAAAATCCTTTATAAAAATTTCTTCATAAACATTTATTTTTCCAAAGCCTTTATACCCACCAATGATATTTCACTTGAAATTTAAACAACCTTTCAAATAAATATTTTTCAAATATTTAAAATCTTACTTCGATACCTTTTTTAACAAGGTAATACTTCATATGCCATTCTTTCTTCATATAACATCCATTCTACCGTGCATTCCTTAAGGAATCAAAATTTTGAAAAAACTTTTTTCCAAAACCTTTTAATATACCAAATAAAAACAATGAAACATATGAATCACCTTTAAATATATCTGCAAATAGTGATAAGTGTGCCCAAAAGAGATTTCGTGCTCTACGCCGAATTTCACAAGTGGCCCTTCCGATCTTGGAATGAATACTCTCATCACCCATTGTAACACCTTCTCTAGTACGATATTCTCTTTCCTCATGCAACCTTCCCAGAATTTCCAAGTTGTTGTTGTACGCACCATTTTTCTCAAGATCTAGTCTCTCTCCACACCAAGCAGGTCCTCATAATAGGCCACACCACAATTCCTTATGACTTTTTCACATACAGTACAACTCAAACCCACAAATACAATGATTTTTCATATATCGCAATTGGCAATTACAATGCGACACAATAAAAGAAGCATGCAAAAATAATTTGATGAAGTCAAAAATATGATGAATTGCATATGATGGAATGATGGATTGAAATTCACAAGGGATATGTTCAGGGGAGACGAGCTCTCAGTTGAACCACATTCAATAAAGAGTCAAGAATGATATAGAGAGGGGATAGCTCTTTCCAATTTGAAAGATGCATTACATGTCTCACTGGCTCTAATACCAATTGAAAGAAACAAATCAAATATCAGAAAAAACATGAACAACATGCAACTACTCATAACAAAAAAAATGGCAAACTCATTTACATAACCATGGAATGGCAAAGTAGCTATTCCATGGAGGATGAAATCCTGTGCGCGAGCCCCAAAGAAGGATGAACCCAGCCTTAAAATACATATTGAAGGATGAAATAAAAAAGTTGTTGGATGTAGGTTTTATCTACTGGGCCATATCAGGTAGTGAGTGGGTGTCTCCTCTTGTTTTAGTCTCGAAGAAAAATGGGAAGTGGAGAATTTGTGTTGACTACAATGAGATAAACAAAGAAAATACTAAAGGCAATTTTCCTTTGCCCTTCATCGATCAAGTCACGGATGGTCTTGCAGGAAAGAAGTTTTTCTCTTTCCTGGATGGACTCAGTGGGTATATCCAAATTTAGATCAGTACTACGGACCAAGACAATACCACATTCACATGTCCTTGGGGAAATTTTTCTTACTGAGCCCTTCATTGTGGCCTGTCCAATGCCCTTGCTACTTTCGAGAGAGAAATCCTGAGCATTGTTTCCTTATGGGTATGGTTTCCAGGAGGCTCTCTCCAATATAGGAAAAGTGTCGAGGAAGTGCATTGAAAGGCATCTCTCCCTAAGTTCTGAAAAGTGTGAATTTTTTAAAATGGAAAGGATAGTCCTAGGCCACTCCATATCACACACAGGAATATATGTAGACCCAAAGAAAATCACCATCATAAAAAGGGTGCCTATTCCTCAAAAGCAAAGAGACATCAGAAGTTTCCTAGGTTAGGCTAGTTATTATAGGACATTCATTAAGGACTTTAGCAAAGTGGCTTCACCATTATTTTTATTGTTGGCCAAAGATTCTAATTTTTTATGGGCTAATAATTTTCTGGAGGATTTTTATCTCATCAAGGAAAATCTAACCACTGCCCCTATACTTAGAGGCCCTAATTGGGCTTTGCCTTTCCACATTCATAAAATTTCATCAGATAAAGATATGGGGGTAGCCTTGGGACAATTGGAAGATAAATTACCTTATGCCATTTACTTCATTAGAAAGAATCTGTCCAAGGTTGAACTTAACTATACTGTCACTGCAAAGTAGCTCTTAGCTATTTTCCATTCCCTAAAGGTATTTAGGAACTATATTGTTGGTTATGATACTTTTTTACGTATCGACCATGAAACAATCACGTAATTAATCAATAAACCTAATGTCAATGCTAGAATCATTATATGGCTATTGTTGTTGCAGCAGTTTGATTTGACAATTGTTGATCAAACGGGAAAAGAAAATGTTGCTCCATATTTCTTATCTAGACTAAATTTATCTGTAGATGAGGAAGGGATGCTTGATTATTAGCTTCTGGATGAACACCTATTTTCTATGTTAGCACTCTCTCCTTGGATTTCTGACATAGCCAACTACTTGTTTATTTAGAGGTTTCCTCCAAACCTTTCATCCAATGAAAAGAGAAGAATTATAATAAGAAATGCCACTTTTACTTCGATTGGTGGAAATCTATTCAAATTGGGTCTAGATAAAATTCTCAAAAGATGTGTGAGGGAAGAGGATGTATTTGATATCCTCTCAGCATGTCATGATGGTCCTTGCGGGGGTAATTTTTCTAATTAGAGGATAACCTTCAAAGCCTTGCAAGCTGGTTACTATTGGCCTACCTTGCACCAAGATTCCAAGACATACAACAATAGATGTGACCAGTGTGAGAGGATGGGGATACCTACACCGACGGATGAAATTCATTTACAACATCTAGTGGCTTTAGAGACATTCAACAAGTGGGGCATGGACTTCATTGGACCCATTGATCCACCATCTGGGAAAAAGAAGTGTATCATAGTATCCATTGATTACTTGACCAAGTTGGTTGAAACAAGGGTTGTAAAGGCAACAACAAAAGGGAAGGTGGTTGAGTTTTTAAGAGATAATGTGTTCTATAAGTTTGAATAGCCTGGAGAGGTATTCACCAATTAGGGAGCTTAATTCACATCTCATCTCATTAAGAACCTCATGAGGCAGCACAAAATAACACACAATACTTCCATTGCCTATCTGATCCTCAAGAAAATGGCCAGGTAGAAGTGACCAATAGATCCTTGGAGAATATCCTCACCAAAGTTGTAAGCAACATAAAAAAATATTAGGCAGATAGATTAGTGGATTCCACTTGGGGTTATAATACCACTTGGAAGACAAGTACATGGTTTACTGCATATGATCTAATTTATGGGAAGAAATATTTATTTTCTGTTGAGTTTTAGTATAACACCCTTAGAATGGTAGCTTAGTTGGACTTGGACACCACAATGGCACAACAAGAAAGGTTTCTTCAGCTAAACGGTTTGAATGAATTTAGAATGCAAGCCCTCCTTCACACAAAATTAATCGAGCTGCAAAGGAAATTTTGGCATGACAATCACTTTAAAGAGAAGACATTTCAAGAATGAGACTGGGCTCTGCTCTATGAAGCCAAATTCAAGGACTTTAAGGGAAATATAATGACTAGATGGCTAGGACATTATCGAGTGGAGAAATTCCATGACAATGGGGCGGTCAGATCTAGACCATAGATGAGGAGGGGATCCCTCTGTTTTTCAATGGTTATAGGCTAAAGATGTACAAGAGGACCCTGTCTAAGGCCGAATTTATCAGTACAATAAACAAATATGTGAATGTAATTGGAAGCTTCATAGTTTCTAGCCCCTCACCTTCCTAGAAAAAAAAAATAAAGAGGCCTAGGTGAAAACCTTTCTGAGGCATCCAAGAACAACTCCTAGGTTAAGAACCTCCATGAGGCAATCCTGAAGCCAAAAACAAAAAAAAACAAAAAGGAGAAAAAAAACAGAGAAATAAAATATCCTTGGGTGAAAACCTCTTTTAGGCGCCTAAGGAAAGCTTGTGGGGCAAAAATCTCTGCTGAGGCATCCCACTTGTCTTCAAAGAAAAAAAACAACATAAAAATGAGAAAAGAGAAAAAATCCAAAAGAATGAAATAACACCTATGCACTAACCTGCTTCTCTTTTACAGGTTGCTAAACAAGGACAATATGGAAAAAGGGAGAAAATTTCCTTCCATCTCTCTCTCTCTCTGTCATCTACCTATGCACTCCATGTCCAACCCAAACATGCATTGCTTTATCCATTTCTACCACCAGGTGAGCAAAAATTCCAATTTTCTCCTATTCTTTATAGTTCTACAAGATGTCCTAAGCTGCTACAGGATTTCATGTAGTGCTACAGAAAAACCTGTATGGCTACAGGAAAGCTACCCGAGGATAAATAAACTCACCCAAGGCTCTCTAATCCTAAAAAAAGAAATAAAAAAATATTTCTCCACCTATGTCCACCATTTCTAACCATCACTCCATCCTATGCATGCAAACTCCCTCATCAGACGCTCCATTTTTCCATTGTGAGCCAATTTGTGTTAAATTCACACACATTTCCTCTTATCTCATGTTTCCCTCCACTACACCACTCCATCCACATCCTAACACCACCCCTAGAATCCCTACACTTGTTTTCTTCCTTTATCAGGATAATTTGAGCTCCAAACCTGTAACAAGAAAACTACTACAGTAAGATGATCACATCCTATAGCAGATATGTGCATGCATCCAACACATAAAAATGCATGAGATGAATGACGAATATCTGATCCTAAATATAACCAGAGGAATCCATAAGGTAAGTTACATCAAGAGAAACATCCTAGGGTCTCCGTGAGGTACCTACAGAAGACAAAGCAAGAAAAAACACAGTAAGAACATCACTTAGAAAATTAAAAAACACAACAAATAAAAAAAATCATTTGTTACCATCACAGTGATCCAGCGCCCTTCATCAAATGATACTGCAACTCATCATCAATCAAGTAGGCTCCGGTATGGCTCCCTCACCCTCTCGCTATGCATAATTTTAATAAATGAGTCATTGTACTACCTCTAAAAAGAGTTTCTTCCTGCCTAATGAGGAAAATATTGAAGATAAGAATGGGGTAATAAGGAAGAGTCTGTCTTACCCATGGGATGAGGTGGATTACCATATCATGACGTGTATCTCTCGTGAGGGAAGAATAAGTGTAGTATATGGATATCACTTTAGGTTTTTGCATGAGCTTAGGTTCAAAGGGGACATTCCTTTAGATTAGAGACTGAATATCCCATATTCTCTCCTCCACTCAATCAAAGATACGAGACAAAGGGTAAGGGAGAGGAAATACTAAAACCTACCTCATCATTGTCTCATGAAACTCATAGTGATATATGCTTTAAACAGACTCAAAATCCCTATACCTTCACCCACTTTCATTGACATGGATAGAGAATCCTTCATTAGGACACATACCATTACCCATTGAGATACCCCTACCTCTAGCCTTGGAGAAAGGGGCGTTAAAGCAGGATACTAAGGGCCTAAAAGGACAAAGGAAGAAGAGGAAATGGAAATAGATAAATAAACCATAGAATATGTAGGAGCAGAGAAGGAAAGAGAGGAGGAGGAATAGAAATAAAAGAAAGAAGAGAAAGAAGAAGAGGAGAAATAATAAAAGGAGAAAGAAGGAAATATAGAAGAAGAAGAGATACTGGACCCCAAGATTAGCACTAACATCCCTTAAAAAACCAACATTTCACCAGGACTACTAGAAAGGGAGTGTCTGCCACTTTATCCACTCTAATCACCCTTGTGAAATTATAAAGAAAGAGGCAGACCCCCATGTATTTGAAGACCGCGAAAAGAAGTAGGGTGAGATAAGGGAGGCCTCAAAATCCATCGAAGAGCCCCATCACAGTTGAGGAGTCACTTAATAAAAAATAAGAAATAGGGCAAGAGGAGGGAAATATTCAAGAGGTCACTTCACCCAATAACATGCCTATGAACTAAGCAAGAAGGAAATCCTCAAGGCTAACATCCCTAAAACAAGCACAACCACCCACAGACCTCTAAGAAGTAGAAAAGGAGGTGCACCATGAAAATCAGGGTATGATACAAGAAACACATATTGTGCTATAGGAAAGCCACAAATCGCTACAGGAAACTCATAATTTGCTAAAGAAAGAGAAAAATTTCCAAGGGGAAGAGAAAAAGGCACCATTAGAAGGGCAGGATGCCCAAGTTGAGAAACAAGAATCAAAAGAGGAGGAACCAAAAGAAGAACCAGCCTCTCCAAAAATTATCCCAAAATATATTACAACAGCTCAACACCCTATCCCACAACCAAACTTAGGCTTCTATTATACATTAATTTGAAGGAGGGAGGTTGATCCCTTAAAAGCTCTCAATTCCCCCATTTTACGAGCTAGAAAAAGAGAGAGGGTGCACCCACCAATGAATCCAAATTTCCAAAGCTAGGAATGTGGAAGATGTGGGGATCATGGAAGAGAAACTCATAGAGATGAGGAGATATTTAGCTGATGTTAGACTTAGGAGGCAATGTTGAAAGAGAGGTTTCAATAGGCACAAGCAAATAATTTAAGATTGAATGACCAATTGTAGAAAAAATATACAAACATATTTCCACTATGGCAGACCTGTGTATGGAGGCCATACAACATAGGAATCCATCAAATCCTTACTCCATTTATCTAAAAGATGAATGGCTACAGTTCCAGATCAAAACTTTAGCATCACATGGGCAATTTCATTTCTAAAATTATAGGCAAGTTATTTATTTTTGTAGTCAATCCAGTATAGAAGATAGGGCCAAATTGGCAGAGTTATAAATGCATAATATTTTCCTAACTGATATGAACATCTAGGACCAAAACTCTAGGTTGGAGGATATGTAGCTGATGGCCCTAGCCTCTTTGATGGCCAATGAAGAAGCCATGGCAGAAGAAGTAAAAAATGTGATGAATATAGAAGGAAAAGAGCCTCTCCAAATCAAGAATAACTAATCATCCCTAGAGGCGTCATAAACAACCACCAAAATATAGCCATTTATTCTAACCGTGCAAATACATATCTCAAAACCCAAGCATAGGAAATTGCACATTATGATGACATCTCTAGACTACTGGGAGAGGACTGTGTGATGGCATTTCATAGAATATGGAATGGCCTCCCACTTAGCCTAAGAAACCTGGAGTATCAGACTCTAGATAGATTGATAGATACCCTAGAAAGAGCATCCTTGTACAAAAGATCTATGCAAAAAATAAATATCGATTGGTTTTGATAAAAACTCAATCATCGCTTTCTATTGGGACTAAGTTAAGGAAAAGATGAAAATACGGAGGACAAGGAATGGGAGGAACAAAAAATAATGCAGGGTTTTACCCACCTGAAAGGACTCCTTCCATTATACCTCGGAATGTTAGAGAATCCAAAAGGGCTCTAAATGAAATCAAGAAAGATAACCGAGTTGCTCACAGGATGAGCAACCATTTGGTAGGGGAGTAATGTTGAGAACCATCATTAGGTACATTCTAAGGGGTTAATTGTTACATTTTTACCTTAGTTATTCTCCCTCTCACACATTTAATTGAATTTTGTCATATTTTTCTTAGTGAGAATGATGTATTAAGGGTTGTCATGATTCGAGGCCTAATATGGTTTAAATGTGGGAAAATGAAGGGAATAATGCCATTTTTTATAATATTTCATAATCAGGGCTTCGATTTGAAAACAAGGAGTAATTGTAGGGAGTTTTACCACCTTCTTCACTCCTACGCGAAGCCAATATATCTTCAATATTCTCCTCCAACAACTCTAAATCAGAGGCAACCAAGTAATTGAATGATCAAATGGATCCAAGCTCCACTTCTATAGAGTTCCAAGGGAACAAATACGTAATTTTTTGGGAGTTGTTGGTAGCTGCCCTCTAGCATAAATAGGCCATACCAAGAGCGCTTTAGGATTGGAATTTTCGATGCATCTAGAGCACTCTTGGTTTTTGTATTAGACATTTTTGACTTTCATTGTTCATGTAAAAGACTAGTTATGAAATAATATGAGAATTTGATTTCTTTTCCACTAAGTTAATTTCAAGGACCTGAGCTTGTGGGTTAGGGCCACCAGGGCTTCACTGTGGGAGAAATACTATAGTACGTGGGTTCATATTGGGGGATATATAATGAGGAAAAAATGACATAATATATTAGGGGATATATAGGGCGTAAAGGGTTTTTATATTGGCTAGTATAAAAAAATGGAGCTCAAAGTTAATGAAAAAATATAAATGGGTATAAAAAATGTTAATGACAAAATGGATACCTACAATATATAGTGAAATTAGGGGATTTTTAAATTGGGAATGCGTATTGGGTTTATATTGGTAGGGGGTTAAATAATGTGATTTTTAGAGGCATTTTCCAATATGTACTCAGATTAAGGGTGTTGTTTAATATGCTATGATCGCACGTGATATGTTAGAGGTTAATTGAGTGAAGCCTCTGTGTTTAGGGCCCAATACATTGGCATCAATCCCTCTTGTGTATATGTGATTTTATTTAATTTTTTAGTAGTTGATTTCTTTCATTACATGTTTGGTAGCATATAAAACCTTAAAACTGTGTGTTAAGCCTCCCTCTATCACTTCTTTCATTGGAGCTTGAGGAGGAAGGTATTCGACAATAGACCAAATATATTTTCATTTTATGATTTCTTGAAAAAGTTAGGTAGTTTTTACTTTTCTTATAATGAACATGTTGTAGGTTTATAGGTATACTTTTGTTTCCATTGCATAGGTAGAGTTATATAAATTCAACCCATCATTTCCACCATTTTTATGATAAGTTTATCAATGATGAATGCATGAACATATGTGTTGATTGTAGGTTTGAATAGGGAAATAAATAAGGAACCCTTCACCACCATCATGTTTAGTTTTCACCCCTCATTAGCCACCTTCCATCCAGGTACCCCACAACCCTCTTTTTGAGGTCACCAATACATCATGGAGAGCAACCTTGTGGGTGGAAGACATTATTTTTGAAGAAGATCTGAGCTTGGCCAAGGGGTTGGCTATCACTCATATACTAGGATCCACCTTTAACCCACCTCTCCTACCCTTATTCTAATTATTTGTGGCCTCCAACTCCTCTCGGCCTGTTTCCTATAGCTTTTCAGAACATCTGGTAGCACTACAAGAAATCTTATAGTAGCTTCCTCTGGGAGTGCCAAACACCCTCTCCTTTAGCCTAAAAGCAGTATTCCACCTCATACGAGCCTAGCCAAACCACCAAAATACCTTTATCTTTGAATCTTTGGTCTAGGGACCCTCTTAGACCACCCAAGCACCTCCTTCTTTTGCTGCAAAACATATCCATTTTAAAGTGTCATTAGTCCATTACAAGATTCATCATTAAACACAGTAGTTAAGTGTAATTTAAATATGACTTAGTTATTCATTGATTCAACATGTGTGCTCTATATGAGTTTCCTTTTCTACAATTCAATTCAATAATCTAGATTATGAATTCCACTTTGTGCAATTTCTTTTTCTTGCATTATCATAAGTATGAATATTTCTTTCTTGAAAAAGTAGACAATAGTTAGATGAATTAGTGTGATATAGCATAGTTTCTTCCCTTGTTAATAGAGTAATGGTTATGATCTACTTACGGTCTGAGATTGCATTTATAAGTGTGATATACTTCCTTTCCTAGAGTAACCCTAGTACTAGCACCTCATTGTAGAACTAAGATGAGGATGGCATGAGTAGAGATAATTTTTTGTGCATATATCACTGTCACCTCCAAGTGTTTATGAACCCCAGGTTCGTAAAATAAATTTGAGTAGCCTCTGCGAGTTGTAGCACTCTTGGTGCAATACCATGGCTCACCAGTATGTGCCATATATTACCTATGAGAAGGAAAAATTTCATTGATTTGTTAGTTGTTTTCCATTAGCATTCAAATATTAGATTGAATATGATGAGTCTCGATTAGTTAAGGAATTAATTGGGAATCTGAAGCACTAGTATGAATAGTCAAAGCACAACAATGAGTCTTAGCAAGGATGGAAAGGGAAGGAAAAAGGTAAAGGTAAATGGAAACCTAAGAGACCAAGGCCTAAGAATGTGGCTGAAAAATAAAATGTGGCACCGCAAAAGAAGTGTAATGCAATTGGATAGGGACATATGCCACAAAAAAGACATATATCACAACATCATCATGGAGGTAATGGTATGGGATGGTTGGAGTGTTGGACATGCAGTGAGGAGCATATTAAGAGATATTTTCCACATAATTAGGGTGGTAGGCCTAATATATATCGTGCACAGTAGGCGCAAACCGTTGGGGATGTTCGATAGAGAATTCCTCACATTTATGCTGTAGTGGAAAACAAATAGGAAGGTCACCAAGCTTCTATCATTGAGATGGATGATACACTTTGTGATAAATTTATTTCTATTTTGATTGATCCTGGATCTAATTATAGCTATGTTAGTCGTGAATTAGTGGATAAGTGGGTTTTGAATAAGGAAATGCATGTATACTCTCTGTTAGTGGAGTTGGCCACAGGTACGAGGAAAATAGCTCACCATTTGGTGATAGATTTTTCATTTGAGTTGAATGGTATGCCTACAGTAGCGCACTCGAAAATATTTCCATTGGGTTCCTACAATATGCTATTTGATATGGATTGGTTACACCTTCATCGGACCAAGGTATATTTCTATGAAAAATCTATTGAATGCTTGGATGATAATGGGGAACAAAGAGTCTTACAGGGAAAGAAGAAATCCACATCAGTAAGGATGGTGACAACTATGAAGGACAAGCAAAGTCATAGGAGAGGATGTGTGTTATTTTCAGTTCATATCTCTAGTGACAAAGGTAAAGAAGTTGATGATGTAGATGGATTGAATAGGTATATAGTTTTGTAGCAGTTCCAGGATGTGTTTCCAACATATATTTTAGAGTTTCCACTGCATAGGGAAGTAGATGTTTCTATTGAGTTGGTGCCAGGGGCAGCTCCAACATCAAAATCACCTTACAGGATGATTACACCAGAGCTGGTAGAGTTAAAATTGTAGTTGAGGTAAATGTTAGACAAAGGGTACATTAGGCCGAGTGTATCGCCATGGGGTGCACCATTTTTTCTCATAAATAAGAAGGATGACACTCTTAGACTATGCATTGACTACAAGAAACTGAAAAAGGTGGCCATCAAGAATAGGTACCCACTACCGAGGATAGATATTTTGTTTTATCATATAAAGGACTAGTAGTGTTCTCTAATGTCGACTTGAGATCGGGATATCATCAGCTACAGATCAAAGAGCAGGACATCTACAAGACCACATTCAGGACCAGGTATGAGCATTCTGATTTTGTTGTAGTTCCATTCAGTTTGACTAATACCTCAGCTACATTCATGTGTTTGATGAACAATGGGTTTCTTCCTTATTTGGACAAGTTTATGGTTTTGTTTATTGATGACATATTGGTGTATTCTAAATATGAGGAAGAGCATGCAGATCACTTGACACGAGTATTGAGGTTTTTGAGAGAGCATCAGTCGTATGCTAAGCCCAGAAAATGTATTTTCTTTCATATTGAGGTACACTACTTGTGACATGTTGTCTCCAAGGAGGGAAATGTGGTATATCGAGAGAAGATAAGGGCCATCATGGAGTGGGTAGCTCCTAAGAATGTAGATGAGGAAATATCAGTCATGGGATTGGAAAGTTAATATTGGAGGTTCATATTGAAATTTTCATAGATTTCTTATCCTATTACATCATTGCAGAGGAAAGGTAAGAATTTTGATTGGAAAGAGGAGTGTGAGGCTAGTTTTGAGTAGCTTAGGAAGATGTTGACATATGATATAGTGTTAAAGATATCATATCCGGAAAAGGAGTTTATAGTTTGTACATATGCTTCCAAGAGAGGACTTGGTGGAGTCCTTATGTAGGATGGAAAGGGGGTATAATATAGGTCTCGGAAGCTAAATGAATATGAGAATAACTACCCGACACATGACCTTGAGCTAGCAGTGATCATACATGCACTGAAGATGTGGAGGCACTACCTTCTTAGCAAGAGGTTTGTAATGATGAGTATTCACACTAGGTTGAGGTACTTGTTTGACCAGTCGATCTTAAATTCCATACATGCTAGATGGATGGGTACGATCAGTGAGTTTGAACTCAAGGTTAGGTACATCAAGGGAAAATATAATGGGGTCACATATGCTCTTAACAGGAGAGTACAATTAAATCACTTAGGAGCGATTAACTCCACTAAGGAGAGATTAGCTCCTATGGGATAAACTTACCAGATAGGATCTTGCAAGCAGGGAAGCAGGTTCACAGGTATATGGAGATTTTTCACGGGTTGCAACAGAGTAGATGTGTAGGTACAGGTATAGGGGTTGTTACAGTTACGGGTATAGGTGTTGGTACATGTGTTGGTATAGGTTCCGGTGTAGGTGTAGGTAAAGGTACAGGTAAAGGTGGTAAAAGTACAAGTACAAAGGTACACGATTTGGATTACCATCTCATAGTTGATTATTGGTTAGATTTAGAGACATGATATATGTACCACAAAATAGTGACCTCAAGAAGGTGATCTTGAGGGAGTTTCACGCGAAACCATATTTGAGTCACCTAGGCTACCAAAAGACTTTGACTGTAGTGAAGATATTTTATTATTGGACGAATCTAAAGAGGGATGTGGTAGAGTTTGTAGCCATATTTTTATATTTTAAGCTGGTTAAGGCAGATTGAAAACATCTCGGTGGATTTCTACAATCGATCACGATACTAGAGTGGAAATGGGAGGTCATTTCCATGGACTTCATCACAGGTTCCCTAATACACGTAGGAAACAAGATTATATTATGGTTATTGTTGATATTTTCACGAAGGTTGCACACTTCATTCTGATGAAGACTACATAGTCATGCAGTGATGTAGCACAGGTGTTTATCAGGGACATAGTCAAATTGAATGGTATTCCGAAGAAGATTATATCCGACGGGGATGCAAATTTCACTTCCAATTTTTGGAATGAGTTATTTGTATGATTGGGTACTTAGTTGGCTTTAAACACCACTTATAATTCACAGATATATGGACATAATGAGAGTGTCAATGGGATACTAGAGGAGATGTTGAGGATGCATGTGATGCATTAGCACCAAAAGTGGAAAAAACACCTTCCATTGGTAGAGTTCGCCTACAACAATGGGTATCAGGAGTCACTCAGAATGAGTCCATTTGAGGCTATGTATGGGCAGAGTTGCAACACTCCCATTAGTTGGAGTGATCCACTTAATAGGGTATTGATTAGACCAAAGATGATGGCAGAGACGAAACAAGAAATGCAGGTGATCAAAAGTAACTTGAAGGCAACACATGATAGGAAGAAGAGTTACAAAAATAATAATAGGTTGTTGTTATGTGGATTAATACCTCTTACGAACAAGAGCAATCTCCCTAGTATTCTACGAATAGCTAGAAACAAACATCCATTTGGAAATCTTTTTCTCTAGACTAATTACATTTCAAAATTGTTATAAACAAATAAAGAGGACATGCCCCTACCTTGATATCCAACGTTCGATGTAGTCTTTTATCCAGTCACTCCAAAGAGGCTTCTCCAATAAGAAGAACCTGCAATCAAAGACAGAAAAAAGAATCAAAGCATCTACAACATATAATAATTAAGAAAATATAATCCAACTTATTGATCAAGGAGTCTAAGTATTGAAGTTATTCAACAAACACGAGAACAACCCAATGAGAAAAAGATATCCATATTTATTATCTTGAATGAAAAGAGTAACCTTACAATCTGATGCCTTGATGTCGTACAAGTTTCTCCTGGGGTCCTGAACAATCGTTCCTCCTTCAGTTTGACAAGCCTTCCTCTCTGAATACTAGCATGGCATTATGGACATAATGGTGTGATCATTCTCATGCCAACAACAATGAGTATAGAGAGTATGCTCTCTTGGTAATTTCTTCAACAATTACCATATACAAGCTACAATCTTTAAGTTACAATCTACAGTCTACCCTTGAGACTGAAACATGAGCTCAATTTATAGGGAAATGGAGGTAGTTTCAAATCCATGAAGAGGGGGATGGATTCCTCTCATGAAGGAATTTGTGCTTCATGGACCAAGGGATAAGTTCCAAGAGTGGAGGGATAAAGCTCGAACTGATCGTGCCTCTAGAAGCTTCTAGTTGGGAGAATATTCGGCTAGTTGGGCTTCTAGAATTTATTTTTTCCTTTATTTGAATTTTTACAGGGGTCAACAGGTTTTATTAGCAGAACCCGCAGGAGCTACCACAAGCTACATAACAAGTATCCGTCAACCCACAGGAAAAGGCTAGAAAAAGTGCGGAGATAGACTTTTAAGGGTTTTAATGAGATTTTCTCCAATTCCAATACTTTGTTTGGGAACATTAGGTTTTTTGACTTCTAAGGTAGCTCAATATAGGTATTGATAGACCTATATAGACATTGAAATGTCACGGTGACAAAATAATGTGTAACGTTTGTTCAAGGAGATTCAATTTTGGGATCAGGTGTACCTGTGTATCAATCGTAGTAAGTGTTCCTTGTGGATTAGATCATGTTCCAAGTTGGCACCATGGATTTGTGTACCCTTAAATATTAGTGAGAGGATAAAACGAGTGGCCTATCGACTTGCACTTCCTCCCATGGTGAAATTCCATCATTTTTTTCATATATCATTGCTTAAAAAGTATGTTAAAGATGTTGATCATATGATTAACTAGTATGTATTGAAGGTGGAACCAAATGGAGAATTCTTGTCAGAGCCTCAATGTATATTTAAGAAAATGGTGCTCATGCTCCGGAACCGAGAAATAGAGAAAGTTAAATTTCAATGGAATGACTTTGGACCCGATGAAGCTACATGGGATATGGTAGATCATATGTAGGCCATGTATCCTTGTTTTACGGATGAGGCAAAGCAGTTTTTGTGTGATGTTGGTATATGTTTGGTATATGTGTCGATGATGTTTTCATATATGTTTTGATGTGATTTTTGGATGTACATACATATGTATATTGATTTAAATACTGCCATGTTTTGAAACTAACTCCAAAAAGAGAAGAAAAGAGATATCAATGCCTTAGAAATAAGCCACTTCGAGGGGGAAACCTCCAATACATTACATGAATGAACAATTATTGGATGATACAAATGAAAAAACCTCATTTCTATATATAGGAGTCCATGGGGCCACAATGTAATCCTAGCCGACCTAACAATAATAATTTAAGGGTACAATAATAACAATATGGGAATTATAGGGGTAGAATAATAATAATAAGGGGGTTACACTAACAAAAATAAGGGACTATACTAGTAATATAAGGACCTAACATGCTCCCGTCCTTAAAAAAGGTTTTGTCCTCAATGCTTGAGAATCTCCGGGTGATTTTGTATAAATTCTCAGCCTCCCATGTAGAATCTTCCGTGGGCGAGTTCTTCCAATTGATGAGATACTCTGAAATTGATCGATTTCGTAGTTGTCAAGTTCTTGTTTCCGTGACTCCTTAAGGTTCCAATATGGTTTTTCTTCCTCATCAAATTATGGTAATATTGTTTGAACTGGAAATTTGTCCCCTATAACCTTTTTTAAGCATGAAACATGGAAAACTGGATGCACTTGTGAAAAAGCAGGAAGCTCCGATTTGTATGCCATAGTGCCAATATTTTGCAAAACCTTGTAAGGACCATATTATTTGGTGATAATTTATTATCCTTATTAGCTTGCTTGAGGGACATTAGTTTGTATTGTTGTAGATGTAAAAATACCTAGTCTCCCACATCAAAAATTCTCTCACTATGATGTTGATCTGCCTGTTGTTTCATTCGATTTTGTGCCAAATTTAGGTTATCCTTTAAGAGTTGGAAAACTTCTTGTTGATGCTCGATGTGATCCTCCACTGCTTGAACCCTAGAATTTTACCTTAAAAAAGATGTGATGGATGGTGGATGATATCCATAAAGTGCCATAAATGGGGTCATTTTTGCTACAATATGGAAGGAAGTGTTATACCACCATTCAGCCGGAGGTAACCACTTGACCCCTTGAGCTTTCTTATCAGATACAAAACCATGAAGACATCCTTCCAAACATTTATTCACTATCTCTGTTTGACCATCGGATTTAGGATGATAAGATGAGCTATGAGCTAATTGAGTACCCAAACAAGAAAATAATTCCGTCCAAAAATTTCCTGTAAAAATGGGATCTATATCACTTATAATAACCTTCAAGTTTCCATGTAGCTTTTGAATTGCTTACATAAATGCAGTAGCAATTGTACTTGCTTTAAATGGATGAGATAATGCACAAAAGTGTGCATATCTGGTAATTCTATCAACTACCACCATGATGACACTCCTTCCTTCAGACTTAGGTAAACCTGTTATAAAATCCATTGAAATCTCCTCCCAACGTTGACTTGGAATGGATAAAGGTTGTAAAAGACCCGAGGTCTTTATTTTCTCCACTTTATTTTTATGGCAAACCAAACATTTCGCCACAAAATTTTGAATATCAGATTTAAGCCCATCCCAAAAAAATTATTTCTTCACCCTGTGGTAAGTTTTTAAAAATCCCGAGTGTCCTCCTAAAGGACAAGTGTGAGATTCCAAAAGAATATTTTGTTTTAGTCGGGAAGTCTTGCAACTATATAAGCGATCTTTGTACCATAAGGAATCATTTTTCCAACTAAATGTATTAGATGTACTAGGATCTTGCTGCAACTTTTGAATGAGAGTCCACACTTCGTCGTCCTTCTTCTATTCATCCCTTGCTTCTGTAATATTCCTAATTAGCCCAAGCTAATAGGAATATTCAATTTTTTTTTGCTTCCTATTTTCTTGAATAAAATTGTAAAGGAGGATCAATAAAACTCCTAAATCAGCAAAATAAATCAATGCTCCATGTGAACAAGGCTAAATCTTGGCTGCCTTAATAAAACATCCTTATGTGTGAAAGGGATTGAGACATTTGACTGGGTCCACAAGACCAAATCCACAGTGCTGTCTAGATGCAATGAACCTCCTAGATGCACAACGCAGTTCTAGTTGGAGGCTACACATGTGAAAGGAGCTGAATCTTTGAGATGGTTTAGGGTTTCGCAAGACTTTCATCTTATAAAAGGAAGAGGGAAAAAAAAGAGAAAGTTGTTCATGGTATGACATTTTATGAATATATTGTCTGTTTAGACATATATCATTCTCTTACTATTTAGCTGAGAATAATGTTGTTTAGCACTAGGTGTTCCTGATCAGGAATCCCACCTCTTCCATTGAGTAGCTCTTGGAGGAGTCTTGTACATCTTGTCCATTATCAGGCATTTGGCCAAGCTTCATCTTCCAACTACAACGTAGATCCTATTGAGGATTTGGTTTTCCTTGTAAGTTGCGCAAGTGGAGGCTAGTTCTGCTCAGATCTAGGCCATTCTAGTGCCTTTTTCAATGGGAGAGTCTTCTATTCCATTGACAAGAGTGTATTAGCTGATTGGAGCTTCAGATCTACATCTTGGCATTAGGAAAATCTACTCTTCAAGTCTAAAACATAGTTTATATTTCAGGACTGCATTATCTGCAAAGAGGAAAGTTGCAGGTTGTTTTGGCAACTATTGAGGAGTGATCTCTAGTTTTGGGGATCTGCCCTTCACTTTGGTGATCCTCGGATTTATGTTCTTATCCATGTCATATTCAAATATGATCTGAATATTCCTGTATATGATTCAGAAATTCTGAATAGATCTACAGATCTGCTGCATAGAATCTCAGATCTACTCCTTGTGCTACATGTTTTTCTCAAAACCCCAAGGGGTATGTAAAGTAGAGACAATCTAGTGTACAAATCTGATATAGATCTAATATTTTGTACACAGATCTGCTCTAGATCTAAGTTGTAATAAACTACTATTGTATTCTTAATAAAAATAACACTATCAAGCCTTTTGCAGTCATTACATGTGTTGTAGCACCTCTTCTTGAGGGATTTCTTCCACCATTGTCTTCTCTTTCCTGTTGTATGTTGTATGGGTCTCATAATGGATCTGATTTGCTGATGTATACATGAATATTGAGCCTAATGTTGGCCTCCTGCTACTTCTTAGCCAAAATGTGTTATTTCTGAAGCAATATTGTTGCAAATTGTTGTAGTCCCTTCCTTGGGAAATTTTGAAGCCATACTAGGTGTGGGAGGTCTGTTTACCTCACCTAGTTTGATTTGTTTCTGATATCCTCTTGGATTTAGGACTTAGATTTCCAGAACTAAGGGATCCAAGGGATTATTTGTATTTCTGTAGCATCCATTTCTGAAAAATGCATTTTTCAGACATGCATTACTGACAGTCCCAATTTGGGGATATTACAGCTTCAGTTATCTAATCTGGTTGGATAATTGAAATGGCATAAAGCAATTCTTCCACCTCTTCATCCTTTCTTGAGAGTGCATCTGCAACAACATTTAGCTTCCCTTTTTTGTAGACGATTTCAAAGTCATAACGCAACATCTTTGCAACCCATTTTTGTTTCTCTTCTGAAGATAGTCTTTCTTCCAAAAAGTGTTTAAGAATATCATGATCATCTTTTACCTTGAAGTGTCTTCCCATTAGGTAAGGTCTCCATTTCTTTAGTGCATGTAGTATTGCCAACATTTCCTCCTCATAAAAATCTTTTTGTATATACTTTCCTTTGATTGAATGACTTTCAAAAGAAATGGGTCTTCCTTCTTGCATTAAACCAGCACCAATTCAAGTTTCCGAGGCATCACATTCCACAATAAAGGTTTTTGTGAAGTTTGGCGTAGCTAAGACTAGTGCTAGGCACATTTCTTCTTTAAGATGTTCAAAGGCCTTAGTTGCTTCAGGAGTCCATGAAAATTCATCTTTCTTCAATAATTTTGTTAGAGGTGTTGCTATTCTCCCATAATTATTAACAAACTTGCGATAATACCCTGTTAACCTGAGAGATCCACGCAACTGCTTTATGGTTGTGGGGACTTTCCATTCCTTAATGGCTTTAATTTTGTTAGGGTCTACCTTAATACCTTCGTGAGATACAATATGACCCAGATATTCCACCTCTTGTACTCCAAAGAAACATTTGGATGTTTTTGCATATAATTGTTTCTCCTCCAATAGTTTGAGCACCCTGTCAACATGTAGAACATAATCCTTCCAAGACCTGTAGTAGATTAGTATATCATCAAAAAATACTAGCACAAATTTTCTAAGGAATGGTTTGAAAATGGAATTCATCAACCCTTGAAATGTAGAAGGTGCATTGGTAAGGCCAAAAGGCATGACCAAAAATTCATAATGACCCTCATGAGTTCGAAATGTTGTTTTCGAAATATCTTCAATCTTCATTCTAATTTGATGATATCCTGAACGAAGATCCAACTTGGTAAAATAAATTTCTCCATGTAATTCATCCAATAATTAATCAATCATAGGAATGGGAAATTTATCTTTAATAGTGAGCTTATTGAGCTCCCTATAATCCAGACACATGCGTCATGATCAATCTTTCTTGTGCACCATACTGCTGGAGCAGATAAAGAATTTTGACTAGGTTGAATTATACCCGCCTCTAACATTTCTGCAATCATACGTTCAATGTCGCTCTTTTGGACATAAGGATATCTATAAGGCCTGATGTTTATAGGAACACTTCCTAGAATCAAATGAATAGCATGATCATGATCATGAATAGGTGGGAGTCCTTTGGGAGTATCAAACAAATTGGAATGATTGTCCAAGTCTTTTTGGAGATTTGAAGAAATAAATGATTTTGATGTTGGAACTTCTAGTGAGCATAATTGTGCAATTACGCCCTTTTGTTCTTTATTCAGAAGCTTTTTTATGACATTAGAGCTTATTATCTTTCCTGGCTTCCCTGAGATACCCTGTAATTCGATTTCCTTTCCTTCGAAAAAAATTTCAAGAAAATTTCTTGAAAATTAAAAGCTACCATCCCCAAATATTGTAACCATTGTACTCCCAGTACAACTTCAACACCTCCCGTTGGGATGGAAAGCATTGGACTATTCAATGCATATTCCCCCATGGCTAGCTCGATATTATGGCATTTTTTAGAGCAGTTTATAGTTCCTCCATTTGCAACCATCACTTGACATTCTGGTGCTGGGTATAGGAAACAATTCAATTCCTTGGCTACCTTACAATGAATAAAATTATGGGATCTACCTGAATCATTCAACACTATTACCTTTTTCTTCTTGATATGTCCTTCTATCTTGAGAGTTTGAGGAGTGGTAATTCCTGCCAATGCATTACATGATATGGTCAGACTCATTTCTTCTTCTTCTAGGGTTTCTTCCTAGTGTATATCCTCTACTTTTGAAGTTTCTTCTTCATTTTCTTCTTCCTCTTTACAATCTATGTAAAATAATTTATTCTCAGTGCACTTATGACCTTTAGCGTATTTTCTATCACAACTGTAGCAAAGCCCTTTTTCTTTTTTTTCTTCCAATTGTTGTGGTGTCAACCTTGTAGGTTGTGGAAGCTTATGAGTAGCAACACTTCCATCTTTATAGATGTGAGTGGTAGGCTTCCTTGTCGCCATAATTTTACATTCAATTTTTGTTGCCAACTTGAATGCCTTCTCCAATGAATCAGGTTCCCGAACACGAACTTCATGTTGGATGTTATCCTTTAAAGTCCCTATGAAGACATCAATCCTGTGTTCCTCTGGAATATCAATTACCCTTATATTCAATTTTTGGAAGTCCTCAATGTGCTCTGCCATTGAACCCTTTTGTTTGAGATTTATCAATTGGCTAAAGAAGGTGTTTCTCCTTGTATCCTCATAATGTGCTATCATTTCCTCCGTAAAAATTGTCCAAGTGAAATTTTTTTTATGGGAGCAAAGCCATCAATACCATACAAATGTATTTTTTTCTAAATTTAAAGTTGCAATGCATACCTTTTGTGTGTTTTGTGCATTATTGAGATCAAAATATTGCTCCATATGTAGTATCCATGTTATGGGATCCTTGCCATCAAACTTCCTCATATCCATCTTTGGAATATCATGGTTCTTCAATCCAACATTAGAGTTTATAAAATCAGGATTAACATATATTTTATTCTCATCATGAGTTTCCTCTACTATCTTTTTTCCATTAGGAAAAATTTCTTGTATCAACTTTTCCAAATCATTCATCATGTTCTCGATGTTGTCTTTCATTTTTTCATCGATCTTAGCTTCCATGTCATCCATCTTAGCTTCCATGCCATCCATCTTAGCTTCCATGCCCACTTCCATGCCATCAATCTTAGCTTCCAAACCATTCATCTTAGCTTCCACGCCTTTCTTCAAACCATCCATCTTAGTTTCCATGCCTTTCTTCAAAACTTCCATTTCTTTTTTTGTTTCTCTTTGCAATAGCGAAATTTTGTGCACTTGCTCTTGTAATTTTGATATCTCATGTTGTGTTTCTTCATCTTCATGAGTCATAGTAGAGCTTTCTGAAGGCTTAATTGGTGTTGAATTCTTTTTAGGGGGATTTTAGAACCCAATACTGATATCTATTCTTCAATATTCCCTTGGAATAAATTCAAACTATTTTTTTTCATATGGGACTTATGTAATAAGAAAAAATTACACAATTTTTTCTTGCTTTTAAGGAGCTCGATATTGAAGCTGAATTATCTCCGTGATTTTGGATCTTCAATATCTGAAATTTGGCCTTCTGATAGCCCTTTGAATCCTCTTTTTAATTCCATAGGTCTGACCTGATTTGGGTTCTTTAAGGCAAAGTTATGTCCAATATCAAACAATGACCTAATTATGGATTGGTTCAGTAGAGAAATTTTTTACGATTTTCCACGTGTCATTGTTTGCTCCTTTGGGTATAACATTGATAGAAAGGAAACTGCAATCCGTGTAATTCCAAACACTTTTTATAGAATTGCAATCTGATGCTCAGAGAGAGAGAGTTATGAAGATTTTCCGATGTTCACCTCTTTGAGATGAAATTCGGGAGCCTAAAAAAGACCTAACTTCCACAGATCATATCTCCAAAAATATTGCGAACCAAGCTATAAAATTTTGCGAAGATGTTCCTCAGGATTTTGGCTTCATGCTCTAAAAATTTTAGCATCTGAACCTTCGTATAAAAAAAGTTATAGCGCAAATGGAACGTTGACCCGTTTGGTGCAGCAAAACCCTAGAATCCAAAGCTCTGATACCAAATGTTGTGAAACCAGCTCCAAAAAGAGAAGAAAAGAGATATCAACGCCTTAGAAATAAGCCACTTCAAGGGGGAAACCTCCAATACATTACATGAATGAAAAATTCTTGGATGATACAAATGAAAAAACCTCCTTTCTATATATAGGAGTCCATGGGGCCACAATGTAATCCTAGTGGGGCCACAATGTAATCCTAGCTGACCTAACAATAATAATTTAAGGGCACAATAATAAAAATATGGGGATTACAGGGGTACAAAAATAACAATAATGGGGTTACACTAACAGCAATAAGGGACTATACTAGTAACATAAGGACCTAACACGCCATGAGCTATGTTATAAAGCTCCAATAAGCGGTATGGTGTCATGTCATTTGAGTTTTCATGATGTTATGATGTCATGTTGGTTTTCTTTTCAGCAAAGTGATCATTGTAAATACTACATCGAGCTATGTTATAAAGATCCATGGGTAGTATGGTTTGCTTTTCGATGGTTTTGTTGAGGTATATGTGTGGTTGAACACCGAAGAAGGTGTTCGCTAAGGAGGATGGTTCTGTAACAACCCTGGTGAAAAGTTACATGAAATAAAAGTTAAAAATAATAACCATGATTGACGAGACACTGATTCCAAGTTGAATGTTGGGAAAAACATCACAAGGGGTGTTCATTTGGTTTATTATGGCTAAGGAAATTGGAAAAGGCTATGGCTAAGGAATTATAGAGGAAAATGACATTTTTGGGACATTTAGTTATGAAAACAATGGAAATTAGGAGAAAATGGAGATGAAAGGTCATAGATTTCATGTTGGGAGGAAAATTAATGAAAATAATGGAAAATGAATAAAATAGAGGCCTCTTCTATAAAAAGTCTTATGAGGATCAATTGGTACCCTTTTTCAATTCGGTTTTGGAGCTCTCTCATTATTATCTCTCTCTCTCTCACTCACTCTTGGAAACTTATATTTTATTGGAGCACTTTTTCATTTGAGCAAGAAAGGAAAGAAAGTAGGAAAAATGAGGAAGAAAGAAAGGAGGAGAAAGGATCAAGGAGCTACAACAGGATTCTTGGAAGGTATTGATTTGCATGGGTATTTATCTTGCTTGATATAGCATGCATGGTATTGCAAGTGGTTATTTTCTATCTTGGCATGGTTTTTCTAGATGTGACAATTTTTTTAGCCTAGCCTTGCCATTTTCTGATAGCCATGGTGTTGTAGAATTATCATGTTTGGGTTTAGCTGGATTACCATATGAATTCAAAGCTAAGTGGGGTGGATCTCCTAATTGATATAACACATGGCCTAGTAACCCCTGAATTGGACTATGGGTTGCGATATAGCTGGATAGTGTGTTGCCTCGGTAGGCCTAGGAATCCTCGATCGATGAATGGAGAGATGTACACTAAATCCTAGAGGTCGTTTTCTCTCTATTCAAACCTAGGAATCACATCTTTTGGATTACGCTAAATCCTGGAGAGTATGTCTTAGTTTAGGGCATAATGACTACTAATTAGGATAGTGGGTTGCGGTAAAGCCTAAGAGACTAGGATACAGGGAAATTACTCACGGTTTAGACGGAGAGAATCTAGTGATATCCATCCTTGTGTTGGACTAGTGATCTAGGTTGGATCATGGTAAATCATGATTTTCATTTTATGAGGGTGAGGTGGTTTAGCCTCGGGATGCCCTGGTTGGTTATTTCGGGTTGAGTCCAACATTCATGCTTAGAATATGGCACGAGGGTGATTGGTTCAAGAAATATTTGGCTCAACCAATATATGTTCTAGTGGAATGTCGAAATCCAATCTCCAGTTGATTTTTACATTCAGTAAAAAAGAGATCATTTCTTTAGTATTTGGTAAGAAAATGTATTGGTTTTTATGTTGATTTCATTGATGTTATCCCCACTATATTTTAGTTTTTATTATGTTGGTTATAAGCATGTATTTTATCGGTGGTGATGTATGGCTCAATCTATGTTTATTCCTATAAATGAATATACAATGTATCTATAGTCAAATGTATTATATTGAAACTTATGATATGAGGGAGGAATTATTCTTAGCAATTCTCAGATCAATATGAGACCCCTATGTTTAATTATGTTGTTTACACCTGTATATGCAATTTTTGTGTCATGTTTGACGAAATAGCCATCATGGTTGGGCGGGGTTCGGATGCATTCATGATGATGTTATTTCTTCCATTTATTTTTTTATTTTATTTTTTCTCTCCTAAAGTTACAGGAAGTTTTGGGTAGTGACCTATGCTCAGGGCCTAAAAATGTGGCACAAATTCCAAAGTTGTAGGAACAAAATTGACTGTTTGGGGCCCTATCTGCTACCTTGCCAAGGATAGCCCATGGTAAGGGTCTATAGCCTATCCCTTGACCTCACATTCCCACAACTAAGGCTCAAAACGGTTAAAATTTAGTCCCTCATGGAACAGGGCCCTGGAAGGTTGGATTACCTCCTGGGGATGTTAATGATGCAGTGTAACATATGTTTGTCTTGTTTCCGTCAGTTCCACTTCCTTAAGGTCATATAGGAGGTTGAATCTCATATTATTAACCTCTCATCACATGTTTAAAATGGTTTAACGGTTACTTGGGTAGATGTGGGAAGAGGGTGTTACAACAATGAATGATCTCGCTATGAATATCCCCAAAATAAGTGCAGCCCATGAAGATACACAAGAAAAGCATCAATCTAAAATGATTGAAATTCAAGGTACTCTTTCCAACCAACCTGTTTATATTTTAATGGATCCTAGGGCTATTTTAAGTTGTGTTGGACCATAATCGTGGAAAATTGTAAAATTAAAACTAAAAAATATAAAACTTCTTGGCTAGTACAATTAGCAACTGGAACTAAGATAAGAGTAACCGGACAAGTAAGGTAATGTAATATTAATATAAATGGTTATTTAACCACAGTAAGTCTAAATTTTTTTCTCTATGATTAATTAATTACTTGTGTAAAGGGTTGAACTGAAAAGGTAAGCTATGTATGTTCATGTGAAGTAACAATATTAGAAACATTAGTGCTTATAAAAAAAAAAAAGACAATTCTAGAATGATGTCCTCACTAAGATCTAAATAATGGAATTGATTTACAAGTATGAAGGCACATGAATCATAAAAAAATTATATTCATTAGTTAATGGTAAGAGTTACTTTAAGTATAAATCCTTTTCAAATGGACATATACGTTAAAGTGAGATATTGGGGAACTCAAAGGGTGCTTGTAAAAGGCTTAATAAAGTTCTGTGTATAGTTTATCCAACATGGTAGTCATAAGACCAATAGCCAATATTGGTATTAGTTAGATGACATATATATATATATATATGAAATTATCAACAAAAATATTTCAATTAGGGCAACAATACTAATTTTCAAAATAAGTTAAAGCTTAATATCTACAAAAATACACAATACCCGTACCAATTCGGTAACGCATATGTCACCACTCCTCATTCACATTTTTTTTTTTATAGAACCTTTCCCATGTCCAAAGAGAACATATACGTTGTAGGTATCTATGTGTATGGAAACTATGTGGACATTTCCTAATTATATTATGATCTTAATATAAGATTCGTTGTATGTTGTTATCGAGCTTTATTTAACTCCCCCTAACTAACTGTTCAAAGGTGCATACTCCAAGTGCAACCTTATTAAGTTGCATAAAATCAAGTATTACTCCTTCCCCATTCATTATATAGTACTATGTCACAATATTTCTATATAGTAATAACCTCCATGATGATTTAAGTGGTGTATAAAGTGTACATGATATAATTTCCTCGTTGGTACGATGCCCCTATTGATCCCAAGTGGCCACCGCCTCCTGGACCATTGAACAAGTGACAAATCTCACCATCCATGTGATTTTTTTATTAATGTATATAACCTACCTATTTTTCCCACATCGTAACTTAACTTGGTTTAAAATTGATGGTTGAATTTATATATTGTATCAAATTTCTCTACCTTGCAGCATAGTCACCGGGGGTTACTCCATGAGCCAATAAATCGACATTAATGTTGACTTTATCTTTTACACACATTCCAACTGATCTATTAGTTTATTAACATATTAAGAGATTGTAAGAGGGTATTAATTCACTTATCAACCTTATGGTACTCATAATTTATGTGGACTTTACTTCACCATCTTGGGTGTATAACCATGCAAGTCATTCTTCGCCACTTTTGTGGTTGTCACATGGGTCCATGTGATATCAGTAGCAGGCAATGGATGGTTATGATGAACGGTCGGGCATGTAGGGTTGATATCGATTCACTTAACCCTAAAATATTTCAAGCCCTAAACTTCAGAATAGAGAATATGTTTCGCTATCGCCTCCTTTTTCTGATGGAAAAACCCCACCACTAGTTGTCTAGATTGAGCATTTGTTCTTCGATAGTTACTGACTCTAAATACCTCGTCACCTATGAATATCAGTGTTTTAGAGGTGAGGTTTTCCATTTCCCAGTGCGAATTCAATTTCATCTCCTTTAATTTGTATATGTAAAGAATTTTTTTATTTCAATTCTAACTATGGAATTGGATTTTCCAAGTTTATGGCACAATTTCTCACCCTCGCCTTCAGGTACAGACCCTCCCCTACCTCGGAAATTCATTAGCATTATCTATGTATGTTCTAATTCTCCTACCCGATTTTTTCTTAGCAATAACACATCTGTGTTCTTCTAAAACAAAATTATTCTAAGTTTTGCATTTAATAGGCATGATTCCTCGTTGTCTTTGTGATTTTATCACTCTAAATAGGAAGGTAATTATGTTTTAATTTTTTTTCTTATACCACCGAGTTTCTATTTTTCCTGGTTTTCCACTGATCTTAGCATTATAATCTCTCACGGCTCCTTTAATATTATTTTCCCCTACTACTTAGCATTGATTATCCACTCACTTGTTATGATGAATAGGCGATACTCTGAACTATCCACGGAAAGAATTTATGCTTACTTTCTGACACCCATTCTCCATTCACTACAAGGGAAATTGTTCTTCCAATTTGATACTTATTTGGTGATTTTTTGACCTGGTAAACATTTTTCTAGACATGTATCATATTAAAATTCCCTTCCATCCCTCCCCCCACCCCTTTTTTTTCTCTGGAAAGTATGCTTTATTGCTCTTAGAGACTTCTACAAGTTTGTTCAACACAATTATTCAGTCTGTATATTCTCTCTCCATGTTTTCCTAGGTTAGCTTGACTTCCTCAACTAGGGTTTTCAAAATTATAATAGAATTTTCTGAATGATGAATACTTTTAAATCCTACCTACCCATAATTCATTAGATATGAAATTTTCTAGCCTTAGATAGATTGTATAGTTTTGTAATATCTTGATTTTCTAGTTACCCCCGCTTATGGTTGTTTTCTAGTGTTGAATTCATGGTGGTTCCTACTTATTTTTTCCGTTGTGCATTGATTATGGAACTGCTCAATATCTCTGCACCCTTCAGAGGAGAAGAATTGAGATAGTATGAATTATAGGCCATTGGCATTCCTGTTTTTTTTCCTTGATTCAATTATGTATCATTTGCAATTTGACCCTCTCGTGGAGATTATTTAATAGTTTTGTCGGTTATAGCCATGTTTTAAATTATGGATAATTTTCCACTCTTAACAGTAGTTTCTCTCCTTCCTTTGGAATTTCTACTAGTATTTATATAATTAATTACCTCCCTTAATTGTGTCATTCTATAATATTCATAGTTTTCACGTTTGAGCTCTTAAATGGTAATGTTATGGTGATTTTATACTATGAATTCAGCTTTATTATTTTGGTTGTGATGAAATGTATAAAAATAATGTATGATGTTTGAACTATCATCTATGTTTGTTGTCCCTTAATTTCTTAAGAATATTCTTGTTTTCATTCAATTGTCTTCTCGATGGTATTTTAGTAATAATTTCACCTTTACATTCGTTGTTTCTTCTTGTAAATTAATAATAAAGGTTATATTGATTATAGCATATGAACTAACATAATAGTTCATCATAATGATTTTTTTTCTTTTTTTCCTAGAAATGAACTCCAACTCTTCCTTAATTCTAATCTTTGCATAGCTTTGAACCATGATTAGCAAGATAATTCGGTATTCGGTTGGCTATTTTTCAGATAAATAATTTCTCCCTTACCTTTATCCGATTTCTAGATTTGATTCCTCCTTGTATATGTATGCATCAAATATCTATGCGACTGAAAGTTACGGAATCTTAGCAGTAAATAAATTATTAATCGGTTTAGATTATGCATATCACCTATTTTGATGATTTTTTAGTGTTTTATCTTGTTAATATTACCTCCAATATTATAATCTAGTTTCTAGACATTACCGACTTCAGGTGTTTCAAAGATTCTAATCCTGGAAGCTATGACCACATCTTCATATTTTTAGATGATTTGAATTTAATGTTTGTAGTATTAAAATTTAGAATCTGATTGTAGGGGTTTATAATAATTTTATACCAAGATAATTTGTTTTTAATAATATTTTATTTTGTATAAAAAATTGTTTTCATTATATATTTACTATCATGATAACTTACTTATTACAAAAAATATTCCCAATGTTTACAAAACTATTAGTCTCTCCTCTATGTAAAGGTGGAATTAAATGTTTGTTATGTAATTATAACAACAAAAGGATAATTTGGTCTTTTCATGTACTTAAATAATATTTATAACTTTTCCTTATTTGGGAAATATATCTATATTGGTCTCTTCAATTATATAAGTTGAAGGTAGTTATATTAAAACACATCCAACATACTCTGTGACATACTAGGATTTAACCAACCACTTTTAAATTTCATCATGTTTACATCTTGTTTATCAAAACTTAACACCATAGTATGTTTTGTATTGATAATATCTTAATGTGTGGTACCCTGTAAATGATTTACCATCATGTTCTAATCTACAAATTTCTAACAATTAGATGCATTCAATTGCTCGTCAATTCTTAGCTATCCCTAATGGTATTCTCATTTTCTTGAAAAACTTTCAAATAATTACATTCCATTTATAATCATAACAATGTAAACATCAAAATTGCATATTATGAAATTTTAGTTCTATGAATATAACATGCCATGCTTAGAGTACTAACTATATTTAATTATTTATTGTTTCTACATACTCTAAACAATTATAAATTCAACCTTTTCTTAGGGTAGTATAATTGAATCTCCCAATTATTGATATAGGAATTATCAAAGCATAGTCCTACTTCTCATACTAACTTCTTAATTTATGTAAGATACTTATTTGTCAATATAAAAAGAAAATCAATCTTTGAAATAATTCTCATATCAATATATACGATTGCAGTCATAGTCATACATTTATAGACTAATTAAATTTCATAGATTAAAATTTACAAAAATAATATTTCCGAAACTCAATCTCCACTACAAAATATATTTTTTTCTTTTTAGAAGAGAAAAAAATAAATACTAATACCAGTAACCTTTCGAATGGGGTACTTGGGAACTTCACACCTTTTTCCACCCAAACTACGACTGTGTTCCTCTAGTTCACCCCCGAGATGAGAATTTCTCTGGTCAGAATATAAAAAAAAACCTTTGTTGATCCTTTCAATCAGTATTTAATACCTTTCTCTTGTGATAAGTTTTCCTTTAGTGGCATCCTACTTTTGTGGACCTTTTATCAACCTGCCTAGGTGTTTCCATAAAGGGAGCCTTTCTCTCGTGCGACACGTTTATTCTTATCAAAACTTAACATATTTATGTAGCTAAGAAACTTAAAGGATTTTTCTATCTCCATTAAGATTATCTAGAATTTGATCTAGAATCTTATCATGAAAGAATTATCCAATCCCATTTACCAATGTAATTTTTATTTTCTTCTTTGCCAAGATTCTCATGTCTAGGTGTATCATTTCCAAGTAAATACCTCACATTTATTTATTTATAAAAAAAAATTCATTTACATAATTGTTCCAATATTCTTCTTGGATTTTTCACCATTATTTCTAACATAAATCAGTCTAATCAAAACAATATTACAACATAGGAGAGATATTACACTCTCCTCCCCTTTTATTAACACCATCCTCGGTGTTTGTGGTCCATTTTCTTCTTCTAGAAACTCTGCAGGATAACTTGTCCTCTTTCATATTTTTTCTCTCAGGTATCCTGTTTGGGAATAAAGGCTTGCATTTCACTTTATCTAGAGAAATATTTTGATTATGGAGCTGAATCTATTTATGGTTTTAGCTACAACGATTCTTCCTGAAGGTCTTTTTCGGCTCTACCTGTAACATTTTCCAATCTATTAGATGGAAGCTATTATGTATCTATTTATTAAGTAACAATATATGGAAAACATTGCATTTTTTTTTTTAACATGATTGAGAAATACTAAGTGATATGTTACAGTTCCAATTATTTTGATTCTATGCGGTATTAGTATTTTGTGAAATACTTCATGTTGTGAAAGAGATTTCTTCTTCTCCTTAAGAATAGAAAGGAAATCCTTCTTATTTTTCACGCTTACAATCATCACTTTATTTCATTTGGTTTGACGAATCAACTCAGAAACACACATATTCTTGCATTTATTCCATGCTCTTTCACCATCACATTTGTATACATGCTAAATCTATGGTTTTGAATTTTCACCCGCATTCAAAATACTATCCACATTTATTCAATATGGTCAAAACCATTGATACATTACCATCATATGACATCTGGCTATTCCCACTAATATGAACAATGTTTAATTATAAGCTTCAATATACAAACTGTTAAATGGCATTCCACATTGTTTACCTAGATATAAAGTAATCAAGGGTTGTTTGTGGTATTCCATTTTTACTACCGATGGGATGTCATTCTACCAATTGTACATATACTTTACCTTCAAGTGAACTTAGCCATGTCCACCCTTGACTGTTTTTCCTATCCACTCCCAACCACCGAGGTTGTAGTTAAAAAGTAATTTTCCATTTACAAGTTTTCAGGATTGACCCACTAGAAGGTATTAAGCAAGGTGTTACACCTTTATTTTTTTGTTATATATATATATATATATAGTATTGGTTCAACAATAATACTTCTAACCCAAAATTTTCTGAGACTCTTTTATTCTAATACCCACTATGAAAATTTCTTGCATAGTCCGATGCAGAACAACCTACTCATGGTTCTTATATATTTTTGATTCCATCCTAAGGTGCCTTAATAAATTCCATTCATCTAGTGCTACGCCCACTTGTTTTCTTGTGTCAATTTTCCCATTGAGCATACTCCATACTCCTATCATGATGGTTATTCAAGCATTGGGATTTATAATGTTAATTCACAAGGATATATATATTTTTTTTTTTTCTTTTTTCTTTTTTCTTTTTTTTTAACTTCCTCAATCAAGGAGGTTACCCATTTCAGTAATTTGTTAACATGGTACAGTTTTTTGTTCTGAATTTTTTTATCATTTGTTCAAATAAATTACATCCACAACATCATTGGAAGTATAATTCTCAACGTTAAAGGTATACTTTTTATAGTATGTATTCTTGTTACCACATGTTCCTTTGGTAGGAGTTTTTTTTTGTATCAATATTAATACTAAGTATGCCCCAAGAAAATTTATTTTTTCATACTTCTTATATGTTAGTGCGATGTTAATACTTCCTAATTATTCTTTAATTATTTCATTTTACTATTTATATATATTTAAACGACCTATATTGTAGAAAATATATCCAAGGGATTCAATCTAATCATGTATACTAAAACAAAATATTGAATCCTTCTACTATTTGTGGAAACCAAATTTGGTCGACTATCACATAATAAGAAAGAGAAAACTTTATCAATCACAAAACATAAAATGTATCTGGGGCAAGGAACTGCTGAAAACCCCGCTATCATTATATTGCATAAACTAAGGAACATGAAACAATACAATGTTATTTCCCTTCCTAAGAAACCTTTGCACTTTGTCGACTGTCTCACTCTGATCTAGGCACAAAATCAGTCCAATACTTCACCAATTCTTTGCCTCTATCCGACCAAGTTGGCTTACACATTTCTAAGGGAATTGAGCCCCTATTAAATAGGAAATTCCCATTAATTGATTACACAATTCCTTTAGGGCATCCTGATGACCTCATGCATGACCTGTACAATTTTCTAATTATACAACTGATGGTTATCTTCCCTTTAACACCAATCTCAAATGGGTCTTCCTTAGAACTGACATGCAACAACTCTTTATAGTGAATTATCAGTTATATAATTTATCACTACATGTGAATTAAATCTAATTTAATTCATTAGACATATCACTGGCTCATCTCTCAGTTAGAACTAGTTAAACTAATTTTAACTCAATTAATTGAGTTAACTAATTACAACTCAAAATAAACTACAATTGGATACCTTAAAAATTAGAGTGAAATCTGCATGCCTCCAGTTTGACCCCAAACTCGAATTGACTGAGCTAACTAAGTGTTCCTAACTCATTTAACTCATACAAGTTGTCGTGTGATGTGGAATAACAATTCAATTCTAATTTAATTAAGAAAAAATTAAACTAGAAAATTCCATTTTCAATACTTCTTCTCACCAAGAAAGGAATTCAACTCTATCTCGATATGATACCTTTGGAACATTCTGCATGAAAAACTTATCTCTAGTGTTGTTTCTCCTACAACTTATGAGACTAAAAAGCATCCAAATTGAATCCGTATGATGCATATGTATTCATAGTCTCTGGCTACTGCTAGCTACTATATTATCTACTAAAAACTCTGTGTTGTCACTGACTATGCTTCTCTCCCATATGCACTGCTACCAATTCTAATATACACTCCATTATCTGACTTCCACTCTGATATCTGACTACATCAACCACTACTCATCCATCCTTCTATTATGTACTTTGGGCTCCCGTAGCAAGGTAATGATCCATGAGACAATACATCTCAATGGACCCTACCCAAATTTCTTCCCTTGAGATTATGACTTCACATCTCCCCACATCTCACCTGGAGGTATGGTTGCATGTGCTCCCCCTAACCACTTGTCTCGAATTCCCCCCTACTAGAGGTATTTGATTCATTGGATGCCTCCACTCAGTCTCCTCTTTGCTTCTCTAATTGTCTATACTCTATAACCTTATGTGGCTTCTTCTGAGGCTGCATGTTGACATGTAATTTATGCTCCCTCTCAACCACGAAGTATCTAACCTTTTATTGGATCATCATAGCTTCGCATGCATATGGTACCTCAAGTGCATACAGGTCCTTGAGTCGCACGCACTGTAATTATTTCGTCGTCACAAATTTTTCTAAAAAAGAAAAAAAAAAGAAAAAAAAAGAAAAAAAAGAAAAAAAAAGAAGAGTTTATTTTAAATCGATGATATCTCCCTCATCTGAACTCTAATTGGGTCGATTTTTTTTATTTTTTTTGTATTTTTTGCAAGGAATACAAATATGCTATTTTGTTTTGAAATTTTTGCAAAAATCATTTCATATCGGCTCTACAAACTCGTCGCACAAAACATTCTTGCTCTGATACCATGCATAAAAAATTTCCAAGGGATTCAATATGATCTTGTAATGTACTAAAACAAAATATTGAATCCTTCTAAAATTTGTGGAAACCAAATTCGATTGCACAATCACATAACAATAAAGAGAAATAAATTATCAATCACACAACACAAGATGTATGTAGGGAAAGAAACTTCTCAAAACCCTACTATCTGTATATTTCATAAATTCAAGAACATGAAATAATACAATTCTATTTCCCTTCCTGAGAAACAACTGCACTCTACTAATCGTCTCACTTTGAACTAAGTAAAATCAGTCCAATACTTCACCAATTCTTTGCCTATGTCTGACCAGGTTGGCTTATGAATTCATAAGAGAATTAAACCCCTATTAAATAGGAAATTCCCATGAATTGATTGTGTAATTCCTTCATGGAATCTTGATCACCTCATGCATGGCCTATACAATTTTCTAATTATACAACTGATAATTATCTTTCCTTTAACACTAATCTCAACTTAGCCTTCCTTATAAATGACATGAAACATCTATTTATAGTGAATTATCAGTTATCTGATTGATCACTGCATGTGAATGAAATCTAACTTAATTCACTAGACCTCTCACTAGCTCATCTCTCAGTTAGAACTAGTTAAAATGATTTTAACTCAATTAATTGAGTTAACTAATTACAACTCAAAATAGACTGCAACTGGACCCCATAAAACATAGAGTGAACTATACATGCCTCCAATGTGACCCCCAACTTGAACTAATAGAGCTAACTAAGTCTTCGTAACTCACTTAACTCATACAAGTTGTCCTCTGATGTGGAATTACAATTTACTTCTAATTTAATTAAGGGAAAATTAAACTAGAAGCCTCATGGGTATCATTTTCAATATTTCGTGTTACTAATTTCAACATATATCTCATAATCCCCACTGTGAGGCTCCTTTATTTCTAACGAAAAAATGTTTCTAACCTTATACCTCAATTTCTTACTTTCTTACTTTATTTCACTCAATTAATGTTGATTTATCTAGCTGATAGAATTATTATGCATCCAAGATATATTCTAATCCTTCATTTCCATTGCATCATGGTTTCTAACACTTTTTTCTCTTTAAAGTGTGGATTTTACACAGAAGGTGTCATCGATTTGAGTGACTCTCACCATTATTCACTAGTATGTGTTTTATATCCCTTGTCCCCAAACTAATCATCTCAACACCATGCGTAATTGTGGATGTTTCTAACCCTTGCGTGGTGCATATGATTTTGGTAAATTTAGAATAAAACCCAGTAATATATATATATATATATATAATTCAATCCTTCTACAATTTGCGGAAACAAAATTCTACTGCACAATCACATAACAATAAAGAGAAAGAAATTATCAATCACACAACACAAGATGTATCTAGGGAAATAAACTAATCAAAACCTTACTATCTGTATATTTCATAAATTCAAGAACATGAAACAATACAATTTTATTTCCCTTCCTCAGAAGCCACTGCACTCTGCTGACTGTCTCACTCTAATCTAGGTAAAATCAGTCCAATACTTCACCAATTCTTTGCCTATGTTTGACCAGGTTGGCTTATGAATTCCTAAGGGAATTAAACCCCTATTAAATAGGAAACTCCCATGAATTTACTGTGTAATTCCTTTAGGGAATCCTGATCACCTCATGCATGGCCTATACAATTTTCTAATTATACAACTGATAATTATCTTCCCTTTAACCCTAATCTCAACTTAGCCTTCCTTAGAAATGACATGAAACAACTATTTATAGTGAATTATCAGTTATCTGATTGATCAGCATGTTTCATCTTTTTTGTAAAGGAATTTTCAAATAGGATTAAATATGATCCCCCCCCCCCATTTCCAGGCCTCCTGGAAAGTCTGTGTATACCCTATCATGTCAGATTGGGTTTACAATTCAATTTTTTATTCAGAGAAACCCGTTTATGATAGTTTCTACTTCATTGTTGTTTTAAACCATAAGCCTACAATATTTTTTTTTTCTCGTGTGAAATAATGATTTAGTTACACCAATGATAAAACTTTTTCTAATTATCAATATTATTTCCCCAATTATTACACTTTACTTGTACAACTGTTATGATATAATTTTATTTTGTCCCTTAATTCTTAGTGACCATAAGGAATGATTATCATAAACAATGTTGCATGAGGTCTGAGTGTTGAAACTTACTTCTGACATAATTTGTCACAACTCCTCATTCGCAATTTTTTTTTTATAGAATATTTCCCATGTGTAAAGAGAACCTATACGTTGTAGGTATCTACGTGTATGGTAACTATGTGGAAATTTCCTAATTATATTATGATCTTAATATAATATTCATGTTATGTTGGTCTCCAGCTTTATTTAATTTCCCCCTAAGTAATTGTTCAAAGGTGCATACACCAAGTGAAACCTTATTAATTTGCATAATCCCAAGTATTACTCCTTCCCCTTTCATTATATACACTAGTAAAAAAATGATGAAATTAATGACTATGTGACTAAAAATGTTAGTCGCCGCAATTATTTCAAGTGAATTACTACTAAAGTTGAGAAATTTTAAGTGATCGAACTAAAAATGACTAACTTAAATGACCAATTTAGTCTTGGAATAAAATATATGACTAGATAATAAGTGACTAAACTAAAAGTGACTAACTTAAATAACTAATTTAGTCTACGGATAAAATATATGACTAGATAATAAGTGACTAAACTAAATGCGACTAACTTAAATGACTAATTTAGTCTAGGATTAAAATATATGACTAGAAAATAAGTGACAAAATTAATAATGATTTAATGTAAATGACTATTATAGTCCAAGAATAAAAATATGGCCAAATAACAAGTACAACATGTATATATGAATAAGTCATTTATGTCAGTAATTTTAATTGTCACTCCATAAATGGAATATTTCAATTTTCGTACCGAAGTGTTACATTTCACTATAGGTGTCTATGGATCCATTTGCAATGTTAAAATTTAGAGACAAAGGGGTCTCAGAATTTACAATGTTAAAATTATGAATACCCTTTTGTCTCTAAAGTTTAACAATGTAGATGGATTCATCTACAATTCACATAATTGCATGTATCATCTATCAACTTTACACTAATGCCTTCATTATAATTTTAGAAAAGGTAATATTTAGATAGTCAAATTAATATTTATATCTATATTTAATATTTGGCCATAAAGTTTAAATTTTAAACTTCAATGATTTATGTTAAAAGTGTAAGTTGTTTTAAATCTAAGGTTAAATCATCATATTTACATTTAATAAATAGTTAAATATAAAATTTCTTGTGTTAAACATGTGAGTTGTTTTAAATCTAAGGTTAAATATTCATATTTACATTTAATATATGGATAAATATAGCATTTCTAATGTTAAACGTGTGAGTTTAGTTAAATGTAGTAATCGTAATATTTACATTTGATAAATACTAAATAGATAAACCTAAAATATATATTTATAGACCTATTTAGTAAATAGTTATGAAAAATTATTAATTTAAGAATGATCCTTAATTAATTTTTTAATGATGTATGAACCTTTGTTTTTTTTAATTCAATGTTCTATTCATGTAGGAAAAAAGGAGTAGATATAGCCACTTATAAAATAGGTGTTCTCACCTTGATTGGTTTTCTTGACAAAAATTTGCATGAGATGCAAAAAAATACAAGAGACTAGGGAAATTGTCCATAAATGGTTGGGCCAGAGGCGCCAAAACACATAAAACATAAATAACACCAAATAGCATACTAGGTGTCTGACGTGATGGATGCAGGGTTGTCTGGGGTTGTTCCTAGATGCGGTGGACGATAAAATTCACACTGACTGTGCCCTTTGATGTGTAACTAGCTCCAAAAATAGAAGAAAAGAGATATCAACGCCTTAGAAATAAGCCACTTCGAGGGGGAAACCTCCAATACATTACATAAATGAACAAATCTTGGATGATCCAATTTAAAAACCTCCTTTCTATATATAGGAGTCCATGTGGCCATAATGTAATCCTAGTGGGCCACAATGTAATCCTAGCCGACCTAACAATAATAATTTAAGGGCACAATAATAACAAAATGGGGGTTACAAGGGTACAATAATAACAATAAGGGGTTTACACTAACAATAATAAAAGGCTATACTAGTGATATAGGGACCTAACATGCCCCTCTCCTTCAAAAAAGTGTTGTCCTCAACACTCGAGTAGCTTCGGGTGCTTCTGTATAAAATTCTCATCCTCCCATGTAGAATCTTCAGTGGGTAAGTTCTTCCACTTGATGAGATACTCTGAAATTGATCGATTCCGTAGTTGTCGAGTTCCTGTTTCCATGACCGCTTCTGGTTCCAATATGATTTTTCCTTCCTCATCAAGTTCTGGCAATATTGTTTGAACTGGAAGATTTTCACCTATAACCTTCTTTAAGCATGAAACATGGAAAAATGGATGTACTCGCGAAGAAGCAGAAAGCTCCAATTTGTATGCCATAGTACCAATCTTTTGCAACACCTTGTAAGGACCATAGTACTTTGGCGATAATTTATTATCCTTCTTAGCTTGCTTGAGGGACATTTGTTTATATGGTTGTAGCCGTAAAAATACCCAATCTCCTACATCAAAACTTTTCTCACTGCGATGTTGATCTGCCTGTTGTTTCATTCGATTTTGTGCCAAATTCAGGTTATCCTTTAAGAGTTGGAGAACTTCTTGCTGATGCTCGATGTGATCTTCCACTGCTTGAACCGTCGAATTTTCCCTTAAAGATGATGTGATGGATGGTGGATGATATCCATAAAGTGCCATAAATGGGGTCATTTTTGCTGCAGTATGGAAGGAAGTGTTATACCACCATTCAGCGAGAGGTAACCACTTGACCTATTGTGTTTGTTTATCAGATACAAAACAACGAAGATATCCTTCCAAACATTTATTTACTATCTCAGTTTGACCATCAGATTAAGGATGATAAGATGAGCTATGAGCTAATTGAGTATCCAAACAAGAAAATAACTCCGTCCAAAAATTTCCAGTAAAAATGGGATCTCTGTTGCTCACAATAACCCTTGGGCTTCCATGTAGCTTTTGAATTCTATCCATAAATACAGTAGCAATTGTACTTGCTTTAAATGGATGAGATAATGCACAAAAGTGTGCATACTTGGTAAGTCTATCAACTACCACCATGATCACACTCTTTCCTTCGGACTTAGGTAAACCTGTGATAAAATCCATTGAAATCTCCTCCCAATGTTGACTTGGAATGGATAAAGGTTGTAGAAGTCCCGAGGTCTTAATTGTTTCCACTTTATTCTGCTGGAAAACCAAACATTCCGCCACAAACTTTTGAATATCAGATTTAAGGCCATCCCAAAAAAATTCTTTCTTCACCCCGTGGTAAGTTTTTAAAAATCCTGAGTGTCCTCCTAAAGGAGAAGTGTGCAATTCCAGAAGAATCTTTTGTT
Source organism: Pinus albicaulis (assembly GCA_034641835.2). Classification (NCBI taxonomy): domain Eukaryota; kingdom Viridiplantae; phylum Streptophyta; class Pinopsida; order Pinales; family Pinaceae; genus Pinus; species Pinus albicaulis. The sequence continues at coordinate 851,764,857 of CM076576.1, forward strand.
TTAGTTGGGAATTCTTACAAAGATATAAGCGATCTTTGTACCATAAGGAATCATTTTTCCAACTAAATGTTTCAGATGTACTAGGATCTTGCTGCAACTTTTGAATGAGTGTCCATACATCTTTGTCCTTCTTCCATTCATCTCTTGCTTCAGTTATCCAATCTAGTTGGATAATAGAAATGGCACAAAGCAATGCTTCCACCTCTTCATTATTTCTTGAGAGTGCATCTGCAACAACATTAAGCTTTCCTTTTTTGTAGATTATTTCAAAGTCATAACCCAACATCTTTGTGACCCATTTTTGCTGCTCTTCTGAAGATAGTCTTTGTTCCAAAAAGTGTTTAATACTATCATGATCAATTTTTACCTTGAAGTGTCTTCCCATTAGATAAGTTCGCCATTTCTTTAGTGCATGCAGTATTGCTAACATTTCCTTCTCATAAATAGGTTTTTGTAAATACTTTCCTTTGATTGGACGACTTTCAAAAGCAATGGGTCTTCCTTCCTGCATTAAAACTGCACCAATTCCATTTCCTGAGGCATCACATTCCACAATAAAGGTTTTTGTGAAGTCCGGCGTAGCTAAGACCGGTGCTAGGCACATTGCCTCTTTAAGATGTTCAAAGGCCTTAGTTGCTTCAGGAGTCCATGAAAATGCATCTTTTTTCAATAATGTTGTTAGAGGTGCTGCTATTCTCCCATAATTCTTAACAAACTTGCGATAATAGCCTGTTAACCCGAGAAATCCTCGCAACTGCTTTATTGTCTTGGGGACTTTCCATTCCTTAATGGCTTTAATTTTGCTAGGGTCTACTTTAACACCCTCGTGAGATATAATATGACCCAGATATTCCACCTCTTGTACTCCAAAGAAACATTTGGATGTTTTTGCATATAATTGTTTCTCCCGCAATAGTTTGAGCACCCTGTCAACATGTTCAACATGATCCTTCCAAGACCTGCTGTAGATTAGTATATCATCAAAAAATACTAGCACAAATTTTCTAAGGAAGGGTTTGAAAATGGAATTCGTCAACCCTTGAAATGTAGAAGGTGCATTGGTAAGGCCAAAAGGCATGACCAAAAATTCATAATGACCCTCATGAGTTCGAAATGTTGTTTTTGGAATATCTCCAGTCTTCATTCTAATTTGATGATATCCTGAACGAAGATCCAACTTGGTAAAATAAATTGCTCCATGTAATTCATCCAATAATTAATCAATCACAGGAATTGGAAATTGGTCTTTAATGGTGAGCTTATTGAGCTCCCTATAATCCGGACACATTCGCCATGATCCATCCTTCTTGTGTACCAATACTACAGGAGCAAAGAAATAACTTTGACTAGGTTGAATTATACCTACCTCTAACATTTCTGCAATCATACGTTAAATTTCGCTCTTTTGGAAGTAAGGATATCTATAAGGCCTGATGTTTGGAGGAAAACTTCCTGGAATCAAATGACTAGCATGATCATGATCACGAATAGGTGGGAGTTGTTTGGGAGTTTCAAACACCTTTGAATGATTGTCCAAGACTTGTTGGAGATCTGCAGAAATAGATGATTTTGATGTCAGAACTTCTAGTGAGCATAGTTGTGCAATTACGCCTCATTGTTATTTCTTTAGAAGCTTTGTCATGATATTAGAGCTTATTATCCTTCCCGGCTTCCCTTCAATACCCCGTAATTCGACTTCTTTTCCTTCTAAAAAAAATTTCAAGAAAATTTCTTGAAAATTAAAAGTTATTGTCCCCAAAGATTGTAACCATTTTACTCCTAGTACAACATCAGCACCTCCCATAGGAATGGAAAGCATTGGACTAGTAAATACATATTCCCCCATGGTTAGCTTGATATTATGGCATTTTCCAGAGAAATTTATAGTTCCTCCATTTGCAACCATCACTTGACATTCTGGTGCTGGGTATAGGAAACAATTTAATTCCTTGGCTACCTTACAATGAATGAAACTATGGGTGCTACCTGAATCAATCAACACTATTACCTTTTTCTTCTTCATTTGTCCTTCTATCTTGAGAGTTTGAGGAGTGGTAATTCCTGCCAGTGTATTACACGATATGGTCGAATTCATTTCTTCCTCTTCTAGGGTTGGTTCTTGGTTTATATCCTCTTCTTGTTCATTTCCTTCTTCCTCTTCACAATCTATGTAAAATAATTTCTTCTCAGCACACTTATGACCTTTAGTGTATTTGCTATCACAACTGTAGCAAAGCCCTTTTGCTCTTTTTTCTTCCAATTGTTGTGGTGTCAACCTCGTAGGTTGTGGAAATCTAGGCGTAGCAACACTTCCTTCTTTATAGAATTGAGTGGTAGGCTTCCTTGTCGCCATAATTTTACATTCAACTTTTCTTGCCAACCTGAATGCCTTCTCCAATGAATCAGGTTCCAAAACGCGAACTTCATGTTGGATGTTATCCTTTAAAGTGCTTATGAAGAGATCAATCCTGTGTTCCTCTGGAATATCAGTTACCCTTATATTCAATTTTTGGAAGTCCTCAATGTGCTCCCCCACTAAACCCTTTTGTTTGAGATTTATCAATTGGCTAAAGAAGGTGTTGCTCTTTGTATCCTCATAATGTGCTATCATTTCTCCCGTAAAAATTGACCAAGTGACAATTTTTTTACGGGAGAAAAGCCATCGATACCATACAAATGTATTTTGTTCTAAATGTAAAGTTGCAATGCGTAACTTTTGTGTGTTTTTCACATTATGGAGATCAAAATATTGCTCCATCTGTAGTATCCATGTTACAGGATCCTTTCCATCAAACTTCCTCATATCCATTTTTGGAATATGGTGGTTCTTCCCGCCAACATTATAGTTTATGAAATCACGATTAACATTTATTTTGTTCTCATCATGAGGTTCTTCTACTATCTTTTCACCATTAGGAAACATTTCTTGTATCAACTATGTCAAACCTTTGATGTCTGTTTTTAGAATATTATTCATGTTTCCATCTTAGCTTCCATGCCAGCTTCCATGCCATCGATCTTTGCTTCCACACCTTTCTTCAAAACTTCAATTTCATTTTTTTATTGCTCTTTGCGAGAGTGAAATTTGTTGCACTTGCTCTTGTAATTTTGATAGATCATGTTGCAATTCTTCATCTTCATGAGTCATAGTAGAGCCTTCTAAAGGCTTAATGGGTGTTGAATTATTTTTACGGGGCATATTTTAGAACCCAATACTGATATATATTATGCAATATTCCCTTGGAATCAATTAAAATTGATTCTTCAAACAAGACTTATGCAATTCGGAAAAAAAAATACACACCGTTTTCTTGCTTTTGAGGAGATCTATATTGAAACTAGATTATCTCTATTATTGCAGCACTTAAATATCTGAATTTTGGTACCGACGTAGCCCTATGAATTATCTTTCGAATGCCACAGGTCTGACCTAATTTGGATTCTCCAAGACAAGGTTGTGTCCAATCTCCCACAATGACCTAATTATGGACTAGTTCAGTAGAGCGAACTTGTACGACTGGCCAGGTATCATTGTTTCATTCTTTGTCTCTAAAATTTATAGTGAAGAAACTACAGTCCGTGTGCTTGCAACCACTTTTTACGGCACTACAATCCGATGCCCAGAGAGAGAGTTATTGAACTTTTCCCACGATCACCTCTTTGAGATGAAATTCAGGAGCCTGAAAAAGCACTACATTTCACAGATCATATCTCCAAAAATATTGTGAACCAAGAGCTGAAATGTTTTGAAAAATTTCCTCAGGATTTCAACTTCGCACGATACAAATTTCAGATTATGAACCTTCATAAAAAAAAAGTTATAGCGCAAATACTACAATGACCTGTTTAGGAGCCTGAAAAACGACCTAACTTCCACAGATCATATCTCTAAAAATATTTTGAACCAAGCTCTGAAATTTTTAGAAAATATTCCTCAGAATTTCGACTTCGCACCCTAAAAATTTCAGCTTCTGAAACTTCGTAGAAAAAAATTTATAGCGAAAATGCCACGATGACCTGTTTGGAGCAGCGAAACCCTAGAATCCAAACCTCTAATACCAAATGTTGTGTAACCAGCTCCAAAAATAGAAGAAAAGAGATATCAAGGCCTTAGAAATAAGCCACTTCCAGGGGGCAACCTCCAATACATTACATAAATGAACAATTCTTGGATGATACAATTTACAAAACCTCCTTTCTATATATAGGAGTCCATGGGGCCATAATGTAATCCTAGTGGGCCACAATGTAATCCTAGCCCACCTAACAATAATAATTTAAGGGCACAATAATAATAAAATGGGGGTTACAAGGGTACAATAATAACAATAAGGGGGTTACACTAACAACAATAAGGGACTATACTAGTAATATAGGGACCTAACACCCTTAAAAGTGCATCAACCAAGTCTCCAACTTTTCAACTTTCACAGTGTGCTTATTTTGGCCTCACCAAACCACTACCAGTCACTCCCGGACTTCGCATTGTAAATAGTGCATTCCGTCCAATGTTTGCATATGCTCTGCATGCTCCTCATGACAGACTCTCTCAATTGTGTCTGTAGAAATTATACAATATGCATGTATATTACCAGATTCTCCTGATCTAAAAATTTAATCCTTATGTTAAATACATAATCCTTATACTTAATTCTTTGCCGAAATTAAATCGCCAATTGCAAACACATGAAGAAAAATCAATCACACATAACAAGATGTTTTATCGGGAAATATTAAAGCTAAAAACCCCAATTATCATATATTATGTATATCATGGATCATGAAAAAATCTCATACAAAGCTCTAGATCCAAGAGCTCTCAGTACAATATACAATCGTCTCACACTGTCATACAAAATTGGTTCACACATGCACCAATTTACTGCCTCCTGACAGCCTGCCTCCACTCCGCAATCCTTGATGGTCAAGAACCTCTGAATGATTTCTTGATATGGCCAGCCTTGACTGCACAATCCTCATAAACGTCTCCAATGTGTGTGTGGATGCATTTAATGCATCAATATAGTCATAACTAATAGTCAACCAGGTCCTTTCACCTATCTCTCCACTGGGTCTCCATTGGATCTGACATGCAAGAAGTTAACTATTGTACTTGTTCAGTTGCAAGTAAGACACTACTTGTGTATTAATTAACAAATTAATTCACTCATCTTTCACTAGTGTATGTTCAGCTACAGTTAGCACAACCGAGTTTAACTCACTGAACTGAGTTAAACTAAATAACAACTCACATAGCTACTCTTCCAACTATGTTACAACTTTCCACTATCACATATAACAAAGTCCTCCATGCATGAGTCACTAACCACCCTAGGAATTTCATAATTCCTTCAGCCCACTAATGTGCCACATCTGTTCACTGAAATAAAGTGCTCCAAGAGAATAAATTACTATTTATTGTCCAATTATTATTAAAGGCTAATAATAATCTACATGTATTCTATTTTTAGATTAGCGATCTATAAATAGACTTTTCTCGTCTTCTAAAAATAGAAATTCATCGAAAGATAGAATTTTCTCAATCATCTAGAATCAAAATTCCACTATAAATAGAATTTGCTCATCCATTCTTAAAATAGAGATACAACTAAAAATAGCCTGTGTTGGCCCCACCTAGTATAGGTTCTTATTTTTCACTAGGATCAAGGAATGATGTTTCTGGATGCCAATTTCACTGTTTCTTGTTCCAATCTTCAACAATCCCTCTCAACAAGAAAGGAATTTATTTGCATGTGAAATGCAACTCCAAGCATTCGCCCTGCAACCTTTGCATGCAACACTTTCGAAACTGAATAGCCTCCAAAAAAATGAATCAGTATAATGCATCTCTCATAAAAGTATTATGACTTCTGCTTAGCTCCTCCACATGTCTTTAGGAACCACTGCACTGTTGAACTCTGCACCCATGCACTCTGCACTTGCTTCCAACTCTGATCCATGCTCTAGTATCCGACACTGTCACTTTGATCTTCCTGCATCAAGCCAACTGATCTTGCTACTGCTGCTTTGTGGGCTCCTCTAAGCTAGGTTCAATTCATGATATCCACACCATCTCCATGAATCCTGCCCAAAACTTTCTTCTTAGGATTATCCATTCATGTCGCCCCATCTCTCACCTGGTGGTATAGTTTCATGCACTCCCTTTGCCCATCTAGCATGGAATTTCTCTGCATGAGTGGTTGCTTCCACTCCATGATCCTCATCTTGTAGCTGCTCCACATCTCGAGGTTCACTCTTACCTGCATGCAAATCCTTCTCCCTCTCTAGCATCAATTTCATGTCTTTCTCGCTTCCCAACATTAGGAAGCTCCATAGAAATCCCATCTACTTCAAATCTATAGAGATTCTTAACTCGAATCCCAACCTTCTTGGCTTTCCCTATTGCTTTGTGTCACAAGAAAACGTTTCCTTCACTAAATACAACATTATAGCCTCTATCCTCTAACATTGTGACTAAGATTAAATTCTTCTTTAAACCTGTAACATGCACAACATCTTTTAAATGAAGGAGTTTACCTGATGCCCTCTGAAAGGTAATGGTACCAATGTCGGTCGCACTGTATCATCCATCGTCTCCCAACTCAATATGCCTCTAGAGATATTTCTCCTCCAAGTCACTGAAAAGTTTCTCATCTCTCGTCATGTAAAAGGAAGCACCACTATCAAAGTACCACCCTGATCCCAATGCACTAGACACTATGCATGCGATCAATGAGAAGTCAAGCTAAAATTGTGAGGCAAGAACCTCACCAGCTTCAGCTCTAGCATCCATCTTTTTCTTCTTCTTATGTGGACAATCTGTGGCAATATTCCATACTCGTGACAGTGAAAACACTTCACTTTGGACATGTTGTGCTCCTTGCCATCTTCACTGGCCTCACATTTAGAGTGGAATTTCCTCCCCTTATTCTTCTTCACCTTGGAAGCCAAAGCACAATCCTCTTCATCATCATGCATTAATGAAGATCCATCTCTAGCGTTCCTCCTGAACTCCTCCTACACTAGATCTAACCACAGTCGTTCCCAATCTGACAGTTTTTCCCATCCGTTAATAGAATCCTAATAACTGTGCCAACTCTTAGGAAGTCGCAAGAAAGCCAAGCTCACCAAATAATCATCAGAAACACTTACTCCTACACTCCCAAGCTCATCCCTACATTGGGAAAACTTTGTTAAGTATGCCAGAATAGTGTCGTTCTTCTCCATCTTGATTTTTCTAAGTTTATCCTTCAGCGACAATTTCCTATGGTCGCTGCTGCTTTAGAAAAGATCCATCAAAGCCTTCCACATTGAAAATGAAGTGGCTTTCCCATGAAGGCTTGAGACAATATGGTCTCTCACACCTTCCAACAGAATCCTCCTTGCCCTTACTAATTTCTTTTGCCATGCGTCAAGTAATGCAGCATCCATCGAAGTAGGCTTAGGAACAACGCTATTGATGAACTCCTTCAGACCATTATCTTCCAGGCTATGTAGTTCAAGCTTCCCTTAAGTGCATACTCCAACCACAACCCATTGAAAGCCATTTCAATGTATACTCAACTGTCGCACCAAGAAATTCTTGTAGCAATTTCGAATTGTTTCCACCAGCACAAAACTTTGCACCGCTTCAATATTGCAATCTTCAGTGATTAACACTGTTCTAGTACCATGTAAAAATTATACAATATGCATGTATATTATCGGATTCTCCTTATCTAACCATTTAATCCTTATGTTAAATACATAATCCTTCTACTTAATTCTTTGTGGAAATTAAATCTCTAATTGAAAACACATGAAGAAAAATCAATCACACATAACAAGATGTTTTAGCAGGAAATATTAAAGCTAAAAACCCCAACTATCATATATTATGTATATCATGGATCATGAAACAATCTCATACAAATCTCTAGCTCCAAGAGCTCTCAGTACAATATAGAATCGTCTCACGTTGTCATACAAAAATTGGTTCACACATGCACCAATTTACTGCTTCCTGACAGCCTGCCTCCACTGCGCAATCCTTGATGGTCAGGAACCTCTAAACAATTTCTTGATATGGCCAGCCTTGACTACACAATCCTCATAAGCATCTCCAATGTGTGTGTGGATTCATTGAATGCATCAATATAGTCACAATTGATAGTCAACCAGGCACTTTCACCTATCTCTCCACTGGGTCTCCACTCGATCTAACATGAAAGTATTTAACTATTGTATTTGTTCAATTGTAGGTAAGACACTACTTTTGAATTAATTAACTAATTAATTCACTCATCTTTCACTAGTGTATGTTCAGTTACAACTAGCACAACTGAGTCTAACTCACTGAACTTAGTTAAACTAAATAAAAACTCACATAACTACTCTTCCAACTCTGTTACAACTTGCCACTATCAATTATAACGAATTCCTCCATGCATGAATCACCAACCATCCTAGGAATTACATAATTCCTTCAGCCCACTGATGTGCCACTTCTATTCACTGAAATAAAGTGCTCCAAGAGAATAAGTTACTATTTATTGTCTGATTATTATTAAGGGCTAATAATAATCGACATGCATTCTATTTTTAGATTAGCGATCTATAAATAGACTTCACCCATATTCTCAAAATAGAAATTCATATATTTCACATTTCTTCTTTGTCTTGAAAATTGGTAGTGCCAAGGATAGGGTATGAACTTTGATCAAGGAATCTTCACTAATTAGTACCACTACCAAGTTTCCTTCATGCATCTTATCAAATGTCTTAAATTTACTTCACATAACTTATCATGGTGCTTAAATTACTTGTCTAAGCCTCTAATTGAGACTACAACCCTCCAACATCTTTAACTATACAAACTCTTCAACCTTATTAGAGTATTATTAGACGTGCACTCATTCCTGAAGAAAAACATAACAATAACATCTTGAATGTGCATGCTCATTCCCTATTTTAATGCCTCGTTGAAACCACATTATCACACTTTTTAAAATGAAATGTTCCCACCTTAAGGAAAATCACCTACTTTTCTTATAACAACCTAAACTATTTAAGTGACTAGGAGAGAACTTCATATTCTCAAGATGAAAACATAAGGTCTTACAACCCCATTTGTGCAACAATTTTAATATATTTAACCTAAAGAAGGATATCTATCCTACTCCTTCAAAATTTGACATATGAATTTTAAGAAACTAACACTTGTTTTTAACTATTAAATCCATTTACTATATACTCTATTTTACTTGCACCCATCTAATATGAAAGAACAACTAAATGTTTTCAGTACAACCAAGTTAAATCAAGCACTTGTTTCCTTCCAACATCACACATTTTTCCTACACAAACTTTAATAGCAAAATAATTGCATAAAAAATGTAACCTTAAAATTAGATTATTTTTATTTTTATTTTTATAATAAACACTGCCAACTATCTTAGCGAAAAACATGTAAAAACATGTTAGTTTCTTAAATACGACTAAAATCAGATGTAAGTGAAAATAAAATATCGTATCTATTCTTTTTCAGATTGGAAAATTGTAACACTTTTTAAAATTTTAAGCTTTAATTTTCCTTTACAATACCCATCCTGACAACTTTTCATAGGGCATAAAAATGACATCTAAATTATGTCCCAACCACAAACGTTTCATAGGGCGTGAAAATGATAACTCAAAGAGTTGTGAATTATGGTTTTACCACTAGTAGATCCAATATTGAATGCCACCATCGAAAATTCAGTCCATTGATGGCACCAAGTTATTTTTGACTTTTAACTTCCATGCAATTCCACTCCACATTTAGTCTTCCAATATATAGGTGTACAGACACCTTAGGTCTCTAGTTCAAAATCTTTTTTTTTTTCACCAAGCTCGTATGTTTAGGCTTTAATCTGTTATACATTTTGTTACTATTTGTAGGGATGGCATTTTAATTTGAAGAGTATGAGAGACCATTTATCATATTAAATGAGTAAGAGTAGATGTTTAAGTCAAATAACATCTATTAAAGTTCAAGCTTTTATGAAGTCCAGCAATTGCAGGTTCAAAACCTTGGAGGCATCTATTCTCGTTGTGGTTGGAAGTATCTCTCTCCCCAAAGTAGTTGTCCTCCTCTTGATATATTCAAAACCTGGTGAGTCCATTCCCATATTTTAGTTCATCTTTAAAAGCATGAGACTACAATTTTGGTACAAATTAGGGATTTCTTTATAGTGTAAAAACTATCACATTCTCGCTTCTAGACATGAAGTCGTAGATAAATAAGAGAGATCACTTTTATACATTTCATTTGGATCCAAATATGATGCTCCAAAATATTTTTCTATGGAAACCAAATCCTAAAAACTGAAATTTCCATCACACTGTGATCCATATGGGTAGAGGTTTCCTCTCTCCGATAAAATTATCAAGCTTGTTGAATCCATTTCCAGCCTCTTCCTAGAAGAGTGAAAGCATATCGGCCCTTTTTTGACAGATAAGTTGAAGGTGCGTCGCATTGAGATGTTGTTAGTGGAGGTTGCCGTAATAATCCATCAGGTGAGTCTGGCCTTTGGTGCAACGAAAGTCGAGGAAAATAATCTTGAAAAGACGACATTTGATATCAATTTGGAGAATTTTGACAATGCAATGAATACCAAGACCTGTTAGATGATTGGCACTAAATTCGATTTTTTTTTAAGATTCAACAGTAGATCCCGGAAATAACAGTAAAATATCCACAATTCTTATCTATTTTTCTACTATACGAGAGAGATTTCATAGGGAATAGGCCTAGTGATTTATGTTTCAATGGAAGGATAACAATTTTTTTTTTGGGTAATCATATAATTTAATTCAATTTCAAATCATAGTATGAGAGAATATTTGATGCGAGAGAAATTCTTCTGGTTACTTCTCTGTAGAGCTATCTGAAGTGTTGGAGGAAGTGGAGAACGTAATGTTGGGAGGAAAACCGATACAATGTTTTTCAAGAGACAATTAAGTGTCATTCTAATGTGACTGGCGTAGGTGTTAGATTCAACCACATGATGTTAAACATGAGTTCGAGCCAACTCTAGGTCCTAGGGATGCCTAGCAATAAATTATGTACAACCTAGAGTATGTCACCAATTATTTGTCTCTCAATTACTTCTAGGATAACTACATTACGCCGGATATGCTAAAGGATGTCGTTGTCAAAGAGAATCATGTGGTCATCACACTATGGAGAGGTGAGAGGGTGAACTCTATCCTTGCCACCATGTTTAACATGGCCTCGTTCCCTACCATGATAGTGTGCTGGAGAAAAAAGATGTTGGGGATGTGGCCTTAGATAACCACAATAATGGAAGCATGGTAAAGCCGACTTCCCTGATTTTTAGAGGGCCGCGAGGTGGAATGAAGGATATGTTGGCCGAGCAGAAGAGTTAACATGGTGGCGAGCATTAAGTTATATGTCAGGCCAGACATGAGAATTAGCATTAAGAGGGTGCAGATGTAGAGTGCTTGATTTCTCTTTTGAACATTTAAGTTATTCACATGTTGATAAGCAGGTGGAGTGATGTCGCATAGCTGTGAGTTGTTGATGGTAGTCATGTCAACATTAAATTTCTTACTAAGATGCAGTTGGCAAGTGAGCACGTTGATCTAAATGGAAATTTCACAATTTAATTGTTGAAAATATTTTTAATACTCATAAATTTATATATACATTAAAAAAAAAAAGATTCAATAATTTTTAAATATATTTTACTAAATAAAAATCAATAAAATATTATTTAAATATATATATATATATATTATAAAAATAAATAAATAATATATATACATTAAAAAAATGATTCAACAATTTCTAATTATATTTCACTAAATAAAAATAAATAAAATATTATTTAAAAAATAAATAAATCATCTTGTAGTTATTCAAGTCATCATAACCCTTTTTCAAATTCTATGATTTTTTTTTTTCAATTTAATAAAATTTTAGTCTACTAGATCTTGAGGACATCCAATGATCTTAAATTACTCCCTCTTCTCCGCGTCCCATGATGGCAAATTCTTTGGGGCCACTGGGGTTGGTTCAGGTTCGAATTATGATTTAAAAACAAAGCATGGTATTTTTAGATGCCTTTGAGGGAAAAGGTCAAGGGCTCTTTGTCCATTTCAATACTCCATCTGTGTTTTTTTCATAGAGGTTACATTGGGCGGGAGTAATTTTTGAAATTGAAATTCTGAAAGAAGTATCAGTATCAAACAAAACAAAAGGTTGCGCGGGAGTCATTTTTCATCATGAAATTTTCAAATAGGTATCAGTATCAAACATCGGGTTGTGCGAGAGTCATTTTTCATGGTGAAATTCTCAAATATGTATCAGTATCAAACAAAGGGTTTAGGGTTTTACATTGTGTGGTTTGCTTCATCGAGCTTGCAATGCAATATCACATGCGGCAACGAATTCTACATATCAAATGGAGTTTTGGGGTGTGGAGGTAAAACCTGGGGAGGTTCACAGCTGTGATCCTGGAGACGGTAAATATCTCTACTTATCGCAAGTAGCCCTGCGTTAGATTCAAAATGCAAAAGAAAGTGAGAAATTTCTCCTCAATGTTCCTGTTGATAACAAGAAATTTTTTCTTGGTGCACTTGCATAGGGGAAATGTGACCAGTTTTTGTTGGATATTAGGTTTTCTAAAATGTTCAAGCTTTCACACAGTTGCACCACACAAAGCATCACACAGGTATATTTTTTATCCATTTTTCAAAGCTTTGAAACCAGTTTTGTTGCCATGAAGAATTTAATTTTCCAAATGGGACCAACATTTCCTGGTTTGCAACTAAATCTAGGTGTTTGTCTCTCTTTTGTAGATGCTCATCATTCTTGTAAGAGATTTTTTTCTTTCTTTCCCAATGACATCCGATGATAAAATCTTTGGAGGGAGCTGGGTCACATGAATCTGAGCTCTAATGGCTTCTTCTAGGGAGCATCATGCTCCCAAATCAATAAATTAGAAAACAAAAAACACAGATGTCATTTTCATAATGCTGTGAAACCCCTAAATCCCAACTGCCCATCTGATAAATATTTGTTGGTAGCATTTTTTAACTCCTATATTTAGTTTACAATTCTGCAGGAAATGCATCGAAGTAGTGGCCTAAAATGTATGATCAATACGGAAATAATATAGTACCATGTGGTCTATGGACCTTACGCTTGCGAATACTGAGCTTACCGAATCTCTTCTGGCACCATTGCAAATGATCTATAATGATCCTAGACATCCTCAATACTTGAGATACTAATTTTCCATCAAGATCTCTATCCTTTCCCTATGGCCACAGTATCGAGCCTCTTTATCAAGCATCCCCCTCTACTTTCAAGCTTGTTCACCTTCAAATCCTTATTATGCACGCTTCTCCTCATGAAATGTAGGAGAGTAGAGTCATTGGGATCCTGTACCTCTTGACTTATGCATAAAAAATTCAACATTTGGTGTTGCACCAAAATTTTGTGCTTGTCAGAGCTAACAAGATCCCAAAATATCATTATGGATTCCTCCATGATACTAACCAGATGAGCTACTGGTATTGTATTTTCTTTTGTCCCTTCTTCCTTCATGGAACCTTTGACCAAATTCCAAGACCTTCAAACTGATCATTCTCTAAGAACCTCTACAACAAAACTTGAAACTGTTGAAACTGATCTCCTAGTGGTCATAAAACAAATCATGCTCTGATCCATACAATGTCGCCACCCTAAATTTTTTGTATTCCCAATGTAGAGCCTCCCAAGGAAAGTAAGTCTAGCTAACATAGACAGTCTCCAGGTCCTGTTTCACTCTCTTCAACGATTCGTGGGAAGCATGTGTGACCGCAGGCTTGTTTAGAATATATCTCTCCAAGCCTGGAAGTCACCCCTTTAGGCTTTCAGGTTTCATGGCTCTAAAAAACTCCTAATGCACAGTTCTACTAACTGTTAAGCTTATCCAAGCATCACATCCTCTCTCAGTATTTCGTGTAGAAATCTTCAATATAATCCTCTTCTAGCTCTGCTTTTCGGAATGATGATGGAGAATTGTCACTTAATTCGTAGTGACAATAAGGAATGATAATCATAAATAATCTTCCATGAGCCTAGGTTTCTAAACCATAGTGTAACAACTTACCTGGATCCCATTAGGTCCAAGTGTTGAAACTTAGCTTTAATACCATATATCACAACTCATCACTCACAATTTTTTTTATAGAACCTTTCCCATGTGTAAAGAGAAGCTATACATTGTAGGTATCTACGTGTATGGAAACTATGTGGACATTTCCTAGTTATATTATGATCTTAATAAAAGATTCATGGTATGTTGTTCTGTATATTTATTTAATTACCCCCTAACTAACTGTTTTAAGGCGCAAACACCAAGTGCAACCTTATAAATTTTTATATCCCCAAGTATTACTCCTACCCCATTCATTAAATAGTACTATGTTACAACGGTTCTATATAGTGATAACCTCCATGATAAGTTAAGTGGTGTATAAAGTGTACACGGTATAATTTCTTGGATGGTACGATGCCCCTATTGATCCCAAGTGGCCATCGCCTCCTAGAACAATGAATAAGCAAAAATTCTCACCATCCATGTGATTTTGTTATTAATGCATATATCCTACCTATTTTCCCCACGTCATAACCAACTTGGGTTAAAATTGATGGTTGAATTTATATATTGTATTGAATTTGTCTACATTGCAGCACGGTCAACGGTGATTAAGAAAATCACTCAAAATTCATGTTACTTTATCATTTTTTCACATTACAAGATTTTAACATGGTAATAATTCAATGATCAGCCTTATGGTACTCATAATTTATGTGGAATCTACCTCACCATATTTGGTGTATGACCATGCAAGTCCTTCACCACGTTTGTGCTTGTCACATGGGTCTATGTGATCTCAGTAGCAGGAAATGGATGATTCTGGTGAATGGTCTATCATGGAGGGATGAGATCGATTTAGTTAACGCTAAACAGTTTCAATCCCTAGTCGTCAGAACAAAGAATTTTTTTCAATATCGCCTCCTCTACCTGATTGCAATGCCCCACAACTGGTTGTTTAGGCTAAGCATGTTTTCTTTGGTAGTGACTGACCCTAAATCCATCGTCACTCAATAATATCAGTGTTTTATAGGTGATATTTTCTATTTTTTAGATTCAACAAGATGATGAGCTTAGTGAAAAGAGTCGCCTTCACTAAGTGGGCCCGCGAGCTATTTTTGGCGCAAAGTCTATTTTTAGACTATGTCTATTTTTAGACATGTCAATCATATTCTATGAGTTGCAGGATGTTATTTGTGGATGGTTGGTCAAGTTGGAAAAATAGATGGACTTCTATTTTTAGACATATTGAGCGGAGTCCATTTTTAGACTGCCAATCTAAAAATAGATATTTTGGATATTATTAGCTCTTAATAATATTTGGGCTCTAAACATTATCTTATTCTCTTGGAGCACTTTAGTTCAGTGCACAGATGTGGCACAAAAACTGACAGAAGGAATTACGCTATTCCTGAGGGTTTACTGGAGCTATTGCAAGGAGGACTCAGTTAGAACTCAAGTGGCAGAGTTATGACACATTTGGAAGAAGTAGTTATGGAGTTGTATTTAGTTTAACTCAGTTAGACTCAGTTGAGCTAGTTGTATATAGTCTAACTGATTGATACACTAGTGAGAGTGGATTGAATTAATTAGTTAATTAATTCACAAATAATAACTCATTAATCAACTGAACAGTACATCAATTAACTACAGTGCATGCCAGTTTCAGTGGAGACCAGTGGAGAGATAGGTGAAAGGGCAAGTGTGACTATCAGTTGTGACTATAGTGATGCATTGATTGCATCCAACACTCAATGGAGATGCCAATGAGGATTGCGTGAGCAAGGCCAAAGTAATTCAAACTCATTCAGAGCCATTCTTCAACAGGGATTGCACAGTAGAGGCAAGCTAGCAGGTGGCAAAGATCGGTGCATGGATTTGCAAGATTAGGCCTGATTAGTGTGTAAATATTGTATTGTACTGAGAGCTTGATATGATCAGCTTTGTATGAGGATTGTTACATGATATCTATGAAATATATTATATACATATATTTTTGGTTTTCAGCTTCAGGCTTTCGCATTAAACAACTGTGTTAATGTGTGTGAATTTTTTATTATTTCATGTGTGCATTGCAATCTTTATTTAATTTCCGCAAATGATCAATGGTGGAATAGAATTTGTATTTTGCATGAAGTTAAAATAGTGTGAGATTGGGAGAATATTGAAAATATAACACATAAGTTATATAATTTCTACATGGTATCAGAGGAGTATTGATCATTGGAGGAGATTGCAATTATTGAAGCGATTGAGTTTTGTGTTGGTGGAATTCGAATTTGCTGTAGTGTTTTCTTGGTGTCGAAGTTGAGCATTCATTGAAATGTCTTTCAACGGATTGCAATTGGAGTATGCCCTTGATAGCAGCTTGAATTACATAGCATGGAAGATCAGGATGGAGGTGGTGCTGGATGATAATGGGTTGAAGGAGTTCATAGATGTTGATATTCTGAAACCTACTTCTAGCGATGCAGCCGCACTTGACGCATGGAAAAAGAAGGTAGAAAAGTGTCGAAGGATTCTGTTGGAAGGTGTGAAGGACCACATTGTGTCTAGACTTCATGAGAAATCCACTCCATTATTGATGTGGAAGGCTTTTACAGATTTGTTCCAAAGCAGAAGTGACCAGAGGAAGTTGGTGCTTAAAGACAAGCTTAGAAAAATAAAAAGGGAGAAAGGCAACAGTATACCAAAATACCTCACGAAGTTTATCCACTGCAAGGATGAGCAAGGAAGTGTGGAGGTTACTGTTGATGAAGAAGACTTGGTGAGCTTGGCTCTCTTTGGGCTTCCGAAGAGTTGGCATAGTTACAAAGACTCTGTCAATGGACGGGAGAAACTGCCAGGATGGGAGTGACTTTGGTCGGATCTTGTGCAGGAGGAGATAAGGCGGCGTACCAGGGATGGATCTTCTTCGAAGAATGAAGATGAAGAAAATTTCACTTTGGCTACCAAAGAAAGCAAAGGGAAGGGGAAGAAAAACCCTTCTCAGTCCAGTGCGAATGTCAAGAAGCAGGATTTGTCCAAGGTGAAGTGTTTTCACTCTCACCAGCATGGTAATTTCGCCACTAATTGTCCACAGAAGAAGAAGAATAAGCAGGCTGCTGGATCTGTAGCTAGAAAGGCCTTAGCCTCATAGTTTGAGCTGGATGTTTCTTTGATTGCATGCTTGGTTTCAAGTGTGATGGGATCGGTGTGGTTTCTTGACAGTGGTGCGCCTTTCCATATGACCGGAGATAAAGATTTGTTTAGTGATCTGAAGGAAAAGGATCTTGGAGTGCACATCGAGATGGGCGATGATGGTAGATACAGTGTGACTAGTATCGGGACCATTTCCTTTGAGATGGAGTCCGGTAAACCTTTCGTCTTGAAGGATCTCATGAATGTTACAGGATTGAAGAAGAATGTGATCTCCATGGAAATGCTGGAAGACAAGGGTTATGATGTTTTTTTTAGCGAGGGAAAATCTTTCCTGTGCCATAAAACAACTAGTCAAACCAAGAGGATACGGATTTGAGTTAAGAATATTTATCAATTGTAGGCAGATGGCTACGCTGCAATGGCAAGCAAAGAAAAAGGAGTGGTGATCCGAGATGAGGGTGAATTGTGGCACAGGATATTGAGCCATCTTCACCATGGCGTTTTGAAAATTTTGCAACAGATTTCTACCGGGCTTCCCAAAGGTACACTTGCATAGTCAGATCAGTGCAAGGGATGTACTTTGGGAAAATTTGTGAAGACCACTTTTCATGAAAAGGATAGTCATGCTTCGACGATCCCTGAGAGAATTCACACAGACGTGTGTGGACCTTTCTCAATTGCTTCGACAGCAAAGAACAGGTATTATGTGATATTTGTTGATGACTTTTATCGTAAGTGTTGGATCTTCTTCATGCAGAAGAAGAGTGAGACATACTCAAATTTATGTGAGTTCAAGGCGTTGGTTGAGAAGGAGTTGAGGAAGCAGGTGAAAGCTCTAAGGAGTGATAATGGTGGTGAATACATCTATGGATAATTCAAAGACTTCCGTAGCAAAGAAGGAATTCGAAGAGAACTCATAGTGCCTCATAACCCACAACAGAATGGGGTCGCGGAGAGGAAAAACAAAACGATCGTGGGTGCTGCATGGGCGATGTTGCATGATCAGGTCCTTCCCATACACTTGTTGGATGATGGATGAAACACTGCGGTTTATGTGCAAAACTGTTGTCCTCATAGAGTACTTGACATGAGTACACCCGAAGAGGCGTTTTTTGGTAAGAAGCCTGATATTTCTCATTTGAAGATTTTTGGCTCACCTATTTACATTCATGTGATGAAGGATGTCAGGAAGAAGATGGAGTTGACTGCAGAGGTTGGTATATTTTTGTGGTACACAGAAACACCCCACAATTATCGTGTGTATTTTCCAGACAGTCGAATGACTGTCGTGCAACGGGATATCAAATTTCATGAGGAGAAAGCCATCAAGTTGTCAATTGAGAGGGAGCTACACTTGCATGCAGAGGAGGAGCTACTTGTTCCTAAAGATGAGCCTCAAGATGTGGATCAGCCACAAGAAGAGGTTCATGGAGTGGAAGAAACCACTCATGTAGCGCCAAACATCAGAGGGCGGAAGTGCACTACAGAAGCTGAGCGACTGAATCTTGATGCAATGCAGACTGTAGGTGTTCCTACATCATAGCGCAGATAGAGACAGTCACCTAAACGATTTACTAGATACATGGCTCTGATGAGAAAGTGTATCATGACAGAGCCATCCTCTTTCGAGGAAGTTGTTGAGGATCCCACATGGGTAGATGCCATGGTGGAAGAGTATGATTCAATTGTCAGAAACAGTGCATGGGAGATTGTCCCAAGGCTGGAAGGGAAATCAATGGTAGGTTCGAGATGGATGTACAAAGTGAATCAAGTTGCTGATGGGAGCATTGGGAAGTATAAGGCAAGAATTTTTTCCCGGGGCTTCTCACAGATCGAGGGGATTGACTATGAAGAAACCTTTGCACTTGTCGCAAGGTATTCTTCCATACGGACCATCCTTGCTCTCTCAGACTAGATGGGTTGGCACATTCATCAGATGGATGTGAAGACTGTGTTCCTCAATGAAATCATTGACGATGAGGTGTACATTGAGCAACCTAAAGGATTCGAAATCTTCAGCAGTGAGTCGCATGTGTGTAGGCTCAAAAGAGCATTTTATGGGCTGAAACAAGCACCTCGTGCTTGGTACACATAGATAGACAGTTGTTTCACCGGACTTGGTTTCGCCAAGAGTGAGGCGGATCCAAACCTATACCAAATTGTGGTGGAGGGAAAGCTTTTAATCATTGTGCTTTATGTAGATGATTTAATACTAACGGGTGATGAACTGTTGATACACTCATGCAAGGCAGATCTTGAAAAGGAGTTCGAGATGAAGGACTTGGGCCTCCTTCATTATTTCCTTGGATTGGAAATTTGGTAGCGGAAAGGTGAACTGTTTGTATCTCAAGGCAAGTACGCCCGGGAGATACTGGAGAAGTTTCACATGCAAGGCTGCAAGCCTATCAACACTCCTCTTCCTGGTGGTTCGAGGAAGGAGGATGCTACATCGGCAGAGGTAGTGGATGCCACTGTTTATCGACAATTGGTTGGTTTGCTCATGTATTTAGTCAATACACGACCGGACATATACTATGATGTGAACCAGCTTTCACAAGCGATGGTGAAGCCTAAAAATCTCTTTTGGAAGGCAGGAAAGCATGTCCTAAGGTATCTCAGGGGCACATCTGGATATGGATTGTGGTATAGAAAGTCAGATGAGGTGAAGCTGCATGGCTTCACGAATGCAGATTGGGCAAGAAGCCCAACGGACAAAAAGAGCACATCTAGAGGGATTTTCAGTATCAAATCTACAACAGTTTCTTGGTATAGCAGGAAACAAAGATCCATGGCACTCAGTTTAGCGGAGGCCGAGTACATGGCAGCAAGTTTGGCTACATGCGAGACTATATGAATGAGGAAGATCCTCGTTAGTTTGTCCGGTTCTCATTTAGATCCTATTGTGATATATTGTGATAATCAGAGTTGCATTAGACTCTCGGTTAATCCAGTATTTCATGATATATCTAAACATATTGACATCTAGTACCATCATATCAAAGATTGTGTGCAGCGGAGGATTATGTTGCTTTCTTACATTCCTATGGAGGATCAGGATGCAGATATTCTGACAAAGGTGCTCACCAGGAGAAAATTCGAATACCATCGAGACAGGATCGAGGTGGCAGATAATCCCTATCTTGTTGAGAGGGAGTGTTGAGATTCAACAAGATGATGAGCTTAGTGAAAAGAGTCCCTTCACTAAGTGGGCCCATAGGCTATTTTTGGTGCAAAGTCTAGTTTTAGACATGTCGATCATATTCTATGAGTTGCAAGATGCTATTTGTGGATGGTTGGTCAAGTTGGAAAAATAGATGGACTTCTATTTTTAGACATATTGGGCGGAGTCTATTTTTATACTGCCAGTATAAAAATAGATATGTCAGATATTATTAGCTCTTAATAATATTTGGACTCTAAACATTATCTTCTTCTCTTGGAGCACTTCAATTCAGTGGTCAGATGTGGCACAACATCTGACAGAAGGAATTACGTTATTCCTGAGGGTTTATTGAAGCTATTACACGGAGGACTCAGTTAGAACTTAAGTGGCAGAGTTATGACATAGTTGGAAGAAGTAGTTATGGAGTTGTATTTAGTTTAACTCAGTTAGACTCAGTTGAGCTAGTTGTATCTAGTCTAACTGATTGATACACTAGTTAGAGTCGAGTGAATTAATTAGTTAATTAATTCAAAAATAATAACTCATTAATCAACTGAATAATACATCAGTTAACTACAGTGCATGGCAATTTCAGTGGAGACCAGTGGAGAGATATGTGAAAGGGAAAGTGTGACTATAGTGATGCATTGATTGCATCCAACACTCAGTTGATATGCCAATGAGGATTTCATGAGCAAGGCTGGAGTAATTCAAACTCATTCAGAGTCATTCTTCAGCAAGGATTGCGTAGTAGAGGCAGGCTAGCAGGTGGCAAAGCTCGGTGCATGGATTTGCAAGATTAGGCCTGACTAGTGTGTAGTGATTGTATTGTACTAAGAGCTTGATATGATCAGCTTTGTATGAGGATTGTTACATGATCTCTATGACATATATTATATATAGATATTTGGGGTTTTTAGCTTCAGGCTTTCCCGTTAAACAACTGTGTTAATGTGTGTGAATTTTTTATTGTTTCATGTGTGCATTGCAATCTTGATTTAATTTCCACAAATGATCAATGGTGGAATAGATTCTGTATTTTGCATGAAGTTAAAATAGTGTGAGATCAAGAGAATCTTGGAAATATAACACATAAGTTATATAATTTCTACATCTATTACCCCGTGCAGCCTTAGTTTCCTTTCCTTTAATTTTTAGCTGTGCAGAATTTTTTTATTGAAGTTCTAGCAATGGTACTAGCATTTCTAGGTTGATGGCACAATTTTTCATCCTCCCCTTCTGGTATATACCCTACCCTACCTTGGAAATGCATCAGCATTCTTTCATGTATGTTCTGATGCTCCTACCAAGTTTTGGTCTTATGGGTAACACATATTTATTCTACTGAAACAAAATTATTGAACACTGCCCCTATTGATCCCAAGTGGCCATCGCCTCCTAGAACAATGAATAAGAAAAAAATCTCACCATCAATGTGATTCTGTGATTAATTCATATATGCTACCTATTTCCCCACATCATAACCAGACTTGGGTTAAAATTGATGGTTGAATTTATATATCGTATTTAATTTATCTACTTTGTAGCACGATGAACGGTGATTACTCCACAAGAAAATCACTCAAAATTCATGTTAAATTTATCATTTACTCACATTTGAGTTTCTCTATCGTTTTATTTTCGTATTACAATATTTTAACACACTAATAATTCAATGATAAACCTTATGGTACTCATAATTTATGTGGAAGCTACCTCACCATATTTTGTGTATGACCATGCAAGTCCTTCTTCACCATGTTTGTGGTTGTCACATGGGTCTATGTGATCTCAGTAGCAGGAAATGGATGATTCTAGTGAACGTTATATCATGGAGGGCTGAGATTGATTTGGTTAACAGTAAACAATTTCAAGCCCTAGTCATCAAAACAAAGATTTTTTTTCAATATCGCCTCCTCTACCTGATGGCAAGGCCCCACAACTGGTTGTCTAGGCTAATAATTTCTTCTTTGGTAGTGACTGACTCTAAATCCCTCATCACTCAAGAATAGCAGTGTTTTACATGTGAGGCTTTCTATTTCCCTTTGCGGCCTTATTTTCCTTTCCTTTAATTTTTAACTATGCAGACTTTTGTTATTGCAGTTCTAGCAATGGTACTAATGTTTCTAGGTTTATGGCACAATTTTTCTTCCTCACCTTCAGGTATATACCCTCCCCTACCTCAGAAATTCATTAGCATTATTTTATGTATGTTCTAATGCTCCTACCAAGTTTTGGTCTTAGGGGTAACACATATTTCTTCTACTGCAACAAAACTATTCTAACAGTTCAATTTCATAGGCACAACACCTCCTCGGCCACAAGGCTTGATAAATCTGAATAGAAAGGTAACTATGTTATCGTTTTTTCCTATACCACTGACTTTCTATTTTTCCTAGTTTTGCACTCATATTAGCATTATAATCTCTCACAGGTCCTTTAATATTTTTTTTCTCTGCTACATAGCACTGATTTATCCACTCACGTATTATGGTGAAGATGCGATACTCTAAATTGTCGACGGAATGAGTGTATGTTGACTTTCGGAGACCCACTCTCCATTCGTTGTTAGGGAAATTGTTCTTCCACTCTGAGATTTATTTAGTGATGTTTTGATCCGGTAAATTTTTGTCTCTAGAAGTCTCATATTAACTTGTTTTCCTCTTTTCATTTTTCTTCTCTGGAAGGTATGTGTTATTTCTCATAGATTCTTTTGGAAGTTTGTTTAACACAATCATTCAGCCTCTATATTCTCTCTACACATTTTCCCAGGTTAGCTCAACTTACTCAACTATAGTTTTCAACATAATAATATAATGTTCTGAATGATGAATATTTTTAAATCCTACCTCCCTGTAATTTATTAGATATGATAATTTTTTAGGTTAGCTAGATTGTATAGATCTGTAATATCATGATTTTCTAGTTACCCACACTTTTGTTTGTTTCTCAGGGTTGTATTCATGGTGTTTTCTACTTATGTTTTCCATTGTGCATTGATTATGGAATTGCAGAATATCACCACACCATTAAAAGGAGAACCATTGAGATAGTCTTAATTAGAGGCCATTGGAATTCCTGTTGTTTTATGTTGATTCAATTACATATCATTTGCAATTTTTAACCATCCCTTAGATATTATTTAATAGTTTGGCTGACTCTAGGTATGTTTTAAATTCTGGAAAATTTTCCACTCTTAACAGGAGTTGCTCTCCTTCCTCTAGAATTTCCATTGGTATTTATATAATTAAGTAGCTCCTTTAACTGTGTCATTCTAGAATATTCACATTTTTTGTGTTTGAGCTCTTAAATGGTAATGTTATGGTGTTTGTATACCATGAATACCACTTCACAATTTGGGTTGTGTTGAAATGTATAAAATAATGTATGATTTTTGAGCTATCATTTATGTTTGTTGTCCCTGAGGTTCTTAAGCAT
Source organism: Pinus albicaulis (assembly GCA_034641835.2). Classification (NCBI taxonomy): domain Eukaryota; kingdom Viridiplantae; phylum Streptophyta; class Pinopsida; order Pinales; family Pinaceae; genus Pinus; species Pinus albicaulis. Next base: position 851,788,728 of record CM076576.1, read on the forward strand.
ATTTTTTTTCTCATTTTAATATCTTCTCAGTGGTATTTTACTAATATTGTCACCTTTATTGATTGTTTCTACCTCTACATTACTAATAAAGGTTGTATTTACTATAGCATAAGAACCAACATAATTGTTTAGCACAATGATTTTTTTCTTATTTTCCTCACAATGAACTCTCATTCTTCCTTACTTGTAATTTGTACATAGCTTTCAACCATGATTAGAAAGATAATTTAGTATTCGGTTGGCTAGTTTTTTGTTAAATAATTCCTCCCTTTCCTTTATCCGATTTTCATATTTGAGTCTGACTTGTACATGTATGCATTGAATATCTGTGTGGATGAAAGTTATGGACTCCTAGTAGTAAATAAATTATTACACGGTTCAGATTATGCATATCACCTATTTTGATGATTTTTTAGTGTTTTACCTTGTTAATATTACCTCCAATCTTACAATCTAGGTACTGTACATGGCGTGCTTGAGGTGTTTAAAAAGGATTCTAATCCTGGAAGTTGTGACTCACATATTCATATGTTTAGATGATTCGAATATAGCTTATGTAGTACAAAAATTTAGAATTCGATCGCAGGGGTTTATAATTATTTGATACTAATTGTATCATGAAGGTAATTTATGTTTAATGAATATTTTATTGTGTATACAAAAATTTTGTCATAATATTTTTCCTTTCATCATAACTTACTTTCTTATTACAAAAAAAATCCCAATTTTTGTAATACCATTAGTCGCTCTTCTACATAAATGTGGAATTAAATGTTTATTATATCAATGTAATAGTAAATGGATAATTCAGTCTTATTGTGGACTTAAGTAATGTTTATAACTTTTCCTTATTTGGGAAATATATCTATATTTCTCTCTTCCATTATATAATTTGAGGGTAATTATATTCAAACACATCCAACATACCATTTGACATAATAGGATTTAACCAACAACTTTTAAATTTCATCTTGTTTACATATTGTTTATCAAATCTTAACACCATAGTATGTTTTCTATTTATAACTCTTAAATTTTGGCACCCTGTAAATGACATACCACTGGGTTCTTATCTACGGATTTCCAACAGTTAGATGCATTTATTTTTTTGTCAATTCTTAGCTATTCCTAATCGTATTCTCATTCTCTTGAACAACATTCAAATATATGCATTCTATTTATAATCATAACTGTGTAAACATCAAACTTGCTTATTATGACATTTCAGTTTTATGAGTATAGCATGTCGCGCTTAGCGTACTATATTTAATTATTTCCTGTTTCTACATCCTCAAAACAATTATAAATTCAACCTTTTCTAATGGGAGTATAATTGAATCTCCAAATTATGGCTATAGGAATTATCACAATAGTGACCTACTTCTGATACTAAATTTTTAATTTATGTAAGATATGTATTTGTCAATATAACAAGAAAATCAATCTTTGAACTAATTCACATATCAATATATAGGGTCGCATTCGTATCCATGCATTTATAGTCTAATTCAATTTCGCAGAATAAAATTTACATAGCTAATAATTATCAAACTCAATATCTACTACAAAATATACATTTTTCCTTTTATAAGATTAAAAAATAAATACTAATACCAGCAACCTTCGAAAGGGGTACTTGGGAACTTCATACATTTTTCCACCCAAAATAGACCTGTATTCCTCTAGTTCACACCCACCCTGAGAAGTTCTCTTGCAAGAATATCAACAACAAACTCTGATGATACGTTCAATCAGTATTTAATTCCTTTCTCTCATGATATGGTTCCCTATAGCGTGGTGTCCTTTTCTGGACCTTTTTATCCACTTGCCTAGGCTTTTCAATAAAAAATTTCTTTTCTCTCACATGGCGCTTTTATGCTTACCAAATCTTAGCATCTTTCTTTAACTAAGAAACTTAATGGAACTTTCTCTCCTACCCATTAATCTTATCTATAATTTCATCTATCATCTTTTCATGAAAGAATTATCCAATCCCCTTTGACAATGAGATTTTTATTTTCTTCTTTCCCAAGAGTCCCATGTCAAGGTGTCTCATTCCCAAGTACATACCTCCCATTTATTTATTTATAAAAAAATATTCATTTACATAATTTTTGCATTGTTCTTCATGGAATTCCTCCATTATTTGTAGAATAAATTAGTCTAATGAAAACAATGTTACAACATAGGAGGGATATTACAACATAGTACCATTCCTGGCTATCAAATATGTAATTATATTAAAATCATATTATAATGAAAATAAATTCAACCATAGAGAACCTCATGTTATCAGGAATAAACAATTATAGAGCATATGAGAAAAAAACTTTGGAAGAAACAAAACAATGAAACATTAAAATAATACCTTATCGGACATTTATGTCATACAATATAAGAGTCCAAAAATGCGTAGCATACAACATCTAAGAATTACGTTTTATCTAGTTAGGTTTTCTGTAAATATCTTCTTAACATTTTTAACATCTATGTTTCAAGTCTAACCAAGACTCATCATCAGAACACAAACCCGACAAGAAGAGAGGAGGATGGATGAGATCCATCCTCCTTTCTTCTTGTCGGGTTTGTGCCCTGATGATGAGACATGGTTAGACTCGAAACGTAGACATTAAAAATGGATATTATGAAGATTCTGAATCACCCACCTCAAATATCACACCACAAAAACCTTCAAACTATCATCTTCTTAACATGTGTAATACCCTTCCCATGATCTTTAAGAGAATTGTTCATATATGGCCAAGAGTTTAGGAAAATAAATGAAGCCCTACAGGAAGCATCCTAAGAGAATGCAACCATGATGAAATCCATGATTCAACACTTCAAAAATATCCTAAAGAGAAAAAAACAAGCAGACACACAGAAAGAAAGTGTCCAATCTAGTATCTTGGTTGGAAAAGGGCACCGACATGGACAACCCAAATAAATGTTAGCTGAGCGAGTCGAGCTAATATTTAGATTAGGAATCCAAGGTATGAAGGGTCATGTGCATACCTGAAAGAAATCAACCGAAACCCCAGTAGTATGCATTTTCATGATTCAAAGAATTGTTTATAAGAAACAATTACGTTGAAAAGTGATTCTTCAACTTCTTGCCATTACTGGAAAATGAAGCTACAACTAGTAGGAAGAATTTGGGATTAAAAAACTCCCAGGGAAATCCAAAATGAGATAATATCTTAAAAAAGAAATATTCGTGAACAAAGAGAGAAAAAGTAACCCCACATACAAATTAATCAATTAAGAGAAAAAGTTGAGTACTGTTGTTACAAAAGAACTTTGTAAGTATTCAGAAACGCGGTTAAAGCCAAAATCTGAAAGGCAAGGGGAATTTGAGCACCATGTTCTAAATAAACCGAAACCTGCACCTTGGAGAGGTTACGGAGTGGTTAGTGAGGAAAACATAGTAGAAATTAGGAAAAGAAATATAGATCAGCATGTTGATTTTATAGCATTCTGGAAGTGGGCATGCACCACAAATAAAAACATAAGTCGAGGCGATGCTTGGAATTGGGCCAAAGAATACAATAAAGAACTCTCAACAACCAAAGCTCGAAACGAATCATTGGCAAATTCACCTATGAATTGGAAACCACAAAAACGTAAATGAAATTAAGATTAAGGAAAAATAAAGAATCAAGACATAACAGGTGATGCAAAGACATAATGTTCCCTCTAATAAAAATTATCGAAATTCTTGGTAGTACTAGAGAAGAAACAAAAAAGGAAAAAAAATAATAGTGTTTCCAAAGAGAGGCTCAACATGGTCTCCCTTGGTCTTCACACACAAGGAAATGTTCAATTGATCCTGAAATAATTAATTCCTTTTAGGCGTAGTTTTGAGCAGGAGATTATAGGCGAGAAATGGTGATATACATACCAACATGAGAAGAATTATGAACTTAAGGGTGCTAGAAAAGAACGACGTAACTTCACACACCTAATGCAAAAATGGTGAAAAAATTAAAGGAGAAGGGTTAAACAAGGTTAGGGTTTACATGGGTCAATGATCACCATCTGATGCCCTTCAGAATTCCCCACGGTTTATTTTAGCGTAAGATATCCATGTACCTATCACATTTATGGTGAATGTTGTCACTTATTCATTGGTCCAGGAGGCGATGGCCACATGGGAGTATCAGAGTTATCGTACCAAGTTAGGTGGAGGAAGGTATGCCATGCACACTTTATACACGACACAAATCATCATGGAGGTTATCACACCATTCAACCTTTGTGATACTTAGGATGTAAAAACTTAATAAGGTTGTGATACTTGGGGTATAAAAAATTAATAAGGTTGTGATTGTAGCACTGGCGCCTTTGGGATTTGTTAAGAGAAAAGAAATTAAGGTATGCTACTAATGGACATCAGTTAAGGTATACCCTTGTGATACTTGGGGTATAAAAAATTAATAATGTTGTGATTGGGGTATTCACGTTTGTATAGTTATTTAAGGGGTAAATAAATAAAGATAGAAAATAACCAAACATGAACCTTATATTAAGACAATAATATACTTAGGAAATCTCCACATGTTTTCCATACACATAGATAAATGCAAGTATAGGTTTTCTTTACAAGTGGGAAAGTGTGTGTGTGTGTGTGAAATAATTCTAGGGTTTAAAATATTAATTCATCCATTTATAAATCTCTTATGTTTTTAATATTGATTCCTTGGGTTTGTTTATAGTTTAGGTTTATAATATTTATCCTTTGGGTTTATTAGTGACTTTGGTTTATAATATTAATAATTCCTTAGGTTTATAATTTAATCTCATGGATTTAAAATGTTAATTAATAGGGTTTATTAATCCATGTGTTTTAAATATAGATTCATTGGGTTTGTTGATCTTTTAGGTTTATAATATTTATCCACTGGCTTTACTAATTCATTGGGTTTATAATTTCATCCCTTTGGTTTTTTAATTTTTTGGGTTAAAAATATTAATTTTTAAGGGTTATTAATATGTTGGGATCAATATGTAAAACACAAGGATTAACAAACCACAAAAATTAATAAAACCTACAATATAATATATTAGGATCTAATATAACGTTACATTTTTAATACTAAACTCTAGAGTTAAGCTTTTATCATATATGTGTGTGTGTGTGTGTGTGTAATTTTCATGTAATAGTATAATATATTTTAGTTTAATATATAATCTATGATGATGATGATGGTTAACGTCCACTAAGACCTAAAGAAACAAATTATTTAGTTTGTTTTAAAATTGTACTCCTATGCTCAAAAAGCTTGGAGAGAAGTGTCATGATAATATAATGGTGTACACATTATTAATAATAACTAAATATTATTATTATTATTATGTTATATGTGAATTATATTATAGTTTTAAATATGACTATTAATATATTAGCAAAATTTTATGTAATAATTAATATTATATAGATATAGATAATAATGCTAATACCATAATTATAATGATATAAATAAAAAATAACTTTTCTATTATTATTTAAATATTTATGAATAATGAGAAATAGTTAGCCTTTAACAAAATATACCTAATAATTATTAATATTAAATATAGTTAATATATGACTATGTGTGTATATCAACCATATTGATAAATATAGTTATAAATGTGTTTCATACACGGATTAGCATATATCAACCACATCATATGATTAGCACAATTGTGCTAATTTGTAACTTGGCCACCTTGAGAATCTAATTAAATGCATTTGAAGGGTTCTTACCATAGCGATGCTTCACAACATATGTCTCGTGCACGTGCGAGAGTCCTAAAACTTATAATATAATTACGCTACAAGCAAAGCTTTCTCAAGATTGATGCTTCCATCTAATTCTCTTGTGTTAGTGAGAGGGAACCCAAGCCCTAGAATCAGATAGGTTCAAAGAAATCTTAGGCTCATCATCCAAACCTAGGTTGTGTCAAATGCTCAATGTACATGTCCTTTTAGAAACATAACGTTCATTTCCGTTATTAAATCCATCATTAATTCAAAGCACTATCATTTATTGTTGTGGTCATCGATGAGAAAGAATCAACAATAAGCTAACAGTGAGACAGTGTAGTAGTTTAAATTATTTAATCTCTTATGCATATCGTAGCTCCACATACTAGAAAGAAACAACAATACGCTAATAGTGAGACCACCAGGTTTTGCCTCCTGTAACGACTGTTTATAATATCCGTTCGACTCATGGAGAACCAACCATAAATAGTCCAAGAAGAGATGAAAACATAGGAAAAGGCACCAGAAGAAAAACCTATCCCAGTGTTTAGGTCATCAAATTTTATTCCAGGTATCCTTCTCCATATAAATTTGGAAGCCTTGTCGACAATTTCGGCCTTGTTCGCCTTTTGATACAAGACGGAGTCTATTTCCAACAATAATGCAGAGAATTTTATCAGCATTCACAATAGAGCTCTAGAGAAATTATCTAGAATCGACATTAGAGAATATGTTGGCACGTCTGAGAGAATCAATAGATTACACGACATTCAAAACAAGTATAATCCTTTCAGACGAAGACGCGATCTCATTGTAATTCCTCTCAGTGACTTGGTCGTTTGGGAGTGGTATGAGTTCAAAGTTATATATGGGGATCTTTGCTTTGATCCCTTCAGGGTCAAGAGAATTTATACTATCATGAAAGAGGCGGACACCGAGAATGGCCTTCCTCTGTTGATAGTTGGCCCAGATATTTTGTACACTGATCAATCTTATGCAAAGAGGGCTTACCCAAATGACACCAAAATTGCTTTGAAGAAACCTCGCTTTTTTGAATCCCGTGACAGCTTTAGGTGGCTTAACATCGAAAATCTGAGTAAAATCGTGAGAATAGAGAGATTTCACGAAGGCAGCCCACTGAAATTCTAGGATTGGTTTCACAGGGGAGGGCACGCGTATGACACTAAAGAATGGGATTCATCTATCCATAATTACACTAAATGCGAAATAATAATTTTGCAAACTACATCCGAAACCCATGATATAAATCTCGTGTCTCTTCGATTCTCTCTTCTTCTTCCCTCACTGCCCCTACGTACATTGCACTTTCTCGCTATGCCGAAGCCCTCCAAGATGCCAAGACCTGTTGCACCATCTCTTTTGGTCAACGTGATTCTTCCAAAATGAGGATGGAGGGATTGTGCTACAAATTGAATCACTTATATCGGTGGGGAGATATAAAGATGCATACCAGTTCTTGAAGAACAAGAAACGACACTACAGCTCTGAAGCAGATAAATCTCTTGCCAATTTCTTTCAGAAAAAGTGCATAGAATATTACCATATGGGTGAAGCCAAAGTGAGATTTCCAGAAATAAAAAGAGATTGCAAGTGAGATGTTGATTACATCGAACTTTTCGTGATCAAAGAGTCACACAAAGTATGGGGCAAAGGAATGTTTACTACCATGTTTTTGAAAGATGGAACGGTGTTACTTGTTTGCAGGGCTTTGGCCTGGTGCGATTATTACAATCCCATGGCTAACGGTCTTGTTCAAAATGTAGAAAATGCGATCGACAACGAAGCATACAATGTACTTCGGTTACTCCTTTCCCTCGACCCTTCCAGTAGCAACTTCTTGAAATTAACACCCGTTTCTCGATTGCCAGACTTCACCATGGAGGATGTTGATCACCTGCCTACTTCGCCGAATATGTTAATCCTGTTGAAATGTTAATTTCAACTGCTCAGCCCACTATCGCTTTTTTCCAATATTGTTTTTTTTTACAAACCCTACACTTAGTCGCTTGCTATTTTTTCACTTAAAGGACTCTATCACAGAGACGCTTGCTATTTGCATTGAACAGTTAGTTTTTAAACCTTACAGTCCTTGTACAATGAAAACATAGTTTTTTGGTAAATGCGAGAATTTTGGTTTGAATGGTTTGGGCCACGCCAGCAGCGGTCCCACCACCAGCTCGGAGGATACGTGGACCAATCGTGCTCTATCGCGCAAGTTCAGAGCCAACATAAGCAACCCAGAAAATAGACCCGAAATGTTTTATAAATTGGATTCTAATGTTTTCGCGTTACAAAACCCCCTGACGTCATCAGGGCAAAGTGTTATGCGAAAAAATTATGAAACACGGCTCGTAAACTATCTGAAGTCTGCGGGCCCCAGTCCTCGGCCAATCACAGGTCGATCGCGCAGAGTTGGGGCCTGGTGATGTTATGCGGATTTGTTATGCGATTTATCATGCAATATAGTTTTATGATTTGAAGTCCAGGCAGAAGACTTGGTGTTAAGTTTTGTTATAGTGTTTTATGTCATATCATTATATGTTTTTATCGCGAGACTAAAGTTTGTTGACTTAGGTTTTGTAATAGTTCATATATATATGTTTTCACATATATTAAATCATATGCGCCTTTGTAATTCTGGGCCCGAGAAGTTTTTTTTTTAAATAGATTTTATTTCTTTTATAGTTGTGATAATACAAGAACTGTATTACACATATAAAAATCCCGAAAGGTTTAATGTAAATGTGTGTCAAAAAGTGAATACACAGCGATGTATTAAAAAAAAAAAGACAGATAGACAGAGAGTGTGCATTTTTTTTTAGAGAGACAGAGAGTTTTTCTTAGCACTGTGTTTGTGTAGCAGTCCATATTTTGTAATCCCTCTTTGAGAGGAAGTTTTATTTTGTAATAGCTTTACAGTGAATGGAATAGAAGTGTTTTTTTTGTGCAACCTCTATCTGGCAGTGAATACTTTTTTTTTAATTCTCTATGTTCTAAGGAGAGTATTCTTCTCTATGAGTTTGTTATAGAATTCTCAGAAATTCCAACATGGTATCAGAGCTTATCCAGGCTCTTTGAAGGTGTCAAAGAAGCTGAAGGAAGAGGGATTTTTTGTAGCATTTCACTAGCAGAACTCCAGCAAGCCCAACATAAGTAAAGTCCAGGTATTTCTAAAAAAAAACAGAGTTGTTGTTTTGTTTAAAAGAGTAGTCCTGAGAAACAAAGTTTTGTCCTTTAAAAAAGGAAAGAGAGTTTGTTTAGAAAAACTCAGTCAATTTTATTTCAGAGTTTAGTCTATAAGAAATGGCAGGACCAAGCACTAGTATGAGTATTGGAAATACTCAGATTCCCCAATTTAATGGGAAGAATTATGATTATTGGCCCATTACCATGAGAGCCTTGTTTGCCTCCCAGGACTTATGGGAATTTGTAGAAGACGGTTTTGAAGAACCAGCTGATGAACAAGAGTATAATGCCTTAACACAGGCAGAGAAGGATCTGCTGAAGAGAAATAGAAAGAAGGACTCTAAGGCCCTCTTCTATCTCTATCAAGCAGTACATGAGAGTGTGTTTCCAAGGATAGCAGTAGCTAAAAGATTCAAGGATGCATGGGACACTCTGAAGATATCCTATCAAGGTATGGAGAAAGTGAAGACAACAAAACTACAATTGTTGAGGAGATATTTTGAAACCCTCTGTATGAAAGAGTCTGATAACATAGACTCATTATTCACACATTTGATTGGGATGGTAAATCAGATAAGGTCTCATGGAGAGACACTTGAAGAAATAAGGATAGTGGAGAAATTGTTGAGGATCCTACCCTCAAGGTTTGATGTTATTGTTACCAACATTAAAGAGACAAAGGATTTCTCAAACTTCACAGTAGATGAAATTCATGCATTACTGAGGACTCATGAACAGAGATTGGGAAGATCAGTAAACCCATCTCTACAGCATGCCTTCAAGACCCAGATTCCTTTTGGAAGAGGAAGAGTTCAAGGCAGAGGAAGAGGAAGAAGGAGAAGCCAAAGCAGAGAAGGAAGAAACAGCTCTAGACATTCACATAGAAGGAGCAAGAGTCAGAATCAAAGCCATGGCCAAAGCAACAGCCAACAAGGTGGACACCAACATGCTCAAGGACAAAGGTATGACAAATCAAATGTCCAATGTGATTATTGCAAAAAATATGGGCACTATGCCAATGAGTGTAGGAAAAAGAAAAATGACATGAATAATAGGCAGAATGCTAATGTAGCAAGAGAAGAAAAGAACCCAAATAATGTATTGTTAACATGTAATGTAGCACAAGATATACAGGATGATATATGGTTCTTAGATTCAGACTGCAGCAATCACATGACTGGAAACATAGCAATGTTTGTCAATCTTGATGAAGAAGTTAAATCAGAAGTAACAACAAGAACTAATACTAATATTTCTATCAAGGGAAAAGACAGAGTTAGTATCCGTGCAAGAAATGGTGAGCAAAAATTTGTGCCAGACGTGTACTATGTTCCTGCCTTAAAGTGTAATATTTTGAGCGTTGGGCAGCTCATAAACAAAGGCTACAATGTAGTTTTTAAAAATGATGTGTGCACAATAATGGACATACCTCCAAGCAAGAAGATTATTGCTAAAATACAAATGACCAGCAATAGAATGTTTCCACTCAAGCTCAATACAGATTTGAAGGGAAAAGAAAAAAAATGTAGTAGTTGTAACTCAAGAGGTCTTTCAGAAGGAAGTGAAATATGAGAATTGGTTATGGCACTTGAGATTTGGACATCTCAATTTTGGAGGTCTGAATTTGATTCACAAAAAAAAATGGTAAGAGGACTACCATTTATTGAGAAACCGGACAGCCTATGTGAAGGCTGCATCTTGGGAAAACAACACAGAGAAAAATTTCCATCATGAAAGAGCATAAGGGCGAAAGCACCCTTATAAATTATTCATTCAGATTTATGTGGGTCGATGCAAACAACATCAGTTTCAGGCAACAATTACGTGCTAACCTTCATTGATGATTTCACAAGGAAAGTATGGGTTTATTTTTTGAAATATAAAAGTGAAGTCTTTGAAATTTTTTTCCATTTTAAAGCTCTAGTAGAGAAATAGAGTGGGCCACATATCAAAGTTCTTAGAACTGATAGAGGAGGTGAGTACATCTCAAAATAATTTCTGCGTTTTTAGAGAGAAAATGGCATACATAAATAGTTTACTACAAGATACACACCGCATCAAAATGGTGTTGCTGAAAGGAATAATCTAACCATAATGGAAATGGTGAGAAGTATGTTAAAGGAAAAACACTTGCCAAATGAGTATTGGGCAGAAGCTACAAATTGTGTTGTGTATATTTTAAATATATGCCCAACAAAAGCTGTAATGAACAGAGTTCTAGAAGAAGCGTGGAGTGGCAGAAAACAGGGAGTCACCCACATGAGATTTTTTGTGTGTGTGGCTTATGAACACATTCCAGAACAGTTGAGGAAGAAGTTGGACAGTAAGGGGGAGAAGTGCATCTTCCTTGGATATTGTGAAGACTCTAAGGGATATAGATTATATAACCCATCCACAAAGAAAATTTTTATAAGCAGAGATGTGCAATTCATTGAAGAAGAAGCATGGGATGGAAGCATTGAGAAAACAACCAATGTTAAAAGCTGTTTGTCTCATGATGAAGATGAGGAAGATGTGGCTAAAAATAATACCTCATCAATAGCACAATCTCCACCAACACAAGGATAGCAAGGGACACTTCAAGCAGGAGTAAGAACACCATTGAGAAGTAATGAGAGTACTTCTCCAAGCACACCAAATGGAGTAGATTTGAGTGCTACTTCAAGCACAAGTACATATAATGAAAGAGGAACAACATTCAGAAATTTAAATGAAATTTATAAGCAAGAGACAGCAAATGAAGGTATGAATTCTTTATTTGCCTTGTATTGTCATATTGATGATCCTCTTCATTTTGAGGAAGCTATAAAATATAGAAAATGGATAGAAGCCATGGATGAAGAAATTAATGCAATAGAGAAGAAAAAAACATGGGATTTGGTTGAACTCCCAAAAGGTAAGGAAGTCATTGGAGTTAAATGGGTCTACAAGACCAAAAGCAATGTTGAAGGTAAAATTGAAAGGCACAAGGCCAAAATTGTTATCAAAGGTTATAAGCAGAAACATGGAAGAGATTATGAGGAAACTTTTTCACCGATTGCAAGAATGGAAACAATGAGAGCAATGTTGTCTATAGAAGCACAACACAAATGGAAGGTTTACCAAACATATGTAAAATCAACATTTTTAAATGGAGTGTTAATGGAAGAGGTTTATGTTGAACAACCTCTAGGCTATGAGAAAAATGGTCAAGAGCACAAAGTTTGTAGATTGAAGAAAGCTCTTTATGGGCCGAAGCAAGCACCAAGAGCATGGTACAGTAGGAAAGATTCCTATCTACTGGAGAATGTGTTTGAAAAATGTGAAGGATAACCCACATTATACATCAAAGAAAAATATAGTAAGATGATTATTGTGGTTTCATATGTTGATGATGTGATATTCACAGGTAATGATAATTACCTTATTGAAAATTTTAAAACAGTCATAAAAGATGAATTTGAAATGACTGACATGGGATTGCTGAAATACTTCTTAGGAATAGAAGTAGAGAAAAATGAAAATGGGATTTTTATCTCACAATAAAAATATGTTCATGAAGTTTTAGGAATATTTAACATGCAGGACTGCAAGGCAGCAATAACACCCACAATAATGGGATTGAAACTCAGCAAAGAGGACAGCAGCAAGGATTTTGATCTTAGTTTATACAAGAGCATAGTTGGCAGCCTTATGTATTTGACTAAAACTAGGCCTGATATTATGCATGTTATTAGTTTAATTTCTAGATTCATGGAGAGGCCAAAAGAAGCACATTGGTAGGCAGAAAAAATAATTCTAAGGTATGTGAAAGGAACTAAAAGGTATGGTATTTTGTATACCACTTCAAAAAATTCTTAGTTGATTGGTTACAGCGACAGTGATTGGGTTGGAAGTGTAGATGACCAGAAAAGTACATATGGTTATGTTTTTCATATGGGTTTAGGAGCTATTTCATGGGCTTGTAAAAAGTAGCCTATTGTAGCATTGTCTACAGCAGAGACAGAGTATGTGGCAACTACAGCAGCAGCATGTCAAGAAGTGTGGATGAGGAGAATGTTGAGAAGTTTATTTCAAGAACAGGTAAAAGGCACAGTGATTTATTGTGACAATAGCTCATCCATAGCATCTTCCAAAAATTCTGTGTTTCACAAAAGGACAAAGCACATAGATGCTAAGTTTCACTACATCAGGGAGCTAGTGAACAATGGAGAAATCATTTTAAAACATTGCAGGACTTAGGAGCAATTTACAGATATATTGACAAAGCCACTAGGGCAGAAAAGCTTTGAATATTTGAGGAAATGCATGGGTATGACTGATAAACCAGCAGTTGAACTTAAGGGGGAGTGTTGAAATGTTGATTTCAACTACTCAGCCCACTGTAGCTGCTTTCCAATTTTGTTTTTTTTTTACAAACCCTACACTCGGCTACTTGCTATTTTTGCACTTAAAGGACTCTATCACATAGCCACTTGCTATTTGCATTAAACAATCAGTTTTTAAACCTTACAGTCCTTGTACAATGAAAACAGAGTTTTTTGGTAAACGCAGGAATTTTGGTTTGAATAGTTTGGGCCACGGCAGCAGCGGTCCCACCACCAGCTCGGAGGATACGTGGACCAATCGTGCTCTATCGCGCAAGTTCAGAGCCAACGTAAGCAACCCAAAAAATGGACCCGAAATGTTTTATAAATTGGATTCTAACGTTTTCGCATTAAAAAACCCCCTGACATCATCAGGGCAAAGTGTTACACGAAAAACTTATGAATCACGGCTCATAAACTATCTGAAGTTCGTAGGCCCCAGTCCTCGGCCAATCAAAGGTCGATCACGGGGAGTTGGGGCGTGGTGATGTCATGAGGATTTTTTACGCGATTTCTTATGCAATCTGGTTTTATGATTTGAAGTCTGGGTGGAAGACTTGGTGTTAAGTTTTGTTATAATGTTTTATGTCATATCGTTATATGTTTTTATCGCGCGACTAAAGTCTGTTGACTTAGGTTTTGTAATAGTTCATATATATATGTGTGTGTGTGTGTGTGTGTGTGTGTGTTTACATACATTAAATCATATGCGCCTTTGTAATTGTGGGCCTGAGAAGTTTTTCTTAAAAATAGATTTTATTTCTTTTATAGTTGTGATAATACAAGAGTTGTGTTACACATATAAAAAGCCTGAAAGGCTTAATGTAAATGTGTGTGAAAAAGTGAATACAAAGTAGTGTATTAAAAAACAAAGACAGACAGACAGAGAGTGTGCATTTTTTTTTTAGAGAGGCAAAGAGTTTTTCTTGGCACTGTGTTTTTGTAGCAGTCCATATTTTGTAATCCCTCTATGAGAGGAAGTTTTATTTTGTAATAGTTTTACAGTGAATGGAATAGAAGTGTTTTTTTTGTGCAACCTCTGTCTGGCAGTGACTAATTTTTTTTAAATTATTTGGGTTCTAAGGAGAGTATTATTCTCTCTGAGTTAGTTCTAGAATTCTTAGAAATTCCAACAAATCCATGGAGAATATGAGGAACTCGGCATAGGAGGTATTACCACGATCACTTTTGACGATATTTCTCCAGAAAACACAAATAACTGGATGAATTCTGCCGAAAAAAGGTGTTACTATGGCATCTAGTTGATTCTGTCTCACATCAACCATTCATGCCTTTCGAACGCCTCCAAAATCAATGCCAACGATGTTATAAGCATTCATGTGACTAAGGATATCAATGAGGGCGAAGAGAACACCATTCCCTATTTCAACGTTCTTCTTCCAGACCACATTCGCCAAGCTACTTGTAGGCCGTGGGGATTTTGTTGTTTCTGTGAATGATGCTAGTTAGAAATAATTATAGTCCCTATTGAAGAAACAAAAATGGCTTATGAAAAGTTCCTTTCAACCTATTTGGAAACCCATTTGTCTATGACCAAAGCGAACACTGTCCAAGGTAACATAGAAATGGAGGCCATGGGAAAGCTTTTTGAGCAACTAGATGGTTGGCTGAAATCAATGAACGAGGTCTTGGGAGGACGGGGTCCAATATGGATTTGGTCTTCATTTATTCTTCTCTATCTTGCGCGGCTCCACCTAAGTTCAGATGAATGTGTTGAGTGGTAGGATCCCACGCTCCATTGAATTTTCTGTGTAGGTAAGGACAAGCCTCAGTTTTTAAATCTTGAAGCATTCATGCAAAAAATAAAAACAGAGTATCGAGAGCCATACTCTGCATTATTTCTCACTTATCTATATTCACCTACATGTTTTCCCGCAGCTTCGCGCCCGAAACTTTCCTTGTTTACCCTTAAGTTCTTACATTGAATGTTATTTCCCCACCGATGTGGTATCGGCTGGACCCACGATTAACCTCCACCGCAATAACCAAACCACGAAAAAAATTAGTATTTCTTTTTATCCCTTAATATTCTCACTTTTCACTTACTGTGCCTTTCCGCGTCGTCGCCCGCACTTCGCAAAAGTTATGGTTTAACTTTTAACCTGCACCGAAACTTATATTTCCACCGATGCTATTTGGCGAGACCCACTATATACTTTTCTGCATTACCGCATAGACATGTGTTCACCTTATTTCCTTACCTTTTATGCGTTTTTCATTTCCCACGACTTACGGACCTCATCCCGCACTTCGCAAGTTATAAGTTTTAACTTTAAAGATGCCCGCAAGTCGTTTTGTTTTGTTTGCGATGCGATCGCAAAGGGGCACATGTCAAGCTTAGGAGGGTAGCGCAAATCGCACATCACAAAGTTTAATGTTTTCCCATGTTCGTGCATATGTTAAATGATAAGATCGATGATGTGCAATGGAGCGCCAGATGCGATGTGGTTTCGCAATCTGAACCACTAAAACTTCATGTCCGCCATTTTATGTTTTCTGTACGCATTTTCGTGTATAAGCAGTCGAATAGAGCCGAGGGTTAATTTGGTTATTGAATGTCTGATTCTGCATTGAATTGCTTTGAATGCTTAGGCTCCATCCAATTTCGTATAAACCTATGTAATTTAATTTTATTTCTGTGAAGGAATGAATCGAATTTCAGAGAAGAGTTGAATAAATTTGGAAGTATTCCTCTCCTGTGTTTTACGCTTTCTGTCTGTGAAATGTTTGATTGTTATTTCCGCAATATTTAGAATTATCTGTGTTGTGGGGGAACACGTCCCTTTGTGTTTTGTTCATTCAAGAATTCCAACATGGTATCAGAGAAGGTCTAGTCCCTCAGTGAAAGAATGAGTCTTTACTGAAGAAGCTCAAAGTTTATTTTTTCAGAAGATGATTCTCAAGTAGTGAGAAGGCTTTGTTTTATACATTCAATATGGCAGAAACATGCACAAGCCTAACTAATCCCAAAATACCACAGTTCAATGGGAAGAATTATTGTTATTGGGCTATTAAAATGAAGGCCTGTTCTCCTCACAAGATATTTGGGAGCTCGTGGAAAATGGTTTCTAAGAACCAGCAGATGCAGTAGCATATTATGCTTTGACACAGGCACAAAGAGATTTGTTGAGAGAAAATAAGAAGAAGGACTCCAAATCCCTCTTCTATATTTTCCAAGCAGTACATGAAAGTATTTTCCCAAGGATTGTAGCAGCAACGAAATCTAAGGAGAAATGGGATACTCTCCAGACAGCCTATCAAGGCATGGCAAAGGTGAAGACAACAAAACTTCAAATGCTAAGAAGAGATTTTGAAACTCTTTGTATGAAAGAATCTGATAAAATAGACTCATTCTTCACACATTTGATTGGGTTAGTTACCTAGATCAAGTCTCATGGAGAGACACTTGAAGAAAGGAGAATAGTGGAGAAAGTCTTAAGAATCCTATCATCAAGGTTTGATGCCATAATAGTGGCCATAGTAGTGGATGAGCTTCATGCATCACTAATGTCTCATGAGAAAATACTGAGCAAATCAAAGAACTCCTCATTGGAGCATGCATTCAAGACACAAATGCCTTTTGGTTAAGGTAGAGGTCACGGAAGATCAAACTACTGAGGAATAGGAAGAAGCCCACAAAGAGGTGGAAGAAGCATCCCTGCAAGCACAAGTGGAAGGGGCAGCAATCAGAATCCAATCCAAGGCTCAAGCCACAATCAAGCACAAGGACAGAGGTATGATAAATCTCAACTCCGATGTCATTATTGCAAAAATTATGGCCATTATGCAAATTAACATAGAAAGAAGCAAAATGACATGGGTAATAAACCTAGTGTAAATTTTACAAAAGAAAATTAGAATCATGGGGTTGTGCTTTTAACTTGTAATGTAGCACAAGAAAAACAAGAAGATAGTTATTATATTTAGGGTGTAATAACCATATGACTGGAAACATAGCAATGTTTTCCAATCTATATTAGAGTGTAAAATCTGAAGTGACAACGGGGACTGATAGCAAGGTCTCTATCATGGGGAAAGGAAGAGTGAACATACTGAAAAAGAAGGGAGAGAATAAATTTGTGCCAGATGTCTATTATGTACCTGGCTTGAAATGTAACCTTCTAAGCATTGGACAACTCATGCATAAGGGATACAATGTGTTTTTTAAGAATGATGTGTGCACAATCCTGGATATACCTCCAAGTAGATAGGTCATTGCAAAAGTTAATATGACAAGCAATAGAATGTTTCCTCTCAAGATCAGATCAGAATTGAAGGAAGGAGGTGTTGTAGCAGCTGTCACACAAGAATTCTTTCAAGAAGAAGTGAAAGATGAAAACTAGTTATGGCATTTGAGATTTGGACATCTCAATTTAAGAGGTTTGAATTTGTTGCATAGAAAAGGCATGGTAAATGGATTACCACTCATAGAGAAACTAGAGATCCTATGTGAAGGCTGCATCATGGGCAAACAACACAGAGAATCATTTCTAGCAAGAAAGAGTATAAGGGAAAAGACACCTTTGGATATTGTCCACTCAGATTTATGTGGACCAATGTAAATGTCATCATTAGCCGACAGTCATTATGTTTTGACATTTATAGATGATTACACAAGAAAGACATGGGTTTATTTTCTAAAATAGAAAAGTTAATTTTTTGAATAGTTATACCACTTCAAAGCTCTTGTTGAGAAGCAAAGTGGACACTACATAAAAGTGTTGAGAACTGATAGAGGTGGAGAGTATATCTCCAAAGACTTCCTACGTTTCTGCAGGGAGCATGGGATTCACAAGCAGTTTACCACAAGGTATACACCTCAGCAAAATGGTGTAGCAGAAATAAAGAACAAGACCATCATGGACATGGTAAGAAGTATGTTGAAGGGAAAGCACTTTCCAAATGAGTATTGGGAAAAAGTTATCAATTGTGCAGCATATATCTTAAATAGATATCCAACCAAAGATGTTATGAACAGAGATCCAGAAGAAGCATGGAGCAGAACAAAGCAAGTTGTCACTCACATGAGAGTGTTTGGATGTGTGGCATATGCACATGTCGTAGATCAGTTAAGGAAGGAGTTGGACAGAATGGGGGAGAAGTGTATATTTATTGGATACAGTGATGAATCCAAGGCCTACAAGCTCTATAATACATCGAACAAGAAGATAATAATCAACAGAGACGTTTAGTTCATAGAAGAAGAAGCTTGGGATGGAAGCTTAGAGAAGACAGTGAATGTGAAGACATGTATTTCACATGATGACAAAGAGGAATTGATTGCAGAAAATAATTTGTCAATGGTAACTCCTCCTCCACCTACACAAGCTCAATAGAGCACACCGCAAGCAAGAAATAGAAAAACAGTGAGAAACTAAGTAAGTGCTTCTCCAAGCACACCACAGTGATCAACAACTCCCTCGAGTTCAAGTGAAACTCCAAGCGCATCTTTAGCAAATACAAGAAAACAAAAACTCAGAACTTTAAGTGAAATTTATGAGCAAGAAGAAGTTAATTGTAATGCTGGTATGAATTCTTTATTTGCCTTATTTTTTCATGTTGATGACCCAATCGATTTTGAAGATGCATTCAAAGAAGAGAAATGGATTGAAGCAATGAATGAAGAAATATGAGGAATAGAAAAGAATTACACATTGAATTTAGTGGACCTCCCACAAGGAAAAGAA
Organism: Pinus albicaulis; assembly: GCA_034641835.2. NCBI lineage: Eukaryota > Viridiplantae > Streptophyta > Pinopsida > Pinales > Pinaceae > Pinus > Pinus albicaulis. Next base: position 851,807,738 of record CM076576.1, read on the forward strand.
GTTATTGGAGTAAAATGGGTCTATAATACTAAGAGAAACATTGAAGGCAATATAGAAAGGCACAAAGAAAGTCTAGTTCTCAAAGGCTACAACTCCATTCAATGCCAGGCATAATGAATATAATACAAGATCCTAGAAGGGGTGTCCCCAAGGTTCCATAAGTTAGGAGCACTCGCTTTCTGGTGACTCATTCCGGAAAAGGATTACAGGGCAGAGGAGCCACACCCATAACTAGTATTTATGGGAGATGACTTGACTACCAATATTGTTGGTTGAGGTAATGCTCGACTGAGGTGGCAGAATGGAAGGAGTGGGACAAGGCATATTACATATCCCAGGTCTAGCAAGGAACCTCATATTTGTGAGTAAGATGAATGATTGAGAACCGGATCTATTTCTAGCCCATCTCTATCCTCGAGATATTATCTTGAGACCTTATTATATCTGATCTCTTTACCATCCCACCAAGACGGACCTACACAAACCATCCCACCAACAACTACGGACGTTCACCTCAAGCCCTCAGTTACCCTCAAGCCTTGGCTTTCTCAACCCCTCCTAAATATGAGCCTAAGTAGGGCAAAGGAGAACACTCAACATCCTAAAAAAGAAAACACACATATGCATCTACTTTCATAAAGAGGGGCATCTCTTCAAGTCTTGCCTTGCTCATCTTCAGAAAATTGAAGAGATTTTGATTCCCCTAATTTCAATGATATAATGACATATATAATATAGTGAATTCATGACTGGAAGACACACATGGCAGAAGTGTGTGAAATCACACCCTATTTTCACACTTAAATCATGATATCATCATGGTATTTATATATAAATTCCTATTAATATATCAGTTGATCGGTATTTTTCCATTCTGAACCAACCTTCAACAAAATGCTTTTGGTTGATTCCTTCCTTTCCTTCCTCCCTTACCAGTAACATGTATATCTCCCTTTCTCCTTTCATCGGGGTTCTATTTGTGGGCTCTCTCTAGTGAAAGGCTTGGTCATTTTGAGTCTAAGTTTATTTTCAATTTTTTTTGACATTCATTAATTTTTGCTTAGATTTAAAAACTATCTAAGTAGGGATTTTTTGCACATTTTCTAAACCATTTCCCCTACAACAAGCCCATTACGTAATAATTACCTTTGCAATCACCCTTGCAAGATATCAGAAATACTTATTTATGCACCTAATAGCCCAAGTGCTGAATGTCTATTTCCCTCCACTGTACTTAAAAAAATTTGAAGGGGCGAGCCATGACCATAATTTCATAGTGTTTGACAGAGTTTCAAGGTTGAACCTCCCAGTTGAACTTAGAAAGTGAGGTTTTTTTTACCGAAGAATGTCCCAGTTCTTATCTCCGAGACATGACCTCAACGACTGCTATTTCCCCGTAAGAGGAACTGAGAACATATCCATGGTATAAAGTCTCTTAGCTCATGGTGGAGGATTATGGTCTCCTGTAAAGAGAATAAAAGAGTAGAGATCATATGGTTGACACTTATAATGAGCCCCGTTTCCACTACTATTTTCTCCATGGTTGTACTATAATAATAGCGGTGTTGGGTTTTCCAGCATCAGTAGACTTTACTGCGTAGGGAGGCTTTGTAAGAATGGAACTTGGTGTGTGTTGAACCTTTAGTTAAGGCGAGAGGGGGGGGTGAATCAGTTTAACACATTCCTAATCTTTTAGAGCTTTTCATTAAACTTATTTACACCTTCATTTCATATCCAATTTAATGTGTGAGTAATCTTAGAATGTAAGTAGCAAGTGTTAGTATAGCATAGCAGTAGACTTAATATGAAAGCAACAGGTATTAAGCAGATAATACATATCAGAACAATACATAAATATCATGCACAGAGACACCAAATATAAGTGGAAACCCATAAAGGGAGAAAAACACATCTTATTATCGTTGTGATGCAAAGGCAAGCTCCAACTCCCTCTCACCACTGTTTTTCTGCAGCCACCAACCTACAGGAGGCTCCAACCTCAGTCAGCTACAACTGATAGCTATCAAGCTGCAACTTGATAGGGAAGCTCCAACTTCCTCAATTTATCAAACTGAATGTTTGCTGATTTACTCCAGATATCAGCTCTGTTCTGTATCTGCTCTTCTTCTCTTAATCTTCTATGCTTTATTCTTCTATATTCTGCATTCTCTATATTTGCTCTCTCTCTCCTTTTTTTCTCTTTTAGCTTATCAAATTGATATTATATATAGAAATTCTCACATGACTGTTTGTATTTCACAAGGAATTTGGAATGAACAGTCATGACTCTTTGGCTTCTATCTTCTCCTTCCTTTTTCCAACTCATTTTTAGAATTATTACAATTTGTACAAATTTCCATGCTACAGTGGGATTTTGTCTTTTCCTTAGGATACTTGCCTTTGCATCACAAAAAATAAAAGTTAATTACAACATTTACATTCACATTTTTAATTACATATTTCAATTTCACTCAGCTCCTTTTCTGGATTTTGGCTTTACTGGATTTGTCTTTTCCTACTGCTGTTAAGAACCTGTTCTGTATACACTTTGTTCACTGTCATCTGCATATTCCCTATTTTCTGCACTTATTCACCTGTCCAAATCATTCATGTAACTATTCCTGTTCACCGAAATTTCATCTCTGCATGCTCTCCTCTTCTTTTTCCTTTTCATGCCCAATCATTTCCCAAGTCCGAGAAATCTCACAATCTCTACTTTGTTCTACACTGACAGTTCCAATGCTTAAATCTGAAGTGTTAATAAATCAATCATATTCCCAGTACTTTTCAATATTTCACTTAACTATGTGTAAATGCATCCCAAGCTTCATTTCCCAAATTTGTGCGCCATCCTGACAATCTCACAACGCCCAATTCTCATCTTTTTATTCAGTAAGGGTCTTCTTAATCCTCTGTTCAATTCATTCATCAAATTCTTAGAATTTGATTAATGAATACCTTTACAACCTTATATCTCCCAATATAACAAGTCCTTTGTCAAAATAAAACCAACGCACTCAACCATCCACAATTCTGGCAATTCAACAGGTTCTTGTTTCCGGGACTGGCAATTAAATAAAACTCCAAGCCAAGGAATTGCAGTCTCATTACTTAATTCTTCTTTTGGATTTACTTATCCTTTGATCCAATCTCATTATACACCCGAATAACAATGCTCCCACACTATTCATATTCAAACATTATACGCACGGCATAATATCTCAACCTATATAATATATATATGCAATTCATTCACGCAAATAACCCGACATCCGTAAGGATTGACCGCCAATACGATTAACCTTGGTTAAACTCTTTTTAATATAACTCACCGGGCCTCATACTAAGATTACAATACGTCGAATAACATTAATAAACCAAATTCATTATATATGACTCCGCCTCGGGCTCACAATACAACCAAAGGACCAATCGAATGCACACCGTACCTTTGTTAACCCACGCGCCACACATCGGAGTATGTCATTTGCAACTATTTCAGTATTTGGTCAGCCTAAAAAATTGTACAGAGATACATTGATTGAATATCTAGTCAGTAGCCATGAGAAGCCTGAAAAATTCCCTGTATATTCAGTACATTCTGACATGGACTCTTTCATCCTTTATAATGCTGAATTGGACCTTCCTACTGAACTAGAAGCACCAGAAACAGAAACTGCAACTAAATCTACTGTTCTGATTGAAGAAATTTCTGAAAACAAAGAAACATCAGACATTCTAGAAACACCAGAAAAAACTGAAAGACCAAAACCTCCTATTAAGAAACATATTAAAACAGTTGATGAATATTACGAACATGAAATTCTATGGCATTTAGAATTTGATGGTTCGGTGAATAAATTAGGAGCAGGGGCTGGAATTTGGTTACATAATGTTGAAAATGATCATGCCGAAGGTCATGCTTATAGATTGAATTTTAGATGCACTAACAACATGGCAGAGTACGAAGCTCTTTTGCTAGGGCTTAAACATGTCAAAAAGTTAGGAGCAATTAGAGTATCAATCATAGGAGACTCTGAATTAATTATTCAACAAATCAATGGTGAATGTTCAAAAAAAGACCCTAGATTGAAATAATACAGAGAAACAGTTGTGGAAATTCTCAACACTTTTCTACAAGCTCAACTTGCCAAAATTCCTAGGAAGCAAAATTTGCATGCTCACAGTCTTGCAATGTTCGCTAGCACATGTAAATTACCTTTTGAACCTAATCATCAGTTCACAGCTGAGATTAGACATAGGCCTGCTATACTGGACAATCTCTTGAATTGGCAAGTGTTTGTAAATAATAGTCAGATTAATAATTTTTTGACCTTAGAAAATGAGTTCTCTAACAGTAGTATTGATGGAGACACAACAATCAATGAATCTAATCAAATGGACAAACAAGAAACAGATATTTCTATAGAGACTGCAATTAACATGCTTCACCCAACCACCTTCACTGAAAAAGATATACAGGATTTAAAACAAATGGAAATCGAATAGATCATAGAAGATGAATCTGAAATTATAAATCTAAAAGATAATCATTTACCTAAAGGGTTAACTCCTTTAGAAGATCTTTTTGACTCAAATGACATTCCATTCAAACCCAAAATGGAACCGGTAAAAGCTGACATTGAAGAATACAATTTAGGAACACAAGAAAATCCCAAAATGGTTAAGTTATCCAAATCTCTGCCAGAGGATCAAAAGGTTAAATATGTTGAACTTTTAAAAGAATTCCAGGATGTTTTCGCCTGGAGTTATGAAGATCTTAAATCATATGATACATCAATAATTCAACATACAATACCTTTGAAACCAGATCAGAAACCTTTCAAACAAAAACTTAGAAGGATCAACCCTGTTTTACTACCTTCAATTGAGAAAGAAATTAAAAGAATGTATGAAGCAGGAATTATAGCTCCTATTAGGTTCTCGGAATGGGTTTCTAATTTGGTACCAACAAGGAAAAAGACTGGAGAGATTAGACTATGTGTTGACTTGCGAAATTTAAACAAAGTTTCTTTAAAAGATAACTATCCTTTACCTAAAATGGACCATATATTACAAAGGGTAGTAGGATCTTCAAGAATTTCTCTTCTGGATGGATTTTCAGGGTATAACCAGATTTTGGTTCATCCTGATGATCAAGACAAAACAACATTTACAACACCATGGGGTACTTTTAAATATGTCAAGATGCCATTTGGACTTAAGAATGCAGGAGCTACATTTCAAAGAGCAATGGACATTGCTTTTGCTAAAGAAATACATGATTTTCTGGTTATTTATCTAGATGATTTAACTGTTTTTTCCAAAACAGATCAGCAACATTTAGATCATCTAAGGCAAGTGTTTATAAAATGCAGAAAGTATGGTATTTCTTTAAATCCAAAAAAATCATTGTTTGGTCTTGAAGAAGGAAAGCTCCTAGGTCACATTATTTCTAAAGATGGCATTAGAATTGATCCTGAAAGAATACAAGCCATTTTACAGATACCTCATCCCAGAAACATTAAAGAACTTCAAGCTTTCATAGGAAAGATCAATTTTTTGAGAAGATTCATTTCTAGTTTAGCTGAATTACTTAGACTGCTTACTAACATGTTAAGAAAGGATTCGAGTATTAAGTGGACAGTTGAAGCCAAGCAATCATTCGAAGAAATCAAAATGGCTTTAACCAAAACACCAGTTCTTACCAGTCCAAAATTTGATAGAGATTTCATAATTTTTTCATTTGCTTCTGAACATACAATTGCAGCTGTTTTACTACAAAAGGATGATCAGGGATGTGAAAAACCAATAGCCTTTTTTAGTAAAGCACTTAGAGATGCATCATTGAAATATAATATCATGGAGAAACAGGCTTTTGCACTTGTGAAAGCAATTAAAGATTTCAGATTTTATATATTATATTCTCATGTGATAGCTTATGTACCTAATGTTGTCGTTAAAGACATATTAACTCAAGATGGTATTGAAGGCAAAAGAGGTAAGTGGATAGCTACCATATTAGAATATGATATTGAAATAAAACCAACAAAACTCATAAAAGGTCAAGGTTTAGCTCAACTCATCACTGAAACAAATTGCCAAGCCCTGGATATTAACGAGCTGGATGACAAACAGGAGATGGCGACTCCACACATCAGTCAAGCCTTCTTAGACTCACCCTGGTACACTGATATCATTTATGTTTTGTTAAACCTGCAAGCTCCTCCAGGGTTATCCAGAAGGAAACAAAGGTTTTTGAAAATGACATCTTTAAAATATTGTATTTTAGATAATGCTCTTTTTTGGAAGAATCACGATGGAATTCTATTAAATTGTTTATTGAAAGATGAAACTGACAAGATTCTTAATGAATTTCATGCAGGAGATTGTGGTGGACACCTCTACTGGAAGTCAACTGCAGATAAAATCTTAAGGGCTGGTTTTTACTGGCCAACCTTGTTTTCAGATGTTAAGAAATTTGTAACTTCTTGTCATAAGTGTCAGATCTTTGAAGGCAAAAGAAAATTGTTGCCTTTACCATTAAAACCAATTTCCACCGAGAGACCCTTTCAACAATGGGGACTAGATTTTATTGGAGAAATCCATCCCCCTTCTTCTGGGCAACACAGATGGATTCTTACTGCCACAGATTACTTTACTAAATGGATTGAAGCTATCCCATGCAGAAAAGCCAATGATTCTGTAATTATAGGGTTTTTAGAAACCAATATACTTTCAAGATTTGGCTGTCCAGAGAAAATTATAACAGATAATGCTGCCGCATTTAAGTCTAAGAAAATGATTAGTTTCTGCAATAAATATCACATCACTTTAGGCCATTCAACAACCTATTATCCTCAGGGTAATGGACTGGCAGAATCTTCCAATAAAAGCCTTATTAATATCATTAAAAAATTATTGGAAGAGAATAAAAATAATTGGCATAAGAAACTTACCAATGCATTGTGGGCAGACAGACTTACAACTAAGAAATCAATTGGGACTAGTCCATATGAATTAGTTTATGGTATTGAGGCAAGATTTCCATCATCCTTAGGAATTCCTGTTATGAAATTACTTTAGGAGGCTCAAGTAGAACCAAATGATATTTAGAGAAGAATAAACCAAACAATTCACTTGCAGCAGAGCAGATAAGAAGTGTATCAACGATCCCAAGTCTTGTAGGAAAAGTTAAAGAAAATGTTTGACAAAAGGACTAAAGCAGAAGATTTTCAACTAGGAGACAAAGTTCTGAGATGGGATTCCAGAAGGGAAGATAAAGGAAAACATGGGAAATTTGATTTCTTATGGAAAGGACCTTACATCATTCATGCTTTACAGGGAAATAACACATACTTTTTGAAGAATTTGGATGGTTCAGAAGCTGAGGAAGGACCAGTCAATGGTCGAATGCTAAAGCACTATTTTGATCCCATTTACTAGGATGTTCTGATTTTTTCTAACTTGTACATAATATATCCTTTCTAATGCATCAGTTTTGATTGCATGGTGACTTGTTGGAGTTGAAGCCCGAAGTGAAGGCCCTAAGCTTCAGAAGTTTCACTATCATATATACAATAAAGCTACCAGAAAAAGAAGATTTCATGGTTCAGTCAAAGGCATTTTGAGGCATCTGACCTGCTGTTCTTGACTTTTCGCCAGGAAAATCCATCCCCAAGTGGAGCCAGTGTTAGACTCCTATACCAATAGGTGTCATTTTTCATGATTGTCTTATTGAACTATGCAATATGTTCAAACCTTTTTCTTGTGCAAAGGTGTTCCATATTCTTGAAAAATCAAAAAATCAAAAAATTTTAAAAAATGTAAAGAGGGTATACCCTAAAAGAAAAATCAAAGGGTAAGAAAAATAAAATGGTCAAAAAAGTGAAAGAAATGAACCCCAAACAAAAATAGACCAAGGAAAGTGTGCAAATCCAAATGCCACTACTATTTCATTTTTTGTAATAAAGCAATTGTGCGGCTTGTCAAGTGCCACAATTTATTTAGAGTCAATCTTCTCTGTAGCATTGATGATACAATTAAGCGCACTGTGCTGACTGTGTGGCTTCACCAAGTACATCCAGTATGAGTCCCAATTCAATCTTGTCAGCCCTTGGATAGATTTTTCTCTTTCTTCTACCTTTTGCCTCCATTCTGTTTGCAGTTGATTTTCCTGTGGGAGATATCCTGGAACAGTTTCAGGAATCAAATTAGCTTTGTGTAAATTGTCATTTACACAATCAGTAAGAATGTTTGCCACTATAGCCGCCTCCTCTGCTGCCTTTTCTGCCCTTCTGATTTGTGCATTTTCCTTTATTTGTGCTTATTGCTTTGTTATTAATTTTGCAATTTTATCTTGATTTTTCTTTGACATTTTCTCATATCATACTTTAGCCAAATTAGTTTCGTTTTTTATCGATTTGACCTTTCGCAGTAATTTTCCTCTGTGCCGAACACGCTCCACATCTTTTTCCTTACTCAGCATGAAGTGCCTTGAATTTGGTCAATGTTTCCTCATTTTGTCTTATAGTTATTTCAAATCTTCTTCAACTCCCGATTTTTCTCAAGAAGAGCTTTATGTTTCTTTGAGAACTTTTGACCTCCAACAGCTTCTTCAGTAACTTCTAAAAGCTCTATAGAGGATAAATTTTGGCAAACTTACATACCTTATCTTGTGGTAGAAACTGCGTCAATTTGCCCACTTGGATGTTTGAACTTGTGAACAGCGTCTAAAACATCCTTTTTTGGTACTGTCCACCCGTGTTTATTTTTCTTCAATGGCTCATCTCTTCTGGTCCATTATTGTGTGCATTCTGACAAATTTGCATGTTCTCTAGCAAATTCTTTCATAACTTGCTTATTATAAGGCGCATGAGGTTCCGGCAACTTATACATCAGCCTCACGTCTTCCGTGGAGAATGACTCGATTAGCTCTTCAGATGGAGTTTTAAATTGCCTGTCTGAAATATCAGTGCTGTCCAGTACCCATTTTACCATGTCCGTATATCGGAGAATCCTTGGTCTTGCCGCTATCCTATGCAGAAATGAACAAGCCAATTCTCTAAGGGTTGCCTCAGACGTATTATTGGAACCTGCTATAGCTACAACTTTCATCACCACAGGATTTTCTTCCTCTAACAGATTATACATCCCTTCCCAAGTGGATATACCGGCATCCTTATTACAAGCGGTGTCTGCATACAACGAAGCCATTTCTCTATTTTCAGAACTCGAGCTCTTCTCCTTCTTACCCATAGTGTTTCGTGAAAGCTTTGTATAGACGTTTGCTCCTTCGTGCCTGCGTTTTATGAGTAAATGAGAGTAATGGCATAAGAAAGGTGATGAGACTGTTTTAAATGTGAAAGCGGATGAAATATAATATTTTAATCGTGAAACGACTTTCAATCCAAACACAATCTCATTTACCATTAATAATCAATCCAATCATTTAATTTAATCATTAAAGCGCATAACAGATTTGATATATGGGAAGATTGCCTTTGGACAACGTGCCTACATGAATCTGCGACATTGCGATCTGCGATTTGCTGCGCAATATCGCAATATCGCAATATTGCAAAATGAAGCCGTCGCAGTTATGTAAAATAGCACAAAAGCGGAAATTGCGCAATAGCGCAAAAGCGCACATCGCAAATCTCGCAAAAGCGCAAAATTGAAAATAGCGCAAAAGGTATTCATTAATCACTTCTGTTTTCTGCGCTATGCGATCTGCGACCAATACGTTTATTGTATAAGCTTTTGGGATCGCATTATCGCAAAAGCGCAAAATCGCATTTTCAGTTTTATAAAATATATATACCATTTTGCTATGGATGCGTTATTTTGTTTAAAGAGCAATTTTATCGTAATCTATCATAAACTTAAGTGTTTCTTAATGTTCTTTCTAAGGGATTTCTATAAGTTTATGATAGAAAGTTTTATTTGAAAAGGCAAACAAATCCTAATTGATTTTTTTTTTGGATTTTTTAACTAAGGGTCCCCATTTATTTAGTATTATTACTAATATTAAATAAAAAGGGGGGTTGTTGCTGGTCACAACAATTGGCGATTCACTGAAAGAAACAGTTATCTCTGAAAAAATAAAATGAACACTATATCTTTAGTAAGTAAAGATTTTTAAAGATAATGAAAACTATCTTAGGATAATTCAAATAAAATTTAACTATGAAAAAGAAATAAAAATCATTCACAATTTCTTTCTAATTCCTTAAGAACAAAAACACTTTTGGGTTATCTCAAGCTTTGATCGGTGTTAATAATGAAGTAAGTGGATTTCTCCAAGTTTGGTTTTATAATATACTCTATTTCCATAGGTATTGCCTCTGCTGCCAGCAAACGTTCATAGTCTCGACAGGGTTACCTTTAAACCATTAACCATTCATTGTCCCATCCAATTAAAATTATGACTTTTTAAAAGATAAATTCATAAGACCTATTATCTCATGTTTTTGTCTTTTATTTATTTTTATTTTAAGAGCCATTGTTCTGGTTTGGTAGCCAGTTAATAACAATGCCATTCACTAGTTATAATTAAACTGAACAGGCTGGCTCGTGATGAGACCCCTTGTCTTACATTTATAAGCCATTACCCTGTTTTGGTATGCGGTATTGGTAATGTCAGTTTTATTACTCCTTATGAACATGGTAAGTCGGCTCATAATGAGACCTCTTATCTCTTTAAATTTCCAAATTTCTTAGAATTACATTCTAAAAAATCACAACTTAAATGGATGGGGTGAAATAGTTTTATCCTTAAGAATCAATGGATGACAATTTTCAGAGTTTTTTAAGTTCCAAAACTTTGAAAAAATCTTTACTTTGATAGATAACATTTCTCTGCTTAATAAACTTATGATGATTTACATTCTTCTCAAGTTTTCAAAAGATCATGTAAATGATTGAAATAATCTTTCAAAGTTTAACATCTTATTTTAAACTATTCAAAAACTGTGATCATTACTTTAAAAATTCTTATTTACACAAAATAAATATTTATAATATTTTTTCGAAGAAATTTTCTTAAATAGTAAACAGTCAATCAGAGACTCATAAACAACCTTTATTTGCAAAAACAAAAACAATCAAAAACTTTGCAGAAAGAAATATGTACAGTTTGAGAAGGGGTTACCTCCTTATGAAAATAATTTCTTCAAGATAAGCCCATTTACAGGAAGAGATTCTCTCTTACCTGTTAGATCTTGGAGTATGAATGTATTTGAGCCTATCTTCTCAACGATCTGAAATGGTCCAAGCCACATTTTCTGAAATTTGGTATGTTTACCTTTTTCTTCGTGTGCTTTATCCCATTTCAAAACGAGATCACCAATTGACAAATTTTTTGAGCCGGTAGAACTTGCATCAAAAGAATATTTTACAAGCTGTTGATGTTTTTCATGAGTAATTTTTTCTTTATCCCTATCTTCTTCTAATTTAAGGATTTGATTATATCTCAATTGAATGGATGAAGAAGGATTTTCTTCAATAAACTGCACTAGGGTTAATGATGGAAGTGTTAAGTTTGATGGTATCACAGCTTCTTTTCCATAAACCAGATTGAAAGGTGAAGCCCCTATTGAAGCTTTTTCAGTGATACGATCAGCCCATAACGCAAAGATTAAAGATTTGTGCCAATTCTTTTGATTTTGATCAACGGTCCTTTTAATGATTTTGATAAGGTTTTTATTAGTGGATTCAGCCAAACCATTACCTTGTGGATAATAATTTGTTGAATATTTTAATTTAAAACCTCTTTTGACTGCAAATTCAATTAAACTATTTCCAGAGAAGTAAGATGCATTATCAAAAACAAGAGCTTGAGGTACACCAAACCTGGTTATGATGAATTGATATATGAAATCAATAATTGCATCAGAATTGGCTACCTTCAACGGGATTGCCTCTACCCATTTTGTAAAGTAATCAGTTGCAGTAAGGATGTACTTGTGCTGTTTGGAAGAATGAGGTATTATCTCACCAATAATTTCAAGCCCCCATTGTTCGAATGGTTGCTCAATAGTTACTGGTTGCAAAGGAAAAGCTGGTTTCCTTTGTCTTCCACTTGCAGTTTGACAAATTTGGCACTTCCTTACGTAATCATGCGTATCTTTAAAAAGGGTAGGCCAATAATACCCAGCATGAATTATTTTGTGAGCTATGGTATCACCTCCAAAATGACCTCCTGCTGGTCCATCATGCAATTCCTGCAAAACCTTTTCAGCTTCAGTCTTTTCAAGACATCTTAATAAAATTGAATCATAATTTTTTCTAAATAACACATTATCAATGATCTCATATTTAATAGTCTTTAACCTTAAAGCGTGTTTACTCTTATAGCTGAGATTAGAAGGAGCATACCCATTTTTCAAGTAATAGATAAGATCAGCATACTGAGATTCAGAATCTGTAACACTTATCTGACTTACTTGAATATCTTGATTTGAATCTTGATTTTATGGTATGTTATGAGCTCCTGCCAATAATCTGCAAAAACCTTGTCCTCTAACAATCTTAGCTGGTTTAATATCAATATCATATTCTTGCAAGGTTGTTACCTAGTTAGCTCTCTTTTCTCCTACTTCTTTTTGAATTAATAATTGCCTCACTGCAGAGAATGGGACAATGATTTTTGTATGTGTTTTCAAGAGAAAAGGTCTGAAATGTTTGATTGATTTAAACACAGCAAAGGCTTGTTTTTCAACATCGGAATAATTAAGCTCGGCTCCTTGCAGATTCGAGCTAAAGAAAGAAATAGGTGCTTCGATTTCTTGATCATTGAGTTGTGTTAAAACGGCTGCATAGGATGTTTCAGTGGCCAGAGTATACAAAGTAAAATCTTTAGAAAAATCCGGGGTATTCAATGCTGGTGCATTAATGATCGCTTGTTTGATTGCCTCAAAAGCTTCTTTTTCTTTATGCGTCCATTTGAATATTGAATTATTCTTGATCATATTTTGCATAGGTAAAACAATAAAAGAAAAATCAGGAATAAATCTTTTAACAAAATTGATCTGTCCAAGAAATGATTGCATGGATTTTTTGTTATGTGGTAAAGAAATATCAGAAATTTCTTTCACTCTATCTGGATCAATATATATACCATCTTTTGACACAACAAATCCTAAGATTTTTCCTTCATCTAAAGCAAAGAAATATTTCTTGGGATTTAAGGAGATACCAAACTTTCTACATCTTTCAAATATTTGTTTTAAATCATGTAGATGATTGTCTCTCTTTTTTGAAAATACTGTTATGTCATCAAGATAAACAACAACTGATTTATTGATCAGACCTTTGAATGCTATGTCCATGGCTCTTTGAAAAGTTGCTCCTGCATTTATTAGACCAAAGGCATTTTCTGATAAGCATAAGTTCCCCATTTTGTTCTGAAAGTTGTTTTCAATCTGTCATCTGGGTGAACTAAAACTTGATTATAGCCCGAAAATCCATCGAGAAAAGACATAAGTTCAGAACCAGCTACCTTTTGAAGTATTTGTTCCATGGTTGGCAATGGGAAATTGTCTTTTAAACATGCCTTATTTAAATTTCTGAAATCAATACAGATTCTTATATCACCATTCTTCTTCCTTACAAGTACCATATTGGAAACCCAATTGGAGTGCCTGACTGGAAAAATGATTTTGGCTTTTAAAAGTTTATTAAGTTCTGATTTGATTTGACTTTTGAGATTTGGATGGATCTTTCTCAACTTCTGTTGAACAAGTTTAATATCAGGAAGCATTGGAATTGTATGTTGAATAATCGAAGTATCATACGTTTTTAGATCATCATAATTCCAAGCAAAAACGTTTTTATACTTGTTGAGAAGTTTAATGAATGCATTCCTTTCCTCTGGTGTTAAATTGAGTCCTAAGTTAACGTTTTGAGGTTTAGAATCAGAACCAAGATTTACTAATTCAAACTTCAAGGTAGAGCTTTGAAGTTTAGTATTAGTGACTTTCTTGAATATGTCTTTAATGTCATATAAATCCTCTAATTTAACAACAGATTTTGGAATGGGGTTTTCATTACCTTTTGAAGCAATTTGTAAATAATGATCATCTTCGTCAATAATTTTCTCATCATATGATTTCTCTGAAGTCATGAAATTTAAAATATCTTGATCATGATAGAATACTCTCCAATTTGTAACATTATCTGGGACAGATGGACGAAAAATCAATTCTACAGAAAACCTATCAGGACTGCAATCTTCAACAGGTAGGAGTTTAGATGCAACATTAGCTAACAAGTCAGCTGATGTATTCTGATTTCTAGGAATAGGAGAAATATTGAATGCTAAAAAATGAGTGGTGAGATCTTGTACTAGGGTTTGATAGTGTTTAAGATGTCCTGAAAGGCAATGAATAGTATTCCTAACTTGTTTTATGACAATTTCGGAATCACCAAAGACTTTCAAGTATTTAACATCTAGCCCTATAGCTTTATAAAGTCCTTGAACCAAGGCTTCATTTTCTGCGGTATTGTTAGTACACTCAAATTCTAACCTACATGACAACATGGTTTTCTCTCCATCTGGATCAGTTAAGATGTACCCAGCTCCAGCTCCATCACTAGACTTCGATCCATCAAAATATAACGACCAAAATAAAGATTTGTCTATTGGCTTATCTACAATTACATCAGAAATATTTACAATTCTGGAAGAATTAGATTGTGAAAAATTTTCTATCTGAGAAACAAAAGTATTTACAGAAAAAGGTGATTGAGGAGCTTCGAAGTTTCCAAGAAATGATTCAGCAGAATAACCTCCAAGAATATTTTTGTTGAATGCCACAGGCTCATTAGGTTGTTCGAATTCAGTGACAGTGTGCGTCATATGTTTTTCTCGTTCAATTTTAATTTGATTTGGTTTCCCTTTGTAGGGAAGCCACATATGCGAATAATCAGTTGAGATATAACCATTAATTTTCGCAGACCAGTCCCTGCTCAAGATTAATCCATAGAATTCAGGAATATCAGCAATCAAAATATCAATTATTTGGACAATCCTAGGATCAGAGGCTAATCTGATAGTAACTGAATTGATTTCTCCTACAACTTGGACTTTAGAGCGATCCAATTGAACGATATGAACTGCTGATTTCTGTGGTTCGATATTCAATTTAGCACAGACAGAAGTAGGCATTATATTGGAGGAAGCTCCAGAATCAATCAAACAATTGTGTAGATTTTTATTGTACATCTCATAAGTCAAAAGAAAAGGAGGAGTTTGAGAATTTGACTTTTCCCCAATGAGCACAGTATCAGTAGCATCTACCTTATCTGGTGGCTTACCAGTTCCTCTCGTTGCTTTTGCAACTACACCGCTTGGTAAAGGAGCAATTGGTGTAGCGTTTAATTCTTTCAATAACAACTTTTGCTGGTGTTTTAGTTTGCTGAGTTCATGTAAGGAAATATTAGCTTTGATCTTTTTCATGTCCTCGACAATGTTGTATTCCATAGGATCTGACACTACTAAAGTCTTTGTTGTTGATGTAGGAGGATTAGAAGAGGATGGCTGATTTTGAGTAGGTAATGGAGAAGTTTTATTTACAGGGGATTTGTCTTTGGTACTTGGAGTTGTAATTTTATTTTTAGGAACTGTTTGCACTGGTTCCGCTGTGGATTTACTCCTAGTACTTACAGGCATAGCTTCTTCACTATCAGAATTAGGGAGAATAAAATCCCACATTCCATTCAATTCAGCTATTTCTTCATTTTCATTTTCTTCATATGATACTATAGATATATCTTCTTCCTCTTCCTCTTCTTCTGATTCTTCATTAGAGATTGCATTAGGAGGTTTAGATTCAACTTGGTTTCTTCTAAAATTTCGGAATGGTTTCTTGGTAGAAGTTTCAGCCACTTGTTTTTTAATTTCAATCATTTCATTTGACATGGTTTTAAGAACTTTCTGTAAACCTTCCATGTCGTATGGATCTTTGGCCTTTTTCTTTGAATCATCTTTGAAGATGACTTTCTTTGATTTCCTTTCCTCGATAGCATTTTTCTTTTCCAGAGAAGTAATTCGTTTTTCCACTGCAATAGCTTCTTTCATATTCTCAGCTAATGTAGGCTTTGCAGCTCTGTCCACGAAAATTTCTATGTTTGAGGGTAAGGCAGTTATGTACCATTCAATTCTGACTTGTTCACTGGGCTGTGAATCTGTGTGAATTTTGTTCAAGAGTTTGTTGAATCTAGCATTGAATTCTTTAATGGGTTCCTTAGGTTCTATCTTCAAATTTGAGAGGTCATTGAGTAAAGTTGCTATTGATCGGTCATCCCCAAATTTGGTTAAAAAATGATCTGCAAAAATGTCCCAACTTGTTATGGATCCTGATGGTAATGAAAAATACCATGATCCTGCTACTCCCTGGAGAGTATAAGGGAATAATCTAACTACAACATCTTCATGTATGACTCCATTCAAATTAATAGCCAGCATAAAGTTATTGATATGTTCTTCAGCTTGAATGTTAAGATTTGGGCTAAACTTTGGAAGCCATTTTCCAGGATTGTCTGGTAAATCATGTAAAGGTGCAGCCATGTTGACTGCCCCTGGAGTAGACCATGGTCTCTGTGCCATTATTGGAACAACTATTGGAGGGATAGTAGAAACTAGTGGTGTTTGAATAGAAATTGTTGGAATAGATGATGTTGAGATTAATGATGATTGAGGAGATGATGTGGAAACTACTGTACTTTGTTGAGAAGGGATTTCGGAAACAGGTATTTGAATATTAGATGTTGAACTTATATCACTCACTGATTCCGATTGAGTTTTTCTTGTCTTAACTCTACTAGGTAAAGAGAATTCTTTCGGAGAAATACCAAGTTTTTCACTTTGAAGCCTAGTAAGAGGTTTTGAAGAAACAAATTTTGAAGTTACACTACCTTCAGATATTTCAGACTCTTCTAGAGATAATGAGAATCCTTTCAATTTATGAATTAAATCTTGAACTTCGGGAGACTCGGGATGTTGATTGTCTGAATGTTTTGAGATTTTGGTAGTGGGTGTCTGAATATTTTCTGCAATTTCTTCTCTAGGATTTTGAATTTCAGAAGAAATTGAAGAAGTTAATGAGGGTGTTTTGCTCTCAGAATGGCTTGTGGATAAATATTTACTTGCCATTCATAGCTTAGGCCCTCCTTCTAGCGCCAAAAATTTTGAAGCCTAGAAAATCTCTACTTCAAACATCGGGGAAAACCACCTGGTCGGGACCTTAAGACAGCTCCTTTTCCGTTTGGTATGGTGGCTCCGACTGGATTTAAAGGACCAGTTTCCTTATAACTAAATGGATTGGTTTGGATGGGTGGAAATGGGACTAAATTAACTGAAATAAAACTATCTAAATTAAACTAAATACTGGTAAAGAAATTCTAGCACTAACCTGGGTAATTATATGTGAATACAACTTAATATTGTTCCAATTTAACAATAACCATGAAAATGTATTATTATTTAAATTGAAATGTGTAGAAACAAATAAAGATAACTCTGTTTAAGAAATTAAACAGAGTTGTATTAGCATATTGCATTCATCATTGTATACCATCTATATATACTTATGAAAGATAACGTTTCAATTATACTCAGAAATGATATATAAAAGGAAGCATTGTGAAAACAAATATATATAAATGATAACAATTTTAAAGCAAATATCATAAGACAAAAGAAATCAACAGTGAAAGGATAGAAATACCTCATTCATCTTGAAGACTTTCAAATGCAATGTGATACTCTAATCCAGTAACTCTGATGCAAAATCAAATTCCAAGGTACAGAAATGCAACACTTCAAAGATAATTCAGCATGAAAATCACCAGATGTGATCCTTTTTAAAAATATATAAGACAATGGAGTACAGAAATGCAATCTCCAAGTCAAAAAATATTAAGATCCAGGACCCTTCTCTAAATGCATGAGAAGGGTTTAAATACTATTTAGCTAAATCTAAAAATAGTCTTATTACAAAAATTAAGGATTCGGTTCAATGACCGTCCTTTTCCTAGGCTAAAATACAGTAAAATTAAAACTAAATCTAACTATCTATGAAATTGTTCTTTAAACTTGCAGGCATCTAGCATAGGTTTGAGAATATGTGGTTGACCGACTTCAGAATTCAACGGTCGTGAAAAGACAGAGTCGACAAGCATAGGAGTAATCTTCTCTGTAGCATTGATGATACAATTAAGCGCACTATGCTGACTGTGTGGCTTCACCAAGTACATCCAGTATGAGTCCCAATTCAATCTTGTCGGCCCTTGGATAGATTTTTCTCTTTCTTCTGCCTTTTGCCTCCATTCTGTTTGCAGTTGACTTGCCTGTGGGAGATATCCTGGAACAGTTTCAGGAATCAAATTAGCTTTGTGTAAATTGTCATTTACACAATCAGTAAGAATGTTTGCCGCTGTAACCGCCTCCTCTGCTGCCTTTTTTGCCCTTCTGATTTGTGCATTTTCCTTTATTTGAGCTTATTGCTCTGTTATTAATTTTGCAATTTTATCTTGATTTTGCTTCGCCATTTTCTCATATCATACTTTAGCCAAAGTAGTTTCGTTTTTATCGATTTGACCTTTCGCAGTAATTTTCCTCTGTGCCGAACACGCTCCACATCGTTTTCCTTACTCAGCATGAAGTGCCTTGAATTTGGTCAATGTTTCCTCATTTTGTTTTACAGTTATTTCAAGTCTTCTTCAACTCCCGATTTTTCTCAATAAGAGCTTTATGTTTCTCTGAGAACTTTTGACCTCCAACAACTTCTTCAGTAACTTCTAAAAGCTCTATAGAGGATAAATTTTGGCAAACTTGCATACCTTATCTTGTGGTAGAAACTGCGTCAATTTGCCCACTTGGATGTTTGAACTTGTGAACAGCGTCTAAAACATCCTTTTTTGGTACTGTCCACCCGTGTTTATTTTTCTTCAATGGCTCATCTCTTTTGGTCCATTCTTGTGTGCATTCTGACAAATTTGCATGTTCTCTGGCAAATTCTTTCATAACTTGCTTATTATAAGGCGCATGAGGTTCCGACAACTTATACATCAGCCTCACGTCTTCCGTGGAGAATGACCCGATTAGCTCTTCAGATGGAGTTTTAAATTGCCTGTCTGAAATATCAGTGTTGTCCAGTACCCATTTTACCATGTCCGTATATGGGAGAATCCTTGGTCTTGCCGCTATCCTATGCAGAAATGAACAAGCCAGTTCTCTAAGGGTTGCCTCAGACGTATTATTGGAACCTGCTGTAGCTACAACTTTCATCACCACGGGATTTTCTTCCTCTAACAGATTATACATCCCTTCCCAAGTGGATATACCGGCATCCTTATTACAAGCGGTGTCTGCATACAGCGAAGCCATTTCTCTGTTTTCAGAACTCGAGCTCTTCTCCTTCTTACCCATAGTGTTTCGTGAAAGCTTTGTATAGACGTTTTCTCCTTCGTGCCTGCGTTTTACGAGTAAATGAGAGTAATGGCATAAGAAAGGTGATGAGACTGTTTTAAATGTGAAAGCAGATGAAATATAATATTTTAATCGTGAAACGACTTTCAATCCAAACACAATCTCATTTACCATTAATAATCAATCCAATCATTTAATTTAATCATTAAAGCGCATAACAGATTTGATATATGGGAAGATTGCCTTTGGACAACGCGCCTACATGAATCTGCGACATTGCGATCTGCGATTTGCTGCGCAATATCGCAATGTCGCAATATCGCAATATTGCAAAATGAAGTCGTCGCAGTTATGTAAAATAGCGCAAAAGCGGAAATTGCGCAATAGCGCAAAAGCGCACATCGCAAATCTCGCAAAAGCGCAAAATTGAAAATAGCGCAAAAGGTATTCATTAATCACTTCTGTTTTCTGCGCTATGCGATCTGCGACCAATACATTTATTGTATAAGCTTTTGGGATCGCATTATCGCAAAAGCGCAAAATCGCATTTTCAGTTTTATAAAATATATATACCATTTTGCTATGGATGCGCTATTTTGTTTAAAGAGCAATTTTATCGTAATCTATCATAAACTTAAGTGTTTCTTAATGTTCTTTCTAAGGGATTTCTATAAGTTTATGATAGAAAGTTTTATTTTGAAAAGGCAAACAAATCCTAATTGATTTTTTTGGATTTTTTTAACTAAGGGTCCCCATTTATTTAGTATTATTACTAATATTAAATAAAAAGGGGGGTTGTTGCTGGTCACAACGGGTCTAAACATATGCAATTCTAGGGATGTTGGACAAGAAGCTGAAAGAATACTAGAAGACCATTTCAAATTGCAAAAGAGTTTCTACTGGGCCCCTTATGACCCATTTGGCTTCATTTGTGAAAAAAGAATGAAAAATAAATCAACACCTTACATCCATCATAGGATTCTAGAAATTGAACAGTATGCTAATAAAGATGAATGGGTGGAGGGAAAATTAATTGAAAAGGATAATGAAGAAGTCAATATGGAAAATGTAATGAAAGATCTTGGAAAAATGCTTGACCTAGAACTTTTTGGGCAAGTGCAGGTACTAGACATTTGTCCTTCTTCAGCAGGGAATTTTCAACAGAAGTTACAGGAAAGCATTCCGTCAATTGCAGTTGAATCCAAAGGAAAAGAGAAAGAGCCTGAAATACAAGTGATTGAAACATTCAAAATGACTGAACAACCTCAAACATCTAAGGCTCAAGGACAAGTACAGGTTCCTCCTCAAACCAATTCAGTAGAAATGCCAAACTTGCAAACTCCACTGAATATTGAAAAGGGCAGGAAAAGAGAGGCTAAAGGTCCTACTCCTCCCAAGGAATCTTCAAAACAGCCTCAGGTTAAAAGACAAAAAGTGAATCCTCCACCAGAAGTAGAATCTAGTGATGAAATTATTGATAGTCTAGAGAGAGAGGATAGTCAGTTAACAGGATCAATTAGTGGGACAGTCACTACTATTCAGCCAAGTACTAAAATGTCTTCATTCAAACAGCCAATGAAAGATGCAAGAGACATAAAAAAGACATTTATCAGTATAAAAGCAAGGAATGATCCACTAAGGGTCCAGGTGTATAATCAGTATCTTAAAATGGCTCCACAAAATCAAGAGAGATTGATGTCAGCTTTTGACATTCAACAAGGAAAAATGTTAATGAGCCATTTCAAATCTAAAGTGCCAAAACCACAGATAGCAGCTGATTACGTCAGGACCAATTTTGAGGTCCTAGCAAAAGATATTCATCCATTAGATCAAATTGAATTACACAAACAGACTGGAGAAATGATCTATTCTACCCTTACTGACAAAGCAATGGCAGCTCATAAACTGCAAGATTCTTTGGAGAACACCAGTACACAGTTGCAGATTGAGAAAGCTTCTTCCCAAGCAAAGGATAATAGGATAAAATCTTTGGAGAAAATATTTATCAGTTTGGGTCATAATCCAAAGGATGTTAAGGGTATTGAAGCATTGATTAAAAAGAAAGATGATGATATTGCTGCATTAAGGAAACAATTGAAACTACCAGCTTCAAGGCACCCTCAGACTGAAGAAGTAATGAAGAAAAATTCAGAAGAAGAGGTGATGGACTTACTTTTAAAAATGAATGAACGACTTGCTGAAACAGAAAAATAACTTGAGCAAGCATTAAAAGATAAAGAGTCCATTATTCCAGCAACTACAGCACAGGCAGCCACAGGAACAGGTACATCAATCACAGGCCAACAAGCAGAGCTAACACAGGTGAACACTTCTGATAAGGGTTCTGATGAATTAATCAAAGCAATGAATGAATTAAAACTGCAAGTGACAAAACTCCAAAGCTTAAAGTCTCAGCTTTCTACTCTGGAAAATAAATATGATCAATCAAAAATAAATGTTGCTGAGAAGACAAGAGAAATAAAAAAACTAGAAAAATCAGTTAAAGCATTGGAAAAGGATCTTACAATGGAAAGACCTTTAAGTGAATTAAAAGAAATTCTTTGGTATAACATTATTCAATCAATAAAGAACATTTGGTCTTCTATTCAAATAATGTATGAACAGCAGTATTTAGTCAGATTGGCTCTGGAAGAAATTGAGAAAGCAAGGGAAGAGTTAGGGAACATGCCAGAAGAAGCCAATAGACTTATCAATTTTTTGAATACCCAGAATAAGCAGCAACTTATAGAACTTGGAATTCAGGACAGGACAGGAACCATCTTGGAAATCAAAAGAGTTTTTACCAAAAGGACTCTTTTGAAAAATCTTGAACGAAGGTGTTCAAACATGCAGCAAGAACTTTTTGCCTTCAATGAAAGATTTGATGTTATGTTAAATAAAGGTTTGCCTAGTCCTATTACTGAAGAAGGTAGATTAATGGATTTGGAAAGGTTTGTCAAGAAAGTAAACAAGCAGATTTATGATCAAGCCAGTTCTTCAACCAGTACAGCAGAAGGAACATTATCAACAGGAAAAGGTCTTTATGAAAAATTGGAGAGTTTATTTTATCTTGAAAATGAAATAAAACATTTGTTTCCATATAAGCCTAATTTTTTCTAATACACTGAAGCTGATGAAACATTGAGAAAATTGCAAAGAACCAGAGTGCCAGAAGTTCAATGGTGGGATGAGATGATGGAACTTTTATAAAATTTATCCTTGGGTGAAATTTTTTACCTTACTGTGGTATATCTTAATAAAGGATAAATAGGTAAATAAAGGTCAAAGAGTATTAGGTCAGCGGTTAAAGTGTATCAGTAAGAATAAAAGAGTATCAGACAAGCAAGGCAGTCAGAAAATAATTACTCAAAAAGACAGCAACGAGCTAAAACAGAGGAACTGCTTCCAGCACATTCTAAAAAAGAGGAGACAGCACACAGCATCAGTTGATTTATCCTATCTACGAGACCATCTGTCTCCATTTGTATTGTAACCTATTCATTAGTCACCCTAGATTATATCTCTTTTGTTATGAGATATTTTTAATAGTTTTTTGTATAAATAAGCCCTCGAAAGGAGTATTGAGGGTGGATTCTACTACTTTGCTGTAACATTGACTTTTTGGAATAAAAGTGCTTTGGAGAAATTTCTTTGTGGCTTGCTGGATGATGATTTGAAGCTCAAGACTTTTTGCAGGATTCATGTGTCCGACTACAGTTCAATAAGTCTTTTCTATCCTATGTTTTAAGTTTTATATATGTTTATAATATCACTGTGTTCCATTTCTGAATAATTGACATAAAAGAATAAATCAGAACTTACTTAAGTGTACTCTGATTTCAATTGTGATTATTCTAAATGTTTTCTTCTAAACTGGTTATGAACAATGAATTCTTAATTGCTCTTGTTTCGCTGGTTTAAGCATTTTGATTACTATAGTAAAGAATTCTTAACTGCTCTTTATTTTTAATCATTCACTTTCTTTCTTTGAACATGTTGAAAGATTCTTAATTTCCTTTCATCCCTTCAAAATCCATTCCATTCACTTTAATATCTAAAATTGTTCTCTGTTTGGCTATCTTGCCCTGCAAAGCCATCTTGTGTGTAGAAACTTAATCCAGTAAAGCCATCCTTTCGACTCCATAGCCCAATGGCCTAAAAATACTCAATCTTGCCCTCAGTTGGCGGATTCCACCATTCAAATTCAAACCAAATTTCTTGGACTTATAACTAGCCTAAAACTTTCTAAGAACAAAGCTAAATTTTAAAGAGAGAGCCCTCTCTGGATACAGATTGGCTAGATTATGTATCTGAAGGTTGGTTAGTGGTTACCTCATTTCCTTTTCTTACAACTTCAAGGAAAATCAAAGATAACACTTGGAATAACAAATACTTTTCCGCAATAACAAATGTGGCTCGCTCTCCGCCTTCCGCGCCCGCTCTCGCTTCTACCGTTGTGATAACGCTTCATTCTGATTGCTTCCTCTCGCTCTCCGCTTTTCCTTTATATTCATTTCCTCTCTTGCCGCCTTCTTATCGGTTTTATCTTTGTCTCCTTGTAACTTTTTCCTGCCTCTCGCATCTGCCACCTCCTTCGCCATCAATGACAACATTTCCAACAAGCCTCCCCCTTGGCATTGATGGCAATGCATTTCCCTCCGTTTGCCTCTTTCTCCTATTTGTCATTTTTCCCCTTTTTCATCAATGGAAAAGGGTTGCTTTTTGCATTTCCTCTCTCTGAGTTATGTTTAGGCCCTCTTCTGCTGACTTTGTACCATGCTGCTCCATAGTGATGTATAAGAATTGTTGAGAGAACACTTTGAGGATTATCGACTTTGAATATACACTGTAAATTGATACAGTTCTTTCACTTGTATAGAGCTAAAAGTGAGAATAATGATACTTCATAGAATACATTGTATCAGCTTTATCTAGTCAGAGATGTATGATTGGATTCAACAACTAAAATGCTGAGAGGCTTCAAAAGATAATCACGATTCGGATTCTTAATATAATGTTTCAGAACATGATACTGATCCTTTTTCTTTGTAATTGACCTTTTCATGCTTGAATAATGCAGATAACTCTAGGATAATAACTTGGTGTTCTTTTTCCTTAATCCTTTGATCTTGAGGACCTGATTCATGCTTTCCTTGCTGGCTGTTCTCCCCCTGAAATGATATTTTCATTTCTATTCTCCCCCTAAAATTGTGCTTTCTCTTTATATCAGAGAGTAGCATCTACAGATACTACCCCTAATCTGTCTCTTAAATATTCAAATGGCTCTTTAGCAAGTGGTTTGGTAAATATATCTTTTTTCTGTTCTTTTGTTGGTACATACTCCAGTTTGACTATATTTTGAGCTACTTGTTCTCGGAGAAAATGATACTTGATTGGAATATGTTTGGTTTTTGAGTGAAGCACCGGATTTTTAGATATACTTATAGCACTTGTATTATCACATTTGATTGAAATAGGTTCATCAATGCTTACCTTCATGTATTGAAGAGTTTGTTTCATCCACATGACTTGTGTACAACATGCTGCTGCTGCTATATATTTTGCTTCAGCTGTAGACAGAGAGATGGATGTTTGTTTCTTGCTTAACCATGCCACCAGAATTTTTCCTAGATAGAATGCACCTCCACTTGTACTCTTCCTGTCATCCACACAGCTGGCCCAATCTGCATCTGTGTATGCTGATAAAGTGAAGTTTTTTCTTTTAGGATACCAAATTCCATACTGTGTTGTTCCTTGTAGATATCTGAATATTCTTTTGACTGCAAGAAGGTGATTTTGTTTAGGTGCTGCTTGATATCTAGCCACTAGTCCTACTGCTAGCATGATGTCTGGTCTTGATGCAGTCAGATACAATAGACTTCCAATCATGGATTTGTAGAGTTTTTGATCTATATTAGCAGACCCATCATCAGCACATATCTTCGAACCTGTGGTCATGGGAGTTGACACAGGTTTGCAGTCCTCCATTTTGAAATTTTTCAGCATTTCTTTTAAGTATTTTTCCTAAGAGATGAATGTGCCTGTGTTCTTTTGCTGAATTTGCAGTCCCAAGTAGAAACTGAGCTCTCCAATCATAGACATTTCAAACTCTGTTGTCATCTCATCAGCAAACCCTTTTGCTAATTCATCTCTGTTGCTTCCAAACATAATGTCATCAACATACACTACAACAATCAGGAGTTCATCTTCATGGGCTTTTATGTATAGATTGTTGTCTACTCCACCTCTCTTAAAACCTTGTTTTTGCAAATATTTATCCAGCCTTGAGTACCAAGCACGAGGAGCCTGTTTTAGTCCATATAGGGCCTTCTTCAGTCTGCACACATAGTTTTCTTTTTCTGTCAATGAGAAGCCTTCTGGTTGTTCCATGTAGACTTCTTCTTCTAAGTCTCCATTCAGAAATGCAGATTTTACATCCATTTGATATACTTTGAAGTTTTGGTAACAAGAAAATGCCAGGAACATTCTGATAGCTTCCATTCCGGCTACAGGGGCAAATATTTCACCATAATCAAGTCCTTCGATTTGTGAGTATCCTTTGCAGACCAGCCTGGATTTATTCTTGATTACTTGTACTTGCTCATTCATTTTGTTTTTGAATACCCATTTTGAACCAATGATATTCTTCTCAATTGGTCTAGGAACTAGTTCCCAGGTATTGTTCTTCTCAATTTGGTCCAATTCTTCATTCATTGCTTTTACCCAATACTTGTCCTTGTTGGCTTCTTCAAACTTCTTTGGCTCTATTTGTGATAACATTGCTATGTATACTTCTTCTGTTGTTCAGCTAGCTGCCTTCTTGTTTTCACTCCTACACTCTTGTCTCCTATGATTTGATCTTCTGGATGGTTCTTTTGAGTGTATCTTGAGGGGGTTTTTGAGTTCAGTTCAGCATTTTCTGATGTTTTTCTTGTTTCTTCATCATCTTGGTCCTCTTCTTCATGATTTTCAGGATGGCTGCTGCAGTATATATCTCTTGTCTTGTTTGGAAGTTCTTCATCAAATCTTACATCAATACTTTCTACAATTTTTCGAAGAGTCTTGTTGTAGCATCTGTATCCTTTACTCTTGGATGCATATCCTAAGAGTATTCCTTCATCTGCTCTTGCATCAAAATTCCCCAGATTTTCATCATTATTCTTTATGTAGCACTTGCTGCCAAAGACTCTAAAGTGCTTGATTGATGCAGGTTTACCATGCCATAGCTCATAAGGTGTCTTGTCACTGTTAGGTCTTAAATGAGATTTGTTTAGAATATGTACTGCTGTGTGTACAGCTTCTGCCCAAAAGGTTTGAGTAATGTTACTCTCTTGCATCATAGCTCTGGCCATTTGTTGTACAGACCTGTTTTGTCTCTCTGCTACTCCATTCTGCTGAGGTGTCCCTGCAATGGTAAATTGTTGCTTTATTCCATGTTCATTACATAGGTATGCAAAGTCATAATCTGTGAATTCTCCTCCTCTATCTGATCTGATACATTTTAGCTTGCATCCAGTTTGATTTTCTGCTAATGCTTTGAATGTCTTAAACTTTTCTAGTGCTTCTGATTTGTTCTTGAGAAAAGCAACCCATGTCATTCTGGAGAAATCATCTATTATCAACATGAAGTAGGATTCTCCACTTGGTGTCTTAGTTCTAGCAGGTCCACACAGATCCATGTGCACAAGCTGGAGTGGTCTTCTTGTTGATAGCTCATCTTTAGATTTAAAGGATGTGCGAGTCTGTTTCCCCAATTGACAAGATTTGCATATGGTATTTGAAGGTCTTTTTATTTCTAGCATATCTCTGACAGCTTTCTTCTTGCTCAGTCTAATGATATGGTCGAAACTGAGATGTTCTAATCTTCTATGCCATAACCATGACTCCTCAAGTTTTCTAAGATGGCAGGCTTCATCTTCTTCTTTCACTATGTACACATTACTCTCTGTTCGAACACCTTTGAGCAGAGTCTTTCCTGTTGTGCTTGACCTGACTACACAATCTTGTGCTCTAAAAAGAACTTCATAGCCTTTGTCACACATCTGACTGACACTCAGTAAATTTTCTTTCAGTCCATCCACAAATAGTACATCTTGGGCCTTTCCTCTACCATTGTCTATG
This sequence comes from Pinus albicaulis, assembly GCA_034641835.2. NCBI lineage: Eukaryota > Viridiplantae > Streptophyta > Pinopsida > Pinales > Pinaceae > Pinus > Pinus albicaulis. The sequence goes on from CM076576.1 coordinate 851,835,291, forward strand.
CTGACTGAGCCTTTTCCCTTGATCTTTCCTGATTTATCATTGCCAAAAGTAACATTGCCAGATTTCTTTTCATCAAGAGTTATAAACTTGCTTTTGTCTCCAGTCATGTGTTTAGAGCAGCCACTGTCCAAATACCACTGGCTTTTCAGATCTTGAGCAGTTAGAGCCAGGTCACACTTATTCTCCTTCTTTTTCCACTGGAGGCACCCTTTTGTTTGGTATCTTTTGTGGGATGATGGACTACATTTTCTTAGAGGACATTTGGAAGGTATATGTCCAACTTGATTGCATACACAACATTTGATCATAGTTTTTGCAGAGTTATGAGTATGAACAAAATTTCTTTGAATCATAAACCTCCTTGAGGTGTTAAACATCAATCTTTGTCCATACTTTCTACACTCAATGATTTTATGACCAAATTCCTTACAATAAAAGCAGTAACCATAGAAGCTATTTGCATACCTGATGTAAGTTTGTCTCTTCCATTTGTTTGCTTGAGGCAGTCTATTCAATGTTTGCATCTTTTTCTGGTTTGAATTACTCCTTCTTGCATGACAATATGCAGCAATGTGTCCCAACTTGTGGCAGACATAACAGGTAGCATTGTTCATTGGAGGGAAGAATCTTCTTTGATAGTTTCCAAATTTTACATATTCAGGGGTCTTAGTATTTATTACATTCTTTGCTACTAGTTGTTTCTTCTGATCTCTGTCTTCCTTATTGCAGATTTCTTCTTTTGTAGGAATTGTTTGAGAAACTTCATCATTCTTCTTTGCTTTTACAAAAATAATCTCTCTGTCAACCTTTTCTTTTCCTTTACTTGATTCTCCTTCGTAGCCTATTCCAGTCTTTATCATAGGGGATCTTTGAGCAACCAAAATTTCATTCAAATTAATAGAGCTTGTTGTTTGGGAAGAGTTTATAACCACTTTCCTTTGAGCATTTTCTAATTTCTTTCTGAGACATACTACTTCTTCTTCTAAATTTTCTTGTTCTTGAGTTTTTTCTTTGATTTGCTTAAGTAACATGTCCTCTATCTTCTTGGCTTCTTCAAGCTCTATTTTTAGCTGCTTAAGGACTTCTGAATTCTGTTCTTCTCATACATATTTGAGGAGAATGTCCTTTTGTTTTCTGCATTTCAGTTTGAGTCTATCAATCTCTTCTAGAGCACTTCTTAGCTCCCCCTCAAGGTCGACTTCACCTTCTTCTTCTTCATCTTCTAGCAGGAGACCTTCAAGTTCTTCTATGGCCATCAATAAGAATTCAGAGGTTCCTTCTTCACTTGAGGATTCATCTAAATCTTCAGATGTACTGTTGTCTTGTTGAGCATAGAAGGATTTTCTGCTGAACTTCTTTCCTTTCTGCCAGTTCTTTGATTTATTTTTCTCTGACTCTTGAGCCTAATTCCTTACTTTCTTGTGAGGACACTTAGCAGCATAGTGTCCCACTCTTCCACAGTTAAAGCATTTGAAGGGGATTTTACCTTTGTATTTACCTGAGCCTCTATCCAATTTCTTGACAAACTTTGCCTCTTCTTCATCTGAGCAAGAGCATATGTCTCCCTCTTCTTCTTTCTTCTTTTCTATTTTAAAGGCTGCTTCCCTCGTACTTGGATTCTTCTGTGGGAGCCTCATTTCATAGGCTATTAGATTTCCAAGTAGCTGGTTCATGGTCAAGGTCTCCCAATCAGCTGTTTCTTCTATTGCAGATACCTTTGGATTAAATATGGATGGAAGAGATCTTAGAATTTTTTGTACAATTACACTTTCTGGTATTTTTTCTCCAAGAGCTTTCATATTGTTAATAATTTTTGCAGTTTTTAGGAAGAAACTGGCAATGTCTTCATCATCATTCATTCTTAAGTTCTCAAACTGGGCTCTATAGACTTGAAGTTTGGCAGCCTTCACTTTCTTGTCCCCCTCATGTATGTTCTCAAGAGTATCCCATATTTCTTTGGCAGAGTCTTTGTGCATTACTTTAATAAACTCTGCTTCACATAATCCATTTAGGATGGCATTCATGGCTTTTGCATTAGCCACAAACTCTTGTTTTGTTTCTTTCTCTGTATCAGTTGCCTTTGGGGCATATCCTAATTCCACAGCAGCCCAGACTTCTATTCCTAGAGACATTATGTATGTCCTCATTCTGATTTTCCAGAAAGCATAATTTTCACCAGTGAAGAAAGGGGCTTTATTGGTTGAGAATCCTTCTTTACTAGCCATCTTGGGAACCTAGGATCTCCTTTCAGTTGTTAGACTTGTACAAAGGAACCTGCTCTGATACCAATTGTTGAACCTTTAGTTAAAATAAGAGGGGGGGGGTGAATCAGTTTAACACATTCCTGATCTTTTAGAACTTTTCATTAAACTTAATTACACCTTCATTTCACATCCAATTTAATGTGTGAGTAATATTAAAATGTAAGCAGCAAGTGTTAGTATAATATAGCAGTAGACTTAATACTTAATATGAGAGCAACAGGTATTAAGCAGATGATACATATCAGATCAATACATAAATATCATGCACAAAGACACCAGATATAAGTGGAAACCCATAAAGGGAGAAAACCACATCTTATTATTGTTGTGATGCAAAGGCAAGCTCCAACTCCCTCTCACCACTATTTTTCTACAGGCACCAACCTACAGGAGGCTCCAACCTCAATTCTGCAAGCTACAACTTGCAAGGAAGCACCAACTCCCTTCAATTTATCAAACTGAATGTTTGCTGATTTACTTCAGATATCAGCTCTGTTTTGTAGCTTCTCTTTTCTGCTCTTCTTCTCTTAATCTTCTCTGCCTTATTCTTCTATATTCTGCATTCTCTATATTTGCTCTCTCTCTCTTCTTTGAGCTTATCAAATTGATATTATATATAGAAATTCTCACATCACTGTTTGTATTTCACAAGGAATTTGAAGTGAACAGTCATGACTCTTTGGCTTCTGTCTTCTTATTCCTTTTTCCAACTCATTTTTAGAATTACTACAATATGTACAAATTTCCATGCTACAATGGGATTTTGTCTTTTCCTTAGGATACTTGCCTTTGCATCACAAACAATAAAAAAATTAATTACAACATTTACATTCACATTTTTAATTACATATTTCAATTTCACTCAGCTCCTTTTCTGGATTTTGGCTTTACTGGATTTGTCTTTTCCTGCTGTTGTTAAGAACCTGTTCTGTATACACTTTTTTCACTGTCTTCTGCATATTCCCTATTTTCTGTGCTTATTCACCTATCCAGCTCATTCCTTTACCTATTCCTATTCACCAAAATTTCATCTCTGCATGCTCTCCTCTTCTTTTTCCTTTTTCATAATTGCATTCAAGTTTCATGCCAATCATTTCCCAAGTCCGAGCAATCCCACAATCTCTGCTTTGTTCTACACTAACAGTTCCAATGCTTAAATATGAAGTGTTAATAAATCAACCATATTCCCAGTACTTTTCAATATTTCACTTAATTGTGTGTAAATGCATCCCAAGCTTCATTTACCAAAGATGTGCGCCATCCTGACAATCTCACAACGCCCAATTCTCATCTTTTTATTCAGTAAGGGTCTTCCTAATCCTCTATTCAATTCATTCATCAAATTCTTATAATTTGATTAATGAATACCTTTACAACCTTATATCTCCCAATATAACAAGTCCTTTGTCAAAATAAAACCAACACACTCAACCATCCACAATTATGGCAATTCAACAGGTTCTTGTTTTCGGCACTGGCAATTAAATAAAACTCCAAGCCAAGGAATTGCAGTCTCACTACTTAATTCTTCTTTTGGATTTACTTATCCTTTGATCCAATCTCATTTTACACCCGAATAACAATGCTCCCACACTATTCATATTCAAACATTATACGCACAACATAATATCTCAACCTATATAATATATATATATATGCAATTCATTCACGCAAATAACCCGACATCCGTAAGGATTGACTGCCAATACGATTAACCTTGGTTAAACTCTTTTTAATATAACTCACTGGGCCTCATACTAAGATTAAAATACGTCGAATAACATTAATAAACCAAATTCATTATATATGACCTCGCCCCGGGCCCACAATACAACCAAAGGACCAATCGAATGCACACCGTACCTTTTTTAACCCACGCACCCATCCAAAGGTTGGTATTACGTTACCCGATCCAACGTATATCGCTCGATCAACATGCACAAAAAATAACGCATGATGGCACTCCGTTAAACGGTGGTTTTATTTTTCATCCAGGGACATGCGTCGATCAATCAATGGAATCGCTGCGAAACTCCAAAATACCGCCTTCCATATAATAGTGGTGCGATGAAATCCACCGTTCGCTCCAAACCACTATTACTATTCATCGGGTCATGGTTCCACTTCCCCGCTCATGGTTCCATCCGTCTTTATTATTTTAAAAAATCACTCATTTTTCAATGTATTATTATGATTCAACTCAGCTCCATTCAATTATTTATATATATATATATATTTTTTCGACTATGGTTTCGTTATACTCTGACGCAGAGTTCCACCATTCATAACCCTTGTGGCTATGTGTACAGTGCTCATCCCCACAGAAACTATTCACGTTGGTTCGCAGAGCTCATTACACTCTAGGTATGTACAATTTAAAAACACCACATCGACCAGAAGTCGAGTTCTTCAACTAAATACAGAGCATTTGAATATAAAGTCTGGAAATTAATTTATATTATTTGTAACACCCGGCTGTAAAAAAAAATCTTGGAATTTATATATATATATATACATATATATATATATATATATATATACATATTCTTGGAATAACAATGGTTTCCTCTCGCAATAACAAACTCGGGCTCTCGCCTCTCGTCGCTTCGTCACTCGCTTCCTCGCTTCTACCAATCGTGATAAATGTACTTCCGTCTCCGTATTTCTGCTTCCTTCCGCCTCTGCCTTTATCCTTTATATTCATTTCCTCTTTGCTGCCTCCATTGTCTATCTTTGTCTCCTTGTAACTATTACTGTCTCTGCATCTGCTACCTCCTTTGCCATCAATGACAACATTTCCAACAAACTTGGCTTTTGTGGTACTTTGTGCCGCTCAGCTCCTTTGAGTTCTCATTTGATTGGAACTGCTGACTGCTTGAAATCAATATCTTTAGGCACTGCTTATCTTCTAGGAACTTTAGTAGGTTTGGGTATCTCTTTTCTTGTATTATTAGGCTATCTAGGTGCTTCCTCTCTTATGAAATTATAGGAGCTCAGCCTTGGTTGGCCTCAGTTAAGTATTTATTCTTACCTCAACCATTATGTTATAAGATACCATCTGCAGCTGGAAAGGGAAAATATTGAAATAATCCTATTCTGTCTCCCTTCGGTCGAGTGTGCTTTTAAATGCCCTATTAAGATTCAATTTATTTGAAGTCAAAAGAGAAATTTCTTTAATCATTTCATTAATATCACAATTATAATTCAAAGGCCTCCAAACAAAGCATTATGTATTTAAGCGAGTGCATTTCTTTCACTCTAAATAAATTGAATTCTAAATAAAGGTAAAGCGAGTGCAAGTTCTTACTAGAAAATCTTAGACCCATATCCACTTTCATGGTGCATTTAAGTTATCCCCCTTATTGGTTTACCCTCACCCCTTGTTCCCCTCTCCCTATCCCCAATTCGGTTAGTTCTATGTTACCGCTAACTTCCGAGAAGAATCATCCAATACTAAGGAGGAAGAGGAGGTTTCGGTGGTTCGTTCGGTCAACTCACCCATAGCTGTCATTTTGAAGGTAATGGTCAACTAGATACTCATTAGTTGTCGGTGATAAGAGAATGGAATGCAAAGGTAAACGCCTCATTTTCAGTAGTATGGGAAACTAAGGTCCCATGTATAATGGTTGACTGCAACACTAAAGTAGTCCAAGAAGTTATGGCATAAACCAGGGTCCCATGTAAAAGTGCTAACCTCAGTGCTAAAGTAGTCCTAGGAACTAGTCCAGAAACCTAGGTCCGATGTATTAGTGTTGATGCTAACTCCCCAATGGTGTAATGAGAAAAGTTCGGAGGTTTTTTGAGTCAGACATTGCTCTGTAGAGTTACAAGGCATAGGTTCCCCCCACTAGAGTTGTCTCTCCAGCTTATTGATAAGTTGTTCAGTAAAACAGAATGGGTGGTTGATGAGAATTGGTAGTCTAAATCATGTCATCTGATCTGTATGTGGTAGCTCAGTTTATAACTGAAGGGTTTGTTCAAATTTGAAGGTTGTTGCCACCTTCTATTGTTGGTCGCAGAGTCTGTATGATTTTCTGTTTTCAATTTGTTGTGAAAATTTCAATTTATTTGCATGCAATTTTTGGGTTTAGAAGTCATTTTTTTATTAACCATGTTAGTGCCCAAATCATGTTATCATAAATGGAATGACAGAATATTTTTCCAAGAGATGGTCAAGGAATAGAAGGATTATTTAAAAACATCTATAATATTTTTTTATAAGTACCATAGTACACAATAACATTGAGTATTATCATGGGAAAGGAATGTTTGGATGTAAGTTTGGTTGCATTATAGGAGGAAGGCTTTAATTTAGAGTAGCCTTGAGCTGAGTTGCTGATTGGATTGTTTGGAATATATAGAAAAATATTATTTTTTACTTTGTGTTTAGATTATACATGAAAATTAAAATTCTAACATTTAATAAAATCACAAATCTCATGTTCTTTTATACCATTTTTTGTTCTTTCAAGATTATTTTCCTAGCAATGACTATTGAGTAGTTTATGAATGGAGGAAAATTGAGATTAGAACTTGAAGGTTTGAGTGCTAGGTGAGGAATTTGTTGTTGTAGATTGTGAAGATTTGAAGAGTTTTAATTGTATAATGCAAAGTTTTCATGACTTGCTTGTAAATTGAAATCATGAAGACTCGACATATTGTTAGGATTGTTACCATTTTTTTTGAGAGGATGGATTAGAGAATTGACCATTAAGTGGATTTAAGATTGCAAATGGGAGGCTGGATGATCAAAATGGTAGTTAGAGACACCATTTCCTATCAAATTTAAAATCCCAAAATATTTGTACTATGTGGAGTAAGGATAGAGCTAAACATTAATGACTATAACTATAGGTAGAACCAATTCTCACTTGATTGGAAACTATGCTTGATTAAATTTTCCAGACTTTAAAATAACATATTCAACAATATCACAGGATCATATTAACACCCATCAAAATTTCCAAGGAGCATGGCATGAAGTTGTGAACTAAGATGGACAAAGTTAAATTTGTCCATTATTAAGAGTCAAATCCAAAATCATGTTTCAAATATGATAATACACAACAAATATAATAGCTTAGGAATAAGTGGCAAAGAAGGCCCTCATGCTTTTGTGTAGTGTTTCTCCAATTGCATGAACTTATTTTTTTGGATATACTAGATATTCGGCCTCTTAACCTTGCTAAGCAGTCCTTTTCAGGGTGCATCTAGGTTGCCCATGTTAATGATAATAAGGTAGATGTCTAGTATGTGAAACTAGTCATGATTTTAGTTGGTTTCGTCAATCATAGTTGATTTTTTCTAGAAGTGATTGGGTCAAGCATATGTGAAAAACCAAACTTAATATTTTGAAGGTTTGTTTTTAATTTGTTCCCTAGGTATTGAGAATATATACAAACACTCATAAATTCAAAACTAGTATTGGAAAATGAGGGCATGAAACCAAACTGCCATTTTGGTGACAAACATAGTGGTTGGGTTGAAGTCTGGGAGCCGTGGAATAAAAAAAGGATCTACTCTTCGCTAGAGGACCCTCCTTAAAATATTTGGGAAAATAATCCAAATAAGAAAATTGAATAATAAAGAAACCTTAGGAGTATAGATACACTTCATAGTAATTTTTTTTCCAGTTTGAATAGATCCACTTGTACAATTCTAATATAGGTGTTGTGAATTAGAATTTAGTGCATGTGATTCACAGAAAGGGAGAAGTTTTGTGACATCTTGCTCATATAACTCTACCATTGTGACCTTTATAGCTTGGGCTCATAAGGAAACATGCACATTTAAAGTGTATGCTAATAGAGGGCATTTATTTGCAACACGTTTTGTAGTTTTTTTGTGACCCATTAATTAATGAAACCTATGATTAATAACTCTTTGGTAACTTTATATATTGTAAATTTGATTACAAATTATAGTCATTGAAGTGGAGGGGTTTATTTGAGACCTTATCCTTAAAATAAATAGTCTCTGAGGATGAAAACACACATTTCACATCACTCCTTTTTCTAGGCACAACACCAAAATTAGAATAGTGTCTTTGCATATGTTAGAAAATAGATAATGGTCATCAAGTTGGTTTCCTACAAACAAAGTTATCATTGGTCCACAAGGATCATATGCATGAGCTCTACTTTTTGCTTTGTATTTACTATAAAATCAAGAAAGTTCACCAAAAATATTAAGGTTTTCCCCATGATAGACTTGACAATAATTTGAAAGCTTGCTTTGATTTCAAATCCCTCTCAAATTAAGGTCCCCTAACATTTCCATTGTTACCAATTTTTTTTTCAAATACTTTTTGTTCAAATATTTTGTTGAACACTTGCCATGCAACCTCAGGTCCAAAGGAAAGATTTTGTTTTTGGCCTAAGTGATCTTGATTGAAACGTGTTAACTACCGATCTATCTATGAGTACATCCTAGGAACACATCTAAGCCATTATTTTTTGTGCTTGAACTATCATGTTAGTCCCTAAAGAACAGTTTGGGTTCTTCGATTGCTAATAGAAACAGTCATAGAGCTCTTTCCATATGAGCTATGTTGACATATTTTCAAGTTTCTTTGTGTATGTTAGTTCCTTTGAGCAAACTCAAACCAACAATAACCTAGGTGCCTTTGTTTTCATTACCTTTAATCTCTGACACTTTGTGATTACCGCTTCAAGGCATTCCTTCATTGTGTGAGGCAAGGGATGCGTTGACTAGTTAGTGAATAGTAAACACCCGAATATTTGTGGTGTTCTTGTCCATAAAAGCTTTAGTAGAAGGCTTAGAAATTGACCTTCGCCTAGAGGAATAACCATAAAGCTCTAGGAAAGTTTTGCAGTCACTCCAAAAGTTCTCTCTATGGCTCAGGATCATAAGGAAATATGCTCATTTAAAGTCCATGATAATAGAGTTCATTTCTTTGCAATAAGTTCTATGTTTTTATCTTGACCTCTTAATTAATGAAATTTATGATTCATAACTCTTTAGTGAAGTTTAATATATTGTAAACTTGATTATATTAAATTATAGTATTGGAGTGTCAATACTCTAATATTATGCACTTGGATAATTCATTATATTAAAAGGTACCCCTTCAATAGTATTTTAGGGATGCCTTTGAGAAAGTGGCATTCATGGGACACCTACCTAGTGGTAAAGATGTGTCCTTGACACACGTGTTCTTATGTGTATGTGTGTGTTAAAGGGGTTTTTAATATGAGGATGAGTTGCATTACCCTTGAGATGCATTATCTAGTCACTTATAAATATGCACATTTAGATTGGGTTACTTGTTACATGTATGCATTTAGTTTGATCTATAAATATTTTTATTGTCCCCAAATTTTCACAACTTCATTGTGCTTTTAACAATTTTCATTATAGAATAAGACAAATTTGTATGGTTAAACTGTATTGCACACACACATTTTTCATTTCCTCTAAAGGAACCAAATTTTTTTGATAATGATACATAGGATTGAATTGGAAATTTAAATGGAAAACAAAAAGTGGCATCATTTGGACATATCTAACATAAGCTGCTCCGAGACATGTTCATATTTGCAAAGAAAAAGAATCAAGTGCTAAAAATGTTATGTGTTATGTTATTTGTTATAACTTATTTTAATTTCCTACATTTGTACAAACTTTGTTAGCTAATAGGTACCCCAATAATAAATTGAGGACAACAACATTAACACTTGCACATTCAACATGTATGATTAAAAAAGTTCGCATGAGTCCTTCCTATTATCACTTTGTACTTCTTCTGATGCATGTGAAATAATGATGGCGGGAAAACCTCGCCAAACCCACAATCTTCACTCTCTTGTTGATATAAAATTCCATTTCAAGCTTAGCCCCAAATAATTTTAAATCTGGGCAGACTCAATAATAATTGCAGAAGCTTATAAACTAAATCTTCAAGGAAGATTTCTTCAACTTTTAATACATGGTTATAAAACCACAAATCATAATGTGAATTCAACATTTCACAATTGGAATAAAATCCAATTTATAAAACCTTAGTCAACACACTTATGGTTATTGAGTAAATGCTCGACCCTTAGCATTTAAAACTTGAATTATGAATTTCGGCTCTCACTACATGTATAAACATAAATTCATTCCAAAGTTCGATTTTGTTTTAACATCCACTCACCAACATAATTTAATATGCGCTTTCGGCCACACATATGTAACTTACCATATCCTTCCATCCAACGATGGACGTTCATCGTACTCCATAAACTTCAACAATCAATGAATATAGTGTTATGAAAATGCAGGAGACTTAATCTTCAAAATTTACGCGATATAACTGGTTTTAAAATACCACTCATTGACACGCGTCAACTAAAGACTCATATCGCGTTCTAAAAACAAAATCCACTTACCAATTAAGAGGCAGCGCGATATTGCCAGTTTGGGTTGTCAAAAACCGCTTCAACATTTATTGCCTCCATTTGCTCATAATTCCACACCATGTGTATGTATTGTATCTCTACAATTCCAGCGTACAACTATTCCTCACGGTTTTTTTCCTTCGTTTTACTTCACATTCAAGTTTAATGCAATTCAATTTCTTCCCAATTCTATCGGTTTATTTGCTCCCTTCTAGTTCAACTTCTAACTGTGGTGACCAGTCTTCCCTTCGACCTCATTCTGCACCGATTTAGAAGTCGAAAAACAATGCATCATTGCTTAAACCGAAAGTCCTTCAACGATTTCGCAGATTCTGCGTCCTAAATTCTCCATCACCAACCGAGTCAACGACCAATCCGTTGCTCCTCCACAAGTTCACCAGCTTTCATTTAACTTTTAAAAAAAATGGCCCTTTTGCATACCTATTTCAACATTTCAGTTCCGCTTCATTCTTTGATTTCACCTTTTCTCGATCTTTGATCCAAGGCTTCATTTCGCTATTCAAAGTTGAATAGACCCATGTGCCCTGCCTCTTCTTATTCAAAATTCGTGTCTTCAATTTTTTTTCAGCGTTGTTTTGCGTTCACAACTCTGTGCTAAAAAATTGAACTTACTTCACATCGATGATACAGCTCTTCAACAGCTATAAACCACATGGTATAAACTGCGGATTAAAACCATGCACAATGCAAACCACTCATGAAATCGACCCTCGTCAATTTCGATGAGATTCATTTCAATGTATATTCAATTCAATATTTCAAACAGTCTTCAACCCTCTCGTTTCACTATTTATATTCAACGGAGTGGTTATTACTTAATAAGGTTTCTTCCCTTTCATAATAGATTTCAGTCATTTATTCAAAGCTCGGAAATTTCAATTTGAATGCTATTCAAAATCTTTTTGCGTCATCGATCCTTGCAGTGATCGATGACTGCAAATCTTCTCTTAATATTTCTCATAAATATGTAACCAAAATGCATTCAAATAATTAACTTCGACTTCTTCCTCATATGCAGAGTATTCATAATCACATATAGAATCTCACCTCAACCCCCAATTACAGATGTTAAACAACAATTGCTCAATCAATAAATACACATACAATTCTGAAACGGGTTCTTCAAATATATAAATGAAATAACTTACAAAAACTCTGTCTCTAGCCTGATATTCAATTTGATGGCCCTTCTATCCTCACTACTCTACCTCTTGAACAACCCTCTTCCTAATGTCTCGTAGGCTTACATTTATACAAAATACTAAGGAATCAATTCAGTTTCCCTAACAGCTCACCCAAGACTCATGGAATTCTCAACATCCTAAATTTAAACTAAATCCCTAAAATAATTGAAACTAATCCTAATTCGACTGTCCCTTCACATTCCTAACTAATCACCTTTCCCTCATGTTCTCTAATGGTTCGAGAACCTTTACAATTCCTCACTATTTTATTCAAATTACTAATAATTACATGATAATTTAGAAACATAAGATCCCCCTATGTCTTATAAAAATACAAAGTATTTCTTGAGCCTAATGCCCCTGCATCAGACTCCCAAGGTTAAAATTTATCATGATCTCCTGATCATGTGCCTTCAATCCTTGTCTTCCTGGATCCCATACTTTGCTTTGCTGCTGTCCAACAGCTGCATTATTCTCCAACTTCACTTCTCCAGGTTTCCATACCTTGTTCTGCAATTTACCACCAGCTATACTTTCACATTCTGCTCTTGTCTTTCCTTTGTTAAAATTCCTCTGCTTTCTTGTTGTTGTCTGCTACTTCTGAGACACCTTCATCATCAGTCTTATCATGCTTTCAATTTCTATATCCAGTTTATCTTCTATCTGGAAATTACTTTTCCCACTACTGTTGCCTCCAATTTCTTCTGCTGTAACTGCCTTTGATGTTGTTGTTGTTACTGCCCTTCTTGCTACCAACATTGACGTTGCTGCTGTCAATGTTGCCTCAACTGTTACCTCCCCGATTTTTGCTACCTCCCAATCTTCCTGAATATCTCTTAAGATATCTCCCTCTGCAACAATTTTCTTCTGTTCATCACCTGCAAATTTATCTTTGAAAAATAAATTATCATTTAATCCTCTATCTGCAGTAACATACTCATTTAGTATACTAGTAAGCATAATCAAATTTTTCAAACTAGTATCTGCTGCTGCCTCTTTCTCAGCTTTAGGCAAATTCACCCTAGTGTCTGTAATTCCTTCCTCTTGTATAATTGTTTCCAGCAAACATTTAAGCCAATTCATTTTTACTTGTTTCACATCATTAGTATGTTGCAATTCAGTTTCATTATATCCCTCTTCTTCCTTGACAATCTTCAGTAATTGTCTTTCATCTCCTTGATTGATTCTGGCAATCAAACCGAGTTCTTCAAACTCTGCATTTTCATCTTCTATTAGAATAGAATTCTGATTTTCCATCACTATAGTAGTTCCACAAGTCTGTCCTCCAATCTTCTCTTGGCTATTAAAACAAGCCAACTCCTCCTTGTCACCAATAGTAACAAGTTTCTGCATGATTGTTTCACCTTCCTTCAAGACAATCCCAAGAGATGGACTGTCTCCTGCAATACCTGTAAGCACAATCAAATTGTCAGTTTCAAAATCACAAGACCCAATGGTCTCACTTGTTGATCCAGCCACCAAATTTTCTTTCTGCAGTTCTAACTCTCTTTCAAGACTCAGAAATTCTTCACTGTCCTTCTCCTCTGACAACACATCAGTAGGTTGCTCTGAGTTTCCTCCCAATTCCCTTGTCAGCACATCAGTATGCTGATTTGCATTCTCCATGAGACTGTCAGCTAGTCTCTCCTTCTTTCCATCATCTGCTTCATGAACACTATCCATGAAGACCTTCCTACCCTACTTCCTCAGCAAATTATCCTGTGCATAGGTCCTCTGTTCCTCCAATTCTCTTCTTTGAAAATCCAACCTTCTATACAATTCAAGAACTTCAATTGGAGTAGATTTTGGGAACCTCACGCAACCCTTTATACCTTCAATTTTTCTTGACCAATCATCAGATGGTCCTTCATCTCTTGCCTCAATATTATCATTAGACTCCTTTGTCTTCAATTGCTCCTAATATCTTGCTATCTCAGCATTGATTTGAACAAATTTCAGATTCAATTTCTTCTCTTCAACAAACTTTAAAGCTTTTTCATCTCCCTGTGAGGTACCTACAAACATACACAACTCATTAGTTTTTAAACCACAAGACTTTTCAGTCTTTGTTGCTTTCTCAAGCACTTCCCTTTGAATAGATCTGCATGTGGAATATTCAAATTCCATATTTGACTCAAGAAATCTGAGTTCCTCTTTCAATAAGGCAATCTCCTTTTTCCTCAACCTCAACTGTAATGGTTTCCATTTTACTCTCTTCTTCATGAGCCAACCAACTCTCTAGCTTTCCTCTATCATCATCTTCAGTTTGTTAAAATATTCTCTAAGCTCGGCTACCTCTTTCTCATATTCTGCATCAATGAATTTCTTCCTCATGCCATTTTCTTTGGCATCTTCCTTCTCCTTTCTATTGTGGCCTCTCTCTGAACCTCTGCTTTGCCCTTTATGAATTTCAATAATAATATTCTTCCATGAGTTCCTCACTCATAAGCTGCACTAACCCTCTGCAGCAGCAAGCTTTCCTACTGCCACTTACCTCACCAATCCTTTCCTCCAGATCTAGGCTTTTGGGAAGTACTGGTTCTCCTTCTGCTGGAACATTTTGAGCACTCTCTTTTGCTCTCTCTAGGCTTCACTCTGCAACTTTTCAAACTCATTCAACCTCTATTGAATTTCCTCAAGGTTCTGCCACCCATTCTTCTTCACCTTAGAATCCTCTACTGGACTCTTTCATCACTGCTCTCAAAGTTGTGATCTGCTTTTGCTAAGATTTCTTCAATTGCCTGCAATCTGAATTCTTCAAACTAGAGTTAAACACTACTCATCAACTCACCTGCTCTTGAGAACACTACAATTGTTCTCCCTATCCAACCTTTAGCTGAATATCAGGTTCACTACCATCACCATCAAAACTTTGTCTGCACTTTCTGCAACCATAATTCTGCAATCATAAATTTCAAATCAGATTTAAAATTATTTTACCTGCAAGATCCCTGAATGATATTGTTCTTCATTCATCCAGTTCTGCAAATCTCTGTTCTCTGCAACTCTATGTACCTTTGCATATCAAATTTTATAATCTGATCCTCTTTCTTCTCTCATCACACATTCAGATTTAATTACAAAAAAAAAAAAATCCTTTACTTCAAACAGAGCCTTTCCTGCTCTGATACCACTTGATGGCGGGAAAACCCCACGAAACCCACAATATTCATTCTCTTGTTCTTATAAAACTGCATTTCAAGCTTAGCCCCAAATAATTTTAAATCTGGGCAGACTCAATAATAATTGCAGAATCAATGCCACCTGGACTCGTTGGCTTATGAACCTTATCACCTCTCCCAATTTCTCCATTCTGCTCAATGGGTCACCTTCTTTGACCTTTCATCCCTCCCGTGGCATTCGTCAAGGAGACCCTCTCTCCCCGTTCCTTTTTGTCCTCATGGCCGAGGGCCTCAGCCGTCTTCTTCATGCTGCAGTCTCCTCTCACTCCCTCAAAGGCATTTCCCTTCATGACCTTCCCCCCATCTCTCATCAACAGTTCGTCGATGACAACATGCTCTTCGGTCATCCGTCAGTACAAGAAGCCACTTCCTTCAAATCCTTGCTTAATCTCTTTTCAGAAGCCTCTGGCACTACCATCAATGCCTCTAAATCCCAGATCTTCTTCTTCCATACTCCCAATATCACTCAGCGTAATATAGCCAGAATTCTGGGCTTTCTAATCGCAGTGCTTCCTTCAAAATATCTTGGAGCTCCCCTCGTTGGCTCAGCTATCAAACATGTTACCTGGCGAACCCTTCTTGACAAATTAGAAACCAGGCTTTCTTCTTGGACCTATCGGTCGCTCAACATTGCTAGCAGGATCATCCTCATCAAATATGTCCTCCAAGCTATGCCTTTATATTTATTCTCTATACTGGCAGCCCCTAAATGGGTTCTGAAAAAAATCCGCAATATTCAAAGAAAATTCCTTTGGGGCTCCTCAAGATTCAACAAAAAATGGGCTCTGGTCAAATGGACTGATGTTTGTCTACCAAAGTCTGCTGGGGGGCTTGGTCTGAGGGATCCCCTTCACAACAATAATACTATGGGAGCCTGCATCTGGTGGAACTGGGTCTCTAATCCTCAGTCACCTTGGGCTCGCCTCTGGCATGCCAAATATGCTTCAGGCAGTCCAGAGGAAGCTCTTATCCATTTCAGCTCAACCACCTCAGGCTCTTTAATTTTGAACGCAGCAAGGCAACACAGTGCCTTTATTCAAGAGCATAGTTTTTGGGAAATCCATTCAGGTACCTTGGCAAGATTTTGGGATGACTCCTGGCAACAAACTCCCAAACTTGCCTCACTCTTTGATAAACCCAAGTGGCAGGCCTCAATGCGGTACAATGATCAAATCCTTGTCCATCAATTTTGGCAACAAAATACCTCACATGGTCTTCAAACTTGGAGCCCAGCTGAAACCTGGCAAGCCAACTGGAAGGAAGAAACATATGGAGAAATAGATCAAGAACTTAAACTCAGAAAAATCAAAATCTCTAATCAAGAAGATAAAGTGTGATGGGGATATACCCCTAAAGGTATGTTTACGACAAAGGAGGCTTATCTACTACTCTTTCAACCCAGGCAAACAATCAAGGACCAGCTTTGGGATCAGATTTGGAAACCAGGAATTTGGTCCAAAGTTTCGAATTTCCTCTGGCTCTTAAGCAAAAAGAGAATCCTCACTTGATGCAATCTTCAAAAGCGAGGATTTACAGGACCTTCCAGTTCTCCAAACTGCAATCTTCATATAGAGACAATCACACATCTCATGGATCTCTGTCCTCTTGCATATCAACTTTGGGAGAGAATCGCTCAATGCAACAGAAGAACAGGTCGAAGAAAAGGAGACATAGTAAATACCATCAGGAACTGGCCTAGGCATCCATTCCAAAGTCTTTTTCTTAACTCCCTCTGGCTTCTCCTACCGGGATTCATTTACTGGATAATCTGGAAAGAGCGTAATAATAGGATCTTCAAAGATCAAAGTAGATCTCCTGATACTTTGTGGATTCTCCTCAAACAATCCCTTCAAGAGACTTTAGCTCTTAGACATTGGCAAGATTCAGAAATGCCGGCTTCCCCTCAGGAACGCCTCATTCTGAGGAATTGGAATCTAGCTCTGACCCCTCCAGCCCAGGACATAGCCTCTTCCTCCAACCATCTGGATTCTCCCCTATCCTGGTCTCTTCCTGCCACTCATCCCTACAAACTTAATTTTGAAGGTGCTGCTAAGGGTAATCCAGGTCCTGCAGGGTATGGTGGCATTTTCAGAGATGCAGCTGGTTCGGCCGTGTACATTTACCATGGTTCATTAGGCAAAGATACCAACAATGCTGCCGAACTAGAAGGTATGTGGCAAGGTATGTGCATTGCGGAAAAAGAAAAATTTCTCCCCCTTGAGATCGAAGGGGACTCCAGAATCTTAATTGAGGCAGCAACTCGCATTCAATCTGGGACCTCTGCGGCCAAGATTGCATCAAGTTGGCGGCTTTTAAACAGACTGGAGCAAATTGAAGTATGGCTCAGGACTCCTCGATGCATAATCTTCAAGCACGTCCGTTGAACAGCAAACAAGGTGGCTGACAGACTAGCTAATCAAGGAGTGGATCAGGATCTACCTTTCTTCTCTGGCCCTCTCAACAGTTCTAATGATACACAACTTCAACAAGATTGCACTTTCCTGGTGCACAAAGATCTTTCACTCCCGGATGCGAGTGGGTAATATGTTTATTGGCACGCAGATGGTTAGGTGGGTTGGCGCGTGGCTCATCACCACCGCCACCCATCCTCGCATGCTCCAGCTCTTTAATACTTCCATCCAGATCTTAATTGTCGATTTATTGAAGCCCACTCCCCGAAGTTTGCCCATTCCTTCTTCTGTCATGGCGTTCTCAAACGAACTCATTTGTATTTCCCCCCTCTGCGTCTGTTGCTCCCTTGCTGCTGCTGAGCATCGCTCACGCACCAGCACAGGGTCTCGATGCGCTTTAAGCTGCTGTGTTACCATTCTTCCAGGCTTCCATTTCACCAACTGATCTTCCTGTAATCTCTCTCGTCCATCCTCTTCTCCAACCAGTCATCCGCAAGTTCAAACTGACTTTGTTGTCCCCCCTGCTCATAACACCATGCCTCGTCTTCACCCCAGAATGCGTTGCAGGAGAGGTGGCTCCAGTGGGCGTGCTATCCGCAGGTCCTCCCCCTCCACTTCAGATTCTTCGTCATACTCTTCAGAATTTGGACTTGTCCGCTTTCCTGCTTCAAGGAGAGGTCGTGGAAGGGGACGTGATCAGTTCAATCCAGCTGGGCATTTTCGTCTGTCCTCCAGGGTGCATTCTCACCATGCTCGTCTTCATTTCCCCTGCAACATCAGCAATATCTCCCTCCTAGCCACGGTCACCATCGACCTCCGGGCAGTCTCCTCAGGACAGGTCTCCTCGGGTCAAGTCTTGGCTACTCCAGAGGCTGCTCTGGAGCCCAAAGAGGAAGCTGAGCACAACATTCCTCAGAAGGACATCCAACAGAATGTTATTCCAGGCACGGAAGCCAATATGGGACTGCAGGCAAGCTCCACTGCTCCAATTGAAGGCGGACCTGCTCGCCAGGATTGCCCTCCTCCTGAAGATGATGATCCTTACAAATTTGGCTGCCTCATTGTTGAGGAAGAACCTCCCTCTCCTCATGAAGTCTAACCAGGTTAGCGCTTCTGGTTTTTTGGTCTCCGTAATCTTGAAGGTGTTCAATTTCAGTTTGGTGTTCCTGCTTAACTGCTCTCCAGCTCTTATGGTCACTCTTTTGTTAAATGGCCGGTCTCCCCTGCGTGGGAGTTATAATCCGGTTTATGTTTTTGTTTTAGCACTGGTCACAGATTGTCGAACTGTTATTTTTGGTTTTGTTATGGATCGAAACTGTAAGAATCTTGCCACTCTGGCTTACTCTATAGGGGTCACTCTGTCAAGGTCTGTTCAATTTCTAGTCATAGAAGTCAATCATCTCTTTGGGACAGATAAGGTCACAGTTCTACAAAGCTATCATGGTCAGCTTCCAACTTGTTTTGATTGTCAATTATCAGCTTGTTATGTAAGAATGCCGCAGCCATGGGCTGGAACTCCTGAGGCCTCGGCCTCTCTGTAATCTTATTTTGTATCAATATAGAAGTAGCCATATTCAGAAAAAAAATAATAATTGCAAAATATTATAAACTAAATCTTCAAGGAAGATTTCTTCAACTTTTAATACATGGTTATAAAACCACAAATCATAATGTGAATTCAACATTTCACAATTGGAATAAAATCCAATTTATAAAACCTTAGTCAACACGCTTATGGGTATTGAATAAATGCTCGAACCTTAGCATTTAAAACTTGAATTATGAATTCCGGCTCTCACTACATGTATAAACATACATTCATTCCAAAGTTCGATTTTGTTTTAACATCCACTCACCAGCATAATTTAATATGCACTTTCGGCCACACATATGTAACTTACCATATCCTTCCATCCAACGATGGACGTTCATCGTACTCCATAAACTTCAGTGATCAACGAATATCGCGTTATGAAAATACATAAGACTTAATCTTCAAATTTACGCGATATAGCTGGTTTTAAAATACGACTCATTGACACACGTCAACTAAAGACTGATATCATGTTCTAAAAGAAAAATTCACTTACCAATTAAGAGGCAGCGCGATACTGCCATTTTGGGTTGTCAAAAACCACTTCAACATTTATTGCCTCCATTTGCTCATAATTCCACACCATGTGTACGTATTGTATCTCTACTGTTCCAGCGTACAACTATTCCTCATGGTTTTGTTCCTTCTTTTGAATTCGCATTAAATTTTAATGCAATTCAATTGCTTCCCAATTCTATCAGTTTATGTGCTCCCTTCTGGTTCAACTTCTCACTGTGGAGACCAGTCTTCCCTTCGACCTCATTCTGCACTGATTTAGAAGTCAAAAAACAATGCATCGTTGCTTAAACCGAAATTTCTTCAACGATTTCGTAGATTTTGCGTCCCAATTTCTCCATCACCAACCGAGTCAACGACCAATCCATTGCTCCTCCAGAAGTTCACTAGCTTTCATTTAACTTTTTTTAAAAATGGCCCTTTCGCATACCTATTTCAACATTTCAGTTCCACTTCATTATTTGATTTCACCTTGTCTCAATCTTTGATCCAAGGCTTCACTTCACTATTCAAAGTTGAATGGACCCATGCGCCCTGCCTCTTCTTATTCAAAAGTCATGTCTTCGATTTCTATTCAATGTTCTTCTGCGTTCACAACTCTGTGCTAAAAATTGAACTTACTTCACATCGATGATACAGCTCTTCGACAGCTATAAACCAAATGGTATAAATTGCGGAATTTAAAACCATGCACAACGAAAACCACTCATGAAATTGACCCTCGTCAATTTCGATGAGATTAATTTCAATGTATATTCAATTCAATATTTTAAACAGTATTCAACCCTCTCGTTTCACTGTTTATACTCAACAGAGTGGTTATTACTTAATAAGGTTTCTTCCCTTTCATAATAGATTTCATTCATTTATTCAACGCTCGGAAAATTCAATTTGAATGCTATTCAAAATCCTTTTGCGTCATTGATCCTTGCAGTGATAGATGACTACAAATATTCTCTTAATATTTCTCAGAAATATGTAACCAAAATGCATTCAAATAATTAACATCGACTTCTTCCTCATATGTAGAGTATTCACAATCACATATAGAATCTCACCTCAAGCCCCAATTACAGATGTTAAACAAAAATTGCTCAATCAATAAATACACATACAATTATGAAACAGGTTCTTCATATATATAAATGAAATTACTTACATAATCTCTGTCTCTAGCCTGATCTTCAGTTCGATGGCCCTTCTATCCTCACTACTCTGCCTCTTGAATAGCCCTCTTCCTATCTGCCCGTAGGCTTACATTTACACAAAATACTAAGGAATCAATTCAGTTTCCCTAACAGCTCACCCAAGACTCTTGGAATTATCAACATCCTAAATTTAGACTCAATCCCTAAAATAACTGAAACTGATCCTAATTCGACTATCCCTTCACATTCCTAACTAATCACCTTTCCCTCATGTTCTCTAATGGTTTGAGAACATTTACAATTCCTCACTATTTTATTCAAATTACTAATAATTACATGAGAATTTAGAAACATAAGACCTTCCTATGTCTTATAAAAATACAAAGTATTTCTTGAGCCTCATGCCCCTGCATCAAATAACCGTTTAGGTTTACCCTAAGTACCACCAATAGAACTACTGAATTTAAACCATATGAAAATATTTGAATTCTATTGATGGAAAAATAATTTCCTCTTTTATTATTCGAAGCATCCATTGTATCTATATAGTGTTCATAAACATAAATTTTTATAAATAGGAGTGAAAAAACATCTTGCACAAAGCAATAATTAGATCATACTAGCAAGCCAACAACCTTCAAATTATTAATGACACCATTGCGCAAAGATGCAGATAATGGGCATTTAACACATGACTCAATCTTGATAGAACATAAAATTTTAAATGATTGGTTTCATGTAAATGTACTCCACAACATGCTATATTCTGATATGGGTATGCCCATATTTTCTCAAGCTCCACACAAAAGAAGGTTTGAGAACTAAGGAAAAATATTTATGATGTTACTTGTTTACAAATTTGAGAAAGCCTCAAGGGTTACAATCAAAATCTAGAAATTTTGTTTCTTTTTGGAATGTGAGACATTCTTGGATTTGTATAATGCGTCAATTCTTGTTTGGGATCTAGGTAAGTGCAAATGAATAAAATCTTTCCGTCATTGTTCTATATTGGATTCCCATTCTCTATAAGTTATCAAAGGCAAGTTAAAACCTGATTAGACTAAGGGACAACATATTCCATTGCCAAACTTTAACTTTACAGGGAAGTGCACTACACTTGTTTGATACTTCCACACATTCTGAAGGCATGCCAATAGAAATGTCATTTTTTTTGGATACACTCGCGTTGGTTAGTTTTAGAAAAAATTTCTTTGTCAAATATGTTGTTTTAATGAAGTAATATTTTCAACCAAGAGGATAAAGACTTGGCATGCCTAGGACATAGTGGTGTTATTTCTTGCCTGTATTTGTGATTTATTAGTATTCCACCACTAATAAATTCATTATTTAGTTGTCTGTTTAGTAGTATTACAACAGTGACTTGTTAAAGGAAAATGATTCTAGTTTTTTTGAACGTCATAAATTGGAAGGAAATCTAGCTTTGAATTAGAAAAATGGAATATATTATGAAAATATGTTTTTTGATCAAATATAGGCATGTTGCCTGATCATTAAAAAAGAGTAGTCACAACAATAAACAATTATTTTGGACACGATGAATTACACAACTCTCCAGCTCAAAAACAAGTTAGCATATTCAGTTTTGTTCGCATTAGAGAAAAATGAACGAGTAACCTTAAGTTTGATTTGACTATTTATAGAATCATTTTAGAGATTCTAAATGGAAATTGTGTGTGCTAATATTTCTCAATTAATTACAGGGAAAACATGGGGCATATATAATTTTTTGGCCTATGGGAATTGGATTCTTTTTCCCTTGGAATAGTACATTGATAATTGAAGATTACTATATTGAAGCTATATTCTCGGTTAGTATCACAATTTACAAAGTCATATCTTATTCTTTTTTAGTTTCTTGTTGTAATCTTGTGTCAGCAATACTTTGCTTTACCCATTAGATTTCTACTAACCAGCTTTATTGTTGAAGTGTCACTGCTTCTTAGAGATAACTAGAGGAAACGATACAACTACAAAAGTGGAGCATGAGAAATTCTTAGTAGAAATTTATATCTCTGTTGTGTTTATTTATGACATTTATTTGCTTTGTTTATTTGGGTCATTTGGCCACATAGTGGCCACTATTTCCCAGTTAAGGAAAACTTGTTTGAGTTTCTTGCTTTTATGGGGGAAAATGACATTAACAATATTGTTGATGTTGAGGTATATATCATATAAAACTTTTATAGTCTACATTAGTTTATATTCCAGTGTTCATCGAATTTCATGTCTTATACCCTGCATTGTAACTTTTTTTGTTTTCTTTTTGCAGAAAATTGACACATTATTGATGTTAAGAAGCAAGGATTGAAGAAAGAGGGGAACAATAACACTAGAGTGACAAAGAGAGAGAAGTTAACTAGTCTACTGGTACCCGTAGAGCCAATATCCCACATAAGACACACACATAATTACTGATGGTCAAGTTTTCAGAGTTGGTGAATTCACTTGAAATTCCCTAGAAAGATAATGATAATGTTTTGAAGTGATGAACAATATTTTATCTATAAATAGTACTCCAACCAATATTAAGTTTGAAACTCATATTGTAATACTTGAAATTTTATATAATATAATTTATGTGGTTGGAATTATTTATAGTTGCACTTGATATTACTTGGTATTGTAATTAACATATGTAACTTTGCGTTTTCATATTAGATGAACATGTAAATTGTACGATTTTTTTTTTAAATTTAGTTGCAAAATCATACTAATTAATTTATGTTGATTAATAATGAACACATAAAATCAATCTAAAACTATTAAAATAGTATTTTAAATTGATTAATGATAAACACAAATAAAATGAATATACTACTAAATTAGTCATTTATAATGATTATTAATGAAAGTAAATGAAATGAATATAAACTAGTAAATTAGTCGTTTATATAATGAATAAATGACTACTGTAAATGATAAATTTGTGACTAAAAATGACGACTAAATTTTTCATATATACGACTATTAGTAGCTAATTTACATTATCTTATAACACGACTAAAATTTAGTCATATTTCTTCGGTCATTAATTTGTTTCAAACGATGACTAAAATTTTCCTATATATGACTATTGGTAGCTAATTTACAGTCTCTTATAACACGATCAACATTTTGGTCATATTTCTTTGGTCATTAATTGGTTTTCTCGGGCGATCATATAGTAATATATTTTGTTGCATATTTGGTCATTAATTGTCACAATTAATGACCAAATCAAATATTAAATCAATTATTAAATCGATGACCAAATTAAGGACCAAATCAATGACTAAATTAATGATCAAATCAATGACTAAATCAATGACTAAATCAGTAACTAAATTAATGACCAAATATACAACTAGACAACAAAATCGAGATAACCAATTAATGACTAAGCTAAAAACGA
The DNA here is from genome assembly GCA_034641835.2 of Pinus albicaulis. Lineage (NCBI taxonomy): Eukaryota > Viridiplantae > Streptophyta > Pinopsida > Pinales > Pinaceae > Pinus > Pinus albicaulis. The sequence continues at coordinate 851,859,425 of CM076576.1, forward strand.
TCAAAATTTGGTCACGGTATAAGATACTATAAATTAGCCACTATTGGTCACCGATCGAAAAAGAGTCATTTATATGCAAATTTTATTCATTTTTTTAGTAAATATTTAACCATTTTGTACTAGTGATAGTACTATGTTACAAGGGTTCAATATAGTGATAACCTCATGATGAGCCAAGTGGTGTATAAAGTGTACATGGTATACTTTCCTGGTTGGTATGATGCCCCTATTCATCCCAAGTGGACACCGCCTCTTAGACCAATGAATAAGCACCAACTCTCACCATCCATGTGATTGTGTTATTAATGTATATAACCTACCTATTTTCCCTACATCGTAACCTGACTTGGGTTAAAATTGATGGTTGAAATTATATATTGTATTGAATTTCTCTACCTTACATCACAATCACCATTGATTACTACACAATCCAATCACTCGACATTCATGTTAACTTTATCGTTTACTCACATTCTAGTTGCTCTATCAGTTTATTATCATATTACATAATTTTAATAAGGTATTAATTCACTCATCAACCTTATGGTACTCATAATTTATGTGGAATTTACCTCACCATATTGGGTGTATAACCATGAAATTCATTCTTTGTCATGTTTTCGGTTGTAACATGGGTTCATTTGATCTCAGTAGTAGGAAATGGATGGTTTCAATGAACGGTTTGGCATGAAGGGTTGAGAATGATTCACTTAACACCAAGGGGTTTCAAGCCCTAGAAATCGGAACAAAGCATGTGTTTTTTAATCATCTCCTCTGTCTGATGGCAACACCCCACCATGGGTTGTCTAGGCTGAGCATTTGTTCTTTGGCAGTGACTGACTCTAAAGCCCTCGTCACCCATGAATATCAGTGTTTTGTAGATGAGGTTTTCCATTTCCTTATATGGATCTAATTCCATTTCCTTTGATTTTTAGCTGTGAAGAATTTTATTATTGCAATTCTAACTATGGTACTGGCTTTTCCAGGTTTATGGCACAATTTTTCACCCTCAGCTTCAGGTAGAGACCCTCCCCTACCTCAGAAATTCATTAGCATTCTTTTATGTAATGATGTTGTTAGTAGGTTTTATTCTTAGTGGTTACACATCTTTCTTTTACTGAAACAAAATTGTTTTAAGGGTTCCATTTAATAGGCATGACTTCTCCTCAGTTACATGTCTTGAGAACTCTGAATAGAAAGGTATACATTATTTTTTCCTTTTTTTCCTATATGAATGAGTTTCTATTTTACCTATTTTTCCACTTATCTTAGCATTATAATATCTCATGGGTCCTATAATTTGTGTTTCCCCTACTACCTAGCATTAGTTTATCCACTCACTTGTTATGGTGAAGATGCCATACTCTAAATTGTCGAAGGAAGGAGTGTCTTCTGAATTTATGAGGCTTGCTCTCTGTTCGCTGCAAGGTAGATTGTTCTTCTACTTTGATATTTATTTGGTGATGTTTTGACTTGGTAAATATTTTTCTATACAGGTCTCATATTAATATTTCTTTCCTTTTTTTCTTTTTCTTTTTTCTATGGCAGGTATGTGTTACTGATCTTAGATTCTTTTTTAAGTTCATTCAACACAATCATTTCGCTTGTATATTCTCTTTGCATGTTTTCCCAGGTTACCTCGACTTCCTCAACTACGATTTTCAACATTATCATAGAATGCTTTGAATGATGAATACTTTTAAAACCTACCTCCCTGTAATTGATTAGATATGTCATTTTCTAAGGTTATCTAGATTGTATAGTTCTATAATATATTTATTTTATTATTACACCCACTTATGGTTCTTTTCCAGGCTTGTATTCATGGAAGTTCCTACTTATTTTTTCCATTGTGGATTGATTATGGAACTGTGTAGTATCTCCACACCGTTCAAACGAGAACCATTGAGATAATCTGAATTATAGGCCAGTAGCATTCCTATTGTTTTGAGTTGATTCAATTACACATTATTTTCAATTTGTAACCCTATCCTCGAGATTATTTAATAGTTTGGTCGTCTCTATGCATGTTTTAAATTATGGATAGTTTTCCACTCTTGATAGTAGTTAGTCTCCTTCCTCTAGAATTTCCACTGGTATTTATATAATTAGGTAGCTCCCTTAAATGTGTCATTCCACAATATTCACGATTTTCATGTTTGAGAACTTAAATGGTAATGTTATCGTGTTTGTAAACCATGAATGTTGCTTCACTATTTGGGTTGTGATGAAATGTATAAAATAATGTATGATGTTGAACTATCATCTCTGTTTGTTGTCCCAAAGGTTCTTAATAATATTCTTGTTTTCATTTGAATATCTTCTCAATGGTATTTTCATAATATTGTCGCCTTTAAATTGATTGTTTCTACATGTACATTAATAATAAAGCTTGTATTTATTATAGCATAAGAACCTACATAATAGTTTAGCATATTTATTTTTTTCTTATTTTCCTCACAATGATCTCTCTGTCTTCCTTATTTCTAATCTGTGCATAGATTTGAACCATGATTAGCAAGATAAGTCAATATCCAGTTGGCTAGTTTCCTCACAAATAATATCTCCCTTTACTTTATCTTATTTCTAGATTTGATTCTGACTTGTACATGTATGCATCAAGTATATGTGCGACTAAAAGTTATGGACCCTTAGCAGTAAATAAAATATTACTCGGTTGAGATTATGCGTGTCAGCTATTTTGATGATTGTTTAGTGTTTTACCTTGTTAATATTACCTCCAATTTTATAAGCTAGGTTATGGACATAGCCTGCTTCAGGTTTTTTAAAAATGATTCTAATCCTGGAAGTTGTGACCACATATTCATATGTTTATATGATTCAAATATAACTTATGTAGTATTAAAATTCATAATTCAATTGCAGGGGGTTATAATACCTTGATACTAATCGTATCACCAAGATAATTTTTGTTTAATGAATATTTTATTTTCTATACAAAACTGTTGTCATAATATATTTACTGTCATCATAACTTACTTATTACAAAAGATATTCCCAATGTTTACAATACCATTAGCTTCTCTTCTATGTAAAGGTGGAATTAAATGTTTATTATGTAATTATAACATTTAATGGATAATTCAGTCTTGTCGTGTACTTAAATAGTCTTTATAATGTTTCCTTCTTTGGGAAATATATCTATATTTATCTCTTCCATTATTTAATTTGGGATAATTATATTCAAACACATGGAACATACTCTATCACATACTAGGATTTAACCAACTACTTTTAAATTTCATCTTGTTTACATCTTACTTATCAAATCTTAACACCATAGTATGTTTTGTATTAATAACCTCTTAACTTATTGCATCTTGTAAATGATATACCTCTGGGTTATAATCTATGATTTCCAACAATTAGTTGTGTTTAATTTCTTGTCAATATTAGCTATCCCTAATCATATTCTCATTATTTTGAACAACTTTCATATAGCTACATTATATTTATAATGATAACCGAGTAAACATCAAACTTGCATATTATGGAATTTATTTTCTATGAATATAGTGTGCCATGCTTAGTGCCCTAACTATATTTAATTATTTCTTGTTTCTACATACTCTAAATAGTTATAAAATCAACCTTTTCTTAGGGGAGTACAATTGAATCTCCCAATTATGGCTATAGGAATTATCAGAACAAAGTCCTTCTTCTGATACTAATTTTTTAATTTATATAAGATACTTATTTGTCAATATAACAAGAAAATAAATCTTTAAACTAATTTTCAAATCAATATATAGGGTCAGATTCGTAGTCATGCATTTATAGACTAATTCAATTTCATAGAATAAAATTTACATAGCTAATAATTCTAAAACTCAATATCTACTATAGAATATTTTTTTTTTTCTTTTAAAAGAGCATAGAGTAAATACTAATACCAGTAACCTTTCAGAAGGGGTAGTTGGTAACTTCGCACCTTTTCCACCCAACCTAGAACTATATTCCTCTAGTTCACCTTCGACCTTAGGATTTCTCTTGCCAGAATATCAGCAACAACCTATGTTGATCCCTTCAATCGATATTTAATATCGTTATCTCATGATAATATTTTCTCTCTTTTGTGAACCTTTTTATCCAATTTCCTAGGATTTTCCACAAAATCCCACCTTTCTCTCCTGCAACAATTTTATTCTTATCAAAGCTTAGCATCTTTCTCTAGCTAAGCAACTTAATGGATTTTTCTCTCCCACCCATTAAGCTTATCTATAATTTCATCTCGAATATTATCATTAAAGAGCTATCCAATCCCATTTACCAATGATATTTTTATTTTCTTATTTGGAAAGAGCCTCATGTATAGGTGTCTCATTCCCAAGTACATACCTCCGATTTATTTATTTATAAAAAAATATTCATGTACACAATTTCTCCAATATTATTCATAGAATCTTTGAAGCTTAAATCAATCTAATCAAAATAATATTACAACATAGGAGGAATATTACAACATAATACAATTCCTAGCTATCAAGTATGTAAGTATATAAAATCATATTTTAAATAAAATAAATGAAACCATAAAGCACCTTGTGTTATTAGGAATAAACAATTATCATAGAGCATAAGAGAAATACATTTTGGAAGAAACAAAACAATAAAACATTAATATAAGGCCTTGCTGGCCATTTCTTTCATGCAATATAAGAGTCGAGAAATGTGTAGTAGAAAACATCCAAGAATTACATTTGTTCTGGCGAGGTCGATTCGGAATATCTTCTTAACATTTTTAATACCCTGCCTATGATCGTATCCTCAACAAAGTAAAAACATCTCTTTAAAAGAATTATTCATATATATCCAAGTGTTTAGGAAAATAAATGAAACCTTGTAGGAAACCTCCTAAGAGCATGCGACTAGGATGAAATAAGTGATTCAACACTTCAGAAAATATGTAAATAGAAAACAACACACAGACATACAGAAAGAAAGTGTATAATATGGTAAATCGGTTGGAAAAAGGGCACTGACCTGGACAACCCAAAGAAGTGTTAGATAAGAGAGTGGAGTTAATCTTTAGATGAAGAATCCAGGGTATGAAGGGTCGTGTGCATAATTGAAAGAAAAAAACCGAAATTAAAAACATAAAATTTACACTGAAACCTGAGTAGTATGCATTTGCATGATTCAGAGAATTATTTATAAGAAACAATTACGTTTAATACTGATTCTTCATCTTCTTGGCATTGTTGCAAAAAGAGGCTAAAACGAGTAGGAAGAGTTTAAGAGAAGAAAATGCTAGGTAAATACAAAGGGATGATTTGTGAAAGAGGAAATATTCGTGAATGAAGAGAGAAAAATTAGCCCCACCTGGAAATTAATCAATTAAGAGAAAAAGTCAATTAGTGTTGCTATAGAGGAACTCTGTAAGTATTCATAAACATGGTTAAAGCCAACATCCAAAAAGGTAAAGGGATTTTTAACACCTTATTCTAAATAGACCGAAACCCTGCAACCTGGAGAGGTCGTAGGAGGTTTAGTGAGGAAAACATAATGGAAATTAGGAAAAAAGAATACACATCGCCATGTTGATATTATACCATTTTGGAAGTGGGTATGTGTCACAAATAAAAACATAAGCATCCAAGGTGATGCTTGGAAACAGGCCAAAGAGTACAGTGAAGAACTTTCAGCAGCTAGAGCTCGAAATGAATCATTGCGCAATTCACCTACTAATTGGAAACGAGGAAAATGTAAACCAAATTAACATTAACGAAAAAAATTGAACACGTAACAGGTTATGAAAAGACATAATGTTCCCTCTAATAACAATCACTGAAATACTCAGTAGTTTTAGAGAAGAAACAGAAAAGGAAAAAAATTAATAACGTTGTTGAATAGAGGCTTAATGTGGTCTCCCCTAGTTTTCACACGTGCAAACCATTCCAATGATTCTGAAATATGTAATTCCTTTTAGGCGTAATTTTGAGCAGAGGAGTGTAGACCGATAATGGTGATAGATATACCAACAGGAGAAGAATTATGAACTTGAGGGCGCTAGACTAGAGCAGCAGTTCACACACCCAATGCAAAAATGATGAAAAACTCAGAAGGGAAGGGTTAAATGAGGTTATGGTTTACACGAGTCAATGATAATCATCTAATTCAATTCACAAATCCCCACCGTTGATTTTACCATGAGATCTCCATGTACCTATCACATGGATGGTGAGTGTTGTCGCTTATTCATTGTTATAGGAGGCTATGGCCACATGGGAGAAGCAGGGGTATCATACCAAGTAAAGTGAAGGAAGGTACACCATGTGCACTTTATACACCACACAAATTATCATGGATGTTATCACGCCATTCAAGCCTTTGTGACATAATAATATGTAATGAATGGGAAATGAGTAATACTTGGGGTATACAACTTTAATAAGTTTTTTTTGTGTTGCAACTTTGTATATCTAGTTAAGGGGTGAATAAATAAAGATGGAAAATAACCAAACATGAACCTTATATTAAGACCATAGTAAACTTAGGAAATCTCCACATGTTTTACATACACAGAAAAATTCAACATATATGATCTCTTTACAAGTGGGAAATGATATATATATGAGGATTTATGACACAATATTAATTCAGTTTAAAATCTGAATTCATCAGTTTGCTCTTTTGTTTATAATATTGACTTCTTGGATTTGTTGATAGTTTAGGTTTATAATAATTATCCTTTGGGTTTACTTATTTTTTGGGTTTATAATATTAAAATTTTGGGTTAATTAGTTCCTTGGATTTATAATATTAATAATTCCTTCGGTTTATAATTTAATCCCTTTCCTTTAAAATGTTAATTAATAAGGTTTATTAATCCCATGTGTTTTAAATATAGATTCATTGGGTTTTTTTTATCCTTTAGGTTTATAATATTTATCTCTTATTTTTACTAATTCATTGCATTTGTAATATAAAAGCATTTATTAATGAGGTTGGTTTATAATATTAGTAATTCCAATGGTTTATAATTTAATCATTCTGGTTTATTAATTTGTTGGGTTTAAAATATTAATTCTCAAGGGTTATTAATATTTTGAGATCAATATTTAAAACACAAAGGATAATAAACCCCAAAAGTTAATAAACCTTAAAGTTTAATATATTAGGATTTAAACATTAGGGTTTTTAATACTAAACCTTAGAGTTTACATTTTATTATATGTTATTATTACATATCAAATTATTATTATTATTATTATTATTATATATATATATATATATTGGAAGTAATAGTATAATATATTTTAGTTAAGTAAATATATACTAACTATTAACGATAATATAATGGTCGAGATAAATTAACAATATTAAAAATAAATGAATATTATTAATATGTTATATTTGAATTATATTATATTTCTAAATACAACTATTAATATATCAACGAAAATTTATGTAATAATTAGTATTATATTAATATATAAAATAATGCTAATATAATAAGTATAATTAGCAATTGCATCACATGTTGCAAAAGAAACACCTTAAGGTTGTGGTATAGGAAAGAATAGCATATAAGAAATAAGAGATAGTAGGAACTTTCTCGGCTCCAAGTGATCCTCCGGAATAAGGGGTGGAGAATTATGTTCACTGGACCTCAAATCAAAATATCCATATTGGGTAATTGATGTGGAACAACTTCTTTGTTATTAATTGCATGTAAGATGTGTTTTTCATAATGGATGAGACATTTTGGCCAAAGTACTTAAGACCTCTATATGACGAAATCTGCATGTTTATTTTTTTTCTACTTGAAGGATGCACTTGGTTTTTATGACCAAGTTGGGCATACTTCACCCTTTTATGAAATTATTTTCTTCTATCACATTAGCAATGTTGAATTACTCTGATACTATTCCTACAACTCTGACTCTTCTCTATAGCTATAATTATTTAATGGAATAAAAACATATCACTATGACATGTTGTACTTCATAAGAGACTACTAATAAGCTTAAGTATGGTAAATCCACCTTCACCTATCATTTGAACATAGAGCATAGAGTTATATTAATCGTCAATTTTATGGAAAATAAACATTTGGGCCCTTTTTAACCCTTGGGGATGATTAATTAATCTTAGTTCAGATAATTTATATTAATAAATTATCTACAATCATATTTTCATAATTCCTCTTTGAACTAACAATATTCTACTTCTTTGGAACTTTCACCTCAGTCACAATAAAAAACATCATGAAGACCCAAAAGTAAGAAGAAAAAATCATCTCATAATCATGGAATCTAGTGACTTCTTTAAGGATCATAATTCAAGACTTTAGTACCTTTTAAAGATCATTTATTTTTCCATCAAATAAAAAGCAACAATCAAATTTTGTACTGACAAGAATGGGAACAAATTTTAAATGTAATAACTCCCTTCCTTAGTGATAGTACATTTTTTTTGAAATTAAATTATTTTGCAGATCTTTTAAATAATAGATTTCTCCCCAAGTGACCCTTTAGAGATACCTTTTTTTCAACTGATTGGAATAGGTAAGTGTCCTTTGTCTAGTATTTTCTGAGTCCTCTGGGTAAGTGTCTTTCATCTCAATGCCAAAATCCTTCAGTAACCCATTTTCTGAGAGTCCTATTCTATTTTTAATTCTGCTATTTGGTCCTCCATAGCCTTGTCAACTTAGTTTCCTTCTAAAGAATCATACATTCTTGATAAGTATCCATTTTCTTTCTTTTCTTCTTCCATAGAGTTAAGATTGATTTAGGCCATCTTAGTTCCCCCTATAAAGAAACTAAATTCCACATGAATACCATGGGCTTTATTTATATTGTTTATCATTATTTTATTTTATTATTTTTATCTTTTATTGTATTTTGACCGAGTTAAAATGTTCATTACATTATGTCAATCTTTTTATTTAATTTACTTTTATTTTTAATTTTGTGTCATTTGACATAGTCAAAATGTTAAACATGACATTACAACCTTTCTATAAGATTTTGTTGGAGAGCATAGTAGAACAAAAATGTAATATTTAAATATATAAATATTTATTTTCCTTTTTTTATATTGTTTTTTTATCCATGTTGTATAAATTAATTGGTTTGTGTGGAGTTTAATTTTATGATATAAATTTTATTATAAATAAAAATGTTGTGCTTATGTACCCAAAAATTTAATGTTTATGTATTTTACAAAAAAAAAATTATTCATTAAACTAGTTTATGTTAAATTTAGTTTTATTAGGTTATTAAATTAAATTTGATTAAAAAAACTGAAGTTAAAATCTAATTTGGAAATTTAAAAAAGATCACGTATTTTAAAAAATTTTATTATTAATTTAATTTTTTATATATTAAGAAATAATACCCATGAATTATAAAATAGTTGTAACATGAATAATATATAACAAAAAAAACCATGTATTTTTGGAATAATAAAATAGTTGTAACAAAAATAATACAGAACAAGAAAAACTATGTATATTTGGATGTATGAAAATTTAGATACATTTTATTAAGTAAATTTTTAAACGAATAATGGTTATAAACATTTAAAAATAATTTTATTAAATAATTAGTTTAGATCCAGAGTTAGATTGATTTAGGCATCTTAGTTCATCCTTATAAAGAAACTACATTCCACATGAATACCATGAGTCAATACCATGGGTTATATTTATAGTTTATCATTATTTTATTTTATTATTTTTATTTTTTTTGTATTTTGACGTAGTTAAAATGTTCATTACATTATGTGAATCTTTTTATTTAATTTACTTTTATTTTTAATTTTGTGTAATTTAACATAGTGAAAATGTTAAACATGGCATTACAACATTTCTATCATCACCAAAACCTAAATTCAATCTAACTTATTAAAAATAAAAAATAAAACTAACATTATAAAAATCTTATATAAAAATATTTACTTGATCTAATGGCCTAAAACATTTCAATCGTTTAACATACATTTGGTCCAATGACTCAAACATGGATACAATCTAACATTTGATCCAATAACTCAAACATGGAATAAAAAATAATATTACTATTATTATTTAACTAGTTATTAATATGAAAAATAATTAACCTTTAACAAAAATATATCTAGTCATTATTAATATTAAAAATAATAGAAATATCTATGTGCTTATATCAAAAATATGATTATAGATATATTTCATACACCTATAAAAATATATCAACAACATTAATATTTTCTTCTAGTATGATTATGCTAATTTGTAATTTTGCCCATAAGTAAGAGAATCTAATTAAACGCATTTGAAGGTTCTTACCATAGCGTTGCTGCACACCAGAATATCTCGTGCGTGTGCGAGAATCCTGAACCTTATAATGTAAGATGCTACAAGAAAAGGTCTTGTCAAAATTGATAGTTCAACGGATTCTCGTGTCACTGAGAGGGAACCCAAGCCCTAGAATCGGACAGGTTCAAAGAAATCTTAGGCTCGTTATCCCAAAACCGAAGCCGTGTCAAACGGTCAAGGTACATGGCGTTTTAGAACCATAACGTTCATTTCCGCTCTTAAAACCATCATTAACTCAGATCACAATCATTTATTGCTGTGGTTGTTGATATTATTTAATCTCTTATGCATTTCGCAACTCCACAAACGAGAAAGAAACAACAGTAAGCTAACAGCGAGACCACGTTTTGCCTCCTATAGCGGCTGTTTATCATATCCATTCGACTCCTGGAGAACCAACCGGAAATAATCGAAAAAGACATGAAAACAAAGGAAAAGGCAGCAGAAGAAAAACCTCTCCCAATGTTTAGGTCATCAACTTGTACTCCAGGTATACCTTCACCCTATAAATTTGGAAGCCTTATCGACAATTTCGGCCTTGGTCCGCTCTCTGATACAGATTTGGAGTCTATTTCCAACAATAATGCAGAGACTTTTATCAGCATTCACAATAGATCTCTAGAGAAATTCTCTAGAATCGACATTAAAGAATATGCCGGCAAGTCTGAGAGATTCGATAGATTACATGGCGTTCAAAACAAGTATAAGCCTTTAGGACGGAGACGCGATCTCATTGTAATTCCTCCCAGTGACTTGGCGGTTTGTGTTGGAATTAATTTCCAACTGCCCAGATACGACAGCGCAACACAACAAAGAACAGCGGCAACGTAAGTCCGCGGGGGTCGATGAAAGTTTGTGGGAAGAGAAATGAACCCCCTCGAAATGCTGATGTCATCAGTGGAGGGCCCACATGAATGCACGTATAAGATTTGGGTTTAATTTTATTTACCATCGCACAGGTTTTAAAACAATAGTTCGGTTTATTGTTTTAAAGTTATTTGTTTTTATTTTTAAATATATGAAACGCATATATATTAAAAAAGCCGTGAAGTGTATTTTTTTATTACGCAGCAGTGTATGTAAAAAGATAAAAAGACAGAAATGTAATTTGGAATTACACAGCAGAATTGTTAAATACACAGAACAGTGAATGTGCACAGCAGTGCGGGAAGGAGAAAATATCACAGAGCCACCGTGCAATTTGCCATCAATGCATAATAGAGCGGTGCTGACAGAAGTTATTGAAGACATTAAGATTGTCAAGCGGTGATAATTTAGTGGTTGAGTAAATTTTTGACTCAGATATTTCTGTTTTGTTATATGCAGAAACAGAGTCATTTGTTATGTAATTTTTTTTTATACACAACAGCGTATTTAAAAAAAAACAGAGAGATAGAGTTGTAATTTTTAATTACACAGAACAGCAGAGTGTTTTAAAAATTACAGAGCATACACAGCAGTGTTTGTTTTTATTTTAGAAACAGAGTATTTCTCTGTGTGTGACAGAGAAGAGTGATTCGGACACTGCGTGTGAAGCAGTGCCATATTTTGTAATCTCCCAGCAATGGAAAGCTATAAGAATCTGTAACAACAGGTTTTTTTTATGAATAGAAATTTTTTTTATGTGAGAACTCTGTCTGTGAGTGAAATTTTAAATAGTTTCTCTGTGTTAAGGAAGGCAGTTTTATTATTTTGGAATTTTGAAAAATTTCAACAGTTTGGGAGTGGTATGAGTTCAGAGTTATATATGGGGAGCTCTGCGTTGATCCCTTCAGGTTCGGGAGAATCTCTACCGTCATGAAAGAGGCGGACACCGGGAATGACCTTCCTCTGTCGATCGTTGGCCCAGATCTTTTGTACACCGATCAATCTTATGCAAAGAGGGCGTACCCAAAGGGCACCAAAATTGCTCTAAAGCAGCCTCGCTTGTTTGAATCCCGTGATGGCTTTAGGTGCCTTAACGTCGACAATCCGAGTAAAATCGTGAGAATGGAGAGATTTCCCGAAGGCAGCCCACCGAAATTCCAGGATTGGTTTCAAAGGGGAGGGCGCGCGTATTACACCGAAGACTGGGAGTCATGTGTCCGTAATTACACTAAATGCGAAATAATCCTTTCGCAAACTGCATCCGAAACCCACAATATAAATCCCGTGTCTCTTCGATTCCAAATGCACTCCCAGAGATCGTGGGCGTACATTGCACTTTCCCGCTACGCGGAAGGGATTGCGCCTACAAATTGAATCACTTATATCGGTGGGGAGATATAAAGATGCTTACCAGTTCTTGAAGAACAAGAAACGACGCTACACCTCCGAAGCAGCTAAATCTCTCGTCGATTTCTTTCGGCAAAAGTGCGTAGAATATTACCGTATGGGTGAAGCCATAGTTGTTGGAATATTGCAAATTCCAGAATTATCAATGGAGAATAAACTCCCTCTCTAACACAGAGAAAATATTTAAAAATTTGCATACACAGTAACAGAATTTCCACATAAAAAAAATATCAATTTCTTCAAAAAAAAACTGTTACAACTTCTTCCTCACTCAGAGGGATTACAACTATTGCTGGACTGCTTCTAAGCACAATTCCAAAACAAAAAAAAACTTCTCTGTCTCACACAGAAAATTTAAACTGAACACACTGCTGTGTAATTCAGACTTTTACTGTCACTGTTTTTACAAAAAAACAACTCACTGTGTTTTTAATAAATCTTACACTGCTGTGTAAAAATTTAATTCTGCTCTCTCTGTTTTTATAAACGCACTGTTGTGCTTACATTCTGTGTATATTAAAAAAAAATTACACTACATCTCTGTTCTATTATATAGACAAAATATCTACATACAATTAATGTCATTTGCTGACTAAATTGAAAAATTATCACCGCTTAAAAAATAACATTAATGGCATTTAAATTCTGTGAGCACCGCATAAAATTTTTTATGACAAATTTGATTCGCTGGCAGCGGTGGCAAATTTACGCGGTGGTGGCGTTTTGGTGGCGTGTGGGTGGCTGGTGGGCGGAGCCACCACAAGCTGGTGGTTGCGGGGGGTATGGTTCTGGCCGTACCCATCAAATGGGTGACCCCCCGCACTAAATCTCAACCGTTGATCGGTTGGTCAACTCACGATTGGGAGTCAACTACGGGGGGGTGCCTGTTTGTTAAATGTCGAGCAGGTTGACCTCCCGCACTCCGTTGATCGCCTTCAACTTGTCGCCGTGATAACCCAATGCGCCTGTTCATCCATGCGTCGTGCTGTCGCCTGCAACTGATCCACGCAGGTTGAAATTACGTTCCAACACTCCCCCTTAATTTCAACTGTTGGGTTTTCTTGCATACCCAAGCATTTTCTCAAGTGTTCAAAGCTTTTCTGCGCAAGTGGCTTTGTGAGGATATCTACAAATTGATCCTCCATTCTGCAATGATGCAAAACTATCTCACCATTGTTAACCAATTCACGTATGAAGTGAAACTTGGTGTCAATGTGTTTAGTCCTCTTATGAAAAACAGAATTTTTAGACAATGCAATAGCTGAACTATTGTCACAAAATATCACTGTCCCTTTTACCTGTTCTTGACATAAGCTTCTCAACATTTTCCGCATCCAAACTTCTTGACACGCTGCTGCTGTAGCTGCCACATATTTTGCCTCTGCTGTAGATAATGCTACAACGGGTTGTTTCTTAGAAGCCCATGAAATGGCTCCTGAACCCATGTGAAAAACATAACCGGAAGTGCTCTTCCAATCATCAACACTTCCAGCCCAATCACTATCTATGTATCCAACTAAATCTGAACATTCTGAAGTAGTATAAAAGATACCAAACCTTTTAGTACCTTTAACATACCTCAAAATTCTTTTTGCTGCTTGCCAATGTGCATCCTTTGGCTTTTCCATGAATCTGGAAATCAAACTAACAACATGCATTATGTCCGGCCTAGTTGCAGTCAAATACATAAGGCTGCCAACTATGCTCTTGTATAAACTAGGATCAAAATCCTTGTTGCTGTCCTCTCTGTTGAGTTTTAATCCCATCACTGTGGGAGTGATTGCTGCTTTGCATTCCTACATGTTAAATCTTTCAAGTACCTCATTAACATACTTTTCCTGTGAGATAAAAATACCATTTTTATCTTGTTCTACTTCTATTCCCAAGAAGTATCTCAACAAACCCATATCAGTCATTTCAAATTCTTCTTTCATGACTGTTTTGAAATGTTCAATAAGACAATTATCATTACCTGTAAAAATAACATCATCAACATACAAGACTACAATCAAGATTTTACCGTCTTTTTCTTTGATGTAGAGGGTGGGTTCTCCCTCACACTTCTCAAAACCATTTTCCAGTAGATATGAATCTATCCTACTGTACCACGCTCTTGGCGCTTGCTTCAGCCCATAAAGAGCTTTCTTCAACTTGCATACTTTGTGCTCTTGGCCTTTCTTTTCATAACCAAGAGGTTGATCAATGTAAACCTCTTCCATTAACACTCCATTCAGAAATGTTGACTTCACGTCCATTTGGTAAACTTTCCATTTGTTTTGTGCTGCTATGGACAACACTGCTCTCACGGTTTCCATTCTTGCAACCGGTGCGAAAGTTTCCTCATAATCTATCCCATGCTTCTGCTTATAGCCTTTGACGACAAGCCTTGCCTTGTGTCTCTCTATCTTGCCTTCAGCATTACTTTTGGTCTTGTAGACCCATTTAACACCAATGACATCTTTACCTTTTGGGAGTTCAACCAAATCCCAAGTCTTGTTTCTCTCTATGGCATTTATTTCCTCATCCATAGCTTCTATCCATTTCTTATCCTTGATAGCTTCTTCGAAATGAACAGGATCATCAACATGAAAATATAAAGCAAACAAAGAATTGATACCTTCATTAGCTATATCTTGTTCATAAATTTCTTTCAAACTTCTGAATTTCTTACCTCTTTCAGTAGGTGTACAAGTACTTGAAGAAGCACTTGAATTTCCTCCTTGTGGTGTGCTTGGAGAAGCACTCTCATTTCTTCTCAAGGGTGTGCTTTGCTGCTCTTGTGTTGGTGCTGTTGTTTGGGGATGTATTTCGGCCAACTCATCATCATTTTCATCATGAGATAAACAGTGTTTAACATTCACTGTTTTCTCTATGCTTCCATCCCAAGCTTCCTCTTCAATGAACTGAACGTCCCTGCTCACAATAAAATTTTTGCTGGATGGGTTATATAACCTGTATGCCTTGGATTCCTCACTGTATCCAATGAAAATACATTTCTCCCCCTTGTTGTCCAACTTCCTCCTTAGCTGATCCGGAATGTGTGCATAAGCCACACATCCAAAAACCTTCATGTGTGTGACACCTTGCCTTGTGCCACTCCATGCCTCTTCCGGTACTTTGTTCATAACTGCTTTTTTAGGACATCTATTCAAGATGTACGCTGCACAATGTACAGCTTCAGCCCAATAATCATTAGGCAAATGCTTTGCTTTTAACATACTCCTCGCCATGTCCATTATGGTTCGGTCCTTCCTTTCGGCTACTCCATTTTGTCATGTGAGTATATTCAGTTAAATGTTTATGAATATTTTCTCTACAAAAACGTAGAAAATATTTAGAGATATACTCTTTACCTCTCTATCGATTCTATGACTTTTGATATGCACCACTCGTTCTCAAAAAGTGCTTTGAAATTGCAAAATCTTTCAATCACTTCACTTTTGTTTTTCAAAAAATAAACTCAAGTTTTTCTTGTAAAATCATCTATGAATGTTAACATGTAGTGGTTGCTAGCAAGTGATGGAGTTTGCATCGGTCCACACAAATCTGAGTGGAAAATCTCTAAGGGTGCCTTTGCCCTTATGCTTTTCTCGGAAGGAAAACTTTCTCTTTGTTGTTTCCCCAAGATACAACCTTCACAAAGGCTGTTCGGTTTCTCTATAAATGGTAAAAATCTTACCATTCCTTTTCTATTCAACAAGTTAAGACCTCCAAAGTTGAGATGTCCAAATCTCAAGTGCCATAACCAATTATCATCTTTTGGTTCTCTTTGGAAAGTTTCCTGTGCAACTGTTGCTTTCTCTTCACCATTCTTCAAGTCTGCTCTCATTTTGAGAGGGAACATCATGTTCCTTGTCATCTTTACTTCAGCAATGCACTGATTGTTGGGTGGTTTTTCCATGATAGTACAAACATCATCCTCAAAGAAAATATTATACCCCTTGTGGACAAGCTGTCCAACACTCAAGAGGTTACACTTCATTCCCGGAACATAATAAACATCTGCTATGGTTTTCTTTGCACCTAATCTTGTTAAAACATTTACATCTCCTTTTCCCATAACAGAAACTTTGCTATCAGTTCCTAGTGTGAATTGTGACTGCACACTCTCATCTAACATAGAAAACATTGCTAAGTTTCCTGTCATATGGTTACTACAACCGGAGTCTAGAAACCATAAATCTTCATTCTTTTCTTCAACCATATTACAAGCTAAAAACAAATTGTTTTGGCTGTTGTTTTCTCTTGTGAAATTTGCACTAGTTCCACTTCTCATATCTTGTTTCTTCTTTCTACATTCATTGTGCAGCAATGACCATATTTTTACAGTCTGTAGCACTGGACATTGGATTCTGTATTGTCAATTTTGTCCTTGATCATTCTGTCCACTTTGCCGGTTGCTTTGGCCTTGATGCCGACGGATTACGTCGTCCCTTCCTTGAGCATTTGTCGGACTGCTCTTCCAAATTTCCTTGCTTGCCTTCGTATTTTCCTTCGTCTTTTGCCCTTCTTCTCCAAAGACCTGGTTCAAAGTATGTTCAAGAGATGAGTTTTCATTCCCATCAATCTTCCGTTCATGAGTCATCGTTGATGCATGTAGTTCATCCAATCGAAACTTCTTCCGATCTTAGTCTCCTCTATGGTGGTGACACCGTATCAAATCTTGAAGGTAAACTTCTCAAGAGTTTTTCCACAATCCTCTTGTCCTCAAGAGTCTCTCCATGAGATATTATTTGTGTGACCATTCCAATCACATGAGTGAAGAATGAGTCAATAGTGTCTGACTCTTTCATACAGAGAGTTTCAAAGTCTCTCCTCAGCAACTGAATTTTTGCTGTCTTCACCTTCTCCATGCCCTGATAAGCTGTCTTGAGAGTTTCCCATGCTTCACTGGATTTTTTAGCTGCTGCTATCCTTGGAAACACACTCTCATGCACTGCTTGATACAAAAAGAAAAGAGCCTTAGCATCTCTCTTCTTATTGTTCTTCAGTGACTCCCTTTCTGCCTGAGTTAAAAGAATAAACTCTACTTCATTTGCTGGCTCTTCAAATCCATCCTCAAATAATTCCCATAACTCTTGTGAGGTAAATAAAGCTCTCATAGTTATTGACCAGTAGTCATAATTTTTCCCATTGAATTGTGGGAGATGGATATTTCCCAAACTCATACCTTTGCTGGAGCCAGCCATTCTGCACTCTTAACTATGATTCAAAACACCTGACTGTGTGTTTTAAATTTAACTAACTGTACTGCAACAGTAACACAAAACTGTATAGAGAAATACCTTTAAATTCTTCTTGTCTGAACCTTCACACTGCTGGAGAGGCTTCTACAATAACGAACTCCTTTCCTTCAGCTTATTTGACCTTCAAATAGCCTGGATTGGCTCTGATACCATGTTGGAATATTGCAAATTCCAGAATTATCAATGGAGAATAAACTCCCTCTCTAACACAGAGAAAATATTTAAAAATTTTCATACACAGTAACAGAATTTCCACATAAAAAAAATATCAATTTCTTCAAAAAAAAACTGTTACAACTTCTTCCTCACTCAGAGGGATTACAACTGTTGTTGGACTGCTTCTAAGCACAGTTCCAAAACAAAAAAAAACTTGTCTGACTCACACAGAAAATTTAAACTGAACACACTGCTGTGTAATTCAGACTTTTACTGTCACTGTTTTTACAAAAAAACAACTCACTGTGTTTTTAATAAATCTTACAATGCTGTGTAAAAATTTAATTCTGCTCTCTCTGTTTTTATAAACGCACTGATGTGCTTACATTCTGTGTATATTAAAAAAAAATTACCCTACATCTCTGTTCTATTATATAGACAAAATATCTACATACAATTAATGTCATTTGTTGACTAAATTGAAAAATTATCACCGCTTAAAAAATAACATTAATGGCATTTAAATTCTGTGAGCACCACATAAAAAAATTTATGAAAAATTTGATTTGCTGGCAGCGGTGGAAAATTTACGCGGTGGTGGCGTTTTGGTGGCGCATGGGTGGCTGGTGGGCGGAGCCACCACAAGCTGGTGGTTGCGGGGGGTATGGTTCTGGCCGTACCCATCAAATGGGTGACCCCCCGCACTAAATCTCAACCGTTGATCGGTTGGTCAACTTATGATCGGGAGTCAACTACGGGGAGGTGCCTGTTTGTTAAATGTCGAGCAGGTTGACCTCCCGCACTCCCTTGATCGCCTTCAACTTGCCGCCGTGATAACCCAATGCGCCTGTTCATCCATGCGTCGTGCTGCCGCCTGCAACTGATCCGCGCAGGTTGAAATTACGTTCCAACAATAGTGGGAATTCCAGAAAGACTAAGAGATTGCAAGCCAGATGCTGATTGCATCGGACCTGTCGTGGTCAAAGAGTCACGCAAAGTGCAGGGCAGAGGAATGTTTACTACCGAGTCTGTGAAAGCCGGAACGGTGGTACTTATTTGCAGGGCTTTCACCAAGTGCGATGATTACAGTTATCAGGATCCCATGGCTAACGGTCTTGTTCGTAATGTAGAAAATGCGATCGACAACGAAGCAGACCATGTACTGCAGTTACTCCTTTCCCTCGTCCCATCCAGCAGCAACTTGTTCAAATTAACGCCCGTTCCTAGATTGCCGGACTTCGCCATGGAAGATGTTGATTGCCTGCCTACTTCGCCGAATATGTTAATCCGTGGACAATATGAGGAGCTCGGCACGGAAGGTATACTCCGTATCATTAACACGATCGCTTTTGATGATATTTCTCCAGAAGACACAAATAACTGGATGCATCATGCCGAAAATAGGCGTTACTACAAAATCTGGCTGATTTCGTCTCTCATCAACCATTCATGCCTTCCGAACGCCTCCAGAATCAATGTCGGCGATGTTATGAGCATTCATGCGACTAAGGATATCAATGAGGGCGAAGAGATCACCATTCCCTATTTCAACGTTCTTCTTCCATACCACATTCGCCAAGTTGCTTGTAGGGCATGGGGATTCTCCTGTTTCTGTGAACGATGCCAGTTAGAAAGAATTGCAGACCCTATTGACGAAACAAAAATGGCTTATGAAAAGTTCCTTACGACATATTTGGAAACCCATCTGTCCATGACAAGCGCGAATGCTGGCCAAGGTAACATAGACATGGAGGACATGGGAAAGCTTTCTGAGCAACTAAATGGCTGGTTGGAATCAATGAAAGAGGTGTTGGGAGGACGGGATCCAATATGGATTCGTTCTTCATTTGTTCTTCTCTATCTTGCCTGGCTCCGGCTAAGCTTAGATGAATGCAATCAAATTAAATATGAAGAAAACTCTTACAGAAAATATCTATATAACTGTGTCAGAGAAGCGTTGTTTCAACTTGGCCCAGTGACATTCGACGTTTGCTTTTATAATTCAGAAACATGGCTACATACAGACAGATTGCGACCACCCACCCAGAGTATGAGGGCTTTTATCAACGCACCCTCTAGCTCAACAAGTCTTGTGATTCTGTATACGGGTGTCAGGAGCAAAATATAGTGAAGGCTGTCGTTAGTAAACTGCCCAATAGTATTATCTTGTGAAACTGTGGTAGTTAAAGGTGTTCTTTGTAACATTTTGAACAGATTTAAACTGTGAAACTGATGGTTCTTTCACTCGTAAATTCTTTCTTTCTGACTTTGGAAATCTGGTTATTAATTGGGTATGGAGTGGCACCCCAGTCCTTATCCTGTATGCTTAATTCCAAAGTGTATTGTTATTTTCTGAAAATATTTCCTTCACGAATAGAATGTTGTTGCTTTTCCAGTTTACCAGGAATTAAACATTTGGCTAATCTTATTTCTTAGTCTGTAGTGGCCTCTGTAAATTCGGAATTTCCCTGCTTTTCTCCCATAGGCGCACCTGTTTAGAGAGGGCTAATAGATAGATTAGGGTTTCATATTTAGCGAATCTTTCTTTTAGTCTTCGCAGGAGATGAAATGATGTGATTTAGTTAAAACTCTAAGCTTGCGAGTTACTTTTATCATTTAATAAAATGTTGAGGAAATGTGTTTGCTTTTTAATGATGTGTCGATTTGCATGGTGTGGCTTCGAGCCATTTACACTAGTTTTGAAATGTTATTTTCAACTCTTGTACATTCTGCTGCTTTCTAATTTTGTTTGGAAGGATTGTGACATTGGGCCGCTTTTTGAAAATGGTGAACAGTCAATTTTTGTTTGATCGACGCAGTCTTGTGTATTTGAAAAACATAGTCTTTTTTTGTGTTCGGGGACAGACTTTGTATTTGGTAAAATAGAGTACTTTTTATTTTTAAATGACACACAGAGACATTTTGTTTTTATGCACGGGCGTTTTTTTTATTAAAGACCGTGATCCCCACAGTGTCTTGTTGATGTTGGAGGATGCGATGCATTCAACGCAATCGCATGTTATATTATATAACAATCGCCCTCCACCGAATGCCAAGGACCGCGGGTGGTGTGGTCCAACAAGACCACGCGGATTTATTATATCCAGTCGCATGTATTGAATCGCATCGGAGATTTTTGTTTGATCTGATTGTTTTGTTATGTTCCGACGGCATGGCCCGATGCGACCATCGCATCGGAAATGTTTATGTTTTTATGGCCCAATTGATCAGTGAATGGAACTGGACTCGATCCATTTTTATATACCGCAGTTTATTGTTGAACTCGGGTCCGTTCCTCAATCAGCGATCAAAACTTTTGTTTGGCCCGAATGAGATGTTATAAGTCCGGACCCAATGGTTTTATTATGGCGGATTTTATAAACTTCATCGCGTTACACTTGCCGATTACGTCAGCAAGCCTTGGGCGGACGCGATATGAGATTATAGGGTGGATTTGAGTTTTCATCGCGTGCATAAAAGGTTGTGTGACGTCAGCAGTTTTGTTACGCGAAATTTCCCGATCCATTTCGGTTCAAAGTTCTTTTGAAGTCTGGCGGAATATGTTTTGGTTCATCGCACGATCAAAGGTTCGATGCAAAGGTTTAATGTTTTTATTTAATATGTTATATGCATGATGGATATATGTTTTATATATGTTTCAAACATATATTAAAACATTTGTAAAGTGTGTCCCTCGACAACTTTTGTCATAGGTCTATTGTTTAAATTTTTTAATATAGTTTTGTTTTAAATAGTTTTTAATATATGCGCGGCATATATAAAGTAAAAGCCCGAGAGGCATTTGTAATAGAATGTTTTATGTTTTGTTTTGAAAAGGCACAACAGTGCATAGAAAAACAAATACACAGTAGTGTTGTGTTTTAAACTGAAACAGAGAGTATTTTACATACACAGTAGTGCGTTGTTTTGCACAGACAGTGAGACAATGAAGTCTCTTTGGACAATGCGTCTTGAAGCAGTCCAGATTTTGTATTTTTTTAAAGATTAATGAAATAGTTTTTCAAGTGAAAAATTGAAATTTTTTTATTCTCTGTGTTGAAGAAGATAGTATTATTCTCTCTGTGATTTGTTCTGGAATTTTCATAAATTCCAACAACTAGGTGGGTGGGGGAAGTGGACACCCTGCCAAGTTGTCACTGTTGGTAAAGTTGAGTCTCTACAAGACCATTAGCCTCCACAGCCAAGCTTCGATGTCATCGTCCTCGAGACCGTCGCTCTAGCGTTTGTACAGGAATCGTCCTCCATGTATAAAATCCGACCAGTCGAATGGTCCATCGGTTACTGGCATCAATCCTTCATTTAATTCCCTTGGAAGCACTACTCGTGTGATAGGGTTCGAGTCTAGCAGCTCGGCTTTGCGCAAAAATGAACATGTTGACATGGCGGAGTTGGAGCATGTGGATCGTGTTGTTCTCAGCGGAGCATCGAGCAAAACTGTTAGAACTTCTCCGAAATTTTTATATAATTGACATATTTTTTAGGTATAGATGAATATATCTGTGTAGAATGGTTTTTCGATTGCATTAATTCGTTTCATTTCTTTGAGGGAAGCGACAATTAAGAATGTCTTCTTTCTTCCTGGTTCTAAGTCACCATTAGGCACCTCTAATATATTTATGAACATCTCGTATCACGAGATTCAAATCGATAGCAGAGTTGCTTTCACATGCTATAATAGAATCATAACTGACTCTTGTGTTTTCAGGTTGCGTGGTCTGTTGTGACTTTCCCTATTTGTTATTGACACATGACTCCTCTTATTTCATTTTCCGAATTTGTTATCGAACACATTTCTCTTCTATTTAGCAAAGCACTATTTCTCTTCAAATTTCTTCTACTAATTTGAAAAAAATGTTTTGATGTCTCTTTCTTTTCCAAATTTGCAGTCTAGATGTCGCAGTTGTTGTACACTAAATTTATAGAGAACCAAAATATAGCTTTAGGACTAGACCAAGAGGTTCATGAAGGAAAATCTATTTCATGATTGTACATTATCGGTAGAAGAATCGTTTAAATTCTCTAATAAAACCTCAGTCGTTATATTGCACCTGGAAATTTTCTAGTACCTCGAGTGTTGGAATATTGAAGAATTCCAGAATAAGAATGGAGAGAATAAGACTCCCCGCTTCAACACAGAGAAATTAAAATTTTCACTCTCAGGACAGAGTTCAACACTTCGAAAATTTCTATTTCATTCACACAACAAAAAAAACTATTACAAACTTCCTCACACAAAGGGATTCACAAAATTTAGATTGCTTCAAGACGCAGTGCTAAAACCTTCACTGTCTCACTGTAGAAACGCACTCTATCTCTGTGGAGATAAACACTACTGTGTATTTCTTTACGCACTGCTGTGCTATTTACAAAACAAAACAATTACTACATACAACAGGCTCTCGGGCCTTTTCTTTTATATGTGCCGCGCACATTACATAACATTAAAAACTATATAAAACCTTTAAAAAAACAAATCTATTTAAAAACTATTGGGGCCCACTTCAATACGCTTTGAACGTGCAACTTAATTCTAATCTATAAGCCCATCGGGTCCGCGATTACAATAAACACATGAACCACAACAAAACTCCGATGCAATTGACATAACGAACGTGATGGTCCAAAATTTAAATCTGCTGCAATAAAGGGATCGGGTCCAGACTCTTAATAAAACATGCGATCAAATAAAAACTTCGATCCCGATTGGAAAGCGGATGCAATGGGTAATAAAGCTCCATTTCATAAACTGGATCAGGTCCGGACTTTCCATCGGGCCATATTCAAAAAGGTTTCGATCTCCGATTGGGATCGGATACGATCAACAAAATAAATCTGCCATAATAAATGGCATCGGGTCTCCCAGGGTTAATGCAATCGGGGCATAAAACAAAACAGCTCCGATTGAACTTTGCGATTGTATTTAATATTGCCGCGTGGTCTGTGGGACCACCCGCGCGCCTCGGCTGTGGTGGAGGGCGATTGTTATATGGTTTGAATGCAATGTGCGTTATCTCATCAGGTCGTAAACAAAAGGCCGATGTTATATATGGAAAACGTTCTGCTTGCGGAACTCGACACATCAACAAAACACTGTTCCTCCTGGGTACCACGGGGATTAAAAAAAACGCCTACGTACATATGAAATATCTGCTTGACTGTAAATAAAAGTACTCTATTTTTCCAAAAACAGAGACTGTCCCGAACAAACTAAAAAGATTGTCTTTCAGAAAAAATGGACTGCGCCGATTCAACCAAAATCTGAACTGACTGTTCACTGTTTTTAGAAAGCGGCTGGAGGAGAAAAATATGGAGATTCAAAATAGAAAGCGGCTCTGCACAGCCACTGTTGAAAGTAACATTTCAACACTCCCCCTTACTTTCAACTGCTAGGTTATCAGTCATACCCAAGCATTTTCTCAAAAATTCGAAACTCTTCTGTCCCAATGGCTTGGTCAGAATGTCTGCAAACTGCTCCTGAGTTCTGCAGTGTTCCAAAATAATTTCACCATTGCTTACCAATTCTTTGATGTAATGAAATTTTGTGTCAATGTGTTTCGTCCTCTTGTGAAACACAGAATTCTTAGATAATGCAATTGCTGAGCTATTGTCACAAAAAATCACTGTCCCTTTTGTCTGCTCTTGGCACAAACTCCTTAACATCCTCCTCATCCAAATTGCTTGGCACGCTGCTATTGTAGCTGCCACATATTCTGCCTCTGCTGTAGACAACGCTACAATAGGCTTCTTTTTAGAAGCCCATGAAATGGCTCCTGAACCCATGTGAAAAACATAACCGAAAGTGCTCTTCCGATCATCTATACTTCCAGCCCAATCACTGTCAGTGTATCCAACTAAATCTGAACATTCTGAAGTAGTATATAAAATGTCATACCTTTTGGTTCCTTTAAGATACCTCAGAATTCTCTTCGCTGCCTGCCAATGTGCATCCTTTGGCTTCTCCATGAATCTGGAAATCAAACTAATAGCATGCATTATGTCGGGCCTAGTTGCAGTCAAATACATGAGGCTGCCAACTATGCTCTTGTACAAGCTAGGATCAAAATCCTTGATGTTGTCCTCTCTGCTGAGTTTTAATCCCATCATTGTGGGAGTGATTGCTGCTTTGCTCTCCTGCATATTAAATCTTTCAAGCACTTCATTAACATACTTTGGCTGTGAGATAAAAATCCCATTTTCATCTTGTTCTACTTCTATTCCTAAGAAGTATTGCAACAAACCCATGTCAGTCATTTCAAACTCTTCTTTCGTGACTATTTTAAAATTTTCAATAATGTAATCATCATTACCTGTGCAAATAACATCATCAACATATAAAACTACAATCAACATTTTACCATCCTTTTCTTTGATGTAGAGGGTGGGTTCTCCCTCACACTTTTCAAATCCATTTTCCAGTAGATATGAGTCTATTCTACTGTACCACGCTCTTGGTGCTTGCTTCAGCCCATAAAGAGCTTTCTTCAACTTGCACACTTTGTGCTCTTGGCCTTTCTTCTCATAGCCGAGAGGTTTTTCAATGTAAACCTCTTCCATTAACACTCCATTTAGGAATGCTGACTTCACATCCATTTGGTAAACTTTCCACTTGTTTTGTACTGCTACGGACATCACTGCTCTCACAGTTTCCATTCTTGCAACCGGTGCGAAAGTTTCCTCATAATCTATCCCATGCTTCTGCTTATACCCTTTGACAACAAGCCTTACCTTGTGTCTTTCTATTTTTCCTTCAGCATTACTCTTGGTCTTGTAGACCCATTTAACTCCAATGACATCTTTACCTTTTGGGAGTTCAACCAAATCCCATGTCTTGTTTCTTTCTATGGCATTAATCTCCTCATCCATAGCTTCTATCCATTTCTTATCCTTAATAGCTTCTTCGAAATGAACAGGATCATCAACATGAAAATATAAAGCAAACAAAGAATTGATACCTTCATTTGGTGCTTCTTGTGCATAAATGTCATTCAAATTTCTGAACTTCTTACCTCTTTCATTTGGTGTACAAATGCCTGATGAAGCACTTGAATTTCCTCCTTGTGGTGTGCTTGGAGAAACACTTTCATTTCTCCTCAAGGGTGTGTTTTGCTGCTCTTGTGTTGGTGCTGCTGTTTGGGGATGTATTTCAACCAATTCATCATCATTTTCATCATGAGATAAACAGTGTTTAACATTCACTGTTTTCTCTATGCTTCCATCCCAAGCTTCCTCCTCAATGAACTGAACATCTCTGCTCACAATAAACTTCTTGGTGGATGGGTTATACATACAACCTATAAGCCTTGGATTCCTCACTGTATCCAATGAAAATACATTTCTCCCCCTTGCTGTCCAACTTCTTCCTTAGTTGATCCGGAATGTGTGCATAAGCCACACATCCAAAAACCTTTATGTGTGTGACACCTTGCTTTGTGCCACTCCATGCCTCTTTCGGCACTTTGTTCATCATTACTTTTGTAGGGTGCCTATTCAAAATGTACGCTGCACAATGTACAGCTTCAGCCCAATAATCATTAGGCAAATGCTTTGCCTTTAACATACTCCTTACCATGTCCATTATGGTTCTATTCTTTCTTTCGGCTACTCCATTTTGCTGCGGAGTATATCTTGTTGTAAACTGCTTATGAATACCATTTTCTCTACAAAAACGTAGAAAATATTTAGATATATACTCACCTCCTCTATTAGTCCTTAGGACTTTGATGTGTAGCCCACTTTGGTTTTCCACAAGTGCTTTGAAATTGCAAAATTTTTCAAACACTTCACTTTTATTTTTCAAAAAGTAAACCCAAGTTTTTCTTGTAAAATCATCTATGAATGTTAAGATGTAGTGGCTGCTAGCAAGCGATGGAGTTTGCATCGGTCCACATACATCTGAGTGGAAAATATCTAAGGGTGCCTTTGCCCTTATGCTTTTCCCGGAAGGAAAACTTTCTCTGTGTTGTTTCCCCAAGATACAACCTTCACAAAGGTTGTCTGGCTTCTCTATCAATGGTAAACCTCTTACCATTCCTTTTCTGTTCAACAAGTTAAGACCTCCAAAGTTGAGATGTCCAAATCTCAAATGCCACAACCAATTTTCATCTTTGGTTCACTTCTGACAGCTTCCTTTTTTCCACCGCTCTCATTCCTTTTCTTCATTCTCTTCTCATTTCCTGTTCTATGAACATGCCAGCCTGCCATCGCTTACTCAAATACTACATTGACTACTGGGTGGTTTATCCATGATGGTACAAACATCATCTTCAAAGAAAACATTATATCCCTTATGGACAAGTTGTCCAATACTTAAGAAATTACATTTCATTCCTGGAACATAATAAACATCTGCTATGGATTTCTTTGCACCTAATCTTGTTAGAACATTTACATCTCATTTTCCCATAACAGAAACTTTGCTATTAGTTCCTAGTGTGACTTGTGACTGCACACTCTCATCTAACACAGAAAACATTGCTAAGTTTCCTGTCATATGGTTACTACAACCGGAGTCTAGAAACCATAAATCCTCATTCTTTTCTTACCATAGCTAATAAAATGAAAAAAATAAATGACTTTGCCCTCACATATTTTCTGTGAAATTTTCACTAGTTCTACTTTCCATCATTCTGTTTTCTGCATTCATAATAGCATAATGACCATATTTTTTACAATAGTATATTGGACATTTGACTTATCATACCGTCCTTGAGCATTCTTTCCGACCACTTTCATTGTCATGTTCTTGGCTTTCTATGCCGATTTTGGATTGTTGCCCTTCCCTTTGTTATCTATTTAACGTTACATCTTAATTTCGTTTTGGCTTCTACCTCTTCCTCTCTTTTTTCCTCTGCTTTTCCCTCTTCCTCTTCCTAAAGACATTTGGGTCTTAAAGGCATGCTCCAGAGATGAGTTTTCACTGCTACCCAATCTCTGCTCATGAGTCATCAGTGATGCATGTAGCTCATCCACTGTGAACTTTGTGAGATCCTTAGTCTCCTCTATGGTGGTGAAAATCACATCGAATCTTGAGGGTAGACTTCTCAAGAGTTTTTCCACAATCCATTTGTCTTCAAGAGTTTCTCCATGAGATATTATTTGTGTGACCATTCCAATCACATGAGTGAAGAATGAGTCAATGGTATCTGACTCTTTCATGCAAAGAGTTTCAAAGTCTCTCCTCAGAAACTGAAGTTTTGTTGTCTTCACTTTTTCCATGCCTTGATAGGTTGTCTTGAGAGTTTCCCATGCTTCTCTGGATCTCTTGGCTGCTGCTATCCTTGGAAATACACTCTCATGCACTGCCTGATACAATAAGAAAAGAGCTTTGGATTATTTCTTCTTATTGTTCTTCAGCAACTCCTTTTCTGCCTGAGTTAAATCTTCAAGCTCTTCTTCATTTGTTGGCTCATGAAAGCCATCCTCAACAAATTCCCATAAGTCTTGGGAGACAAATAATTCTCTCATAGTTATTGACCAGTAGTCATAATTTTTCCCATTAAATAGTGGGAGATGGATATTTCCCATACCCATACCAGTGCTGGCTCCAACCATTCTGCACTCTTGACTATGAGTCAAAAACGCTTGACTGTGTATTTAAAATAGTTCACTGTTCTGCAACAGTAACACAAAAACTGTATAGAGAAATACCTTTGATTCTTTTTGGCTGAGTCTCCACTCTGCTGGAGAAGCTTCTGCAACAAAGAACTCCTTTCCTTCAGCTTCTTTGAACTTCAAAGAGCCTGGACTAGCTCTGATACCATGTTGGAATATTGAAGAATTCCAGAATAAGAATGGAGAGAATAAGACTCCCCTCTTCAACACAGAGAAATTAAAATTTTCACTCTCAGGACAGATTTCAACACTTTGAAAATTTCTATTTCATTCACATAACAAAAAAAACTATTACAAACTTCCTCACATAGAGGGATTCACAAAATTTAGACTGCTTCAAGACGCAGTGCTAAAACCTTCATTGTCTCACTGTAGAAATGCACTCTGTCTATGTAGAGATAAACACTGCTATGTATTTCTTTACGCACTGTTGTGTTGTTTACAAAACAAAACAATTACTACGTACAACAGGCTCTCAGGCCTTTTCTTTTATATGTGCCGCGCACATTACATAACATTAAAAACTATATAAAACCTTTAAAAAAACAAATCTATTTAAAAACTATTGGGGCCCACTTCAATATGCTTTGAACGCGTGACTTAATTCTAATCTATAAGCCCATCGGGTCCGCGATTACAATAAACACATGAACCAAAACAAAACTCCGATGTGATTGACATAACGGACGCGATGGTCCAAAATTTAAATCCGCTGCAATAAAGGGATCGGGTCCGGACTCTTAATAAAACATGCGATCAAATAAAAACTCCGATCCTGATTGGAAAGCGGATGCGATGGGTAATAAAGCTCCGTTTCATAAACTGGATCGGGTCCGGACTTTCCATCGGGCCATATTAAAAAAGGTTCCAATCTCTGATTGGGATCGGACACGATCAACAAAATAAATCCGCCATAATAAATGGCATCGGGTCCGCCAGGGTTAATGCAATCGGGGCATAAAACAAAACAGCTCCGATTGAACTTTGCGATTGTATTTAATATTTCCCCGTGGTCTATGGGACCACCCGTGGGCCTCGACTGTGGTGGATGGCGATTTTTATATGGTTTGAATGCGATGTGTGTTATCGCATCGGGCCGTAAACAAAAGGCCGCTGTTATATATGGAAAACGTTCCGCTTGCGAAACTCGACACATCAACAAGACACTGTTCCTCCTGGGTACCACGGGGATTTAAAAAAACGTCTGCGTACATATGAAATATCTGTTTGACTGTAAATAAAAGTACTCTGTTTTTCCAAAAATAGAGACTGTCCCGAACAAACCAAAAAGACTGTATTTCAGAAAAAATGGACTGCGCCGATTCAACCAAAATCTGAACTGACTGTTCACTATTTTTAGAAAGAGGCTGGAGGAGAAAAATCTGGAGATTCAAAATAGAAAGCGGCTCTGCACAGCCA
This sequence comes from Pinus albicaulis, assembly GCA_034641835.2. Taxonomy (NCBI): domain Eukaryota; kingdom Viridiplantae; phylum Streptophyta; class Pinopsida; order Pinales; family Pinaceae; genus Pinus; species Pinus albicaulis. The sequence continues at coordinate 851,889,476 of CM076576.1, forward strand.
CTGTTGAAAGTAACATTTCAACATCGAGGCCCTGAAAACTGCTCAAGATTTCTTATAATCTTAATCCTCATCGCAGTTTGAATCGTGAGGACCTACCAAGGTGAAGGCATGGTACCAAGCGTCGGGTAGTGTGGAAATTTATTTAACGAAAGTATGGCAATAAATGGAAAATGAACGGAGGGCGGTGTTCCAGACCCCACTGCTCCATCATCATGACTTCGATTCATGACCAATTCACCATAATTGGTAAGTAACAACTCATAAATGCCACTATAGCATCGGGATCATGAATCGACCAATCTAAAAACCCACTAGTTACAAAGAATCATAAATGCTTATAAAACTAAATCTTAGAAACGTTTTCCCATAAATGGGTGGCATATAGATTAAGATAGATGAATCTAAATCTTTGTTGGGTAACATTTTATAATTTGGACCTAGGTCTTTCCTTACATGAAAATTCTAATAAATAATTAAAAAATTTAGATATAATTTTTGTAAAAATCATCCAACTTTTTTCTACAAATGTCATACATTTTTATTGAGAGTTAAGGTAGTTTAAATATTTTGCAATAAATTTGATTTCTGTTATAACTAGCATCTTATGAAGCCTTAATTTTTAGATGATGATTATGTAATCTTCCCTTTTCAAAATGTGCAAATCTTTCCATTACATTATGGAACATTTGGCCCAGTTTTTAAGTGATATATGTTTGTTATAAACTTATGTCCAAGTTCATTCAAATAATGAGTTGAGAAAAAGATATAATCTTTTTCTTTGTCATAAAATTGGTTCATGAAGTTGGAAGTCAAGGACAAAATGGCTTCAAGGACATATCATTTTGGATATGCATGAATCTATATACTCACTTAGATCTACATGAGCTAAGAATGGAGTTATACTCCAAGGCATTAAAGGAAGCCCAATCTCTCTTTGAGATGGCAAGTTCTAGGAAGTAAATATGTGTTAAAATTAAAAGTTTTGAGTTATACATTTTTCAGAATTTAGGTGTTCATAAAGTTTGAAAATGCATTTTAAACAATTAAATATCACAATTTCACTCCAGAAAATTGATTGAGTGTAGATGTTGTAGCTTGTAGATATGGGATAATTGAACCAACCACAATTTTGGTGGGGACCTTGGTGCTGGGAAAGAAGGAAACAAGGTGTTCTAGATTCAATTTATTGTGTAGCTCTTAGAAGTTGTCCTCCAAATTGTATTGACACAATTCCTAAAATTAACAGTAAAAAAATCTTCTCAAATCTTTTATTCCTTCGTGTACTTTGCACTTTTAGAAAAAATTAGTAATTTTCAATTTAATGTGAAAGATAAATGTTCACATCATTATTTCTTAATAAATTAACCATATAATGAGTTTTATATCTTTAACCACTCAATTAAATAGTTAATTAAAAAAATATTAATATAATATTAATTTAACTAAAATCTTCCTAAATTAAAATGCATAAAGAAGAATTTTCCTTATAATTTTAGGCCCGCAGATAATTTCAAGTTTTAAAAAAATACATTTTTCATATGAATTTCTTTACCTTTCACAATAACAACGAAACAAGGTATAAATTTGAAGGGTAATTTTATTTGTCAAGTAAACGAAGTGAGGTATAAATTTGAAAGGTATTTTTATTTGTATTTTAATGATAGATTTTTCAATTAAAATTGGTAGGCACTTATTATTATTCTTATTCTTATTTTTATTTTTATTTTTATTCTTATTCTTATTATTTTTTGTATAAATATCTTTTTTTTGTGCTAGTAAATATTTTAATTTTGAATTTACTATAAAACTAGTTGTAACCAAATAATATCATAGATATATATGTGTTATATTACATATATATGTTATATGTTTTATAGATGTATATCGATTATGTTTTATATGACTTTAAAAAATTATACAAATTTAACCATATTTATTTCTAGCACCAAATTAACTATTGATTTGGTGAAATTATATATAGTCACTTTTTATATAATTGTAAAGATTTTTGAAATTATGTTAAAATCATCTTTGAAAACTATTTGGTAATTTGGTCAATCTCATTAACTATAACTTATTTTTAACAGTAATATTGCATTTTAGCTTTCAATTTGATGAGATAAACTTGTGAAAATCCTTATAAATAATAAAACAAGTTTGAAGTCACTTTTATATAAGAATTTGGGAGGATTTTAATATTTAAAGAAATAAAAATATGCACACATAAATTTTGAATATATTCATAATCTTCTAACAAGGACGAAGAGTAGAGATTTCCAGTTAGTTGTTTTTATATTCAAGTGCGAATTTATCAAAAGCCTTATAGCCTAGGAAACAACACATTTTAGATTTCCATATCCAACCATAAACTAGATATCATTTCTAATCAAATTAATAAATAAACCCATTTTATAAAAATTGATATCTATCACCATTATGACAACACTAAAGAAACTACAAAAAACTATAAAAATGAAATAGAAAACAACTATTTCACCTACATAAAAATAAAAATAAAAAATCCTTCAATATTTTATATAAAATACCAATAGCCCATGTTTGTAGACATGTGATGGGAGTCGTATATAAAATACCAATGGCCCGTGGGTGTAGACATGTCATTGGAGTCTCAAACTTTAGGCTTCAGGCTTCAATGTTCATACTTTATGGTAAGTGTGTACAATGTAGGATCACACATCATGACTAAAGACAAGGACTAGTTTTTTCTAGTATGTTCAAAGATCCACCATGGATGAGTGTATTCTTATTTTGAAGTCACATCTTAATGTCTTAGTATTGTGGATATTTCATAGTGCTATCTTTATCTTGGAGCCTTAGCCAATATAATCATTAACTTCTTTTGTTTTTTGTATTTTATTTGAAATTTTCATATATATATATATATATATATGTCACCCATTAGATTAATGATTTAAAAAATTAGATAATTATTAACATACATATTTTATCATTATTAGTATTAAATAAATAAATAAAATTTCCTTCAAATTTAATCTTTAGAGCCAGTGTTTATTTAACGGGTGGGTAATCTCGATGCTTTTAAATATTTACCTTGAAGGTGTTCATTTTGGCTAGGCAAATTCTGCAACACTCTCCTCCCACATCTACCCAAGTAACCGACCAACTGGGGTAAACATGTGACGAGAGGCTACTATAATGAGATTAAACGTCACAGGTGAGCTTAAGGAAGTGGAACTAATGGAAACAAAACATACATATATTGTACAACAACAATGACACCCTCAGGAGGTAACACAACCATTCAAGCTTAATACCTGTGGGTCACACTAACCTTTTGACCTCTTTGAGCCATATACATAGGCACATGCTTGCAAGCCAACTTCGAGGAGGTTATAGCATTAGGAATAACACTGAAATCGAGTGTCTAGGGACTCAATTCCTTAGTTTTGTGCCAACGTCCCCGATATTTGAGCCACCTCTTCAAGCCTAGAATTGAGTGCTCTGCCCAGAAATTCATGAAAATTTGAGAGATGATAAATAACAACAATAAAATTATATTGAAGAAATCACATCAACAAGAACTCATCTGGACCCCTCCTATCAATGATAGGAATTTTGTCAAATATGTCACAAACATTGAAACTAGAGGTGTAAACAACAAATCTGACCAAAGGGGTTTCATACTTATATGAGAATCGCTAAGAAGGATTGCTCTATTTCATCATTAGTTGCAATAAAACTTATTTGACCATAGATATACTTTGCATTCATTACAAATAAAAACATGGATAAATCCATACATCATCACTCATAAAATACATGCTCATTACCAACATAAAAACAACAGAAATACCATGGATACAATAGTAATAGAATCCACATAATAACCAGTACATTTATACATAAAATACAAAAGAAATTAACTCTTAATTTATGAATGTAAAAACCAACCAGAGATAGGACTTCCATGTTCCACATGACCATGATTGGTTGAGCCAAATCGCCCTTCAGCTAATCACCCTTGTTCCATATTCCAAGCATGAATGTGGGACTCAAAACCAACGAAAAAGAACCAAAGAAGCATGAATTCTACTCGGTTCCTCCGCCTACACCGTGAGGAATTTTAGTGCCTCCTAGTCTCTCAGGCTTTATCGTAATCCACAGTTTGGTCTAGGGATCACTAGGCTCTACACCGAGACCCACTCTCCAGGATTTACCGTACATCCCATCCCAGGACTACTAGGCCTAAAGAAGAGTAATAAACCTCTTGGAGTTACCATATATCCCGCAATTCACTGACAAGGATTCCTAGGCCCATCGGGGTACACAATCTGGCTTTACCGCAACCCACAGTTCAGTTAAGGGGTTTCTAGGCCACTGGCTTTACCATGATCCACAGTCTGATTCAGGGACCACTAGGACATTTTTTATTCATTTTATAGATCTACCCCACTCAACTTCGAATCCATCCAGAAATCCAGCTCAACTGAAGTATGAGAAACCCATCTCATCAAATTTATACAGAAATGGAAAGGTTGGGTTGAAAAACATTGTCACACCTCGAAAAACCCATACCATGAAATAGAATAACCACATCAATACCATGCATGCTATATCTAGAGAGGAAAACACACAAGAAAATTGATATCTGCCAAGAATCCTACTATAGCTGCTTGATTCCTTCTCCTCCTTGCTTGCTTCCTCCTTCTTCTTGATTTCTTGTCTTTCTTGCTCCAATGCCAAAATCCTTTAAGAAACTCTAAGTGCCCAATAGTGAGAGAGAGAGAGAGAATAATGAGAGAGCTCCAAAACTGAACTAACAAAAGGTACCAATTGATCCTCAGAAGCCTTTTTATATATGAGAGCTCTATTTTCTTCATGTTCCATTATTTTCCTTCATTTTCCTCCTCACGTGCAACTTGTGACCTTTCATCTCCCTTTTCTCCTAATTTCCATTATTTTCATAAATAAATGTGCCAAAAATGCCATTTTCCCTTTCCAAAGCCTTTTCCTTTTCCTTTTCCAATTTCCTTAGGCATATTAATTGAAATGAACACCCACTAGGATGTTTTTCCCAAAATTCAGTTTGGAATAAGTGTCGCATTAACCATAGTTATTATTTTTAACTTTATTACATAGAATTTTCACTAGGGCTGTAACAGAACCCTCCCCCTTGGGGGACATTTTCCTTGACGTTCAATCACACATATACCTCAACAACACCGGTGAAAAGAAAACATACTACTCATGAAGCTTTATAACATAGCTCGATGCAATATTTTCAATTATCACCTCGTTGAAAATAAAACTAACATGACATCATAACAACATGAAAAATATAATGACATGACACCCATACCTCTTATTGAAGCTTTAGAACATAGATCATGGTGGTATTTATGTCCATATACATGTGTACACACACCCAAACATCACATCAACATATAAAAACATCACCAAACATAAGCTAAACATATACCAACATCTCACCAAAAATGTTTTTCCTCAACTAGAAAATAAGGAAGGATACATGGCCCACATCTGATCTTTTGTCTCCCATGTAGCTTCATCAGGCCCAAAATGCTTCCATTTCCCTTTAAATTTCTCTATTGCTCGGTTTTAGAGAATGGGCACCTGTTTTTTACAATAGATAGTGAGGCTTCGACTAGAATTCTCCATCTTGTTCCACCTACAATATAGACGACTCAATCACATGGTAAAAAAATTTAACATACTTCCTAAGCAATGATATATGAAAAATATCATGAAATTTCATTGTGGAAGGTAGTGCAAGTTGATAGGGCACTAGTATGATCCTCCTAATGATCATGAAGGGTCCAAAAAATTGGGGTGCCAACTTGGCACATAAGCCAATCTGCAAGGTGCTCTTCTTGGGCTAGATGTGCAAGTGCACCTATTCCCCAACCTAAAATTCCTTGAAAAACCTATTCCTGTTTGCATAAATCTTCTGCCTATCCTGTGTTGCTTTCAAGTTATTCTTTATCACCTGCATTTCTTGTTCCATTTCTGCCAACATCTATGGTCTAATAAATACCCTATTAACTAGATCACTCCAACTAATGTGAGTGTTACATCTCTACACATACATAGCCTCAAGCAGACTCATCTTCAAGGATTCCTGACACCCGTTACTGTAGGCGAACTCTACTAGAGAAAGATACTCTTCCCACTTGCATTGTTGATACATCATATATATCCTCAACATATCCTCCAATATCTTGTTAACCTTCTAAGACTGTTCATCTTTCAGCAGATGATAAGATGTGATAAATGTCAACTTGTTGCCCAAACATGCAAACAACTCCTTCCAAAAATTGGAAGTGAACTTTGCATCCCTATCTGACACAATATTCTTTGAAACATCATACAATCTGACTATGTCTTTGATAAACACCCGTGTTACATCACTAGTTGAGTATGTAGTCTTCACTGGAATGAAGTGTGCAACCTTTTTCAACCTGTCCACAATAACCATGATGGAATCATGTTGTCTGGTTTTCCTAGGAATCCTGCAATGAAATCCATGGAAATGACCTCCCATTTCCACTTTGGAATCATAATTGGTTGTAACAGTCCGCCTAGATTCTTACACTCTTCCTTAATCATCTCACAATCAAAACATCTAGCTACAAACTCGGCCACATCCTTCTTTATATTTGGCCAATAATAAACACTCTTCAGTGTAGTCAATGTCTTTTGGTAGCTTGGGTGACCCAAATATGGTTTCACATGAAACTCCCTCAATATCACCTTGTTAAGCTCTTTGTTGTGAGACACATATATAATATCTATAAATCCAACCAATCCATCTTCTGTGAGACAGTAGTCCAAATCCTGTACACTTGTACCACTACCTATACCTATACATGCACTTGTACCACTACCTATACATGTACCTTTACATGTACCTATACCTGTACCACTACATGTACTTGTACCTATACCCTGCTACAGCCTATGCACAATCTCCATATACTTGTGACCTTGTTTACCTACCTGCAATATCCTATCTTGTAAGTCTGTCCCTTAAGAGCTCATAGCTGTTATGTGATTTACATGTACTCGCGTGTTAAGAGAATTTGCAACCCTATTCTCCTTTCCCTTTATGTAGCTGATTTCGAAGTCAAACTCACTGATCGTGGCCAACCATCTAACGTGCATGGAGTTTAGATTCATCTAGTCAAACAAGTAACTCAATCCAATGTGATCACTCAACGGTACAAACCTCCTGCCAAGAAGATAGTGCCTCCACATCTTCAGTGCATGAATGATCATTGCTAGCCCAATGCCATGTGTTGGGTAGTTATGGTTGTGCTCATTTAGTTTTTTTGACTCATATCATACCACTTGTCCATCCTACATAAGGAACCCACTGAGTCCTCTCTTGTAAGAATTTGTACACACTACAAACTCCTTTTTCGGATATGCAATATTTAACACCAGGGAACATTTCAAAAACTGCTTAATTTTCTCAAAATTAGCCTCTCACTCCTCTGTTCAATCCAACTTCTTACCTCTCCTCTGTAATGATGTAATAAGATAAGAAATTTCTAAGTTTGTGATGAACCTCCTGTAATATCCTTCCAATACCATGAATGATATCACCTCATATACATTCTTTGAAGCTACCCACTCCATGATGGCCCTTATCTTTTCTGGATCTACTACAATTCCCTCCTTGGAGACAACATGTCCCAAGTAGTGTACCTCAGTCTGTAAGAAACTACATTTGTTGAGCAAATTAGCATACAAGTGATGCCTTCTCAACAATCTCAACACTGCTACCAAATGCTCGACATGCTCTTCCTCATTTTTAGAATACACTAATATATCATCAATGAACAAAATCACAAACTCGACCAAATAAGGACGCAACAAATTTTTCATAAAACACATAAATTTAGCTGAGGCATTAGCCAAACTGAATGGAACCACAAAAAACTGAGAATGCTCATACCTGGTCCTAAATGTTGTCTTGTATCTTCCTTGATGCGTACCTGGCGATATCTCGATCTCAAGTCTATCTAAGAGAACACCACTAATCCCTTCAACTCATCAAATAAATCATCAATCCTCGGTAATGGGTACCTGTTCTTCATGGTCACTTTGTTCAGATACCTATAATCAATGCACAATCTGAGATTTCCACCCTTCGTCTTTATGAACAACATTGGTGTTCCCCAAGGCGATACACTTGGCTTAATGTATCCCTTGTCAAGTATCTCTTTCAACTGCAACTTAATTTAATTCTAGCAACTCAGGTATGCTCATCATGTAAGTTGATTTCGATGTTGGAGCTGCCCATGGCACCAACTCAATAGAAAATTCTACCTCCCTGTGAGGTGGCAACTCAGAAATTTTGGCTAGAAACACATATTGAAATTGCTGCAAAACTCAATACGTGTTCAAAACTTCTACATCCTCAACTTCCTTACCTTTGTCACTAGAGATATGAACTTCCAATAGCACACAACCGTTCTTGCGACTGCATTTGGGTTGTCTGGATGTCACCATCCTAATTGATGTGGCTTTCTTATTTCCCTGTAAGACTCTTGGTTCCCCATTTTCATCTAAGCACTCAATATTTTTTCCTAACAATCTACCTTTGTCCTATGAAGGTATAACCAATCCATACCCAATAGCATATTGTGGGAACCCAATGGCAATATGTTCAAGAGCGTTGTTGTAGGCATGCCATTTAACTCAAATGCACACACTCTTACCCAATGGTATGGATGTAGGAAACATCTCCTCTCCACATCAAGGTCAAATAGTCCTCTCCTTTGCAATACTTCTCATCTTCAAAAAAACTTTTCAAAGGAAGCCTTATACAAAAACCACTTCTCAAAATAATTGGCAATCACCCTAAAAAATTTATACGTTGGAATGTTTAGGTTTCTAAGAATGAAATATTTAATAAAAATCTTACTCCTTCCCAAAGAACTATGATAAAAAAACTATCAATGTGTGCCAAATGTGAAGCTCAAAATCAAGATCACATCTCCCCTATGAAAGGGTTAAATCAACCACAGAAAGTATGGATTAGTAAATTGATCAGTATAAATGACAACCCACAAGTTACTAGTTAGAATTCACAAAAAAATATTGAATCATAGAAGCTTAGAATGACAAATGCAGAATTGAGAAGTTATAAGAACAATATAAAATGATGGATTCTATATTTTGAAAGGGAATCTAATTGAAATACTGCACTAGAAGAAGGTGGAGGCACTCTTTATGGCCCTGAGGATGACAAAGTGTTCAAGTACTCATGGGTACTTGATCATATGACAATTAATCAAAGTGATAATCATGGTATTTATAAGGGTCTCTTGATTTTCAATGGAAAGTAGGTGAAATAACTCACAATCTAGGGAGACTCCCTCCTTGTCTTGCAACATTTATTTAAAGTTTGAATTCTCAGGGAAAATATCTTTAAAATATCATGGAATGTGCACGGAAAATGGTAGGATTCCATCAATAACATACTTTCACATATTATATGACCATAACAAAGAAGTATACAAACTTATAGATGATGGATTACAATTTAAGGTAGGAGAAATGTGCATCAATGACCAAATTAAGCCATAAGTTATCCCTTAATGGAGTCTAATGACTCAAAAATTAATTTAATGAAATGCAAATTATCCCATAGATCAAGTGCAAGTCATTAAGAACTATATTATAAATTAGTAGTTTTATGCTTTGTAAATGTTGTGTTGTGCTAGGAAAATTTTGTAAGAAATACACCTAAAAAGCCCATTTTTGTCACTAAATGGTATGCTACTCAAGAAATTTTATCATATATGCCAGATAAGAAAAAAATGATAATTTTTTTTAAAAATTCCTTATGTAATTCCTGATTTATTTGTAGTAGGAAATTTATAGATTTATATAATATAAATATTCTTTTTGGTTTAAAGAGAGAAATTTGAAATCTAAAAATAATAATTTAATAATATTAAGATCATGCAACTAAAAGAAAGATGATATAATAACTTTCACAATTTAAAAAAATATATAAAATAGAATTACTATTATAAATTTATATAAGCTCATTTTCTACCATTTTCAATTTTTTTTTTTAATTTCATTATTTATGAAAACATATACATTATATTTTACATGCAAAATAACATATCACTTTTTTTTAAACTCAAATTTCATAATTAAAAAAAAATGAAAAGTTTTATAAATAAAGATAAAATGTGTCTCCACATAGCTACATTTTAATGATCAATATAAATTTAAATTTATTTTTCTACTTATATTTAATAATTTATTATTATATAATTTGATTTTAATTATAAATATGTTTTTACTTTAAATATTTATATATTATTAAATAATTTTAAAACGTTTAAAATTTACCCTTATTATGTATTTAAATAAATATTTTGTATTAACATTTTACCTTGTATATTTTGATATTTAGTTTTTTAAATAATTATTTTATGAGACATCACAATTCATTTAAAACATGTCCTAAACATTTTCTTTAATAAAATATAAAAAGGTATATTTTTATTTATTTTTTAATGAAATATAAAAAAGGTGTATTTTCACTTTCAATATAAGGTATATGTCGATGTTATCTTATTAGGAGTTGTTTAAGAAAGTGTAATTTAAGAAATCTGCAGTAATGTTTGAATCATATTTTTGATGGTGAAAATAGATTAACACCATCAAAAACTTTAAAATCACTCAAAACCTTGATATTTGATAGCTATAATCTAAATTTACAAAAAAACCTTACCAAATTTTATTAAAATTTTACTTTAAAAAAGAAATGCTCTTTAGCTTTGGTGTTTGCCAAATTCAAATTAATTTCTAAAACACCTATGTTTCCTTTATAACACCTATATAACATATTTCAATTTATTTTCACATACTATAATAATTTAATTAATATAATAATAATTTATTTCAAATTAATTTTAAATAAATAATATATAAAGCAGAACAGAGATTTGTGTTTTTATTTATATTGTAATTTTTTAAGCCAACACTGTATTAGATTAAATTTGTCTTATATTTTTTTGTGTGGATATTCCACCTATCATCTTTTAGCTTTCTATTTTAAGGAGATGCTGAAGTACCCACCTAAAACATATCCCAAAAAGGGATGAAGTGTCCAGCTAAACATCCAACAAAATTAATCCAATACACAATTTACTTAAAAGAAAAGTGGAAAAATATATTTAATTAATTTTAATAATTCCTTAAAAAAATCTTGACACGTTTGGTTAACACATTTGAAGATATGGGAGAATCATAAACGGCAAGGTAACTTTTTTGGAAGTCCGAGCTCATATTCACCAAAAGAAATCCTAAATCCTAAAAATTAGAGGGGCATTGTTATGATGATTACGGATTTTAAAAATATTTAATTATTTTACTGTCAAGACTGTCCGATTTCTTCTGAAACTGACAAAATTTTCTAAAATCTACATTAATTTAATAGCTTTCAGCTAATTCTCACCAACACTAAACCCTACCGTCGGACAGCCTTACATATTGATAGGTTTGGATTCTTGGTCGGAAGTACGTTCAACGGTCACGTCGCGTGGCCTTAAAAGTCTTACCGGCTACGTTCATTTATGCTCTTAAGGCGTAACTAACTCAAGAACATTCGTCCATTGCCGTTGTCGTTCAAACAGATGTACTCTGCAGCTTAAATTGTTTTTGAACTTTTCATCTTTATCATATGCGCGTTTCACGAATCAACAGACAAGACAGAGATAGGGATAGGCAAAGAGTAAGCCTGTTATCCTATCCCTGCGGCTAATGAAGAATAAACCAGTAATAATCCAAGATGAGATGGAAAAAGAGGATCAAGCAACAGCGGCGATTCCAGAAGAAAAAGCTCTCGTGCCGACTCGGCCAGCAACTTCTACGCCAGGTATCCCTTCTTCATCACATGATCTTCGAAGCCTTATGGACATTTTTGGCCTTGCTCCAATCTCTGGTTCAAATTTGGAGTCTATTAGCAGCATCCACAATAGAGCTCTTGAGAAATTGTCTACAATGGCCATTGCAGAATATCCGTCCATGTCTGACAGATCAGATGCATTCCATGGCGTTCGAACCCAGTATAAGCATTTAGGACGGTGGTCTGATCTCGTTGTGGTCCGCCTCAGCGAGATGCTCACTGGGGATAATGAGTTTATAGTTATTTGTGGGGAGCTCTGCGTTGATCCCTTTAGGTTCGGCAGAATTTATACCGTGATGAAAGAGGCAGATACCGAGGTTGAGATTTCTTTGTCAATCGTTGGTCCAGATTTCTTGGCCTCCGATCAATCTTATGCAAAAAGGGCATATCCAAAGGGCACAAAAATTGCGCTAAAGCAGCCTCGCTTGGTGAAAGCTACTGACGAATTTGAGTGGCTTGATGTCGACAATCCGAGGTCAATCGTGAGAATACATAAGTTTCCGGAAAACAACCCAAAGAAATTGAACGATTGGTTTGAAAGGGGAAGGCGCGCGTTCGATACCGAAGACTGGGAGGCATGTGTTCGCAATTACACTAAATGCGAACTACACATTTTCCAAATGGAAACTGTAGACATTAATACAAAACTGATGCCATGTCGTTTCCATCTATACTTGGAGAGATCGCGGGCGTTCATTGAACTTGCCCGCTATTATGACGCGCTAGAAGATGCCGAGACCTGCTGCAGCATCGCTGGTGGTTTAGATGATTCTCGCGAGATGATAATCGAAGGAATGAAGGCACAAATGGAATCACTTATATCATTGGGGAGATATAAAGCTGCCTACTGGTGCATGGTTGACATTGTACCGAACATCAGCCTTGGATCAACAAAATCTCTCGTCCATTTCTATCGGCAAAAGTGTATCGAATATTACCGTATTGGCGAAGCCATCGCGGGGATTGCAAAAAATCCAAACAGTTGCAAAACAGATGCTGATTACATCGGGCCTGTGGTGATAAAAAACTCGGCAATTGGAGAGGGCAGAGGACTGTACACTACCGAGTTTGTGAAAGCAGGAACAGTGTTACTTATTTGCAGGACCTTGGCCAGGCTCAACAAGTACAATTGTCAACTGAATGACGCTTCGACGGTTAACGATCTTGTTCGGAAAGTAGAAAAGGCTATCAGCCACGGAAGAGATGAAATACTCAAGTTATTTCTTTCCTTCGACCCTTCCACCGGCAACTGCTTCAAAGAATTCGCCCCCGAATTTCCGGAATTCAATTTGAACTTTACTGAAACCCCATCTACTTCGCCGTCGAATATGGCAATCCGTGCACAATATGACAATCTCGGCCGCGAAGGTATTCTACGTATCCTAAGGAGGATTGCGTTCGATGATATGTGTCCAGAAAACATGAATAACTGGATGAATCCTGCTGAAAATAGGAGTTACTACGGTATTTGGCTGATTCCGTCTCTCATCAACCATTCCTGCCTTCCCAACGCCTCAAGAATCAACGTCGGCGATGTTATGAGCATTCATGCGGCAAAGGACATCAACAAAGGCGAAGAAATCACCATCCCCTACTTCAACGTTCTTTTTCCATACCGTGTTCGCCAAGCTGCTTGCAGGATGTGGGGTTTCTCCTGTACCTGTGAACGATGCCAGTTGGAAAGAATTCTAGTATCTCTCGATGGTCCCAAAGGAATGTATGAAAAGTTTGTTTCTGCCTATTTGGCAGCTGGTCTGCGTAAGAGCGACGCAAAACTTTCCGACGAACTAGATTGTTGGTTGGAATCTCCTGCAGGAATATTGCGAGAGCGGGGTACAATTTTGATTCGGTCTTCGTTTATTCTCCTCTATCTTGCCCGGCTTTGCCTATATTCGGAGGAATGCGATCAGGGTAAATATGAAGAAGACGCTTAAAATATATGTATAATCTAAAAATTGCCAAAGAAACACTGGTTGCAACGTGCCCTGGTCACATTGGACGTCTGCTTTTAGATTGTAGAAACATGGCGATCTACAGACGGATTGCGGCCGTCCATCGTGAGTATGAAGGTTTTTATCAACGCATCTTTCATCTCAATGAATCTTCCGATTCTGTATACGGGTGCCAGAAGCAAAAGATACTGAAGGCTATTCTTCGTAAACTTTCGAATACTTCTCTCTTGTGAGACTCATTGTGATTTCAGTTGTGGGTTCTTTATTTTTGCTTTAGCAATCTTCCTAATAGCTGAATAAGAAATAGCAACTCTCTGCAATATATTGCCAAAGTTTATTGTTATTTTGTACAAAGAATACCGTTCCGAATCAATATTATGTTGCCTTTCCAATTTACCAGGAATAAAAAATAATTGATCGATCTTCTGGGTGAGTTACGATTTCCTTTAAACATTCAATGAGAGTTGGTTTGTCTCGTGAATTGTAACCAAGCGAGGCCTTTGCGCGTTACCACACGCTCATCTTCAGTTTAGGTTTTAAAATCTAAACCCCAGCTCGGGTGATGCGGAGCATGAAGCAGTGGAATTGAAAATAATTTTTTGCGAGTTGAAAAAAAAATAATAGGCTGGCGCCGAGTGTCAAATGCCCACCCCGACTGTCGGGTTGGCTGGCCAGCGCCGCCAAAACAACTCTGAGTGTCGGGTAGGTGGCCACCTGGAAGCATTGATAACATCTCCAATTCATTCAAAATAATTAACAGCTTAAATTTTGATTTAAAATAGAAATAAAAATTATAATAAAATGAAAATATAAAAAATATTTATAGCATAGTATCATTAATATTATAGAAAGAAAACGTGCAGCGAGGTGCATTTAACTAAAGCTTTAATTAATAAAACCAAAAAATAAAGTTTCGAAGAACTGAAAAAAATTCGAAAATAGACTCTAGAAACAGTTGCTGGTTAAAATATTTTAAACCTTTGTCAAAACAAAATTTATGTTATGGATTTTCAGTAAGATAGATAGTCTGAATCCGTGGCGGGGAAACTACATTGTAAAAATATGAATTTGTAGTGGCATTGAAAACCCTAATTTAGGAGAATATAATACATTAACAATAATTCCAGTGCACCAGTCATGTCCGCCGTGGCTGCCAAAACCCTAAGCAATGAGACCCTAGCGAACCCAACGAACCCAGACAGTGCCTTTGTTCTTAGAATATAGAGAACGGTAACTTTGCCATATTATTTGTGGAATTACTGATTAGGTATTATGGACTTAATCTTTTTTTTTTTTTGGGTTATATTTCTTTTTTTGGGATGCTGCTTAGGTGTTTATATCCGACCTTTTTTACATAAATAGACTAGTCCAAATATTTGAATTTCCAATATGATAGTTTATAATAATTACGTTATTTTAAAATTTGTAAATTAATTATAGCATTATGTTTAAATAAATTTATTAAATTGTTTAATTTTTTCGTTATTATTAAATAAATTTATTAAAAATACTATTTACAAGAAAATTTGTTTATTGCATTTTATTTAAATTTTAAATTATTGATACCATATTTTTCAATATAAAATAATATGAACTCTTTAATTAGTTTGTATATTCATTTTGATTGAAAAATAAATTTATAAACATTGGTTTTTTCTTTTATGTTTTTGTAATTCGATATGGTCAAAGGCTTTTTTAATGGGAAGTATTTGAAAAGTTCTCTATATGTTTATAATATTTAAAAAACATTTTGGATAACAGTGTAAGATAAATATAGGGACCTTTTTGTGGGAAAGTAAAACACCATAATCTATAAAATATAAAGTTCGTTGTTTATTTTAAAAATTTGTTTATTTATAAAAAATAACAACTATTTTCAAAATATTGGTATTGATATAATATAATTGTAATAGAACGTATTCATTCTTGCTAAAATAAATGAATAAAAGTTGAATATCAAGTATTCATTTTTGCTCAAATAAATGAATAAAAGTTGAATATCCGCCGGAATGACACTATTTTCGTGAAAGTGCTCAGTGTAGTGGAGTGTTAATTATTATGTTCGTTTTGCATTTTTTGAGGGATTGAAAAGGTTTGTGGGGTCATGCCTTCCATGCAAATGTGTATGTGGCTGCATTCAAATTATTTGCAAGGCAAAGGAAATTAGGATATGGATTGTTACATTAATATGAAATTTTTACATTAATATGAAATTTTTGGCATGGAAGAAGTACTAGAGACAAATTTTGTTTCTTTAAAGAAAATATATTTTACTTTTCGAAAACTTTTGTACGTTACTTGAATTGTGGAATTATTGTTTTCGATAGGTTTATGTATGAATTAAGGTATTTAAGTATATAAAGTCAACTGCAATATTAAATTTCTTATATTATTTCATATTAAATTTTATTTGAAAATTAGGAAGATTAAAAAAAACAAATATATAGAGTGAGATAAGTAACAATAAAAAATAAAATCCTCAGATGTGGGTGATGGATTTTGTTAGCTGCCTGGCCTCATCATGTCAGAGCTGTTGGGTTCACTATGGAATGCACCTGCCTCTCACGTGAGGGCTTTAGACATGCCTCGTCGAGCAGGACGTCGACACCTGCAACATTCAATCCCGTGTACTGTATCTCTCCTCCTGCAACTTGTTCTCTGGCCATATATGGCCAATGGCTCCAACTCCCATTATCTTTCTATCCAGTTTTCATTCTGGTTTTCTTTCCCTGTCCGTCATTCTCTGCAAGCCTCTGTCTCGCCCCCACCCTCCTCACTTCTCCTCAGCCACCCTTTGAGCTCTCCTTTCCTTCCCTGCAAGCCCATCAATCCGTCCACGCAATCACATGAGATGAGGTCGCGGAGGAGGCAAAGGCTCTCCCTCTCTCCGTCCAACTCCTGCTATGGCGGAGCGTTCCTTCGCCTTCTCTATGGCTGTGGATGCTCTAGAGGTCTTTGACCTTCAATTTCTCTCCGCTCAAATTTCAATTCGCCTCACAGAGGGACAGCAAAGTCATTCCAGCTCCGCAGTAGGAAGCGCCCTCGCAAGTCAACCCTTTCACGCTCCTCCTCCCCTCGGCCAAGGAAAACAATCAAATTCCTGTCAAAAGCATGGAGGATGCTTCGAATAGTGGAGGGAGTAGCTTTGCAGAAGGCACCCAGTAAAATGTCAAAGAAGCAAATAAATGTGCATGCTCAACTTCAACTCAAAATATTAGTTTGTTGGGTTTATTGATTCCTTAGGTTTATTAATTACTCGCTCTATTAATCATTTGTATTTATAATATTACTGCCTTGCGTTTATAATATTAATCATCCCTTAGTTTTATTGACCCTTTGTGTTTATAATATTATTAATCCCTTGGGTTTATTGATCTATTGGGTTTATAACATTATTCCCTTCAATTTTCTAATTTTGTGGGTTGGTAATATTAATCCCTTGCGTGTATTAAACCCCAATATTAACGGTTAAATATTAGTCCTAGGGTTTAATATTAATCCCTTAGGTTTATAATGTTTATCCCTTCAGTTTATTAATTAGTTGGGTTTATAAAATTAACAATCCCTAGGCTTATTGATCCCCTAGGTTATAATATTAATATTCATCTCACTTTATAAAATAAACAATCCCTAGGGTTTATTGATCCCTGTTATAATATTAATATTCATTTAGGCTTATCAATCCTATGGGTTAAAAATATTTATTCCTAGGCTTTATTAATCCCTTGTGTTTTAAATACTCATCCCTTTGGTTCGTTGATCCCTTAGGTTTATGATATTTATCCCTTGGGTTTAATAATTCCTTGGGTTTATGATCTAATCCCTTAGATAATTTATCCCTTGAGTTTAAAATATTAATTCATAGGGTTTATTAATCCCTTCTATTTTTTATATTGTTCCTTGGGTTTCTTGATTCCTTACTTTTATAATATTTATCCCTTGGGTTTAAAATGATAATTCCTAGGGTTTATTAATCTCATGTGTTTTTAATTTGATTCTTTGAGTTTATTGATCCTTTATGTTTATAATATTTATCCCTTGAGTTTACTAATTGGTTGAATTTATAATATTAAACTCTTGGGTTTTCAGTAAATATATGAAAGATATAACAATTATATTAATAAATATATAAAAATATTAAAAATATTAGTAAGAGATATATAATTATTATAAATAATAATAAAATATTATTATTATGTTATATTGCAATTATATTATAGTATGAGCTATAACTATTAATATAAATAAATTATATATATATATATATATATATATATATATATATATATATATATATATATATATATATATATATATATATATCATTTGGTATAGTGTATATAATGCATATAGTTAATGTCATTAATATACTCTAAATAAATATATAAAATATATTGGAAATTATATTTATAAATATATAAGAATTATTAACCATAACATAGTGGTGTGAATAAATACATATTATTCAAAATAATAAAATGTTATTATTATATTAAAAATTAATATTATGGATTATTTTTTGATAGTGTGATAAAAACAAGACCAAAGTTTGGGAATGACGGAGCTGCTGCCCATGGCGGCTTAGGGTTTACTATCGACCTAGGGCCAGGGGCCATCCATGGCTTCTCCACCCCAATTCTAGTGCGACGCTCCTCGCATCTATGCTTCAAAGAGGTTTTCTGACATGGAGGCTCGCGGTGGGGGGACAAAGGCTCCCCCCCTTCTTCTCACTCACATGCAAACAAAGAGACCACGAGAACTTACACTGCTCCTCACCCGAACGTGCAAGCCAACCCCACAGGGACATCTGACCCCTTGAAAAACTCACATACAGACAAAAATTCTTAGAGGGAAGCATCCCTGTCAACATGCATACCCAAAGTGGTGGAAAGGCCCAAGATTTACCTTCCAACACATCACATCAATGGCAGGATACAATACATGAGGGGCCACGTGCTCATCAGAAAATTCATTAGCTTCTCGCCCACAGATAAAGCCCTTCCGGGCTCGTTCACTTCAAAGTGGAATCCAAAAGGGAAAATCGCTCTCCAACTAGGCTCGAAGGTTTTTTTCAACATAATATTCACATGCGTAGAGGAAAAGAATGGAATCATGGATGGAGGACCATACTTCTTCAACTCAGTAAGAATTTTCCTCAGAAATTGGGTGGAAAGATTCAATCCTGACAAAGAGGAATTTAACTAGGCACTGGTCAAGATAAAATTGTACTACCTCCCCCAGGACTACTGGGATGATCTATCTCTCAAAGGCATTGGAAACCATCTAGGAGAATTCATTAAAATAGCATAAGAGACCAAGGTCAACCGATACACTTCCTATGCCATGATCTGTGTTTACATGCACATAGCCTACACCCTCCCTGACTTGGTAATTCTGCTCCTCAATTATTTTGAATGGGTTCAAACTATTGACTATGAGCATGTGCCTTTTATTTGTCGCAAATGTCATTAGAATGGGCACCTTTTCAAAGACTTCTCCCTCAATCATAGCCAGAAACCCATTTCAGGCTCAAAAAACACTAATCTGAAAGATTTCATAAAGATCATTAGCCACAAAAGACATGCAATAAAACCCACATCTGCCCCCAAGGCCTCACAACCCTCTACCAACAATAACTTTGATGCCTTATCTAGTCAACCCTCCCAGGAAGCCCCTACCTCCTCACCTGTTGAGCCTCCCCTGAAGCTAGCCAATCTCCCTCTTGATGTGAGCAATCCCCAGTCACCTCAGATTCACCCTTCTGCTACCTCTCCTCCTGAATCAAATCAGGCTCAAGCCTCGCATGAAAATGGGGCCAAAAAAGGGAAAAAAAACAGAGTTATAGCAACCCTCTACCATGGATGAAGAGTCAGAGAGCATCGACTTTGGTGAACTTGAAATCCTAGGTCTAGAGAGAGCATGAAAAAGTAGAGAATTTCGCATGATTCCCAGTTAGCATATCCAATTTCTAGAGTAAGTTCTCTCCAAAGCTCAACAACTATCGACTCTTGGCATCCAAGGACGTACCTTAATAGATTAAAAAAAAAATCATGAAAGAATCCAGAAAAAGATGGAAGTTCACTGATCTGCAACGCCTCATCATGCTTGGAGGCTAGCTCGTTGAATTGGGAAGATATCCCAAGTTAACCAAGTTCTATACCACCATGCCTCATAGTTCTCAATGAAAATCATCTCGTCGAATATTAGAGGGCTCAAAAACCCCTCCAAGCACCATCTGATCAAGAAAATAATTTCCCAAGAAAATCCCACCATTTTATTTATGCAATAAACCAAATGTTTTAGCACCACATTGAACACTATTTTATCGAGATTATGGAAAGGTTGTAGTACCACTGTTGTAGATGCTCTTGGTGCCTCAAGAGGCCTAACTATTGCGTAGAACCCTCTCCAAATTACTCTGACTAACCTTCATACTTATCACAATTTCATTCAAGCCTCTTTCCATCTGCTTGGAACCAACATTCACGGCCATCTCACGAATGTTTATTCCCCCAACCGATAGCTCAAAAAATTGAACTACTGGACTCCATTGAGAAAATTAAGTCTAATCGAAACCACCCTCTCTGGGTTTTGGGTAAAGACTTCAACATGGTCACCATCATGGAGGAAAAAAGACGAGGGAGCTCCAGGATTGAAGCAGATAGCCACAGATTTAAGGATTTCATACAGATCAACCAGCTCATCGATCTCCAAACTTCCAATGGAACTCACACTTGGAACAATTGTCGAGGATAATCCCACCAAATAGCCTCGCGCCTTGAAAAATTCCTTATTTCAAACAACTCCATCCATCTGGGTGGTGATATAGCCTCCTCCATTCTACCCACTTCGGGGTCTAATCATTGGCCTATTTTGAAACAGAAATCCAAAATCTGATGGCTCAAAGAGGGGGAAGAAAATAAAAAAAAATTCCATCGCTTAATCATTGAACGCCGAATGCACAACCACATCTCAATCCTCAAGAATGAACATAGGGACAGGCTCGAAGCAAACAATGATATTGAACAGGAGCTGCTGAGCTATTTCAAGGACACTCTCAAATAACCCAATATAGAATGCCAGCCTGCCATCAACAGAATCAACTATCACATTCCAAAGATTATCATGGAGTATCACAATAAAATGTTGCTATGACTCACCATGTTGCAATAGGTTGAACACGATATGTCACAGCTCAAAGACGGGAAAGATTTAGGTCCAGATGTTTTCACCTCCAACTTCTTTCACTACTTTTGGGATGTGATCAAGCAGGATGTCTGGGATCTGGTTGAAGAATCTAGAAGCACACACTGGGTTCTACCAGCCCTTAATGCCACCTTACTCACTTTGATTCTGAAATACAAACAAGCTACTACTCCGAGTAAGTATTAGCCCATAGCCCTTTGCAACGTCATTTACAAGCTCATATTAAAAGTGATAGCCAACTAGTTCAAACCTCTCCTCCCACTGCTCATATCACCTGACCAAAAAGGACATGTGGAAGGAAGACAAATTCTGGATGGCATCATCCTAACACATGATGTCATCCACTCTCAAAAAATTCAGAACAAGACAGGTATGCTTCTCAAAATCAATATCTCCAAAGAATTTGATAAAATCAGCTGGACTTATATCTGACATGTGTTGTTGGCATTTGGCTTCAATCCCACCTAAATCAGATGGATCATGAGTATGCTCTCCTCCACGTCTCCATTATTTTCAACGATTTACCCTCTCCCACCTTCTCTTCCTTAAGAGGTATCTGTCGAGGTGACCCTCTCTCCCATTTCTTGTTTTTCCTCATGGGGGAAGGATTGGGTTGTTTAATCTGACATGCCATCAAATATCAATCTCTCGGAGGAATCTCCATTCACAAAAACCCCCCTCTCCCATCAAAAAATTGTGGACAAAAACATTCTTTTAGGCCATCCTTCCGTCGAGGAAGCGAACTCCTTTAAATATTTGTTTGATTGCTTCTCTGAAGCTTCAAGAAATTCTACCAATGTCGAAAAATGGCATATCTTCTTCTTTAATAACCCGGCTGTCACTCAACGCAACATAGCGCAAAGCCTTGGTTTCTCCATTGCCTCTCTCCCCTCAAAATACCTAGGAGCCCCACTCATCAACTCTGCCATCACACATACTTCTTGGAAGGATCTCCTGGACAAGCTAGAAGTAAGGCTATCCTCTTGGACCCATCGGGCTCTCAACATTGTTGATCGTCTTGTGCTGATCAAGTCTGTCCTCCAATCCATGCTTCTTTACCTCTTCTTAGTGTTGGCTGCTCCAAAATGGGTTCTGAAAGACATACGTAATATTCAACACGCCTTTCTATGGGGTGGCAACAAATATTCCAGGAAATGAGCATTAGTTAAATGGTCTGATATGCTCACCCAAACACTTGGGAGTATTGGGTTTGATGGACCCGGAGCAAAGAAATATTTTCATGGGAGCTCTCATTTGGTGGGAATGGGTATCCAATCCTCACAGACCTTGGGCACAACTCTGGGAAGCTAAATATGCATAAAATTAGCCACAAGAGGATTCGATACGTTACAATTTAGAAATCACGGGCTCCCACATCTGGAAAGTTGTGAATCAACATAAGTTCCTCATCCAATCTCACATCTTTTGGGAAATTCTTTTTGGATCCAAGGCTCGTCTTTGAGAAGACTTATGGCAGCAGTAGCCTAAACTTGCAACTATTTTTCAAAAGCCCAGGTGGAAATCTTCTCTCCAAGACACAAGGAACATTCAAATCAAGAATTTTTGGACATCACTAAACACTTAAGGATTTTGCCAATGGCTACCAACCAATTAGTGGCACGAAAATTGGCATGAGGAAACCCATGATGATATTTGGTTGGAAATTAAAAAAATAAAAATTTGATATTCAAGTGGATCTGATATCCTCAACTGGGGTCATACTCCCCAAGGAGCCTTGACTACTAAGGAGGCATATCATCTACTCCATCCGACCGATCGAAATCAGGCTGATAAAATTTGGTCAAATATGGAACCTTCCTCTGGCTGCTCAGTAAACGTTGTATCTTAACTTGGGACAATCTACTGAAGAGAGGGTTCTTTGGCCCTTCACGGTGCTCTATTTTTCAAATTCAGGAGGAAACCATAGATAATCTGCCAAATACAATCCTCTTTGGAAGCACTCTTTGGGACAAAGTCACAATTCTCTGTCGTGGGACCAACAGAAGATGAGGGGATGTCACCAACACAATCTGCCATTGGTAGAAAGCCCCTTTCACGAGCAATATCGTCAACTCTCTCTGGTTGCTCATCCTTGTGCTACTTCTCTAGACGATCTGGAAGGAGAGGAACAACTGATCTTCAAAGATCAAGCAACGCCTCAAGAGATTATTTGGAACAAATTTTGCAACAACATAAAGGAGACCTTAGCCCTGCGTCAATGGAGGGACACAGATCTCCCATCTCTGCCTTCAGAATGCCACATATGGGTCAACTAGAACCTCTCTATCCCTTGCAACTTCGTTGTTTCCCTTTCCCCCAATCCTCCTTCAGAATCTCCTAGATCTTAGAGTCCTCCTCCTAAGGATCTTTACAAACTCAAATTTGACAGAGCCTCAAATGAAAATCCAAGCGAAGCTGGTTTTGGAGGAATTTTCCAGTGACTCTGAAGCTACTCCTATGTTAATATTCATTGGATCCATTGGTTGGGATACCAAAAAATATGCAGAACTGTAAGGACTCATCCAAGGCCTCAACCTTGCTCAAGAGAACGATCTCTTTCCCCGGGAGGTTGAAGGGGACTCTCAGATCATCATTAATGCAACCCAACATTTTCTTCATGGTTCCTCCTCTTCCAAAATCTCAAAGAGTCGGCAGTTAGCCTCTAGACTGGAAAACCTAGAACAATGGCTTCAACTCCACAAAGTCATTACCTTCATGTAAGTGCACAGATCAATGAATGAAGTTGCGGATCCCATAGCCAATATAGGGGTGGATCAAGACTCTCCCCTCATCTCCACCAGATTCCACTCCATTTCCAATGAATCTATGTGCACTGCTTGCACTCGATTGGTCCTCAAAGATCTTCAACCCTCGGGTGCGGGTGATTGACAGGTTCAAAATTGGTGGCCACCTGGTCTCTCCACGTGGGGCCACCTGGCCTCCCCATATAGCCGCACCTGTCTCTCGCATGAAGGCTTTAAATTTGAAGCTCAGGGAAGGACGATGACACCCTCGACCTCATCTCCTACAACTTGCAACTTGGCCATTTATGGCCGATGGCTGCAATTTTCAATCTCATTTGAATTTATGTTTTTCACTCTCTGCACACCTCTGTCACACCTCTACCTACTACTCTGTAGACCTTCTTCACGCCTCTGCACATTTCTCTACTCCTCTGCCTCCCTTTGAGCTTTTTTTTCCAGCTGTGCAGATCTTCGTGCCTGTCAATTGAATGCAAAGAAGGCATTGGATGCAGTGTTGTCGAGGAGGAGGTGGAGGCTCTCCCTCAAGCCCTCCAGTTCCTACAATGTCTGCCCGCTCTCTGTCCATCTCCATTGTTTTGGAAGAACTTGAAGTTCCCGACCCCCAACTGCTCTCAACTCAGCTCTCACTTCACCTCCCGGAGGAGCAGTGTTACCTCTCCGACTTTGGAAGCGAAAAATGCTTGTACAAATCGACATTATCACGCTCATCATCCCCTCTGCAACGAAAATCCATCAGCCTCCCCGTCAAACACTTGGCGAAAGACCCGTACAACGGTGGGAGTAGCCCTTCGGAGGGTAACTGACAAAAGGATGAAGAAGCGGACAATGTGGCTTGGTCCACTTCCACTCCAGAGCTAGCACTCCAGCTCTAAAAGAAGGACATCGAGACCATGTCCGACTACGGATGTTTCATATTTGAGAACCTTCCAATGGAAAATCATGACTCCTAGAACTGGTAGTTGCAGCTCCTCTGCGCTCCTCTTTTCAGTTTATATATGCTCCTCTACAATTTTTATATCTATATTTATCTCTTCCTGCAAACTCTGTCACTCATTTTTATGCTTATGGTTGGTTTCCCCTTAAAGAGCAACCCATTTTTGAATTGTTGAACTCATTAACGGCTGGTTTCCGCTGAAGGACAACCTATATTTTGACTTTTCGAAGTGTCTTCATCCAATAGAGGTTAGCTAATCCAACCACCTGTGTTGTGAAATTTGAATGTATTTTTGTACACTATAATAAAAATGAGCATAAGTTAGAAAAAAAAAATTAATATTCTGGAAAACAAAACAAAAAGACTATTATTATATTAATATACAAAATAATGTTACCATAATAAATTTAATTATATAAATAAAAAATAAAAAATAATATTACTCTAATAAGTTTAATTATATTTAATTATATAAATATAACATATAATAGTTATGATTATTTATATAGTTATTAATAATTAGAAATAGTAATTTTTTAATCCATTAACTTATACCAGCTAATTACGCCGATAGGCGTATCCCCCTATCGGAGGTAGGCCCTTTTGTGATTAGGCTAATTAATCTTTTCGATATGATGGTCTAGATTGAAAAATGCCGATATATTCTGGTCGTCGCCACTCAATCCATGGATGAAATCTACCCCACTAACTTCCTTGCATATCTAAATAACGTGTTTAAACCGTACTTAAATTAATTTTTTACAAATATTGATTAAAAATTTACTGTGCCGTTTGCTGACCGCCACCTATCAAATTAAGAAATCCTCCCATCCCATAACCACCACGTTGATGTGCACGTTGCTGATTACAAGCTGTGCTTGTCTCCGACGTGTGGCGATCTCCCATAACCATGTTGATGGGCACGTTGCTCATTACAAGACTGCTTGTCTCCTCATAGACATGTGGCGATGGAAACGAATATGGGGAATTTAACAGTCGCATGAAGTGGGGGAGTGGGAGGAGAAGCGCAATGCTCATGCAATAAGCATTGTCATTCCATTGTAGCAGTTCGTGCGGATTCCATAATCCGATGGCGTGGTTTTGCCACTTGGAGGCTGATCTTCCATGGTATGGTGGTGGGCGAGTCGGAGCGCAATGCTCATGAAATAAGCATTGTCGTTCCATTGTAGCAGGTAAATCAAAGTATCGTGGAGCGTGGGTTACAAAGTATCAGTGTGCAAGCTTTCTATTACAGAGTATCGTGGAGCGCGGGTTGCAGAGTATCAGTGTGCAAGCTTTCTGTTACAGAGTATCGTGGAGCGCGGGTTATAGAGTGCAAGCGATTATTACAAGTATCTGTCTACATAACTAATTTAACCAGATCTTCCGGTGTTTATCATTGTAGCCAACTCTTAGTGTCGATGTCAAGAATTTTGAGGATCTAGTGAACTCCATATCAGTTATGAAATAAACCTTCCCTGGACCATTGCTTCGACGAACATTTCAATGCTTCTATAACATACATGAATTAAAGTCATGCTACAAAGTTTTATAATCAGTAAGGTCGATATAGCTCCTCCATGCAAAGTCATTGAGTTGTATTAAAATTTAAGATTGACATCATATAGTCTCACCACATGGGTGACATCAAAAGATCTTCGTATACTACAATTTTATGTTTTCGTACATCAACTTTAGTAAGTGCAGGCCTTGGAACCTATTGCGCAGACCTCCCTTAATGCAAGCTCACATTGAACACAAGATGATATTTTTTACATAGACATGTATTTTATTGCACAAATCATACATCTCACATATTCATTGGATCGGTATAATAACTCATATAGATGTCACTATTAACAAATTTTCAGCCCCCAAGCAGAAAAGTTCTCTAAATTACCACTCTCTTAGTCTGCTGAATCAGATTATTACCTGATACCATTTTCCTATAGAGACTTCCATGATTGTGCCTTTTATTAAATGCTGGTCCCCTTGTGCTAAGCGCTCTTTGTCATTATTTAAGTTCGGTCCAAAGAAGATATATGCAGATGTGAAGAGTAGTATAGTGACTGAGCCCATAGTTGATCAAAGAAAAGATGCAACGTCGAAAAAAATGTAGATGACTCCCATTGAAAGAGTTAGTGCTTCCTTTACATTTTTTCCATCTTAATCCCTTGCAAGTGCTCAAATATTCTTTCAACAGATCTATAACTAATTCGCACAGTTGCAAGGAGTTTTATTTCCGCTCCGATGTCGAATCCAAGGGACAATTTTATTTAATATATATATTTCTGAATTTAATATATATATTTCATAATAAGTGATATTTTATTAATATATCAGTGATATTTTATTAATATATCATAAAAAGTGAAATTTTCAGTTTTCGTTCGAAATTTAGTTTTGTTAGAGTCCCTCTTAAATTGAATGGTAGTATTATCTGTTTACTAATAAAATATTGCCCTACAAGTGGGTCCTATTGTCAGTTTTTTTAATATAATTTAAATCTAAAATTTAAAAAAGAACCTAAGCTATATATACATATCAGTTTTCTTTTTTTTCATATTTTTGACAATTTTGATACTTTAATTACATGTTACAGGTTACAGTTTTGATATCTTGAAATTGTTTTTTTGCAAGGAGTTTTATTTCCGCTCCGATGTCCATACAAATATAAGGTTGCCCATGTTAATATATATTTCTGAATTTAATATATATATTTCATAATATGTGATATTTTATGAAATATATATTTCTTTTTTTTCATATTTTTGACAATTTTGATACTTTAAGTACATGTTACAGGTTGCAGTTTTGATTTCTTGAAATTGTTTTTTTGCAAGGAGTTTTATTTCCGCTCCGATGTCCATACAAATGTAAGGTTGCACATGTTAATATATATTTCTGAATATGTGATATTTTATGAAATATATATTTCTTTTTTTTCATATTTTTGACAATTTTGATACTTTAATTACATGTTACAAGTTATAGTTTTGATTTCTTGAAATTGTTTTTTTCCTTATGATGTTCTAATTTTCTTTTAGTATTTTAAATTGGGATAATATAATCTGTGATTGTTTTTAAATCATTTTAGTGCTTTGAATTAAGAAGCACTGAAATTTTTCTATTAATATAAGCTATATGACAAATTTAACATAACATAAGTGATATGACAAATTTTGGTGTAATAGATAAAATATTTATATATATATTAGTTTTTCTTTCTAGGTTTTTCTATTTCATTTATTATTTAAATATATTTTTGAATGTAGAAAGAAATTCATCTTTTTTATTTTATTTTGAAACATTAATATTGTACAAATTTTATAATTCAAATTTAAAATTTACACGAATTATTAAAAATTATTTTATTAAAAATTATTTTACAATTTTTAATAAAACTAATTAAAAAAAATAAAACAAGTAAAAAATTATAGAAAAAACTCAATCCAACCCTTTACACAATTAATTAAATTGTACAAATTATTTTCTAACTTTCAATAAATTTACTTCATTATAAGATATCTTTCTATTCTAACTGTATAATATTGGAACTACCAATTCTTAAGCTACTCATCTCATAACCTTTCTTTAACCAATAATTTATTAATAGAAAATTGAACTAAATTCCTCTTGCATTAACATATTTAACTATAATAAAAATATAAAACTATATATATATATATATATATATATATATATATATATATATATATATATATATATATATATAGATATATATTTATTGAGAATTCAATTTTATTATAATTAAAAAAGTTTAGAATAATTTATTGTAAAAGAGAATTAATTTGCAGAGCTAGATTGGAACATGTGTAACATAGTCGAGAAACTTTGTTTGCACTAATGTTTAGGCTTCCAAACAAGGTTGATGCAACTAGTATTTTATTTATGAGACTCTATATGGTTTACCATCAAACCATCTCTAGTAGGAGTTGCAAGAAATTTCTTTAACAATGTCAATGCAGTTTAATTATTTACTTTTTTTAGGTAGATTTACTATGGGATAATGTAAATTTTTGGAATTTTTATTTTTATTTTTATTGAAATCTTTCATTTCTATAAAAAAGAAAAAGAAAAATAGGTAAGCATTGTTAAAGAAAAGTGTAAATGATTAAAATTTCATAATCCACCATGTAAATCCTTGTAATGCTTTCATCTATTTTGAATTAAGTAACCTTCTTAATGCTTTCATCTATTTTGAATTAAGTTCTTGATTTTTGAAATGATGGCTATCGTTTAGGAAATATTTAAATTATTGAATTTAAATTTATAAACTAAATAAATTGTTAATTTAAAGTTTTATGAGAGGAGGCCCATCTACAGCCCAATATGATCCCGATGTCAGGTAATGCTCTCATACAAAATGTCACTTAAGTTTTAAATAATAATTTTAAATTAAAATAAAAATAAAAATAAAATCTCATTGTGCTAGAACATATATCAATTTCTAATACAATTATGCATTATTTATATAATTTGAATGGATAGTAAATTATATACGTGAATTTGAATGGATCATAAATTTACCTTTAACAAAAAAAATTACCACATTGAATTTCCAAATTAAGTAAAATTTTAAACATCTTTACTCTTTACTAAAGTCAATACCATTTCCTAAATCAAAGGAAAAGAGTTAATTCAACACAAACAATCAATAAATAAAAATTCTTTTTATATTTAAAAAAACTTTAAAAAGAGGTTTTATTTAGATGAAGCCTATGTGACGAATACCATGGGACAAATTAATATTGATACCATGGGTAAATAAATAAATATAAAAGAGGTATAAACAAGTATGATAAATAAATAAATAAATATAAAATAGATATAAAAAGGTATGGTAAATAAATAAATATAAAAGAGGCATAAAGAGGTAAGGTAAATAAATAACAATATATCAAATAGGATTATAAATAAAAATCTAATTATATAACAACCCTATGGGCCAAATACCATAGTAAAGAAAAGGGGTATGGTAAATAAATATAAATATAAATAAACTAGAGGTATGGTAAGTAAATAAAACCTCTTTTCATATTTACTCCATAATCTGTTTTATATTTACGAATATTTATGTTCATTAGTTTTCATAACTAAGAAGAAATAGAGAGAGAGAGTGATAAGGAAGAGATGGAGAGAGAGTGTGTATGTTTAGGGGTGAGATAAAGAGACAAAGTAAGAAGTATGGAAAAAAGGGGGGAGAGAAGAAGTGAGAAGGAGAGAGGGAGGGATATAGTAATGTAGTTGGAGAGAGAGAGAGGGGTGGAAAGAGAGAGAGAGAGAAAGGGATGGGGGAAGAGAGAGGATTAGAGAGAGAGTGAGAGATATGGGGGAAGAGAGAGGATTGGAGGGAAAAGAGAGAGAGAGAGGTGGGAGAGAAAGGGAGAGAGAGTAAGGATGAGAGAGAGGAGGAGAGTGATGGGGGAAGAGAGAGTATTGGGGAGAGAGAGAGAGAGAGAGAGATCAGGGAAGAGAGAGGGATTTAGGGGAGAGAGAGGGAGAGGAAGGACGAGAGAGAGGACTTGAGAGAGGGATCGATAAGAGAGATGGAGTTGGAGGGGGAGAGATGTAGGAAATAAGAAATATAGAGAGTGAGAAGTGGAGAGAGAGAAGGAGTGAAAAGGGAGAGATAAAGAGAGTGCGTGTATGTTTGGGGCTGAGATAAAGAGACAAATAAGGAGAGATGGAGATAAGGGGGGAGAAGGAGATATAAGGAGAGAGGGAGGGATATAGTAACATAGTTGGTGGGTGAAGAGAGAGAGAGAGGGAGAGAGATATGGGAGAGAAAGGGAAAGAGAGGAAGGAAGAGAGAGGATGTGAGAGAGTGGAGAGAGGGATGGAAAGAGAGATGGACTTGGAGGGGGAGGGGGAGAGAGGTAAGAAGAAAGAAATTGAGAGAGAAAGGTGGAGAGAGAGAGAGAGAGTGAGTGATAAGGAAGATGGAGAGAGAGGGAGAGAGGGGGAAGATAGAGATATAGATGGAAGGTGAAGAGAGGGAATAAGAGAGAGATGGGGAGAGGAGGGGATTGACAAAGAGATTGATATATATGGATTGCGAGAGTGTGTGTGTTTAGGGGGGTGAGATAGAGAGACAGAAAAGAAGAGATGGAGGGGGATATAGATATGGATGGAGGGTGGAGAGATGGAAGAATATTTCTCACACTAGATGGATTGATATAAGTGGAGATGGTGATTTATAATCCTATTTGATTATTTGCACTATATGCATCGATTTTAGTGTAGATATTTATTTTTAATGATATTTGATTACTTGCACTAGATGCATTGATTTCAGTGTAGGTGGTGATTTCTAATACAATTTGATTGCTTGCACTGAATTTGTTGATTTCAATTTAGATGTCAATTTATAATTATATTTTATTACTTGCACTAGATGAATTGGTTTCAATGTAGATGATTTCTAATCCTATTTGATTGTTTGCAGTAAATGCATTGATTTCAGTGTAGATGGCGATTTCTAATCCTATTTGATTTATTTGAGTAAATGCATTGATTTCAGTGTAGATGTTGGTTTCTAGAGAGAGAGAGAGAGTGATAAGGAAGATGGAGAGAGAGGGAGAGAGGACAAAAAGAGGAAAGAGAGATATTAATGGGGGAGAGGGAGAGAAGGGGAAGATAGAGATATAGATGGAAGGTGAAGAGAGGGAAGAAGAGAGAGATGGGGAGAGGGGGTGATTGAAAAAGAGATTGAAATATATGGAGTACGAGAGCGCGTGTGTTTAGGGGGGGGTGAGATAGAGAGACAAAAAAGAATAGATGGAGGGGGATATATATATGGATGGATGGTGGAGAGAGGGAGGAATATTTCTCGCACTAGATGGATTGATATAAGTGGAGATGGTGATTTCTAATCCTATTTGATTATTTGCACTAGATGCATCAATTTTAGTGTAGATATTTATTTCTAATGATATTTGATTACTTGCACTAGATGCATTGATTTCAGTGCAGGTGGTGATTTCTAATACAATTTGATTGCTTGCACTGAATGTGTTGATTTCAATTTAGATGTCGATTTATAATTATATTTGATTACTTGCACTAGATGACTTAATTTCAATGTAGATGATTTCTAATCCTATTTGATTGTTTGCACTAAATGCATTGATTTCAGTGTAGATGGCGATTTTTAATCCTATTTGATTTCTTTGAGTAAATGCATTGATTTCAGTGTAGATGTTGGTTCCTAGAGAGAGAGAGAGTGAGTGATAAGGAAGATGGAGAGAGAGAGAGAGAGGACAAAAGGAGGAAAGAGAGATATTAGCGGGGGAGATGGAGAGAAGGGGAATAGAGGGAAGAAGAGAGAGATGGGGAGAGAGGGTGATCAACAAAGAGAATGATATATATGGAGTGCGAGAGCGTGTGTGTTTAGGGGGGTGAGATAGAGACAAAAAAAATGAGATGGAAGGGGATATAGATATGGATGGAGGGTGGAGAGAGGGAAGAATATTTCTTGCACTAGATGGATTGACTTAAGTGGAGATGGTGATTTATAATCCTATTTGATTATTTGCACTAGTTGCATTGATTTTAGTGTAGATGCTTATTTCTAATTATATATGATTACTTGCACTAGATGCATTGATTTCAGTGTAGGTGATGATTCTTAATACTATTTGATTGCTTGCACTGGATGTGTTGATTTCAATTTAGACGTCGATTTATAATTATATTTGATTGCTTGCACTAGATGCATTGATTTCAATGTAGATTATTCCTAATACTATTTGATTGTTTGTGCTAAATGCATTGATTTCAGTGTAGATGGCGATTTCTAATTCTATTTGATTGCTTTGAGTAAATGCATTGATTTCAGTGTAGATGTTGGTTTCTAATCTTATTTGATTGATTGCATTAGGTGCATTGATTTCAATGTAGAAGTTATTTTATAATCTTATTTGATTGCTTGCATTAAATGCATCGATTTCAATGTATATGTTGATTTATGATTTGATGTAATTGGATATATAACAGTACATTAATATTAAAGTGATTCGATTAACAATATGCATTGATTTTAGTGTAAGCACAAAAATTTATTAACAATGTAGATTGATTTTTTTGTTATAGTAATTTAAGCTATTAATATTGGAGAGCAAGAGAGACAAGGTATCATGTTTACTACAACAGATTGAGCTAAAGATTTAAATGGTTTATGATTTAAATTTTCTTTTTCATATAATCGATATGAAAAGATAACAAAACAAACAAGGGAGGAAATAAGAATAGTAGAAGAAAATAGTTTGAGATTGATCGTAACATGAGTACATTCTTATTATTCACATTTTCTATCTTTCAACACTATTATTGTCAGTTTGCATTTAAAAAAAATATTTCATCATTTTTCATCATTATAGTTATTAACAATAATTATCATCTGAACGAACTGAGGTAGCTAAGAAAATTTAAAATTAAAATGACCAAGTTAATTTCAGAAATATTTAGCATATTTAAAATGATTATATTAATATTTGATATATTTACATATTACTGATAAAATTAATCATATCTTTGATAGATTTTCCTTGGCAGCACACGACTGAAACCAGCTTAGATCCATCTTACATCTCAAAAATATATAAAAATTTTAATAATCTGAAAAATGTGACGTTGATGCCTCTGACTGGAACCAGCCTAGATCCATCTAACTCTGGATCTATAATGTGCTGAGAGGGATCAAATCTCTCGAGGTGCAAACCTTTCCTCAAGTTTTACACTCAAAAAATAGGTTTGCACCTCGAGAGATTTGATCCCTCTCGGCGCATGATAGATCCAGAGTTAGATGGATCTAGGCTGGTTTATTTAAATTGGACCCATAAGAAAATTTAATTAAAATTGAATTTACACTAAAAAAAAAAATCATTCCTTCTCATGATTTAAAATAAATCTAATTATTGATTTAAAAAAATTAATTGAAATTAAATTAAGAGAAAAAAAATATTTCTTTACCATCTTTTAAAATAAATTTAATTATTAAGTATTAATTAAAACTATTATAAAAAATTTGATAATTTAAAAAATCTAACATGTGAATGATAAATTATTATTAAAAACAAATGTAACTATTACTTAAAAAAATTGATTGGAATTATATTTAGATAAAAATAAATATTTCTTTAGCTTTTTGTAAAATACCTTTAATTATTAATTACCAATTTAAATTATTAAAAAAAAAAAATTCGTAATTTAAACAATCGAGAAAAACTTGTTGTTCTTGTGGGTCATATCATTTTATACATTATGTATATGTGCATGTTACTATATTTGTAGATGGAAAATTGATTTTCTATAGAAAATTGCTTTCTTTAACCAATAATTTATTAATAGAAAATTGAACTAAATTCCTCTTGCATTAACATATTTAACTATAATAAAAATATAAAACTATATATATATTGAGAATTCAATTTTATTATAATTAAAAGAGTTTAAAATACTTTATTGTAAAAGAGAATTAAAGTGCAAAGTTAGATTGGAACATGTGTAACATAGTCGAAACTTTGCTTCGAATTCAAATGTTTGTGCCTCCAAACAAGGTTGGATGCAACTAGTATTCCTTTATTTATGAGACTCTATATGGTTTACCATCAAACCATCTCTAGTAGGAGTTGCAAGAAATTTCTTTAACAATGTCAATGCATTTTAATTATTTACTTCTTTTAGGTAGATTTACTATGGGATAATGTAAACTTTTGGAATTTTTATTTTTATTTTTATTGAAATCATTCATTTCTATAAAAAAGAAAAAGAAAAATAGGTAAGCATTGTTAAAGAAAAGTGTAAATGATTAAAATTTGATAATCCACCATGTAAATCCTTGTAATGCTTTCATGTATTTTGAATTAAGTAACCTTCTTAATGCTTTCATCTATTTTGAATTAAGTTCTTGATTTTTATGAAAATGATAGACATTGTTTAGGAAATATTTAAATTATTTGAATTAAATTTATAAACGAAATAAATTGTGGTTAATTTAAAGTTTCTTATTTAAATTGGACCGATAAGAAAATTTAATTAAAATTGAATTTACACTAAAAAAAAAAAAATCATTCCTTCTCATGATTTAAAATAAATCTAATTATTGATTTAAAAAAATTAATTGAAATTAAATTAAGAGAAAAAAAATATTTCTTTACCATCTTTTAAAATAAATTTAATTATTAAGTATTAATTAAAACTATTATAAAAAATTTGATAATTTAAAAAATCTAACATATGAATGATAAATTATTATTAAAAACAAATGTAATTATTACTTAAAAAAAATTGATTGGAATTATATTTAGATAAAAATAAATATTTCTTTAGCTTTTTGTAAAATACCTTTAATTATTAATTACCAATTTAAATTATTAAAAAAAAAAAATTCGTAATTTAAACAATCGAGAAAAACTTGTTCTTGTGGGTCATATCGTTTTATACATTATGTATATGTGCATGTTACTATATTTGTAGATGGAAAATTGCTTTTCTATATTGCTTATTCTATTCACCATTAATTGAAAGTTGTTTTGTTGATATCACGTCTGTTTTCTTTTATGTTAGGTGATTTCCTTGTTTTATCATGGATCCAACTATTTGGAGTTGTATTCCATTTGAAATTCTTGAAATTGTCTTCCTTTGTCTCCCTTTATCGGTTGTGATAAAGTTTAGCACTGTTTGTCAACAATGGAAGACTGTTTTGCAAAATCCTTCTTTCTTATTGCGTTGCAAGCATATCTGTACAAATGAATTTGGATTTATGGTTCCTTTCGTCAATGATGAAGACAATTATTTTGCTGCTGAATACCTTAATCAAAATGGGCGCATATCTCGTTTTCATTTGCGATTCATAGATTCAAGATACAAGGTGGAGTCTACTATTGGACCAATTGTGGTTTTATCCTTGCCAACAAAATTTTCCCATTCACGAAACTATTTTGTGATGAATCCATTTACAAAGGCCTTGAAAAACATTGGGCAAATATGAATTGGAGACTGGGGATTCTTTTCGTTATTGGAGAATGTGAGCAGCAACAAATATGACTGGGTTGTTCTAAAACATATCTATGATAGAATTTAGTCTAAATTTTATGTTTACAGTAGTCTTGATAGGGTTTGGCGAAGGGCTGATCTTCCATTTGGTGGCACTTCACCCCCTCAAAATGGAGTGTTTTATAGAATTAAATTGTTTTGGCTCTATCTCGACACAGAGTATGAAGATTATCCTCGATATGGGTATACAATCTACTGGTTTGATGTGATAAAAAATGACTAGGGATTTTCATTTGTTCCAATCACTGACATTCGGTGTATGTCATTGGCAGTATGCAAGAATCAGTTGATATGTCTTATCAATGATGGCTCCACTTCTGTATGGTCAATTGAAGAAATAGATAATTTTCAATTTGGTCACCCATGTATTGAACGAAGAATTGATTACTTTGAGGATGATTGGGGCTTTAGATGGAAGTTGTTGGAAGAAATGTCTATAGATATAAATATGAAATGTCCTGGTTATCCTCCTTTTCGAACAGTCCAAGGTGTGGTTCTTATGTGCAAATGCAGTGAAGTTCCTTTCGTATTATATGACATGATGGCTGGCCTTTGCTTCCCAATAGATATTGATAATTCAACTAATCAACAAATGAATGGATTTTGGTCTCCAACGTTGCAGGATTGCAACGATTTGATAGAGTCTGGAAATGTCTTTGCAATTGCTCCGCATATGGATTCTATAGATGAGATTCCACCATTAGATGTGGACATGGAGTCTTAGGCTATT
Source organism: Pinus albicaulis (assembly GCA_034641835.2). Lineage (NCBI taxonomy): Eukaryota > Viridiplantae > Streptophyta > Pinopsida > Pinales > Pinaceae > Pinus > Pinus albicaulis. The sequence continues at coordinate 851,926,080 of CM076576.1, forward strand.
AGCCATTTTGTATTCTCTCTGTCGTCGTGGAAAATATTTCCTTTTTTTTTTTTTTACTTTGCATACTTTTGGGTATGTATCCTAAGACTATGGATATTTATATGGCTCCATTCTGAGGGGGTGTCTTCTATATGTGTATGTAGTGGATGCTGGATATTAAAATCCATTGCAATTTGCTCGAAAAATATTTATTTTTTTCTCCCGTTTAGTCCTCTTAATTGCATTTGAATGTGTTTGGATGTTATCCATTTCTCTCTTTTTCTATAATTGTAATTACTGTGACTTATTCTATACATGGTGTTTCCATCAGTTTTTGTCATTGATTCTCAAACAATGTTATATCTTTAGGTTTTTTTGATGGTATATATTTCCAAATATTTAGATATATTTCAAATTCATATAATTCTTTAGAATTTTGTTCCATTTATATGGGTTTCCCATTACAGTTATAATATGATACAAGAAATTTAATCTTTTTTTGTTTTGGCCATTTGAAAAAAATCCATTTTTCTTTTCAGCCATTTCGGTGGAAAAAAAATGTGTTCCTTTTTCATCCTTTTCTGTTAATTTATATTGGATATATTATATTTGTTCCATGTTTACTCTTCTATAAAAAATATGTTATTTTTCATTGTAGACATGTCATCTAAAGGTACAAGCAAACGTACAAGAAAAAGGAATAAGTCGCCTGCATCGCGTGACAAGTCTAATGAAAGTCGTCGTTTACGGTATCAACAAAATAAGGACACAATAAATGAGCATAGGAAAGCTAAATATCGTAGAACAACGACTGAAACAACTCTTCAAAGGGATTTTATGGTTCCTCCTAGGTATCGTACTATGGATGATATCATGGAAAGAACATTTTCGCTTGGTAGTTCGCTGCCAGAATATGCTCCTCGTCAGCATAATTTTGTTTTTCAACGGTCTCCTGAAAATTATCAAAATATTGAGGAAACATCTCGCAATAGGGAGGAACATCATGTTCATAACGTGGATGCAAATGTTCACCCTAACCCTTCTGTCTCTGCAATTGCAGCTTGTGAGAAAGGCCAAAGGTTGCAAAATATCCATGGTGGAGGGAATGATGATATTGTATGTGATGCCTTGGATGATAGTTTGATTGGCCATTTGTTTGATAATTTGGATGCAGCTGGTCGAAACATCATCTCTTCCAATCTCCATTCTGAAAATAATGTTGTCCAACGAACAGAAACAGTCATCCCTGATAGCAATTCGCGTGGAAAAATGGAGGTAATCCAATGATATCTTTACAGTTGATGCAATAGTGACTGTTTTATTACATTCCTCTATTTACATTTCTTTAGTGATAAGGTATTTTATTCTCTTTGAGTAGGATACACCTCATTTTAATAGAGGTCTACAAATTTTCTCCCTGTGTCTTCCATCTCTTTATATGAGATTTGAATATGAAGCACATCATAGCCTTCCACTACATTCTCCTCGAGAATAAAATCAACAAACTAATGTTAATGTTCAATGTGTTTGATTTCATTTTTCTTTATTTGAATTTTTGGTGCATATTTTGTTTTTCTTCAAACAGGACACAGCTCATTTCAATAGACGCATGCAAGTTAACTTTGTAGATGTTCTGTCTACTGATGTTATAATTGAAGAGGAACCATCGCATAGCGTTCATCCAGATTGCCAACAAAATGTAAATGTTGAATGCATTTGATATTTTCCTCCTTTTTTTCATTTATTGTTAATTGTAAAATTAGAACTCTATCTTTTTTCGACATTTGTTTTTATAAAATATGTTAATTCGTTTTAACAGGAAAAAACTAACTTGAATGGAGGCGTTGAAACTAACTCGCCAAATGTTCAATCTACTGATGTTAGAAGTGAAGAGCAACCATCTCGTACACTTCATCGACATCGCCAAACAAATGTAAATATTGAATGAATTTATTTCTTTTTTCCATTTTTTCAATTCTAATTATTTGGACATTCAATTTAAAAAAAAATTGTGCTAAAGAAACCTTTGCAAACTCTCAGGTTCCAGAAATGCAGACCACAGATTTGGAAACCCCATGTCGTAGATTTGTTCCACATGTTTCAAATTTGGCGAGGGAGTCTCGTGGTGCTGAAAATCAAATAAATCTTAGAAGAAATTATACTCTTCCACATCATTCTCCACATGCTCCAACCAATACAACTCATATTTATTTTGATGAAAATATGATTGCAGTGCATAAAATATTTCGAGAAAAGCTAGATAGCTTGTCAGTTGTCCAAATGTGCCACATCTGCAAGGAATCATATCCTGGAATCCACGTTTTGAGAGATGCTGAAGGACCTGTTTGTAGATGATGTAAGAGTGAAGGAGGTTCACATCATTTTTGTGGCTATAACAACATGGATCCTAGTGAGCAACCTCATATTTTAAGAGTTCTTACTCAAGTTGAAGAAATGTTAATAGCACGTGTAAATCCTATTTTGCAAGTGACACATGCTCGAGGTGGCCAATATAAGTATAGCGGACACACAATTAGCTTTACCCAAGATATTTCAACAATTTCACAAAGTCTTCCACGCCGTGTTGAAGATCTTGACATTCTAATTGTGAGGAGACATGCTGCTCAGTCTAAATATTATGAATGTTATGTAAAAAGATCCCGCGTTATGGATTCATTGCGTTTCAAAATTGAACGTGATCAATATTATCAAGATGTTGTAATTGACTATGATTCAGTGAATGCTCTGCCCGAAAGAACAACAGATGTCTCCTCCAGGCTTAAATTTGTTGATTGTGACATTGCAGAATCTGAGTTCAGTGCAGGTAGTAATGAAGGGTTTCCTCTTAACCATTTGCCCTCTCATCCTTCATCTTTTATTGCTCGCCTACCCAATGAATGGAGAGAAGTGGAAGAAATTAGAGCATTTCTTGATAATGTTGATTCTTCAGATGTTGATGAAATGGATTGGCCTAGTATTGGAACGTCTCCAGTGAATGAATATAATACTGAGGGGTTATTAGATATGGCATTCCCCACATTGTTCCCCACTGGTGCTGCTGATTGGTTGCAACCACGCATTTGTACTATTGAACTTCATGAGTATGCATTGCATCTTCTTAGATACTATGATCATAGGTTTGGAAGCCATCCTCGCTTCCGATATTTCCTGTTGAACATGATAATGAGGCATCGTAGCCAAGCAACTGCTTCAGTTTTTGTGAAGAAAAATTTACATGATAACTCACCGACAACAATTGATGAGTTGCATCAGCAACTTTCTGATTTACCAAATAATAAGTTGGTTGAGCATCTTATGCGGTTTGGGTCTTCTCTAAGAGGTACAAGGGCTTACTGGACTAAATGTCGAGCTGAATTGACTAACATGATTACTCAGTTGGGATGTCCAACTTTGTTCTTTACTTTGAGTGCAGTTGACACAAAGTGGCCAGAGCTGCATAGCCTCATGCCTGCACCGTCGCATTCTCCTTCCTTAAATGAGCATCGTATGAAGGTTGAAAATGTTATCCAGTACCCTCATATTGTTGCCACATTTATGAACCATAGATTCAATATATTTCGGGAGGAAGTTATCCAAAAATATCTTAAAGCTAAAGACTTCTGGTACAGGTTTGTTTTATTGAATTTATTTTCTATTCATTGTCAATTTCTTATTGATTTTCCATTCATATTTTTTATATTACCTCTGTGTTCATTTTTTCCAGATATGAGTGGCAACATAGAGGTTCAGCACATATCCATGGTTTCCTTTGGTTGCAAGGAGCTCCTGACATGGAAAGACTTGATTGGTCAAATGATTGTGATTTGCAACATGCTAATAGATTCTTTGACAATTATGTAACTGCATGGAATCCATGTGAAATACATCATCGCAATAGAATGGTTCCAAGAAGTCTCAATGATGACCCTTACCTACTGAATACTGATCAGATTTTCTCTTGCAATCCTCATAATGATTATGAAGAATTGTTGAACCATGTCCAAAGGCACACAAAGTGTAGTGTAGATTCTTGTTTGCGCAAAAAGGGCACTATTCTCGCTTGTCGGTACAATGCCCCATGGGATCTTTCTGAGGAATCAAGATTGTTCATAGATGATCAAGGAAGAAAAAAATATGACCCAGCAAGAAATGATGATAGGCTCAATGTACATAACATTGACCTTCTAACAATGTGGCATGCAAATGTTGATTGCCAACCAGTGCTTTCTCGGCATGCTGTCCTGAAATATATTGCTAAGTATGCATCAAAAGAAGAGAGAAGGTCTGAAAGCTATCATGATATGTTAACTAGAATTTCAGATTCTTTTGCCTCTGAGGATCATGCTTTATGTGCTTACAGGAGGTTTCTTCCAGAAAAAGTCGTTGAACGCGACATTGGAGCACAAGAAACATGTCATATGTTGCTTAAGCTGCCTCTTGTTGTGTGTAGTCGACAATTTGTTTCCTTAAATGTTGGAAGGAAGGTGTTCAGTAAAATTTCAAGGGATGGCTTGCATTGTTCTTCTGAAAATACATTTGTTCAAAATTATCAGAAGAGACCTTCTTTCCTTGACCATCTCTCTTTGATAGAAACAACAAGATCTTGGACCTATGAGAGCAGCTGTAAAAAAGATTCATGGAGGCCAAGAGATGCTCATGCGGTTGTTCGGGTCTGGCCACGATTTTATTCTGTTCTTGGTGAGGATTTAGAGGAATTTGAAACGTTTTGCTGGTCAGAATTGCTTTTGTACAAGCTGTTTCGTGACATTTCTGCAGAGATTGGGCTTCCAACTGAAATTATTGTTGAAAACTGGAGGAATTTCCGATACCGAGCTTGGCATGTTGATCGAAATCCATCAATTGATGAAAATATTGAAGATGGAGAAGATGGTGATTTTGCTAACCAGGAAATGAATCTTGAAGATGATTTTCAAGAGTGGCAACTTTTCTCTCACTTGGTTCCACCAAATACTGTCAATGTTTCTGATCTTCACACCCTTGGTCAAAGGGATTTTGATATATCCTTTGACTAGCAAGGTACAACTATTTCTGATGATGTGGCCGAAGAAGCTATTAATTTTATAAGGAATGCAATATCAAGGGGTGATGTTGGTGACCTTTCAAATAGAACATTTGTCTCTCCAAATTCATTGGCAGAAAAACAACGACTTGCTTTTGAAATAATTTTAAGGCATTCTGCTGAATATGAGATTCGCGAAGCTCTTCTTATGATTATTCAAGGCACTGCAGGCACTGGCAAGTCTTTCCTTATCCATTGTATTTCTGAGGCTCTTTGTAATCTGTCAAGTAATGGGAAAAGTCCTTTGCTTCTTCTTGCCCCAACAGGAATAGCTGTTTTCAATATACATGCAAAAACAATACACTCTGCTTTGAAAATCCCAATTAGAGATATGAAACCACTACAGGGTCAATCATTGGCACTATTCCAAGAGGAAATGAGGCACATTCGATATATATTGATTGATGAAATGAGATTTTTAGGATCAAGGTTGTTCATGCAAATAGATGATCGATTACGAGAAGCATTTCCAGATAAAAAGAATTGTCCTTTTGGTGGTAGATCCATGATCCTTGTGGGTGACCTTGGCCAGCTACCTCCTGTGAGAGATAAGCCTTTGTATGCAGGGAATACAACAGGGAAAGTGTTATGGAAAAAATTCAACATTGTTGTCACTCTTGACACAATATTTCGCCAACAAGGGAGCAATGAGAAACAATCTTGTTTTCGTCGAGTCCTCAATAACATAAGAAACGCAGAACCTGTTCTTGATGATTGGGAGTTTCTTATGTCGCGGGCTGATATCAGGTTGCATCCTAGAGAAAGGGATTTATTTAATGCAGCAGTTCACATGTTTCCAACAAATAATTTGGTCTCCTTCCATAACAGACATATGTTGAAATCATTAAATTCTCCAATTGCACGATGTATTGCTCTGAATTCAAGGCGTTCAGAAATCAGTGGTGCCGATGATGATCAACTGGACCGTGAAGTTTTTTTGTGCCGTGGCCAGCGTGTTATGTTGACATGTAATTTGTGGGTTGAAGCTGGTTTGGTGAATGGTGCACTTGGGTATGTGAAGGAAATATTTTATATGCCCAACTCTAAGCCACCTGAGCTTCCAATGTTCACAACTGTTATTTTTGATAAGTATGTTGGTGTTTCGTTTGATGCAAGTAATCCAAACATTGTACCTATCACACCAGTGATAAGAGGAAATAGAAAACAAATTCCTTTAAAGATGGCATGGGCTCTTACAATTCATAAGTCACAGGGTTTGACTTTAGAGCGAGCATCAATTGATATCGGGAATAGAGAACAGCAAGGCCTGACCTTCACAGCCATATCGAGAGTGAAATCAATAGATGGTTTGCGCATTGCACCGCCTTTCTCTTATCAGCGTTATGCCAAGATGAATAATAGTGCGTATGTTACAATTAGGAAGAAAGAAGAGGAGAGATTGAAGTCCATATCGCTATGATATGCAACTATTAATATAATAATAATGCTTTTTGATATATTAATGACATGTCTACATTCATCAAATTCATAGTAGTATTTTGGATTGTTGTTTACATCATCTTTTCTGTTCTTTATTTTTCTTGTTTTTATAATGTCGTTTTTTGTTATTTTTCTTACAATGAACCATTCACAGGTAGAAAACTAGTTACACGAGCCAGCCATTAAAAATCAAGATGGAATTCCATATCAATGTCACATGTAGCTAATAGTATTCTGACATATTTATAGAATGTTTTATAATTGTTTTTATTATCGTCTCTTTTTTCATTTAGTATAGGAATTCTTCTGATGTATTAATTAAATGAATACATTCATGAGCTGCAATATAGTAATATATGAGAAATTCCATACATCGTTCTTCGTGTTGTTCAATATACCTCCATTTTTTAGTCACTATTGTTCTTTTGTTTATAGTAAACCATTCAGACATATACAGCCAGTTATATTAGCCAATCATTAAATTCAAGATTGAAGTCCATATCCCTATTACATGAAACTAAAAATATTTATCAATGTGGTTTGCTAAATGTGTTGTGGTTTGGTTCAATGAGAAGATGTTTATATTTTTTAATAATATTAGACTGCAATTAATATATACATTGACATTAATTTAAATACAAATATTGAATTACTATCATTATTAATATTTCATTATAAACATTGAGTTTATAATTTTGTGCTTTCTTGTTGATTATTGTAATATGGGTCATATCACACATTTATTTTTATCACTCTTTTCATGTGTGCAGTATGTATTTCTAATGAGGTTTATAGCATCACGTTTTTAAGATTAAGTTTTTTAAAAACAATACAAAAGGGGTGTTATATATATATATATATATATATATATATATATATATATATATATATATATATATATATCTGCCTAGATGTTTCTATCTCTTTCTGTATACATTTTTATTTTGTCATTTTCCTTTCAAATGCAGGTATGGATAATAACGATGGGATCTATTATAATCAAGCGGTGGCGAATATTTCTAGACTCATCAGTCTTGTTTCTTACATTCGGAACAAGCTAGATAGAAAACATGGGTTCCATCCTACTTTTATTGATGAGCATCTTCGTGTGCTTGATGAAATGAAAATGAATGTGAAATACCTGTTGCATGTGCACATGAGGGAGGATGGGAGAAAAACAAGAAGGGATTGGTTGGAAAGCGTTAAGTATCGTGATCATTATCCTGTTGATTTGAATTGGTGTTCGTTTTGTGGTCGGTCTGGTTGTGTTCTTGAAGAGGCTATTTGATAAATGACATTTGATGGACTGTTTTGAGTCCATTTTTGTGGTGGGATTTCTTTATGTAAAGACAAAAAAAAACATATGTTAATTTCAGTGATTTTTTTTTATTTCACTGATGGCGAAATTGAGTAACATTTTAGTTTATTTATTTATTCAGTTTATTGATGTTCAATTTTTATAATATTAATGGTCCCTTTGCTTTATTGATGTTTTATGATTGTACTGTTAATATTTCACTGTATTTGTTGATCAATTGGGTTTATAACATTGATTCCTTGATTTTTCAGATTCTTTCGGTGTGTAATAACATTCTGTTCACATCATTAAATTCAAATATTGGGGTTTTTATATTAGTCCTGGAGTTTAATACTAATGCATTGTCCAATTTCACATTATCAAAAACACTCACTCAACTTAATATAAAGAGAATGGACTATTGGTATAACTTATGTTTTTAATAATGTTCCCTTGAGTTCATGAATTCCTTTGGTTTATAATATTAAAGCCTTGGGTTTATTATATATTTTTGTTTATATTATTAATAGTCCCTCCACTTTATTAATATCTTCATAAATATAATGTGGTTGTCATACTAATATTCGACTAAATTTTTGTTCCCTTCGCGTTATTGGTCCCTTGGGTTATTAATATTTTTCCCTTGGGTTCACCAGTTCCTTTGTTTTCTAATATTGGACCATTGGGTTATTAATTCTTTTGGTTTATAATACTTTTTTAATCGCTTAAGTTTGTTAATAATTTTTATTTCTATTACTCATTTGTTGGGTAATGTTTTTCCCTTGGTTCACCAATTCCTTTCGTTTATAATGTTAAACCCTTGGGTTTGTTAGTTATTTTGGTTTATAATATGAATAATCGATTAATGTCATCCCTGATCAAACGTCAGACTCTCACAAATATTGTCTTCATATGAAAAACACCCATGGCCAGCCATGGTCATAGTTGGTCCTTTGGTTTATAATTTTTTGGGTAATGGTTGTCCCTTGGGTTCACCAATTCCTTTAGTTTATAATATGAATAATCGATCAATGTCATCCATGATCAAATGTCACATTCTGAGAAATATTGTCTCAATATGAAAATCACCCATGGCCAATCGTGGTCATAGTTGGTCCAGTGTCGGATTGTGACAACAATTGTCTCAATGTTTAAATCAATTCCCTTGGGTTCACCAATTACTTTGGTTTATAATTTTTTGGGTAATCGTTGTCCCTTGGGTTCACCAATTCCTTTGGTTTATAATATTATACCCTTAGGTTTATTAGTTTTTTTGGTTTCTAATATGAATAATCGATCAATGTCATCCATGATCAAATGTCACATTCTCACAAACATTGTCTCAATATGAAAATCACCCATGGCCAACCGTGGTCATAGTTGGTCCAGTGTCGGATTGTGACAACAATTGTCTCAATGTTTAAATAAATTCCCTTGGGTTCGCCAATTACTTTGGTTTATAATTTTTTGGGTAATGGCTGTCCCTTGGGTTCATCAATTCCTTTGGTTTATAATATTAAACCCTCAGGTTTATTAGCTTTTTTGGTTTATAATATGAATAATCGATCAATGTCATCCATGATCAAATGTCACATTCTCCAAACATTGTATCAATATGAAAATCACCCATGGCCAACCATGGTCATACTTGGCCCAACGTTGCATTGCGACAACAATTGTCTCAATGTTTAAATCAATTCCCTTGGGTTCACCAATTCCTTTGGTTTATAATTTTTTGGGTAAGGATTTTCCCTTGGGTTCACCACTTGCTTTGGTTTATAATATTAAACCCTTGGGTTTATTAGTTTTTTTTGTTTATAATATGAATAATCGATCAATGTCATCCATGATCAAATGTCACATTCTGACAAACATTATCTCAATATGAAAATCACCCATGGCCAACCATGGTCATACTTGGCCCAACGTCGCATTGCGACAACAATTGTCTCAATGTTTAAATCAATTCCCTTGGGTTCACCAATTCCTTTGGTTTATAATTTTTTGGGTAATGATTTTCCCTCGGGTTCACCACTTGCTTTGGTTTATAATATTAAACCCTTGGGTTTATTAGTTTTTTTGGTTTATAATATGAATAATCGATCAATGTCATCCATGATCAAATGTCACATTCTGACAAACATTGTATCAATATCAAAATCACCCATGGCCAACCATGGTCATACTTGGCCCAACGTCACATTGCGCCAACAATTGTCTCAATGTTTAAATAAATTCCTTTGGGTTCACCAATTCCTTTGGTTTATAATTTTTTGGGTAAGGATTTTCCCTTGGGTTCACCACTTTCTTTGGTTTATAATATTAAACCCTTGGGTTTATTAGTTTTTTTGGTTTATAATATGAATAATCGATCAATGTCATCCATGATCAAATGACACATTATGAGAAACATTGTCTCAATATGAAAATCATCCATTGCCAACCATGGTCATAGTTGGTCCAACGTTGCATTGTGACAACCATTGTCTCAATGTTTAAATCTATTCCCTTGGGTTCACCAATTCCTTTGGTTTATAATATTAAACCCTTGGGTTTATTAGTTTTCTTGGTTTATAATATGAATAATCGATCAATGTCATCCATGATCAAATGTCACATTCTGACAAACATTGTATGAATATGAAAATCACCCATGGCCAACCATGGTCATACTTGGCCCAACGTCGCATTGCGACAACAATTGTCTCAATGTTTAAATCAATTCCCTTGGGTTCACCAATTCCTTTGGTTTATAATTTTTTGGGTAATGATTTTCCCTTGGGTTCACCACTTGCTTTGGTTTATAATATTAAACCATTGGGTTTTTTAGTTTTTTTGGTTTATAATATGAATAATCGATCAATGTCATCCATGATCAAATGTCACATTCTGACAAACATTGTATCAATATGAAAATCACCCATGGCCAACCATGGTCATACTTGGCCCAACGTCGCATTGCGACAACAATTGTCTTAATGTTTAAATCAATTCCCTTGGGTTTATTAGTTTTTTTGGTTTATAATATAAATAATCGATCAATGTCATCCATGATCAAATGTCACATTCTCACAAACATTGTATCAATATGAAAATCACCCATGGCCAACCATGTTCATACTTGGCCCAACGTTGCATTGCGACAACAATAGTCTCAATGTTTAAATCAATTCCTTTGGGTTCACCAATTCATTTGGTTTATAATTTATTGGGTAATGATTTTCCCTTGGGTTCACCACTTGCTTTGGTTTATAATATTAAACCCTTGGGTTTATTAGTTCTTTTGGTTTATAATATGAATAATCGATCAATGTCATCCATGATCAAATGACACATTATGAGAAACATTGTCTCAATATGAAAATCAACCATTGCCAACCCTGGTCATAGTTGGTCCAACGTCAGATTGTGACAACTATTGTCTCAATGTTTAAATCTATTCCCTTGGGATCACCAATTCCTTTGGTTTATAATTTTTTGGGTAAGGATTTTCCCTTGGGTTCACCACCTTCTTTGGTTTATAATATTAAACCCTTGGGTTTATTAATAATATAACCATCTATGATATTAATATATAAATAAATATTAAAATATTAAATATTATTTTTATTATTTTTATATTAATAAATATTATTAATATATATTATATATATTTCAAGTTAATTTATAGTATGTATATAGTTAATATTATTAATATATTAATAAATATTTTTAATATATATTATTAATAATTATTATAATATTAAAAATATATATAAAATATTTTTGTATATATTAATAATATTATAATATTACTAATATTCATTATAAATAAATATTCAAATATTTATTAATAATGATTATTAGTAATATTATAATATTTATATTATTCTAATAATAATAATATAACCAACTATGATATAATATATATTATTAATATATTATTAGTTCTTTTGCTTTATTAATAATCTAACCATCTATGATATATTAATTTATTATATATTATTAATATTTTTTTATATTAATATATATTATATATATTTCAAGTTAATTTATAGTATGTATATAGTTAATATTTTTAATATATTAATAAATATTTTTAATATATATTATTAATATTTTTATAATATTATTAATATATATAAAATATTTTTGTGATTTTAATCATAATTAATATATTTAATATATTAATATTCTTATTAATATATAATATATGTTTTTCAAGTTAATATAATAAATTTATTATATATAATATTTATTTATTGATATATAAATTAATGTGATGGGTAGTGGATATAGGCCTATCGGCGTATATCAACCACATTGGTAAATGTGGTTGTAAATCTATTTTTTTACACCTATCAGCGTATATCAACCACATTAGTAAATATAATGTGGTTGTGCTAGTGAATATATATCCACAATTCCCAATGTAAATACATTTCATATAAACCTATGAGCATATATAGTTGTGCTACTTTAAAAGCTTTCGGGTTATTCTCGCTAACCCTAAACGATAACCTCGGACAACCTTAAAGCTTTATGGGATTGGATTCTTGGTCTTAAGTGTGTCCCAAAAAAAATTTGTGTGTGCAACGGTCATGTGGCGTCGGTGTCAAAGTCTTTCTGGCTACGTTCAATTTTGGTCTTAAACCGTAACTAATTCAAGAAAACTCATTCATTAATGCTGTTGACGTCCAAACTGATGTTCTCAGCTGCTTAAAATGTTTTTGAATTTTTCATCCTATCTTATGCGAGTTTCACAATTCCGCAGACAGGGATAGGCCAGAGTAAGCCTGCTCTCTTAGCCGTGCGGCAAATGGAGAATCAACAAAAAAAAATCCAAGATGTGATTGAAACGGAAGATAAAGCAGCAGCGCCAATTCCAGAAGAAAAATCTCTCGTGCCGACACGACCTTGGTGATCTTCGAAGCCTTGTCGACATTTTTGGCCTTGGTCCACTGTCTGATACAAATTTGGAGTCTATTAGCAGCATTCACAATAGAGCTCTTGAGAAATTGTCTACAATGGCCATTGGAGAATATCCCTCCATGTCTGACAGATCCGATGCATTCCATGGCGTTCGAACCCAGTACAAGTATTTAGGACGGTGGTCTGATCTCGTTGTGGTTCGCCTTAGCGACTTGCTCACTGGGGAGACGAACGAGTTTATAGCTATTTGTGGGGAGCTCTGCGTTGATCACTTTAGGATCGGCAGAATTTATACCGTGATGAAAGAGGCAGATACGGAGGTTGAGATTTCTTTGTCAATCGTTGGTCCAGATTTCATGGCCTCCGATCAATATTATGCAAGAAGGGCGTATCCAAAGGGCACAAAAATTGCGCTAAAGAAGCCTCGCTTGGTGAAAGCTACTGACGAGTTTGAGTGGCTTGATGTCGGCAATCCGAGGTAAATCGTGAGAATACAGAAGAAAACAACGCAAAAAAATGGAACCATTGGTTTGAAAGGGGAGGACGCGCGTTCGATACCGAAGACTGGGAGGCATTTATTGGCTATTACCCTAAATGCGAACTATACATTTCCCTAATAGAAACTGAAGACATGCGTACAAAACTGATGCGATGTCGTTTCCATCTATACTTGGAGAGATCGCGGGCGTTCATTGAACTTGCCCGCTATTATGACGCGCTAGAAGATGCCTAAAACTGCTACAGCATCGCTGGTGGTTTAGATGATTCTCGCGAGATGATAATCGAAGGAATGAAGGTACAAATGGAATCACTTATATCATTGGGGAGATATAAAGCTGCCTACTGGTGCATTGTTGACATTCTACCGAGCATCAGCGCCGCATCACTCGCGATCTTGTTCGGAAAGTAGAAAAGACAATCGCTCACGAAAGAGATGAGGTGCTCAAGTTATTTCTTTCCTTCGACCCTTCTAGCGGCAACTGCTTCAAACGATTCGCCCCCGAATTTCCGGAATTCGGTTTGAACTTTACTGAAATCCCGTCTACTTCGTCCTCGGATATGAGAATCCGTGCACAATAGTATTATGCGTATCCTAATGATTATTGCGTTCGATGATATGTGTGCAGAAAACATGAAAAACTTGATGAATCCTGCTGAAAGTAAGAGTTACTACGGTCTCTCATCAACCATTCCTGCCTTCGCGACGCCTCAAGAATGAGCATTCATGCAGCAAAGGACATCAAGGAATGCTAAGAAATCACCATTCCGTACTTCAACGTTCTTTTATCATACCGTGTTCGCCAAGCTGCTTGCAGGATGTGGGGTTTCTCTTGTACCTGTGAACGATGCCGGTTGTAAGGAATTGTAGTATCTCTGGATTGTTCGAAAGGAATGTATGAAAAGTTTGTTTCCGCCTATTTGGCAGTCGGTCTGCCTAAGAGCGACGCAAAGCTTTCCGACGAACTAGATGGCTGGTTGAAATCTCCCGGAGGAATTTTGCGAGAACGGGGTACAAAGTTGATTCGGTCTTCGTTTATTCTCCTATATCTTGCCCGGCTTTCCCTAAATTCGGAGGAATGAGATCAGGGTATATATGAAAAAGACTCTCATGTTGGAATTTTCAGAATTCCAAAACAATAAACAGTCCCTCTTCAACACAGAGAATAATTCTAAAAAAAATTCACTCACATACAGAGTTTTAACTCAGAAAAATTTCTATTTCATATAAAAAAAACTGCTGTTACAGACTCTTCTATCTTTCCACTGCTGGGAGATTACAAAATATGGCACTACTTCACACACAGTGGCCAAAACACTCTTCCCTGTCTCACACAGAGAAATACTCTGTTTCTGTTGTTCTGTGTAATTAAAAATTACAACTCTGTCTATTACAAACGCACTGCTGTGCATAATACTTCACACTCTGCTGTGTGTCTCCCTGTTTTAAAAATACGCTGCTCTGCATATATAAAACATTACATTGCAAATGATGCGCTCTGTTTCTGCCTATTTCAAAACAAAATATTTGTATCATAAATTGCTCAACCACTAAATTATCACCGCTTGACAATCTTTATGGCTGCATTAACTCTGTCAGCACCGCTCAAATATGCATTGATAGCAAATTGACCGGTGGCTCTTTGATATTTTCTCCTTCCCGCACTACTGTTCTGTGTAATTAAAACATTACATTCTGCTGTGTAATTCCAAATTACATTTCTGTCTTTTGATCTCTTTACATACACTGCTGTGTAATAAAAATAAAAATAAAACACTTCACGGCTTTTTACAATGTGCTGGGCTTATATATATATATAACATTTACGACATAAAAATATATATAACCCATATTTAAAACAAATAACATATGCGATGTTAAAACTTTAACCGCAAGTCATATATATAACATATGGGCCGTATGATATATGTGGGCCCCTGGCTGTTCCGAGGGGGTAAGAACCTCTGCCCACAAAACTTTATCGACCCCCGCGGACTTCACTTCCGCTTGAACCATGTGCTGCGGTCTTAACACTGTGCTACTGCCTCCATTCTCCTGCGATATCTCGGCAGTTGGAAATTAATTCCAACACTCCCCCTTAATTTCAACTGCTGGGTTTTCCTGCATACCCAAACATTTCCTGAAATATTCAAAGCTTTTCTGCTGTAGTGGCTTTGTGAGGATGTCTGCAAATTGATCCTCCGTTCTGCAATGCTGCAAAACAATCTCGCCATTGCTTACCAATTCTCGTATGAAATGAAACTTGGTGTCAATGTGCTTTGTCCTTTTATGAAAAACATAATTTTTAGACAATGCAATAGCTGAGCTATTGTCACAAAATATCACTGTCCCTTTTACCTGTTCTTGACATAAGCTTCTCAACATTTTTCTGCCATCAGCCTTGCTTGACCTGTGCTGCTGTGTTATACATATTACAATTCTTTATAGAATAATGCTACAATGGGTTGTTTCTTAGAAGCCCATGAAATGAAAATCTGAACATATGAAAAACATAACAGGAGTACTCTTAGTCATGACTTACTTCGACCCCGATCCTTTGCCGTTGTCCAACTAAATGCGAACATTACAAAAGTAGTATAAAATAAAATACTTTTGGCCTTTAACATACCTCAAAATTGCTGTTTAGCGCGATGTACTCCTTTGGATTCCCCATGAATCTAGAAATCAAACTAACAACATGCATTATGTCGGGCCTAGTTGCGGTCAAATACATGAGGCTACCAACTATGCTCTTGTACAAGCTAGGATCAAAATCCTTGCTTAAATCTCTGCCCAGGCTTTTAATCCATCAAATTAGGAGTAGTTCTTCTTTCTTTCTGCATGTTAAATCTTTCAAGCACCTCATTAACATACTTTACCGTGGAGTAAATCGGCTCATCTTTGTTCTCTGTCCCAAAGTATCTCAACAAACCCATGCTCAGTCATTTCAAATTTCTTCTTTCATAGTGACATTTCAAATGTTTTCCCAAGGCAATCATCATGCA
The DNA here is from genome assembly GCA_034641835.2 of Pinus albicaulis. NCBI lineage: Eukaryota > Viridiplantae > Streptophyta > Pinopsida > Pinales > Pinaceae > Pinus > Pinus albicaulis. The sequence continues at coordinate 851,942,291 of CM076576.1, forward strand.
ATAAAGATATATCAGTTTATCATCAGCATAGAGACTAAAATTAATTTTATCTTTTCCTTTGATGTAGGGAACAGGTTCTCCCTCACACTTTTCAAAACCATTTTCCGATAGATATGAATCTATCCTCTTTGGCCACCCAGCTCTGGTGCCTTATGACCTGCAAAAACTTTCAATGACTTACGCCTACCTTGTGCTCTTGGCTTTCAGCCTATGGCAGGGTTGATCTAAGCAAGCCTCTTCCATTAACACTCCATTTAGGAATGCTAACTTCACATCCATTTGGTAAAATTTCCACTTATTTTGTGCTGCTATGGACAACACTGCTTGTATAGTTTCCATTAGCTAACTAGAATATACAGGTCTACCAATCTATACCATGCTTATACCTGTATGAGCCCTAAAGCACTTGCATGTCTCTCTATTTTTCCTTCAGCATTACTCTTGGTCTTGTAGACCCATTTAACACCAATGACATCTTTACCTTTTGGGAGTTCAACTAAATCCCAAGTTTTGTTTCTCTCTATGGCATTTATTTCCTCATCCATAGCTTCTATCCATTTCTCATCCTTGATAGCTTCTTTGAAATGAACATGATCATCAACATGACAATATAAAGCAAACAAAGAATTGATACCTTCATTAGCTAAATCTTGTTCATAAATTTCCTTCAAAATTCTGAATTTCTTACCTCTTTCAGTTGGTGTACAAGTGCTTGAAGAAGCACTTGATTTTCCTCCTTGTGGTGTGTTTGGAGAAGCACTGTCATTTCTCCTCAAGGGTGTACCCTGCTGCTCTTTTGTTGGTGCTGCTGTTTGGGGATGTAGTTCAGCCAACTCATCATCATTCTCATCATGAGATAAACAGTGTTTAACATTCACTGTTTTCTCTATGCTTCCATCCCAAGCTTCTGATTCTTGAACATCCTGCTCCCACAACTTCTGTACTAGATGGGTTGATTAACTTTTGTATGCCACCTTGGATTCCTCTTGTATCCAATGAAAATACATTTCTCCCCCTTGCTGTCCAACTTCTTCCTTAGCTGATCTGGAATGTGTGCATAAGCCACACATCCAAAAACCTTCATGTGTGTGACACTTTGCTTTGCGCCACTCCATGCCTCTTCTCGCACTTTGTTCATAACTTCTTTTGTAGGGCACCTATTCAAGATATACGCTGCACAATGTACAGCTTCAGCCCAATAATCATTCGGCAAATGCTTTGCCTTTAACATACTCCTCACCATATCCATTATGGTTCGGTTCTTCCTTTCGGCCACTCCATTTTGCTGCGGAGTATATCTAGTTGTAAACTGCTTATGAATACCATTTTCTCTACAAAAACGTAGAAAATCTTTAGATATATACTCACCTCCTCTATCAGTCCTTAAGACTTTGATATGTAGCCCACTCTGGTTTTCCACAAGTGCTTTGAAATTCCAAAATTTTTCAAACACTTCACTTTTGTTTTTCAAAAAGTAAACCCAAGTTTTTCTTGTAAAATCATCTATGAATGTTAAGATATAGTGGCTGCTAGCAAGTGATGGAGTTTGCATCGGTCCACATACATCTGAGTGGACAATCTCTAAGGGTGCTTTTTCCCTTATGCTTTTCCCGGAAGGAAAACTTTCTCTGTGTTGTTTCCCAAGAATACAACCTTCACAAAGGCTGTCCGGTTTCTCTATCAATGGTAAACCACTTACCATTCCTTTTCTGTTCAACAGATTAAGACCTCCAAAGTTGAGATGACCAAATCTCAAATGCCATAACCAATTATCATCCTTTGGTTCGCTTTGGTAAGTCTCTTGTGCAACTGCTGCTTTCTCTTCGCCATTCTTCAAGTCTACTCTCATTCTGAGAGGGAATATCCTGTTCCTTGTCATCTTCACTTCAGCAATACACTGTTTGCTGGGTGGTTTATCCATGATGGTACAAACATCATTATCAAAGAAAACATTATACCCCTTATGGACAAATTGAAATTTGTCCAACATAGAGTTGGCTGTTCTGGACTGTAACATCTGCTATGGTTTTCTTTGCTCCTAATCTTGTTAGAACATTTACATCTCCTTTTCCCATAACAGAAACTTTGCTATCAGTTCCTAGTGTGACTTGTGGCTGCACACTTTCATCTAACATAGAAAACATTGCTAAGTTTCCTGTCATATGGTTGCTACAACCGGAGTCTAGAAACCATAAGTCTTCACTCTTTTCTTCAGCCATATTACAAGCTAAAAACAAATTACTTTGGCTGTTATTTTCTTTTGTGAAATTTGCACTAGTTCCACTTCTCATATCTTGTTTCTTCTTTCTACATTCATTAGCATAATGACCATATTTTTTACAATTGTAACATTGGACATTGGATTTATCATACCTTTGTCCTTGATCATTCTGCTGTCCACTTTGCTGGCTGCCTTGGCCTTGATGCTGATTTGAATTGCTGCCCCTTCCTTGAGCATTTGCTGGACTGTTCCTTCCACCTCTTGTTTGAGCCGCCTCTTCTCTCTTGTTTTCCTCCTTGCCCTCTTCTCCTTAGAAGACATCTGGGTCTTAGGCTTGCTCAAGAGATGATTTTCCTCTACCAATTTGGCTGATTTTCATGGGTCTCAGTTTAACATGAGTTCATCCTTAAACTTTGTGAGATATTTGTGGTCTCCTCTATCAGTGTGGTGACAATCATGAATCTTGAGGTAAAGCTTCTCGAAGTTTTTCACAATCTCTTGTCCTCAAGGTCTCTCCATCAGGAATCAGTTGTGTTATTCCAATCACATGAGTGAAGAATGAGTCAATGTTCTCTGACTACTGTCACAAGAAGTCTCAAACATCTCGGCCAATTGAAGTTTTTCTTGTCATGTTCTCCACCTTACGATAAATCTGTCTTGAGAGTTTCCCATGCTTCACTGGATTTCTTGGCTGCTGCTATCCTTGGAAACACACTCTCATGCACTGCTTGATACAAGAAGAAAAGAGCCTTGGCATCTTTCTTCCTATTATTCTTCAGTGACTCCCTTTCTGCCTGAGTTAAAAGAAAAAACTCTGCTTCATTTGCTGGCTCTTCAAAGCCATCCTCAACTAATTCCCATAATTCTGTGAGTTAAATAAAGCTTTCATAGTTATTGACCAGTAGTCATAATTCTTTCCATTGAATTGTGGGGGATGGATATTTCCCAAACTCATACCTGTGCTGGAGCCAGCCATTCTGCACTTCTAACTATGATAAAAACACTTGATTGTGTGTTTATAAATTAACAAACTGTTCTGCAACAGTGACACAAAACTGTATAGAGAAATACCTTAAATTCCTTTTGGCTGAGTCTTCACACTGCTGGAGAAGCTTCTGCAAAAACGAACTCCTTTCCTTCAGCTTATTTGACCTTCAAATAGCCTGGATTGGCTCTGATACCATGTTGGAATTTTCAGAATTCCAAAACAATAAACAATCTCTCTTCAACATAGAGAATAATTCTAAAAAAAATTCACTCACAGACAGAGTTTTAACTCAGAAAAATTTCTATTTCATATAAAAAAAACTGTTGTTACAGACTCTTCTATCTTTCCACTGCTGGGAGATTACAAAATATGGCACTGCTTCACACACAGTGGCCAAAACACTCTTCTCTGTCTCACACAGAGAAATACTCTGTTTCTGCTGTTCTGTGTAATTAAAAATTACAACTCTGTCTATTACAAACGCACTGCTGTGCATAATACTTCACACTCTGCTGTGTGTCTCACTGTTTTAAAAATACGCTGTTGTGCATATATGTCACACCTCCAATTTAAGGGCAAATTTTTTTTTTTTTTTTTTCTATTTCCAACATCCAATATTTTCCATGTGTACAATGTAACCGTGTACACAAATTACTATGCCACTCGTAATGTCCACACCTACTTAGGGACAAATATATATTATCCATATGTATAGCTATAAAACACATAGGCATATTAAACACATTCGTAGACTATACACAATCCCTATGTGTATATCCTTGAGTAAAATAAAATTTACATTTGAATACCCCTATGCACAACCTATGTTTATATCCAATAGCCCATACATATAAGACATATATATATATGTTTATATATATATCCAATAGCCCATATATATAAGACATATATATATGTTTATATATATATCCAATAGCCCATATATATATATGTTTATATCCACTTTACTAAACTATGAGAGGCGCACTTCGATATATATATTTATATCATATATATATATATATATATATATATAAATTCCCTACCCCTTTGGATAATTTCGTTGGATGGACATATTCATATATAATAATGACATGTATATATATGTATAGACCTGTTGAAAAGTTTATAGTAATTTCTCTGACCGATTTCTTGGGTCCTACGTGGTTATATCGTTCCATATCCGTGATGTCTCCCATCCCAAACCATTAACCGTATATATATTTGCATAGCCGCTATACAGTCCACGTAAGCCGTCATTTTGGAGAAATAGGTTAAGCGAGCTATTGACGTAGCGACAGGTCAGCGCTACGTTCATATCCATTGCAATTGCGAACCGGTTTAATCCTGTGGTACCTACGATGGGTGGTTGACTTGGAAAGATGCGCCACGGTATAGTCGTCCTTACAATTTTGTAATTTATAAACATTGTATCTCACGCAATACTGTCCAAGCCGCGGATCGGCATGCCAGTAATTCATGAAATACCCGAGTTCTTACATCTTGTGGCAGTTTTTCATTATGAATACTCTGATCCCGTGCATATTTGATATGATTTTTCTACGCAGAGGCAGAGACACGCGTACTTGTTAGAGTTAATAACGTATGTGTCGCACTGTTTTTTGCTCGGTCTGACCTAACGTGTGCGTTTGGTTTTTCTATTTCAATGTTTTTGCAGGTCGAGATGGGGTGTAGCTACTGAGACGACTGTACCTCTGCCGGCGTCGCTCGTCCTCCTTGGGGCACCTTAGCGTAGTATGGTACCTTCTTATGCCGTGGCAGCGTCTTCTAAATCAATATCGTGATTTTCTGCAGTTCTGGGGCAGGGTGCATTAGGGTTTGCAAGAGTTCTTTTTATTCGAGACTCTTACGCTGATCTATTTATTTGACTCTTTCTGTTTCATATTGGAACTACAGAGTCGTGCCTTTTCCCGCTCCCATCGCTGGTTGGGGAGGGTGTAACCAGGTCGGCCTGCGTTTTCAATTAGTTCATTTTTTGTTTGTATAAATTAACCAATAATGCCTTCTCATCGTCTGCTGTTGTGTTTTTGCTCAGAGAGGAATGTTTTAGACATACCAACCTGGTGACAGAGGGCCGAAATCGAACATGTTACTCCTGGCTGCGTTCTAACGGAGTTACACTTACTATTGTTATATTTTTATTTGGTTTACAATCGGCCTCTGGTTCTATTCTCTGTAATAGTTTGGTATTAACAATTTATGCTGGATGTGTTCAACACGCTTTATAGGACAGAGATTTATCCGCAGCATTTCATGTTGATTATGCATTGAGGCCTTCCTTAATCTATGTTTGTTTTTTTTTTCCTGGTTGATGTCAAAGGGGCGAACGCCTAGGTTGTTCCTACACACCCAGATTTTAACAGTATCCCCGTTACAACGTTCAGATTTCCTTGCGCATCACATGGGTGGCTCGTTTTGCTGTGCTTCTACACGCCGCGAGGGTGGGAAGGAACCCTATCCTCCCTAGGTAACTTTCAAAATTTCTTGTTTCTGTTGCATAGGTTTATGCTTCAACTTGGTTGAGATGCGATGTTACCATTATGCGATAATTCGAGATCAATTGTTAACCATTCACCCTAAGCTCGGGCTACTATTGTATATTTACATTAGACTATACTCGCTGGCTAGACTCACGGTGTCGAATCTTGATCGGTTCGTATATATATTTTTTTCAATAGGCATGATGATACTGACTCATGTTCTGTGCAGACTATCATTGCGGTCCTTCTTATTTATTTACGAAAGTTTTACGCCTTATGCCTATGGTAGCACTCCTCTGTGCGAAATCATATATATGTTTTATACTCTGGTTTTGAAGTTTTTCCTACCTTCATCATATAAAAATCATTAAAACAAATCACATGAACTTATTAACCAGTGCATAATCATATATATGTTTGGTTTTTTATTTCTATTGATGTATTATTCAATACTGTGGTTGCTTCTTGTGGCGTACGTGAACAGACGTGCTCCTGTCGCGCTCACTTTCTTTGTTGAGTTACATAATTTATATATTTTTATAACCCTATTATCCGATCATGAATTCTCAGAACCCTAGCTGTCGTATAGCCATTCTATTCGTCGCGCCATTGCTATGGCTTTGATATTAAATAAGAACTGAGATTGGTTTATTTGCTCTCGGTACTGATATCCCTATTTTATTTCGTTTGCCTACACACGTATGGAAACCAAAATCGAATGAGCCATTATTTAGCTCTCGGCGCTTTAATGATTATTTCTACTGTGTTTCTTTTTAACTCTCGGCACTGTCATTATCGTTTCTAGTGTCTTCTTTCTAGAATTTTCGTGTCATAAATTTAGTAGTGCTCCATTCTTAGATTTAATTAGGTTTCTAATGTCTTAAATCCCAAGGCTAAAAGTAGATGTAGCAAAAGATATGTGCGCTCAACATATCATAATATATTGATATATATATATTTTGTTATGCATATATAGATATTCGATGGGGCTTAAATAGAATGAATTTAAAAAGCAATATAGATCATAAAATTTCTATGCATGCTAAAATACTCTTATAAGGTAGAGTTATGCCTTTATTAGCCCAATTTAGAGTTCCATACTCTATTATCATTACATTTTTCCCTTTTTGATTTTGAGTACCATAACAATTTCAGTATTGTTACACTATTTTCCTATGTATACTTATGAACATAGATTGTCACATGGGGATTTATATATATGTATTCAATAGTCATTGTGGTGTATAACTTAATTGAAATTTTAGTCTTTGACTATGATGCTTAGTTCAGGAATGTGAGATGGATTTCAAAACATAATACGTTCTATATATGCTATAAATGATATATTCCTTCTGTAGAATAGAATTTCTTTTAAAGCTAGTACAAGTCAACATATCGAATTCGACATCTTTTGGTTTTCTGCTGTGGTATCATATAGCTATAAGTCTGCTAATATAGTTCTCCACTTACATATGAGTATAAAATTTCACAACTGTACACCTATATGGGGTAATGTAATATTCAGTTTTCTAGTATAAGTTCGAATGTCATACTTCATTGTTTTTACTTTCAGTTGTTTGTATTCATACCATGTAACTCTAGTACTGTTGTAATGTTTCTCTAGCAGACTCATAAGAATACAATATCACATTTGTGCCTACAATGAATAAAACAATAATTAATCATCTGTAGAGGTTAAGTAACTTCAGATTTAAACCGACCTTGGTTTAGAGCTTCTGGAGTTTCTACTCTATGGATTTTCTGGTGTACAACTAAACAGAATCTGGAAGGTGATTACCTTAAGATGGATTCTGTTAAATGTAGTACCAACACCAATCACACCATGTAATTAATTTTTCTATATGTAGCCAATTCATACCATCATAAAATAAATTTACAAAAATTTCAGAACATACCAAAATCTGCAAATGACCAACCTCCCAACCTTAGAGTCCTCTTTGTCTCCCAGGACTCACCCCCGAGCTGAGATCACCTCCTAGGACAGATCAACCCCTGATCTGCTTAGGAGCAGCTTATTTAAGCTCATAATTTCCCAAAGCATGTTTCTAATTCTGCGTCCAGAATAGCAGGATGCTTTCTTTCCTGTTTAGCCTAGGCTTCCCATTTTGGGACTCTTTAAAGCTGCTTTAAGCTTTTCCTCAGCTTTTCCAGCTTTTTCTCACCTCTTCCCAACTACTCCTCTTCATTGGGGAAATTTAGATTCCTCATCAAATCTAAATAAATTTCTTTCAGGGATTTTTGAAAGATTTTTGGGGATTTGTTGCCTTATCCATCCTCATGGATTTGGCAAGTGATATCTAATTCTCATCTTGGTCAAATTGCACAATCATTTTATTTATTTCCTCAAATAAAATATGCAAATACATTCACACCATACTTATCCCTTGGGGTCCACCTCCTTAGGATGTAAGTTCAACTGTCTAACTTTTAAAAATTCAACACACAAATTGGGGGTGTTACATATTCCCCCTCTGAAAATAAACACCGTCCTCGGTGTTATTATTTAACTAATAGAGTTCACTTAAACAAAAATGGATATTTCTCCATCATTTCAGCTTCCCTTTCCCAGGTAGCTTCTTCAGCAGTAAAGTGCTTCCACTGCACTTTTACTCTGGCCACTGTTCTGTTTCTCAATTCAATTTCTTCCCTCTCCAATATTTGAAGCGGTTCTGGCAGAAACTCCCCTTCTGGTTCCACCTGTACCACATTCCAATCAACTATGTGAGAAGCATCATGCACATATCCTTTTAATAATGAAACATGAAACACATTATGCACTTTAACATGGGGTGGTATGGCCAGCTTGTAAGCCACTGGTCCCACCCTTTCTAAAACTTCAAAAGGCCCAGAATATCTAGGAGCCAGTTTTGCACAACTTCCTGCATAAAGTGTGCTCTTTTTGGGTTTGATGCGCAAATACACATGATCCCCTACTTTAAATTCTCGGTGCACTCTTTTCTTATCAGCATAGCTCTTCTGTCGATCTTGTGCTGTCTTGATATTTCTTTGTATTTGCTTGACAATTCTTTCCATATCTTGTAGTGCCTCTGGTCCCAACACCAGTTTATCCTCTGGTTGACTCCAACTCAAGGGAGTACGGCACTTTCTTCCATAGAGTGCCTCAAACAAACTCATCTTAATAGAGGATTGGTAGCTATTATTATAGGCAAACTCAGCTAGATGCAGATACTCTTCCCATTTTGATGGCCTATCCATCACATACATTCTCAGCATATCTTCTAAAATTTGGTTTGTCCTTTCGGTTTGCCCATCAGTTTGAGGATGGTAAGCAGTACTAAAATTCAGCTTAGTACCCATTCCTGCGAACAATCCTTTCCAAAATGCTGTTGTGAACTTGGCATCCCGATCTGATACAATCACCTTGGGCACTCCATGAAGCCTTACTATCTCCTTTAGAAAAACATTTGCTACTTGAGCTGTTCCAAAGGTAGATTTTACTGGTATAAAGTGGGCAGCTTTGGTGAGAGTGTCTACTACTACCATTACAGAATCATGCTGATACTTATTTTTGGGTAATCCTGTTATAAAATCCATGGAAACTGTGTCCCATTTCCATTCTGTAATCGGCAAAGGGTTTAAAAGCCCTGCTGGGTGTTGATGCTCAACTTTGACTAACTGACATTCCATACATCTACTTAAATACTCCGCCACATCTCTTTTCATTCCTGGCCAGAACAACTTCTTCTTCAAGGCTGTTAACATCTTTTGGTATCCTGGATGTCCTACATAAGGTTGTTTGTGATATTCATCTAGAATTTCTCTTTTCAATGACTCTATATCGGGGATATACAACCTGTTTTTGTAATAGAGCAGCCCTTTTTGGTTTTTAGTGAAATCAGTTTTATCCCTTTTCTGTAGTTTCACCGAGAGTGTTTCATAGTTGGGATCTTGATTTGCTGCTTTTACCACCAATTCCTCTATCTCCATCTGGGCACTACTCCCAATGCTGTTTAAATGTTGACAAGCATTTCTACTTAAGGCATCCGCAACTTTATTTTCTTTCCCCTTGATATGTTTTATGTCCATATCAAATTCACTTAGAAAAGACAGCCATCTGGCTTGTCTTGCATTCAGGTCAGTTTGGGAGAAAAAATATTTGAGGCTGATATGATCAGTCATCAATGTGAACTTCTTCCCCAAGAGATAATGCTCATTTGAAAGCATGGATATGTTTCAAATTCCCGTCATGTCACTATATTCTGTTCATGTACTTTTCGTTCCTAGATTCATGGCTTCTTATTTGAATTTTCTATGTGAGACCTCCTCATGACCCCTTCTCTGCAAACATACAATGCATACCACAAACTCTTTTACTGAGATCAATTTTTAATATAGAGGTGAAATGAGAGTTTTGTTTACTAATTATTATTGTTTTGACATTTTCTCAGTCAGTTCGAACTTAACACCCTTCCTTTGTAATAGGTTATGGGATTGCTATAACTGAAAATCTCTCCACAAATCTGCGATAATAGCTTTACCAATTATAAATCTTACGAGTTTGAGACATCGATGCAGGAGCGCCAGCTGTAACCAGCTTTATCTTTTCAGGGTCAGCTGCCAACCCTTTTTCAGAAATTATATGACCCAAATATTGAATTTTATCTTTATAAAATTCACATTTACTGAACTTGGCATATAGCTGATTTTCTTTCAAAGTTTGCAACACTATTCTCAGGTGTTCCTTATGTTCTTCCTCATTTTTGGAGTAAACTAAGATATCATCTATGAACACAGGAACAAATTTGTCCAAATACTTATTCAACACACTGTTCATCAGACACATAAATGTGGCAGGGGCATTTGTCAAACCAAAAGGTAGGACTAAAAATTCGTAATGCCCATACCTGGTTCGAAATGTTGTTTTGCTGATGTTTTCTTCTTTAATTCTGAGCTGGTGATACCCAGTCCTTAGGTCTATCTTGGAGAAGACTGAAGCTCCTCTCACTTGATCAAAAAGATCATCAATTCTAGGAAGTGGATATCTATTCTTAATGGTCAACTTGTTCAGATGATGATAGTCAATGCACATCCTAAAAGTTCCATCCTTCTTTTTAACAAATAAAACAGGTGCTCCCCATGGAGACACACTTGGTCTAATGTAACCCTTATCCAATAATTCTTGCAGCTGCATCTTCAGCTCCATCAGTTCTGGTGGACTCATCCGATAAGGAGCTCGGGAAATAGGTGTAGCTCCCGGCACCAGATCTATAGAAAAGTCAATCTCTCTTTTGGGGGGAAGATGAGGGATTTCCTTGGGAAAGACTTCCTTAAACTCTCTGATGACAAGTATAGCATCCAATAATTCTTCCTTAGTTTTCTGTTCTATTTCTTCTACATGCACTGCATAGACTTGGTATCCTTTTCTAGCTGTTCTTTTCAATTGTAAGGCTGATATTTGTCTTACTGAAATGGACTTTGGTTTCCCTTTTAGTGTGAAATGTTTCCCTTCTTCATCCACACAATGCAGGGTTTTATCCCAGCAGTTCATTAGAGCTTTCTTCTTTTCTAGCCAATCCATTCCTATCAGCAGATCATAGGATCCTAATGGCAATATGTTCAAGTTTACTTCTGTTGAAAAACCATTTAATTGTATTGCTGTTTTGGGCAACTTATGAGTGACGTTTCTCTTAGTTCCAGTGGCCAGCTGTACCAACCATGACTGCTGAAATTTTTCAGGTTTAATTTTACATTTTTCTACAATTCCAGGACTAATGTAACTCAAAGAAGCACCTGGATCAATCAAAACAGTAATAGGTATTTCTGAAATCTTACCCTCCATTTCCACCATGGTTGCTTGATGTTCTGCTTGTCGATTCTCCAAGGCTGCACTAATAGTCGGTATATTTTTGGCTATGTCATTTACAGTTGTTGCCTCTCGCTCTCTGCTGATCATGTGTATAGTTCGATGGGGGCAGTCCCTCATCATGTGGGGTTCTCCACAGCCCCAACATTTCAGAGGTTCCTTCATTCTGACTATCCCTTCCTTTTTATTGTTCCCTTCTACTGGTTTTGAAGCCACTTGGGACTGAGCAGTTTGACTTTCTTTTGGTTTGCTGAACTTTTTCCTTTGATGATCTCTACCAAAATTCCTTAAATATGCTAGTTTTGGTCTCTTTCCTTTGAACTCACCCTTGTTCATCCAGCTCTTCCCTTGTTCAGCTTTACCTTTAAACTGCTGATAGCATAATCTTGCTTTTCTAACAGCTTCATCCATGGTCTTTGGGTTTTCAAACTCAATTTTCTCCTTGTACACAGTAGGCAAACAATTTAAAAACCTTTGCACTTTTTCCTTTTCTTCCCTAATGTAAGGGACATACCTCAGTAAATTAGTAAACTTAGTGACAAACTCATCAATAGTGAGCTGTCCTAGTCTAAGTTCATGGAATTCTTTTTCTTTATCATCATAATAACGTTCATTCAAATAACGACTTTTGAACTTAGTCTGAAAATCTTCCCAAGTAACTGTCTTTTCATCAATGGCATGCACCATTTTTGTCTCTTCCCACCACAGTGTAGCCTTTCCTTGTAGTTGATAAACAGCTAATCTGGCCTTCAGATTGCTCTCATATTCATATAATTGGAAATACTTGATCATGTTCAGCAACTAAGCTTCAGCATCCTCTTCCTTCTCCCCATCGTAGGAGGGAGGTTTGATCTTTCTAAATTCTCCCTGCAATTCTCTTTTTTGCTTATGTTGATTTCTAGCTGCATCCTCATCCTCAGACTCATCCATCTTTCTTTTTCCAGAACCTTCGCCTTCCTGGCTGTTCCGGGAAGTTAGCTCTCTGATGAGCTTTTCCTGCTCCTTACTGGCTGATGACAGCATGTCATTTTGGCTTCTTAATTCAGCCAACTCTCGTTGCATCCGGTGCAACATAGCCAGTACCGGGGCATTGGGATCTGGAGTAGCAAACTCATCCTGCAGATCCACATAAATCCCTTCACCTTCAGCCATTTCAACTGTACACACTTACAACATAGATTAGCAAAGTTTATAAACTTCAGAAAAACAAAATATGTAATAAGCAGTGAGCACAAAACGACAGCCCAATTTGTTGTAACTAGTGCTCCGATACCATTTGTCACACCTCCAATTTAAGGGAATTTTTTTTTTTTTTTTTTTCTATTTCCAACATCCAATATTTTCCATGTGTACAATGTAACCGTGTACACAAATTACTATGCCACTCGTAATGTCCACACCTACTTAGGGACCAATATATATTATCCTTATGTATAGCTATAAAACACATAGGCATATTAAACACATTCGTAGACTATACACAATCCCTATGTGTATATCCTTGAGTAAAATAAAATTTACATTTGAATACCCCTATGCACAACCTATGTTTATATCCAATAGCCCATATATATAAGACATATATATATATATATATATATATGTTTATATCCACTTTACTAAACTATGAGAGGCGCACTTCGATATATATATTTATATCATATATATATATATATATATATAAATTCCCTACCCCTTTGGATAATCTCATTGGATGGACATATTCATATATAATAATGACATGTATATATATGTATAGACCTATTGAAAAGTTTATAGTAATTTCTCTGACCGATTTCTTGGGTCCTACGTGGTTATATCGTTCCATATCCGTGATGTCTCCCATCCCAAACCATTAACCGTATATATATTTGCATAGCTGCTATACAGTCCACGTAAGCCGTCATTTTGGAGAAATAGGTTAAGCGAGCTATTGACGTAGCGACAGGTCAGCGCTACGTTCATATCCATTGCAATTGCGAACCGGTTTAATCCTGTGGTACCTACAATGGGTGGTTGACTTGGACAGATGCGCCACGGTATAGTCGTCCTTACAATTTTGTAATTTATAAACATTGTATCTCACGCAATACTGTCCAAGCCGCGGATCGGCGTGCCAGTAATTCATGAAATACCCGAGTTCTTACATCTTGTGGCAGTTTGTCATTATGAATACTCTGATCCCGTGCATATTTGATATGATTTTTCTAGATGAACGCGTACTTATTAGGGTTAATAAATCAACAACAATACCTTCTTTGTTTTTTGCTCGTCGCGACCTAGCGTGTGCGTTTCGTTTTCTTCAATATTTTGCGAGGCGAGACGGAGGTGTATCACGAGACGGCTGGCCTGCACCGGCGTCGCTCGTCCTCCTTGGGGCACCTTAGCGTAGTATGGTACCTTCTTATGCCGTGGCAGCGTCTTCTAAATCAATATCGTGATTTTCTGCAGTTCTGGGGCTGGGTGCATTAGGGTTTGCAAGAGTTCTTTTTATTCGAGACTCTTACGCTGATCTATTTATTTGACTCTTTCTGTTTCATATTGGAACTACAGAGTCATGCCTTTTCCCGCTCCCATCGCCGGTTGGGGAGGGTGTAACCAGGTCGGCCTGCGTTTTCAATTAGTTCATTTTGTTTTTGTATAAATTAACCAATAATGCCTTCTCATCGTCTGCTGTTGTGTTTTTGCTCAGAGAGGAATGTTTTCGACATACCAACCTAGTGACAGAGGGCCGAAATCGAACATGTTACTCCTGGTTGCGTTCTAACTGAGTTACACTTACTATTATTATATTTTTATTTGGTTTACAATCGGCCTCTGGTTCTATTCTCTGTAATAGTTTGGTATTAACGATTTATGCTGGATGTGTTCAACACGCTTTATAGGATAGAGATTTATCCGCAGCATTTCATGTTGATTATGCATTGAGGCCTTCCTTAATCTATGTTTGTTTTTTTTTTCCTGGTTGATGTCAAAGGGGCGAACGCCTAGGTTGTTCCTGCACACCCAGATTTTAACAGTATCCCCGTTACAGCGTTCAGATTTCCTTGCGCATCACATGGGTGGCTCGTTTTGCTGTGCTTCTACACGCCGCGAGGGTGGGAAGGAACCCTATCCTCCCTAGGTAACTTTCAAAATTTCTTGTTTCTGTTGCATAGGTTTATGCTTCAACTTGGTTGAGATGCGATGTTACCATTCTGCGATAATTCGAGATCAATTGTTAACCATTCACCCTAAGCTCGGGCTACTATTGTATATTTACATTAGACTATACTCGCTGGCTAGACTCACGGTGTCGAATCTTGATCGGTTCGTATATTTTTTTTTTTCAATAGGCATGATGATACTGACTCATGTTCTGTGCAGACTATCATTGCGGTCCTTCTTATTTCTTTACGAAAGTTTTATGCCTTATGCCTATGGTAGCACTCCTCTGTGCGAAATCATATATATGTTTTATACTCTGGTTTTGAATTTTTTCCTACCTTCATCATATAAAAATCATTAAAACAAATCACATGAACTTATTAACCAGCGCATAATCATATATATGTTTGGTTTTTTTATTTCTATTGATGTATTATTCAATACTGTGGTTGCTTCTTGTGGCGTACGTGAACGGACGTGCTCCTGTCGCGCTCACTTTCTTTGTTGAGTTACATAATTTATATATTTTTATAACCCTATTATCCGATCATGAATTCTCAGAACCCTAGCTGTCGTATATCCATTCTGTTCGTCGCGCCATTGCTATGGCTTTGATATTAAATAAGAACTGAGATTGGTTTATTTGCTCTCGGTACTGATATCCCTATTTTATTTCGTTTGCCTACACACGTATGGAAACCAAAATCGAACGAGCCATTATTTAGCTCTTGGCGCTTTAATGATTATTTCTACTGTGTTTCTTTTTAACTCTCGGCACTGTCATTATCGTTTCTAGTGTCTTCTTTCTAGAAGTTTCGTGTCATAAATTTAGTAGTGCTCCATTCTTAGATTTAATTAGGTTTCTAATGTCTTAAATCCCAAGGCTAAAAGTAGATGTAGCAAAAGATATGTGCGCTCAACATATCATAATATATTGATATATATATATTTTGTTATGCATATATAGATATTCGATGGGGCTTAAATAGAATGAATTTAAAAAGCAATATAGATCATAAAATTTCTATGCATGCTAAAATACTCTTATAAGGTAGAGTTATGCCTTTATTAGCCCAATTTAGAGTTCCATACTCTATTATCATTACATTTTTTCCTTTTTGATTTTGAGTACCATAACAATTTCAGTATTGTTACACTATTTTCCTATGTATACTTATGAACATAGATTGTCACATGGGGATTTATATATATGTATTCAATAGTCATTGTGGCGTATAACTTAATTGAAATTTTAGTCTTTGACTATGATGCTTAGTTCAGGAATGTGAGATGGATTTCAAAACATAATACGTTCTATATATGCTATAAATGATATATTCCTTCTGTAGAATAGAATTTCTCTTAAAGCTAGTACAAGTCAACATATCGAATTCGACATCTTTTGGTTTTCTGCTGTGGTATCATATAGCTATAAGTCTGCTAATTTAGTTCTCCACTTACATATGAGTATAAAATTTCACAACTGTACACCTATATGGGGTAATGTAATATTCAGTTTTCTAGTATAAGTTTGAATGTCATACTTCATTGTTTTTACTTTCAGTTGTTTGTATTCATACCATGTAACTCTAGTACTGCTGTAATGTTTCTATAGCAGACTCATAAGCATTCAATATCACATTTGTGCCTACAATGAATAAAACAATAATTAATCATCTGTAGAGGTTAAGTAACTTCAGATTTAAACCGACCTTGGTTTAGAGCTTCTGGAGTTTCTACTCTATGGATTTTCTGGTCTACAACTACACAGAATCTGGAGGGTGATTACCCTAAGATGGACTCTGTTAAATGTAGTACCAACATCAATCACACCATTTAATTAATTTTTCTATATGTAGCCAATTCATACCATCAGCAAATAGAATAACAAAAATTTCAGAACATACCACAATCTGCAAATGACCAACCTCCCAACCTAGAGTCCTCTTTATCTCCCAGGACTCACCCCTGAGCAGAGATCACCTCCTAGAACAGATCAACCCCTGATCTGCTTAGGAGCAGCTTATTTAAGCTCATAATTCCCCAAAGCATGTTTCTAATTCTGCGTCCAGAATAGCAGGATGCTTTCTTTCCTGTTTAGCCTAGGCTTACTATTTTGGGACTCTTTAAAGCTGCTTTAAGCTTTTCCTCAGCTTTTCCAGCTTTCTCTCACCTCTTCCCAACTACTCCTCTTCATTGGGGAAATTTAGATTCCTCATCAAATCTAAATAAATTTCTTTCAAGGATTTTTGAAAGATTTTTGGGGATTTGTTGCCTTATCCATCCTCATGGATTTGGCAAGTGATCTCTAATTCTCATCTTGGTCAAATTGCACAATCATTTTATTTATTTCCTCAAATAAAATATGCAAATACATTCACACCATACTTATCCCTTGGGGTCCACCCCCTTAGGATGTAAGTTCAACTTTCTAACTTTTAAAAATTCAACACAGAAATTGGGGGTGTTACAATATATAAAACATTACATTGCAAATGATGCGCTCTATTTCTGCCTATTTCAAAACAAAATATCTGTATCATAAATTGCTCAACCACTAAATTATCACCGCTTGACAATCTTTATGGCTGCATTAACTCTGTCAGCACCGCTCAAATATGCATTGATAGCAAATTGACCGGTGGCTCTTTGATATTTTCTCCTTCCCGCACTACTGTGCTGTGTAATTAAAACATTACATTCTGCTGTGTAATTCCAAATTACATTTCTGTCTTTTGATCTCTTTACATACACTACTGTGTAATAAAAATAAAAATAAAACACTTCACGGCTTTTTACAATGTGCTGGGCTTATATATATATATATAACATTTATGACATAAAAATATATATAACCCATATTTAAAACAAATAACATATGCGATGCTAAAACTTTAACCGCAAGTCATATATATAACATATGGGCCGTATGATATATGTGGGCCCCTAGCTGTTCCGAGGGGGTAAGAACCTCTGCCCACAAAACTTTATCAACCCCCGCGGACTTCACTTCCGCCTGAACCATGTGCTGCGGTCTTAACACTGTGCTGCTGCCTCCATTCTCCTGCGATAGCTCGGCAGTTGGAAATTAATTCCAACATCTCAGAGAAAATATTTGTTTAATCTAAAAATTGCCAAAGAAACACTGGTTGAAACATGCCCTGGTCACATTGGACGTCTGCTATTAGGTTGCAGAAACATGGCGACCTACCGACAGATAGGGGCCGTCCATCGTGAGTATGAAGGCTTTTATCAACGCATCTTCCATCTCATGGAATCCTGCGATTGTGTATACGGGTGTCAGAAGCAAAAGATATTCAAAGCTATTCTTCGTAAACTTTCAAATAGTTCTCTAATATGATAATGATTGTGATTTCACTTGTGGGTTCTTTACTTTTAATTTAGCAATCTTCCTAATAGCTGAATAAGACATAACAACCCATTCCTTTAGTCTCTGCCATGTATTGCCAAAGTTTATCGTTAGTTTGTAAGAAGAATACCGTTCCGAATCAATATTATGTTGTTTTTCCAATTTACCAGGAATAAAAAATAATTGATTGATCTTCTGTGTGAGTTGCCGGTGTAAAATTGTATTTCTTCCCAACATTCAAAGGGAAGCTAAGGCAGACCCCAGCACTCATTCTCTTTTTTTAGACATTCAAGACCAACAACAGCATATCAAGATAACTTAATACTAGGTGGCAGACAGAGTCAGTAGACTAGATGACAAAGTGGGGCGCATGGAGAAGACCCTTCTGAAGATCCTCCAGCAGCTCCAACACGCTGAAATGCCTGGGACTAATATCAAAGACCCTGCACCAGTCTCTTCTTCAGATGGATAGGGGTTTCTTATTTTATTTTTTGATTATGGATGCATGATATAGCTACATATGAACTTTCTTTATATGTTATGAATGTACAGAATGCAGTAGTAAGACAGCTAGCAGAAGAGGCTTTTAGATGTCGAAAACAATTTCAATTTTGGAATGCTGTTTATGCTTTTAGATGGCCAACAGACCTGGTTTCCTTCGGGCAGGTTGAGGCCAAAGACAGAATATTATATTTTGTAGCGTGTCCTTAGAATAATAAGATCCTACCGAATTTAAAAAAAAAAAAAAAGAATTGGTGTGTCTCGTAATACTAACCAAGCGAGGTATTTTCGCGTTACCACAGGCTCATCTTGAATTTGCCAATCTTTATTTCAGGCACGTTTATTTTTGGTTTTTAAGTTTTTCAATCTAAATATAGCAATTCAAATAAAAAATTTTGCCGATAGGCCTTTCTATATTGACGCCACGTTGATGTATCGAGGTTGACTTTTAAATTTCTAATATATTTGTTCATTTATGGACGGCCGTGATTGAGGCTAAAGGGAATATGTTTCGTCTGAGTCATTCAGCGATGATGCTGAAGGGAATAACGAATATGCTTCGTTTAAATCAGTCTTTCATCGATCATTGGGGTGATGCAGGAGCATGAAGCAGTGGAAAAGAAAATAAATAATTTTTTGTGACATCTTAGTGTCGGGTGGGGTGGAGGCGTCGATTGATACAATCTCCAATTCGAAAAAATAGATTCTAAAAAGAAACGTCTAATAATGTCGTTAAATAAATAAATATTATTATTACTATTAAACTAGAAATGAAATTTATAATGAAATGAAAATATAAAAAATATTTATAATATAGTATTATTAATATTATTGATTTATCAATCTAAAAAGTAGACTGATAACATAAGAGGTAGATTGATAGCAGAAAAAAAACAATTAATTTAAGTTAAACATGCCATTTCATATAACTAATTGAAAGAAAACTTATAACAAGGTGCATTTAACTAAAGTTTTAATTAATAAAACCAACAAATAAAGATTCGAAAACTTAAATAAATTCGAAAATAAACCTAGAAACAGTTGTTGGTCCTAGAACAATTACTGGATAAAATATTTTAAACCGTTATGATAACAAAATTTGTGTTATGGATTTTGAGTTAGATAGACACTCTGAATCCCTCGTGGAGCACTACATTGTAAAAACATGAATTTGACTTAATAGCTAATTGTAAGGGAAGTCTGAATCCTTACGGAGAGTTGAGGGGGTAGTCAGTCGCCAAGCCTGGCAAAATTGTCAATCTTTGATCAGAAACCCTAATTAGGACAATTGTAGTTCAAGAGGTTTCTATTCCGTTGACAGGTGGCAAACACTCGATGCAAACATCTCGAAATACGAAAGCGTTGTTGTCAAATAATTTGATACAGAATCCATCTGTAGTTGATAACTTTACCTTATTGTGCGTGGAATCACTAATTAGGTAAGTTTATCATATTGTATCTGGAATCACCCATTAGGTATTATAGAATTAATTATTTTTTGTTATATTTTTTTATTTCTGGGATGCTTCTTAGGTGTTTATATACGTTTTTTTACACAAACAAACTAGTCCAAAGATTTGAATTTCCAATATCATCATTTATAACAATTACATTACTTTAAAATTATTAAATAAATTATAATATTATGATTAAATAAATTTATTAAAATGTTTAATTATTTCATCATAATTAAATATATTTATGAAAAATATTACTTACGAGAAAATTTATGCATTTTATATAAATTTTAAATTATTGATACCCT
Organism: Pinus albicaulis; assembly: GCA_034641835.2. Classification (NCBI taxonomy): domain Eukaryota; kingdom Viridiplantae; phylum Streptophyta; class Pinopsida; order Pinales; family Pinaceae; genus Pinus; species Pinus albicaulis. The sequence goes on from CM076576.1 coordinate 851,962,629, forward strand.
ATTTTTCAACATAAAACAATATGAACTCTTGAATAAGTTTGTAGTTTAATTTTGATTGTAAAATAAATTTATAAACATTGTTTTTTATGTTTTTGTAATTAGATATAGTCAAAGGGATTTTTTTTTATGGCAAGTATTTGAAAGTTTCTGTAAAAAATGTTTTGGATAACGGTTTAAATTAGATATAGGAACCCTTTTGAATTGTATAGATTCAAAAATTTGTAAATGCGGGACAGTAAAAAACCATAATATATTATATAAAGTTAGGTTTTTATTTCAAAATAATATTTATTTATAAACAATAACAACGAAATATTGGTATTGGTAGAATATGATTGTGGATCTAACGTATTCATTCTTGCTGAAATAAATGAATAAAATTTGAATATTGACGGAAATGACAATCTATTTTACTGAAAGTGCTCAGCGTGATGGAGTGTTAATTATTATGTTCGTTTTGCATCTTTTTGAGGGATTGAAAAGGTTTGTGTGGTCATGCTCTCCATGTAAATGTGTATGTAACTTGTTGCATTGAAATTCTTTACAAGGAAAAAGTCATTAAGATATGGATCATCGATGTTTTTACATTAACTCGGTTTGCATGAAATTTTTGACATGGCATAAGTACAATAGAATTTTTTTTATTTTTTATTTTTTGGAAAATGTATCAAAATTTATTTTAGTTTTCGAAATTATTTCTGCATGGAATTATTGTTGTTTTCAGTAGGTTTATGTATGAATTAAGATTCCAACTATATGAAGTTAAGTGCACAATTAACTTTCTTATATTATTTCATATTAAATTTTAATTGAAAGTTAGTAAGATTAAAAAAATGTTAGACAGAGTGAGATAAGTAAGAAGAAAAAACAAAATATAAAAGAATCAATTTATAAAAATAAAATCTAATTATTTTTATTAATTATTATGTTTAATGATAATAATATATATTTATTATAAATTAAAAAATATATAAATTTAAAATATATATAATAAAAATTAAATTATAAATTATAAATCGAATTAAAAAAAATAAATTGAAATTTCAAATTAAAATACATGAATAATTAAGTTTATTTTTACATTAACTTTTAAGTTGATTATTTAAAAGAAGTTGGAAATGAATTTTAAATTGAAAATCAAGCATTGTCAACCATTGCCAATCATGATCACTGATCGGTATAACAATGGTCATATTATAACAAAAATTATCTCATGGTCCAATGCCACACTGTGAAAACCATGTTCATCCATGGTCAACCATTGTCCAATGTTGCGTTGTGATAAAATTCTCTCAATAAGAAAATCAATCATGATCAACTATAGTTCAACATCACATTATGAAAAATATGGTCTTAATATGAAAATGAATCATTGTCTACCATGGTCAACCATGGTCAATAATCGTAGTCATATTGTGGTGATGATTGTCTCTTTTTCCAATGTCACATTATGACAACCATGGTCATCCATGGTCAACAATGGTTAACCATCGTCCAACATCACATCATGAAAAATATTATCTCAATATGAAAATCAAATATGGTCAACCATGGTCCAACATTGCATTGTGACAAAGATTGTCAATCGTGTCATGGTCAATATGAAAATTAATAATGGAAACCATGGTCAATATGAAAATTAATAATGGAAACCATGGTCAATCGTGTTCAATCATTTTAGACCATGTCAAAGCATGGTGAAATGTCACGTTGCGAGAGATTGTATCAATATGAAAATCAATCCTGGTCAACCATGGTCAATCTTGGTCAATCATGCTCAACTAAGGCCAATCATGGTCAATATCAAAATCAACCATGGTCAAATGTCACATTCTCACAAAGATTGCCGAAATATGAAAATCAACCATGTTAAATCATTATGAACCATGGTCAATCATTGTCAACCATGATCAACCATGCTCCAACATCATATTGTGACAAATATTGTCTCAATATGAAAATCAATGTTGGTCAACCATGGTCAATCATGGTAAATGATAATTAATAACCATGCTCGCATCGTGACAAATATTTTCTCAATATGAGAATCAACTATGGTTAATCATGGTCTGATGTTGCACTATGACAAAGGTTGTCTCTGTATGGAAATCAATCATGGCCAACCATGGACCATGGTCCATCGTCGCATTTGGACAAAGATTGTATCAATATGAAAATCAACCATAGTCAACGATAGTCAACCATGTTTAATATTATTCCCTTGGTTTTTAGTATTAATCCCTTAAGTTTAATAGTGCCTTGGGTTTATAATATCAATCTATTGGGTTAATTAATCTAAAGGGTATAATATTATTCATAGGGTTTATAATATTAATCTGATGGTTTTACATAAATCCCTTTGGTTTATAATTATGGTCAACCATGGTCCAACATCACATTGTGACAAAGATTGTCTCAATATGAAAATCAACCATGGTCAGCCATGTCCAATCATGATAAACCATGGTCAAATGTCTCATTTGACCAAGATTTTCTCAATATGAAAATCAATTAGTGTCAACCATGGTCAATCCTGGTCAATCATGGTCAATCATGGTCAATATAAATAAACCATCGTCAACCATCGTCAATCATGGTCAATATCAAAATAAACCAGAGTCCAATGTCTCATTGTGACAAATATTGTCTCAATATGAAAATCAACCATGGTCAACCATGGTCCAATATCGCATTGGGAAAAATATTGTCTCAATATGAAAATCAATCATCGTCAACTATGGTCGATAACGGTCAATGATCGTTAATAACCATGGTCACATTGTGTCAAAGATTGTCTCATGGTACAACATCACATTGTGACAACCATGGTCATCCATGCTCAACCATAGTCCAACATCACATTTTTGCAAAGATTCTCTCAATATGAGTATCAATCATGGTCAACCATGGTCCAAGGTCACATTGTGACAAAGATTATCTGAATATGAAAAACGATCAACCATGGTCAATGCTCATAGTAACATTGTGATGATGATTTTCTAATTTTATAATGTCACATTATGACAACCATTATCATCCATGGTTGGCAATGGTCAACCATGGTCCAACGTAGCATTGTGACAAAGATTGTCTCAATATAAAAATCAATGATATGGTCCAACATCACATCACGACAAAGATTGATTAAATATGAAAATAAAAGATGATCAGCCATGGTTCAACATCACATCAAGACAAAGGTTGGCTCAATATGAAAATCAACGATGATCAACCATTTTCCAACATCACATTCTGACAATTGTCTCAATATGAAAATTAATCATGGTTAATCATGGCCCATCATCGCATTGTGACAAATATTATGTCAATATGAAAATCAACCATGGTAAACAATAGTCAACCATGTTTATTTTAGGGTTTGTAATATGTATCTTAGGTTCTATATACCTTTGGATTATAATGTTAAACCCTTGGGTTTAATATTATTCCCTTAGGTTTATAAACCCTTAGTTTTTAAGTATTAATCCCTTGCGTTTAAGAGTCCCTTAGGTTTATAATATCAATATGTTGGGTTTATTAATCTAAGGGCTCATATTCCCAAGGTATAATATTATTCACGGGTTTTATAATATTAATCCTAGGGTTTCATACAAATTCGTTGGGTTTATAATTATGGTCAACCATGGTCAACCATGTTCCAATGCCATATTGTAACAAAGATTGTCTGAAAATGAAAATCAACCATGTTCATTTTCATGGTCAAACATCATCTAACTGTGGTATAACATTACATGGTGACAAAGATTGCCTCAATACAAAAATAGACCATGGTTAACCATGTCCAATCATTGTAAACCATGGGCAACCATGGTCAAATGTTGCATTTGACCAAGATTCTCTCAATACGAAAATAAATCATGGTCAACCATGGTAATTCCTAGTCAATCATGTCCAACCAAGGTCAATCATGGTCAAAATGAAAATCAGCTATGGTCAACCATTGTCAATCCTATTCAATGTCAAAATCATCCATAGTCCAACGTCTCATTGTGAAAAAAATTGTCTCAATATGAAAATCAACCATAGTCAACCATGGTCAACAATGGTCCAATGTCGCATAGTGACAAATATTGTCTCAATATGAAAATCAATCATGATCATCTATGGTCAATAATGGCCAATGATGTTTAATAACCATTGTCACGTTATGTCAAATATTTTCTCATGATCTAATGTCACACTGTGACAACCAAGGTCATCCATGGTAAACCATGGTCCAAAATCGCATTGTGACAAATATAAACTCAATATGAGTATCAATCATGGTCATTCATGGTTCAAGATCACATTTTGACAAAGATTGCCTCAATATGAAAATCAACGATGGTCAACGATGGTCAATACTAATGGTCACATTGTGATGCTGATTGTCTCTTTTTCCAATGTGACATTATGACAACCATCATCATCCATGGTCAATAATGGACAACCATGGTTCAACGTAGCATTGTGACAAATATTGGCTCAATATGAAAATCAATGATGGTCAACCATTGTCCAACGTCACATTGTGACAATTGTCTCAATATGAAAATCAATCATGGTGAATCATGGTCCATCGTTGCATTGTGACAAAGATTTTGTCAATATGAAAATCAACCAGGGTCAACAATATTCATTCATGTTTACTTTAGGGTTTTTAATATGTATCTTAGGGTTTATATAACTTGGGGTTTAATATTATTCCCTTGGGTTTACAATCCCTTGGGTTTTTAGTATTAACCCATTGCATTTATTAGTCCATTGGGTTTATAATATCAATCCCTTGGGTTTATTAATATAAGGGTTCATATTCCTTGGGCCTAATATATTCATAGGGTTTATAATATTAATCCTAGGGTTTAATATTAATCTTGGGTCTATAATCATGGCCAACCATGGTCCAACATCACATTACGAAAAATGTTTTTTCAATATGAAATTCAACCATGTTAAACAATCATCAACCATCCTTAACCATGGCCATTCATGGTCAACCATGGTCTAACGTCACATTGTGACAAATATTGTCTCAATATGAAATTCGACCATGGTCAACCATGGTCAAATGTTGCATTATGACCAAGATTGTCTCAATATGAAAATAAATCATGGTCATCCTTGGTCAATCATGGTCTACCATGGTCAATCATGGTGAATATGAAAATCAATTATGGTTAATCACGGTCAACGATATTCCAACGTGACATTGTGACAAATATTGCCTCAATATGAAAATCAACCAATTTTCAACTTTGATCAATCGTTTTCAACCATGGTCAACCATGTTCAACCATGGTCCATTGTCACAAAGTTACATTACATTGTAATTTATTCAATGTCGCATTGTTACATTACAAAACTTGGGTTTAATAGAAGGTTTATAATGTTAGGGCATTTTAATATTTAATCTATAATATTAATGTTTATATTGGGTTTATAATTTGTATTATTAGTGTTTATAATATTAATCTTAAGGTTTAATATTAATCCCTAAGGTTTATGTTCCTAGAATTTAATATTAATCATAGTGTTTAATGTTATTCTCTCGTGTTTAAAATCCCTTGGTTTTTAATATTGACCCCTTGGGTTTATTAATCACTTAGCTTTATAATGTTGATCTTAAGGTTCATAATATTAATCTTACGGTTCTATGTTTATTTCAGTGTTTATAATATTTACCTTAGTGTTGATCTCCCTTTGGTTTATAATTAATTCCTTCTGTTTAATATTATTCCCTTGGGTTCATTAGTTCCTTTCCTTTATGATATAAATCCCTTGGGTTTATAATATCAATCCCTTGGGTTTATTAATCTAAGGGTTCATATTCCTAGGTTATAATATTATTTATAGGGTTTATAATATTAATCATAGGGTTTAATATAAATATCTTATGTTTATAATCATGGTCAACCATGGTCAACATCACATTGTGCCAAATATTGTATCAATTTGAAAATCAACCATGTTGTTGTGAAGCCAACTCCAAAAAGAGAAGAAAAGAGATATCAACGCCTTAGAAATAACCACTTCTAGGGGGAAACCTCCAATACATTACATGAATGAACAATTCTTGGATGATTCAAATTACAAAACCTCATTTCTATATTCCATGGGGCCACAATGTAATCCTAGCCGACCTAACAATAATAATTTAAGGGCACAATAATAACAATATGGGGGTTACAAGGGTACAATAATAACAATAAGGGACTATATTAGTAATATAGGGACCTAACATGCCCCTCTCCTTCAAAAAAGTGTTGTCCTCAATGCTTGAGTAGCTCTGGGTGCTTCTATATAAAATTCTCATCCTCCCATGTAGAATCTTTAGTCGGTAAGTTCTTCCACTTGATGAGATACTCTGAAATTGATCGATTCCGTAGCTATCGAGTTCTTGTTTCTGTGACCACTTCATGTTCCAATATGATTTTTCCTTCCTCATAAAGTTATGGTAATATTGTTTGAACTGGAAGATTTTCACCTATAACCTTCTTTAAGCATAAAACATGGAAAATTGGATGCACTCATGAAGAAGCAAGAAGCTCCAATTTGTATGCCATAGTACCAATCTTTTGCAACACCTTGTAAGGACCATAGTACTTTGGTGATAATTTATTATCCTTCTTAGCTTGCTTGAGGGAAATTTGTTTGTATGGTTGTAGCCGTAAAAAAACCCAGTCTCCTACATCAAAACTTCTCTCGCTGCGATGTTGATCTGCCTGTTGTTTCATTTGATTTTGTGCTAAATTTAGGTTGTCCTTTAAGAGTTGGAGAACTTCTTGTTGATAGTCGATGTGATCTTCCATTGCTTGAAACTTCAAACTTTCTCTTAAAGATGATGTGATGGATGGTGGATGATATCCATAAAGTGCCATAAATGGGGTCATTTTTGCTGCAGTATGGAAGGAAGTGTTATACCACCATTCAGATAGAGGTAACCACTTGACCCATTGTGTTTGTTTATCAGATACAAAACAACGAAGATATCCTTCCAAACATTTATTTACTATCTCAGTTTGACCATCGGATTGAGGATGATAAGATGAGCTATGAGCTAATTGAGTACCCAAACAAGAAAATAACTCTGTCCAAAAATTTCTAGTAAAAATGGGATCTCTGTCGCTCACAATAACCCTTGGGTTTCCATGTAGCTTTTGAACTGTGTCCATAAATGTAGTAGCAACTGTACTTGCTTTAAATGGATGAGATAATGCACAAAAGTGTGCATACTTGGTAAGTCTATCAACTACCACCATGATGACACTCTTTCCTTCGGACTTAGGTAAACCTCTAATAAAATCCATTGAAATCTCCTCCCAACGTTGACTTGGAATGGATAAAGGTTGTATAAGACCCAGGGTATTAATTGTCTCAAATTTATTATGTTGGAAAACCAAACATTCCGCCACAAACTTTTGAATATCAGATTTAAGGCCATACCAAAAAAAAAATTTCTTCACCCTGTGGTAAGTTTTTTAAAACTTGAGCGTCCTCCTAAAGGAGAAGTGTGCAATTCCAAAAGAATATTTTGTTTTAGTTGGGAATTCTTACAAAGGTATAAATGATATTTGTACCATAAGGAATCATTTTTCCAACTAAATGTATAAGATGTATTAGGATCTTGCTGCAACTTTTGAATGAGTGTCCACACGTCTTCATCCTTCTTCCGTTCATCTCTTGCTTCGGTTATCCAATCTGGTTGGATCATAGAAATGGCACAAATTAATGCTTCCACCTCTTCATTCTTTCTTGAGAGTGCATCTGCAACAACATTTAGCTTCCCTTTTTTGTATATTATTTCAAAGTCACAACCCAACATCTTTGTGACCCATTTTTGCTGCTCTTCTGAAGATAGTATTTGTTCCAAAAAGTGTTTAAGACTATCATGATCAGTTTTTACCTTGAAGTGTATTCCCATTAGGTAAGTTCTCCATTTCTTTAGTGCATGCAGTATTGCTAACATTTCCTTCTCATAAATAGGTTTCTGTAAATACTTTCCTTTGATTGGACGACTTTCAAAAGCAATGGTTCTTCCTTCTTGCATTAAAACAACACCAATTCCATTTCCTGAGGCATCACATTCCATAATAAAGGTTTTTGTGAAGTCTGGTGTAGCTAAGATTGGTGCTAGGAATGTTGCCTCTTTAAGATGTTGAAAGGCCTTAGTTGCTTTAGGAGTCCATGAAAAATGCATATTTCTTCAATAATGTTGTTAGAGGTGCTGCTTCTCTCCCATAATTCTTAACAAACTTTCGATAATACCATGTTAACTTGAGAAATCCTCGCAACTGCTTTATGGTTGTGGGGACTTTCCATTCCTTAATGTCTTTAATTTTGTTAGGGTCTACCTTAACACCCTCGTGAGATACAATATGACCCAGATATTCCACCTCTTGTACTCCAAAGAAACATTTGGATGTTTTTGCATATAATTGTTTCTCCTGCAATAGTTTGAGCACCCTGTCAACATGTTGAACATGCTCCTTCCAATACCTACTGTAGATTAGTATATCATCAAAAAATACTAGCACAAATTTTCTAAGGAAGGGTTTGAAAATGGAATTCATCAACCCTTGAAATGTAGAAGGTGCATTGGTAAGGCCAAAAGGCATGACCAAAAACTCATAATGACACTCATGAGTCAAAACGCTGTTTTTGGAATATCTTCAGTCTTTATTCTAATTTGATGATACCCTGAATGAATATCCAATTTGGTAAAATAAATTGCTCCATGTAATTCATCCAATAATTCATCAATCAGAGGAATGGGAAATTTATCTTTAATGGTGAGCTTATTGAGCTCCCTATAATTCGGACACATGTGCCATGATCCATCCTTCTTGTGTACCAATACTATATAGGCAGAGAATGAACTTTGACTAGGTTGAATTATACCTGCCTCTAACATTTCTGCAATCTTACGTTCAATTTCTCTCTTTTGTACATAAGGATATCTATAAGGCATGATGTTTGGAGGAACACTTCTTGGAATCAAATTAATAGCATGATCATGATCACGAATAGGTGGGAGTCCTTTTGGAGTTTTAAAAACCTTGGAATGATTGTGCAAGACTTTTTGGAGATCTGGAGAAATAGATGATTTTGATGTTGGAACTTCTAGTGAGAATAATTGTGCAATTATGCCTCGTTGTTCTTTCTTTAGAAGCTTTGTCATGACATTAGAGCTTGTTATCTTTCCAGGCTTCCTTGCAATACCCCGTAATTCGACTTCCTTTCCTTTTGAAAAAATTTCAAGAAACGTTCTGGAAAATTAAAAGCTACTGTCCCCAAAGATTGTAACTATTGTACTCCTAGTACAACATCGACACCTCCCATAGGAATGGAACGCATTGGAATATTCAATACATATTCCCCCATGGTTAGCTTGATATTATGGCATTTTCCAGAGAAATTTATAGTTCCTCCATTTGCAACCATCACTTGACATTCTGATGCTGGTATAGGAAACAATTCAATTCCTTGGCTACCTTACAATGAGTAAAATTATGGGTACTACCTGAATCAATCAACACTATTACCTTTTTCTTCTTGATATGTCCTTCAATCTTGAGAGTTTGGGGAGTGGTAATTCTTGCCAATGCATTACATGATATGGTCAGACTCATTTCTTCCTCTTCTTGGGTTGGTTCCTGGTGTATATCCTCTTCTTGTTCATTTTATTCTTCCTCTTCACAATCTATGTAAAATAATTTCTTCTCAGCATAATTATTACCTCTAGTGTATTTGCTGTTACAACTGTATCAAAGCCCTTTTGCTCTTTTTTCTTCCAATTGTTGTGGTGTCAACCTTGTAGGTTGTGGAAATCTAGGAGTAGCAACACTTCCCTCTTTATAGAAGTGAGTGGTAGGCTTCCTTGTCACTATAATTTTACATTCAATTTTTCTTGCCAACCTGAATGCCTTATCCAATGAATCAGGTTCCAAAACGCGAACGTCATGTTGGATGTTATCCTTTAATGTACCTATGAAGAGATCAATCCTGTATTTCTCTAGAATATCAGTTACGGGTGGAAATGTGAAGCTGGGTTACACTTTTGTGAGAATCAAGGGCCGAAATTTTTTTTTGGCAATAGTACGGTCGAACATTTTACAAAGTTTGGCCGAACTCATGATTCCGTTTAGATTGACGGCACAGTGACGGTGCGGAAAAATAGAATTTTTGCCGGAGATTGGAAAACCGGCAACAGAATTTCGGCCGAACTTTTACTTTTAAAATAGTTCGGCCGAACTATTTTTTATAAATAAATCACCTGCGAAGTTTGTACGTTTACCGATTTCAATGTTCACGCGATTTTTTCTGTCCCTGTCGCTGGTGCTCTGTTCCTCCTGGCTGCGCTGGTGCTATATTCCTCTTGGCCGCGTTGTTTGCTGTCACGTCCGCGCTCTTCGATTTTGTCAGGTATGTCCGCGCTCTTCAAAATCTTATTCTATGGAGAATGAACGAATGCCTTTTCGCTTGTTTTTGCAACGTGTTTTGTAGTAATTTCAAATATACTCATTTGTCAAATTTGCTAGTTCTCTAAAACTCGAAAAAAGAATGTAGAGTAAATTGTTTTCACTGTTACACAACCCTTAAACTAGAAAAGGAATGCATAGTAACTTGGTAATTTGTTTTCACTGTTACACAGATTGTGTTTTACAATAATAGACAATGAATAGGAATGCAGAGTAGCTTTGTATAGTAATTTGTTTTTACTGCTACATAGATTGTGTTTCATAGTAATAGACTATCAAACAGGACACTGGGTGACAAAACAAACTTATCCAAGGATGGATTCAGAACTCCACTCAAAAATAAGTTTAAACTATCACTCACAGGATCGATTGCGAACTTTCTGCCAAAACATGAATCGACCTTTCTGCCAAAATATGCACCGAACTTTTAGTGGTCGTTGTTGAGAGTCCCTGCGCACCAGTATAGTACAACGATTGTCCAAATGAAATATGCACCGACCTGGATTTCCTCTTTTCCTTGTTTTGTTTTGTGCAATTTTTTTTAATTAAGTAATGTTTCATTTACATTTTACATTTTCTATATGAAATATTGTTTCCATTACCATATTTGCTATGTTTTTTTTTAGAGTTGTTTATTTCTCAGGACATCTATCTTACCAGAGTAAGGACATCTATCATATAAGCAAAGAGGGGTTTAGGGAGGCTGTGTTTTAAGTTTACAGGTATAATTTGGGTAGTTATTACTACAATAAAACCTTGTTGTTCCTTTTTGTATGTGCTATCCTGTTGATCTGTCTCCTGTCCTCTTCTGGGGCGGGGTTAACAGTTTTGCTATTTTGATTTGGTTTGTTTTGTACTGTGTTATTATCACATTGTCTGTGCTAGCTTTCTGGTGACAACAAGACATTTTCAGTAATTTTCAGTAAACTGTGGTAGTGGCGAGTCATGAAATATATGTTAAGCATCGTTATGTAAATTCTTTGCTGTTTTGTTCTTGGTACATTATATAAACCAGGGTATTTTTCATACTGAAAAAAATCTATCTTACCAGAGTATGGTACCCAATAACACATGTCCTCTTCTGGGGTGGGGTTAACAGTTTCGTTATTTTGATTTGTTATGTTTTGTACTGTGCTATTATCACATTGTCTGTGCTAGCTTTGTGGTGACAACAAGACATTTTCAGTAATTTTCAGTAAACTGTGGCAGTGGTAAGTCACGAAATATATGTTAAGCATCGTTATGTAAAGTCCTTGATGTTTTGTTCCTGGTACATTATATAAACCAGGGTATTTTTCATACTGAAAAAAATATATCTTACCAGAGTATGGTACCCAATAACACATGTCCATGTCCTGTTGGTAATAGCCTTCAGCATACTCGCTGTCATAATTTCTCGAACAAAACTTATTCAGGGAGTCTATAATTCATATATTCTAAGAATCTATATATAGAGTTCTTGCAAGTTGCAGTTTGGTGTTTGTGTCTCATGCTCATCGTTACAGTGCTTCCTGTTTTACAGTTTTTGTCTCATTCTGTATGTACATTTATAATTTGTATGCTGTATGTACATTGATTGAATGTAAAATTCATCCCTTATTTACAGATTTTTGATATCAGCCATTTATCGTTGCTCCACTTTTGCGCATTGATGAATGAAAAGACTTTTATAGTGGATAGCCCATCTTCTCCCATGTTATTTGGAGCACTTGTTGAGCCATTCGACTCTTTTGCAAAAATTGCAAAAAGAGTGTGCAAGTAGGTAGCCTACTTTGCAGGATTGGATCATCTTCTTTTCTATTCTTTTTTTTCTATCTATATGACGCTTGCCTCTAGCTTCTCCACATAACTCTCAGCTTCAGCATGCTCATTACCCTCTTCTATACCATTTTCTTGACACCATGGAGGGATTTGAAATTTGAATTGTCTCCATGACAACTTGGACATATGCCTCTCCTTAATCAAATTATAAAAGTCTTGTTTCATGGTTGTAATATTTTTCCAAATCTGCCGCTTAGTTGTAGGTTTTATGATTTACATGTTTCTGGAAAAATTAGTGTTGTTATCACCTTCAGCGAACTAGATGGCTCTCCTTTGAAGTCTTCATTAAGTTGCTTCCTTTTCTAATAGTGCTTTCTTTCTCCCCTCCAAAATTTTCAAAGACTGCAAGTCTTTTTCAGTAAAAATTGCATTTACATTATTGTCAAAAATCCTAGAAATGAATTCTTCTACTTCTAAAAGATCCTTTTTATCTTCTGTTGCCTTCTTTTTAGACTAATTAGCAGCCACTTTCTTAACTCTTTTGATATTTTCCACAAAGTGTTTCATTAAAGTTCCCCCAAAGCTTCATCATATTTTACTCAAATGTTTGTAATTAAGAGTCCATCCATATCAATAAAGGTATAATACTTTGGTTCATATTGTCCATTATGTTTGTTATTCTATTTCATTTTGTGATATATTTGAGCAATATTTGTAAGTTGTAACTTTCGCTTTGAATATTTCTATTTGGCACACCACAAATAGGAATTTAAACTATTAAATTAATTAATATAGATTTAATTTGATTTCAAATTTATCAAGAGGTGTTAATATGGATTTAAGTTACTGTAAATGAAATTTATAATTTTTTTTTTGGTTCATTCCCAAATATTTTTTTTTTAAAGTTAATATTATTTAAACTTTTATAGTATGAGTAACTCTTGTCTTATATTTGACTAATTTTTTATATAATTGAAATTCAAAAACAGATGATTTTCTCTAGGTTTTAATTGTTTAAAATATGATTGTTTGAGCAACTCTTTCTTTGGGATACAAGGAGGCTGAAAGATTTTTTTTTCTTGTATTTTTGATGCTCTCCATTATTATAGAAAAGGATTTTTTACTAGTATATTTTTATGCTGTTTTCCATAGTAATGTCATAGTGTATGAAGTTTTAAATTGTTTTTATTATTTTTATTATACATTGGATGTGATTTTGATTGAAAATGCTTCTTTTTTATTTATTAATTAAAAAAAAAAATTATTAGAAAAATTATTGCTTTAAGCCTTGGAATTTACAATCAAAATTAGAAAATGTATTTTTATCTAAACTATTTATGAAATGTTTAATATTGTTTGATTTTCTCTACCATGTCCTTTTTACATATATCTAGAATAATATTATTTGTATTTTTCGGTTTTTTGTAACATTTTACTACCATAATCAAAATCTATAGAAATAATAATCTAACATTATAATATCCTGAAATGGAGCTAGCCAACTCAAATATAGTATTGCAAATCTCTGACTAAGTTAGATGAGGAGGCTATGTATTACTTAGTATTGTATCCATATTGGGGTTGCAAGTTCTATGGGTTCAAAAGAACACTTGCAAACAATTTGTTTTCCATATGACCTCTCTTTTTCTTAGATAAATTTCATTCTTTTAGCCATTATGGATTTGAGAAAAATACATCCTAACATGCCAATAAAAATCCTTAACAATGAATTAAACATGAACAACTATTAAATATGTGTAACCAAGCAGCATCAAAACAAACAACTAAATCACCAAGGCTATTAGTGATAAATAATAAACATTCGAGGATACTTCAAAATTCCATGTAAATAATTTTTTACCTAAAATCACTAGATGGTGAGGCCCACAGCAGCAACTGCAAAAGCAATGCAATATAACCAATCAAACTACATCAACAAAACATATGGTCTTGAATGAGGTTTTGGACTCTTTAGATATAAATGTACATCGTGGAAATGTATTTTAAATATAAAACTTTAATCCATGTGCTTAACCTTAACATTGACACAAATGGAATACAATTTTACTCACTGCTTTATGATAGAAAAATGTGCAGATGAGTATTGCCCACATATCCGAAGTCAAAAGGGATAGATTAAAAAGGGATGCTCTGGTCATCTATAAAAGATAAATTAAAGAAGCATGACATATTAGTAATGAAATATTAGAGTTAGTATAAAATGTGACATATAATTTTCCTGCGTGGAAAAACATAGTTACCGAGAGTTAAAAACTCATGCATTTTGGTGAAAATATAGTAGAGGAAACTCATGATGAGAACAAAATGAATGTTAATTGTGATTTCATAAAATCTAATGTTGGCAGGAAGAACCACCATATTCCAAAAATGGATATGAGGAAGTTTGATGGAAAGGATCCTGTAACATGGATACTAAAAATGGAGTAATATTTTGATCCCCATAATGTGAAAAACACACCAAAGGTATGCATTGCAACTTTACATTTAGAACAAAATACATTTGTATGGTATCGATGGCTTTGCTACCATAAAAAAATTGTCACTTGGTCAATTTTTATGGAGGAAATGATAGCAAATTATGAGGATAGAAAGAACAACACCTTCTTTAGCAAATTGATAAATCTCAAACAAAAGGGTTTAATGGGGTAGTAAAAATTTCTTTTATCAACTTTTTCAAACCTTCCATGTCTTATTTTTTATCATTCTTCATGTTTTCCATTTTCTCATCGATCTTAGCTTCCATGTCATCCATCTTAGATTCCACGCTAGCTTCGATGCCATCTATCCTAGATTCCATGCCATCTATCTTAGATTCCATGACATTCTTCAAACCATCCATATTAGATTCCATGCCTTTCTTCAAACCATCCATCTTAGTTTCCACACCTTTCTTCAAAACTTCCATGTCATTTTTTCTTTCTCTTTGCGAGAGCGAAATTTTTTGTACTTGCTCTTGTAATTTTGATATGTCATGTTGCCATTCTTTATCTTCATGAGTCATAGTAGAGCTTTCTAAAGGATTAATGGGTGTTGAATTCTTTTTAGGGGCCATTTTAGAATCCAATATTGATATCTATTCTACAATATGCCCTTGGAATCAATTCAAATTTATTCTTCAAACAAGACTTATGCAATTCAGAAAAAAATACACACATTTTACTTGCTTTTGAGGAGCTCGATATTGAAATTGAATTATCTCTATAATTGTAGATCCTCAATATCTAAAATTCAGCCCTGTAATAGCCCTTTGAAGCTTCTTTCAAATGCCATAGGTCTGATCTGATTTGGATTATTCAAGGAAAATTTATGTCCAATCTCCCACAATGACCCTATTTTGGACCAGTTCAGTAGAGCGAACTTGACGACTTGCCACGTGTCACTATTTCCTCCTTTGGCTCCGAAATCGATAGACGGAAAACTATAGTCCGTGTACTTACAGCCACTTTTTACAGCATTCCAATCCAATGCTCAGAGAGAGAGCTATGAAGATTTTCCCACGAACACCCCTTTGAGATGAAATTCAGAAGCCTCAAAAAGCCCTAACTTCCACAGATCATATCTCAAAAAATATTATGAACCAATATCTGAAATTATGTGACAGTGTTCTTTAGGATTGTGGCTTCGCACTCTAAAAATTTCAGCTTCTTAACCTTCGTAGAAAAAAAGTTATTATGAAAATACCACAATGACCTGTTTAGGTTAAATTCAGGAGCCTGCAAAATGACCTAACTTGCACAGAATCATATCTCTGAAAATAGTGTGAACCAAGCTCTAAAATTTTTGATGATGTTCCTCAGGATTTTGGCTTTGCACTCTAAAAATTTTATATTCTGAACCTTCGTAGAAAAAAAGTTATAGCGAAAATGCCACGATGACCTGTTTGGAGCAGCGAAACCCTAGAATCACTACAAGAAAAAAGCACATTGGTGAGGGGCGAAAATGGTCACCATAAGCTCATTGGTGAGGGTCAAAAGAGCCTTCGTCACCAAAAACTGAACGTCACCAAAGGTGGCGTCGCCGAAAGTATAGGTGTTGTGGTGACATTCAAGGTCCGTCACCAATAATAGTTTATAGTGACGGATAGTGACCGTCACCGTTTCATATGAACAATGGTGACGGACAATAGCCTCGGTCACCAAAAAATTGAACGTCACCAAAGGTGGCGTCGCCGAAAGTATAGGTGTTGTGGTGACATTCACGGTCCGTCACCAATAATGATTTATAGTGACGGATAGCGACCGTCACCATTTCATATGAGCAATGGTGACGGAAAATAGCCTCCGTCACCAAAAAACTGAACGTCACCAAAGGTGGCATCGCCGAAAGTATGTGTTGTGGTGACATTCAAGGTCCGTCACGAATATTAATTACAATGACGGATAGTGACCGTCACCATTTCATATGAACAACAACGATTTTTTGTGATGGACCTTTCATGGCCGTCACTATTGGTGCATATATATGGCGACGTTCATTGACCGTCACCATAAACCCATTGGTGACATCAAGGTCCGTCACGAATAATGACTATAATGACAAACAGTGACCCTCACCATTTCATATAAACAACAACGATTTATGGTGACAGACCTTTAATGGTCGTCACTATTGATGCATATATATATGGTGGTGTTCGTTGACCGTCACCATTTCATATTTTGGTGAGGGTCGAAAAGTCTCACCATAAACTCATTGGTGATGGTCAAAAGAGCATCCATCACCAAAAACTGATCTTCGTCATTCCATATATATGAATATCAGGGCACGATGGAATCGAACCACCAACCTCCTGCTTGTAAAGTAGGTGCTCTTCCATTGAGCTAGCACCCTTTAAAGAATTAGACTTTAAACTAGCAATTGCCCCTAAAGTTGCAAAGATACACCAAAGGAATAGGAACCAGGAAAACCGAAAGAACTCGGTGTCCTTGCTCTTTTTTTTATTCTACGACACTCTACAAAGTACGATCTTGATCTATGACGTATTTGTGCCGAGTGGTTCTAATTTAATAGTAAATGTTATATTAGATAAAACAAATGAATAACTGAGAGGCCTTACGAGCTAATTTTTAATCCTTACACCAAAATCTCTTAATATTCAAGTAGATTTTAAATGGAAAGCCTAAAACCAGCTAAGTAGTTTACAAGTTAACATTTTGGATATAAATTCTGTTCAATTTATATGACAAGTTATGCCATAACCTTGAAACTAGTTTCTTAGCTAAAAGACTTTCTTAAGTTAACAATGACAAAGAAACTTAGTCATGGAAAGAAAAATTCTCTTTTTTTTTCGAATGAGGGTGCATGTAACTTGATAAAGGTTGTATGAGAGTATCAAACCATAAATAGTTTCACTAAAACATGGAAATGACAAAGTCTTGTTAAGCAAGAAAGGTTTAGTTAAATATATGGAAAGCATCGAGCTAAATGATATAATTAAACTAAAAGTAACTGTAAAAAAATGAAATTGCCATCATATACATCGCACCGGCGTATGAATTTGCATCAATGTACTGAATTCATATGACTTCAAATTTTGAAAATTTCCTGCAAGATAACATTTATCATTAAAAAAATCTGATCAAAAATGAAGTAATCTCATGAATCTTTCAGATTTATATTGCAATATCCATCTCAGATCAATAGATCCAGAATCTTAAATATTCTTATAACTAGCAATTGCACCAAGAGGTGCAAAGGAACGTCGGAACATGGATAATAAAAGTGGGGAGATTGTATAAAGAAATAATCAAGCGAAATATACTAAAAATGAAATACAACCCATGTGAGGCTAATTTAAATTCATTTGTTGTGAATTTTCAAGTGAAAGAAAGTTTGTAACTGGTGTCCGGCAAGCAGGACTCACAAAAATTGTTATAGAGAAAAACTTGGAAGGGAAATTGAGGTTTGAGGTTTGATGATGTTTATGAAGCGCATATTCTACTTGGTGAAAGTGGCCATTGCAAGGATTATTGGGGTTCAGGCTTCTATAGGCAGGATAATACTTTTGAGCTTGAAACAACTTTGCACAATATAGCTTTCAGTTCAAATGGGTGCAAATACATATAAATCAAGCAATTTGAGACCTTTAAATGTATGGTCAGAAGCAACAACTCCAGAATCTTTGCAAATGCTTCTAAACTCTATTTGAAAAGAGGAAATTAATTTGATCCTTGAAGGAAACTTGTTTGGACCAGACATTGGTGAGTTGATAAGCAGCTGAAACAATTGGGCAGAGATTATTATGTGGTGTATTTTCAAAGGGCTCAAAGAGTCATTACCTTCTAAATGGCTATATATTTTGGGAGATGGGTTTGAAAATACGGGTAAGAAGAATCAGCCAACGTCTGAACAGTCGGGTGAATTTGAGAAAAAACACCAAAGATCTGCCAATTTTGTTGAATGCCTCTGAGCAATGTGGTTTATTGTTTGCTGTCAATTCCTCCTCAGTCATGGATTGCAGGCCTGCACAAAATAAGAATATTCTTATGATTGGTCTCTGTTCTGAAGTGAATAATTTAAAACAATACACTTGTAACCTAGCACAAAATACAGATTCAACAGAAGTAAATACAGAAAACAAGAATAGTGGAAATGATGATTTTGGATTTCAAACTGAAGGAGCATATAAGGGCGAGGATGAAGTGCTTTTGAAATTTCAGTGGGCAAAGGAGACAGAAAGGATGGACTGCAGCAAGTTTTTGGAGTCTCGAGATAGAAGAGAAGGGAAAAGAGGCAAACTTCAAGTTCAAAGCAGAGAGTAATGACCCCTGGAATGAGAGATTTTGATTCTCTTGTTCAATCTCAGCAGGAAGTAAGCAATTCCTTTGGTCAAGTCGACATTCAATTGTTGGATTCTCTATGGGATGTAGGTGATGGCATTAGCCAAGAGAAGCAGCTGGACAGGGTTTCACATGAATATATCCTTTCTTCATGAATGCAATGATTATCGGAATTATGTTCAAATAAAAGAGATGTGTGTGCAAGAGGCTTTATAATGTTTGATATGCAAATAATAGAATATTCAAAATAGTACATCATATGAGGAGGAGACCTTTAAATCAAGCAATTTGAGACCTTTAAATGGGTGCAAATACATATAAATCAAGCAATTTGAGACCTTTAAATGGATGCAAATACATATAAATCAAGCAATTTGAGACCTTTAAATGTATGGTCAGAAGCAACAACTCCAGAACATGTTCAAATGCTTCTAAACTCTATTTGAAAAGAGGAAATTAATTTGATCCTTGAAGGAAACTTGTTTGGACTAGACATTGGTGAGTTGATAAGCAGCTCAAACAATTGGGCAGAGATTATTATGTGGTGTATTTTCAAAGGGCTCAAAGATTCATTACCTTCTAGATGGCTATATATTTTGGGAGATGCGTTTGAACATACAGGTAAGAAGAATCAGCCAACGTCTGAACAGTCGGGTGAATTTGAGAAAAAACACCAAAGATCTGCCAATTTTGTTGAATGCCTCTGAGCAATGTGGTTTATTGTTTGCTGTCAATTCCTCAGTCATGGATTGTAGGCCTGCACAAAATAAGAATATTCTTACGATTGGTCTCTGTTCTGAAGTGAATAATTTAAAACAATATGGTCTGAAGTGAATAATTTAGGTGCTACCTCCTCCTCAGCAGATCTGTAATCTGCTAGGTAGTAAATTGCCAGGTTGCTGGGTTCAAGGAAATTTGAACACGAGTTTTCTCCAATTGACAGTCTATGCAGAATTTGTAGCCATGTTATTTCCCATTAAATAATTCCATGCAAAAATTGTAGCTCAGAGAACCTCCCTAGAAAGCATCATTCTCATAGATAAAAGGGCATCCATTCAAGACACCCTAATTGAAAGGACCACGTCAATTGAAGACATTATTATTAAGGAGAATGAGATGGTGAATGTACAAGAAATCATTATTGCAACTGATAAAACAACCATACAAGGTGTCATAAGTGCAGCAATTAATATTTGTCAAAGCCATCATAATTTTAACAAGAGAACATTTGTACAGGAAGTCTCATTTACAGGCTACACCAATGCCAAGAAGGGCATCAATACAGGAGGGCACTTATACTGAAGAACATCACCTAAGACATTAACTGTGACATCATTATCAGCTACATAACCATTACATTTCATGTCGACGACAGCATCTCCGACATTATCCATTGTCACATAGAAGTTAGAACATCCATTTTTCTACCAATATAATTTAATTTCACAAGTTGCCCATTCCATGAAACTAGCCTCATCTAAATCAACTTCTTATGCAGTGTACATCTGTATTACAGTGACCTGTAATATGCATGAGTTTTTCTCCTAATGGAATTTTCGAATTTGTGATAGCACCGAAGAAGGATACCTCAGTGAAGTTTCTCATCAATGTGACTAGTCACCAAACTAGGTATTAACTATTAAATAATTTATTTGAGGTACCAAAACTCTCCCAAAGGTTGTAGATCCAATCAATAAAACTAAAAGAAAACCACAATCGGGACCCAGAATATGAGGCAGTTGACTGCGATTAAACGGTACAACACAGAAAGTATGAGACACTCGTGGAGAACCTTAGGAACTCATGGCGAACTGTGGAGATTCCTATCATCTGTGACATCATCTAACACTATCTGATATTAAACAAATAACCTAGCAGGAAATATTAACAGAAATTGACAAACAATAGTTGGGACCTGGAAAATCAGAACTGCAAATGGTTGAATGGATGGCATTCATTAAAGCATGTAGACAATGGCAACCTAAAAGGAAATTTATAGAAAAAATGCAAATCCCTTGCATTAGCAAAAAACATAAAGCTAGGCAGCAAAGTACAAGAATACTTCAAAGTCAAGACTTCATACTTCTATATATGAATCCTTAGCAAAAACACCAGACCGGGTGTTTGGCAAGATACCTATTTCCTAATCTCTTATTCCTTTGTAAACAGACATGTGCTGACATAGGTAGGGCTGCTGAGGGGTGGAACTGAAAGTGAATATTGAAAACCGACAAATAGGACAAATTTGCATGACTTAAATTTAACTTTGGTAGATAGAAATGGCCAATGTATGAATCAAGAAAAGGGGCTTACGATTGTGAAAATTAGACAATGACCATACTGACAACCATCCCATTCTTAGATGCTTCACCTACAACCATCTAACAAAGTGATATACAGTGTTTCTCATAACAAATTCCAGGTCTAGCAAGCACCCTAAAGAGCACAAACTACAGGACCTTTAACCTTTTGATTTATACAACAGTCCTACTAGATTCCCTTCTGAAATCACCAATGCAAGAACTCATGAAGTTTCACTCTAGAAACCCTTGTTACAAGTCCCATAGGCTGGACAGACTACCTGACAGTAATAAAGTTCAAATCAGTCCATTTCCCATGTAATCTCAAATGTGCTAATCCTTCAATTTTTATTTTTATTTATTCTTTTTAATGCAGATTTATTGTGATATTTCAGATAGGAACTAATAGCTAATATCAATTCCATGTGTCAATCTCCATGCTGAGGTGTGAAAACAATGAGAATGGCACATCAAGGTTTTTGAAGACTCCTGGAAGATAACAAATCCAGGGTCTTTAGAAAACACGGATGCTGGAACCCTTAACTCTAAACTTCATAATTTTTACTAAAACAACAAATACCGAGACCACAGTGAAACCTTGGTTGATAAGTGCAGAAAAACAATAAAACTGAACAATAACAAGATTAAAAATAGATCGGTCAGAAACAGTGAAAAAGTGAATCAATTTAAATCCTGAAAAAACTCAGTACCAGAACAACGAAAAAATATAAAAAATCAAAGTGGCAACAAGAACAATAAATGAGAAGGATATTGCATCTGAATACTTCAAAAGCGGAATGGCTGTTTTGAAATGATAGAATTTAGCCATCTTCCCCAGCTCTTATTTTTCATTCTATGTTATTGTTTTGAAGACGGGCTAGATCAATTTCCTCAAGAGATGCATCAAGAACTCCCTTCTTCGGTGTACCTCATAAATACTATGTTGTCGTGAGTCCCAATTTTTGTGATAACATTAATAGATTCCAATTTCAATCTTGAATTTTCTTCATATTTTCAGATTAAAAGTATTTTGAATGGTAAAATGTATTTCATTTGTTTATTGTTCTATTTCTTCTTTTTGTATTCCAACAGCGTATATTTTTTACTGGTGTGTACATGCATGCAAAATAGAACTGAACACCTTGAGGCACAGATGAAAGCAAATTATAATTTGTATTTCAAAGTTAGCTGAAGCAAAGGACATACCTGAACATTACTTTCTTCCATGAGAATCTCCTTGGCCTTTTCACACAATCCTCTGACCTACAACCATGAGAAAAACATTCTTAAAAAAATATATATTTTCTTCAATACAGAATTTAATCCATTATCTTTTTTTTCACCAAAATAATTGATGCTTGGTAGGGTTCTAAATACAGTTTTATAACTAAGCGTTCAAGAGAGAATAGATAAAGTGACATACAAGTTGACAACACAACTGTGCTACCGTAAGCACTTTAAAAACCAAATTGATTGATCCTTGTAACTGACATGCACTGCTTCAACATTGAACTTCTTAACAGGAAAATTAGCATGCATAGAGCTGCAAATTGTAGCTTTTAGCATAAAAGCTGGTAAAATCTACATCTTATTGGCCTCAAAGGGGATGGCAGGAAATGTCCCAGGCATCTGCAAAGCACTCTCCCAGGGAATGCATATGCCTCAGCGTCCATTATAAAATAGCCAGGTCTACTTCCTTATCATAATTCAGGAAGGCAACCTAGCAATTAAAAATCAGAGAAAAATTCCAATGGTATGGTTGCTGGAGGTACCATTGTTGATACACACTTGAACTTATGTTGGCCATATTTCTCACGAATTGCAGGTAGGCCACACCCCTGTCTGTTGCATTGAAGATCATGCAGTTCTTTTACACAAATTTGGAGCTCTGATGGTTGATATCTAGTGTAGTGTTTGAGAGTAGGCGTCCATGGCCTTTTAGTTGGATCCAGAGTAAATTTTGCTAGAAAAACAGCAGATGCAGCTACTAAAGATGGCAGATAGCCAATAAAACTATACTCTGGAAGGGTCAACTCTGCAAGATAATTTGCCAGAAACTCCAGCTGCAGGTATTGAACCTGATGACAAACTTGAGCTGCTCGAATAAACCGCCTGAGAAAACTTTTTATAGTTGGAGACGAAAGCTCGAAATGAAGATGCTGTAGAACATGTGATTCCATTTGCAATACCTCATTGTGAAAATAGGTATTGTCAGTTATATAGCAGAATTCAACCTGGGGAGCACATATCTCCTCGTATTTCGCTGCAATCAACATGCAGGTGACGCCCAGCAATTGCAAGCGTTGTCTATTTACTACATTGTTGGAAAGGTACCGGTCAATATAGGAGACTGTCAAATACAATGTATCTGGAACAAGTTTGTATTCCTCGGCAACCTCCACAAGCCAGTCAATTAGAATACCTCGCATGTTGGCATTTATATCTTATTGGACCTCTTCCATATAGTTAGCTGCTGCCCTTCTCTTCACCTGCTCTGCATCACGGATATGCTGATCTATATCACGCGCATATACTGTGCACATCCGAGGATCCATGTGATCAGTATCAACATCAACAATATGCAATTCCTTTGGCTTTGCCTCTATTGGGGAGCTTCCCTGAAACGGATGGTCTTGTCCTGACTTTGAGTTTGAATGCTTTGAAATGTACAGATTCTGCAAGGTTTTCTTCTCTAGAGAAGCAACATCTGCGGGATTATCATTATCCATATATTCAACCTCTCGACTTTCCGTAGAATCGCTAGTTGACATGCTTTCATCCATAGACTCTGATTCTCCATCTGACCTGCAACTTGTAGGATAAAATGATACAAGAGTACTGCAAGTTTCATTGTTCCTCGATGAATTCTGATTGATGGGTACTTGCAGTCTGGGTTGTTTGGGAACAGAAATTTCCCCAACATTCTGCTGCCGATCATCAGCATTTCTTGCGTTGAGAGTTGTTATCTTCACCTTTGAAGTTGTGGTTTCAACGAGACCCTGCGATTTTAGCAGGGAAGAAACAGAGGTCTCTGCAGACTTCAAATTAGCAGCAATATTGTGCTGATTAGATAAACTGGCGAGGGCGTTTCGTTTCTTAGCTTGTTGTAAGGTAGAAACAGTAGGTAATTTAGCTCCATTTTCTAAGGCGGGCCGTTTGGCAGAGGACTTTGAACATCGAGGATTCTCTACATTTACAACCTCGCGGCTTCCGCCACGCTGAGTTTTCCCTTCTCCTTCGAATCCCGCCATGTTTATTTTCTTCGTAAAGCAACACTGAACGAGCCTTCAAATAATTCCTTGGACCCTTAAATTAAAATCCCAAACGACAATCCTATAAATGGCCCCTGCGGAAAATGGAAGCCAAAAAAGCCCCAAAATCTCGTCCTTCCACGCTTGTTGTTGGATTCATGGCTAAAATAAGCAGACAGTGTTTTGATTTCAGCCAAACTATTCCAAAATGCTCTGTTTAAGGAACATCCTGAACCTCATTTAAAGCCGACTGAGGCTGCTAGATGTGACTTGTCCCCGACAGCTTTGACGTTCTCATGGCAGCCAAAGCCAGCAAAGAAAAACGTTCAAATAACTCTAGGCAGAGCTTACGATTCTGAAGAAGCTTCCACATCCTCCATTATTGCAAGGTGAGAACTTCAATATACACTATTAGTGTAGAAAATGGGTTTTGGAATACGCCATGACTGTACAGATATTTAAGATGAAGCTCGTCATGAGAAGTCCCCATACCATTCCCATATCGATCAGTGTTAGTGTTAATGTCTAATTTAATGTGACAGATGGTTGTTGACTAGATTCCCAGTTAGGGTGATAGAACCAGAGGTTGATGTCTTCATATGAGTGCTTGCAGATTATGGCCTAGATTACAGTTTCATCCAATGAGAAATATGCAAATAGAATATGCATTGTTGTTTGCAGAATAGGCTCTCGGATCAGGTTGTGATTAAGTTAAGAGTTGAGAATTTTAGCATGAGCGGTTGCCGAAAATAAATAGAAGAGAGTTCGGACTGCTAAAATTAGTTTTATGGTGATTGTTGCGAAAGTAGTTTATTGGTGGTTCTTCTAATAATATCTCATATTAATGTGTTTAAACTTTATAATGATGCATGTTATTATGCTTGGTTAATCTCTTTTCCACTGGTTTAGATCCTAGTACATCAATCACTGCATAAGTTGAATTATTTATGAAAACTCTAATTTTGTCTAATTTCAAGCAATGGTAAACTGAATGTCTAATTTAATCAACCTTGTAGGTTTTTCTTTTACATTGGGTTTTTTGAATTTAATCAGGCATGTAGAATTGTTAAACTTGAAAAATATTAGAACAAAACTGCATTTATGTTTGTTTTCAATGACAATTTTTTTTCGAATGCAAATCACTAATCAGGGGACTGAGCTTAGGACCATGGCAACTATGCAACTTAGATTAACTTGTTTTTGTGATGAGCACATTCTTATTCTCGTTGGCTTTTCTATTCTCAGGTTTTAGATCCTAGAACAACAGCAACCATGTTTGCAAACACTCGTTGCTTAGGAGAAAAGAAAATTGGAGAGGAAGATTGCTTCATTTTAAAGCTTGCTGCTGATCCTTCAACTCTGCACGATTGGAGTGATGGAACTGCAGAAATTATCAGACATGTACTTTTTGATATTTCAGTCAAAAAACTGTCCTCCTTGTATATTTGGAAGATTCCCATCTCACACAGATTCAAGCCACTGGAATAGATGTTGTTTACTGGGACACCACCATAGAAACAACTATCAACAATTATAGAGCAGTAGATGGTGTGATGATTGCTCATTAGGTTGATCAGTTGTAACTTGTCACTCTTTTTAAATTTGGAGAGCGTTCAATGAGCCATACCAGAACTAGAATGGAAGAAACATGGACAATTGACGATGTGGTTTTCAATTTGCCTGGCCTTTCAATAGATTTCTTCATTCCTCCTGCTGACATTATCAAAAGTGGATCAGGGAGTGATGCCTGCAATTATCAATCTGATGGAAAACCCATGTCAAGGAAGCCTCAAAATGGAATCTTGCAACGAGTGCCTGTTGGGCGATCAAAATGCATGGTTAAATAGATTTGTTAATAACACTTTTATAAGTTTGGATTCTAATTCTGATACTGCCTCAACCTTTCAACGGGTACTTCTGTGACAGTTACAGGATGCTTGCAAAAATCCCCTGTATCATATGGAAACTACTATTCAGAGCATTATGACAGTTTTCAGGGAGAGAAGTATTTTCTGACTGTTGTTGAGACTGGAATACCATTTTATCATACAATTCCTGAAAAGCATAGGTTTGTTGTTAGGTTTCAGCGAGTTTTGGAATTTTCTAAAAGTATAATTGCAGGAAAATCCCTGTCGTCTCCAGTTTAGCAGAAGAATAGTAATAGCAGTTGACATTTCTACATCGGATTCACATGCCGTATGAAGTTGCAAGCTGAACTGCATTTCTGGCTTTTCTGAATAGAGCATTGAAGTTGGTAACATTGCTTCGGAAATGCAATCATCTTTTGGCTAATGGTTGATCAAGTTGCAGGGCAAAGCATTAAAATAATAATAATAAAAAATTCAATAAGCTCGCTTGCAAAGCATTAAAATATGGGGTTTTCAGAAAATAGAAAAAGATTCAACTTGGTTATTTCCGGAGGTTCATTTTATAAATACCTTGGGCAGGCTGTCCATGCAGTCCATGAGAATCAGTACCCGAATGAGAAAGGTCCCCCATACCACAACTTGTCGTTACGAAACAATTGGAATGTGACTACCTGGGCTTCGATACTCTTTGCTTGATACACTCTACTTGACTCCGCTTGGTCCACTTGGATGCTGCGCATTGATACCCCGTTGTTACCATTTCATTGTTGACCCATTATGCATTCAGTAAGGAAGTTCGAGAACCAAACTCAGTCAATCCCAATCTATTCCCCCAGATTCCGTAGACCGAGAGTAGATTCTTGCTCCAGATTGATCTCGAGATACAGCTTCGTCAGGGGGGTGGGCAGCATCTTGAATTTTCTTCCTCCTCAGAGACCAATCCGGCTGCATCTCAACAACTATGGTATCAACCAGCTACCGCAAACGATAAAGGGGTAGAGCATCCCTGCAGAAATCCCTCCAGAAGGTTCCACTTGCAGGAGGGAATAAAAATTTATCAAAAAATAAAAAATAGAATCATTCGCTTCCTTAAAAGTATTCAAATTGAATTTTCAACCAACGCTAGAGGGAGGCGGAATTTTTTGGAGGGAAATTGGAATTAATTTAAAATTAAAAATTAAAACAAAATTAAATTGCAATAATAATATTTTAAAAAAAAATTTATATATAATATTAAATTAAAATTTCAATATAAATAAATAAATAAGTTATTAAAATTTATATGAATTATTTAATATGTAAAACTTATAAACATAATTAATTAGTAGTTATAATTATTTATGTGATCATCTTTAAATTAAAAGACGCAAAATTAAATTTATTTGGTTTTTCCTCGTTTTAATATATACATAAAAAGGTATGATAAAATGCCCTCTTTTAAGGTTTGATAGTTATTATTTTTTTTACTAAGCTTTCATCTATCATAATGAGGCCAATTGCCCAGATTTAGCATTATGAGAGTTGTGATAGTTGCTACAACACCACCCAAAATTTTGGGCATTTGTCGAACTCTAATGTTTTCCCCATTCGCACTTTACATGTTGCCCGCACACATCATGTGTTGCCTCAGATGTTAACATTATGACGACATTACAGTTTCGAAGGTGTGTCGCTTCGGTGATGTGCCAAGAGACTCCCTTCACTTCAAAACTTATCTTTCCCTAGTATGTATCACAACCAACAAAAGCACTGAATGTGGACAAGAAGCATTTCATTTTGGATCCCCTTATGTTGACTATACTAGGGTTTGGGAGAAACCATAATTTGGAAAGAAAGTGACCCCCTTTCTGTGTTAAACCTATACCTCTAAGGGCATAGTCTCATCGACATTGCACACCATGGTGAGATTTATTGCATGGCATGTCACCCTAGGCCCTTGACTGGTCCTATGCCTTAGCATGTGCAATAGGGTTTGAGAGAATTATATATTTTTCTCGGCATCCTTGAAACCTTCAGCATTGGTGATTGAAGGTCCAAACCTGCCATGAATTAATCCTTACTCTCGAGGGTGATTATCATCTTCACCTTCTCATCTTATCTCGAAACTGGATCACTCATATGCATCAGGGTTTACAAGGTACCTCATATAGAATTAGTCCTCATTCCCTCTCATTTCATTAGGTTTTGGGCAGGTAGTTGTTGTTGGGAGTTATCTTGTCATCAACCTACATTTTCAAGGGTGTTTTCCCATTGGTCATATTGTGCATGTACCCTTATTCTCTCCATTAATTTAGGGTTTGGATTATTATGGTCTTGTTCATATGTTATAAAATCCTAAGTTATCATAGCCATGAATCAAAGTTCAAAACCTTTTTCTCTTGAATTTCACTTTGGCACGTATTACTCGGGTTTCTCTCCACCAAGTTTTAAGGAATCATATCCATCATATCCATGTGCATAAGCATTATTTTCTCAAAATAAGGTTTGTTTATGTGTGAGAGAGTAAGCCTCCAAAGCTTGGAATTTCGCTTCATATGTTAATATTAGAAGGAATGTTTGAACATTCAAGTCATAATCATTTACAAAACTACCTGAAAGTCTCTAGTGTAATTATCACAAGATATACTTAAGTTGAGGATAACCTAATCATGATCGTTGAAGTCCTTACTTAATGCATGCATGAAATTCTACTATTTGGTTGATAACCAAATCTTTATATTGCGAATGTGAAACAACTTTGGATAGTGATACCCTAGAGCCATAAAGAGACTTACTATTTGTATTAGTATTCATATTGTTTTATGTTGTGGCTCATGCCTTCTTGTAATGTGGCATCGCAGGTCTTTTCTTAAACCACTACGAGGGGAACACCAATTCAAAATGAATAAAGACACAGTGGTCTACATACAAGAGGGCTCTCGACCATATGTGTATTTGGTTACTTCTTCTCATGAGGTTGGTGTGTGTGCACATGGATAAACCAATCCAGGTTTTCGTTGAAAGCATCGCCCCAAACGATGAAAGGAGCACCGCCTAACTGGGCCTCACATGAAAATTTGGAAAGCACCAAGACATTGGTCACTGAGAAAGCATTGGGTAAGGGTGAACATGCGAGACTATGAGAAACAAAACACTTGAGTCTTCCAGCCTTTTAGTACGGTTGCAGAAGTAAAGGCTAAAGCAGAGGAAAATACATCAGTCATTTATGTACCAATGCCATTTGTTTTTGCAACTATTTTGGAAGCAATGAATGCCAAACTATACTTGTTTTTCTACATTAAGGAGGGCATTACCCGACATGGTATGGTACGTGTAAAGAAAACTTTAAATGAGCAATCGAAGACTCGACTTATCGGGTCAAATTGTCAAGCCTAGTGAGTGCAAAATTGATCTTTACATGGAGTTGCCTTGGCTACATATTAAGTCGAAGCATGAAATCCAAAGATATGGTGAGAAGGAACCACTTAGGAAGAAGACTTATTTAAATAATAAATATTGGCTTCAGGGCTTGGCAGGTGTTTAATTAAAGTGGCCCATGCTTGGAGTTTTGGCTTTATTGGCCAAACATGTGAGGATCAACACAATTACATCCAAAGGTCGCATTTAAAGAACTATTGGTCAAAATCTCGGTGGTCACCACAACATGAATGCGCACTCCAAAGTAGAGCATAAAAATCAAATGGTAAAGGGAGTTAACGAGTTCTGATCATTACGAGAGAGAGAGAGAGGACGAGTTGTGCTTTTCTTTTGGGTGATATGAACATTTATATACAAGTCAGATACCATGGGAATATGGCATGTATGTATATTAACATCCCACAACAAGGACCTTTTAATTATGGAAATGTGTTATTAGGGTGCAAGCAAAGCCATAGATCAATGAAGACGTTAATAAAACGATCTTTTGGGAGTGGACGTTGGCTTCTAAAATACAATGATAAGGCTCCAAAAGGATTGCATAGGTGTTAGCACTAACGTCCACCAACCAGGCCATAGTGAGACCACATGTAGCTAAACATACATAGCTAAGTAACATGGATTTACATTTGAGCCCTTAGCTTTGCCTGCTAAATGTCTAAAAAACATGGGCATGGAAATCTTCTTTGTTGTTTGCAAACTCCTTATAACACAAATAGTTGAATTTTAGGCCTGTCTTTAGAGGAACGACTATAGCTTAATGTTATACCTGACTATATAATCTTCAAGGGAGATTTCAACCCATTGTTGGTATAGATTAACTTCTTGAGATTGAAGTCAACAGGACATGCTGGAAATTGATAGTAGAAAAGCATTAGAGCAAAAGTCACTGGTTGGAGGGATTTATAAGCTATTTCCTGGGATTGTTTGTTGGGCACGTGTTGTGATGTGTTCACTTGGGGTATTGATTTTGAGATTGACTTGTGAATAGTATTCATGGAATTAAATTTTGTTTATTTTCTAAAATGGAACTCTTGGCAAAGATAGTAGTCAAGAACTTGAACAAATCCATATTTGAATGCAGACCTAGCCATGACATCTGTCATCCTAACATTCTTAAAGAACCACAAGGTACTTTTTGATGCTAGCAGTGCAATGTATTTTCTTCACTAACCATCTATTAATTTGTCTCCTACAAATTTCTTTATGTGCCTATATCCATGACAATATTTAAATCCATCAAAAATGACATTTCAGCTGCCTAGAAGAATATAAAAGGGGTTAGAACTTGTAGTAAAAAATCTTACCATGCTATCTTAAATATTTAATTGATTATTTAATCAGTTTCTTCATTCATCATGGCCCTCTCAATCCCATGCCAATAGAATGGGGTAACTCATATGATATATCAAGCCTTGCAAATGTGGGCAAATAGTAAATATTTCCAGTGAAAGTGGTTTAGCAATCAAAATTCTTCAAGCTTATTTCTGGTTAAGGGTTTTCACTCTAATATGCGATGGGGAGGAAGAAATATGTGCCTGCTCCTTATGAAATTTTCTCCATCCCAAGAACTCCTTTTTAGAGTTTCAATTCCATTACAAGTTGAAGTGAATATCTCCATAAGTGATTTCTATTTTTATTATTTTTTAAATTGTGACGAATAAATGATTAACTGTGTTCATTCTTGGTAGTTCTAAATGTTGTTTCTCGTGAAACACAGATTGCATTCACCCTGCTCAGTGCAGAGTCTTCATTATTATCGGGAACAGACAACTTTCTGATTTTAGACATAAACATAATTACTTCAAGATGAATTTTAGCTAGCTGCTCTTTCACGGCATCAACCTTCTCAGTTCATAGCACAATTGCGATCTAACTGATTGTCTCTTGCTCCATTATTTTTGCAGCTGGACTTCAAGAGGTACCCTTTCTTTATGTTTTGTTTTTCAAACAAGTTCGCTTCTTTTTCAAACTAAAGTGATTGGAAAATGTAAAGAATGAATTTTTTCAAGGGGTGAATGTTAATATGCCTGCAATGAATGCTTGTTAGTCAATACTATTACATGAAAAATATTCCTTTCATATATTATTAGTTATGCCACAAAGACAACTTGACTCGTATTAGACTTCCTATGGAGGAGAGCAACTCTAGATGCAGCAATATGGAGTGCACATATGGTAGATTTCAATGAGGTCTATTACTTTCACAGACAATCAATAATCTTCAAATCCCTTTCCCACAAAAAACTTGCATCTCCTTGGATATAGATATAGTGAAATGAATTTTGCCTCTGTCAAAGTGTAGATCAGACCAAGGCCCCTAATTGATATATGCACCTTGAATGTACATGAAGCTGCAAAAGCCTTTCCAACAGCCTCCTAGTAATTTAGAACAAATTTATTTTTCTAAGATATATCTCGTGTCCTTTAGTGGAGTTTATCTCTAATGCCAAAACTTCCTCAAGTGTGCTACCTTTTTTCTTAGAATCATTTTCAAAAGACCAGTTAAAGCATACAGCAATGATTCTCAGAATCATTTCTCTTGTATTTCCAAGAGATATCAAAGAGTCCTTAAGTGCAGTTTATCTATAATGCCAAAAGCTCCTCAAGTGTTTCACCATTTTTTTACAATTGTTTTCAAAAGGTCATTTCTTAAAGCATACTACAATGCTTAGAATCATTTTCAAAAGGTAATTGGGTCATAGTATGGAATGTGCACGTCCAATGGGCTATTTAAGCATACTGCAATGCTTTTAGTCATTTTCAAAAGGTAATTGGTTGATAGTATGGAATTTGAACTTACAATGGGCTATTTATGAATATATGTGTGCATAACTACCCTTGTAGACAGGTTGGATATCTCTTGAGGACATTTTAACCAATGTCCATCACGGATTTTGGGGCTTTAAAGGGTATTTTAGGGTTTAGATTTATTAATAAGCAGGGTTCAAGGTTTAAAGCCTTCACATTTTGGTATAATGCATTTAAAGTTTTAGGGTCTAAGATTTAAGATGTAGGATGAACTAGCTCAAGGACATTGGATACTGCTACTAACCTGAGGTCAACATATCAATGCCCAAAACACTTGTGAAGTCTAAATGCCAAAGGTCTATCTTACATTGTGGTCTATTTGTAATTTCAATGTCAATGGAGGTTGAATGTGTCAATGTTAAGACCAATACATCGTGGCAATATGTCAATGTATCAAACTTAGTCAAATATGATATCTCAGTCAAGTATACTCAAATTTCAAGGTCATATCAGTGTAGGGTAGATAGGTTCACTATCTATATGTACTAATGTCCACAAATTTGATGCACAAATAAATATTTCAGGGTCACATAAGGTAAGTGTTATGGCACTATGTTTTGGTTCATAATTGCAATGAGAGGTTTTGGTTCATTACTTCTCACATGTTATAGCATTTCCAGAACCTTACATGGCACACAATCAAATTTCTGCCTCTCTTTTACGCTGCTTACTACGCTGCTAAAATTAATATAAAATGTGATTACCACAAATAATATACAATCAGCACAAGACTACTTAAGGCCAAGAGAAAAGACTTTAGGTTTGAATGTGCCTTAAGTGCATAACCTACTGAAGACTCTTTTTAAATCTAAACAACAAACTCATCTCACTAATAAGTTCTCTGAACAAAAGCATCCCAAAAAGTTCTCCATCTACCCTGGTAAACCTGTTGATAATGGAGCATGCACCC
This sequence comes from Pinus albicaulis, assembly GCA_034641835.2. Lineage (NCBI taxonomy): Eukaryota > Viridiplantae > Streptophyta > Pinopsida > Pinales > Pinaceae > Pinus > Pinus albicaulis. The sequence continues at coordinate 851,996,225 of CM076576.1, forward strand.
AGGATGGCCAGCAAAACCAACAAGAATGCAGTCCACACACATACCCTGTGTATAATCAACAGAGTACTTGTAGTTATTTAATGTGAATGCACACTTATTTGCATAAATCTCTATTGTTCTTAATAAAAAAACTATAGAAATACATCGTACATCGTAAGGATGTTAGCACAGGACTTAGTGAGGAGACTATTTCCAAGTGTTTAGAGAAAAGCTTTTACTCCTCAAAAACAGAGTATGCTTCTCAGAGTATGGATATTGAAGTCAAATGCAGCATTTTCCAGGTCTTTATAATATCTCTGGGGAGGACTTGTCTTTGAATCCAGTAACTAATATATGTCCACTTCTTGTCCATAAGTCTTGAAATGCTGCCAGCTGGAATTATCAATTTACAATTTCACACCAAGTTACCTTATATTTTTCAAGACATAATGAAAACATCACTGAAAAAGAGAGTAATAAGTAAGATTATCAAAGAATGAAGCAGGCTTGGACTTTAAAATTTGTTTGTAGATTTATAGGTTTAGTTGGTATTTTTAAAGTGTAAAATTTTCTCCCTCTTCAGATTCAAAAACATATGGAAACCCTTGCTTCTGAGAGTATGAAAATGATGGTATGAATTGTTTATACAAGAAGAGTATGAAGAAAGATATGAGCTGGGCAGTTTAAAGTGCAGTCACAATTATCACGAGGCCTGATCAAGCAGTGGTTGCTTTAGAAAAACAAGTGTCCAGTCTACAATATTTTTGTCATTTCATAGCAGGAAAATTCTGGTTTGCTGCATTTTTTTTCTGTTTCTGTTAGGCAAATCTTAGGAAGCCCTTCCCTTGATTTTCTTTCCTTGGGTTGGTGTTTAAACTTTTAGAAAATCCTGTACATGTAAATATCCTTTGTGCAACCTGCATTCTCATGACTTTTCCTTTGATAATGTTCTTTTGTTTTTCTGGTAAATTATGCTTATAATATTCCTTCTACAGATATGACTAGCGTTAACCATATGCAACTTCCCCTTTGTTAGGAGCTTTTTCAAACTATTAACCATATGCAACTTTGTCAGAATGTGGTCCAACACTACCAACTCCCTAATGAACTTGGAATCTTAGGAAATTGTATTGAATATCAATGTGTTTGAAATGGTCATGACACTTTGGATTTTCATAGAGCTTGATGTAACTTTGATTCTCACAAGAGACAATATTGGGCTTCACCAAGTGATTGGTTGACTCTACAATCAAGTTACAAATCTAGATAGGTTCATAATAAGTATATGAAACTGCCATATACTTTTCTTCAGTGGAACTGAATGCAATTGTTGCTTGCTTCTTGTTGATTTGATAAAAATGATTTATAAAATGATAATAATGATGTTTAAAATGAGCCTTATGATGGTCTACTTATACACATTGATTGTTCACAAGGTGTTAGGGGTATGTTTATAACACCACTGCGCTTTAAAGCTTTGTCTTGAAAGCACAGTAATTAGAATTTTCTTTAGTTAAGCACTTTTTTGTGGTGGAATGAAGTTTATCAAATATCTATATATACTTTGTAGAGGTTTGAATTTGTTTGTCCTTTGAGTGTTTGTGAGGTTTCTTTATATTTTTTGCATCATAGTCTAAAGTCTTTTGACGTGATTGTTTAACATGAAATCTTTATGCTTATTGGCAATATATTTGAAATACCTGCATGATCAAGAAACTTTTGTGGTTAATTAAATTACTAATTAGGTACTACAAAAAGAGGATGATGCTGAGAGGGCTTGCCTAGGTGACGCTGGGAGCAACCCGGAGGTGGTCATACAAAGCTCTTCTAAGTCACAAATCTGAAGAGAAAAAACTGGTGATGTATATGTGGTTGCTCAACCTGGGCTATATGGAAAATCTTGGCAGAGAGTGTTTACCTTTCCGTGTCTTCTTGAAAGTAGGTTGTCTACTCACAGAATAAGATCACTACATGTAGGTGATGGTTCTATAGTAAGTTCTTAGCCTTATCTTCAAAATGGCTAACATAGAGGATCAAGTTTGAATACAAGATATAATTTGATGAATTTGGAGATTTAGATTTAAAGAAAATTTTCACATTCCCTAGGTCTAGCCCCATTAGGTCACCTAGGGCAACAATTTTGTAGGAATCTAGCTAGAGGAAAACTTCTATCTCCTAGAGGCAGCTGCGTTGTTGGGTACCCTCACTCTCCTCAGAACTTGGGCCAATTCCGATGGTGGAATATTCAGATACCTCAAGCCCTAGCTCTAGGATCAAGTTTTGCCTAGGTGGTCCCAAGGATAGAACCTAGTAGGATCAATTTGACCTATCGAAGTAAAAACTCTTATCTGATCCTTTCCCCTCACCTTGTCTAGTATAGGAACATCATTGGTTGCTAAATTCCATCCCCGAACCTGGCTGGGTCCACTTGGCCCCGTGTGGTCCCATTTGGTGTCAAAGGCCTTTCATCAAGGACCATTTGGGAATCCAAGTTCCCAAAGGATTTTAGGGATTGATAACTTCCTTCATAAGTCTTATTCTTCTCTCTCAACCCTTCAATTCCCCTCTTCTCTCCCTAGAAGATAAATTCACTTGCTTAGAAGAAAAGCAAGTCCCACTCTTTATTTTATCTTAGGGAAAGGGTTTCGAGGGTCACTTCCTACCTATTCATTGACCTATACTCTACAAGTGACTTCCTAAACTACCGAGAATCCACCCATCAGTGAAATTCTGTGAAGAGCACAGAGCCTTAGTTGTGGTGACAATGGGCTAAGCCTCCATCGTTTCCCTTGTCCTAGCAGTTTCCCTCTTAGGAACCCCTTTTAGGTCCACTACTAGTTTGAGTGATAACAAGTTGTTCACAATTCCATTTGTGAACAACTCTTTGGTATGCCCACTTTTTCCATATTACAACTCCAAGATGAGAATTCCAGGGCTATGGAGGCTGCCCTTCTTCTCTCTGAATCAATCCTCTACAATATAGTGAACTAGGGCTAGTTGGTTCGCCCACTTGACTGTTACTTTAGTCCTTCAAAGTCTGCACATCCTTAGGCCCTATACACCTACCCTTCTACCAATTTTGTTATCCTTCACCAGAACAAGAGTCGGGGCTCTTCTTTGACAGTAACCTAACAACCCTCCAACTGTACTTGGACTACCATCAATCTGCCCAACCACAGTCAATTATTTTTACTGATCTAGGGCCCACAATATTGTCTTCATCTAGGGCTCTTCAAATCTGCCACCTAACAAGGGTTTGAGTCCTCTCAAGATCACTGTTCTTTTGTATCGACAATTTGATCTTTGTTGTCCAATCTACGAACAAATATGAACTACTCCTCTTATCATACTTCTAACAATCTATAGATGACTGAACTGGGGTCACAAATCAGCCACTAATAGTCCATTTACTAATTTTTTATAGGTTTCTTCAGATATTTGTCTCAAACTCTATGGAAAGTCCACCAAAATCAACTCCTCTGCATGCCAATCCATTCTTCATATGGCACATCTCTTCTGCATGCTCAATTTTTTGCTCAGGTTCCACCCTCCTTTGGATCTATTGTCTCCACACATATTGAATCTGCAAACCATCTTCCAGATCTGTGGTCTTTATTGCAGAAATAAACCTCGCTCTAAGGGTCACAACCCGTCTTCTTCTATGTAAATTTGTCATAGTCTTAAGGGCATACCTTATGAACTAAACATGCTAGGAAATTGTCCTAACTAGGGCATTATACTTATGTACTTATAATTGTTGTAGAACAAACCCTATCCACACATAGAAAAAACATGACTCTTGCCTCCATAAGAGACTCGACCTAGCTCATATGGATCCATAGATTCTAGGCATTTCTTTCACTGAATCTTGGCATGAACTTCAGATCTCATTGTCGACCCTCAAACTAGGGTTAAATCAGTCAATATTACGCCTGTGCCGACTTCTGTTATGGCTCTAAATTACAGTGCAAGCCCTCCATCTATGTTGGCCTTTATCACAGACCTTGCGGCCTACTAACCACCACAAGGCAAGATGGTATCAACCCTCTCTTCTATTTCATATAGAAAATCTAACCAACGGGATTCAATCTGATCTTGTAATGTACTAAAACAAGATATTGAATCCTTCCTACAATTTGTGGAAACAACACATGATCGCACAATCACATATAAGTAAGAGAAACAAGTTATCAATCGCACAACACAAGATGTATCTGGGGAAGCAACTGCTCAAAACCCTCTATCTCTATTTTGTATTAAGTCAAGGAATCATGAAACAATACAATGCTTAATCTCTCTTGAGATTCTCAAACGCTCTGCCAATTGTCTCCTGCTGATCTAGGAAAAATCGGTCTAATACTTAGCCAATTCTCAGCTTGCCTTGCTCACGCAATTCCTATGGAATTATCTCCATATTAATTAGGAAAATCAACCTTCCTTGATTGCACAATCCATCATGGCATCCCAATGACTTTATAATTGCACATGGGAAATTTTCTATAAATACAATTGATAGTTATGTTCCTCTGAACTGTGTTACAATAAGGATGAAGGGTCTTTTTTATTATTTAAAAATAAGATAAAATCCTAACCAACCAAAACCCTAACCCGAGGAGATGTAACACCAAGAGTTTATGGGCCCCATTGGGGTTAGTTGGGCAGCCAACTTTCCGGGGTCGTAACTTGTTCATATGATCTTCGTTTGACGCACATGATACCTCGTTAGAAAGATCTCTCCAAGGTCTACAACTGCTAATGTGATTTCTATGAAATCACTAAACATTTCTTGCCCAAAAAACGTCGTTTGGGGCCTCAAAATGGCTCCGGAAGTTCAGGACCCGAAAAATTGACAAAAATAGTAAATTGTGCTACAATTAAGGAAACTGAAAAACTGAAAGAGACAATGGCGAGGGCCCAAGTGGAATAGGCGGGTGGCCACCAATATCCACCTCGATCGCCTTAAATCGAATTTCTTGAGCTAACTCAATCATCATGACTTAGTTAACTGACACAAGTTGTTATGAGACGAAATTACAATTTATTGTCCAAATTATTTAAGGGAGAAATAAATTAGATGCCTCACATTCCTCACTCCTGGTACATCAAAATTCCTCGCCAGTGTGGGTACATTTTTTTTTTCCTTTCTAGTTTCCAATTTCACCGTTTCTTGTTGCAAATTTCAATACTCCCTCTCAACAAGAAAGGAATTCAATCTATCCCCATCCGGTACCTTTGGAATGTTCTGCATGCTACACTTCTCTAGTGTTGTTTGCACCTGCAAATCCAGAAAATGAATAGCCTCCAAACAACTTACTCGGTATAATGCATCTGTCATCAGAATATTCTGACTGGCACTGCTAGCTACTGCATCTGTCTAATACTAGATTCTCTGCGCTGCTGCTGACATCTGCATCCATGCCCTTTGAACTATTGCTAACTCTAATTTGTGATCCAATATTTGACATCTATGACTGATTTCTGTCTTGCTGACATCTGACTACATCAATCTAACTGATCCTTCCTACTACTATTGTACTATGGCTCCTCGTAGCCAGGTTCGATCCATGAGACACGTCATCTCAATGGACCTTGCCCAAATTTCTTATCTTGGGATTATGTCTACGCATCACCCCACCATCTTACACCTTGAGGTATGGCTGCTCCCCCTTCCCATCTGGCTCGAAATTTCCCCCTCATGGAGGTCTCTGCTTGAGTGGATGCTTCCACTCAGTCTCCTCTCTGCTTCTCCAATTGTGGCAGCTACTCCACAACCTTTTGAGACTACTTCTCATGAAGATTCGTGTTGAGAGGTATTTATGCTCCCTTTAAACCACCAAGTCTCTAACTTCTGCCTTTCTCCTCAAAGCTTTGCATGCATCTGGTACCTCAATTACATATAGTTTCTTGACTCACGCACAGTGTAATTGTCCAAGCATTACAAAAAGTTTCTAAAAAAGAGTTGATTTTAAATCGATGATATCTCCCTCATCTGAGCTTCAATTCGACTGATTTTTTTTTTCTATTTCGGTAGATTTTCGCAAGGAATCCAAATAGTCTATTTGTTTTTGAAATGTTTACACCAAAATATTCAAATATTCTATGCAAACTCGCCGCCCAAAAAATTCCTGCTCTGATACCATGTAGAAAATCTAACCAACGAGATTCAATCTAATCTTGTAATCTACTAAAACAAGATATTGAATCCTTCCTACAATTTGCGGAAACAAAACACGGTTGCACAATCACATATAAGTAAGAGAAATAAATTATCAATCGCACAACAACATGATGTATTTGGGGAAAGAAACTGCTCAAAACCCCTTTATCTCTATTGTGTACTATTAAGTCAAGGAATCATGAAACAATACATTAATGCTTAATCTCTCATGAGATTCTCCAACACTCTGTCAATTGTCTCCCGTTGATCTAGGAAAACTCAATCTAGTACTTAGCCAATTCTAATCCTTACTTCAGCCTGCCTTGCTCATGCAATTCCTAGGGAATTAACTCATTAATTAGGAAAATCAGTCTTCCTTGATTGCGCAATCCATTATGGAATCCCAATGACTTTATAATTTCACATGGGAAATTTTCTCTGAATACAATTGATAGTTATGTTCCCTTTAACCTCTGTCTCAATTGGGTATTCCTCGAAACTGACATGCATACAAATATTAATAGCGAATTATTAGTTATATGACTGATCACTCATTGTGAATTAAATCTAATTTAATTCACTGGACCTCTCACTAGCTCATAACTCAGTTAGAAGCAGTTAAACTGATTTTAACGCATTTAATTGAGTTAATTACACTTGCACCCCACTAATGCATTAACTTTGACTGGACCCAAAAAATATTAGAATCCCTCTAGATGCCTCATCTTAGACCCTCAAGTACTTGAATTTCTTGAGCTAACTCGGTCATCATGAATTAATTAAATGACACAATTTGTTATGAAATGAAATTACAATTTATTGTCCAATTTATTTAAGGGAAAAATAAATTAGACGCCCCACATTCCTCACTCCTGGTGCATCAAAATTCCTCACCAGTGTGGGTGCATTTTTTTTTGTCCTTTCTGGTTTCCAATCTCACTGTTTCTTGTTGCAAATTTCAACATTTCATAATTTGATAAGGCCTTCACACAAAGACACCATTGAAATCACATGCCTAGATTCTCATGAGAAACCTCTCTTAAGCTCGATCTGCCAGAAGAGAACCAACAATATGCTATCCTAATTCCTAGTGCAAACCGACCCTTAAGGTATGCAACATTCTTCTGAACACTCACATGATTATCTTGCTCTTGGAAGATGATCATGACCTCCCTTTAGCAACCCTTACTCGCCCTCATACTCGACCTACTTTAGGACTACATCTCTCTTCACCCCCTTGATGTGCCAGATAGTGGGAATACATGTCAAACATGCTAATATGTGCCAAGTGATAAGGCATGCCAAGATGTGCAAGGGTGTGTCAATGTGTGTCAGGGAATTTCAAGACAACAAAAGGGAGAAAAAAGTCTAACTACAAGGAAATGAACACATAATAGGGTTAATAAGTCATCAATTTACCTTTTCCAAGAGGGGCATCCTAGGCACACCAACACTAGGCAGCAATAGGTGCCAAGTGCAAAGTCTTAGTGCATTCTAAGTGCCAAGTATTCCTTTTTTGCTTCTCATCTACTTTCCAACAACTGATAATCACAAATAAATTTAATATTAAACCATGCCAAATCATACCAAGGCATCTCAACATATTCCATACATGCTAAGACTTTCCAAGTGCCAACACGTGCCAAGCGCCAATATGTGTTAGGGACTAGTGTTATGCATGTTATGAAGTGGAAGGGAATGTTGAAGAGTGTTAAGGTGTGCTAGAGAGTGATAATGCATGTTAATGAGTGTTAAGGATTACTAGGAAAAAACATTAAGGGAGCACTAAGTAAAAATTCATGAAAGTTAATGAATATGAGGAACGCGTGCCAGAGACTAGTGTTAATGAGTGTTAGTTGCCATGCCAAGGAGGGACTGACAAGGTATGCTAAGCATTGGTAAGGCATGCTAGGGAATATCAAGGCATGTCAAGAATTCCCAAAGTGTGCTTGGGAGTTCCAGGGTGTGCTAATTATATCATGTGCCAATTAATAGTGCCAAAATATGCCAATACATGCTAGGTGCTAAGGATGTGGTGTAGGGTGCCAGGGTATATCAATATATGTCAAGGCAACAAAATGAAGAACCAATACGAGGGTTAATAAGTCAGGACTTTATCTTTTTGAAAAGGGGCATGCTAGGCACACTAATAATAGGTCCCAATACATGCCAAGTGGCATTGTGTGCCAAGTGTTAATGTATGTCAATGCATTCAACCAAGGTGTTCCAGGGCATGCTAGGGACTATATGCAGCATGCCAACACATGTTAGGAGAGTTCGATGTTGTGCTAGCGCATGCCACCATGTGCTTGGGCGTAAGTGTCATCACAAGATGTTCTAGGTACAAAGATGTTCCAATACATGTGGAGTGCTAAGAAATGTTATTGTGTGCCAAAGCAGTAATTTAAGGCGTGCCTAGATTGGTGAGGATCGTTAGGTTTTTCTCATTAATAGAATTGTCAAAGCTTGATTATGTATTAAATAATATATTTCCTACACACAATAGTGGAACTTTATCTAAAGGGAATTCGCTAGATAATAAAATTAATATATATGAATCATGTGTTGACTCATGATAGGAAATCTCTATTCGACTAGTTATTACTTGAGGGAAATGATACACACTAATTACTTCTAAAAAATTGACTGACCCTAACCACTGTGGCTTTGGACATATTATAAAAAATACTCCACAATAATGGCATTAAATCGTTAAATTTTGACAAAAAAATATATTAACAGGCACATAGCGTCATCAAAAACTCATTGGAATGATCAATGATGACGGGCATTTTTTGACCGTCACCAAAAGTAACAAAAAGAGCATTGGTGAGGGCCATTAAAAGTTCGTCACTAGAAGTGTCACCAAAGAGAGAATTAGTGATGGGCCTTTAACGACCCTCACCAAAAGTGTCATTCAAAATGTCTTTGGTGACGGACCATAAAGGACCATCACTATATACACTTACAGTGATGGTTTTTTAATGATCAATGATGACAGACATTTTTTGACCGTCACTAAAAGTAATAAAAAGAGCATTGGTGAGGGTCATTAAAAGTTCGTCACTAGAAGTGTCACCAAAGAGAGAATTAGTGATGGGCCTTTAACGACCCTCACCAAAAGTGTCATTGAAAATGTCTTTGGTGACGGACCATAAGGACCATCACTATATACACTTACAGTGACGGTTTTTTAAGGACCGTCACCATATGTGAAATTGGTGACGGACCTTAAAGGTCCGTCACAAGCATGACCCTCACCAATGTCCTTTTTTCTTGTAGTGAATCTCAAAGCTCTGATACCAAATGTTGGGAAACCAGCTCCAAAAAGAGAAGAAAAGAAGTGTCAACACCTTAGAAATAAACCACTTCGAGGGGGAAACCTCCAATACATTACATGAATGAACAATTCTTGGATGATTCAAATTACAAAACCTCCTTTCTATATATAGGAGTCCATGCGGCCACAATGTAATCCGACCTAGCAATAATAATTTAAGGGCACAATAATAACGATATGGGGGTTACAAGGGTAAAATAATAACAATAAGGAGGTTACACTAACAACAATAAGGGAATGTACTAGTAATATAGGGACCTAACACATGTTCAAACATTGTCTTTTATGGTCAACCATGGTTCAACGTCACATTGTGACAAAAATTGTCTCAATATGAAAATCAACCATGGTCCACTATGATCAACCATGTTCAAACATTTTTAGACCATGGACAAGAATGGTAAAATGTCGTGTTGTGAGAGATTGTCTCAATATGAAAATCAATCCTAGTTAGTCATGGTCAATATCAAAATCAACCATGGTCCAACATCAAATTGTGACAAAGTTTTTCGCAATATGAAAATCAACCTTAGTCAACCATCATGAACCATGGTCAATCATTATCAACCATGGCCAACCATGCTATAATGTCGCATTGTGACAAAGATTGTGTCAATATGAAAATCAATCATGGTCAACCATGGTCAATGAGCATTAATAAGCATGGTCACATTATGATAAATATTGTTTCATCCGCCAATGTCACATTATGACAACCATGGTCATCCATGGTCAAACATGGCCTAACGTCGCAATGTGACAAATATTCCCTGAATATAAAAAATAATCTTGGTCAACCATGGTCCAACGTCACATTGTGAAAAATATTTTCTTAATATGAAAATCAACCATGGTTAATAATCATGGTCACATCGTGATGATGCATGTCTCTTAGTCCAACGTCACATTTGAAAACCATCGTCATCCATGGTTAACAATGGAAAACCATGGTCCAACGTTGCATCATGAAAAATATTATCTCAATATGAAGAATAACTATGGTCAACCATGGTCCAACATTGCATTGTTACAAATATTGTTTCAATATGAAAATCAATTTTTGAGTGATTTAATTATGAGTTACATCCCTGCCATTTAATTTTCAAGTTAGGGTTCATGAATTAGTGAGGTATACATGTACTATAGGTACTAGGTGATTATTTATCATAATATATTAACCTAATGCAATTGAAACTAAGAAATCGAATCAATCCAATCCAAACCAACATAAATAAATTGAAATCACACTTGCATAAAGGAAATCACACTTGCCTGAAATTAAAATCACACTTGCAGAATTGAATCACACTTGCTGAAATGAAATCACACCACACTTGCATAATTTAAATCACACTTGGAGGAATGAAATCACACTTGCTGGAATGAAAACACACTTGCTGGAAATAAAATCACACCTACTGAAATGAAATAACGCCTACATAAAATAAACAAAATAACATAATTACACAATGTACCAATATGTATAAATATGTGCAACCAGTGGTTGGTGAGGGCCCTCCATTCCTGTGTAAGCACAAAAAACAACTATGACATCTTCAAAGTAACAATATGCTGGCGAATCTTGGACTGAATTGTTTTATTTTATTGATTGGAAGAATAAAATTTTTGAATGAAGTTATTAGATAGATGGATTGATGGGATCCTTTGAATGATGCACCCCTATTTATACAAAAACTAAGGATAACTAATCAATAAATACATATCCCTCAATTCTCTCCTAAATCCACATTTATTTCCTGTGGTTACAACCAATACAAGATACAAATACTCTCCAAATTCTCTCATAGTTATGATAAGGATGCATATCAAAAATCCATGATTATTCTCCTTTGAATGTTCTTAACTTAATGATCTGCATCTTCCTCAAATATTCTACAAATCCTCTTGAGTTGGAATTTGAAATTCGAATTTGTAGTTAGGTGGTCAAATATGAACCTTCTAGAACGTCCAAGTAGGCCTTCAATATCACAAAGCTCATGACACTTTTAGAGATGTATGAAAACATTTTAATTTCCTAATATTTAATCACAAATTATGTTAAAATACTTAAAATAAATGAGTTGGAAAATAATAATGATAAACCCTATGGTTATGAGAATGGTTACTAATGTAGCTCTTATGGAGTTACATAGTTATGGATTGAGTGTAAAATGAAGGAAATTAGTGTAAAATTGGATGACATTTTGAAGGCCAAACATACCCCCTAACTGAAGATGTTGCATGTCTCGTGCAACTATTGCATTGATTCCGTTAATGATAAGTTGATCTTCTTGAAATGTCTCTCTTCTATATGAGCTTTGGTTTTGCATTGATTCTCTTTTAACTTTGCATAATCATGATTTCACAACATTATTCTTTTTGCAAAGTGTACTTTGAAAGACATTTGATTGCAAAATGGTTGGTTTTTGTGTGACAACAAAAAATTATGAGTATTGGTTCTTGTGTCACAATACTTTTTTATTTATTTTTGTTGCATCAAAATACTTTAAAACATTGAGAATTCATTTTTAAGTCATACATTTAATGTTCTCATTAATTCATCATTTAAAGACATATAGAATTTCAAAATCAAAATGAAACAATAGTTTATTCGGAAAAATATGTTGCCTAGGATAAAATGAAATGTGACATGTGAATATGTAATATGAATTGATGCCCCTTCCCCTCAGCTAAAGGTGTTTTTAGTTTTTGGCAAATGAGAAAAGGAATATAAATGTGGTGATGGAATTTCCAAAATCATAATTTTAGTATTTAAGGAATTACATGATTAAATATTAGAAAACAACATACCTTAACTTACCTGAAAAGTGGACAAGATATGTATATCGAGAAGAGCGTGGCTATTGTTACTAGATCATGGAATATGTATTAAAAGAATTTGATATCCTTCTTGTTTCTCTTGGTTGTATAAATTGAAGATGAAATTGAAATATTTATTTCTACGACTCTTGAATTATGAATTGATTTCTATTTCAAGCTACTGCAACCATAGAGTCTTCATTCGTTCCCACTTAGTGGCATAATTCTTATCTATGTGAATAGATTTTTCGATGTTGAACATAGAAAATAAATTGTTGGATTATTGGCCATTATTGAATTCCATTAACCAATAAGAGACTACTTACCATTGATGTCAATGAGAGTTAAGATTTCTACGTACATCTTACAAGGTACAAATAGATGTGTCACAGTCGAGTAACCTAGAAGATCCAAAAAACAGGTGACTTTGATACATTCCCACTATTTATTGGCAAGAGAACATGCCATTAGGGCATGCAAGCCTCAAGTTACTTGAAATATCTCTAATTTTGATCCCATATGATGTATCAGAGTCGATGGATCAAAACTTGTTAGAAGTGAGTCCTTAATGAATCTTCCATCATCTAACGTGAGCATAAATAATAATTTTAAGGACTATAGATGAACGATTTTGCATTGGAGTAGGGTTTATTTGACAAAAGAGAAGAGGAAAATTTGGTGACTTGGCTTTGTAAGGGAGCTGAATGAATTTATTTTTGGGTTAAGGGCGAGTGAAAATGAGGCAGGAAACTATGAAGATTTCAAAGGGAAATGAGTGTTTGGTAGCAGAGAGATGGAATTTTATGGATCGACTGAAGGCTTGGAATGAGTAGAAATGGTAAAATTGGTATTTGTTTAATAGAAATGGTGTAATGGATATGATGATCATACTCTGTGTTGAAAGGCAATTTGTCTTTTAAGAGGCACACATGCATATAGTGATCTTATTTCATCGTCTTAGGACTTGCAAAAACTTAGCACTTTTCTGCAATAAAATGTAAGTCTATCGAGAGAGAGATATGATTAGTCTCTCCTCATCTGATATATACAAAAAAGCCTCAAAAATAGTACTCATAAAATAAATTCAAGGAAGAAAAATTAAATTCCCTTTTACCTGTTTGGAAAGAGGTACCTTCTTCATTATGTTTGTAACCAATTTTAATCTTGAGACCTCTTTTCCACACACTTAATGCTTCACCAATAGATCATAAACCAAATTTACATAAACTACTAAATTGTGTTGATTCTGCAGCTATCAAAAGCAACATGGATCGTTGCACTGCCTTTTCACTTTACAAATTGCAATTAGACTAAGATGGTGGTTTTTCATTTATCACAATTGGGTTTTTAATGTTTTCAGGTTTTAATGAAATTCGAAGTTTGTAATAGTGTTTTTCCTTTTTATCTAGTGCTCCACCCTTGTCCATGATCCCGTGGATAAAAAAATGCTCAAAATTCAAAATTCTTGGATCATATTAAAACTAAATCCAAGGCTTAGATATAATCGCTCTGAATCCAATGCAATTTGTTTCACTAAAATCTGAATTCGGATGCTCCCAAAATTGCGTTCTATTTGTTTTGTGAAACAACTAAAAAAATGAATTTTTTGAGTTTTAGGAACGCCCATTGAGTAGTTCGTACACTGACTAGGTGTATGACTTGGCAAAGTGACTGGTTCTTCTCCAACCAATCGATGGTTGACACTTGGAATCTACTAATTGGCTGACACATGGTTTTTTTCCATTGATTAATAGTTTATTGTGGAGGGCAAATGTGGGAGTGTTATGTGGGCCAACCATTGGTTTCCACGTGGCCTCTTCGTGGCGGACCAAAATATTTGTGTGATTTTGAATACCCTCCACAAGAACTGAACTGAAGACCTCATACCAACCAACAAAGTGCTTTAACCAATCAACCTACATTATTCTTTGTTAAATATAACTACCAAATTGTTATTTAAGATTTGATAGGCGCACACTTTTGGGAAGGGGCTTAGCCCCAAGGCACATGGTGCAATATGACCACGGGTGCAGAGGAACAAGGGACGGTTTTAACCATCCTAAAAATTTGATTGCCAATCGAGAAGGCCAAATTTATGCGTTTTTCCAGTTTTTGCGGCACGCTGGCCGGGTTTGGGTTGAATTGTAGGATTATTAACAACATAATTGGGAAAAAACATGAAACAATCATATTTTACTCAATTTTTGGCAAAATTAGGTGCATAAAGAGACAAAATAGGGGTTTTTGATAGTTATGGCACCATTGGAGACATCATTTTTGATGTTTTATCTTTTTAAAATCCTATAATTACACTTTTGAGTAGGAACTTAGATTTCTTATCCAATTTTTATTGAAATTTTTTAAAAATAACTTTGTTCAATTTTAGTTTATGATCTTTCAGATCATAGAGAGTGTAAGAAGAGATAATACTCAGCAATATTGAAACTCTTTATTAAAAAACAAAGCAAAATGATTCGATCTCTAATATTCACACTATGGCTCTGAATACTATTTTTTTTCTCTCTCAAATATTCCTTCTCTTTCTACGTATTCCTCAAAATTTAACTTGAAGAAAATTAAAACATCACAAAACTTGGTTTTATTGATTAATTCTATCCTACTCTACTCTACTCGAAACAGAAAAAATATTTCAAGTGTATGCCTATTTCCAGTCTAGTGATGTGCGTAACAAGAGTAAAAATATATTCATTCTTAGCTTTGGAAAATATGCATTAAAACATATCAATGAATGAAAAACCAGTTGTTTTGATGATGAAATTAAGAATTAAGGAAAAATTAAAGAGTAATGTGATTTTATCCTTGATTGGAACCATTTTTCAATAAAGCCATGGCATTGCTAATTCCTTTCTTGGTTTAGATCACATTGAATATCCTCATTTATTATGAATTCCTCAATATTAGATTATAATTGTTTCTCCCCCTCAAAATTATTGCATGATGATTTAGTCCCTTCAACAGACTGGAAAGAAGAATCAAAAGAGACTTGAAGATCTTCTTGTGGAGGTGAGGAGATAAACAAGTCTTTGAATGTAGTTAAAATATACTCTTCCTCAGAAGAAAATATCCCATATGTTGCTAGGATTCGAGAAAGTTCTTGGAAGGACATTGTTAAAACCCTTAATTATCTGTGAATTACTCCCACTGGTTGATAATTCCTGTCGTGCACGCATATTAATACAAAGTATTGAAGAAATATTGAAATTTAATATGAAAAATGATTGTAATTTGATTTTAACCATGCATCTAAGAATGAATGCAACTATAATGAGTTTTCTAAACTTTCAAAATAAACACCTATCTACACCTCCTCGAAAACTATGCTAAAATGTTGGGTTATTTTATTGGGAGTTAAATACATGTCATTTTTTCAACCTGGGGTTCGTGAACTGACGAGGTATACGTGTTCTATATGTACTATGTTATCATTTATTATAATAATTTAACCTAATGCAATTGAAACTATGAAATCAAATAAATCCAATCCAAACCAACATAGATAAGCTGAAATGACCCTTGCATAAAGGAAATCACACTTTCTTGAAATTGAATCACACTTGAAGAATTGAAATAACACTTGCTGAAAGGAAATCACACCATACTTACTTAATTGAAATCACACTTGTAGAAATGAAATCACACTTCCTAGAATGAAAACACACTCGTTGGAAAGAAAATTACACTTGTTGAAATGAAATAACTCACCTGCTGAAAATAAATGAAATAAAATAATTACAGAATGTTACCAATATGTATAAAGATGTGCAAACTGTGGTTGACGAGGACCCTCCATTCCTTAGTAAGAACATCAAAAAAATATCACATCTTCAATGTAACAATATGTTGTAGAATCATGGACTGAACTATTTGATTTTATTGATTAGAAGAATAGAATTATTGAATGGAATTATTAGATAGAAGGATAGATGGGCTCCTTTGAAGGATGCACCCTATTTATACAAAAACAAAGGATAACTGATCAATAAATAAATGTCCCTCAAATCTCTCCTAAATCCACATTTATCTCTTGTCGTTACAACCAATCATCTAAAAATACAAGACATAAATCCTCTCCAAATTCTCTCATAGTTTTGGTAAGGCCACATATCAAAAAATCCATAATTATTCTCCTTTGAATGTTCTTAACTTAATGATCCAGAACTTTCTCAAATATTCTACAAATCCTCATGAGTTGGAATTTGAAATTCGAATTTATAGCTAGATGGCCAAATAGGACCCTTCTAGAATCTCCAACAAGGCCTACAATATCACAAAACTCATAAGAGTTTTAGAGATATATGAAAACATCTTAATTTCCTAATATTTAATCATAAATTCTATTAAAATAATTAAAATAAATTACTTGGAAAATAATAATGATAAACCCTATTCTCATGAGAATGGTTACTAATGTAGGGCTTATGGAGTTACGCAGTTATGGAATGAGGCTAAAATGATGGAAATGAGGGTAAAATTGGATGATATTTTGGAGGCCCAACATACCCCAATTCAAGATGTTGCATGTCCTCATGCAACTATTGCATTGATTCTTTTAATGATAAGTTTATCTTCTTGAATTTTTTTGCTTCTATATGGGCTTTTTATTTGTATTGATTCTCTTTAAACTTTGTATAATCATATCATTTGACAACTTTATTCTTTTTTCAAAGTGTACTTTGAAAGGAATTTCATTGCAACATGGTTGGTTCTTGTGTGACAACCAAAATTTATGAGTATTGGTTATTATGTAACAATAATGTTTTTTATTTTTATTGCATCAAAATACTTGAAAATTTTGAAAATTCCATTTTAAGTCAGCCATTTAATGTTCTCATTAATTGATCATTGCAAAACATATAAACTTCCAGAATCACAATGCAATAATAGTTGATTGGGAAAAATACGGTTGTTAGGATGAAATGAAATGCGACATGTGAATATGAAATATGAATTGATATCCCTTCCCCCAAAATAAAGGTGTTTTTAGTTTTTGACAACTCAAAAAATAAATATAAATGTTGTGAGGGATTTTCCAAAATCATAATTTTAGTATTTAAGGAGTTACATGATTAAAGATTAGAAAACAACACAACTTCACTTACCTGAAAAGTGAACAAGCTATGTATATTGAGAAGACTATGTTTGCTTCGGTTGGATCATGGAATGAGTAAAATAGTTTGATTTGCTTCTTTTTTCTCTTATTTGTACGAACTGAGGATGAAATTTGAATATTTGTTGCTATGACTGTTGAATTCTAAATTTAGTTATGTTGCAAGCTCCTGAAACCATTTAGTCTTCATTCGTTCCCACTGAGTGGCATAATTCTTATCTATGTGAATAGATGTGTCGATGTCGAATATAGAAAATAAATTGTTGGATTAATGGCGATTAATGAATTCCATTAACCAACAAGAGAATGCTCACCATTGATGTCAATGAGAATCAAGATGCCTAAGTACATGTTACTAGGTACAAAGAGATGTGTCATAGTTGAGTCACCTAGAAGATCCAACAAATAGGTGACATTGATGTATTCCCATTTTTTATTGGCAAGAGAAATTTCCATTAAGACATACAAGCCTCAAGGTATTTGAAATATATCTAGGTTTGATCCCAGATGATGTGTCGAATTCCAGGGGTGAAAAACTGTTAGAAGGAAGGCCTTAATGAGTTCTCCATCATCTAACGTGAGTATCAATAATAATTTGAAGGAATACAAATGAAAGATTTTGCATTGGAATAAAGATTATTTGACAAAAAATAAGAGGAAAATGGGTGTCTTAGATTTGTAAGGGAGTTGAATGAATTTATTTTTGGGTTAAGTGTGAGTGAAAATGAGGTAGTAAAATCTGAAGATTGCGAAGGGAAATCATATTTTGGTAGTGAGGAGATGGAATTTTATGAATCGACTGTAGGCTTAGACTGAGTAGTAGTGGTAAAATTGGTATTTTTTTAATAGAAATGGTGTAATGTATATGATGATCATGCTTTGTCTTGAAATGAACTTGGTATTTTAAGAGGCACTCATGCATATAGTGATATTCTTTCATCATCCTGGGACCTCCAAAAAATTAGCACTTTTTTGCAATGAAATATAAGTCTATAAAGAGAGAGGGAGATGATTAGTCTCTCTTCATATGATATATGCACAAAAAACATTATAAATAGTACTAATAAAATAAATTCAAGGAAGAAAATAATATGCACTTTTACCTGTTTGGAAAGCGGTACCTTATTCTTTGTGTTTCTAACCAATTTTGAGCTTGAGACCTCTTTTCCACACACTTAATTTTTTGACAATATATCATAAACCAAATTTTCATAAGCTATTGAATTTTGTTGATTGTGTAGCTACCAAAAAGACATGGATCGTTGTACTGCCTTGACAGTTTACAAATTGCAATTAGACTAGGATGGTCATTTGTCATATATCACAGTTGGGTTTTTAATATTTTCAAGTTTTAATGAAAGTATAAGTTTGTAAGTGCATTTTTCCTTTTTCTCTAATGCTCCACCCTTGTCCATGATCTCTTGGATAAAAAAATGCTCAAAATTCAAAATTATTGGGTCATCCTAAAATGAATACTAAAGCATAGATCTCATTGTTCCGAATCCAATGCAATTCGTTTCACTAAAATCTGACTTCAGTTTCTCCTAGAATCGCGTTCTGGTAATTTTGAGAAACAAATTAAAAAATGAACCTTTTGGGTTTTAAGAATGCCCAGTCAGCAGTCTATATGATGACTAAGCCTATGAATTTGGAAATTTGTCTCGTTCCTCTCTGGCTAATTGATGATTGACAACGGGCATCTATTGATTGGATGACACGTGGTTGTTTTCCATTGGTTAACAGTTTATTGTGAAGGGCCAACGTGGGTGTGCCACGTGGGCCAACCATTGGTTTCCACTTGGCCTCCTCGTGGGGGACCAAAATTTTTGTGTGAGGCTAAATAGGCTCCATAGGACTTGAACTCAAGACCTCATACCAACCAACAAAGCACTTTAACCAATCTGGCTACATTATTTTGTTAAATACAACAACCAAATTGCTATTTAAGGTTTTATGGGTGTGCACTTCTAGGAAGGGGCTTAGTCCCAAGGCACATGGTGCCATATGACCATGGACATAGAGGAACTGGCGGCAGTTTTTTTTGAAAATGCAACAAGATGATGGAGCTTAGTGAAATGAAGTCACCTTCACTAAGTGGGCCCGCGGGCTATTTTTGGTGCAAAGTTTATTTTTAGACTACGTCTATTTTTAGACATATGGATCATGGTCTATGAGTTGCAGGATGCTATTTATGGATGATTGGTCGAGTTGGTAAAAATATATGGACCTCTATTTTTAGACATTTGGTGGTTTCTATTTTTAGACTGCCGGGCTAAAAATAGAACAGTCAAATATTATTAACCCTTAATAATATTTAGACTATAAACATTATCTTATCCTCTTAGAGAACTTCAGTTTGATGCTTGGATGTGGCACATGCAACTGACAGAAGGAAATATGCTTTTCCTAAGGGTTAGTTGAGCTATTTCATGGTTGACTTCAGTTAGGACTCAAGTGGCAGAGTTTGGTGGAGTTGATGAGACAGTTGGTGGAGTTGTGTTCTGTTTAACTTAGTTGAACTATTTGTATTTAGTCTAACTGAAAAATAAACTAGTGATGAGTGGTGTGAATTAATTAATAATTAATTCACTAATTATTAACTCATAATTCAACTAAAGAACACATCAGTTAACTGCAGTGCATGGACAGTTCAGTGGAGACCAATGTTAGAGGGCGGTGAAAGGGTGAGTTTGCTATCAGTTGTGACTATTGGCTGTGCATGAGATTTGCACACACATTGATGGAGATTTCCAATTAGGATTGCATAGTTGGAGCTAGTGGGATTCGAACTTGGATCTCATTCATTACTCACTTGGATTGCGTAGTAGAGGCAGGCAGACTTGTGGAGGAGATTTGAACCTGTGACTTGTTCATCTTCATAACTAGTTTTGTGTATAGCATTGAGATAGTGCTGAGAGCTGTGAGAGCTTTGTGCTATGTATTGTTACATGTTCTCTATCATTATAATATACAGACAGTTGGGGGTTTTCAGCTATTGCTTTCCCCATTACATCCTGTGTTGATATGTGTGCTTGATTATGTTTTAATGAGCGCATGCGACTGCTTTCTATTTCTGCATATTGATGATCAATTGTAGAAGAGGTTATGTGTTATGCATGAATTTGAATTAGTGTGTGACCAGGATAATATCGGTGAATAAATCTTCATTATTCAGCAAATTTCTACATGGTATGAGAGCGAGAGAATTGATCATCAGGATCTATTACAGTGATTGCAATTATTTCGGTAGACAGAGTCTGTAATAGGCCAGGTAGCCTCTGGATCCATCCCTTCTCTGAAAGGTGATATATCGAGTAAATGCCCTTACAGTCGATCTCTGTGCTAGAAATAATTTGTTCTCACAGATCCAGAAGCAGTTGAGTTTTGAGCTTGGAATTCGAATTTTGTAGCAGTTTGTTTTCTTGGTGCTAGAGTTGAAATGTCTTTCAACGGTTTGCGACTGGAATATGCCCTTGAGGGCAGTTCGAATTATGTTGCATGGAAGGATAAAATGGAGGCGGTATTAGATGATAACGGGCTGAAGGAGTTCATAGATAATGAGATCCCAAAGCCTACTGATGCTGCTCAAGTTGAGGCTTGGCAAAAGAAGATGGCGAAATGTCGAAGGATTTTGTTGGAGGGCGTGAAGGATCACATTGTATCCAGCCTGCATGGAAAAGCTTCTCCATACTTGATGTGGAAAGTGTTGACAGATCTATTCCAGAGCAAGAGCGACCAGAGGAAGTTGGCGCTCAAGGATAAACTCAGAAACATTAAGATGGAGAAAGGCGACAGTATTGCCAAGTACCTCACGAAGTTCACTCAATGCAGAGATGAGCTGGGAAGTGTGGGGGTGACTGTCGATGATGAGGACTTGGTGGACCTGGCTCTTCTTGGTCTTCTGAAGAGTTGGAATTCCTATGAGGACTCGTCAATGGTTGGGAGAAGTTACCGGGATGGGAGCGAATTTGGTCGGATCTCATGCAAGAGGAGATAAGGCGGACTACCAGGGACAGATCTTCATCAAAGGTATCTGATGAAGAAAATTGCGCTTTGGCTGCCAAAGAAAAGAAGGGGAAGAGCAAGAAAGCTTCTCAGTCTGGTGTGAAAGGCAAGAAGCAAGATATGTCCAAGGTGAAGTGTTTTCACTGTCACCAACATGGACATTATGCCACAAATTGTCCGCAGAAGAAGAAAAATAAGCATGCTGCTGGATCTGCAGCGGGAGACGCATTGACCTCCCAGTTCGAGCTAGATTTTTCGCTGATCACATGCTTGGTCTCAAGTGTGATGGGATCAGTATGGTTCTTGGACAGTGGTGCGTCATTTCACATGACTGGAGATCGGGATCTGTTTTCAGATCTGGAGGAGAAAGATCTTGGAGTGCACATCGAGATGTGTGATGATGGTAGATATAGTGCGACCGGTATCGGTACCATTTCTTTTGAGAGGGAGTCTGTTAAACCCTTCGTATTGAAGGAAGTATTGCATGTTCCAGGATTGATGAAGAATCTGATCTCTATGGCGCTGTTGGAAGATAAGGGGTATGATGTGGTCTTCAGCGAAGGAAAAGCTTTCCTGCGCAGTAAGACAACTGGAGAAACCCAGAAGATAGGGGTTCGAGTCAAGAACCTTTATCATTGCAAGTAGATGAACGTATGTGTAATACAAGGCGGGGAAAGTGGTGAGCCGGGATGATGGCGAGCTGTGGCACCAGAGATTGGGCCACCTTCACCATGGAGCTTTGAAGATACTGCAGCAGATTTCTACTGGGCTTCCTAAGGGCACTCTTGCGCAGTCAGATCAGTGCAAAGGGTGTACCTTGGGAAAATTTGTGAAAGCCACCTTTCACGAGAAGGATAGTCGCACCGCGACGATCCTTGAGAGAGTTCACACAGACGTGTGTTGACCCTTCTCAGTAGCTTTGACAGCAAAGCACAAGTACTATGTGATCTTTGTTGATGATTTCTCTTGGAAGTGCTGGATCTTCTTCATGCAGAAGAAGAGCAAGACATACTCAAATTTCTGTGAGTTCAAGGCGCTGGTTGAGAAGGAATCGGGGAAGCATGTGAAGGCTATTAGGAGCGACAATGGTGGTGAATTCATCTCTGCTGAATTCAAGGACTTTTGCAGCACAGAAGGGATTCGGAGAGAGCTCATCGCACCCATAACCCACAGCAGAACGGGGTTGCTGAGTGGAAGAACAGAACGATCATGGGTGCTGCATGGGTGATGTTGCATGATCAGGGCCTACCCCTTCACTTGTGAGCTGAGGCATGCAATACTGCAGTATATGTGCAGAACCGTTATCCTCACAAGATACTTGGCATGAATACACCAGAGGAGGCATTTTCTGGTAAGAGACCTGATATTTCCCATTTGAGGATTTTTGGTTCACCTGTCTACATGCATGTGGCAAAGGATGCTAGAATGAAGCTGGATCCGACCGCAGAGGTTGGGATATTTTTGGGGTACACTGATACGCCCCACAACTATCATGTTTATTTGCCAGACAGTCGTAAGACTGTTTTGCGACGGGATATCAAATTTCGGGAGGAGAAAGCCATGCAGTGTTCGCTTGAGAGAGAGCCACACTTGCTTGTAGATGAGGAGCTATTAGTTCCTAAGGATGAGCTTCCGGATGTGGATCAACCACAAGAGGAAGTTCATGGAGTGGAAGAGACCACTCATGCAGCGCCAACCATCGGAGGGCGCAAGCGCACTACAGAAGCTGAGCGACTGGCTCGAGATGCAGAGAAGGTTGTAGGACCACCTACAGCACAGCGCAGACAGAGACTGTCACCAAACCGGTACACTGGATACATGGCTCTTATGAGAAAATGTGTCGTGACAGAACCATCCTCTTTCGAGGAAGCTGTGGAGGACCCCGCATGGGTAGATGCCATGGTGGAAGAGTATGATTCGATTATCAGAAACAGTGCATGGGATATTGTCCCGCGACCGGAGGGGAAATTAGTGGTGGGTTTGCGATGGATCTACAAAGTGAAGCGGGCGGCTGACGGGAGTGTGGAGAAGTACAAGGCAAGATTTGTTGCCCGTGGCTTCTCACAGATCGAGGGGATCGATTATGAGGAGACCTTTGCACCTGTCGCAAGGTACTCTTCCATACGTACGATCCTAGCTCTCTCAGTGCAGATGGGGTGGAACATCCATCAGATGGATGTGAAGACTGCGTTCCTAAAAAAAGTCATTGAGGAGGAGGTGTGCATAGAGCAGCCCGAAGGTTTCGATATCTTCAGCAGTGAGTCACATTTGTGCAGACTCAAGAGAGCACTGTACGGGTTGAAGCAAGCACCTCATGCTTGGTACACACGGATAGACAGTTATTTCACCGGACTTGGATTCTCCAAGAGTGAGGTGGATCCTAACCTATACCAGATTGTGGTGGAGGGGAAGTTGCTAATCATTGTATTGTATGTAGATGATCTGATTTTGACGGGAGATGAGCTGTTGATACTTTCATGCAAGGAGGATCTTGCTAGAGAGTTTGAGATGAAGGACTTGGGCCTCCTTCATTATTTCCTAGGATTGGAAATCTAGCAGCGCAGTGGTGGACCATTTGTTTCTCAGGGTAAGTATGC
Source organism: Pinus albicaulis (assembly GCA_034641835.2). NCBI lineage: Eukaryota > Viridiplantae > Streptophyta > Pinopsida > Pinales > Pinaceae > Pinus > Pinus albicaulis. The sequence goes on from CM076576.1 coordinate 852,020,251, forward strand.
CCGGGAGATTCTGGAGAAGTTCAACATGCATGGCTGCAAGCCTATTGATACTCCTCTTCCTGGAGGTTGGAGGAATGAGGATGCTACTTCAGCAGAGGTAGTGGATGCCACTGTCTATCGACAGTTGGTGGGGTCGCTTATGTATCTGGTCAATACACAACCCGATATATGCTATGCTGTTAACCAACTTTCGCAAGCTATGGTTAAGCCTACAAACTCTCGGAAGGTGACAAGCATGTATTGCGTTATCTCGGTGGCACATCGAATATGGTGGCAGTACGAATGGGAGGATGAGGTGAAGCTTTAAGCTTCGAGATGCGATTGGGCGGGGAGCTATGGACGAAGAAACACATACGGGAGAAGGGATCTTCGATGTCAGGTCGACGGTTCTCGGTACATCGAAGCGGTCCATGGCACTCGGTTGCGGAGGCCCGAGTATGGCGACGGCTTGGGCATGCGGGGTATTTGGATGAGGGAAAGATTCGGTTGGGTTGTTTTGGGTAGCATTTGGAGCCTCATGGGGTTATTGTGATAAACAGAGTTGCATTAAACTCTCGACTAATCCAGTATTTCATGATAGATCCAAACACATCGACATCAGGTACCATCATATCAGAGATTGTGTGCGGTGGAGAATCATGTTACTTTCATACATTCCCACGGAGGATCAGGATGCTGATATCTTGACGAAGGCGCTCACCAGGAGAAAATTCGAATACCACAGAGGTAGGATAGGGGTTGCAGATAATCCATATCTTGTTTAGAGGGAGTGTTGAAAATGCAACAAGATGATGGAGCTTAGTGAAAAGAAGTCGCCTTCACTAAGTGGGCCCGCAGGCTATTTTTGGCGCAAAGTCTATTTTTAGACTATGTCTATTTTTAGACATATGGATCATGGTTTATGAGTTGTAGGCTACTATTTATAGATGATTGGTCGAGTTGGTAAAAATATATGGACCTCTATTTTTAGACATTGGGCGGTTTCTATTTTTAGACTGCCGGGCTAAAAATAAAACAGTCAAATATTATTAACCCTTAATAATATTTAGACTATAACATCATCTTATCCTCTTGGAGCACTTCAGTTTGATGCTTGGATGTGGCACATGCAGCTGACAGAAGGAAATAAGCTTTTCCTAAGGGTTAGTTGAGCTATTACATGGTTCACTTCAGTTAGGACTCAAGTGGCAGAGTTTGGTGGAGTTGTGTTCTGTTTAACTTAGTTGAACTAGGTGTATTTAGTCTAACTGACAAATACACTAGTGATGAGTGGTGTGAATTAATTAATAATTAATTCACTAATTATTAACTCATAATTCAACTAAAGAATACATCAGTTAACTACAGTGCATGGACAGTTTAGTGGAGACCAGTGTTAGAGGTGGGTGAAAGGGTGAGTTTGCTATCAGTTGTGACTATTGGCTGTGCATGAGATTTGCACACACATTGATGGAGATTGCCAATGAGGATTGCGCAGTTGGAGCTAGTGGGATTCGAACTTGGATCTCATTCATTACTCACTTGGATTGTGCAGTAGAGGTAGACAGACTTGTGGAGGAGATTTGAACCTGTGACTTGTTCATCTTCATAACTAGTTTTGTGTGTAGCATTGAGATAGTGCTGAGAGCTGTGAGAGCTTTGTGCTATGTATTGTTACATGTTCTCTATCATTATAATATAGAGATAGTTTGGGTTTTTCAGCTATTGCTTTCCCCATTACATCCTGTGTTGATATGTGTGCTTGATTATGTTTTAATGAGCGCATGCGACTGCTTTCTATTTCTGCATATTGATGATCAATTGTAGAAGAGGTTATGTGTTTTGCATGAATTCGAATTAGTGTGTGACCAGGATAATCTCGGTGAATAAATCTTCATTATTCAGCAAATTTCTACAGTTTTAACCATGCTACAAATTCAACCACCGATTAGTAAGGCTATATTTGCATGCCATTCCCATTTCAGGGTGAACTCGTAGGGTTTGGGTTGAATTTTAGGATTATTTGCAGCAAAATTGGGCAAAACTTGAAATGGTCATATTTTTCTCAATATTTGGCCAACTGAGATGCAAATTTAGTAAAAACAAGGGTTTTTGACAGTGTTGGAACCATTGTAGACATCATTTTTTCTATTTGAGCTTTTTAAAAGCCTTCAATTACACTTTCAGTACAAATTTAAATTTCCTATCCAATTTTTATTACAATATTTTAAAACTAACTTTGTTCAATTTTATTTTCTGATCTTCCAAATCGTAAAGAGTGCAAGGAGAGAGAATACTCAACAATATTGAAAATATTTATTCAAAAACAAAACAAAAGGGTTTGATCTCTAATCTTCACATTGTGGCTCTCAAAACTCTATATGTTCTCATATTTTTTCAAATATTCCTTCTCTTTCTACATCTTCTTGCAAATGCTTTAGTGAGCTTGATGACTCTTACTAAACCACCAAAAAAAAAAAAAATACAAATAAAATGAAATTTAACTTGAAGAAACTTAAAACATCACCAAACTTGGTTTTATTCATTAATTCTATCCTACTCTACTCTACTGTAAATAGAAAATTTATTTCAAGTGTATGCATATTTCTATTGTATCCATGTATTTAACATGAGTAAAAATATATTCATGCTTAGGTTTGAAAAATATGTATTAAAACACATCAAAGCATGAAAGACCAATTGTTTTTATGGTGCAATTAATAAGCAAGGAAGAATGAAAGAGTGATGTAATTTTATCCTTGATTGGAACCATTTTTTAATAAAGTCATTACATTCCTGATTTATTTCTTGGTTTAGATCACAATGAATATCCTCCTTTCTTATGCATACCTCAATCTTAGATTCTAGTGGTTTTTCTCCATCAAACGTATTGCATGATTATTTAGTCTCTTCAACAGATTGACAAGAGGAATCAAAAGGGACTTGAAGATCTTGTTGTGAATGTGGAGAGATAGAAAAGTTTTTGAATGCAGTTAGAATATACTCTTCCTGAGAAGCAGATATCCGAGTTGTTGATGGGATTCTAGAAATATTTTGAATTCTGATTTGATGTAATTGGATGCATGATGGTACATTAATTTTAAAGTGATTGAATTAACAATGTGCATTGATTTCAGTGTAAGCACACAAAATTACTGACAATGTAAATTGATTTTTGTGTTATAGTAATTCAATATATTAATATTGGAGAGCAAGAGATACAAGGTATGATGTTTACCACAACAACTCGAGCTAAAGATTTAAATGGTTTATGATATGAAAGATGACAAATATAACAAGGGTGACAATAAGAATAGCAGAATAAATTAATTTTATATTGATCACAATAAAGACTATTTGTAATTAAAAACATTCTTATTATTCACATTTTCTATCATTCAACACTATTATTGTTAGTTTACATTCAAAATTTGTATTTCATCTTTTTTTCATCACTAAAGTTATTAACAATATTTATCATCTCAACAAACTGAGGTAACTAAGAAAATTTAAAATTAAAATGACGAGGTTAATCTTAGACATATTTAGCATATTTAAAATCATTATATTAATATTAGATATATTTACATTTTATTGATAAAAAATTTCATATCTTCGATAGATTTTCTTGGCTGCACATGACTAAAACCAGCCTAGATCCATCTTAACTCCATATCTATCAAGTGCCGAGAGGGATCAAATATCTCGAGGTGTAAACCTTTCCTCAAGTTTTGCACTCAAAAATGAGATTTGAACCTCGAGAGATTTTATCCCTCTCGGTGTTTGATAGATCCAGAGTTAAGATGGATCTAGGATGGTAGTATCTTAACTTCCTTTTACCTTCCAACTCCTTATCATCCCACAACTTGTCCTTAAAATTGGAGGTAATAGTATCTTTGCACTATTCTTGCTTCCCATGATGATCTCCTCCTTAATCCCCAATGATTGAGGCGAGACTAGGCATCCTTATGCCACCCATGCTTGAGGAGAAAGTGGGGGTTCAACTACAACGACAACAACAACAATATTTAATAATAATAATAATAATTTAATATTAATTACAAATTTATATTAATAATACTAATGATATTTATAATAATAATAATAATATTTATAATAATATCTTTATAATACTAATAATATTTTTATTAATATATATTTAATCATGATAATACAAATGATGTTTTTAATTATATTAACTATGTTAATATTTATATTAATATTTTTAATGTAGGTAGATTAATATCTAACATATATCTTAATCAGGTTAACATTTAATTTTATATAAAACTCATGTAGTCAATCGGATGTTGGCTTGCGTACAGAAATTGATAAGAATTATGATTTTGATTCATGTCTTTGAGTTTTGTAGTTCTAAATTAATTTTCTATCTTATATTTTCTTTAAACTGTATAGTTTTCTACATGTTTGTTTGCAAATAATATAATTATACATGTTTGACTTTTGTAAACAAAACTTGACACTACTTCATCTACACTTCCCTACACACTTCGACATTACTTTGTCCATTCAGTTCTTTTGAGACACAGACTTTATAGGATTCCATGCGTTTAAATTCATAAGTTTCAGATAGATGAAATTCGTTACGGACAGAGATAGTTGAAGAGAGGTATATAGTATCTAAAAACTTTATATATATAATTATAAATAATATAACTGTTTTAATATTATAATATAAAATTTTAAAATTTAAAATATATATACATTTTTTAAATAATAAAACTAAAATTTAAAAAATAAAAAAATGAATTTTATAAATATTATTTTTTAATTATATAATAAATAGCATCTAACCAATATAGTAATTTTTTTAAGTATAGTTAAATTAGATAAAAGTGAAATAATTACTTTTACAAATATGTTTTATTGTTTTTTTTTAAATGTTTTTTAAAAAAAATGTTTTTTTTCTTTCCATAAATGTATTTTTAATTTATTTAAGTGTAGAGTGGGAACTATGGAATTTAATTTTACATATTGAAATTTGAGTAAATTCAATATATGATTAATTTCTCTCTTTTTTTTTTTTTCTCAAAAAATTTTACTATCATTCTTTTATTGGATTTCCTTAAAGTTTGTACAATAAAATGTTGTTATATATGGAATTTAATTTAGGAAAGCCTGGAATTTAATTTAGGAAAGCCTATGATATAGATTTTAGTAAATTAAGTTCAAAATACGATTAAAAAAAATAATTATTTTTCTTTTCTTCTTTCTCTAAAAACAATATATATATATATATATATATATATATATATATATATATATATATATATATATATATATATATATATATTCCTTAATTATTTTAATCATAGTCTCTATATTATTTTCATTCAACAATCAAAATTTTCAGATTTATAATAATAACTATAATAAAATGACATATTGAATTGTGAATTTTTCTTTTACATCATATTTCATTAATTATTTAAATCACATTCTTTACATTTTTTCTATTCATATTTTATTTTATTTTCTTAAGTTATTTATTTTAATTATATTTTTTACAGGTTTTGGAAAAACGATGACTATGTGTAATTGTTGATGTGAAGTCACTGGTTCAATTCCCCATCTTGATCAAAGTGATATATTGAACATGATGAAAATAAAGTCCTACCAAACTTACAAAATTTATTTATATCTCTTAAACCTTTTACATTCAAATAATTAAAATATAAAAATACTTTCATGTTAATAGTTATTTTTTTGTTTAAATAAAATGATTTTTTTTTACATCATATTTTATTGATAATTTTAATCATATTTTTTTGCCATTTTTTATTCATATTTCCTTCTACCAAATTATATAATAAGTCTATGTTTAATTATCTATTTTAATCCAATCCCCTACCTCTTTTCCATTCAAATGGTTAAGAATATAGAGAAACCTTTTTTTTCAATTTTAATATTTTTATTTATTATTCTAAAAAAATAAATGACAAACATTTTAAAATCATTTATAAAGTCATACATAAAGTATATTTATAAATAAATTACAAAACAATTCATGGTTTTTGTAGTGACCACTGTGCAAATATGCTAAGCCCACAAACTTTTAATCTAATATCATAATACAATTGAATTGAAGTATTTTTGGATTTTAATACCGTATCAAATCACTCAATTGCATCAGTAGATTTAATTTTTTGGATTAGTTTCCTTTGAATAAAAGAACGAATTGTCGTCGTCTTTAGAAAAAGACATAAAGACATTTGTAAAATAAGATTATAAGGTAAATTATGCATTTTTAAATTCTTGTCCTCTGCCTATTAAGGAAATAGGAAATTACTATGTTGTTGCAAATATTTTATACAAAGTCATACTTAAGAAGCATTTTATGGTTCCATTGACTTTGGTAGTTATTGTGAAACTATTTGTCATTGATTACTGGTTTATAAAATATAAATAAATTATTTGATATGGTTAATCATAATTGAATATTATATTGTGATAAAAAATATTTTAATATAAAAATCAATTATGATAAATTATGTTTATTTTTGGTTCAAAATTGTATTATGACAAAGATTGTATTAATGTTTAAGTTAATTATGGTAAATCATGTTCAACCATATTTATTTAACAGATTATAATATTTATCTAAGGCTTTATAATATTAATCGTTTTAGTTTAATATTATTCTCTTGGGTTTATACACCTTTAGTTTTTTAGTATTAATTCTTTCGATTTATTATTTCCTCGGGTTTGTAATATCAATTCGTTGACTTTATTGATCTAAGGGTTCATATGTCAAGGGTATAAAGTTATTCATATGGTTTATAATATTAACCCTTGGGTTTAATATAACTCTCTCGTGTTTATAATCAAGGTTAAAGATGGTACAATGTCACATTGTGACAAGAATTTTGTCAGTTGAAAGTCAACCATGGTTTAACATCACATTGTGACAAAGGTTGTCTTAATATGAAAATGGGCCATGGTAAAATATTTTATTTTAGGGTTTATTAGTTCCTTGGGTTTAAAATATTAATAATCCTTTGAGTTCAAAATATTAATTCTTAGGGTTTATTAATTACTTGGGTTTATTAATCATTTATATTTATAATATTAAATTTTTGGGTTTATAATATTAATAATCCCTTGGATTTATTGATCCTTTGTGTTTATAATACTAATAATTTCCTCGATTAGTTGATTCATTGAGATTATAACATTAATACCTTGAGTTTTGTAATTATTTGCATTGGTAATATTAATCCTTTTGGTTTATAATAACAATAATTCCTAGGGTTTATTAAAACCTAATATTAAGAGCTAAATATTTGTCTTAGGCTTTAATATTAATCTCTTAGGTTTGTAATGTTTATCTCTTCAGTTGATTAATTTTTTGGGTTTATAATATTAACAATCCCTAGGATTTATTAATTCCTTGGGTATATAATATTAATAGTGATGTGGGTTTATCAACTCATTGGGTTTAAAATATTAGTTCTTTGGCTTTATTAATCCATTCTGTCTTTTAATATTATCGCTTGCATTTTTTGATCTCATAGGTTTGTAATATTTTCCTGTTGGGTTTACTAATTCCTTGGGTTTATAATATTAAACACTTGGATTTATTTGTTCCTTAAGTTTATAATATTAATAATTCCTTTGATTTATCATGTAATCTCTTTATTTTATTAATCCTTTGAGTTTAAAATATTAAATCCCAGGGTTTTTTAATCACTTGGGTTTTTAATATTAGTTTTTTGTGTTTATTGATTCCTTGGGTTTATTAATTGCTTGAGTTTATTAATCATTTGTATTTATAATATAATTGTCTCGTTTTTATAATATTAATAATATCTTGGGTTTATTAAACCCTTCTATTAAGGGTTAAATAATAGCCTTAGGGTTCAGTATTAATCCCTTGAGTTTCAGGATTCTATGGGTTGGTAACATTAATCCCATGAATTTTTAATATTAACAATCAGTTGGGTTTCGTAGACCCTAATATTAAGGGTTAAATATTAGTCTCAGTGATTAATATTAATCCCTTAGTTTTATAGTGTGTATCCTTTAAGTTTATTAATTTGTTGGGTTTATAATATTAACAATCACTAAGGTTTATTGATCGCTTTGGCTTATAATATTAATAATCATGTGAGTTTATTATTTCTTTAGGTTTAAAATATTAATTCCTAGGCTTTATTAATCTCTTTTATTTTTAATATTGATCCATTGGTATTATTGATATTTTAGGTTTTTTATATTTATCCAATGGTTTCACTAATTCTTTGGGTTTATAATATTAAACCTTTTGGATTTATAATATCAATAATCTCTTGGATTTATTAATCCCTTGGATTTAAAATATTAATTCCTAGGATTTATTAATTGCTTGAGTGTTTAATATTAATTTGTTGGGATGAATGATTCCTTGGGTTTATTACGTAGAAATTTCTGTTTTCCCACCCCGGTTTTCAGTTTCACCTTATTACTCCAAAATAGTTAAATGCCCTTTCCCACATCCATACATTTAACAAGCTGGAAAATAAATTTTACTGAAAACACAAATTCTGGAAAAATTTACAGAATGCTGGAAAATGCAGAAATAAATATCAGCACACATAATCTCTCAGCCTCCTAATCTCTCAGTCTTTACCGTAATCCATAGTTTGGTCTAGGGATCACTAGGCTCTACACCGAGACCCACTCTCTAGGATTTACTGTACATCCCATCCCGGGACTACCACGCCCAAAGAAGAGTAATAAGCCTCTTGGAGTTACCATATATCCCGCGATTCACTGACAAGGATTCCTAGGCCCGTCGGGGTACACAATCTGGCTTTACCGCAACCCACAGTTCGGTTAAAGGGTTTCTAGGCCAATGGCTTTACCATGATCCACAATCTGATTCAGGGACCACTAGGACATTTGTTATTCATTTTATAGATCTACCCCACTCAACTTCAAATCCATCAGGAAATCCAGCTCAACTGAAGTATGAGAAACCCATCTCATCAAAGTTATACAGAAATGGAAAGGTTGGGTTGAAAAACATTGTCACACCTCGAAAAACCCAGACCATGAAATAGAAAAACCACATTCAATACCATGCGTGCTATATCTAGAGAGGAAAACACACAATAAAATTGATGTATGCCATGAATCCTACTATAGCTGCTTGATTCCTTCTCCTCCTTGCTTGCTTCCTCCTTCTTCTTGATTTCTTGTCTTTCTTGCTCCAATGCGAAAATCCTCTAAGAAACTCTAAGTGCCCAATAGTGAGAGAGAGAGAGAGAGAATAATAAGAGAGCTCCAAAACTGAACTAATAAAAGGTACCAACTGATCCTCAGAAGCCTTTTTATAGAGGAGAGCTCTATTTTCTTCATTTTCCTCCTGACGTGCAACTTGTGACCTTTCATCTCCCTTTTCTCCTAATTTCCATTATTTTCATAAATAAATGTGCCAAAAATGCCATTTTCCCTTTCCAAAGCCTTTTCCTTTGCCTTTTCCAATATCCTTAGGCATATTCACTGAAATAAACACCCACCAGGATGTTTTTCCCAAAATTCAGTTTGGAATAAGTGTCGCATTAACCATAGTTATTATTTTTAACTTTATTACATGGAATTTTCACCAGGGCTGTAACAAAACCCTCCCCATTGGGGGAAATTTTCCTTGATGTTCAATCACACATATACCTCAACAACACCAGTGAAAAGAAAACTTACTACTCATGAAGCTTTATAACATAGCTCGATGCAGTATTTGAAATTATCACCTCGTTGAAAAGAAAACTAACATGACATCATAACAACATGACAACTATAATGACATGACACCCATACCTCTTATTGAAGCTTTATAACATAGATCATGGTGGTATTTATGTCCATATACATGTGTACACACACCCAAACATTGCATCAACATATAAAAACATCACCAAACATAAGCTAAACATATACCAACATCTCACCAAAAATGTTTTTCCTCAACTGGAAAATAAGGAAGGATACATGGCCCACATCTGATCTTCTGTCTCAAATGTAGCTTCATCAGGCCCAAAGTGCTTCCATTTCCCTTTAAATTTCTCTATTGCTCGGTTTTAGAGCATGAGCACCTTTTTTTTACAACAGATAGTGAGGCTTCGACTAGCATTCTCCATATCGTTCCACCTGCAATATAGACGACTCAATCACATGGTAAACAAATTTAACATACTTCCTAAGAAATGATATATGAAAAATATCATGGAATTTCATTGTGGAAGGCAGTGCAAGTTGATAGGGCACTAGTATGATCCTCGTAATGATCATGAAGGGTCCACAAAACTGTGGTGCCAACTTGACACATAAGCGAATCTGCAAGGTGCTCTTCTTGGGCTAGATGTGCAAGTGCACCTGTTCCCCAACCTAAAACTCCTTGAAAAACCTATTCCTGTTTGCATAAATCTTCTGCCTATCCTGTGTTGCTTTCAAGTTATTCTTTATCACCTGCATTTCTTGTTCCATTTCTACCAACATCTATGGTCTAATAAATACCCTATTAACTGGATCATTCCAACTAATGTGAGTATTACATCTCTACACATACATAGCCTCAAGCAGACTCGTCTTCAAGGATTCCTGACACCTGTTACTGTAGGCGAACTCTACTAGAGGAAGATACTCTTCCCACTTGCATTGTTGATAGATCATATATATCCTCAACATATCCTCCAATATCTTGTTGACCTTCTAAGACTTTTCATCTTTCAGCAGATGATAAGATGTCATAAATGCCAACTTGTTGCCCAAACATGTAAACAACTCCTTCCAAAAATTGGAAGTGAACTTTGCATCCCTATCTGACACAATATTCTTTGAAACATCATACAATCTGACTATGTCTCTGATAAACACCCGTGTTACATCACTAGTTGAGTATGTAGTCTTCACTGGAATGAAGTGTGCAACCTTTTTCAACCTGTCCACAATAACCATGATGGAATCATGTTGTCTAGTTTTCCTAGGAAAACCTGGAATGAAATCCATGGAAAATACCTCCCATTTCCACTTTGGAATCATAACTGGTTGTAACAGTCTGCCTAAATTCTTACACTCTTCCTTAATTATCTCATAATCAAAACATCTGTCTACAAACTCGGCCACATCCTTCTTTAGATTTAACCAATAATAAACACTCTTCAGTGTAGTCAATGTCTTCTAGTAGCTTGGGTGACCCAAATATGGTTTCACATGAAACTCCCTCAATATCACCTTGTTAAGCTCTTTGTTGTGAGACACATATATAATGTCTATAAATCTGACCAATCCATCTTCCGTGAGACAGTAGTCCAAATCCTGTACACTTGTACCACTACCTATACCTATACATGCACTTGTACCACTACCTATACATGTACCTTTACCTGTACCTATACCTGTACCACTACATGTACTTGTACCTGTACCCTGCTATAGCCTATGCACAATCTCCATATACCCGTGACTTTATTTACCTGCCTGCAATATCCTATCTTGTAATTCCGTCCCTTAAGAGCTCATAGTTGTTATGTGATTTACATGTACTCGCCTGTTAAGAGAATTTGTGACCCTATTCTCCTTTCCCTTTATGTACCTGATCTCGAAGTCAAACTCACTGATCGTGGCCAACCATCTAATGTGCATGGAGTTTAGATTCATCTATTCAAACAAGTAACTCAATCCAATGTGATCACTCAACAGTACAAACCTCCTGCCAAGAAGAGAGTGCCTCCACATCTTCAGTGCATGAATGATCATTGCTAGCCCAATGCCATGTGTCGGGTAGTTATGGTTGTGCTCATTTAGTTTTTTTGACTCATATCATACCACTTGTCCATCCTACATAAGGAACCCACCAAGTCCTCTCTTGTAAGAATTTGTACACACTACAAACTCCTTTTTCGGATATGCAATATTTAACACTAGGGAATGTTTCAAAAACTGCTTAAGTTTCTCAAAATTGGCCTCTCACTCCTTTGTTCAATCGAACTTCTTACCTCTCCTCTGTAATAATGTAATAAGATAAGAAATTTCTGAGAAGTTTCTGATGAACCACCTGTAATATCCTTCCAATACCATGAATGATATCACCTCATATACATTCTTTGAAGCTACCCACTCCATGATGGCCCTTATATTTTCTGGATCTACTACAATTCCCTCCTTGGAGACAGCATGTCCCAAGTAGTGTACCACAGTCTGTAAGAAACTACATTTGTTGAGAAAATTAGCATACAAGTGATGCCTTCTCAACAATCTCAACACTGCTACCAAATGCTCGACATGCTCTTCCTCATTTTTAGAATACACTAATATATCATCAATGAACAAAATCACAAACTCGACCAAATAAGGACGCAAAAAATTGTTCATAAAACACATAAATTTAGCTGAGGCATTAGCCAAACTGAATGGAACCACAAAAAACTGAGAATGCCCATACCTGGTCCTAAATGTTGTCTTGTATCTTCCTTGATGCGTACCTGGCGATATCTCGATCTCAAGTCTATCTAAGAGAACACCACTAATCCCTTCAACTCATCAAATAAGTCATCAATCCTCGGTAATGGGTACCTGTTCTTCATGGTCACTTTGTTTAGCTAACTATAATCAATGCACAATCTGAGATTGCCACCCTTCTTCTTTACAAACAACATTGGTGTTCCCCAAGGCGATACACTTGGCTTAATGTATCCCTTGTCAATTATCTCTTTCAACTGCAACTTAATTTAATTCTAGCAACTCAGGTATGCTCATCATGTAAGGTGCTTTCGATGTTGGAGCTGCCCATGGCACCAACTCAATAGAAAAGTCTACCTCCCTGTGAGGTGGCAACTCAGAAATTTTGGCTAGAAACACATATTGAAACTGCTGCAGAACTCAATACCTATTCAAAACTTCTACATCCTCAACTTCCTTACCTTTGTCACTAGAGATATGAACTTCCAATAGCACACAACCATTCCTGCGACTGCATTTGGGCTATCTGGATGTCACCATCCTAATTGATGTGGCTTTCTTATTTCCCTGTGAGATTCTTGGTTCCCCATTTTCATCTAAGCACTCAATATTTTTTCAGAACAATCTACCTTTTTCCTATGAAGGTATAATCAATCCATACCCAATAGCATATTGTGGGAACCCAATGGCAATATGTTCAAGAGCATTGATGTAGGCATGCCATTTAACTCAAATGCACACACTCTTACCCAATGGTATGGATGTAGGGAACATCTCCCCTCCACATCAAGGTCAAATAGTCCTCTCCTTTGCAATAATTCTCATCTTCAACAAAACTTTTCAAAGGAAGCCTTATACAAAAACCACTTCTCAAAAGAATTGGTAATCACCCTACAAAATTTATACGTTGGAATGTTTAGGTTTCTAAGAATGAAATATTTAATAAAAATCTTACTCCTCCCCAAATAACTATGATAAAAAAAACTATCAATGTGTGCCAAATGTGAAGCTCAAAATCAAGATCACATCTCCCCTATGAAAGGGTTGAATCAACCAGAGAAAGTATGGATTAGTAAATTGATCAGTATAAATGACAACCCACAAGTTACTAGTTAGAATTCACAAAAAATTGTTGAATTATAGAAGCTTAGAATGACAAATGCAGAATTGAGAAGTTATAACAACAATATAAAATGATGGATTCTCTATTTTGAAAGGGAATCTAATTGAAATATTGCACTGGAAGAAGGTGGAGGCACTCTTTATGGCCCTGAGGATGAAAAAGTGTTCAAGTACTCATGGGTACTTGATCATATGACAATTAATAAAAGTGATAATCATGGTATTTATAAGGGTCTCTTTATTTTCAATGAAAAGTAGGTGAAATAACTCACAATCTAGGGTCTCTTTATTTTCAATGGAAAGTAGGTGAAATAACTCACAATCTAGGGTCTCTTGATTTTCCATCAATAACATACTTTCACATATTATATGACCATAACAAAGAAGTATACAAACTCACAGATGATGGATTACAATTTAAGGTAGGAGAAATGTGCATCAATGACCAAATTAAGCCATAAGTTATCCCTTAATGGAGTCTAATGACTCAAAAATTAATTTAATGAAATGCAAATTATCCCATAGATCAAGTGCAAGTCATTAAGAACTATATTATCAATTAGTAGTTTTATGCTTTGTAAATGTTGTGTTGTGCTAGAAAAATTTTGTAAGAAATACACCTAAAAAACCCCATTTTTGTCACTAAATGGTATGCTACTCAAGAAATTTTATCATATATGCTAGATAAGAAAAAAATGATAGAAAATTTTGAAAATTCCTTATGTAATTCCTGATTTATTTGTAGTAGGAAATTTATAGATTTATATAATATAAATATTCTTTTTGGTTTAAAGAGAAATATTTGAAATCTAAAAATAATAATTTAATAATGTTAAGATCATACAACTAAAAAAAAGATGATATAATAACTTTCACAATTTAAAAAAATATATAAAATAGAATTACTATTATAAATTTATATAAGCTCATTTTCTACCATTTTGAATTTTTTTTTTTTAACTTTCATTATTTATGAAAACATATACATTATATTTTACATACAAAATAACATATCACTTTTTTTTAAACTCAAATTTCATAATTAAAAAAAAAAAAATTATAAATAAAGATAAAATGTGTCTCCACATAACTACATTTTAATGATCAATATAAATTTAAATTTACTTTTCTACTTATATTTAATAAGTTATTATTATATAATTTGCTTTTAATTATAAATATGTTTTTACTTTAAATATTTATATATTATTAAATAATTTTAAAACATTTTAAAATTTACCCTTATTATGTATTTAAATAAATATTTTGTATTAACATTTTACCATATTTAGTTTTTTAAATAATTATTTTATGAGACATCACAATTCATTTAAAACATGTCCTAAACATTTTCTTTAATAAAATATAAAAAGGTATATTTTTATTCATTTTTTAATGAAATATAAAAAGGGTGTATTTTCACTTTTATTATAAGGTATATGTGAATGTTATCTTATTAGGAGTTGTTTAAAGAAGTGTAATTTAAGAAATCTGCAGTAGTGTTTGAATCATATTTTTGATGGTGAAAATAGATTAACACCATCAAAAACTTTAAAATCACTCAAAACCTTAATATTTGATAGCTATAATCTAAATTTACAAAAAACCTTACCAAATTTTATTAAAATTTTACTTAAAAAAGACATGCTCTTTAGGCTTTGGTGTTTCCCAAATTCAAATTAATTTCTAAAACACCTATGTTTCCTCTATAACACCTATATAACATATTTCAATTTATTTTCACATACTATAATAATTTAATTAATATAATAATAGTTTATTTCAAATTAATTTTAAATAAATAATATATAAACCAGAACAGAGATTTGTGCTTTTATTTATATTGTAATTTTTTAAGCCAACACTGTATTAGAATAAATTTGTCTTATATTTTTTTGTGTGGATATTCCACCTATCATCTTTTAGCTTTCCATTTTAAGGAGACGCTGAAGTACCCACCTAAAACATATCCCAAAAAGGGATGAAGTGTCCAGCTAAACATCCAACAAAATTAATCCAATACACAATTTACTTAAAAGAAAAGTGGAAAAATATATTTAATTAATTTTAATAATTCTTTAAAAATATCTTGACACGTTTGGTTAACACATTTGAAAATATGGGAGAATCATAAACGGCAAGGTAACTTTTTTGGAAGTCCGAGCTCATATCCACCAAAAGAAATCCTAAACAAAGAAGCAGGAATCTTATGATGATTATGGATTTTAAAAATATTTAATTATTTTACTGTCAAGACTGTCCGATTTCTTCTGAAACTGACAAAAATTTCTAAAATCTACATTAATTTAATAGCTTTCAGCTAATTCTCACCAACACTAAACCCTACCGTCGGACAGCCTTACATATTGATAGGTTTGCATTCTTGGTCGGAAGTACGTTCAACGGTCACGTCGCGTGGCCTTAAAAGTCTTACCGGCAACGTTCATTTATGGTCTTAAGCCGTAACTAACTCAAGAAAATTCGTCCATTGCCGTTGTCGTTCAAACAGATGTACTCTGCAGCTTAAATTGTTTTTGAACTTTTCATCTTTATCATATGCGCGTTTCACGAATCAACAGACGAGACAGAGACAGGGATAGGCAAAGAGTAAGCCTGTTATCCTATCCCTGCGGCTAATGAAGAATAAACCAGTAATAATCCAAGATGAGATGGAAAAAGAGGATAAAGCAACAGCGGCGATTCCAGAAGAAAAAGCTCTCGTGCCGACTCGGCCAGCAACTTCTACGCCAGGTATCCCTTCTTCATCACATGATCTTCGAAGCCTTATGGACATTTTTGGCCTTGCTCCAATCTCTGGTTCAAATTTGGAGTCTATTAGCAGCATCCACAATAGAGCTCTTGAGAAATTGTCTACAATGGCCATTGGAGAATATCCCTCCATGTCTGACAGATCAGATGCATTCCATGGCGTTCGAACCCAGTATAAGCATTTAGGACGGTGGTCTGATCTCGTTGTGGTCCGCCTCAGCGAGATGCTCACTGGGGATAATGAGTATATAGTAATTTGTGGGGAGCTCTGCGTTGATCCCTTTAGGTTCGGTAGAATTTATACCGTGATGAAAGAGGCAGATACCGAGGTTGAGATTTCTTTGTCAATCGTTGGTCCAGATTTCTTGGCCTCCGATCAATCTTATGCAAAAAGGGCATATCCAAAGGGCACAAAAATTGCGCTAAAGCAGCCTCGCTTGGTGAGAGCTACTGACGAATTTGAGTGGCTTGATGTCGACAATCCGAGGTCAATCGTGAGAATACAGAAGTTTCCGGAAAACAACCCAAAGAAATTGAACGATTGGTTTGAAAGGGGAAGGCGCGCGTTCGATACCGAAGACTGGGAGGCATGTGTTCGCAATTACACTAAATGCGAACTACACATTTTCCAAATGGAAACTGTAGACATTAATACAAAACTGATGCCATGTCGTTTCCATCTATACTTGGAGAGATCGCGGGCGTTCATTGAACTTGCCCGCTATTATGACGCGCTAGAAGATGCCGAGACCTGCTGCAGCATCGCTGGTGGTTTAGATGATTCTCGCGAGATGATAATCGAAGGAATGAAGGTACAAATGGAATCACTTATATCATTGGGGAGATATAAAGCTGCCTACTGGTGCATGGTTGACATTGTACCGAACATCAGCCTTGGATCAACAAAATCTCTCGTCCATTTCTATCGGCAAAAGTGTATCGAATATTACCGTATTGGCGAAGCCATCGCGGGGATTGCAAAAAATCCGAACAGTTGCAAAACAGATGCTGATTACATCGGGCCTGTGGTGATAAAAAACTCGGCAATTGGAGAGGGCAGAGGACTGTACACTACCGAGTTTGTGAAAGCAGGAACAGTGTTGCTTATTTGCAGGACCTTGGCCAGGCTCAACAAGTACAATTGTCAACTGAATGACGCTTCGACGGTTAACGATCTTGTTCGGAAAGTAGAAAAGGCTATCAGCCACGGAAGAGATGAAATACTCAAGTTATTTCTTTCCTTCGACCCTTCCAGCGGCAACTGCTTCAAAGAATTCGCCCCCGAATTTCCGGAATTCGATTTGAACTTTACTGAAACCCCATCTACTTCGCTGTCGAATATGGCAATCCGTGCACAATATGACAATCTCGGCCGCGAAGGTATTCTACGTATCCTAAGGAGGATTGCGTTCGATGATATGTGTCCAGAAAACATGAATAACTGGATGAATCCTTCTGAAAATAGGAGTTACTACGGTGTTTGGCTGATTCCGTCTCTCATCAACCATTCCTGCGTTCCCAACGCCTCAAGAATCAACGTCGGCGATGTTATGAGCATTCATGCGGCGAAGGACATCAACAAAGGCGAAGAAATCACCATCCCCTACTTCAACGTTCTTTTTCCATACCGTGTTCGCCAAGCTGCTTGCAGGATGTGGGGTTTCTCCTGTACCTGTGAACGATGCCAGTTGGAAAGAATTCTAGTATCTCTCGATGGTCCCAAAGGAATGTATGAAAAGTTTGTTTCTGCCTATTTGGCAGCCGGTCTGCCTAAGAGGGACGCAAAGCTTTCCGACGAACTAGATGGCTGGTTGGAATCTCCTGGAGGAATATTGCGAGAACGGGGTACAATTTTGATTCGTTCTTCGTTTATTCTCCTCTATCTTGCCCGGGTTTGCCTAAATTTGGAGGAATGCGTTCAGGGTAAATATGAAGAAGACTCTTACAGAAAATATCTATATAATCTAAAAATTGCCAAAGAAACACTGGTTGCAACGTGCCCTGGTCACATTGGACGTCTGTTTTTAGATTGTAGAAACATGGCGATCTACAGACAGATTGCCGCCGTCCATCGTGAGTATGAAGGCTTTTATCAACGCATCTTCCATCTTAATGAATCTTGCGATTCTGTATACGGGTGTCAGAAGCAAAAGATAGTGAAGGCTATTCTTCGTAAACTTTCCAATACTTCTCTCTTGTGAGACTCATTGTGATTTCAGTTGTGGGTTCTTTATTTTTGCTTTAGCAATCTTCCTAATAGCTGAATAAGAAATAGCAACCCATTCCTTTACTCTCTGCCATATATTGCCAAAGTTTATTGTTATTTTGTACAAAGAATACCGTTCCGAATCAATATTATGTTGCGTTTCCAATTTACCAGGAATAAAAAATAATTGATCGATCTTCTGGGTGAGTTACGATTTCCTTTAAACATTCAATGAGAGTTGGTTTGTCTCGTGAATTGTAACCAAGCGAGGCCTTTGCGCGTTACCACACGCTCATCTTCAGTTTAGGTTTTAAAATCTAAACCCCAGCTCGGGTGATGCGGAGCATGAAGCAGTGGAGTTGAAAGTAATCTTTTGCGAGTTGAAGAAAAAATAATAGGCTGGCGCCGAGTGTCAAATGCCCACCCCGACTGTCGGGTTGGCTGGCCACCGCCGCCAAAACAACTCTGAGTTTCGGGTAGGGTGGCCACCTGGAAGCATTGATAACATCTCCAATTCATTCAAAATAATTAACAGCTTAAAATTTTGATTTAAAATAGAAATAAAAATTATAATCAAATGAAAATATAAAAAAATATTTATAGCATATTATCATTAATATTATTGAAAGAAAACGTGCAGCTAGGTGCATTTAACTAAAGCTTTAACTAGCAATTGCACCAGATGTTGCAAACGAAACGTTGTAAGGTATAGAATTCCAACAACAAGCTATTAATGTAATTCATTATCAACTCAGTAATATTAGTAAGATGCAAGAGGTTTTTTTCCCAACTGTAATTTCTCTAGTGATTAGAATAATATACACGTTAAAGTTTTATATCAAACTTGTTTTTATATTCCAGGTCTCTTCAAAAGCTAAGGTTTCATATCAAATTTGTTTTTGTATTCCATGCCTAAAAAGTTGCTATTATTTTACTTTGAGAAAATAAGAAATAAATTATCAATTACATTTGGAAATATGTTTGAATATTTGGAAGGAGACCATTTATTTTTTGTGGAAACAATCTACACAATGTGAAAACCAATTTCAAAAATTAAAATTATTTTTTTAAAACAGTATAATATGTATCAATATTTCTATATTAATGATATATTTAGAGTATTTAGTAAAATATTTTCCGTAATTATTTATATTTATCTTAATCCAAAAAATTTATCCTTTATTTAGTTCAGTTTAATTTTTTTGTTCTTTGATTGTTTTATTCCTTAAATTGAAGTTTGATAATAAAATTATAGTATTGTGTTGTTGAAATTAAATTGTTAAATATTTAAATAAACCTGTTATTTTTATAAATATAAAAAAATATTTAAATTATATAAATTATAGGTCTTAATCTTATCCTAAATTCAACACCTCCACAAATGCAAAAATTTAACTCTATAATAAACCAGGCTGACCAACTTATACAACTCGCTAGAACGAACAGGAAGGCCTTCGTTAAATATTCATGGGCTTTACATTTCTTAGACAATTTCAGGTGCAACTGTGACGACCATAATGTTATTTCTATTCCTTTGTAAAAGGTCATTAATATGGCTCCACCAACACAAACTCAGGTGCTGAAGACCTCTGCAACACCACCTGGCTTCTCAACTGAAGCCTTTCCAATCTATATACATAACTAATTCGCAAATTTAAATGGACTATTAAGAGTACGATTAAGATTAATCAATGGTGTATTGTAAGAGATGACTTTAATTTTAACCAAAAAGAATACCCATGAGAAAAGTCACAGCAGGTCTTCATCGCTCCGTAGTGGAAATTCTGATTGAAAGTGCAGTTGTACATAAATAAGCTATAAGTTAATTTCACAAGAAAAAGGGAAATAACAAAGGGATTGAGTTAAAAGTACTCAAATAAAGCCCCGGCAACAAATGAAAACATATACAAACCTGAAATAAGTTGATGAAATATACTTAATGTTTTTTAAATTTTTGTGACAAAGGATAATATATGTATAAATTAATTTGTGGAAGGTGTGTCTTTGGGACTTAGAAATGAAATGATTAGATCTAATATAATAAATACTTATTACATTTATAGAGTATATATATTTTTTATATAAAATATATAACTCTATATTACTGTAAACACAGTGTTTTCTCTTAATAGTATTTGATACTCACCTTTCCTGAAGATAGGCAAAAGGAGTCATTGCTAGTGTGGCAGCCATGCGTATAGGATACCATCACAAATTAAGATACTCCTTGGTTAATAGTGATCTTTGTAATTACATTCATTATGGCGTAAGTGATATGCAAAATTATCATAATTCTTGTTGCTGTTGCATTCTGAAAGCAGATTCTCTCTACTGCTGACATTCGTTCTACTGCATCAATAAATATTTACACCTATCACAATCCAAGAAAACAAAAAGTGACTGAATTCAATTGCCAAATTTTGACCACTGAAAGTTTGGATGGAAAACTGACCTCATTAATTTCCCGTGTAAGGAAAATAAAATTTAAACAGTAAATTATTATTATGGTGTTAACTAATTAATTTAATTTTGATGTAAAGAATGGCAATTTTACCCCTTTTCCTTTTCCATGGGACTTCACCTTTCGATAAAAGATAAAAAGGATAAAATCCATAAACTTATAAAATGGATTGTTGAATCACGAGCTTTATCTTCTGGTTATGATCGTATGTTGTGTCTTTTGTTCATCGAACTTTACCCTTCAATAAAATTCGTCATACTTCAGCTTACTCAACAATGAATTCAGTGTTTTTTTTGTCAGATTTCACCAATCAGGCATCATATTTTGCCATGTTCAACAATAAAAAGGAATCGGAGCTCACAACGAAAAGACTCCACTGAACACTGTAAAGTTCAGTCACAGTGTAAGCCCACCAGCAAAATTTTTATATTTTTTTGGGGATATATTGAACTGTCTTTTATACTTTTGTAATTTGTCTAACATAAGAAAAAAAGAAAGATAAATATCCTAAGGTGGTAACACACAAAATCATATAATGCCTGCACAGTGTAATAACAACCAACAATACATAAATATAGTATCATACTTCTTCATTAGACTTACCCTGTCACTACTACATGTGGGGGTATTTTAAGACAATAGTTAAGACAATTTTACAGTGAATTGTCTTAATTAGAGACAAAAAGAAAATTGTGTATTGTCTTAAATATTGTCTTTAAGCGGGTGTCTCAAATTTAATGTCTCAAAATTAATGTCTCAAACAATTGTCTCAAAATTAGTGTCTCAAACAATTGTCTCTATAAAGACAATATAGAACACATATTATTATTGTCTCTATAAAGACATAGGCGTTATTGTCTCTCTAGAGACAATTTCATTTGTCTACAATTTGTCTCTGTAGAGACACTTTCATTTTTGTCTTTCTAGAGACAATAACATTTGTTTCTTTATGGATAACAGCTGAGATAAAAAAATGTATTGTCTCTATAGAGACTATATGTCCATAATTCAAACTATTGTCTCTCTAGAGACGATATGAAAAAATATTAAAAAAAAAATAAACAAATCATTTTAAATGTTATTTTAACGTGGTTTCAACATTTCAAGTTCCCAAATAGTGATTTTAATTACCTTAAAATCTGTTTTTTATGGAAATAAAAAATAAATTCCATTTTTTTTAAAGCTAACAGCAGTGATTTTAAATCTAAGTGAATAAGCAATTTCCCAAAACTTAACAATTCTGGAAAGCAACCTTGAAAATAATAAGGCATCACACTTATATTCGCTGAAAATAAATTCATGCCATTGAATTTGAACATACAATATCCCCATAATTTGGAACTTCATTTCATGACTATTATGAGGTAAAAGAAAAATGTACAATATTTCTCCATCGTACAAAGAGAGTTTAATCTCTGACATATAAATCGAAAAGGTTGAATCACATTAAATGCTGGAAAAATAAATTCATATCCAATGGTTAGCTCCACCATTTCAACACCTTTGTATAATTGGAATTGGCTTCCTTGATAACAAAAAATAGCAAAAATGTATATGCATCCGAATGTACAATTGATTGCCCAATTTACACTTAATTTCAGTGCTGTCATAAGGATGTTCTGTTGACAGAGGATTATCCACATATATTCTAGTTTTCTTACATTTGGGAGAGGAAAGGAATCAGGCTTGGTCTGATTCTTGTCCAAATCTGGGTGTTGCTGCACATTGTCTCTAGATACTTCATATTTAGAATTGGCCACCATACGACTTGAGTTGCTCAACTTATGTCCCTGCTCCGTGACAACCTGAATTTGAGTATTCCTTTCCAATTCCCCCCTATTTCCCTTTTTCTGGCTCACAGAAAGCACTGATATCCCTCACATTCATTCATATCTATGAAATACAGGATTTCAATATCTCAACAACCTTTAAATCTAATGTAGGGACGAAAACCATCTTCATTTCTAGTTGCTCTGGACTGTCAAAACAAAATGCCAAACATAAGCTGTGATGCTTAAACAGTTCAAATGACTCGTTAATAATGCTAAATTTATTGAAATATGTATTACAGACCTTCTCCTGCGATGTGATTTGAGCAGGATGTGTTGTACATATTGTTACATAGGGAAAACCAACCCAAGTTCCCAGGGAAGTGAATAAGCTGGCAAGTTTGACCTCCAACACCCTTGCATAGAGAGCAAAGTGCCAATTCCCAATTCCCTAATGTTTAATTCAGCAAAACTGAACTCTCATCCTCCAAACTATCAAGAGTACCTTCCCATTGTTCCTTGAGAGTTTCCATTTCGTTCTCAACAGCATCTTCAAATTGCACTCTCATCCTCCAAACAAACGTTTAAGAGTACCTTCCCACTGTTCCTTGAAAGTTTCCATTTCGTTGTCAACAACGTCTTCTAACTGCACAAATACATAATCTGTCTAGTTTCAATATGCATAAACATAAGCAACAAACTCTCAAAAAGGACAACATAGGTAAAGGAGGCTCTTACATTTTTGCCCGTTAATGACTCTGATAACTCAGACCCAACATCCCTTTCAACATGGAGAAGTGTTTCTTCCTCTAATGATTCTTGAGCTTCGCTGCCTAAAATATTGAAGATTACATATCTATGTAACTTTAAGATGGGAGGGCCTTTTCATATTGAAAAAAATAACTACACCAAAGGAACTGATGAACTCATTATACAAGCAATATCTTTGCAGCTCGACCAACAAAATTTATTTTACCTAAATCTCAAGACTACAAAATCTTGCAAGGCCATGATTAAATGAATCAGGGGCAGCGTAGCAAGCATACCTTGCTTTCAACCTGTAAAAATTCATCAATCAGATATTGAACCTCTGCATCTGTTAGACGCATCTGCAAAGAGAAGTTAAACCAATGTCACATGAATGGGTGGAATTATAAAATTAGAAGTATACTCAGGTTTCTGGAAAAAATTCAAATTAAAATTAGCCTAAGTCAAATTATTAAATCTAGAGGATCTGCTAAAGGTCACAAGTGATAAATATTAGAATGAGGCGAGCCAGTCTCTTAAGCAAATATCTTGACAATACCCCCATCAAAACAAACTGGTCAAGAATATTTCCACAAAATAGAGTCCAAGTTCATAATTACTAAACCATTGATTGGGGTTTGCCATTAAACGAAGTTATAATCTGCATACTTTCGCCTAGCCAGTTTACAAATATACTCCACGTTACAGGCTAAGGTGGGACTTCTAAGTTTCTTCAATTCCATCACAAGGAGGAAAACTGGTTAAAAATATATAAACGATATTATAAGCAACCATATATTATCCAAGTGTATAAACCTAACAAGAAATCTCATTTATTGTTTATTGTGTGATGTGAGGATCAGCAGTAGCACCGATGCCTTACCTTTCTCTACTAGCTATGGTTTTCATCTGGAAGTGTACCAACATCTGCATCACAGCCCTGCATATTATTAATAGGAGGCAGAATGCATTGTACAATCATTGCCCGAACAAATTGGCTAGCTTCCTTTCATCAATCTCTATGGCATCATATAAAGTTGTACAACTGTGTAAAAGATTAATTTTGAATCATATTCAAACTCTTTCAAGGATAAAATGGAAGTAGAGAAACCACTTCCAATTTGCATTTTTCCCAAACATTCTTGGTTTAATACCTGGAGGAGACAATGGATATGGGTGACGAACGATCTCTAGCAAGGGATAGATGTGGCAGTTGTGCAGTATAGTAAAAACATTTTCCCAAACATTATTGGTATAAAACCTGGAGGAAACAATGGATATGGGTGCTGATCCACCTCTAGCAATGGATG
This sequence comes from Pinus albicaulis, assembly GCA_034641835.2. Classification (NCBI taxonomy): domain Eukaryota; kingdom Viridiplantae; phylum Streptophyta; class Pinopsida; order Pinales; family Pinaceae; genus Pinus; species Pinus albicaulis. Next base: position 852,045,073 of record CM076576.1, read on the forward strand.
GATGTGGCAGTTGTGCAGTACTGAGTATACTAAGAAGCTGGAAGGGAGAAGGCACGAATACATGAAAAGGCTAAAAAGTTGATGAATATTGCATAGAAGAATTCCACATTGACTGCAAATGGATGATAGGTGTATTCAACCCCAGCAATTGTGTCGTCCTTGTGTTGTTGTAACAGGTAGTATAAGTTTATCTTCTTGTTCCTACATTGCTGATGGCAAGGAGTTTCTTTTTGAATCCAGCAGCTATTGAGGAGGAGAGATTTGAGTAGATGCTTGTGGAATTCCTGAACCAAAGGCAAAATTTGTTTACAATTATATATTCATGGAAAAAAAAAAAATCGAGAAGCTAACAGAGTCAAAAATACCTATTGGACCAATAGATGGCTGTTGTGAATCCTTTTTACGAGTCCAACGCCAACTGGTCGCACAGTTAATTGATCTACCTTCAAAATATAAGTAATTTCAATATCAAAAACTCCCTTGGAAGCCGACAACTAATATCCTTTGTAGACAAGATTGACTCACATATTTGTTTTCGAGGATTGTTTCTGAGGATTTTGGTAGATCCTTGCAAGCATAGAACCCAACACAACTACGAGCCTCTAGGAGATGGCATCCTTTGCAGACAAGATTGGCTCACATCATTGTTTCTAAGGATTTTGGTAGATCCTTGCAAGCATAGAACCCAACACAAGTTGCCTCTGCGAGATAAAAGAAAAAGACAAACCCTCATTTTGTAGCACCTTTCGATTGACATGATGATGCAAACCATTGATGAAATAGAAAATAGGCGAAGTTAATACTAAAATTGTGCCTAATCATGAACAAAGAGAGCAAAATATAGACTCCCAAGTATTACTCTGAACCAAAGCTAAACAGATTCATTGACAAACACCCAAAAATTCCACCAATTAAATTAGCAGTCGCAGAAAATTCAATTCTCTAGTGTAGCACTCCTAGAGAATATATCAGGGATAAAACCACATTTAGCAAGACTATCTCATTGTGCATTACAGAAAGAAGTTGTAATATTTCATTATATTGTTTACTTCTGCTTCCACAAAAATATTAGAGATTTCTTGAAAATATAGTGTTGCTTTTATTTACTCAACCATGGATCCTTCGTTATCTCAAGTCGAGATAGAAGCCCCAACTACACTCAGTTCTATTGCAGAAAGACGCGGTTCTTACTGTGAAGCTAGTAGTAGCAGTAGTACTATTACTATAAATGAACCCGAGGCATCCCCTGACTGGAAAATCCCTCCTGTAATGGCCAGTGATGTTTATAACATGCCTTTGCATAGATACTTTGCTTCTACCCAGATATGACAATCCTCTGTCGATATCTCTTTCTATACCCAAGACAAACCCACCCAGATCCCTCTACTGGATAGAGCTCAAATAGATTGGGCTAAAAGGAAAGAGTTTAAATATTGTCATCTTGGAGCCATATGGTTTAGTCTGAATCCCCTTGTTTGACCTTACCTGGACATAAAGTGCTTGTGCATAGTCGTGGATACTAGGCACAATCAGTTTTCAAATGCAGTCATAGGTGGCTTTGCTAGCCCCCTTCATAATGGACCTGCTTTTGGGACAGTCTATCCCAGATATTCTGTGTCTTTAGATGATCCATTCATCTATAACCTGCTGCAAGCTTACATCGACCCTCAAGGGTTTGACATGGCTGAAACTTCAAATATTATTCAGCTGAAAACCCTATTCATTGTCAGGTTTGGCAATGACAGTCTCCCACCTTTGCAAAAGGCTGTGCGGGAAACCAGCCCACATAATTGCCAGGTGTCTGAAGGAGACAGTAGTACTGATGCAGTTCCCATCACTTTTGATTGGACTGGCATCCAGTACCCTACCAACTGGGAAGACAACTACACAAGGTATAAAGGAGTCACCCAGTTTGGTCGTCCGCCAGTCCACCCACTAAAGCCTATCAGCTTTAGCCATATCACAGAGTCTTTGCAGACTCAGCCTGACGTTTTGGCTCGGATTCGCCAGCTTCCAAGTGAAGTTGTTGTATCATCTGGCTCTGCTCCAGGTGCTACATTGGTTCGTGAACATCGTGGTCAGCACTCACAGTGTCCAGCCTGCCATCAACTGATCCATCAACTGGGGAAGGAACCCCTGCAGACTACACCACACCAGCAGAGTACTTAACTCTCTGCAACTCCATCCACATCCTCTCTATTCCAGATTCTAATGTACGATCTTCTCCCTAGGGAAGAAACTGGAAAAAATGTCAAGGTAGCTACTGGAGATGAAAGTTACATACCAGGCAGAAATCTGCCTTATGTTCCATTCAGACATTTTGATGATGATGGAAAAAAGAAAAGGGAATTTGTCCCTTACTCTACAGTGTTAGAAAATTCCTCTTCAGGCACTAACACTTCACAGTTGAACTATGCCAACTTACAACTAGATCTCAGTTCCAAAAACTTAGATGATCTGCATAGAGATGTCTTGAAGATCAAGACTCAAATTGGGGAAGAGCTAGATCTCTCAGAAAAGATCTTAGCCCATACTGAACTTCTATAACATGAAGTTTCAGATCTAACCAAAGCTCAGGATAAAATAAAAGACCCGTTAGATGCAGTAGAACAGCTGCTTTCCCTCCAGACTGCCCTCCTCCGAAAACTCGGGCAGAAAAAGCCATCACCAAATTGGAGCACATATGATTCTGACATCGGTAGGTGCAACTATATACATATAATTCTGACATTTAAAAAAATGAATTTATGCAAAAAATTGCATTTTCATAGCTACCTACCATTATGACAAGGAATTTCCAATCTTTTAACATAAGCAAATAAGTCCAAAATTCCACACTGTCAAACTCAAATTCCAACATTATCAAACAATTGAGAGAAGTTCCACCATGCTACATCAATCAGAAAGAATTTCAAGGACAAGTAATAGCATCCTGTCCCTCCAGCACAAACATCCCTAGTGGTATCAGTGGTGTTCCTTGTAAGCCCTCTTTGTCTTGTGGCTGTTATCTATGTGATGTATTACAATCTACTACTAAATTGATACATCCCTGTGGTAAGATTTTGTTCCACATTAATACTAGCTCTATTCTTACCATATGTTTGTTTGAATAATCCCACATGGATAACTAGAGTAAGACAAAGGAGGCCTATGAAGCATCACCCACAACAAAAGCCTTGCTAATGCAGAAGTTGGCTTTGGGGTGCAAATCCCCAGATTGATGTCATAGAATCCTCCCTCACTCTAGTACTGACAACACTATTGATAATGGTGCTATGCCTTGTGGATACTCTTTGGCTTGTGGCTCTTCTATATGTGATCTATTACAAAATTTACAAGCTATCACTAAAGTGGCATTCCTTTTGGTGGGATTTTGTTCCACATTACTATTAATCTACTGCTGTCATATGCATGGAGATGGGGTTTGTGTATTGTGTATAAAGTTTAAACCCCTACATGAATAACCTTGGCGAGACAAAAGATGGTTTGGGAGCTAGCATTAAGGCGCAAGTCTCTGGGTTTAACGTGATTGAATGCATCTTTGCTCAATCTGGCACTGACATCACTTGTATCATGCCTTCTGGGCCCTGTCAAGACTGTGGTTTTTATCTGTGTGATGACTAAAGTGGCATGATCCATATGGTGGGATTTTGTTCCAATTTTAAATGTTAACTTACTCCTGTACTGTTCATTTTAGTCCTACAAATCCCGATTAACACAAACTTTACTCCTAATAACTTTTAATGCTAACTTTACTCCTACTAACTTTGAATGCTAACTTTATTCCTAAATTTTATTAATTTACTTTGCATATTCATGTTACAGCTCCATTTTACAATCACCCATGGCCACAGCCATTTCCTAACTTGTTATCGTTTCACTTGCATGTTGTTCATCACTTTGTAGCATAATGCAATATGTTGCCTTCTCTTGATCACTTGTTGCCTTAAGTTCTCCTTAGAATCAACCAAATTAGAATGGTCCCAAACAATAATTATAACCCGCGACCAATATAGCTAGTTCAAGTAAAAAAATTATAACCATCAACTTTAGACTAACATAACTAAGATGAATGAAACAGAGAAGAACCACCTTCATCTGTGCTCACATGCACCATCAGAGCTTCAGTGCATGTCCATGACCTTTTGCAAACAATTTAGAAGGCTAAGAAACTTATCCGTCATTGAAATGCAGCAGGTGGTGCTACGAAAAACAAAAGGAAATAACTTCGATTACACCTCTTTTACAAAAAATAGCAAATGACATTTCCAGCTTCTGTAGAATCACCCAAAACAAAACACCATTTTTGCAGCCTCTGGAAAAATATTTCACATGAGACTAGTAAAACTCGCGAAGCAACAAGAAGAAATATTATTAATTGGGCACATGGAAATGGGATGAAAATTCCTATCACATTGCAATTGGGAAGCATCAAAAGACACTTGACAAGAAATTAACCATGATATGCATATAACTATAATTTTTATACAGCAATATTTCTATTTGGGCACCTGTGGATGTACTCAACCATATAAGGGAAATAAAGAGAAAAAGACCACCTAGCTGGTTGTAAATTCTTCAGTGACCGAAAGGTGAATATAAGATCCTTCTTTTGAGCACATGAGACAACCATCCAAAGAGATAAAAAAGATTGAAAGAACTCCACTTGGGCAAAATTCTTCAATGCCTGAAAAGTAAGCGTTCAAATCAATAAGGATTTCTTACCCTCCTTGCAAAATAGTATGTACGAAAACCCATTACAGTTGGTGAGATCTTTTAGTGCCCTTTCTTTGACAGTTAGTGAGGCTATGATGTTAATCTATGTTGCATGTGAAAGATTTCCAAATTTCTACACTGCAACCTTGCTAAAACTCTTGCAGAAAATAGATCCCCACTTAATAACACACTATCCATCCTCGTTCTCATAATCATCTTCATCCTAATCAACAATTATATCTGAGTGCACATGAAACTGTATTGAATATAGGGCTACATTATCTACATCAGAATGAGACCAATTAGGATATTTCTCTTCCTGTTTAATAGGAGGTTGCACAATTGGAACATCACTAGGAAATTCATCAGCCTCTTTAACAACATGCACATTTGCAATGTCACTAGGATCGTGTTCCAGTTTGACAGAAGGTTGCATTGGCAAGCTTGCAATAGCCCCACTCTCATCCAACTCCATGCTAAGATCAAAGTCTCTTACCACAGGAGTGCTCCCCAAATTCACTGCTACCTTGGTCTCTCTTGTCTCAGTGTTAACATCAGTAAAAATTTCTGAAACTTTCTCCTGTTTCTCACTGTGCTCAGATGACAAATCTAGGTCTTCATCCTCAAACTTCTCAACTGTAATTCCATTTCTCCCACTTGACCCACCTCTTGATCCTCTGCCTCTACCTTTTCTTCCCCGTCCTCGTCCGCTTCCATGGTGTGCACCCTATTTTAGAAAAGGCCAAATAGCTAGCAATTACTGTTTCAGAACCCAGAGCAAATTGAGAATTTAGAAGCATAGAAAAGACAAATAGAAACACATATGGATAACTCCATTCCTTGCAAAGAACAACTGTTTTATAAAAATAGTAAGTAGGTCATTACCATCCTAGCCCTCTTAACTTCATCCTCATCACTCAAATTTTCATCTCCTTCGTGAGCTTTTCTGAAGCAAATGAAAACGCATAGTCATTACAAGAAAAGGTAAAGTATATCTGATCTCTTGTAATTTTTCAAAATGTGCAAAATTTCCTAGACCTCTTTGCAATCACCAAGAAGCAAATATCTATATTTACCTCCTCCGCCCACCATTCCTCTCTTCACCAGTAGCAGCATATGAACCCCCCATGTCTGGGACATTGTTCACTATCTCTCGTAAGAAATCAAAAACAGTATACCTATGCACACATTGTTACCTGCCAACCATTAAAAAAAAAGAAAAATATTAGTATATATACATAGTATAAACCATATTTTAACAAAATATGTAGCCAATAGCTTAAAAGGATTTATCAACTTATTTATAGAATGTGACTAGTAAACCACAAAAAGAAGCTATGCACAATCGTGGTTTAAGGAAAAATAAAATAGACAGATCCCTGCAGGAATAAAATGCAGTGAAGTCTTCTTTGTTTGCCTTGAAAGCAAGGTAGAAAACCTTGCAGAATACTTTCAGCACTTATCAACATAGCAAGACAATATATCAACATGGGGATAAGAAACTTACAAATGTGAAGCACTCACAGTCTTAGCACCCCTCTGAACAGTTATTTCGTATGTTCGATCACAGAGGTCTTGTAAAAATAGCTCCAAATATTTTGCTGCAAAAGACAGACAAGTAGATGAAATATATTTAGCATACCACAGAGAAAGCATTCTGACCAATTCAAAATATAATATTAGTCCTCATGAATTCAAAATAAAACAAAAAGAACAGACTCAATAAAGATAACCATTTACAAAACAAAACTCTGTAAATATGATAAGAAGCCTTTTTGTGGATGTTGTTTAGATGAATCGGGAAACTTTTGATTTCCCTAGCTCTAATATCAAGCCCCTGAATATCAAATATTTATTTTCTGTAGCATATCACAATATCTTGAATCTCACACACATAACTAACAGTATGTAACTATGGCAAACTATAAGTGCTGATAGTTAAAACTTACGACAGATGTAGCATACCTTGCATCATTAGAATATTTGGTAAACTATATCTACCATTTGTTTCTTAAGTTACTAATGCGTGTAAAAATAACTTGGAAATTAATGTCCCCTTGGCCTTGTTCCCAAAATGTCTCCATAGATATGGTAACTTGGATAATCTAGAAATCCTTTTTATTTCTTGTGCCCTTTAAATGCTTAGTCTAATATTTGATGAATTGCTTGCAAGTTACATGTATTTAAAGTTTGAAATCTATTAGTCTTTAGATGATGCAATAATACAATAAACCTTATGCAAACTTGCATACCATTCTTTGGCATGTAAAAGAGCATCTGGCAACTATAGTGTTTCTCTGCTACAGAACAATAAACAAAGCACTAACCAAATATGTCTTTAATTAATGTGGAATAAAACTCTCATCAAGGGATCTGCAACTATCGTTTAGTAGGCTTTAATTTAAGAAGGCATCACAAAGACAACCACAACCAAGAAACCTACAAAGCACAAAGCCATTTCTAAAAAATTTTAATACCAGAACGAGTGAGGATGATATCATGGCAACGCAGGGACTTGCACCCCAAGGATAGCTTCCAAAACGGAAAAGTTTTGGTACATGAATCACCCATATCTTAATTGTGTTGTCAAAATGAGATTATTAAGCATCAAATTCTTATTTATTTTCTGGATTTATTGTCAAAGTGGGATTATTAAGCATCATAAATTAAATGACAACAGGTATGGATCATGAAACTAACAAGATCATAATTACTAAAACTAATAAAGTGTTTCCAAAGATGAATTTTGAAACAGAAATTCCATCACTTCATTATGCATAATACAATACAGGGAAGCAGGTGAGTAATACAGGGCAGGATGGGATGTTGAAAAATCACTAAAGACATTTTGATGGCATACATGATACAACCAATACAGAATGTGTATTACTCAGAGTGTGTATATCTTGTTGGGAGGATTTCTTCATCGCCATCATGAGAGCGTTACTGTAATCACAGAATGTGGGGGAGCTCGCGAACGTGGCGCAGTTGACTAGACTTGACGCCGTGAAACTGATTGCTTTGATCGTCAAAGTGGCCAGCACTGCATGAATGCATAAAAAGAACTGTTGTCAGCTAGCACAGCACCTGAAGCTGATAGGGAACTTGCTAGACCAACTGAAGATAACGGACTTGAAAAAATATCCTGAAATTAGAGAGCCTCTGGACCAGCTGGAAAATATTCTGAAATTAGAGAGCCTCTGGAGCAACATAGGATTGCGGACTTTGAATATATTCCATGTGGAAAACTATTGAGGAGCTGCGTACAAGACTACAGAGTGTAGTCAAGGTCTGAGAAGGAGAACCAGTAGGAAAAATTAAGGATTTTCCCGCTATAAATTGGACTAAGCTTTTACAAACCCTATTCAAGGCCTTAGTACCTAAATCCTGCAAATTGGGTATGGAAGTGGCAACATCCTCCAAAAGAGTAAATTTATTGACAAACCCTACAAACCCTAGATTTGAAATTTATTCATGTGGTTGGTTAGGGTTTCTTAACTAGGTTTTTAAGGAATTTGGAGGCAATGAAGATCTCGGTCCTACAACTGATCCATACATTTAGAAATATTTAAGTGTTTAACTTGTTTGAAAAGCGAGAAACGAGAGAAAGGAGGAGAGCACCGAACCTGAGCTTTGGATTTTTTTGCCTGAGCACTTCGTTCCAGACTCTGCACATCATGGATGCTGAGAGAAAATGAGAGAAAATTGAAAATCCTGCGGTCGCACTAGCTACGTTAAGATGACGAGGGACAACAGTTACTGTGGCTCTTGGCAATCTCCACGCTGCTCGACACAAAAGTTACTGTGGCTTATGGCAATCTCCACCCTGCTCTCCAGTTTTTCCCCTTTGGTTATGGGCTCCCGCCATGGAAATCTCCACAATGCTCTCCAGTTTCCCCCTTTGATTATGGCGAAGGGCTCCCTCCATGGCAATCTCCACGATGCTCTCCAGTTTCCCCCTTTGATTAGGGCTTTCGCCAGACAACAGCTTATGGAAATCTCCACGTTGCTCTCCAGTTTTCTCCTTTGGTTATGGGCTCCCACTGGATCAATTGAGCGAGTAGCAACCAGTTTTCGGGCTCCCGCCAAATCAATTGAGCGAGTTAGCAACCAGTTTTCGGGCTCCCGCCAGATCTGAGCGAGTTGCATTTTTCCAAAGGAATATCATAAACTTGAATGTATTGCACAACATTGAACAAGTATAAGACTAGCACTTGATCATTTTATTAAATGAACCGCCGGAACGCCGAAAGACCTGACGCGAGACGGAGGCGAAATCGCACGGAGACGGAGGCGAAGGACCTGACGCGCACGGGGCGGAGATGACAGCAGAAGGGTGGAGAAACCGCTTCCATCTATAGTTCTAGTGTCTACCCTATTTTTTATTTTACATTCACATTCCCACCTATAGTATTAGGGATTCAATAACTATGTGATATATTTTGATTTTGAAGACGGCAAATGACTTAAGGAGAAAACGTCAATTTTGCCTTTGGCTTCACCTTTTGCTTTTGAAATCGGTTTTTCTTTAAACTTGTTTACAGAAGTACTCAAGTTTTGGGAGAAATGAAGTTGGAACATTAGGGTTTTGAGCAATGTAAAGCTTCATAGATGAACAACAATGACTAAAAGAGAACACAATTATTATAATCAAAACACAAATATGCATGGAAAATTTCTATTGTGCAAGCAAGAAATTAAAGTTAGGTTTTTGGCATTGTAATTTAGCATCATGCAACTTTTAACTATTTTATACCAAGAGGTATAATATCCCCATTTTGTGAAGCTAAAATTCTCAAACCAACTGAAAGTAAATTATGAGGGTCTTTTACAATACATACCTTAGAATAAAATCCAATTGAAAATTTTCTTTGATGCTGAGGAAATGATTTCCATGAGGGTTGGATCAAACCAAAATTTTAGAAGACTTTTTTACCCTCATAATATGCAAGATTCACAACCTTAAGGAATGCCCACGCTGTTTTCTTCTTCACTGGCAATATAGTTGTATTTTAAATCTCAGAATCCTCTGATATTACAATAACAGCAAAATAGTACATGTACAAATCTAACCACCTTATGATATTTTTTGAAGTGCTGAATCACAAATAAATCCAATGAAAATCTATAGTATAAACATGTCACGTCACTGCAACATAAATCTGTTAAATAGTTTCTTTTAGACAGCTGATGGAGTCCAAATGAGAAACAAATAGGTACTAGGAAATCTACATAAAACTATAATAAAACTTGTGAATTTTTGAATTGTAAAACAGAACGCCTATGAGACTGGAAGAAACATAAATGAAACTTTTCATAGTGGTGATAATCTGCCTCACTGCCCCTCACCATGCATACTAGGATAAGTTTCAGACATAACAAATGAAACTTCAAATATGTTAACTTCAAAAAATACAACAAGAATAAATCTGCATTTACTGTGATATGATCAAAACATTTAAGTCAAAATTTATGGTGCAAATGCTGAAAACGTGGCTTAAAACTATTTTTCTATCGAATCATATCTCATTGCACGTGTCACAGGATTCAATTGTGAAATTTTTACTGCTAAACTCGATACCATGATTAGCCAAGAGAAGTGAACTGCCTCAGCATGACCTTAACATTAACAGAAACTAATGGCTCTCGTATGTCGGAAAGGAGAAAATTCCCCTCGCTATGCTGATAGCTCAATGAATATGGCAAAGGCACAGAGAAGCGAGTCAAATAAACCAACACACAGTACCATTTGAGACAGCATAAAAGACTTTGGCCTTGCGAAAATAGTTGAGTTCACACCAACGTCTGGCCCCATAACCAGTATCCGCGACTCAAAGAAGAGCTAGTTTCTTCTTCAAAACATCCATAACAGAAGAAAAATCTGCTTTTACTGGAAACGGAGGGTTTGCATATTCGCATTTCATGTCAGGAATTGCTTTTGAGTGATAGTCAATCTTGGATTGTGTAAACTTCAGCCCATGAGCAGTACTAACAACAACCGTCCTGTCATTCAGCCCAATAATACACTTACTTCTGAGCTTTGTCAATGCTGCAAGAGCCACTCCAGTGTGAGGGCATATAAACATACCTTTCAGGTCTGCCAGAGCTGCAGCATCCATCAACTCCTCCTCGGTAGCCTCCTCGACTTCCATCTGAATTCCTTAGTGCATAAATAGCTCGATCGATTGACACGGGATCACCAATATGTATCGCCGAGGCAAAGGTGGAATTGGCAGTCACAGGCTTAAATTCATTCCAGCTAGACTTATAGTACAAATACAGAGGATTGGCGTTGGCAGCCTGTGCACAGATAAGGCGAGGAATATCATTCACCAGGCCCAACTCCTTGCACATTTGGAACCCCTTATAAAAGGCATAGATATTTCCCAAGTTCCCGCCGGGCACAATGACCCAATCTGGCACCTCCCAATCAAACTGTTGTAGGATCTCGATTGCTGCGGTCTTCTGCCCCTCCAACCGCAGACTATTGAGCGAATTCGCCAAATAGATCGGCAACTCTGCAGTCACCTCCCGGATCAGCCTCATACACCCATCGAAATCAGTATTGAGACTGAGCACCAATGCACCATTGGCAATCGACTGCACTAACTGTACAATCGAGATGCGATTTGCAGGCAGAAAGACAATAGCAGGTATCCCTGCAGTAGCACAATATGCTGATAGCGCAACTGAAGTATCGCCAGTCGAAGCACAACCCACACCAACAACGGGCTTATTCATCTTTCTGAGCCTATTAGCCTGACTAACGAGCACAGTCATCCCCAGATCCTTAAAACTCCCTGTGTGACTGATCCCACAGTGTTTCACCCACAGATCATTCATGCCAAATATCTCTTTCCCATACCTCTCCGCCCAGAATAGATTAGAATTCCCCTCAAATGCACTAACAATGTGATCGTTGTTTATTTCAGGCAGAACCCATTCCTTTTTACTCCAAACACCTGACCCATAAGGCCAGGTGGTCTTTCCTACTCTAGAATCAAAGAGGCCTCTCCAGTATTTGCCATCATACCTTTTTAAAGCATCCATGTCGTGCTGAACGTCTAGCAGGGCCCCGGATCGACTCCTATACACGATTTCGTCAAGCGAATACTCTTCATCTGTCTTGGAGCCTGAATAGAAGGGTACATATTTCGCAGAGAAACCCTGGTTCACACTGGTGCCTAGAACCCTAGCTTCTTCCCTGATATTCTGGTCACTATGCCTCCTCCTACCGCTTGTACCATTGCTTTCATGGGGCACTGATTTGGCTTCTGGATCAAGGTCTGCTGAGACCGCTTGTGGTTCGACGCGCATACAACCAGGGTTTCTGAGGTTAAAGGTTGTGATTTTCGGGTCTGGGCTCAGCCATCTTTGCCTGTGCTGAAAACCCACTTGCCGCCCTAACTTGTGCTGAAAACCCATTTGCCATTCTTGATTGAATTTAGTGCCCGCTCGCTTATTTTGGAGAAGCGATGCTCCCTGCAACATTGTTGAGCTTGCCATGGCCATCGCAGAGCAGACCCAGTAGCCAATAGAGTTCTATTCGGTGGAATATGCACTGAATATGGATTAATGATCCTCACTGGTCGATACCAGTCGTACAGATATTGTTTTGGGTTTGTAAAAACCCACCACAGGGAAGGACTTCGAGGTACTGAAAACCCATTTGCCATTCTTGATTGAATTGAATGCCTGCTCGCTTATTTTGGAGAAGCTATGCTCCCTGCAACATTTTTGAGCTTGCCATGGCCATCACAGAGCAGACCGAGTAGCCAATAGAGCTCTATTCGGTGGAATATGCACTGAATATGGATCAATGATCCTCGTTGGTCGATACCAGTCGTACAGATATCGTTTTGGGTTTTTCAAAGCCCACCACAGGGAAGGAATTCGAAGATTTGTTTATGCGGAGTCCTGGTGGTAATTTTCCTAGAGAACCTGACGCGCGCGAGACAGAGATGACAACAGGAGGGTGGAGCAGGAGGGTGGAGCAATTGTCAAGTGTCGAAATTTGAGAGGGTGGAAGGGCGATAGGTGGAGCACAGAGATTGGCTAGGAGCACTGTTTATCTCAGCAAAGCGCATAATAGGAACACCTTCGTCGTAAAAATACATGTAAACGACTTGAAAATTAGTTTGAAACAAAACAACTTTATTTCGTGTAAAATATATAAAGGTTATTTCGTGTAAAATATATAAAGTTTGTTAGAGTCGTAGTGAATTATATTTTTTCATATTGCATTTTTTATATTCATTATTATTATGACAAAGATTAATGCATATTTAATATTAAAATTTATGTGTAAGGAGTGGAAATATGGTTAGAGGATGTTTTTTTTTTTTTTTTTTATCATTAAAGTTTAGGGTGACATCAGATCCATAATCATCAATAAAAGAAATATAAGTAATATTGAGAAATCATGTTGGGATGAAGAGATTTTTGACAAATGGTAGTGTGCTTATTATTTGGGATCATTTTCATTAATGGTTTTTCTACCCGAATTTTTTTTTTTTTCACCTATGGAATGGTAAGTTTATATTTTAAGCACAAGATAAACTAGATAAAGTGATGAGTGACATTGATTTTCATCATTTATAGTTCATGCAATATATCACAAAAGGTCATTTTCATAGTTCATGTAATATATCACAAAAAATGTCATTTGCATGTTCACCCACTTTTTTTAGTGATTTTGCATAGAGAAACATAAAATATTGACAATTGGTTGCCATAATATATATGTAAAGGATCTATTATACATGTAAATATGTAGGTGGTTTTTAAAGACCTAATTATATGGAAGAGCCATTTACCTTCAGGACTAAGATATTTATTGAAGAAAATGTCGATATGGATGCCCATGACTATGGACTACTTCCATTTTGTACAAGATGTCATATCTACACTATTGAAAAATTGGGTGTTAATTTAGTTTAGTCTATATTGGGATACATGTTTCATCATATCATAGGAGAAACTCCTAAGAAAATGAGGGTAGTAGGTAGAGATCTCACACCAAGTCCAAGGTTTGTTAATTTCATGGTCTCTCATTTGGATTCCATTTCCATTCCTCAATTTCATACTCATATTAATAAATGAAAACCACTAAACTAACATGATAATGTATTTGGAAGTTACTTGCAAAAAACAAAAAAAAAACTTCTGGTTTGCCCTTTTTTCGTAATGAAAGTAGATTTCTTTCTCTAGACTAGCCTAACTTGACCAAAAAATAAATGTATAATTTCAATGCAAATATGATAATAGCCAACCTCAATTTAATTTTTTTCTCTTTATATGGTGTCACTTGTGTAATTTGAATTGATATATTAAATTTAGTGGAGTGTCTTTACTAATCCTAATAGGTAGAACTAGTGGATTGCAATTCCAATATGAACAAATATCATTCCACTGTGGAGATTTAAATATTTATAAGTCATTAGTAAATCTTAGTGTTTGATATGTTTCTCAAGAAAGGAACCTATTGGAAAAAATGGAAAAACAAAATGCATTGAGTATAAAATAATTTCAATGCACACCATAGAACTAAACTACTTCAATAATATTTATCCTCATGTCATTGATAAAATTTCCCCTTATTAACTAATTGATATTGTGATTGTTAAGTTATTTGATAAATTGAAATATATCATTCACTAATTATACATGCTTTTTATTTCAATGTTTTTAATAATAAAGTGTCAAAGGTTTAGTTAAGATTGAGAGGAAATAAGGATTAATTCAATCGGTAAATGCTCTTACATAAGAGTTCATAGAGCTCTCAATACAAAATATTATTAATTATTTTAGGGTTACTAGTTGGTATTTTAGTTTCTAGTTACTATTGTGGTTCATTTGAAGACAAAGAAAGGTAAACCTATGGGGATTGAAAATGTACCAGCCTCCCTTATAACTTTTAATACATTCGTGAGTGAGGGAAAATATTCTTTGAAAAATGAAATAAACAATAATTCATCTACTAAGTAATAGACAAATATTAATAATATATAAGATATATATGATAAATATAATGGAGCAATTTGTAACACCCACTCCCCAACCATTTTATGTACCAACGCATCGAGTGATGGCATGTCACCGCCCCAATTTCCTTGTATCAAGTGACATCATAATAAATAGATGCAAATTTTAGTTTTACAGCTAAGATCGCTGGCACTTTGCAATCCTGCCTATATGTTCACCAAAGTAGATAACATTACCAAAAAATACCTTATGTAGTAGTGTCTGAAAAAACCTCGATAAAATATGTAAACAAGGAAAATTAATGTCACTTATAAATTATAGACCCCACTCGATGTAGATTGTCACCAGCTCAATCCACTAGGAGACCCCTTCAAATATAATAGATTGTCGAATCATCGCCAACCAATATCCTTCAGAAAATCTCATCAAGGACACAATCGACAAAGATCTTCAATGACAACGCGAACCATTAATGGATTGTCCCTCATATAATTAATGAAAAAATTGGAAAATAAATATACCCCTAGACCAATTAATGACCCCAAGAGACTCCTTTGTGATGAAATTCAAATATGTTGCCAAATCCACCAACCAAAATGAATGCACTTACATAGCAGTAAAGATCCTCGGAAATCCCCCTATCAACCAATCCCAAACCAATGAGGAGCATGAATATCCACAGGAGCAAAGGTTTGAAATAAATACCACATAAAACAACCAACTACTGCATCTCAAATAGACCACAAAGAAGACCAACAAGTAGTAGCTAAGATCCTCGGAAATCCCCCGATCAACCAATACCAAACCAGAGAAGGAGCAGGAAGATCCACATGAGCAAAGGTTTAGAATAAAGACCACATAAACAACCAGCCAGTGCATTTCAAATAGACCACAGAGTAAACCAATAGCTAGAGTGGAAAACAAATTGTTATTAGTGTACCTTGAAACAAAAAACTAGTAGAGATACTTGAGATCATCCAGAAGAAACACAAAAACTGAATCTAGCTCAGATAATTATGCTTAGACATATTACACCCAAAAACACCAGCAACTGCACCAACGAAGGCTACATTTAATCCATCTACCTCCACACCTCCAGCCAAAATTACTACCCTTGTGAATTTTGTGACTAATGCTTCCATAATCCAATCATTTATCCTCAGTGTTTTCTTCTCGAAAAAATTGTCGTAGATATTTTGAAGTGGGCCTATTGTCTCCTAACGGATATTCTGTAATTTTCCTCCACCATCCTTGTAGAAATTATGGTGTATATTTTCAACTACTCGGGAAGTTTTAATCAAAATATCATCAACTACTAATCACTAGTTAAAATAAAATCATCAACATATAAGGCAATAATAAGGTATTTACCATCTACCAAGATGTGATCGAGGTTTACATATTCTTCAGTTATGGTGAAGCCCAAACCAGTGATATAATTATCGATCTTGGTGTACCAAGCACGAGGTACTTGTTTGAGACTGTACAATGCTTGTTTGAGTCTGCACACATGAGACTCCTGATCAAATGTCTCAAGAAATTTTGTTTGCTCGATGTACACCTCCTCCTCAATAACCCCATTGAGAAATGTTGTCTTTACATCCATCACGTGGATCTTCCACCCCATCTACATAGCCAGAGCAAGAATTTATCTAATGGATGAGTACCTTGCTATATGAGAAAAGGTCTCCTCATAGTCAATATCCTAAACTCGAGAGTACCCCTTGGCCACAAATATGGCCTTATACTTCTCTATGCTTCTATCTGCTACTGGCTTCACCTTGAATATCCATCTCGAACCCACTCTTGATTTATATGATGGCGTTGGGACCACTTCCCAAACGTTGTTCTTTACAATGGATTGTATTCCTCCACCATTGCATCAACCCATATAGGTTGCTTTATTTTTTCCTCGAAATAGGATGGCTTAGTCTCTATAAGCTCAGCCATAAGAGCCATGTAGCAAATGTACCTCTCAGGTGACCTCATTTTCCTGCGCAAATTTTAAGGAGCTCCTACATTCTTCCTAGCATCCTGCATAAGTATATCATCTTCCCTGGTTCTTTTTCTACCTTCTTTGGATGGTTTTTCTTGAGTGAATGTCTCCGCTCTCTGCTCCTCAATATTTTTGTTGCTCCACAACTTCACGAGGCTTCTCCTTTGGAGCTAAAAGCTCCTCTTTTGGTGGGATCTAAAGATCCCTCTCAAGAGAGCACCACATTGTGTTCTCCTCATTAAACTTTACATCCCTTCACACAACTATCATTATGAGGGATGGAAAGTACACACGATAGTTGTGGGGAGTTTCTGTGTAACCCATAAACACAGCGTATTTGTTTTTTTAGTTCTCCAACCATGGAAGTGTAAGCACCAATGCTTGGAGGTGACATAGAATGGATTGACAGATATTTAATAACTAAGGGAATAAGTTGCCATGGAGGAAGCATGTGTATTAAAGAGGGGAAAATGGGATTTTAATCAAAGTGCAATAATTAAGAAGTGGTGGATGAATAGAACGAAGGGGATTCTCATCACAATTCATTGGTAATGAAAATGGGTATTAGTGAGGATGGAAACATAAAGGCGCAAGTAAAATAGTTCAAAAGGTTTCAAAGGTGTTAAGAGAATACCAAACATTTATTCAAATAAGGGGATTTAATAATTGGAAAGAGATTGGAGAGAAGAATAGGTGGGGATAATATGTCTAGAAATTTGGAAGAGAAAAAAGAAGTGATGGCACAAGGAGGTGAGCACGTTCAGTTAGGTGGATCATGATTATCTAAAAGTAAGACTTGGTTTGTAAGGTATTGATTAGCCTATGGAGAGAGATATCATCACATAGAAAGAAGAGGAAGAAACACTTAATAATGTGTTCTAATTGTTTGAGCTAGAGGAATGTCAAGTAGTATACATGATATATCCTAATAAAATTGGACTCAGTCCAAACCAACCACCCTATGAAGGTCTTAGAGATTTATAGAAGAGGAAGTTGGTTTCCTTTTTGCCCTATAATTTTGTATAATTTCTAATAGGATAGGAAAGTTTAGTAATTTTATGTATAAGTTAAGATGTTGTTTGATTTTTAAGGCCTCCTAGTAATTAGGAAAGTTGAGTCTTATGATTAGGATTACTTGTGGCACCCTATGTATTTTTCAAACTCGAATACGCCAAGGCAAATACGTGGAGGATATTTGGGGGAAATGTGATTGTCCACAAAATTTAGATTGCATTTTGGGACCTTGAAGTTCTTTTCCTTTGATCCTACTAGTTCTTATAGGTTTTATTTGGAGCAATTAGCAGGAAAAAGCACAATATGCCAAAGAATATTAGTGTTGGAGCACCTATGGTTTAGGAGAAAGGATAAGGGGTTCTAGGAGTTAGGGGGTTTAAGGGTTTAGGAGCAAGTGGTTAAGGGTACAGGGTAAAGGGTTATGGATTATGGGGTTTAGGCGTTAGGGGGTCGAGGTATAGGGGGTTTAAGGGTTAAAGGTTAATGTGTTAGTGGTTAAGGGATTTAGGGTTAACGATTAACCATCAAGGGCATACATGTTAGGGGATTTAGGGGTTAAGTGCCTAAGGGTTATAATATTTAGGTCTCAACAGGTTAATGGGTTAGGGGTTAATGAGTTTAGGGGCTAGGGGTTATGGGTTAAGGGTCAAGGTTTAAGAGGATATTGGATCAGTTTTTATGGGGTTCAAGGATTATAAGTTAGGGTTTAGGGGTTTAGGGGATGACAATGTGGCCCCTAATCCGCTTTTCAAAACTATTGGGGTTTCCCCTATCAATTTCTCTCATTGCCTTACTTATAGGTCCCCTAGCCCCTATGCCATAAGGCCCTAAGGCTCCTTCTCATTCTCTAATGTTAGGATTATATATCTCAGTAAGCCATGCTCGAACCTCTCACTTCTACCCATCCATGCTACCCTTATGTCCCCTTGCCCCATTCAATACACCAAAAGATCCCCCTCCCCCAAAATTCATGATAATTGAACATTTGGAGGCGATAATTTAACAACAACTTTACAACTAGTCCATTTATAATGGTGTCTTGGGGCTATTAGATGTCATT
Source organism: Pinus albicaulis (assembly GCA_034641835.2). NCBI lineage: Eukaryota > Viridiplantae > Streptophyta > Pinopsida > Pinales > Pinaceae > Pinus > Pinus albicaulis. The sequence continues at coordinate 852,063,843 of CM076576.1, forward strand.
TCATTGAGCTACAGTGATAGGTGAGAGCTATGCATAGCTCACTAAAGGTGTATCAAGAGGCTATTAGTCTATTGGCTATAGAATTTGACTATTTTTATTTGTAACTTAGCGAAATGGAAAATATGTGGAGACAATCTCCATTCTTCTTCTTTCACCAGGCCATGTAAAATAAATGAAGCAAATAGTCTCAACCCCTTGGAGAAGGAAAGTTGAGAACAATAATTAGCATGAACAAACAAATAATCCAATGAGTTAAGTTTAGAGGCGTCTCCCTTTGTAAATAAGCATCCATAAGCTTGCTAGAGTTAGTATGAATCTTTACTAGAGGTTGAGTAGTCTTCACATCACCAACCACATCCAATTGAAAGGTACCAACACCTACAATAAAAATGATGTCTCCAAATAAGGTGTAGTTAATATCAATAATATCACCTTATGAATCTATTACAATATGATTTCGAAAGTACGTTTCCATAAATGTGTGAAAGAAACAATCCATTTGGTTAGCAAAAGGAAGTCTTTTTGAAGACCTCAAGAAACCCCCTTGAAGGAGACAAGAAGGGTTTGAAACCATATAATACAAGTCGATCTATGAACCCTATTTCTTATGTGTTCTATGCATGTATTTGTTCACTCGGTTTGACATGTGATAGAAAATATATGAAGCCTTATTTTCCACGTATCATCTTCATTAGATATCATGTTGCTAAGAATGAAGTGTCTGGATTAGAGTTAAAGTTCCTATTTTAGTTTGTTGTCTTTTTTTTGTCTTTTAGAGGACAGATCTTTCTAGTCTACTGTGCTAAGGCAGTTTGGCTTTCAAATATTCGAGGAATATGTGAGCTAATATAAGACCATATTGTAATATTTTAAATTACATGATGAACTATTTAGCACAATTTATGGTGTTGGATTGATTGAGATGTTTATTTTTGGATGGATCGATGTACATCTCTTTAGCCAATAGAAAAAACTCATTAAGCATTGTTGCAAGTATTATATTGACATGTTGAAGTGCCATTAATACTTAGAGGTAGAAGATTTAGACTTGTATGTTGTCACCTATCCGGGTGTGATGATACCTTGTGGAGGTAGGCAAAATTTCAATTTTTTAAACTCTTGGATATATTCTATATGCTCTTGAGAGAATTTCAACCTTTTAAATAAAATTACAAACAAATGTACATTCATGCAATAATTACTAATTGATTTGGGGGTGACTCAATAAATTGTAGCATGTTGGCTTGTTGAATTTGTTAGTAAGTTAAATAGGGCTTGATAAATTTGTAAGCTTCAGTGGGATTTATAGTGGTTGTATGTGTTTTAGAGAAGCAAGTTTCGAGTGGTGGTTGTGATTCCTTTATTGAATGTTATTTCTTTGGTTCTTCTTCTTGTGCATGCCCACTGTGGTATCTTCTCGTTTGTAAATAATTTCTTATTAAGTACAGAAAAAGTTCTTGTTGCATCCTTGAAAAAGTTGCGCAATTGTCCTAATTTATCTCTATAATACCATGAGTTTTCTCACTTCTTTCAATTGGGCTAGAATTTTCCACCTCAAGAGGGTTGTTAGTTGTTTTCTAACTAAATTGTTAAAACATTTATTTATTTATTTATTCTTCAAGGAGGTGTTTCCTTTAAACTCTAGAAGAAGCATTGCAAGTGGCTTGATTATAGTTGTCATCAGAAGTTTTTTGTGATCATGGGCAAGATAACCCTTAGAGGGTGAAAATTGGGTATGTTATACCTATGGAAAACTTTGGCTAACATCCAATTAGATATGTTATACATTGTTCACAATTAGGAGATCGCAGACCATACAATTGCACATAAAAATCCACTACTCAAATATCAGGGTAAGTGCCAGATTATTTATTGAATACAGTTTAGTCACATGATACAACTATCCCACAACTCTACAGTAGAAAGACCAACATGGAACAACAAACTTAAAATCGATCGATGCACTCACTTTCATGGGAATTTCATGAAAATTTTTATTTTCTTATATAATGCACTTTACCCACATCTTGAGATCACACAAAAATGGTATTCATAATAAAGTTTTTTGGGTGAAGTAATTCATTTTTCCTGCAAGATCAAGTTACGTAGCTTTAATGTCTTGTTTTTTTTCGTACATCTGACCGGAAACATACCTTGCAGGAATTTTGAAGGAAATCTCACTCAAACTATCAGAGAATCTCTAGGTGATCTCATTAAAAAAGTATGTTTCTCCTTATATGTTGATTATTCTTGCTCTTCACTCTGTTTTGTATATAAATTCATTTCAATTTATTCATATCAGATATACTCAGGCTCCTGGTTCCAATTTAAAGGTCGAGTTATCATCATTGTTTGTTGTTCTTTAGTTGGAAAGTGCTTGTGGTAATCTGAAGAGTTTGCAAGAGATGGGAATCTCAAATAGTTGTTGACCGCACTAATGCAAGTTTTATAAGTAAAATGTGTGGCTTCAATCCCTGATGTCTCAAATTTGGCTGCACATTCAGGAGATGGAATGGTCATCCTTCACCCACGTTTATCATGAGATCAATCAACTAGCAGATAAGCTCTCCGAGGAGGCATTCAATTAGTAGCTAACTGATGAATTATCAGCAAGATCAATGTTGTGGCACACCCAAAAGAAAGGCAACTCACAAAATTTAAGCTAACAACAACCCCTACCCATGAAGCTGACAACTTGTCTCCCTCAAGGACCACTCCATTCTCCTTCATCAGGCAATACTTCCTCAACAACTCACTCAACTTCATCATTTCTATACCCCCAACAATCTATTTATGTTATTGTTCCCATAACATTGTTCGAATAATCTGATGTTTCATAGGTGAATGTCAAATGCCAATTTACTATTTGAAAACAAAATTTTCATCCCTTGTACCTAATGAGCCTTCTTCATTGAATATTTTTTTGAATGGTGTTTTGTTTACTAATTTTTATCATTCAATGATTTCTTATATGTTAATATTCTTCTCTATTTCATGCCTTACAATGTTTCCGTTGCAACATCTGGTGCAATTGCTAGTTTAAATTTTTGCATATATTTAAAAAAATAAACAATTTTAGTTCATGGAATGTAACTCAATTGACAATCACTTTGTTATCAAGTTATATTATGTTAAAACATGAGATTCAAAGTTCAAATCCCCTTGAGTGGCCAATCAAAAAATAATATTTTTCTATCTATTTTTTTATTATATTTTTAGAATGTGGCTTTAATGAAAAAAGAAAAAATTTATAACATAAAAGAAATAAATATCATGACATGATCAAATTTCATGTGGTTTGAAAATCTATTTTTAAAAATAAAAAAATATAATTATCTACTATCCACTCATGGATATTTCAATGCAAACTTCCTAATGCTAATGATTTTGTCTTAATTCCTAACTATCTTAAATGGGTTTCGTCTTAATTGTTATTGTCTTAAGTCGCCATTGTCTTAAATATAAGTTTTGTCTTAAATATTTTTTTCTCAAAGTGCTTTTTTCTTAAATATTTTCGTCTCAAATTGCTTTTGTCTTAATTTTTTTTGTCTTAAAGTGCTTTTGTCTTAAATATAAAGTTTTGTCTTAAATTTTTTTTGTCTCAAACTGTTTTTGTCTTAAATATAAAGTTTTGTCTTAAAATACTTTTGTCTTAAATTTTTTTGTCTTAATTTTCTTTGTCTCAAATTGTTTTTGTCTTAAATTTTTTTGCCTCAAATCGTTTTTGTCTTAAATATAAAGTTTTGTCTCAAACTATTTTTGTCTCACACTATTTTTGTCTTAAATTTTATCTTTAAGACAATTCAATTCATATTAAATTTTAATATAAAATAACTAAAATGAAAAAGTAACTTTTTAAGACAAAAGATTTCTTTTGTCTTAAAATAATGTCTTAAAACAGCCCACATGTAGTAGTGTGTTCAACCAGAAAAAGTTAAAATGGTGGCGGCATGCACACATTTTTGGAGGTCCAGAGGGCGTGAATAATAATTGTATCGAACAGATGCATTGTTTCAGCGGATCTTGCTGAGTAACCAAAGCCCTACCCCATGCTAGCTTCTAAATAATTTCTTTAGAATAAGCGTTGTTCTTGGTGTGGGAGTGTGGAGATGCACTGCGATTTATAAAGTAGCTTCAGAATTCTCAACATCAAGCTAAGCAGAATAACACGTAATGCCAAAAGGAATGGTAAGGAAATATTTGTAGTTTGGTCGCCTTTCTGGGTTTTACACTGGAGGGGAGGGGAGGGGAGGGGAGGCGAGGCGAGGGGAAGTTACAAAATCAGTTAGGTTTAGGAAAAGAATCCTAATCTAGCAAGTAAGTGCAAAGACCAGAAATTAAAGGTCACATAGCAATATTGGGTTCCCTCAAAATTAAATAGACTAGAATATCATGTATCACGGACCTGGGGAATTCCCTTCAGGTTGAAGATGAATAAAAAACTATTCATTCAACATTTTTTAAAAGAAAACATTTTCCTCGCATAGGAAATTTTGGGTATATTCCTTGGAAATTTGATCACTATTCACTTCAATAATTTTTCAAGACAGAACCACACAGATCTTGCGTCATTGGCTTCGCCACATAACAGGCTATGGTTATGCTAGGCTGCATCAAAGCATCATTGTATAAAAGGGCATTAGAAGGCTATGGTTATGCAAGATAAAAGGCCATTAGAGTCATGATCAAGATTTAATTTTAAAGCTCTTCAGGAAGAGATCTTGTGAATGAACTGTTAGCAAGATATACATCTACAAAACCAGTTGCAGGATCTAAAAATTAAAAAACCATACCACTGGTTAGTTTTCTTCAAGGCCCATGGGCTTAGATGCTCACAATAATGCAAAGTTAAAAACACATAAATACTTAAAAATAAAAAAAACTGTGTATTTATGTCGCTTTGCAACATAAATACACACAACATAAAACTGTCCCTTTGCAACAAAGTGATTGTGAAGTTGAGCAACAATTTCATGGGAGAATGCAGTTTCATTAGAAAGTTGGCCATCGGAACCCATCAGCAAAGGTTTTTTTTACACCAAATCCATGTCTAAAAATGTGGCAGCAACAGGTGTATTTTGTTGCCATGCTTCCCAGAACGGCCTTCCTGGATCACAACCAATTGAGTGGTAGAATCACAACTAACATGGTAACGAAACCAACAAATCAGAATTTTAATTTTTACTACTGAACAGTGGATCAAGAAAAAGACCCGAAACTGAATCCTCAAACTCGTGGATCAAGAAAAAGACCTGAAACTGAATCTTCAAATTCTCAGTCGATGAAAAGCTTCGTATAATTTACTGTAACCTGGGCCGAACGGTAAGGCAAGCCATGTAGAAAGAAATATTTCCAAACGGACTACAATACAAAGGGTCTCCTGTTGTTGGTTTTACTACCAACACAAGCGAGTAATGGCATGTTGATAGATAGGTAATTTGGAACGGCATAGCAACTACCTTGCAACCGCTGCCACCTGTTACTGTTGAATGGATGACTGTGCATGATCTAATTGTCTAACATAGGATCTAATGGTACATATTAGGACAGAAAGACACTCAGGAAAGTTGTTTTCAAATAATAACGCCTTACCGCGTAATTAATAAAACCAAAAAATAAAGTTTCGAAGCACTGAAAAAAATTCGAAAATAGACTCTAGAAACAGTTGCTGGTTAAAATATTTTAAATCTTTGTCAAAACAAAATTTATGTTATGGATTTTCAGTAAGATAGATAGTCTGAATTCGTGGCGGGGAAACTACATTGTAAAAATATGAATTTGTAGTGGCATTGAAAACCCTAATTTAGGAGAATATAATACATTAACAATAATTCGAGTGCACCAGTCATGTCCGCCGTGGCTGCCAAAACCCTAAGCAATGAGACCCTAGCGAACCCAACGAACCCAGACAGTGCCTTTGTTCTTAGAATATAGAGAACGGTAACTTTGCCATATTATTTGTCGAATTACTGATTAGGTATTATGGACTTAATTTTTTTTTGGTTATATTTCTTTTTTTGGGATGCTGCTTAGGTGTTTATATCCGATCTTTTTTACATAAATAGACTAGTCCAAATATTTGAATTTCCAATATGATAGTTTATAATAATTACGTTATTTTAAAATTTGTAAACTAATTATAGCATTATGTTTAAATAAATTTATTAAATTGCTTAATTTTTTCGTTATTATTAAATAAATTTATTAAAAATACTATTTACAAGAAAATTTGTTTATTGCCTTTTATTTAAATTTTAAATTATTCATACCATATTTTTCAATATAAAATAATATGAACTCTTTAATTAGTTTGTAGATTCATTTTGCTTGAAAAATAAATTTATAAACATTGGTTTTTTCTTTTATGTTTTTGTAATTCGATATAGTCAAAGGTTTTTTTTATGGGAAGTATTTGAAAAGTTCTCTATATGTTTATAATATTTAAAAAACATTTTGGATAACAGTTTAAGATAAATATAGGGACCTTTTTGTGGGAAAGTAAAACACCATAATCTATAAAATAAAAAGGTCGTTGTTTATTTTAAAAATTTATTTATTTATAAAAAATAACAACTATTTTCAAAAATTGGTATTGATATAATATAATTGTAAATAGAACGTATTCATTCTTGCTAAAATAAATGAATAAAAGTTGAATATCAAGTATTCATTTTTGCTCAAATAAATGAATAAAAGTTGAATATCCGCCGAAATGACACTATTTTCGTGAAAGTACTCAGTGTAGTGGAGTGTTAATATTATGTTCGTTTTGCATTTTTTAAGGGATTGAAAAGGTTTGTGGGCTCATGCCTTCCATGCGAATGTGTATGTAAGTGGCTGCATTAAAATTATTTGCAAGGCAAAGGATATTAGGATATGGATTGTCGATGTTTTTACATTAATATGAAATTTTTGGCATGGAAGAAGTACTAGAGACAAATTTTGTTTCTTTAAAGAAAATATATTTTACTTTTCGAAAACTTTTGTACGTTACTTGAATTGTTGAATTATTGTTTTCGATATGTATGAATTAAGGTATTTAATTATATAAAGTCAACTGCAATATTAAATTTCTTATATTATTTCCTATTAAATTTTATTTGAAAATTAGGAAGATTAAAAAAAACAAATATATAGAGTGGGATAAGTAACAATAAAAAATAAAATCCTCAGATGTGGGCGATTAAGGTGATGGATTTTGTTAGTCACCTGGCCTCATTATGTGAGAGCTGTTGGGTTCACCATGGGATGCACCTGCCTCTCACGTGAGGGCTTTAAACATGCCCCGTCGAGCAGGACGTCGACACCTGCAACATTCAATCCCGCGTATTGTACCTCTCCTCGTGCAATTTGTTCTCTGGCCATATATGGCCAATGGCTCCAACTCCCATTAGCTTTCTCTCCAGTTTTCATTCTGGTTTTCTTTCCCTGTCTGTCGTTCTCTGCAAGCCTCTGTCTCGCCCCCACCCTCCTCGCTTCTCCTCAGCCACCCTCTGAGCTCTCCTTTCCTACCCTGCAAGCCCATCAATCCGCCCACACAATCACATGAGATGAGGCCGCAGAGGAGGAAAAGGCTCTCCCTCTCTCCGTCCAGCTCCTGCTATGGTGGAGCATTCCTTGGCCTTCTCTATGGCTGTGGATGCTCCAGAGGTCTTTGACCTTCAATTGCTCTCCGCTCAACTTTCAATTCGCCTCACAGAGGCGCATCAAAGCCATTCCAGCTCCGACAGCAGGAAGCGCCCTCGCAAGTCAACCCTTTCACACTCCTCCTCCCCTCGGCCAAGGAAAAAAATCAACTTCCTGTCAAAATCATGGAGGATGCTTCGAATAGTGGAGGGAGTAGCTTTGCAAAAGGCACCCAGTAAAATGTCAAAGAAGCAAACAAATGTGCATGCTCAACTTCAACTCACAATATTAGTTTGTTGGGTTTATTGATTCCTTAGGTTTATTAATTACTCACTCTATTAATCATTTGTATTTATAATATTATTGCCTTGTGTTTATAATATTAATCATCCCTTAGTTTTATTGACCCTTTGTGTTTATAATATTATTGATCCCTTGGGTTTATTGATCTATTGGGTTTATAACATTATTCCCTTCAATTTTCTAATTTTGTGGGTTGGTAATATTAAGCCCTTGGGTTTATTAAACCCCAATATTAACGGTTAAATATTAGTCCTAGGGTTTAATATTAATCCCTTAGGTTTATAATGTTTATCCCTTCAGTTTATTAATTAGTTGGGTTTATAAAATTAACAATCCCTAGGCTTATTGATCCCCTAGGTTATAATATTAATATTCATCTCACTTTATAAAATTAACAATCCCTAGGGTTTATTGATCCTTGTTATAATATTAATATTCATTTAGGCTTATCAATCCTATGGGTTAAAAATATTTATTCCTAGGCTTTATTAATCCCTTGTGTTTTAAATACTCATCCCTTTGGTTGGTTGATCCCTTAGGTTTATGATATTTATCCCTTGGGTTTAATAATTCCTTGGGTTTATGATTTAATCCCTTAGATAATATATCCCTTGAGTTTAAAATATTAATTCATAGGGTTTATTAATCCCTTCTCTTTTTTATATTGTTCCTTGGGTTTCTTGATTCCTTACTTTTATAATATGTATCCCTTGGGTTTAAAATGATAATTCCTAGGGTTTATTAATCTCATGTGTTTTTAATTTGATTCTTTGAGTTTATTGATCCTTTATGTTTATAATATTTATCCCTTGATTTTACTAATTGGTTGAATTTACAATATTAAACTCTTGGGTTTATTAGTCATCTCATTTTATAATATTAATAATCATGTATGTTTATTCCATTGGATTTATTTGATATTTTAAATCTATTTTCAGTAAATATACGAAAGATATAAAAATTATATTAATAAATATATAAATTATTAAAAATATTAGTAAGAGATATATAATTATTATAAATAATAATAAAATATTATTATTATGTTATATTTGAATTATATTATAGTATGAGCTATAACTATTAATATGTTAACAAATTATATAATTATATAATTATATATATATATATATATATATATATATATATATATATATATATATATATATATTTATTTATTTATTTATTTTAGAGTAGTGTATATAATGCATATAGTTAATGTTATTAATATACTCTAAATAAATATATAAAATATAATGGAAATTATATTTATAAATATATAATAATTATTAACCATAACATAGTGGTGTGAATAAATACATATTATTAAAAATAATAAAATGTTATTATTATATTAAAAATTAATATTATGGATTATTTTTTGATAGTGCGATAAAAACAAGACCAAATTTTGGGAATGATGGAGCTGCTGCCCATGGCGGCTTAGGGTTTACTATCGACCTAGGGCCAGGGGCCGTCCGTGGCTTCTACACCCCGATTCTGGTGCGACGCTCCTCGCATCTATGCTTCGAAGAGGTTTTCTGACATGGAGGCTCGCGGTGGTGGGACAAAGGCTCCCCCCCTTCTTCTCACTCACATGCAAACAAAGAGACCGCGATAACTTACACTGCCCCTCGCCCGGACGTGCAAGCCAACCCCACAAGGACGTCTGACCCCTTGAAAAACTCACATACAGACAAAAATTCTTAGAGGAAAGCATCCCCGTCAACATGCATACCCAAAGCAGTGGAAAGGCCCAAGATTTACCTTCCATCACATCACATCAATGGCAGGATACAATACTTGAGGGGCCACGTGCTCATCAGAAAATTCATTAGCTTCTCGCCCACAGATAAAGCCCTTCCGGGCTCGTTCACTTCAAAGTGGAATCCAAAAGGGAAAATCGCTCTCCAACTAGCTTCGAAGGTTTTTTTCAACATCATCTTCACATGCGTAGAGGACAAGAATGGAATCATGGGTGGAGGACCATACTTCTTCAACTTAGTAAGAATTTTCCTCAAAAATTGGGTGGAAAGATTCAATCCTGACAAAGAGGAATTTAACTAGGCACTGGTCAAAATAAAATTGTACTACCTCCCCCAGGACTACTGGGATGATCTATCTCTCAATGACATTGGAAACCATCTAGGAGAATTCATAAAATTAGCATAAGAGACCAAGGTCAACTGATACACTTCCTATGCCACGATCTGTGTTTACATGCACATAGCCTACACCTTCCCTGACTTTGTAATTCTTCTCCTCAATGATTTTGAATGGGTTCAAACTATTAACTATGAACATGTGCCTTCTATTTGTCGCAAATGTCATTGGAATGGGCACCTTTTCAAAGACTGCTCCCTCAATCATAGCTATAAACCCATTTCAGGCTCAGACAACACTAATCTGGAAGATTTCATAAAGATCATTAGCCGCAAAAGGCATGCAATAAAACCCACATCTGTCCCCAAGGCCTCACAACCCTCTACCAACAATAACTTTGACGCCTTATCCAGTCAACCCTCCCAGGAAGCCCTTACCTCCTCACCTCTTAAGCCTCCCCTGAAGCCAGCCAATCACCCTCTTGATGTGAGCAATCCCCAGTCACCTCAGATTCACCGTTCTGCTACCTCTCCTCCTGAATCAAATCAGGCTCAAGCCTCACATGAAAATGGGGCCAACAAATAGAAAAAGCAGAGTTAGAGCAACCCTCTTCCATGGATGAAGAGTCAAAGAGCATCAAATTTGATGAACTTGAAATCCTAGGTCTAGAGGGAGCATGAAAAATTAGAGAATTTCGCATGATTCCCAGTTAGCATATCCAATGTCTAGAGTAATTTCTCTCCAAATCTCAACAACTATCGACTCTTGGCATCCAAGGACGTACCTTAATAGATAAAAAAAAAATCATGAAAGAATCCAGAAAAATATGGAAATTCACTGATTTGCAACGCCTCATCATGCGTGGAGGCTAGCTCGTTGAATCGGGAAGATATCCCAAGTTAACCAAGTTCTATACCACCATTCCTCATAATTCTCAATGAAACTCATCTCATCGAATATCAAAGGGCTCAAAAACCCCTCCAAGCACCATCTGATCAAGAAAATAATTTCCCAAGAAAATCCCACCATTTTATTTATGCAATAAACCAAATGTTTTAGCACCACATTGAACACTATTTTATCGAGATTATGGAAAGGTTGTAGTACCACTATTGTAGACGCTCTTGGTGCCTCAGGAGGCCTAACTATTGCGTAGAACCCTCTCCAAATTACTCTAACTAACCTTCATACTTCTCACAATTTCATTCAAGCCTCTTTCCATCTGCTTGGCACCAACATTCACGGCCATCTCACTAATGTTTATTCCCCCAACCGATAGCTCAAAAAATTGAACTCCTGGACTCCATTGAGAAAATTAAGTCTAATCGAAACCACCCTCTCTAGGTTTTAGGTAAAGACTTCAACATGGTCACCATCATGGAGGAAAAAAGATGAGGGAGCTCCAGGATTGAAGCAGATAGCCACAGATTTAAGGAGTTCATACAGATCAACCAGCTCATCGATCTCCAAACTTCCAATGCAACTCACACTTGGAACAATCGTCGAGGATAATCCCACCAAATAGCGTCGCGCCTTGACAAATTCCTCATTTCGAACAACTCCATCCATCTAGGTGGTGATATAGCCTCCTCCATTCTACCCACTTCGGGGTCTAATCATTGGCCTATTTTGAAACATAAATCCAACATCAGATGGCTCAAAGAGGGGGAGGAAAATACAAAAATTTTCCATCGCTTAATCATCGAACGCCGAATGCACAACCACATCTCAATCCTCAAGAATGAACATAGGGACAAGCTTGAAGCACACAATGATATTGAACAGGAGCTGCTGAGCTATTTCAAGGACACTCTCAAAGAACCCAATATAGAACGCCATCCCGCCATCAACAGAATCAACCATCACATTCCAAATATTATCATGGAGTATGACAATAAAATGTTGCTACAACCCACCACACTGCAATAGGTTGAACAACATATGTCACAGCTCAAAGACGGGAAAGTTCTAGGTCCAGATGTTTTCACCTCCAACTTCTTTCACTACTTTTGGGATGTGATCAAGCAAGATGTCTGGGATCTGGTTGAAGAATCTAGAAGCACGCACTAGGTTCTACCGGCCCTTAATGCCACCTTAATCACTTTGATTCTGAAAGACGAACAAGCTGCTACTCCGAGTAAGTATTAGCCCATAGCCCTTTGCAACGTCATTTACAAGCTCATATTAAAAGTGATAGCCAACAGGCTCAAACCTCTCCTCCCATTGCTCATATCACCTAACCAAACATGACATGTGGAACGAAGACAAATTCTGAATGGCATCATCCTAACACATGAAGTCATCCACTCTCTGAAAATTCAGAACAAGTCATGTATGCTTCTCAAAATCAATATCTCGAAAGAATTTGATAAAATCAGCTGGACTTATATTTGAAATGTGTTGTTGGCATTTGGCTTCAATCCCACCTAAATCAGATGGATCATGAGTATGCTCTCCTCCACTTCTCCATTATTTTCAATGATTTACCCTCTCCCACCTTCTCTTCCTTAAGAGGTATCCGTCGAGGTGACCCTCTCTCCCATTTCTTGTTTTTCCTCATGGCAAAAGGATTGGGTTGTTTAAGCTGACATGCCATCAAATATCAATCTCTCAGAGGAATCTCCATTCACAAAACCCCCCCTCTCCCATCAAAAATTTGTGGACAAAAACATTCTTTTAGGCCATCCTTCCGTCGAGGAAGCGAACTCCTTTAAATCTTTGTTTGATTTCTTCTCTGAAGCTTTAAGAACTTCTACCAATGCTGAAAAATGGCGTATCTTCTTCTTTAATACCCCGACTGTCACTCAATGCAACATAGCGCAAAGCCTTGGTTTCTCCATTGTCTCTCTCCCCTCAAAATACCTAGGAGCCCCACTCATCGAATCTGCCATCACGCATACTTCTTTGAAGGATCTCCTGGGCAAGCTAGAAGCAAGGCTATCCTCTTGGACCCATCAGGCTCTCAACATTGTTGATCGTCTTGTGTTGATCAAGTTTGTCCTCCAATCCATGCTGCTTTACCTCTTCTTAGTGTTGGCTGCTCCAAAATGGGTTATGAAAGCCATACGTAATCTTCAACACGCCTTTCTATGGGGTGGAAACAAAGATTCCAGGAAATAAGCTTAGTTAAATTTTCTGATCTGCTCACCCAAACACTTGGAAGGATTGGGTTTGATGGACCTGGAGCAAAGAAATATTGTCATGGGAGCTCTCATTTGGTGGGAATGGGTATCCAATCCTCACAGACCTTGGGCACAGCTCTGGGAAGCTAAATATGCAGAAAATTAGCCACAAGAGGATTCGATACATTACAATTTAGAAATCACGTGCTCCCACATCTGGAAATTTGCGAATCAACATAAGTTCCTCATCCAATCTCACATATTTTAGGAAATTTTTTATGGATCCAAGGCTTGTCTTTGGGAAGGCTCATGGTAGCAGTAGCCTAAACTTGCAACTATTTTTCAAAAGCCCAGGTGGCAATCTTCTCTCCAAGACATGGGGAACATTCAAATCAAGAATTTTTGGACATCACTGAACACTCAAGAATTTCGCCAATGGCTACCAACCATTCAGTGGCACGAAAATTGGCATGAGGAAACCCATGATGATATTTGGCTGGAAATTAAAAAAAGAAAAAATTTACATTCAAGTGGATTCGATATCCTCAACTGGGGTCATACTCCCCAAGGAGACTTGACTGCTAAGGAGGCCTATCATCTACTCCATCCGACCGATCCAAATCAAGCTGATAAAATTTGGTCAAATATGGAACCTTCCTTTGGCTTCTCAGTAAACACTGTATCTTAACTTGGGACAATCTACTGAAGAGAGGGTTCTTTGGCCCTTCACGGTGCTCTATTTTTCAAATTAAGGAGGAAACCATAGATAATATTCTAGATACATGCCTCTTTGGAAGCACTCTTTGGGACAAAGTCACCATTCTCTGTCGTGGGACCAACAGAAGGTGAGGGGATGTCACCAACACAATCTGCCATTGGCAGAAATCCCCTTTCACGAGAAATATCGTCAACTCTCTCTGGCTGCTCATCCTTGTGCTACTTCTCTGGATAATCTGGAAGGAGAGGAACAACTGATCTTCAAAGATCAAGCAACGCCTCAAGAGATTATTTGGAACAAATTTTGGAACAACATAAAGGAGACCGTAGCCCTGCGTCAATGGAGGGACACAGATCTCCCATCTCTGCCTTCAGAATGCCACATATGGGTCAACTAGAACCTCTCTATCCCTTGCAACTCTGTTGTTTCCCCTTCCCCCAATCCTCCTTCGGAATCTCCTAGATCCTAGAGTCCTCCTCCTAAGGATCTTTACAAACTCAAATTTGATAGAGCCTCAAATGAAAATCTAGGCAAAGCTGGTTTTGGAGGAATTTTCCAGTGACTCTGAAGGTGCTCCTATGTTAATATTCATTGGATCCATTGGTTGGGATACCAAAAACTATGCAGAACTGGAAGGACTCATCCAAGGCCTCAAGCTTGCTCAAGAGAACGATCTCTTTCCCCTGGAGGTTGAAGGGGACTCTCAGATCATCATTAATGCAACCCAACGTCTTCTTCATGGTTCCTCCTCTTCAAAAATCTCAAAGAGCTTGTAGTTAGCCTCTAGACTGGAAAACCTAGAACAATGGCTTCAACTCCACAAAGTCATTACCTTCATACAAGTGCGCAGATCAACGAATGAAGTTGTGTATCCCATAGCCAATATAGGGGTGGATCAAGACTCTCCCCTCATCTCCAGTAGATTCCACTCCATTTCCAATGAATCTATGTGCACTGCTTGCACTCAATTGGTCCTCAAAGATCTTCAACCCTCGGGTGCGGGTGATTGACAGGTTCAAAATTGGTGGCCACCTGGTCTCTCCACGTGGGGGCACTTGGCCTCTCCATATAGCCGCACCTGTCTCTCACATGAAGGCTTTAAATTTGAAGCTCAGGGAAGGACGACGACACCCTCGACCTCATCTCCTATAACTTGCAACTTGGCCATTTATGGTCGATGGCTCCAATTTTCAGTCTCATTTGCATTTATGTTTTTCACTCTCTGCACACCTCTGTCACACCTCTGCCTACTACTCTGTAGACCTTCTTCACGCCTCTTCACATTGCTCTACTCCTCTGCCTCCCTTTGAGCTTTCTTCTAGAGCTGTGCAGATCTTCGTGCCTGTCGATTGAATGCCAAGAAGTCATTAGATGCAGTGTCGTCGAGGAGGAGGTGGAGGCTCTCCCTCACACCCTCCAGTTCCTGCAATGTCTGCCCGCTCTCTGTCCATCTCCATTGTTGTGGAAGAACTTGAAGTTCCTGACCCCCAACTGCTCTCAGCTCAGCTCTCACTTCACCTCCCGGAGGAGTAGTGTTACCTCGCTGGTTTTGGAAGCGAAAAACACCCGTGCAAATCGACATTATCGCGCTCATCATCCCCTCTGCAACGAAAATCCATCGGCCTCCCCATCAAACACTTGGCGAAAGACCCGTACAACGGTGGGAGTAGCCCTTCGGAGGGTACCTGACAAAAATATGAAGCGGACAATGTGGCTCGGTCCACTTCCACTCCAGAGCTGGCACTCCAGCTTTAAAAGAAGGACATTGAGACCATGTCTGACTACGGATGTTTCATATTTGAGGAGAACCTTCCAATGGAGAATCATGACGCCTAGAAATGGTAGTTGCAGCTCCTCTGTGCTCCTCTTTTTAGTTTATATATGCTCCTATACAGTTTTTATATCTATCTTTATCTCTTCCTACAAACTCTGTCACTCATTTTTATGCTTATGGCTGGTTTCCCCTTAAAGAGCAACCCATTTTTGAATTGTTGAACTCATTAACGACTGGTTTCCACTGAAGGACAACCTATATTTTGACTTTTCAAAGTGTCTTCATCCAATAGGGGTTAGCTAATCCAACCACCTGTGTCGTGAAATTTGAATGTATTTTTATACACTATAATAAAAATGAGCATAAGTTAGAAAAAAAAACAATTACTATTATGGAAAACAAAACAAAAAAAACTATTATTATATCAATATACAAAATAATGTTACCATAATAAATTTAATTATATAAATAAAAAATAAAAAATAATATTACTCTAATAAGTTTAATTATATAAATATAAACTATTATTTATATAGTTATTAATAATTAGAAATAGTAAGTTTTTAATCCATTAACTTATACCAGCTAATATGGTGGATAGTGAATATATATCCACAATTCCCAATGTAAATACATTTCATATAAACCTATGAGCATATATAGTTGTGCTACTTTAAAATCTTTCGGGTTATTCTCGCTAACCCTAAACGATAACCTCAGACAGCCTTAAAGCTTTATGGGATTGGATTCTTGGTCGTAAGTGTGTCCCAAAAAAAAAAAGTGTGTGCAACGGTCATGTGGCGTCGGTGTCAAAGTCTTTCTGGGTACGTTCACTTTTGGTCTTAAACCGTAACTAATTCAAGAACACTCATTCATTAATGCCGTTGACGTCCAAACCGATGTTCTCAGCTGCTTAAAATGTTTTTGAACTTTTCATCCTATCTTATGCGAGTTTCACAATTCCGCAGACAGGGATAGGCCAGAGTAAGCCTGCTCTCTTAGCCGTGCGGCAAAGGGAGAATCAACAAAAAATAATCTAAGATGTGATTGAAAAAGAAGATAAAGCAGCAGTGGCGATTCCAGAAGAAAAATCTCTCGTGCCGACACGGCCTGGGTGATCTTCGAAGCCTTGTCGACATTTTTGGCCTTGGTCCACTGTCTGATACAAATTTGGAGTCTATTAGCAGCATTCACAATAGAGCTCTTGAGAAATTGTCTACAATGGCCATTGGAGAATATCCCTCCATGTCTGACAGATCCGATGCATTCCATGGCGTTCGAACCCAGTACAAGTATTTAGGGCAGTGGTCTGATCTCGTTGTGGTTCGCCTCAGCGACTTGCTAACTGGGGAGACGAACGAGTTTATAGCTATTTGTGGGGAGCTCTGCGTTGATCACTTTAGGATCGGCAGAATTTATACCGTGATGAAAGAGGCAGATAAGGAGGTTGAGATTTCTTTGTCAATCGTTGGTCCAGATTTCATGGCCTCTGATCAATCTTATGCAAGAAGGGCGTATCCAAAGGGCACAAAAATTGCGCTAAAGCAGCCTCGCTTGGTGAAAGCTACTGACGAGTTTGAGTGGCTTGATGTCGACAATCCGAGGTCAATCGTGAGAATACAGAAGAAAACAACGCAAAAAAATGGAACCATTGGTTTGAAAGGGGAGGACGCGCGTTCGATACCGAAGACTGGGAGGCATTTATTGGCAATTACCCTAAATGCGAACTATACATTTCCCTAATAGAAACTGAAGACATGCGTACAAAACTGATGCGATGTCGTTTCCATCTATACTTGGAGAGATCACGGGCGTTCCTTGAACTTGCCCGCTATTATGACGCGCTAGAAGATGCCGAAACTGTTGGGAATTTCTGATAATTTCAAACAAAACAGAGGAAGCAAAGTTCCTCAACTCAACACAAAGAAATGAGAAATTTGGACAAAGAGGATATGGAGAAAAGCTCTGTTTTTATTAACCATAAAAATGACAATAAAAAATTAAAAACTTCTTCAGAACTACAGTTCTGGAATAACTAAAAACTCCATACTCTGTTTTTACAAACTCTGTTATTAACACAGACATAGCTTACTTAAACATTTTGAGCCAAGAATAATGTATTAGCTATTTAAACACAGACGCAGCTTGTCGAAATGTTTCAGTTGATATGCTCCTAAACACAGCTGCATTCGTTTTCTTTCTGCTTTTCCGGCTTCCGTTCATTTCTCCGCTTTCACTTTCACAAAACAAATTCTTCTATTTCTTCTAACCTTCAAAAGAACTGTTGTTCATCATATTTATAAGCAAAAACATATTTGACTTATAATATTAAAATAATACAAATATCTTCTAAAGCATATCTGCGTATTGAATGCACAGATAGGCGGTGATGCCTTTTGGAACAAAACAAGTCGGCTGTAGCAGGGGCAATAAATTCTGAAAATTAAATGCACAGTGGAGTGCAATAAACCGAGCACGACTTTCAGGCATCTGATATTTCTGAAATATCTACAGCGGATCTGATTTCTGTCCAACTGTTTATGTTGCAGTTGGAATTAAATTCCAACACTCCCCCTTAATTTCAACTGCTGGGTTTTTCACCATACCCAGGCATTCTCTGAAATGATCAAAACTTTTCTTTGCTAATGGTTTTGTCAAGATGTCAGCTAGCTGATCCTCTGTTCTGCAGTGCTGCAAAACAATCTCACCATTGTTAACCAATTCACGTATGAAGTGAAATTTGGTGTCTATATGCTTTGTCCTTTTATGAAAAACAGAATTCTTTGACAATGCTATTGCTGAGCTATTGTCACAGTAAATGGTTGTGCCCTTTTCTTGTTCATGACACAAATCTCTGAGAACTCTTCTCAGCGACAATGCTTGGCATGCTGCTGCTGTTGCTGCCACATACTCTGCCTCTGCTGTTGACAAAGCCACAATTGGTTGCTTCTTGGAAGCCCATGAGATGGCTCCCGATCCCATATGAAACACATATCCCGATGTGCTTTTCCTATCATCAACACTTCCAGCCCAATCACTTTCAGTGTAACCTGTCAACATGAAACTTTCAGAAGAGGAGTAAAGTATACCAAAACCCTTCGTTCCATTCACATACCTTAGAATCCTCTTAGCTACTTGCCAATGAGTCTCTTTCGGTCTTTCCATAAATCTGGAGATTAAGCTCACAGCGTGCATAATGTCTGGCCTAGTTGCAGTCAAGTACATAAGGCTGCCAACTATGCTCTTGTACAACTTTGGATCAAAATCCTTGCTGCTGTCTTCTTTGGTCAATTTCAACCCCATTACAGTTGGAGTCACAGCTGCCTTGCTGTTCTGCATGTTAAATCTCTTCAACACTGCTTCTACATATTTACCTTGGGAAATGAAAACACCATTTTCATTTTGGTCTACTTCAATTCCAAGAAAATATCTTAAGAAGCCTAAATCAGTCATTTCAAATTCACTTTTCATGACTGCTTTAAAATCAGCAATGAGAGAAGCATCATTGCCACTAAAGATTAAATCATCTACATATAAAACAACAATAAGAATCTTACCGTCATTCTCCTTTATGTAGAGTGTGGGTTCACCATCACACTTCTCAA
Organism: Pinus albicaulis; assembly: GCA_034641835.2. NCBI lineage: Eukaryota > Viridiplantae > Streptophyta > Pinopsida > Pinales > Pinaceae > Pinus > Pinus albicaulis. Next base: position 852,083,094 of record CM076576.1, read on the forward strand.
ACCCATTCTCAATCAGATAAGCATCTATTCTGTTGTACCATGCTCTTGGAGCTTGCTTGAGCCCATAAAGAGCCTTCTTCAGTTTACAGACTTTATGCTCTTGGCCTTCAACTTCATAGCCTGGAGGTTGTTCAACATATACCTCTTCTTTTAACACTCCATTCAGGAATGCAGATTTAACATCCATCTGATAAATCTTCCATTTGTGCTGTGCCGCAATAGACAACACTGTTCTCACTGTTTCCATCCTTGCTACTGGTGCAAAGGTTTCATCATAGTCTTTGCCTTGTTGCTGTTTGTAGCCTTTCACAACAAGTCTTGCTTTATGCCTGTCAATCTTGCCTTCAGCATTGCTTTTGGTCTTATAGACCCACTTAACTCCAATGGCATCTTTGCCTTCAGTGAGGTCCACTAACTCCCATGTTTTACTCTTCTCAATTGCACCAATTTCTTCATTCATTGCTTCAATCCATTTATCTTCATTTAAAGTATCTTCAAAATGAACTGGGTCATCAACATGACAATACAAAGCGAATAATGAATTCAGACCGATATTGTTACTTACCTCTCCTTGTTCATAAATCTCATTCAGATTTCTGAATCTTGGTCTTCTTGGTGTGCTTGGAGTTCCATCCGAACTTGAGGGTATTTCTGATCCCTGTGGTGTGCTTGGAGAAGCACTTCCTTGATTTCTCAAGGCTGTTCGAATTCCAGCTTGTGGTGTGGTTTGTTGTATTTGCTGTGGTGGAGGAGGAACCACCAAAGGAGGGTTATTTGCTGCTGTCCCTTCCTCTTCTTCTTCGTGAGACACAATTGTCTTCACATTCACTGTCTTCTCTAAGCTTCCATCCCAAGCTTCATCTTCAATGAACTGTACATCTCTGCTTACTATCAATTTCTTGGTTAATGGATTATAGAGTTTGTATGCTTTTGACTCATCACAATAGCCAATAAAGACACACTTCTCCCCCTTACTGTCAAGCTTCTTCCTTAGCTGATCCGGTACATGTGCATATGCTACACAACCGAATACTCTCATGTGAGTGACAGTTTGCTTTTGACCACTCCATGCTTCTTCTGGTATTTTGTTCATGACAGCTTTGGTTGGGCATCTATTCAAGATGTAAACTGTGCAAGTGACAGCTTCTGCCCAATACTCATGTGGCAAGTGTTTTGCCTTCAGCATACTCCTAACCATATCCAGAATGGTCCTATTCTTCCTTTCTGCAACACCGTTTTGCTGAGGTGTGTACCTCGCGGTGAACTGCTTTTGTATGCCGTTCTCTCTGCAAAAACGCAGAAAGTCTTTGGAGATGTACTCTCCACCTCTATCTGTTCTGAGCACTTTGATATAATGCCCACACTGTTTCTCAACAAGAGTTTTGAAGTGGCGGAATTTCTCAAACACTTCACTCTTATGTTTCAGCATATACACCCATGTCTTTCTGGTGTAATCATCAATGAAAGTTAAAACATATTTATTTCCATCAAATGATGGTATTTGCATCGGTCCACACACATAAGAATGAACAATTTCCAATGGTGCTTTTGCCCTTATACTCTTTCCTGCTGGAAAGCTTTCTTTGTGTTGTTTGCCCAAGATGCAACCTTCACAAAGGCTGTCCGGTTTCTCGATCAATGGCAATCCCTTTACCATTCCCTTTCTGTGTAATAGATTCAAGCCTCCGAAATTGAGATGTCCAAATCTCAAGTGCCACAACCAATTTTCATCTTTCACTTGTTCCTGAAAGACTTCTTGTGTTACAGCTGCAATAGTTCTGCCTTCCTTCAAATCTGCCCTGAGTTTGAGAGGAAACATTCTATTGCTGGTCATCTGCACCTGTGCAATGATCTTCTTACTTGGAGGTATGTCTCTAATTGTACACTTATCATCTTTGAAGAACACATTGTAACCTTTATCAATGAGCTGTCCAATGCTCAAAAGATTACATTTCAGACCAGGTACATAGTATACCTCTGGCACAATCATCTGTTCTCCATTTCTTGCTCGGATACTGACTCTGCCCTTACCCTTGACAAATATCTTACTATCAGTTCCTGTTGTTACCTCAGATTTCACATTTTCATCCATATTGGCAAACATTGCAATATTTCCAGTCATGTGATTACTACAACCTGAGTCTAAGAACCAAAAATCATCTTGTTTGTCTTGTGCAATGTTACATGCTAACAACACAATCTTTGGATTCTTATCTTCTTCATTTGCAAAATTAGCATTCTGCCTACTATTCATGTCATTTTTTTTTTCCTACATTCATTGGCATAGTGCCCATATTTCTTACAATAATGACATTGGACTTGGGATTTGTCATACCTTTGTCCATGAGCTTGCTGTTTGTTTGAACCTTCATCTTGGTTCTGATTGCAGCTCCTTCCGCTTGTGCTTGCAGGATTATTTCTGCCCTTGTTTTGGCTTCTTCCACGACCTCTGTTATTTGCTCTGCCTCGACCTTTTCCTTGACCAAAAGACATCTGAGTCTTGAATGCTTGCTCAAAAGAGGAATCTGTTCCTCTACTCAGTCTATGTTCATGAGACATAAGAGAAGCACTCAGTTCATCTACTGTGAACTGTGAGAGATCCTTTGTTTCTTCTATTGCTACCACAACAGATTCAAACCTTGAGGGTAAACTTCTCAAGATCTTCTCTACTATCCTTCTTTCTTCAAGGATTTCACCATGAGATCTTATCTGGGTTATCAACCCAATAACCTGAGTGAAGAATGAATCTATTGTATCAGATTCCTTCATGCTGAGTGTTTCAAAGTCTCTCCTCAACATCTGCAACTTTGCAGTCTTCACCTTCTCCATGCCTTGATAGGCAGTTTTGAGAATATCCCATGCCTCCTTGGATTTTGTTGCTGCTGCAATCCGTGGGAAAATACTCTCATGCACTGATTGAAAGAGAAAAAAGAGAGCTTTGGCATCCTTCTTCCTGTCACTCTTCAACTGGTCTCTTTGTGCTACTGTCAAAGCAGCCAACGTTGCTGCATCTGCAGGTTCAGCATAGCCAGTTTCAACCAGCTCCCATATTCCTTGAGAAGCAAACAATGCTTTCATTGTTATGGACCAATAACTGTGATTTTTCCCATTAAACTGTGGCAGTTGGGAATTTGTCAAACCAGTTCCAGCATCTGCCATCTTCGCTGTAAAAGAAAAGAAAAGATGCTGACTGAATAATTAAACAAGCAAGAACTTTCTCTGTTGGAGAAAATATGCTCAATAAGTTTCTTACAGCTCCTGCAGTGGAAAAACAAACTCTGTTTTTGCCTCACTGAGTGCCTAGACCAGCTCTGATACCATGTTGGGAATTTCTGATAATTTCAAACAAAACAGAGGAAGCAAAGTTCCTCAACTCAACACAAAGAAATGAGAAATTTGGACAAAGAGGATATGGAGAAAAGCTCTGTTTTTATTAACCATAAAAATGACAATAAAAAATTACAAACTTCTTCAGAACTACAGTTCTGGAATAACTAAAAACTCCATACTCTGTTTTTACAAACTCTGTTTTTGATTACGATTTAACTGAAAAACGTGTTTCGACAACGATCAGACGATTCTTTGAAACACGAACGCGATTCTTTGAAAAACGACACAGTAGAATGCATGCTGCTCCCAAAACACAGCGACTCTGTTTTCTTGCTGTTTCTTCTGCTCTGTCTATTTCTCTGCCTTCAAACTCTCAAAACAAATTCTTCTATTTCTTCTAACCTTCAAAAGAACTGATGTTCATCATATTTATAAGCAAAAACATATTTGACTTATAATATTAAAATAATACAAATATCTTCTAAAGCATATCTGCGTATTGAATGCACAGATAGGCGGTGATGGCTTTTGGAACAAAACAAGTCAGCTGTAGTAGGGGCAATAAATTCTGAAAATTAAATGCACAGTGGAGTGCAATAAATCGAGCACGACTTTCAGGCATCTGATATTTCTGAAATATCTACAGCGGATCTGATTTCTGTCCAACTGTTTATGTTGCAGTTGGAATTAAATTCCAACAGAAACCTGCTGCAGCATCGCTGGTGGTTTAGATGATTCTCACGAGATGATAATCGAAGGAATGAAGGTACAAATGGAATCACTTATATCATTGGGGAGATATAAAGCTGCCTACTGGTGCATTGTTGACATTCTACCGAGCATCAACGCCGCATCACTCGCGATCTTGTTCGGAAAGTAGAAAAGACAATCACTCACGAAAGAGATGAGGTGCTCAAGTTATTTCTTTCCTTCGACCCTTCCAGCGGCCACTGCTTCAAACGATTCGCCCCCGAATTTCTGGAATTCGGTTTGAACTTTACTGAAATCCCGTCTACTTCGTCCTCGGATATGAGAATCCGTGCACAATAGTATTATGCGTATCCTAAGGATTATTGCGTTCGATGATATGTGTGCAGAAAACATGAAAAACTGGATGAATCCTGCTGAAAGTAGGAGTTACTACGGTCTCTCATCAACCATTCCTGCCTTCCCAATGCCTCCAGAATCAACGTTGGCGATGTTGAGCATTCATGCAGCAAAGGACATCAAGGAATTCTAAGAAATCACCATTCCGTACTTCAACGTTCTTTTATCATACCGTGTTCGCCAAGCTGCTTGCATGATGTGGGGTTTCTCTTGTACCTGTGAACGATGCCGGTTGTAAGGAATTGTAGTATCTCTGGATTGTTCGAAAGGAATGTATGAAAAGTTTGTTTCCGCCTATTTGGCAGTCGGTCTGCCTAAGAGTGACGCAAAGCTTTCCGACGAACTAGATGGCTGGTTGAAATCTCCCGGAGGAATTTTGCGAGAACGGGGTACAAAGTTGATTCGGTCTTCGTTTATTCTCCTATATCTTGCCCGACTTTCCCTAAATTCGGAGGAATGAGATCAGGGTATATATGAGAAAATATTTGTTTAATCTAAAAATTGCCAAAGAAACACTGGTTGAAACATGCCCTGGTCACATTGGACGTCTGCTATTAGGTTGCAGAAACATGGCGACCTACAGACAGATAGGGGCCGTCCATCGTGAGTATGAAGGCTTTTATCAACGCATCTTCCATCTCATGGAATCCTGCGATTGTGTATACGGGTGTCAGAAGCAAAAGATATTCAAAGCTATTCTTCGTAAACTTCCAAATAGTTCTCTAATATGATAATGATTGTGATTTCACTTGTGGGTTCTTTACTTTTAATTTAGCAATCTTCCTAATAGCTGAATAAGACATAACAACCCATTCCTTTAGTCTCTGCCATGTATTGCCAAAATTTATCGTTATTTTGTAAGAAGAATATCGTTCCGAATCAATATTATGTTGTTTTTCCAATTTACCAGGAATAAAAAATAATTGATTGATCTTCTGTGTGAGTTGCCGGTGTAAAATTGTATTTCTTCCCAACATTCAAAGGGAAGCTAAGGCAGACCCCAGCACTCATTCTCTTCTTTTAGACATTCAAGACCAACAACAGCATATCAAGATAACTCAATACCAGGTGGCAGACAGAGTCAGTAGACTAGATTACAAAGTGGGGCGCATGGAGAAGACCCTTCTGAAGATCCTCCAGCAGCTCCAACAAGCTGAAATGCCTGGGACTAATATCAAAGACCCTGCACCAGTCTCTTCTTCAGATGGATAGGTGTTTCTTATTTTATTTTTTGATTATGGATGCATGATATAGCTACATATGAACTTTCTTTATATGTTATGAATGTACAGAATGCAGTAGTAAAGCAGCTAGCACAAGAGGCTTTTAGACATCGAAAACAATTTCAATTTTGGGATGTTGTTTATGATTTTAGATGGCCATCAGACCTGGTTTCCTTGGGGCAGGTTGAGGCCAAAGACAGAATATTATATTTTGTAACATGTCCTTAAAATATAAATAGAAAATAGTAAGGTCCTACCAAATTTACAAAAAAAGAAGAAGAAAAGAATTGGTGTCTCGTAATACTAACCAAGCGAGGTATTTTCGCGTTACCACAGGCTCATCTTGAATTTGCCAATCTTTATTTCAGGCACGTTTATTTTTGGTTTTTAAGTTTTTCAATCTAAATATAGCAATTCAAATAAAAAAATTTGCCGATAGGCCTTTCTATATTGACGCCACGTTGATGTATCGAGGTTGACTTTTAAATTTCTAATATATTTGTTCATTTATGGACGGCCGTGGTTGAGGCTAAAGGGAATATGTTTCGTCAAAGTCATTCAGCGATGATGCTGAAGGGAATAACGAATATGCTTCGTTTAAATCCGTCTTTCATCGATCATTGGGGTGATGCAGGAGCATGAAGCAGTGGAAAAGAAAATAAATAAATATTTGTGACATATTAGTGTCGGGTGAGGTGGCCGCGTCGATTGATACCATCTACAACTCGAAAAAATAGATTCAAAAAAGAAACATCTAATAATGTCGTTAAATAAATAAATATTATTATTACTATTAAACTAGAAATGAAATTTATAATGAAATGAAAATATAAAAAATATTTATAATATAGTATTATTAATATTATTGATTTATCAATCTAAAAAGTAGACTGATAACATAAGAGGTAGATTGATAGCAGAAAAAAACAATTAATTTAAGTTAAACATGCCATTTCATATAACTAATTGAAAGAAAACTTATAACAAGGTGCATTTAACTAAAGTTTTAATTTTTAAAACCAACCAATAAAGTTTCGAAAAACTTGAAGAAATTCGAAAATAAACCTAGAAACAGTTGTTGGTCCTAGAACAATTGCTGGATAAAATATTATAAACTGTTATGATGACAAAATTTGTGTTATGGATTTTCAATTAGATAGACACTCTGAATCCCTCGTGGAGCACTACATTGTAAAAACATGAATTTGACTTAATAGCTAATTGTAAGGTAAGTCCGAATCCTTACGGAGAGTTGAGGGGGTAGTCAGTCGCCAAGCCTAGCGAAATTGTCAATCTTTGATCAGAAACCCTAATTAGGACAATTGTAGTTCAAGAGGTTTCTATTCAGTTGACAGGTCGCAAACACTCGATGCAAACATCTCGAAATACGAAAGCGTTGTTGTCAAATAATTTGATACAGAATACATTTGTAATTGATAACTTTACCTTATTGTGCGTCGAATCACTAATTAGGTAAGTTCATCATAATGATATATTTTTTTCTTTCTGGGATGCGTTTCAGGTGTTTATATACGGTTTTTTTTACACAAACAAACTAGTCCAAAGATTTGAATTTCCAAAATCATCATTTATAACAATTACATTACTTTAAAATTACTAAATAAATTAAAATATTATGATTAAATACATTTATTAAAATGTTTAGTTATTTCATCATAATTAAACATATTTATGAAAAATATTATTTACCAGAAAATTTATGCATTTTATTTAAATTTTAAATTATTGATACCCTATTTTTCAACATAAAACAATATGAACTCTTGAATAAGTTTGTACTTTCATTTTGATTGTAAAATAAATTTATAAACATTGTTTTTTTATGTTTTTGTAAATAGATTTAGTCAAAGGGATTTTTTTATGGCAAGTATTTGAAAGTTTCTGTAAAAAATGTTCTGGATAACGGTTTAAATTAGATATAGGAACCCTTTTGAATTGTATAGATCCAAAAATTTGTAAATTTGGGACAGTAAAAGACCATAATATATTATATAAAGTTAGGTTTTTATTTCAAAAAAATATTTATTTATAAACAATAACAACGAAATATTGGTATTGGTATAATATGATTGTGGATCTAACGTATTCATTCTTGCTGAAATAAATGAATAAAATTTGAATATTGACGGGAATGACAATCTATTTTACTGAAAGTGCTCAGCGTGATGGAGTGTTAATTATTATGTTCGTTTTGCATTTTTTTTAGGGATTGAAAAGGTTTGTGTGGTCATGCTCTCCATGCAAATGTGTATGTAACTTGTTGCATTGAAATTCTTTACAAGGAAAAAGTCATTAAGATATGGATCATCGATGTTTTTACATTAACTCGGTTTGCATGAAATTTTTGACATGGCATAAGTACAATAGAATTTATTTATTTATTTAAATTTTTTTTTTTTTTTGGAGAAAATGTAACAAAATTTATTTTAGTTTTCGAAAAAAATTCTGCATCGAATTATCGCTGTTTTCAATAGGTTTATGTATGAATTAAGATTCCAACTATATGAAGTTAAGTGCACAATTAACTTTCTTATATTATTTCATATTAAATTTTAATTGAAAGTTAGTAAAATTAAAAAAATGTTAGATAGAGTGAGATAAGTAAGAAGAAAAAACAAAATATAAAAGAATCTATTTTTAAAAATAAAATCTAATTATTTTTATTAATTATTATGTTTAATGATAATAATATATATTTATTATAAATTTAAAATATATATAATAAAAAATTAAAAATATGAAAATCAATCATGATCAACCATAGTTCAATATCACATTATGAAAAAGATGGTCTCAATATGAAAATGAATCATTGTCTACCATGGTCAACCATGGTCAATAATCATAGTCATATTGCGGCGATGATTGTCTCTTTTTCCAACGTCACATTATGACAACCATGGTCATCCATGGTCAACGATAGTTAACCATGGTCCACATCACATCGTGAAAATTATTATCTCAATATGAAAATCAAATATGGTCAACCATGGTCCAACGTTGCATTGTGACAAAGATTGTCTTAAAATGAAAATCAATCATGGTCAATATGAAAATTAATAATGAAAACCATGGTCAACCATGTTCAATCATTTTAGACCATGTCAAAGCATGGTAAAATTTCATGTTGCGAGAGATTGTATCAATATGAAAATCAATCCTGGTCAACCATGGTCAATCTTGGTCAATCATGCTCAACAAAGGCCAATCATGGTCAATATCAAAATCAACCATGGTACAATGTCACATTCTCACAAAGATTGCCACAATATGAAAATCAACCATGGTAAATCATTATGAACCATGGTCAATCATTGTCAACCATGGTCAATCATGGTAAATGACAATTAATAACCATGGTCGCATTGTGACAAATATTTTCTCAATATTAAAATCAACTATGGTCAACCATGGTCTGATGTTGCACTATGACAAAGGTTGTCTCTATATGGGAATCAATCATGGCCAACCATGGACCATGGTCCATCGTTGCATTTTGACAAATATTGTATCAATATGAAAATAAACCATAGTCAACGATAGTCAACCATGTTTAATATTATTCCCTTGGGTTTTTAGTATTAATCCCTTGAGTTTAATAGTGCCTTGGGTTTATAATATCAATCTATTGGGTTAATTAATCTAAAGGGTATAATATTATTCATAGGGTTTATAATATTAATCCGATGGTTTCATATAAATCCCTTTGGTTTATAATTATGGTCAACCATGGTCCAACATCACATTGTGACAAAGATTGTCTCAATATGAAAATCAACCATGGTCAACCATGTCCAATCATGGTAAACCATGGTCAAATGTCTCATTTGACCAAGATTTTCTCAATATGAAAATCAATTAGTGTCAACCATGGTCAATCCTAGTCAATCATGGTCAATATGAAAATAAATCATGGTCAACCATTGTCAATCATGGTCAATATCAAAATCAACCAGAGTCCAATGTCTTGTTGTGACAAATATTGTCTCAATATGAAAATCAACCATGGTCAACCATGGTCCAATATCGCATTGGGAAAAATATTGTCTCAATATGAAAATCAATCATCGTCAACTATGGTCGATAACGGTCAATGATCATTAATAACCATGGTCACATTATGTCAACTATTGTCTCATGGTCCAATGTCACATTGTGAAAACCATGGTCATCCATGATCAACCATGGTCATCCATGCTCATCCATGATTAACCATGGTCATACATGGTCAACCATAGTCCAACATCACATTTTTGCAAAGATTCTCTCAATATGAGTATCAATCATGGTCAACCATCATCCAAGGTCACATTGTGACAAAGATTATCTGAATATGAAAAACGGTCAACCATGGTCAATGCTCATAGTAACATTGTGATGATGATTTTCTCATTTTATAATGTCACATTATGACAACCATTATCATCCATGGTCGATAATGGTCAACCATGGTCCAACGTAGCATTGTGACAAAGATTGTCTCAATATGAAAATCAATGATATGGTCCAACATCACATCACGGAAAAGTTTGGCTCAATATGAAAATAAAAGATGATCAACCATGGTCTAACATCACATCACAACATAGGTTGGCTCAATATGAAAATCAACGATGATCAACCATTTTCCAACATCACATTCTGACAATTGTCTCAATATGAAAATTAATCATGGTCAATCATGGTCCATCATCGCATTGTAACAAAGATTATGTCAATATGAAAATCAACCATGGTCAACAATAGTCAACTATGTTTATTTTAGGGTTTGTAATATGTATCTTAGGTTTTATATACCTTTGGATTATAATTTTAAACCCTTGGGTTTAATATTATTCCCTCGGGTTTATAATCCCTTATTTTTTAAGTATTAATCCCTTGCGTTTAATAGCCCCTTAGGTTTATAATATCAATCTGTTGGGTTTATTAATCTAAGGGCTCATATTCCCAGGGTATACTATTATTCACGGGGTTTATAATATTAATCCAAGGGTTTCATACAAATCCGTTGGGTTTATAATTATGGTCAACCATGGTCAACCATGGTCCAATGCCATATTGTGACAAAGATTGTCTGAAGATGAAAATCAACCATGTTCATTTTCATGGTCAAACATCATCTAACCATGGTATAACATTACATGGTGACAAAGATTGCCTCAATATGAAAATAGACCATGGCTAACCATGTCCAATCATTGTAAACCATGGGCAACCATGGTCAAATGTTGCATTTGACCAAAATTTTCTCAATACAAAAATAAATCATGGTCAACCATGGTCATTCGTAGTCAATCATGTCCAACCAAGGTCAATCATGGTCAAAATGAAAATCAGCCATGGTCAACCATTGCCAATCCTAGTCAATAATAAAATCAACCATGGTCCAACGTCTCATTGTGACAAAAATTGTCTCAATATGAAAATCAACCATAGTCAACCATGGTCAACAATGGTCCAATGTCGCATAGTGACAAATATTCTCTCAATATTAAAATCAATCATGGGCACTATGGTCAATAATGGCCAATGATGTTTAATAACCATTGTCACATTATGTCAACTATTTTCTCATGATCCAATGTCAAATTGTGACAACCAAGGCCATCCATGGTCAACCAGGGTCCAACATCGCATTGTGACAAATTTAAACTCAATATGAGTATCAATCATGGTGAGTCATGGTTCAAGATCACATTTTGACAAAGATTGCCTCAATATGAAAATCAACGATGGTCAATACTAATGGTCACATTGTGATGCTGATTGTCTCTTTTTCCAATGTGACATTATGACAACCATCATCATCCATGGTCAATAATGGACAACCATGGTTCAACGTAGCATTGTGACAAATATTGGCTCAATATGAAAATCAATTATGGTCAACCATTGTCCAACGTTACATTGTGACAATTGTCTCAATATGAAAATCAATCATGGTGAATCATGGTCCATCGTTGCATTGTGACATATTTTGTCAATATGAAAATCAACCAGATTCAACAATAGTCAATCATGTTTATTTTAGGGTTTTTAATATGTATCTTAGGGTTTATATAGCTTGGGTTCAATATTATTCCCTTGGGTTTTTAGTATTAACCCGTTGCATTTATTATTCCATTGGGTTTATAATATCAATCCCTTGGGTTTATTAATCTAAGGGTTCATATTCCTCGGGCCTAATATATTCATAGGATTTATAATATTAATCCTAGGGTTTAATATTAATCTTGGGTCTATAATCATGGCCAACCATGGTCCAACATCACATTATGAAAAATGTTGTTTCAATATGAAAATCAACCATGTTAAAAAATCATCAACCATCCTTAACCATGGTCATTCATGGTCAACCGTGGTCTAATGTCACATTGTGACAAATATTGTCTCAATATGAAATTTGACCATGGTCAACCACGGTCAAATGTTGCATTGTGACCAAGATTGTCTCAATATGAAAATAAATCATGGTCATCCTTGGTCAATCATGGTCTACCATGGTCAATCATGGTGAATATGAAAATAAGTTATGGTCAATCATGGTAAACCATATTCCAATGTTGCATTGTGACAAATATTGCCTCAATATGAAAATCAACCAATTTTCAACTTTGGTCAATCATTTTCAACCATGGTCAACCATTTTCAACCATGGTCCATTGTCACAAAGTTACATTACATTGTAATTTATTCAATGTCACATTGTTACATTACAAAACTTGGGTTTAATACAAGGTTTATAACATTAGGGAATTTTAATATTTAATCTATAATATTAATGTCTATATTGGGTTTATAATTTGTATTATTAGTGTTTATAATATTAATCTTAAGGTTTAATATTAATCCTTAAGATTTATGTTCCTAGAATTTAATATTAATCATAGTGTCTAATTTTATTCTCTCGTGTTTAAAATCCCTTGGTTTTTAATATTGACCCCTTGGGTTTATTAATCACTTAGATTTATAATGTTGATCTTAAGGTTCATAATATTAATCTTAGGGTTCTATGTTTATTTTAGTGTTTATAATATTTACCTTAGTGTTGATCTCTCTTTGGTTTATAATATTAATTCCTTCTGTTTAATATTATTCCCTTGGGTTCATTAGTTCCTTTCCCTTATGATATAAATCCCTTGGGTTTATAATATCAATCCCTTGGGTTTATTAATCTAAGGGTTCATATTCCTAGGTTATAATATTATTCATATGGTTTATAATATTAATGATAGGGTTTAATATAAATCTCTTATGTTCATAATCATGGTCAACCATGGTCAACATCACATTGTGCAAAATATTGTATCAATTTGAAAATCAACCATGTTGTTGTGAAACCAGCTCCAAAAAGAGAAGAAAAGAGATATCAATGCCTTAGAAATAAGCCACTTCGAGGGGGAAACCTCCAATACATTACATGAATGAAAAATTCTTTGATGATTCAAATTACAAAACCTCCTTTCTATATATAGGAGTCCATGGGGCCACAATGTAATCCTAGCCGACCTAACAATAATAATTTAAGGGCACAATAATAACAATATGGGGGTTACAAGGGTACAATAATAACAATAAGGGGCTTACACTAACAACAATAAGGGACTATACTAGTAATATAGGGACCTAACATGCCCCTCTCCTTCAAAAAAAGTGTTGTCCTCAACGCTTGAGTAGCTCTGGGTGCTTTTGTATAAATTCTCATCCTCCCATGTAGAATCTTCAGTGGGTAAGTTCTTCCACTTGATGAGATACTCTGAAATTGATCGATTTCGTAGTTGTCGAGTTCTTGTTTCCGTGACCGCTTGAGGTTCCAATATGATTTTTCCTTCCTCATCAAGTTCTGGCAATATTGTTTGAACTGGAAGATTTTCACCTATAACCTTCTTTAAGCATGAAATATGGAAAATTGGATGTACTCGCGAAGAAACAGGAAGCTCCAATTTGTATGCCATAGTACCAATCTTTTGCAACACCTTGTAAGGACCATAGTACTTTGGCGATAATTTATTATCCTTCTTAGCTTGCTTGAGGGACATTTGTTTGTATGGTTGTAGCCGTAAAAATACCCAGTCTCCTACATCAAAATTTCTCTCGCTGCGATGTTGATCTGCCTGTTGTTTCATTCGATTTTGTGCCAAATTTAGGTTATCCTTTAAGAGTTGGAGAACTTCTTGTTGATGCTCGATGTGATCTTCCACTGCTTGAACCCTATAATTTTCCCTTAAAGAAGATGTGGTGGACGGTTGATGATATCCATAAAGTGCCATAAATAGGGTCATTTTTGCTGCAGTATGGAAGGAAGTGTTATACCACCATTCAGCGAGAGGTAACCACTTGACCCATTGTGTTTGTTTATCAGATACAAAACAACGAAGATATCCTTCCAAACATTTATTTACTATCTCAGTTTGACCATCAGATTGAGGATGATAAGATGAGCTATGGGCTAATTGAGTACCCAAACAAGAAAATAACTCTGTCCAAAAATTTCCAGTAAAAATGGGATCTCTGTCGCTCACAATAACCCTTGGGCTTCCATGTAGCTTTTGAATTCTGTCCATAAATGTAGTAGCAACTGTACTTGCTTTAAATGGATGAGATAATGCACAAAAGTGTGCATACTTGGTAAGTCTGTCAACTACCACCATGATGACACTCTTTCCTTCGGACTTAGGTAAACCTGTGATAAAATCCATTGAAATCTCCTCCCAACGTTGACTTGGAATGGATAAAGGTTGTAGAAGTCCCGGGGTCTTAATTGTCTCCACTTTATTCTGCTGGCAAACCAAACATTCCGCTACAAACTTTTGAATATCAGATTTAAGGCCATCCCAAAAAAATTCTTTCTTCACCCTGTGGTAAGTTTTTAAAAATCCTGAGTGTCCTCCTAAACGAGAAGTGTGCAATTCCAAAAGAATCTTTTGTTTTAGTTGGGAATTCTTACAAAGATATAAGCGATATTTGTACCATAAGGAATCATTTTTCCAACTAAATGTATCAGATGTACTAGGATCTTGTTGCAACTTTTGAATGAGTGTCCACACGTCTTCGTCCTTCTTCCATTCATCTCTTGCTTTGGTTATCCAATCTGGTTGGATAATAGAAATGGCACAAAGAAATGCTTCCACCTCTTCATTCTTTCTTGAGAGTGCATCTGCAACAAAATTTAGCTTCCATTTTTTGTATATTATTTCAAAGTCATAACCCAACATCTTTGTGACCCATTTTTGCTGCTCTTCTGAAGATATTCTTTGTTCCAAAAAGTGTTTAAGACTATCATGATCAGTTTTTACCTCGAAGTGTCTTCCCATTAGGTAATTTCTCCATTTCTTTAGTGCATACAGTATTGCTAACATTTCATTCTCATAAATAGGTTTCTGTAAATACTTTCCTTTCATTGGACGACTTTCAAAAGAAATGGGTCTTCCTTCTTACATTAAAACAACACCAATTCCATTTCCTGAGGCATCACATTCCACAATAAAGGTTTTTGTGTAGTCTGGCATAGCTAATATTGGTGCTATGAACATTGCCTCTTTAAGATGTTCAAAGGCCTTAGTTGCTTTAGGAGTCCATGAAAATGCATATTTCTTCAATAATGTTGTTAGAGGTGCTGCTATTCTCCCATAATTCTTAACAAACTTTCGACAATACCCTGTTAACCCGAGAAATCCTCGCAACTGCTTTATGGTTGTGGGGACTTTCCATTCCTTAATGGCTTTAATTTTGTTAGGGTCTACCTTAACACCCTCGTGAGATACAATATGACCCAGATATTCCGCCTCTTGTACTCCAAAGAAACATTTGGATGTTTTTGCATATAATTGTTTCTCCTGCAATAGTTTGAGCACCCTGTCAACATGTTGAACATGATCCTTCAAAGACCTGCTGTAGATTAGTATATCATCAAAAAATACTAGCACAAATTTTCTAAGGAAGGGTTTGAAAATGGAATTCATCAACCCTTGAAATGTAGAAGGTGCATTGGTAAGGCCAAAAGGCATGACCAAAAATTCATAATGACCTCATGAGTTCGAAATGCTGTTTTTGGAATATCTTCAGTCTTCATTCTAATTTGATGATATCCTGAACGAAGATCCAACTTGGTAAAATAAATTGCTCCATGTAATTCATCCGATAATTCATCAATCACAGGAATGGGAAATTTGTCTTTAATGGTGAGCTTATTGAGCTCCCTATAATCCGGACACATTCGCCATGATCCATCCTTCTTGTGTACCAACACTACAGGAGCAGAGAAAGAACTTTGACTGGGTTGAATTATACCCGCCTCTAACATTTCTGCAATCATACGTTCAATTTCGCTCTTTTGGAAGTAAGGATATCTATAAGGTCTGATGTTTGGAGGAACACTTCCTGGAATCAAATGAATAGCATGATCATGATCATGAATAGGTGGGAGTCCTTTGGGAGTTTCAAAAACCTTGGAATGATTGTCCAAGACTTTTTGGAGATCTGCAGAAATAGATGATTTTGATGTTGGAACTTCTAGTGAGAATAATTGTGCAATTATGCCTCGTTGTTCTTTCTTTAGAAGATTTGTCATGACATTAGAGCTTATTATCTTTCTCGGCTTCCCTGCAATACCCTGTAATTCGACTTCCTTTCCTTATGAAAACAATTTCAAGAAATGTCCTTGAAAATTAAAAGCTACTGTCCCCAAAGATTGTAACCATTGTACTCCTACTACAACATCAACACCTCCCATAGGAATGGAAAGCATTGGAATATTCAATACATATTCCCCCATGGTTAGCTTGATATTATGGCATTTTCCAGAGAAATTTATAGTTCCTCCATTTGCAACCATCACTTGACATTCTGGTGCTAGATATAGGAAACAATTCAATTCCTTGGCTACCTTACAATGAATAAAATTATGGGTATTACCTGAATCAATCAACACTATTACCCTTTTCTTCTTGACATGTCCTTCTATCTTGAGAGTTTGAGGAGTGGTAATTCCTGCCAATGCATTACACGATATGGTTAGAGTCATTTCTTTCTCTTCTAGGGTTAGTTCCTGGTGTATATCCTCTTCTTGTTCATTTTATTCTTCCTCTTCACAATCTATGTAAAATAATTTATTCTCAGCACACTTATGACCTTTAGTGTATTTTCTATCACAACTATAGCAAAGCCCTTTTGCTCTTTTTTCTTCCAATTTTTTTGGTTTCAACCTTGTAGATTGTGGAAATCTAGGAGTAGCAACACTTCCATATTTATAGAAGTGAGTGGTAGGCTTCCTTGTCACCATAATTTTACATTCAATTTTTCTTGCCAACCTGAATGCCTTCTCCAATGAATCAGGTTCCAAAACGCAAAATTTATGTTGGATGTTATCCTTTAAAGTATCTATGAAGAGATCAATCCTGTGTTCCTCTAGAATATCTGTTACCCTAATATTCAATTTTTGGAAGTCCTCAATGTGCTTCCCCATTAAACCCTTTTGTTTGAGATTTATAAATTGGCTAAATAAGGTGTTTCTCTTTGTATCCTCATAATGTGCTATCATTTCCTTCGTAGAAATTGACCAAGTGAATTTTTTTTTACGGGAGAAAAGCCATCGATACCATACGAATGTATTTTTTTCTAAATGTAAATTTGCAATGCATACCTTTTGTGTGTTTTGCACATTATGGGGATCAAAATATGGCTCCATCTGTAGTATCCATGTTATAGGATCCTTTCCATCAAACTTCCTCATATCCATTTTTGGAATATGGTGGTTCTTCCTGCAAAAATTAGGTTTTATGAAATCACGATTAACATTTATTTTGTTCTCATCATGAGTTTCCTCTACTATCTTTTCACAATTACGAAACATTTCTTGTATCAACTTTGTCAAACCTTCCATGTCTTCTTTTAGATCATTCTTCATGTTTTCTATTTTCTCATCGATCTTAGCTTCCATGTCATCCATCTTAGATTCCATGCCAGCTTCGATGCCATCTATCCTAGATTTCATGCCATCTATCTTAGATTCCATGCCATTATTCAAACCATCCATCTAGATTCCACGCCTTTCTTCAAACCATCCATCTCAGTTTCCGAGCCTTTCTTCAAAACTTCCATGTCATTTTTTGTTGCTCTTTGCGAGAGCGAAATTTTTTGTACTTGCTCTTGTAACTTTGATATGTCATGTTGCCATTCTTCGTCTTCATGAGTCATAGTAGAGATTTCTAAAGGCTTAATGGGTGTTGAATTCTTTTTAGGGGCCATTTTAAAATCCAATAATGATATATATTCTATAATATGCCCTTGGAATCAATTCAACTTGATTCTTCAAACAAGACTTATGCAATTCGGAAAAAAAATACACACCTTTTACTTGCTTTTGAGGATCTCGATATTGAAATTGAATTATCTCTATAATTACAGATCCTCAATATCTGAAATTCAGCCCTGTAATAGCCCTCTGAAGCTTCTTTCAAATGCCATAGGTCTGATCTGATTTGGATTCTTCAAGGAAAATTTATGTCCAATCTCCCACAATGACCAAATTTTGGACCAGTCTAGTAGAGTGAAGTTGATGACTCGCCACGTGTCACTGTTTCCTCCTTTGGCTCTGAAATTGATATACCAAAAACTACATTCCATGTACTTGCAACCGCATTTTACAACATTCCAATCTGATGCTCAGAGAGAGAGCTGTGAAGATTTTCCCACGATCACCTCTTTGAGATGAAATTCAGAAGCCCCAAAAAGCCCTAAATTCCACAGATCATATCTCCAAACATATTGCGAACCAATATCTGAAATTTTTTAAAGATGTTCTTCAGCATTGCAGATTCACACTCTAAAAATTTCAGCTTTTGAGCCTTCATAGAAAAAATGTTATTACGAAAATACCACGATGACCTGTTTAGGTTAAATTCAGGAGCTTGCAAAATGACCTAACTTGCACAGATCATATCTCCGAAAATATTGCGAACCAAGTTCTGAAATTTTTCTTCAATGTTCCTCAGGATTTTCGCTTCGCACTCTAAAAATTTCAGATTCTGAACCTTGGTAGAAAAATAGTTATAGCAAAATGCCACGATGACCTCTTTGGAGCAGCGAAACCCTAGAATCTCAAAGCTCTCATACGAAATGTTGTGAAACCAACTCCCAAAGAAAGAAAAGATGTAAACACCTTGAAAATAAACCAAAAGCTTTTTGAGAGGCAACACTCAATACATTACATGAATGAACAATTCTTGGATGATTCAAATTACAAAACCTCCTTTCTATATATAGGAGTCCATGCGGCCACAATGTAATCCGACCTAGCAATAATAATTTAAGGGCACAATAATAACGATATGGGGGTTACAAGGGTAAAATAATAACAATAAGGAGGTTACACTAACAACAATAAGGGAATGTACTAGTAATATAGGGACCTAACACATGTTCAAACATTGTCTTTTATGGTCAACCATGGTTCAACGTCACATTGTGACAAAAATTGTCTCAATATGAAAATCAACCCTGGTCCACTATGATCAACCATGTTCAAACATTTTTAGACCATGGACAAGAATGGTAAAATGTCGTGTTGTGAGAGATTGTCTCAATATGAATATCAATCCTAGGCAATCGTGGCCAATATCAAAATCAACCATGGTCCAACATCACATTGTGACAACGCTTTTCGCAATATGAAAATCAACCTTGGTCAACCATCGTGAACCATGGTCAATCATTATCAACCATGGCCGACCATGCTACAACGTCACATTGTGACAAAGATTGTGTCAATATGAAAATCAATCATGGTCAACCATGGTCAATGATCATTAATAAGCATGGTCACATAATGATAAAGATTTTTTCATCCGCCAACATCACATTATGACAACCATGGTCATCCATGGTCAAACATGGCATAACGTCGCAATGTGACAAATATTCCCTGAATATAAAAAATAATCTTGGTCAACCATGGTCCAACGTCACATTGTGACAAATATTTTCTTAATATGAAAATCAACCATGGTCAATAATCATGGTCACATCATGACGATGCATGTCTCTTAGTCCAATGTCACATTTGAAAACCATGGCCATCCATGGTTAATAATGGAAAACCATGGTCCAACATTGCATCATGAAAAATATTATCTCAATATGAAGATTAACTATGGTCAACCATGGTCCAACATTGCATTGTTAAAAATATTGTTTCAATATGAAAATCAATTTTTGAGTGATTTAATTATGAGTTACATCCCTGCCATTTAATTTTCAAGCTAGGGTTCATGAATTAATGAGGTATACATGTACTATAGGTACTAGGTGATTATTTATCAGAATAGATTAACCTAATGCAATTGAAACTAAGAAATCGAATCAATCCAATCCAAACCAACATAAATAAATTGAAATCAGACTTGCATAAAGGAAATCACACTTGCTTGAAATTCTAATCACACTTGCAGAATTGAATCACACTTGCTGAAATGAAATCACACCACACTTGCATAATTTAAATAACACTTGGAGGAATGAAATCACACTTGCTAGAATGAAAACACACTTGCTAGAAATAAAATCACACCTATTGAAATGAAATAGTGCCTACGTAAAATAATCGAAATAACATAATTACACAATGTACCAACATGTATAAATATGTGCAAACAGTGGTTGGTTAGGCCCCTCCATTCCTCTGTAAGCACAAAAAACAACTATGGCATCTTCAAAGTAACAATATGTTGGAGAATCTTGGAATTAACTATTTTATTTTATTGATTAGAAGAATAAAATTGTTGAATGAAATTATTAGATAGATGGATTGATGGGATCCTTTGAATGATGCACCCCTATTTATACAAAAACTAAGGATAACTAATCAATAAATACATATCCCTCAATTCTCTCCTAAATCCACATTTATTTCTTGTGGTTAGAACCAATACAAGATACAAATACTCTCCAAATTCTCTCATACTTATGATAAGGATGCATATCAAAAATCCATGATTATTCTCCTTTGAATGTGATTAACTTAATGATCCGCATCTTCCTCAAATATTTTACAAATCCTCTTGAGTTGGAATTTGAAATTCGAATTTGTAGTTAGGTGGTCAAATATGACCCTTCTAGAATGTACAAGTAGGCCTACAATATCACAAAACTCATAACACTTTTAGAGATGTATGAAAACATTTTAATTTCATAATATTTAATCACAAATTATATTAAAATACTTAAAATAAATGACTTGGAAAATAATAATGATAAACCCTATGGTTATGAGAATGGTTACTCATGTAGCTCTTATGGAGTTACATAGTTATGGATTGAGGGTAAAATGATGGAAATTAGTGTAAAATTGGATGACATTTTGGAGGCCAAACATACCCCCTAACTGAAGATGTTGCATGTCTCATGCAACTATTGCATTGATTCCATTAATAAGTTGATCTTCTTGAATTTTTTTGCTTCTATATGAGCTTTGGCTTTGCATTGATTCTCTTTTAACTTTGCATAATCATCATTTCACAACATTATTCTTTTTTCAAAGTGTACTTTGAAAGACATTTGATTGCAAAATGGTTGATTCTTGTGTGACAACAAAAAATTATGAGTATTGGCTCTTGTGTCACAATACTTTTTTATTTATTTTTGTTGCATCAAAACACTTTAAAACATTGAGAATTAATTTTTAAGTCATCCATTTAATTTTCTCATTAATTTATCATTTAAAAAAATATAGAATTTCAGAATCAAAATGCAATAATAGTTATTTCGGAAAAATATGTTGCCTAGGATAAAATGAAATGTGACATGGGAAAATGTAATATGAATTGATACCCCTTCCCCTCAGCTAAAGGTGTTTTCAGTTTTTGGCAAATGAGAAAAGGAATATAAATGTGGTGATGGATTTTCCAAAATCATAATTTTAGTATTTAAGGAATTACATGATTAACTAT
This sequence comes from Pinus albicaulis, assembly GCA_034641835.2. Classification (NCBI taxonomy): domain Eukaryota; kingdom Viridiplantae; phylum Streptophyta; class Pinopsida; order Pinales; family Pinaceae; genus Pinus; species Pinus albicaulis. The sequence continues at coordinate 852,104,719 of CM076576.1, forward strand.
TAGAAAACAACATACCTTAACTTACTTGAAAAGTGGACAAGATATGTATATCGAGAAGAGTGTGGCTATTGTTGCTAGATCATGGAATATGTATTAAAATAATTTTATATCCTTCTTGTTTCTCATGGTTGTATATACTGAAGATGAAATTGAAATATTTATTTCTACAACTGTTGAATTATGAATTGAGTTCTACTTCAAGCTACTGCAACCATAGAGTCCTCATTCGTTCCAACTTAGTGGCATAATTCTTATCTATGTGAATAGATTTTTCAATGTCAAACATAGAAAATAAATTGTTGGATTACTGGCCATTATTGAATTCCATTAACCAACAAGAGACTACTTACCATTGATGTCAATGAGAGTTAATATTTCTACGTACATCTTACTAGGTACGAATAGATGTGTCATAGTCGAGTAACCTAGAAGATCCAAAAAATAGGTGACATTGATATATTCCCATCGTTTATTGGCGAGAGAACATGCCATTAGGGCATGCAAGCCTCAAGGTACTTGAAATATCTCTAATTTTGATCCCATATGATGTATCAGAGTCGATGGATCAAAACTTATTAGAAGTGAGTCCTTAATGAATCTTCCATCATCTAACGTGAGTATAAATACTAATTTGAAGGACTATAGATGAACAATTTTGAATTGGAGCAGGGTTTATTTGACAAAAGGGAAGAGGAAAATTGGGTGACTTGTCTTTGTAAGGGAGATGAATGAATTTATTTTTGGGTTAAGGGCGAGTGAAAATGAGGCAGGAAAATATGAAGATTTCAAAGGGAAATGAGTTTTTGGTAGCAGAGAGATGGAATTTTATGGATCAATTGCAGGCTTGGAATGAGTAGAAATAGTAAAATTGGTATTTTTTTAATAGAAATGGTGTAATGGATATGATGATCATGCTCTGTGTTGAAATGCATTTTGTCTTTTAAGAGGCACACATGCATATAGTGATATTATTTCATCGTCTTAGGACCTGCAAAAACTTATCACTTTTTTGAAATAAAATGTAAGTCTATCGAGAGAGAGAGATGATTAGTCTCTCCTCATCTGATATATACAAAAAAGCCTCAGAAATAGTACTCATAAAATAAATTCAAGGAAGAAAAATTAAATTCCATTTTACCTGTTTGGAAAGAGGTACCTTCTTCATTATGTTTGTAAACAATTTTAATCTTGAGACCTATTTTCCACACACTTAATGCTTTGCCAATAGATCATAAACCAAATTTGCATAAACTACTGAATTTTGTTGATTCTGCAGCTATCAAAAGTAACATGGATTATTGCACTTCCTTTTCACTTTAAAAATTTCAATTAGACTAGGATGGTTGTTTTTCATTTATCGCAATTGGGTTTTTAATGTTTTCAGGTTTTAATGAAAGTCAAAGTCTGTAATAGTGTTTGTCCTTTTTATCTAGCGCTCTAGCCTTGTCCATGATCCCGTGGATAAAAAAATGCTCAAAATTCAAAATTCTTAGATCATCTTAAAACCAAATCCAAGGCTTAGATATAATCGCTCTGAATCCAATGCAATTCGTTTCACTAAAATCTGAATTCGGATGCTCCCAGAATCGTGTTCTGGTTGTTTTGTGAAACAACTAAAAAAATGATTTTTTTGAGTTTTAGGAACACCCAGTGAGCAATTCATACACTAACTAGGCGTATGAATTGGCAAGGTAACTGATTCTTCTCCAACCAATCGATGGTTGACACTTGGAATCTACTGATTGGTTGACACGTTGTTTTTTTGCATTGATTAATAGTTTACTGTGGAGTGAAAATGTGGGAGTGCTATGTGGGCCAATCATTGGTTTCCACGTGGCCTCCTCGTGGTGGACCAAAATTTTTGTGTGAGGTTGAATACCCTCCACAAGAACTGAACTGAAGACCTCATACCAACCAAAAAAGTGCTTGAACTAATCAACCTACATTATTCTTTGTTAAGTATAACTACCAGATTGTTTAAGATTTGATAGGTGCACACTTTTGGGAAGGGGCTTAGCCCCAAGGCACATGGTGCAATATGACCACGAGTGCAGAGGAGCAGGGGTTGGTTTTAACCATCCTAAAAATTTGATTGTCGATCAAGAAGGCCAGATTTATGTGTTTTTCTAGTTTTTACAGCACACTGGCTGGGTTTGGGTTGAATTGTAGGATTATTAACAACATAATTGGGAAAAAACTTGAAACAATCATATTTTACTCAATTTTTGGCAAAACTATGTGCAGAAAAAGACAAAATAGGGGTTTTCGATAGTTATGGCATCATTGGAGACATAATTTTTGATGTTTTAGCTATTTAAAATCCTGTAATTACACTTTTGAGTAGGAACTTAGATTTCTTATCCAATTTTTATTGAAAATTTTTAAAGATAACTTTTTTCAATTTTAGTTTCTGATCTTTCATATCATAGAGAGTGCAAGAAGAGATAATACTCAGCAATATTGAAACTCTTTATTCAAAAACAAAGAAAAAGGATTCGATCTCTAATATTCACACTATGGCTCCGAATACTATTTTTGTTCTCCTCTTTTCTCAAATATTCCTTCTATTTCTACATATTCCTCAAAATTTAACTTGAAGAAAACAAAAACATCACAAAAATTGGTTTTATTGATTAATTCTATCCTACTCTACTCTACTCAAAACAGAAAAAATATTTCAAGTGTGTGCATATTTCCAGTCTAGCCATGTGTGTAACAAGAGTAAAGATATATTCATTCTTAGCTTTGGAAAATATGCATTAAAACATATCAATGAATGAAAAACCAGTTGTTTTGATGATGAAATTAAGAAGTAAGGAAGAATTAAAGAGTAATGTGATTTTATCCTTGATTGGAACCATTTTTCAATAAAGCCATGGCATTCCTAATTCCTTTCTTGGTTTAGATCACATTGAATATTCTCCTTTATTATGAATTCCTCAATATTAGATTGTAATTGTTTCTCCCCATCAAAATTATTGCATGATGATTTAGTCCCTTCAACAGATTGGAAAGAAGAATCAAAAGAGACTTGAAGATCTTCTTATGGAGGTGGGGAGATAGACAAGTCTTTGAATGTAGTTAAAATATACTCTTCCTCAGAAGAAAATATCCCATATGTTGCTAGGATTCGATAAAGTTCTTCGAAGGACATTTTTAAAACCCTTAATTATCTGTGAATTACTCCAAATGGTTGATAATTCCTATCGTGCACACATATTAATACAAAGTATTGAAGAAATATTGAAATTTAATATGAAAAATGATTGTAATATGATTTTAGGCATGCATATAATACTGAATGAAACTATAATGATTTGTCTAAACTTTCGAAATAAACACCTATCTACTCCTCCTTGAAAATGACGCTAAAATGTTGGGTGATTTAATTGGGAGTTAAATACATGTCATTTTGTAAACATGGGGTTTGTGAACTGATGAGGTATATGTGTTCTATATGTACTATGTTATCATTTATTAGAATAAGTTAACCTAATGCAATTGAAACTAAGAAATCAAATAAATCCAATCCAAACCAACATAGATAAGTTGAAATCACCCTTGCATAAAGGAAATCACACTTTCTTGAAATTGAAATCACACTTGCAGAATTGAAATCACACTTGCTGAAAGGAAATCACACCACACTTACATAATTTAAATCACACTTGTAGAAATGAAATCACACTTCCTATAATGAAAACACACTCGCTGGAAAGAAAATTACACTTGTTGAAATGAAATAACTCACCTGCTGAAAATAAATGAAATAACATAATTACAAAATGTTACCAATATGTATAAAGATGTGCAAACTGTGGTTGACGAGAACTGTTGGATCACCTAATCCTCCATGGTAGGTGTGGAATGCGAAAAGTCACAATGGAGTCCAGGTGACCTTGGAATGTGAAACCAAGAGTCACACCATTGTATTATAAATGTACATCATGTATAATGGAAGAAATAAGAAAGCCTCACGCTTATCCTTCATTGTGTGTTGAGTTTCTTGTGTGTGTGTGTTCATCCTTCTCATACACCATGTGTGTGTTTAACATGGTGTTTAACATGGTATCAGAGCTGAGAAGTCCATAACTAGCTCAACCTTGAGTGAACCATTTTGTGTTTATGGCCTGTGTATATCTGCAAAAATTCTGATAATTTTTGCAGCACTCAGAGATTTCTGCAACAGTTCTTTTCGCCACATTCATCAATCTTTCTACAGCATTCAGAAATTTGCATTGAGAAGAAGCAGCATTCATAAATTTCATCTTGGAGAAGAGAAGCGTTCAGAAATTGGCAGCATTGGTTTTGAAGAGAATCAACATTGTGCATCTGAAGGTTTTCTCACTGCTCATTTTTCCTGCAATTTCTTCTTATTAAATTTATGCATTGAAGAGCTGTTGGAAAATAGTGTTTCAAAGTTGGTTTCTGAAAGAAAAATTTCTAAGTTTTTCCATTGAAAAATTTCTGCAATTCTGGGTTTTTTTGCTGCTGGAAAATATTCTCTGCTGCTGGGCTATTGGAAAAATTTCTGAGTTTTATTGGCAATTTCTGCAAACTGCTATTGTGTTTCAGCGCTTGAAATTTTCACTGTTGCCCTCATTTCTACAATTTCTACAAGATGTTTTAACTCCTCTCTACTGTTTTAATTAAATAAATAAATAAATCTCTGCAATTCCAGGCCTTTCGGCCCTCCTCCCCCTGCAATTTTTTTTACATAACACCACAGCCGGCCTCCCCTCTCGGCTCTCACAGCCGGACTCCCGACTCATCTACGCTTCTTACCTTACCTTCCCACGCCCTGCCCTCACCAACGCTTACGCTCCCAATGCATCTATGTAACCCCTTCTCTTAGCTACCTACACTAACTCTCTACTCCCAACACACATTACCCTCGCTCTACAAATTTCGGTGTCTACCCAAGAGCCTAGCACACTCCCCTTTGCTCACGGCCTACGGCCTTCCCTCACCACTCGACTTGCACTCAAGCTCATACGCCATCGCAGACCTACTATCCTACACCCCCTTTCCCAATGTGCTAACCTACACTCCATACACTTCACATAGTGTTCCATACGCTCACCCTTGAGCTCTCACTCATCTCCCACATGTGTCCACTCCTACCCATCTCCCTACCTCCTATCCCTTACCCAATCTCCTACGCCTCACCACCCAATCACTCAACCTCACGCTGTTTAACCCTCCTCCCAAACCCGACCCCCTCTCCTCTCAACCCACTCCACTCTTCACGACCCTCCGCCTACCCTGCTACCTCCGCTCACATATAGCTCTTCATAGTTGCAATCGCTCACTCCACCCTCAAGCCCCTACCACGCTACCCTCACCCTTGAATCAACCCTTCTCCCCGCGGTTTTACCTACCCCACCAAACACCAATTTTAAATTCGGTTTTTCAATTTTAAATTAAAAAAAAAAAGGTTAATTCCCCTACCTCCATTAATAAAACCTCCTCCATATAATACGTCCTCCATTTTTAATATTCGCCCCTTCTATATAATACCTCTCCTCTTAAATTAATTTCTTTTGTTAATAAAAATCCCCCTCCTCCATTTTTACTATAGTCCCTCATTCCCATTTTTTAATTAATCCCAATTAATTTATTTTTTAATTAATTTTTAATTAATTAAAAAAAAAAAAAAACAGCAGAGAGAGAGAGGAAGGAGAGAAAACAAACAACAGAAAAAGAGAAAATTGCAGATTTGCATTGTGATTTGTCGCATTGACATAAGGGTGAATTTTTCAAAAAAAAAAATATTGACATGTGAAGACGAGTTGTTCTTGATGAAAAATACCTCCTTGAAGAAGAAAATTCAACTGCCTTAAAGGCCTCTTGCACAATGTTTTCAGCTGCACATTCAAACAAATATTTTGCAGAGATGATGTATTGAATTGACATTGTGCTGCTTCAAAAATTGTTGATTGTCCTCCATCATTTGAGGAGCACATTTTGTACTTTGAGATTTCCATAGTTGGAAATTATTTTGAGTCATTTGTATTTCTTGTTGCATCACATTGTAAACGGGTGCATTTTCGGTTGAAGGCGACACCTTTTCATTTTTTGAGCCTAAGTTGTTGAAAATGGCTAAAATCAATGAGGCATTAGAGTTGTTGAATAACCTCATTCATTACAATGTTGATGACATGATAAAAATGAGCAAGAATTCTCTTTGTAACATTCAAAGTTGTTTGCTAGATGCACATGAGAAGATTGAGCTTTTGCAGTTGGAATCTCAGCTTCAGCAAGATGAACTTCAGCAAAAGAGTCACCATTCTGAACCTGTTTTTGTTCAAAAGATTGAGAAGGACTCCCATCAGCAGCAAGTCAGTAAAGTTGAATTTGATTCACATTCAATTCCTTGTAGAAGAGAAGATGTACATGCAGATGCAGTAGTTCAACCTGCACTTCCCAAGCCCATCATCAGACCTTGGGAAAATCTTGTCCACAACAAGCACCGAAATAGTCTTGGATATGACAAGGATGTGTCCTTTCATATTCCAGACTACACCAAGCCCATCATATTTCAGAGTGCAGGATTCCTATATGATAGTTCACCTGCAGCTGTTCCGGATCCTATTCCGCTTCCACAACAACTACAGATTGTAAAATGCCAACACTGTGATCGAGTTGGTCATATGAAATATCACTGTTTTGATCTTCATCCATGCAAGCACTGTGGTCGGCACACCCATGCTTCACACAGATGCTTCAGAAACAAGCCTCCTACAAGAACAAAGATTCATCTTGGATGGATCGCTTCTTGGCAATGGGCATCAGGAGCCAAGAAGATGTTTAAGACACATGTCAGAACTTGTTCTCAGATATTGAGCAAACTTGCAGTTGAGTTTTTGCCATCATCTCACCTTGTCCCTGACAGGGGGGGAAATGGTGGTCATGCACAAGCTTCGACATCAGATCAAACGAGCCTTAGCCACAATCTCTCATTCCATGTTCAGATTTGTAGCCAGAGACACAAAAGTTCAAGCGAGCCTGAGCCACAATTTGTCATTCTAGATTCAGAGATGTAGCCAGAGACACGGATGCCCATGAGCATGCCTTCGATTGGTGGAAAACCTTAAACCATCATCTTTGGTTGGTGGATAACCTAAAACCATCACAGGTAGTAGACCTCCCTTATTTTAGGTTGAAGGTCTCCCTTTCATATATGAGGAACACTTCCTCTAGCAGAAGCCTTCAGATTCTTGCCATCTTTGGTTGAGTTCCAGGAAATGCTTCAAGCATTCCAGAGTTGTTGGTAATCCTAAAACCATCACAGGTAGTAGACCTCCCTTCTTTTAGGTTGAAGGTCTCCCTTTCATATATGAGGAACACTTCCTCTAGCAGAAGCCTTCAGCTTCTTGCCATCTTTGGTTGAGTTCCAGGAAATTCTTCAAGCATTCCAGAGTTGTTTGTAATCCTAAAACCATCACAGGTAGTAGACCTCCCTTATTTTAGGTTGAAGGTCTCCCTTTTTTTATGAGGGACAATTCCTATAGCAGAAGCTTTCAGCTTCTTGCCAGTTTTGGAAGAGTTCTAGGAACTACAAAAAGTATTACGTTCCAGTGTTGGTGGTCATCCTTAAACCATCTCTTTTTTCCAACATTTCAGAGAGTTGATTCAGCCCAAGTGCTGCCATGTATACGTTGCAAATTTGTATTACAACTCTCTTCTTGGACTCACACATACCCCTTCAGATTAAGGGGGGATGTTGGAACACCTAATCCTCCATGGGTAGGTGTGGAATGCGAAAAGTGACAATGGAGTCCAAGTGACCTTGGAATGTGAAACCAAGAGTCACACCATTGTATTATAAATGTACATCATGTATAATGGAAAAAATAAGAAAGCCTCACGCTTATCCTTCATTGTGTGTTGAGTCTCTTGTGTGTGTGTGTGTTCATCCTTCTCATACACCATGTGTGTGTTTAACATGGTGTTTAACAAGAAACCTCCATTCCTTAGTAAGAACATAAAAAAAATATCACATCTTCAATGTAACAATATGCTGTAGAATCATGGACTGAAATATTTGATTTTATTGATTGGAAGAATAGAATTATTGAATGGAATTATTAGATAGATGGATAGATGGGCTCCTTTGAAGGATGCACCCTTTTTATACAAAAACAAAGGATAACTGATGAATAAATAAATAGCCCTCAAATCTCTCCTAAATCCACATTTATCTCTTGGTCGACAATGGCCAACCATGGTCCAACATAGCATTGTGAAAAAGATTGTCGCAATATGAAAATCAATGATATGGTCCAACATCACATCATAACAAAGATTGGCTCAATATGAAAATAAAAGATGATCAACCATGGTCCAACATCACATCACGACAAAGGTTGGCTCAATATGAAAATCAACGATGATCAACCATTTTCCAACATCACATTCTGAAAATTGTCTCAATATGAAAATTAATCATGGTCGATCATGGTCCATCATTGCATTGTGACAAAGATTATGTCAATATGAAAATAAACCATGGTCAACAATAGTCAACCATGTTTATTTTAGGGTTTGTAATATGTATCTTAGGTTTTATATACCTTTGGATTATAATGTTAAACCCTTGGGTTTAATATTATTCCCTTAGGTTTATAATCCCTTGGTTTTTAAGTATTAATCCCTTGCGTTTAACAGTCCCTTAGGTTTATAATATCAATATGTTGGATTTATTAATCCAAGGGCTCATATTCCCAGGGTATACTATTATTCGCGGGGTTTATAATATTAATCCAAGGGTTTCAAACAAATCCGTTGGGTTTATAATTATGGTCAACCATGGTCAACCATGGTCCAATGCCATATTGTGACAAAGATTGGCTGAAGATGAAAATCAACCATGTTCATTTTCATGGTCAAACATGATCTAACCATGGTATAACATTACATGGTGACAAATATTGCCTCAATACGAAAATAGACCATGGTTAACCATGTCCAATCATTGTAAACCATGGGAAACCATGGTCAAATGTTGCATTTGACCAAGATTTTATCAATACAAAAATAAATCATGGTCAACCATGGTAATTCCTAGTCAATCATGTCCAACCAAGGTCAATCATGGTCAAAATCAAAATCAGCCATGGTCAACCATTGCCAATCCTAGTCAATATCAAAATCAACCATGGTCCAACGTCTCTTTGTGACAAAAATTGTCTCAATATGAAAATAAACCATAGTCAACCATGGTCAACAATGGTCCAATGTCGCATAGTGACAAATATTCTCTTAATATTAAAATCAATCATGGTCATCTATGGTCAATAATGGCCAATGATGTTTAATAACCATTGTCACGTTATGTCAAATATTTTCTCATGATCCAATGTCACATTGTGACAACCAAGGTCATCCATGGTCAACCATGGCCCAAAATCGCATTGTGACAAATATAAACTCAATATGAGTATGAATCATGGTCATTCATGGTTCAAGATCACATTTTGACAAAGATTGCCTCAATATGAAAATCAACGACGATCAACGATGGTCAATACTAATGGTCACATTGTGATGCTGATTGTCTCTTTTTCCAATGTGACATTATGACAACCATCATCATCCACGGTAAATAATGGACAACCATGGTTCAACATAGCATTGTGACAAATATTGGCTCAACATGAAAATCAATGATGGTCAACCATTGTCCAACGTCACATTGTGACAATTGTCTCAATATGAAAATCAATCATTGTGAATCACAGTCCATTGTTGCATTGTGACAAAGATTTTGTCAATATAAAAATCAACCAGAGTCAAAAATAGTCAATCGTGTTTATTTTAGGGTTTTTAATATGTATCTTAGGGTTTATATAGCTTGGGTTTAATATTATTCCCTTAGGTTTATAATCCCTTGGGTTTTTAGTATTAACCCGTTGCATTTATTAGTCCATTGGCTTTATAATATAAATCCCTTGGGTTTATTAATCTAAGGGTTCATATTCCTCGGGCCTAATATATTCATAGGGTTTATAATATTAATCCTAGGGTTTAATATTAATCTTGGGTATATAATCATGGCCAACCATGCTCCAACGTCACATTATGAAAAATGTTGTTTCAATATGACAATCACCATATTAAACAGTCATCAACCATCCTTAACCATGGCCATTCATGGTAAACCATGGTCTAATGTCACATTGTGACAAATATTGTCTCAATATGAAATTCGACCATGGTCAACCATGGTCAAATGTTGCATTGTGACCAATATTGTCTCAATATGAAAATAAATCATGGTCATCCTTGGTCAATCATGGTCTACCATGGTCAATCATGGTGAATATGAAAATCAGTTATGGTCAATCATGGCCAACCATATTCCAACGTCACATTGTGACAAATATTGCCTCAATATGAAAATCAACCAATTTTCAACTTTGGTCAATCATTTTCAACCATGGTCAACCATGTTCAACCATGGTCCATTGTCACAAAGTTACATTACATTATAATTTATTCAATGTCACATTATTAAATTACAAAACTTGGGTTTAATACAAGGTTTATAATATTAGGGCATTTTAATATTTAATCTATAATATTAATGTTTATATTGGGTTTATAATTTGTATTATTAGTGTTTGTAATATTAATCTTAAGGTTTAATATTAATCCCTAAGGTTTATGTTCCTAGAATTTAATATTAATCATAGTGTTTAATGTTATCCTCTCGTGTTTAAAATCCCTTGGTTTTTAATATTGACCCCTTGGGTTTATTAATCATTTAGCTTTATAATTTTGATCTTAAGGTTCATAATATTAATCTTAGGGTTCTATGTTTATTTTAGTGTTTATAATATTTACCTTAGTGTTGATCTCCCTTAAGTTTATAATATTAATTCCTTCTGCTTAATATTATACCCTTGGGTTCATTAGTTCCTTTCCTTTATGATATAAATCCCTTGGGTTTATAATATCAATCCCTTGGGTTTATTAATCTAAGGGTTCATATTCCTAGGTTATAATATTATTCATATGGTTTATAATATTAATCATAGGGTTTAATATAAATCTCTTATGTTTATAATCATGGTCAACCATGGTCAACATCACATTGTACCAAATATTGTATCAACTTGAAAATCAACCATGTTGTTGTGAAACCAGCTCCAAAAAGAGAAGAAAAGAGATATCAACACCTTATAAATAAGCCACTTCGAGGGGGAAACCTACAATACATTACATGAATGAACAATTATTTGATAATTCAAATTACAAAACCTCCTTTCTATATATAGGAGTCCATGGGGCCACAATGTAATCCTAGCCAACCTAACAATAATAATTTAAGGGCGCAATAATAATAATATGGGGGTTACAAGGGTACAATAATAACAATAAGGGGGTTAAAATAACAAAAATAAGGGACTATACTAGTAATATAGGGACCTGACATGCACCTCTCCTTCAAATAAGTGTTGTCCTCAATGCTTGAGTAGCTCTGGGTGCTTCTATATAAAATTCTCATCCTCCCATGTAGAATCTTCAGTGGGTAAGTTCTTCCACTTGATGGGATACTCTGAAATTGATCAATTCCATAGCTGTCGAGTTCTTGTTTCCGTGACCGCTTGAGGTTCCAATATGATTTTTCCTTCCTCGTCAAGTTCTAGCAATATTGTTTGAACTGGAAAATTTTCACCTATAACCTTCTTTAAGCATGAAATATGGAAAATTGGATGCAATCGTGAAGAAGCAAGAAGCTCCAATTTGTATGCCATAGTACCAATCTTTTGCAACACCTTATAAGGACCATAGTACTTTGGCGATAATTTATTGTCCTTCTTAGCTTGCTTGAGGGACATTTGTTTGTATGGTTGTAGCCGTAAAAAAACCCTGTCTCCTACATCAAAACTTCTCTCACTGCGATGTTGATCTGCCTATTGTTTCATTCGATTTTGTGCTAAATTCAGGTTGTCCTTTAAGAGTTGGAGAACTTATTGTTGATGCTCGATGTGATCTTCCACTGCTTGAACCTTCAAATTTTCTCTTAAAGACAATGTGATGGATGGTGGATGATATCCATAAAGTGCCATAAATAGGGTCATTTTTGCTGCAGTATGGAAGGAAGTGTTATACCACCATTAAGCTAGAGGTAACCACTTGACCCATTGTGTTTGTTTATCAGATACAAAACAACGAAGATATCCTTCCAAACATTTATTTATTATCGCAGTTTGAACATTGGATTGAGGATGATAAGATGAGCTATGAGCTAATTGGGTACACAAACAAGAAAATAACTCCGTCTAAAAATTTCCAGTAAAAATGGGATCTTTGTCGCTCACAATAACCCTTGGGTTTCCATGTATCTTTTGAATTGTGTCCATAAATGTAGTAGCAACTGTACTTTCTTTAAATGGATGAGATAATGCACAAAAGTGTGCATACTTGGTAAGTCTATCAACTACCACCATGATGACACTCTTTCCTTTGGACTTAGATAACCTGTGATAAAATCCATTGAAATCTCCTCCCAAAGTTGACTTGGAATGGATAAATGTTGTAGAAGACCTGGGGTCTTAATTGTCTCAACTTTATTCTGCTCGCAAACCAAACATTCCACCACAAACTTTTGAATATCATATTTAAGGCCATCCCAAAAAAATTCTTTCTTCACTGTGTGGCAAGTTTTTAAAAATCCTGTGTCCTCCTAAAGGGAGAAGTGTGAAATTCCAAAAGAATATTTTGTTTTAGTTGGGAATTCTGACAAAGGTATAAGCGATCTTTGTACCATAAGGAATAATTTTTCCAACTAAATGTATAAGATGTACTAGGATCTTGCTGCAACTTTTGAAAGAGTGACCACACGTCTTCATCCTTCTTCCATTCATCTCTGGCTTTGGTTATCCAATCTGGTTAGATAATAGAAATGGCACAAAGCAATGCTTCCACCTCTTCATTCTTTCTTGAGAGTGCATTTGCAACAACATTTAGCTTCCCTTTTTTGTATATTATTTCAAAGTCATAAACCAAAATCTTTGACACCCATTTTTGCTGCTCTTTTGAAGATATTCTTTGTTCCAAAAAGTGTTTAAGACTATCATGATCATTTTTTACCTTGAAGTGTATTCCCATTAGGTAATTTCTCCATTTCTTTAGTGCATGCAGTATTGCTAACATTTCCTTCTCATAAATAGGTTTCAGTGAATACTTTCATTTGATTGGACGACTTTCAAAATAAATGGGTCTTCCTTCTTGCATTAAAATAACACCAATTCCATTTCCTAAGGCATCACATTCCACAATATAGGTTTTTGTGAAGTCTGGCATAGCTAATATTGGTGCTAGGAACATTTCCTCTTTAAGATGTTCAAAGGCCTTAGTTGCTTTAGGAGTCCATGAAAATGCATATTTCTTCAATAATGTTGTTAGAGGTGCTGCTATTCTCCCGTAATTCTTAACAAACTTTCGATAATACCCTGTTAACTCTAGAAATCCTCGCAACTGCTTTATGGTTGTGGGGACTTTCCATTCCTTAATGGTTTTAATTTTGTTAGGGTCTACCTTAACACCCCCGTGAGATACAATATGACCCAAATATTCCACCTCTTGTACTCCAAAGAAACATTTGGATGTTTTTGCATATAATTGGTTCTCTTGCAATAGTTTTAGCACCCTGTCATCATGTTGAACATGATCCTTCCAAGACCTGTTGTAGATTAGTATATCATCAAAAAATACTAGCACAAATTTTCTAAGGAAGGGTTTGAAAATGGAATTCATCAACCCTTGAAATGTAGAAGGTGCATTGGTAAGGCCAAAAGGCACGACCAAAAATTCATAATGACCCTCATGAGTTCGAAATGCTGTTTTTGGAATATCTTCAGTCTTCATTCTAATTTGATGATATCCTGAACGAAGATCCAACTTGGTAAAATGAATTGCTCCATGTAATTCATCCAATAATTCATCAATCACAGGAATGGGAAATTTGTCTTTAATGGTGAGCTTATTGAGCTCCCTATAATCCAGACACATTCGCCATGATCCATCCTTGTTGTGTACCAATACTACAGGAGCAGAGAAAGAACTTTGACTAGGTTGAATTATACCCGCCTCTAACATTTCTGCAATCATACGTTCAATTTCGCTCTTTTGGAAGTAAGGATATCTATAAGGCCTGATGTTTGGAGGAACACTTCCTGGAATCAAATGAATAGCATTATCATGATCATGAATAGGTGGGAGTCCTTTGGGAGTTTCAAACACCTTGGAATGATTGTCCAAGACTTGTTGGAGATCTGCAGAAATAGATGATTTTGATGTTGGAACTTCTAGTGAGCATAATTGTGCAATTACGCCTCGTTGTTCTTTCTTTAGAAGAATTTTCATGACATTAGATCTTATTATCCTTCCCTGATTCCCTTCAATACCCCGTAATTCGACTTCCTTTCCTTCTGAAAAAAATTTCAAGAAACGTTCTTGAAAATTAAAAGCTACCGTCCCCAAAGATTGTAACCATTGTACTCCTAGTACAACATCAGCACCTCCCATAGGAATGGAAAGCATTGGACTAGTCAATTCATATTCCCCCATGGTTAGCTTGATATTATGGCATTTTCCAGAGAAATTTATAGTTCCTCCATTTGCAACCATCACTTGACATTCTGGTGCTGGGTATAGGAAACAATTCAATTCCCTGGCTACCTTACAATGAATAAAATTATGGGTACTACCTGAATCAATCAACACTATTACCTTTTTCTTCTTGATATGTCCTTCTATCTTGAGAGTTTGAGGAGTGGTAATTCCTGCCAATGCATTACACGTTATGGTCGGACTCATTTCTTCCTCTTCTAGGGTTGGTTCCTGGTGTATATCCTCTTCTTGTTCGTTTTCTTCTTCCTCTTCACAATCTATGTAAAATAATTTCTTCTCAGCACACTTATGACCTTTAGTGTATTTTCTATCACAACTGTAGCAAAGCCCTTTTGCTCTTTTTTCTTCCAATTGTTGTGGTGTCAACTTTGTAGGTTGTGTAAATCTAGGAGTAGCAACACTTCCCTCTTTATAGAAGGGAGTGGTAGGCTTCCTTGTCGCCATAATTTTACATTCAATTTTTCTTGCCAACCTGAATGCCTTCTCCAATGAATCAGGTTCCAAAATGCGAACTTCATGTTGGATGTTATCCTTTAAAGTACCTATGAAGAGATTAATCTTGTGTTCCTCTGGAATATCAGTTACCCTTATATTCATTTTTTGGAAGTCCTCAATGTGCTCCCCATTAAACCCTTTTGTTTGAGATTTATCAATTGGCTAAATAAGGTGTTTCTCTTTGTATCCTCATAATGTGCTATCATATCCTCCATAAAAATTGACCAAATGACAATTATTTTACGGGAGAAAAGCCATTGATACCATACAAATGTATTTTGTTCTAAATGTAAAGTTGCAATGCATACCTTTTGTGTGTTTTTCACAATATGGGGATCAAAATATTGCTCCATATGTAGTATCCATGTTATAGGATCCTTTCCATCAAACTTCCTCATATCCATTTTTGGAATATGGTGTTTCTTCCTGCCAACATTAGGTTTTATGAAATCACGATTAACATTTATTTTGTTCTCATAATGATTTTCCTCTACTATCTTTTCACCATTAGGAAACATTTCTTGTATCAACTTTTTCAAACCTTCCATGTCTTATTTTAGATCATTCTTCATGTTTTCCATTTTCTCATCGATCTTAGCTTCCATGTCATCCATCTTAGATTCCATGCCTTTCTTCAAACCATCCATCTTAGTTTTCACGCATTTCTTCAAAACTTCCATGTCATTTTTTGTTTCTCTTTGCAAAAGTGATTTTTTTTGTACTTGCTCTTGTAATTTTGATATGTCATGTTGCCATTCTTTGTCTTCATGAGTCATAGTAGAGCTTTCTAAAGGCTTAATGGGTGTTGAATTATTTTTAGGGGCCATTTTAGAATCCAATAATGATATCTATTCTAAAATATGCCCTTGGAATCAATTCAACTTTATTCTTGAAACAAGACTTATGTAATTCGCAAAAAAAATACACACATTTTACTTGCTTTTGAGGAGCTCGATATTGAAATTGAATTATCTATATAATTATGGATCCTCAATATATGAAATTATTCCCTATAATAGCCCTCTGAAGCTTCTTTCAAATGCCATAGTTCTGATCTGGTTTGGATTATTCAAGGAAAAGTTATGTCCAATCTCCCATAATGACCCAATTTTGGACCGGTTCAGTAGAGCGAACTTGATGACTTTCCACTTGTCACTACTTCCTCCTTTGGCTCTGAAATTGATAGACCAAAAACTATAGTCCGTGTACTTGTAGCCACTTTTTACAACATTCCAATTCAATTCTCAGAGAGAGAGATATGAATATTTTCCCACGATCACCTCTTTGAGATGAAATTCAGAAGCCTCAAAAAGCCCTAACTTCCATAGATGATATCTCCAAAAATATTGTGAACCAATATCTAAATTTTTTCAAAGAGCTTGTTCAATGTTGCGGCTTCACACTCTAAAAATTTCAGCTTCTGAACCTTCATAGAAAAAACGTTATTACAAAAATACCATGATGAACTGTTTAGGTTAAATTAAGGAGCCTGCAAAATTACCTAACTTGCATATATCATATCTCCGAAAATATTGCGAACAAAGTTCTGAAATTGTGCGTTAATGTTCCTTAGGATTTTGGCTTCGCACTCTAAAACATTCAGATTCTGAACCTTCATAGAAAAACAGTTATAGCGAAATGCCACGATGACCTATTTGGAGCAGCGAAACCCTAGAATCTCAAAGCTGTGATACCAAATGTTGTGAAACTAACTCCAAAAAGAGAAGAAAAGAGATATCAATGCCTTATAAATAAACCACTTTGAGGGGGAAACCTCCAATACATTACATGAATGAACAATTCTTGGATGATTCAAATTACAAAACCTCCTTTCTATATGTAGGAGTCCATGGGGCCATAATGTAATCCTAGTGGGGCCACAATGTAATCGTAGCCGACCTAACAATAATAATTTAAGGGCACAATAATAACAATATGGGGGTTACAAGGGTGCAATAATAACAATAAGGGGGTTACAAGGGTACAATAATAACAATAAGGAGGTTACAAGGGTATAATAATAACAATAAGGGGGTTACACTAACAACAATAAGGGACTATACTAGTAATATAGGGACATAACACATGTTCAAACATTGTCAAAAATTTTCATTTATGGTCAACCATGGTTCAACGTCACATTGTGAAAAAAATTGTCTCAATATGAAAATCAACCATGGTCCACTATGATCAACCATGTTCAAACATTTTTAGACCATGGACAAGAACGGTAAAATGCCGTGTTGTGAGAGATTGTCTCAATATGAAAATCAATCCTAGTCAATCATGGCCAATATCAAAATTAACCATGGTCCAACATCACATTGTGACAAAGTTTTTCAAAATATGAAAGTCAACCTTGGTCAACCATCATGAACCATGGTCAATCATTATCAACCATGGCCAACCATGCTACAAGGTTGCATTGTGACAAAGATTGTGTCAATATGAAAATCAATCATGGTCAACCATGGTCAATGATCATTAATAAGCAAGGTCACATTATGATAAAGATTGTTTCATCCGCCAACGTCACATTATGACAACCATGGTCATCCATGGTCAATCATGGCCTAATGTCGCAATGTGACAAATATTCCCTGAATATAAAAAATAATCTTGGTCAACCATGGTCCAACGTCACATTGCGACAAATATTTTCTTAATATGAAAATCAACCATGGTCAATAATCATGGTCACATCATGACGATGCATGTCTCTTAGTCCAACGTCACATTTGAAAAACATGGCCATCCATGGTTAACAATGGAAAACCATGGTAGAACGTTGCATCATGAAAAATATTATCTCAATATGAAGATTATCTATGGTCAACCATGGTCCAACATTGCATTGTTACAAATGTTGTTTCAATATGAAAATCAATTTTTGAGTGATTTAATTATGAGTTACATCCCTGCCATTTAATTTTCAAGCTAGGGTTCATGAATTAATGAGGTATACATGTACTATAGGTAGTAGGTGATTATTTATCAGAATAGATTAACCTAATGCAATTGAAACTAAGAAACCGAATCAATCCAATCCAAACCAACATAAATAAATTGAAAGCACACTTGCATAAAGGAAATCACACTTGCCTAAAATTCAAATCACACTTGCTGAAATGAAATCACACCGCACTTGCATAATTTAAATCACACTTGGAGGAATGAAATCACACTTGCTGGAATGAAAACACACTTGCTGGAAATAAAATCACACCTATTAAAATGAAATAACGCCTACGTAAAATAAAAGAAATAACATAATTACACAAAGTACCAATATGTATAAATATGTGAAAACAATGGTTGGTGAGGTCCCTCCATTCCTCTGTAAAAACAAAAAACAACTATGACATCTTCAAAGTAACAATATGCTGGAGAATCTAGGACTGAACTATTTTATTTTATTGATTGGAAGAATAAAATTGTTGAATGAAATTATTAGATAGATGGATTGATGGGATCCTTTGAATGATGCACCCCTATTTATACAAAAACTAAGGATAAATAATCAATAAATACATATCCCTCAATTGTCTCCTAAATCCACATTTATTTCCTGTGGTTACAACCAATATAAGATACAAATACTCTCCAAATTCTCTCATAATTATGATAAGGATGCATATCAAAAATCCATGATTATTCTCCTTTGAATGTGATTAACTTAATGATCTGCATCTTCCTCAAATATTTTACAAATCCTCTTGAGTTGGAATTTGAAATTCGATTTTTTAGCTAGGTGGTCAAATATGACCCTTCTAGAACGTCCAAGTAGGCCTACAATATCACAAAACTCATAACACTTTTAGAGATGTATGAAAACATTTTAATTTCCTAATATTTAATCACAAATTATATTAAAATACTTAAAATAAATGACTTGGAAAATAATAACGATAAACCTTATGGTTATGAGAATGATTACTAATGTAGCTCTTCTGGAGTTACATAGTTATGGATTGAGCGTAAAATGATGGAAATTAGTGTAAAATTGGATGACATTTTGGAAGCCAAACATACTCCCTAACTGAAGATGTTGCATGTCTCATGCAACTATTGCATTGATTCTGTTAATGATAAGTTATCTTCCTGAAATTTTTTGCTTCTATATAAGCTTTGGCTTTGCATTGATTCTCTTTTAACTTTGCATAATCATCATTTCACAACATTACTCTTTTTGCAAAGTGTACTTTGAAAGACATTTGATTGCAAAATGGTTGGTTCTTGTGTGACAATAAAAAATTATGAGTATTGGTTCTTGTGTCACAATACTTTTTTATTTATTTTTGTTGCATCAAAATACATTAAAACATTGAGAATTCATTTTTAAGTCATCCATTTAATTTTCTCATTAATTTATCATTTAAAAACATATAGAATTTCAGAATCAAAATGCAATAATAGTTTATTCGGAAAAATATGTTGCCTAGGATAAAATGAAATGTGACATGGGAATATGTAATATGAATTGATACCCCTTCCCCTCAGCTAAAGGTGTTTTCAGTTTTTGGCAAACGAGAAAAGGAATATAAATGTGGTGATGGATTTTCCAAAATCATAATTTTAGTATTTAAGGAATTACATGATTAAATATTAGAAAACAACATACCTTAACTTACTTGAAAAGTGGACAAGATATGTATATCGATAAGAGTGTGGCTATTGTTGCTAGATCATGGAATATGTATTAAAAGAATTTGATATCCTTCTTGTTTCTCATGGTTGTATATACTGAAGATGAAATTGAAATCTTTATTTCTACGACTGTTGAATTATGAATTGAGTTCTACTTCAGGCTACTGCAACCATAGAGTCTTCATTCGTTCCAACTTAGTGGCATAATTATTATCTATGTGAATAGATTTTTCGATGTCGAACATAGAAAATAGGTTGTTGTATTACTAGCCATTATTCAATTCCATTAGCCAACAATATACTACTTACCATTTATGTCAATGAGACTTAATATTTCTACATACATCTTACTAAGTACGAATAGATGTGTCATAGTCGAGTAACCTAGAAGATCCAAAAAATAGGTGACATTGATATATTCCCATTGTTTATTGGCAAGAGAACATGCCATTAGGGCATGCAAGCCTCAAGTTACTTGAAATATCTCTAATTTTGATCCCATATGATGTATCAGAGTCGATGGATCAAAACTTATTAGAAGTGAGTCCTTAATGAATCTTCCATCATCTAACGTGAGTATAAATAATAATTTGAAGGACTATAGATAAATGATTTTGCATTGGAGTAGGGTTTATTTGACAAAAGGGAAGAGGAAAATTGGGTGACTTGGCTTTGTAAGGGAGCTGAATGAATTTATTTTTGGGTTAAGGGTGAGTGAAAATGAGGCAGGAAAATATGAAGATTTCAAAGGGAAATGAGCTTTTGGTAGCAGAGAGATGGAATTTTATGGATCAACTGCAGGCTTGGAATGAGTAGCAATGGTAAAATTGGTATTTGTTTAATAGAAATGGTGTAATGGATATGATGATCATGCTCTGTGTTGAAAGGAACTTTGTCTTTTAAGAGGCACACATGCATATAGTGATCTTATTTCATCATCTTAGGACCTGCAAAAGCTTAGCACTTTTCTGCAATAAAATGTAAGTCTATCGAGAGAGAGAGATGATTAGTCTCTCCTCATCTGATATATACAAAAAAGCCTCAAAAATAGTACTCATAAAGTAAATTCAAGGAAGAAAAATTAAATTCCCTTTTACCTGTTTGGAAAGAGGTACCTTCCTCATTATGTTTGTAAACAATTTTAATCTTGAGACCTATTTTCCACACACTTAATGCTTCACCAATAGATCATAAACCAAATTTTCATAAACTACTGAATTGTGTTGATTCTGCAGCTATCAAAAGAAACATGGATCATTGCACTGCCTTTTCACTTTACACATTGCAATTAGACTAGGATGGTGGTTTTTCATTTATCGCAATTGGGTTTTTAATTTTTTCAGGTTTTAATGAAAGTCGAAGTCTATAACAGTGTTTGTCCTTTTTATCTAGTGCTCCAACCTTGTCCACGATCTTGTGGATAAAAAAAATGCTAAAAATTCAAAATTAGTATATCATCTTCAAACCAAATCCAAGGCTTAGATATAATCACTCTGAATCCAATGCAATTCGTTTCACTAAAAACTGACTTAGGATGCTCCCAGAATCACGTTCTAGTTGTTTTGTGAAACAACTAAAAAAATGATTTTTTTGAGTTTTAGGAATGCCCAGTGAGCAGTTCGTACACTAACTAGGTGGATGACTTGGCAAGGTGACTGGTTCTTCTCCAACCAATCGATGGTTGACACTTAGAATCTACTGATTGGCTGACATGTGGTTTTTTTCCATTGATTAATAGTTTACTGTGGAGGGCAAATGTGGGAGTGCTATGTGTGCCAACCATTGGTTTCCACGTGGCCTCCTTGTGGTGGACCAAAACTTTTGTGTGAGGTTGAATGCCCTCCACAAGAACTGAACTGAAGACCTCATACCAACCAAAAAAGTGCTTTAATTAATCAACCTACATTATTCTTTGTTAAATATAACTACCAAATTGTTATTTAATATTTGATAGGTGCACACTTTTGGGAAGGGGTTTAGCCCGAAGGAAAATGGTGCAATATTACCACGGGTGTAGAGGTACAGGGGACAGTTTTAACCGTCCTAAAAATTTAATTGTCGATCGAGAACACCAGATTTATGCGTTTTTCCAGTTTTTGCGGCACACTAGCCGGGTTTGGGTTGAATTGTAGGATTATTAACAACATAATTGGGAAAAAACTTGAAACAATCATATTTTACTCAATTTTTGGCAAAATTAGGTGCAAAAAGAGACAAAATAGGGGTTTTCAATAGTTATGGCACAATTGGAGACATCATTTTTGGTTTTTTAGCTTTTTAAAATCCTGTAATTACACTTTTGAGTAGGAACTTAGATTTCTTATCCAATTTTTATTGAAATTTTTTAAAAATAACTTTTTTCAATTTTAGTTTCTCATCTTTCAGATCATAGAGAGTGCAAGAAGAGATAATACTCAGCAATATTGAAACTCTTTATTCAAAAACAAATCAAAAGGATTTGATCTCTAATATTCACACGATGGCTCTGAATACTATTTTTGTTCTCCTATTTTCTCAAATATTCCTTCTCTTTCTACGTATTCCTCAAAATTTAACTTGAAGAAAACTAAAACATCACAAAACTTAGTTTTATTGATTAATTCTATCCTACTCTACTCTACTCGAAACAGAAAAAATATTTCAAGTCTATGAATATTTCCAGTCTAGCCATGTGTGTAACAAGAGTAAAAATATATTCATTCTTAGCTTTGGAAAATATGCATTAAAACGTATCAATGAATGAAAAACTAGTTGTTTTGATGACGCAATTAAGAAGTAAGGAAGAATTAAAGAGTAATGTGATTTTATCCTTGATTGGAACCATTTTTCAATAAAGCCATGGCATTCCTAATTCCTTTCTTCGTTTATATCACATTGAATATTCTCCTTTATTATGAATTCCTCAATATTAGATTGTAATTGTTTCTCCCCATAAAAATTATTTCATGATGATTTAGTCCCTTAAACAGATTGGAAAGAAGAATCAAAAGAGACTTGAAGATCTTCTTATGGAGGTGGGGAGATAGACAACTATTTGAATGTAGTGGAAATATACTCTTCTTCAGAAGAAAATATCCCATATGTTGCTAGGATTCGATAAGTTCTTAGAAGGACATTGTTAAAACCCTTAATTATCTGTGAATTACTCCAACTGGTTGATAATTCCTGTCGTGCACACATATTAATACAAAGTATTGAAGAAATATTGAAATTTAATATGAAAAATGATTGTAATATGATTTTAACCATGCATCTAAGAATGAATGAAACTATAATGAGTTGTCTAAACTTTCAAAATAAACACCTATCTACACCTCCTCGAAAACGACGCTAAAATGTTGGGTGATTTATTTGGGAGTTAAATACATGTCATTTTGTCAACATAGGGTTCGTGAACTGACGAGGTATACGTGTTCTATATGTACTATGTTATCATTTATCAGAATAAGTTAACCTAATGCAATTGAAACTAAGAAATCAAATAAATCCAATCCAAACCAACATAGATAAGTTGAAATCACCCTTGCATAAAGGAAATCACACTTTCTTGAAATTGAAATCACACTTGCAGAATTGAAATCACACTTGCTGAAAGGAAATCACACCACACTTACATAATTGAAATCACACTTGCAGAAACGAAATCACATTTCCTATAATGAAAACACACTCGCTGGAAAGAAAATTACACTTGTTGAAATGAAATAACTCACCTGCTGAAAATAAATGAAATAACATAATTACATAATGTTACCAATACGTATAAAGATGTGCAAACTGTGGTTGACGAGGACCCTCCATTCCTTAGTAAGAACATAAAAAAAATATCACATCTTTAATGTAACTATATGCTGTAGAATCATCGACTGAACTATTTGATTTTATTGATTGGAAGAATATAATTATTGAATGGAATTATTAGATAGATGGATAGATGGGCTCCTTTGAAAGATGCACCCTATTTATACGAAAACAAAGGATAAATGATCAATAAATAAATATCCCTCAAATCTCTCTTAAATCCACATTTATCTCTTGTCATTACAACCAATCATCTAAAAATACAAGATATAAATCCTCTCCAAATTCTCTCATAGTTTTGGTAAGGACACATATCAAAACATCCATAATTCTTCTCCTTTTAATGTTCTTAACTTAATGATCCATAACTTCCTCAAATATTCTACAAATCCTCATGAGTTGGAATTTGAAATTCGAATTTGTAGCTAGGTGGCCAAATAGGACCCTTATAGAATCTCCAAGTAGGCCTACAATATCACAAAACTCATAAGATTTTTAGAGATATATGAAAACATGTTAATTTCCTAATATTTAATCATAAATTCTATTAAAATTATTAAAATAAATGAGTTGGAAAATAATAATGATAAACCCTATGGTCATGAGAATGATTACTAATGTAGGGCTTATGGAGTTACATAGTTATGGAATGAGGGTAAAATGATGGAAATGTGTGTAAAATTGGATGACATTTTGGAGGCCCAACATACCCCAATTCAATATGTTGCATGTCCTCATGCAACTATTGCATTGATTCTTTTAATGATAAGTTTATCTTCTTGAATTTTTTTGCTTCTATATGGGTTTTTTATTTGTATTGATTCTCTTTTAACTTTGCATAATCATATCATTGGAAAACTTTATTATTTTTTCAAAGTGTACTTTGAAAGGAATTTCATTGCAACATGGTTGGTTCTTGTGTGACAACCAAAATTTATGAGTATTGGTTCTTGTGTAACAATAATGTTTTTTATTTTTATTGCATCAAAATACTTGAAAATTTTGAGAATTCCTTTTTAAGTAAGCCATTTAATGTTCTCATTAATTGATCACTACAAAACATATAAACTTTCATAATCACAATGCAATAATAGTTGATTGGGAAAAATATGTTGGTTAGGATGAAATGAAATGAGACATGTGAATATGAAATATGAATTGATATCCCTTCCCCAAAAATAAAGGTGTTTTTTGTTTTTTACAACTCAAAAAATAAATATAAATGTTGTGAGGGATTTTCCAAAATCATAATTTTAGTATTTAAGGAGTTACATGATTAAAGATTAGAAAACAACACACCTTCACTTACCTGAAAATTGGACAAGCTATGTATATCGAGAAGACTGTGGTTGCTTATATTGGATCATGGAATATGGAGTAAAATAATTTGATTTTCTTCTTGTTTCTCTTGGTTGTATGAAATGAGGATGAAATTGGAATATTTATTACTACGACTATTGAATTCTAAATTGAGTTATGCTGCAAGCTCCTGAAACCATTTAGTCTTCATTCGTTCCCACTGAGTGGCATAATTCTTATCTATGTGAATATATGTGTCAATTTTGAATATAGAAAATAAATTGTTGGATTAATGGGGATTAGTGAATTCCATTAACCAACACGAGACTACTCACCATTGATTTCAATGAGAATCAAGACACCTAAGTACATGTTACTAGGTACAAAAAGATGTGTCATAGTTGAGTCACCTAGAAGATGCAACAAACATGTGACATTAATGTATTCCCATTCTTTATTGGCAAGAGAACTTTCCATTAAGACATACAAGCCTCAAGGTACTTGAAATATCTCTAGGTTTGATCCCAGATGATGTGTCGAATTCGAGGGGTGAAAAATTGTTAGAAGGGAGCCCTTAATGAATTCTCCATAATCTAACGTGAGTATAAATAATAATTTGAAGGAATATAGATGAAATATTTTGCATTGGAATAGGTATTATTTTACAAAAAATTAGAGGAAAATGGGGTGTCTCATATTTGTAAGGGAGTTGAATGAATTTATTTTTGGGTTAAGTGTGAGTGAAAATGAGGTAGGAAAATCTGAAGATTGCGAAGGGAAATGAGATTTTGGTAGTAGAGAGATGGAATTTTATGGATCGACTGTAGGCTTAGACTGAGTAGTAGTGGTAAAATTGGTATTTTTTAAACAGAAATGGTGTAATGTATTTGATGATCATGCTCTGTCTTGAAAGGAGTTTGGTATTTTAAGAGGCACTCATGCATATAGTTATATTCTTTCATCGTCCTAGGACCTACAAAAAATATCACTTTTTGCAATAAAATATAAGTCTATAAAGAGAGAGGGAGATGATTAGTCTCTCTTCATATGATATATGCACAAAAGAATTAGAAATAGTACTAATAAAATAAATTCAAGGAAGAAAAATCATATGCACTTTTACCTGTTTGGAAAGCGGTACCTTATTCTTTGTGTTTCTAACCAATTTTGAGCTTGAGACCTCTTTTCCACACACTTAATTTTTTGACAATATATCATAAACCAAATTTTCATAAGCTATTGAATTTTGTTAATTTTGCAGCTACCAAAAACAACATGGATCTTTGTACTGCCTTGATAGTTTACAAATTGCAATTAGACTAACATGGTCATTTGTCATTTATCACAGTTGGGTTTTTAATATTTTCATGTTTTAATGAAAGTATAAGTCTGTAAGTGCGTTTTTCCTTTTTCTCTAATGCTCCACCCTTGTCCATGATCTCTTGGATAAAAAAATGCTCAAAATTCAAAATTATTGGGTCATCCTGAAATGAATGCTAAAGCATAGATCTCATTGCTCCAAATCCAATGCAATTCATTTCACTAAAATCTAAATTCAGTTTCTCCTAGAATCACATTCTGGTAATTTTGAGAAACAAATTAAAAAATGAATCTTTTGGGTTTTAAGAATGCCCAGTCAGAATTCTATACGATGACTGAGCCTATGACTTGGAAATTTGTCTCATTCTTCTCTGGAAAATTGATGATTGACAATGGGAATCTATTGATTGGATGACACGTGGTTATTTTCCATTGGTTAACAGTTTATTGTGGAGGGCCAATGTCGGTGTGCCACATGGGCCAACCATTGGTTTCCACTTGGCCTCCTCGTGGGGGACAAAAATTTTTGTGTGAGGCTAAATAGCCTCCATAGGACTTGAACTCAAGACCTCATACCAACCAACAAAGCACTTTAACCAATCCACCTACATTATTTTTTTAAATACAACAACCAAATTGCTATTTAAGGTTTTATGGATGTGCACTTCTAGGAAGGGGCTTAGCCCTAAGGCACATGGTGCCATATGACCATGGGCATGGAGGAACTGGTGGTAGTTTTAACCATGCTACAAATTCAACCACTGATTAATAAGGCCATATTTGCACGCCATTCTCATTTCGGGGTGCACTTGCCCAGTTTGGGTTGAATTGTAGGATTATTATCAACAAAATTGGGCAAAAACTTGAAATGCTCATATTTTTCTCAATATTTGGCGAACTGAGATGAAAATTTAGTAAAACAGGGGTTTTTGACAGTGTTGGAACCACTGTAGACATCATTTTTTCTGTTTGAGCTTTGTAAAAGCCTTTAATTACACTTTGAGTACAAATTTAGATTTCTTATCCAATTTTTATTGCAATATTTTAAAACTAACTTTGTTCAATTTTATTTTCTAATCTTCCAAATCGTAGAGAGTGTAAGGAGAGAGAATACTCAGCAATATTGAAAATCTTTATTCAAAAACAAAACAAAAGGGTTTGATCTCTAATCTTCACATTGTGGCTCTCAAAACTCTATCTGTTCTCATATGTTCTCAAATATTCCTTCTCTTTCTACATCTTCTTGCAAATGCTTTAGTGAGATGGATGGCTCTTAATTAACCACCAAAAAAATAAAATTACAAATAAAATGAAATTTAACTTGAAGAAACTTAAAACATCACCAAACTTGGTTTTATTCATTAATTCAATCCTACTCTACTCTACTGTAAATAGAAAATTTATTTCAAGTGTATGCATATTTCCATTGTATCCATGTACGTAACATGAGTAAAAATATATTCATGCTTAGGTTTGAAAAATATGTATTAAAACACATCAAAGCATGAAAGACCAATTGTTTTTATGGTGCAATTAATAAGTAATGAAGAATGAAAGAGTGATGTGATTTGATCCTTGATTGAAACCATATTTTTAATAAAGTCGTTACATTCCTGATTTATTTCTTAGTTTAGATCACAATGAATATCCTCCTTTCTTATGCATACCCAAATCTTAGATTCTAGTGGTTTTTCTCCATCAAACGTATTGCATGATTCTTTAGTCTCTCCAACAGATTGACAAGAGGAATTAAAAGGGACTTGAAGATCTTGTTGTGGATGTGGAGAGATAGACAAGTTTTTGAATGTAGTTAGAATATACTCTTCCTGAGAAGCAGATATCCGAGTTATTGCTTGGATTCTAGAAATATTTTGAATTCTGATTTGATGTAATTGGATGCATGATGGTACATCAATTTTAAAATGATTGGATTAACAATGTGCATTGATTTCAATGTAAGCACACAAAATTACTGACAATGTACATTGATTTTGTGCTATAGTAATTCAATATATTAATATTGGAGAGCAAGAGATACAAGGTATGATGTTTACCACAACAACTCGAGCTAAAGATTTAAATGGTTTATGATATAAAAGATGACAAATATAACAAGGGTGACAATAAGAATAGCAGAATAAATTAGTTTTATATTGATCACAACAAAGACTATTTGTAATTGGAAAAATTATTATTATTCACATTTTCTATCATTCAACACTATTATTATCAGTTTACATTCAAAATTTGCATTTCATCTTTTTTCATCACTAAAGTTATTAACAATATTTATCATCTTAACAAACTGAGGTAACTAAGAAATTTAAAATTAAAATGACGAGGTTAATCTTATACATATTTATCATTTTTAAAATCATTATATTAATATTAGATATATTTACATATTATTGATAAAAAATTTCATATCTTTGATAGATTTTCCTGGCTACACATGACTAAAACCAACCTAGATCCATCTTAACTCCATATCTATCAAGCGCCGAGAGGGATCAAATATCTCGAGGTGCAAACCTTTCCTCAAGTTTTGCACTCAAAAATGAGATTTGAACTTCGAGAGATTTTATCCCTCTCGGCGTTTGATAGATCCAGAGTTAAGATGGATCTAGGATGGTAGTATCTTAACTTCCTTTTACCCTCTAACTCCTTATCATCCCACAACTTGTCCTTAAAATTGGAGGTAATAGTATCTTTGCACTATTCTTTCTTCCCATGATGATCTCCTCCTTAATCCCCAATGATTGAGGCGAGACTAGGCATCCTTATGCCACCCGTGCTTCAGGAGAAAGTAAGGGTTCAACAACAACAACAACAACAATAATTAATAATAATAATAATAATAATAATTTAATATTAATTACAAATTTATATTAATAATACTAATGATATTTATAATAATAATAATATTTATAATAATATCTTTATAATAATAATAATATTTTTATTAATATATATTCAATCATGATAATACAAATGATGTTTTTAATTATATTAACTATGTTAATATTTTTAATGTAGGTAGATTAATAACTAACATATATCTTAATTAGGTTAACATTTAATTTTATATAAAACTCATGTAGTCACTCGGATGTTGGCTTGCGTACTCGAATTGATAAGAATTATGATTTTGATCCATGTCTTTGAGTTTTGTAATTCTAAATTAATTTTCTATCTTATATTTTCTTTAAACTGTATAGTTTTCTGCATGTTTGTTTGCAAATAATATAATTATACATGTTTGACTTTTGTAAACAAAACTTACACTACTTTATCTACACTTCCCTACACACTTCGACATTACTTTGTCCATTCAGTTCTTTTGAGACTCGGAGACTTTATAGGATTCCATGCGTTTAAATTCATAATTTTCAAATAGATGAAATTCGTTACGGAAAGAGATAGTTGAGGAGAGGTATATAGTATCTAAAAACTTTATATATATAATTATAAATAATATAACTGTTTTATTATTATAATATAAAATTTTAAAATTTAAAATATATATACATTTTTTAAATAATAAAACTAAAATTTAAAAAATAAAAAAATGAATTTTATAAATATTATTTTTTAATTATACAATAAATAGCATCTAACCAATATAATATTTTTTTGAATATAGTTAAATTAGATAAAAGTGAAATAATTACTTTTACAAATATGTTTTATTGTTTGTTTTAAATGTATTTTGAAAAAAATGGTTTTTTTTTCCATAAATGTATTTTTAATTTATTTAAGTGTAGAGTGGGAACTATGGAATTTAATTTTACATATTGAAATTTGAGTGAATTCAAAATATGATTAATTTCTCTCTCTCTCTCTCTTTTCTCAAAAAATTTTACTATCATTTTTTTTATTAGATTTCCTTAAAGTATGTAAAGTAAAATGTTGTTATATATGAAATTTAATTTAGGAAAGCTTATGATATAGATTTTAGTAAATTAAGTTCAAAATATGATTAAAAAAGATAATTATTTTTCTTTTTTTCTTTCTCTAAAAACAATTCTTATGATTTGTTATATATATATATATATATATTCCTTAATTCTTTTCATCATATTCTCTATATTATTTTTATTCAACAATCAAAATTTTCAGATTTATAATAATAACTATAATAAGATGACATATTTAATTGTGAATTTTTCTTTTACATCATGTTTCTTTAATTATTTAAATCATATTCTTTACATTTTTTTTATTCATATTTTATTTTATTTTCTTAAGTTATTTATTTAATTATATTTTTTACAGGTTTTGGAAAGACTATGACTATGTGTAATTTTTGATGTGAAGTCACTGGTTCAATTCCCCATCTTAATCAAAATGATATATTGTGATATATTGAACATGATGAAAATAAAATCATACCAAACTTACAAAATTTATTTATATCTCTTAAACCTTTTACATTCAAATAATTAAAATATAAAAATACTTTCGTGTTAATAATTATTGATAATTTTAATCATATTTTTTTGCCATTTTTTGTATTCATATTTCCCTGTACCAAATTATATAATAAGTTTCTGTTTAAGTATCCATTTTTAATCCAATCCCCTACCTCTTTTCCATTCAAATGGTTGATAATATAGAGAAACTTAATTTTTTTTTTCACTTTTAATATTTTTATTTATTATTCTAAAAAGACAAACATTTTAAAATCACTTATAAAGTCATACATAAAGTATATTTATAAATAAATTACAAAACAATTCATGGTTTTTGTAGTGACTATGGTGCAAATATGCTAAGCCCACAAACTTTTAATCTCACATAATATCATAATACAATTGAATTGAAGTATTTTTAGATTTTAATACCGTATCCAATCACTCAATTGCATCAGTAGATTTAATTTTTTTGGATTAGTTTCATCTGAATGAAAGAACGAATTGTCGTCGTCTTTAGAAAAAGACATAAAGACATATGTAAAATAAGATTATAAGGTAATTATTCATTTTTAAATTCTTGTCCTATGTCTATTAAGGAAATAGGAATTACCATGTTGTTGCAAATATTTTATACAAAGTCATACTCGAGAAGCATTTTATGGTTCCATTGACTGTGGTAGGTATTGTGAAACTATTTGTCATTGATTACTTGTTTATAAAATATAAATAGATTATTTGATAGGGTTAATCATAATTGAATATTATATTGTGATAAAAAATATTTTAATATAAAAATCAATTATGATAGATTATGTTTATTTTTGGTTCAAAATTGTATTATGACAAAGATTGTATTAATTTTTAATTTAATCATGGTAAATCATGTTCAACCATATTTATTTAATAGATTATAATATTTATCTAAGGGTTTATAATATTAATCGTTTTAGTTTAATATTATTCCTTTGGGTTTATACATCTTTAGTTTTTTAGTATTAATTATTTTGGTTTATTATTTCCTTGGGTTTGTAATATCAATTCGTTGACTTTATTGATCTAAGGGTTCATATGTCAAGGGTATAAAGTTATTCATATGGTTTATAATATTAACCCTTGGGTTTAATATAACTCCCTCGTGTTTATAATCAAGGTTAAAGATGGTCCAATGTCAAATTGTGACAAGAATTTTGTTAGTTGAAAATCAACCATGGTTTAACATCACATTGTGACAAAGGTTGTCTCAATATGAAAATGGGCCATGGTAAAATATTTTATTTTAGGGTTTATTAGTTTCTTGGGTTTAAAATATTGATAATCCTTTGAGTTCAAAACATTAATTCTTAAGGTTTATTAATTCCTTGGGTTTATTAATAATTTATATTTATAACATTAATTTGTTGGGTTTATAATATTAATAATCCCTTGGATTTATTGATCCTTTGTGTTTATAATACTAATAATTTCCTTGATTAGTTGATTCATTGAGATTATAACATTAATACCTTGAGTTTTGTAATTATTTGCATTGGTAATATTAATATTTTTGGTTTATAATAATAATAATCCCTAGGGTTTCTTAAAACCTAATATTAAGAGCTAAATATTATTCCTAGGGTTTAATATTAATCTCTTAGGTTTGTAATGTTTATCTCTTCAGTTTATTAATTTTTTGGGTTTATAATATTAACAATCCCTAGGATTTATTAATTCTTTGGGTATATAATATTAATAGTCATATGGGTTTATCAACTCATTTGGTTTAAAATATTAGTTCTTAGGCTTTATTAATCCATTCTATTTTTAATACTGATCACTTGCATTTTTTGATCTCATAGGTTTATAATATTTTCCCATTAGGTTTACTGATTCTTTAGGTTTACAATATTAAATGCTTGGATTTATTTGTTCCTTAATTTTATAATATTAATAATTCCTTTGATTTATCATTTAATCTCTTTATTTTTTTTATTTTTTTTTTTTTTTTTTTGTAACTAGAGAAATCGGCAACTGCGGAGGTATCGTACTCGCGTGACATGGGGTCGAATCCCCCCGGCTACCACTATATACTCTAGGGGAGACGCAATACCCCCAGGCACGCCTCCCGGGTAATCGACTAAGCCTTTTGAGCCTCACGATCGGGGATTGAACTCGTGACCTGCTTATCAGCACGAACGTCTTAGCAGTACGTCCGTTGGCCATTAGACCAAGCCCCAGGGGCCAATCTCTTTATTTTATTAATCCTTTGAGTTTAAAATATTAAATCCCGGGATTTTTTAATCACTTGGGTTTTTAATATTAGTTTGTTGCGTTTATTGATTCCTTGGGTTTATTAATTTCTTGAGTTTATTAATCATTTGTATTTATAATATTAATGTCTCGTGTTTATAATATTAATAATCTGTTGGGTTTATTAAACCCTTCTATTAAGGGTTAAATAATAGCCTTAGGGTTCAATATTAATCCCTTGAGTTTCCTAATTATGTGGGTTGGTAACATTAATCCCTTGAATTTTTAATATTAATAATCAGTTGGGTTTGGTAGACCCTAATATTAAGGGTTAAATATTAGTCTCAGTAATTAATACTAATCCCTTAGTTTTATAGTGTGTATCCCTTAAGTTTATTAATTTTTTGGGTTTATAATATTAACAATCCCTAAGGTTTATTGATTGATTTGGCTTATAATATTAATAATCATGTGAGAATATTATTGCTTTAGGTTTAAAATATTAATTCCTTGGCTTTATTAATCTCTTTTGTTTTTAATGTTGATCCATTGGTATTATTGATCTTTTAGGTTTTTAATATTTATCCAATGGTTTCACTAATTCTTTGGGTTTATAATATTAATAATCTTTTGGATTTATTAATCCCTTGGATTTAAAATATTAATTCCTAGGATTTATTAATTGCTTGAGTGTTTAATATTAGTTTGTTGGGATGAATGATTCCTTGGGTTTATTAATAATTTGTATTTATAATATTAATATGTTGGGTTTATTGGTTCTTAATGTTTATAATATTAACAATTCCCTTGAGTTTTTGATCCATTTTGTTTATAACATTATTCCCATGAGTTTTCTAATTATTTGAGTTAGTAATATTAATCTCTTGGGTTTATAATATTAATAATCCATTCGGTTTATTAACTTGTTGGGTTTATAATATTAGCAATCCTTAGGGTTTATTGATCCCTTGTGTTTATAATATTAATAGTCATGTGGGTTTAAATCCTATGAGTATTAATTCATAGGATTTATTAATCCATTTTTTTTTAATATCGATCCCTTGTGTTTTTTTATCCCTTAAGTTTATAGTATTTTTCCCTTGGGTTTACAAATTTCTCAAGTTTATAATATTAAACGCTTGGGTTTATTTTTTCTTTAAGTGTATATTATTAATAATTCATTGGGTTTATCATTTAATCCCTTAGGTTTATTAATCCCCTGAGTTTAAAGTATTCATTCCTAGGGTTTATTAATCACTTGGATTTTCAATATTAGTTTGTTGGGTTTATTGATTCATTGGATTTATTAATCACTTTGGTTTACTAATCATTTGTATTTATAATATTAATTCCTTGAGTTTATAGTATTAACAATCCCTTGGTTTTATTGATCCTTTGTGGTTATAATATTAGTAATCCCTTTGGCTTATTTATCCATTGGGTTTATAACATTATTCCCTTGAGTTTTCTAATTTTTTGGGTTGGTAATATTAGTGCCTTGATTTTATTAAACCCAAATATTAAGGGTTAATGATTAGACATAGGGTTTAATATTAGTCCCTTAGGTTTATAGCATTTATCCCTTCAATTTATTAGTTCATTGGGTTTATAAAATTAGAAATCCCTAGGGTTTATTGACCCCTTGGTTTATAATATTAATAGTCATCTCGGTTTATGAATCCTTTGGGTTAAAAATATTTATTCTTAGGCTTTACATCTCATTTTATCAATCCTTTGGGTTAGAAATACTTATTCCTAGAATTTATTAATCCCTTGTGTTTTTAATACTGATCCCATTGGTTTGTTGATCCCTCAGGTTTATGATATTTATCCCTTGGGTTTACTAATTCACGGGGTTTATAATACGAAGCCTTTAGGTTTATAATATTAAACCCTTGAGTTGTTCACTAATTCTTTAGGTTTATAATACTAAACCTTTGGGTTTATAATATTAAACCTTTGAGTTTCTTAATCCCTTGGGTTTATAATTTTAATATTCCTTGGTTTTATAATTTAATCCCTTAGATAATTTATCCCTTGAGTTTAAAATATTAATTCCTAGGATTCATTAATCCTTTTTTTTTATATATTGGTACTTGAGTTTCTTGATTCCTTACATTGATAATATTTATCCCTTGGATTTATTAATTAGTAGGGTTTACAATATAAATAATCCCTTGGGCTTAAAATGATAATTCCTAGGGTTTAGTAATCCCATTTGTTTTTAATTTGTTTCTTTGGGTTTGTTAATCTTTTATGTTTATAATATTTATCCCTTCTGTTTAATTGATTGATTTGATAATATTAAAATTTTAGATTTATCAGTAATTTATGGTTATAATATTAATAATCACATGTGTTTATAATCCCTTAGCTTTAGTTTATATTTTTAATTTACTTTAAGTAAATATATGAAAGATATTAACAATTATATTAATAAATATATAAAAATTATTAATTGGTAAGGCATATATACTTATTATAAGTAATAATAAAATATATATATAATTTTTGTAATTTAGGCTAATCTATATTAAATCATAAAATAAACTTTAAATAGGCATAGGGCTGAGATGGAAACTTGGTTTTAGCCAATCCCAACCTTAAAAGCTTTCAAAATAGAGTGGGTTTGGGGTTACCTCCGAGGAGGAAACCAAACCCTTAATAGCGACAAACAATCATGTTTAAAAAAAAAATCGTAACACAAATAAAAACATAGTAGCTGTAATAGGTCATGAAGAGAAAAAAAACAAAAAGGAACCGACAAATCGTGCATTCATGGTGTTCCTTCATCACCCTCTAGTGTGGGGTCCTCCTCCTTGATAATGCAGTCATAATCACGTGCAATGGCCTCCTCCCCAGTAGTTGGTGTGCGTGGGGGCTTCGGGGGTGTTGTGCGGATGATAGAAGAAACAAGGTACTCAACATCAGGAACTCTCGTCCACACTCCATCCGAATCCATTATACAAAAATCAACCTCCTACTCCACTAGCTCATGTAAAGGGAGCGACTCAGTTTTCCGAGGCATGGGCATCTCAGAGTGTGCAATGATGGAATTCTTTGGGCCTCTTCTACCCCTTCTATTCTCCAAAGTTGAGATTATTTCATTTATGGTAGCCTCCCTTTAATGACGGCCTGAAGAGAAACCTTCAATAGATTACAAGCGTTGATCTTGTCCATATTGATAGTGTCCCTGATGGTCATTTGACATTGAAACGGGACCATGGGGAAGTTTATGAGTAGAGGCGGGGAAATCGGGAACAGAGCAAAGAGGTGCGTAGCTAGAAGGCACGCAACAGAGATGCTTGGTGAAGGGGCACACAACAAGGGGTAGAGTAGTGGGGGGTCATGCAATAAGGTATCCCGCTTCAGGTAGCATGCAACATGGATCGACAAAGTAGGAGAGTTTTTCCACAAGGAGGTGCGCATACGGGGGGGCGGGGCACAACATGGGGTCAGTAGCCAAGAGGGATTCATAGGAAGGGGAACACTGCATGAGGGTGCAAAACAGGGGGTGCGTGTCAGGGGAAGCGTGCAGCCAGAGGAGCGCACAGGGAAGCTGGAGTAGCAATGGGATGACGAGGGGAATAATATTAATGGCTATGGAGACAGGCTTAAGTAGTAGAGAGATGGCAGAATGAGGAGCTACAGTGCCTTTTAAAGACGTGTGGCACGAGCGCAGATGCAGTGAGGGGTTGTGGCACGCTTGCAGATGCGATGAGAGACAACCCAAGTGAGACTACATGTGATTCAGAGTATGGAAATATATCAGGTACGTCAGAGCACCATTGTAAATTATTAATGAAATGAGTGTCTTCAAAAATTTAAACTTGGCATGGCAGGGGTTTGTCAACCTGAGCATGGGAAGATCAGTCTTCGCACGATTGGGGCATGTCACCTGCATCCGAGGGTGTTTGATCTTTTTAGAGGAGTGTGTGGAAGTTATCGCACAAGATTTCATCCTGAATCTGAGAAAAGTTAGAGTGATATAGAATTGTATGAAAATATACACCTTTTTTGGCTAGGAGATCTGCAACGGAGTTTGCCTTTCTGCGCACATTGTGGAATGTAATGGCCCTGTCATGCTACAACAGTTGTTCTAGGTGATTGAGATGGTTAGCTAGCTGCCAACTGGTGGACACCTTTCTGGAAGAAGTGCCATGGAGGATGCAGGTGGCCACTTGGATGATGATTTGCGAGTCTTCTTCCATTTCCAATGCGAAAATATTGAGCTCAATGGCTATGGATAAGCCCTGTATAATCCCCTCCAGCTCCGTGGAGTTGTTGGTGTCCCACCCATGGTTTCCATAGAAGGCGAGAAGAGGGTTTCCACTAGAATATCTGAATATGCCCCCAAATACAACTTCCCCTAGGTTACCTTTGGAGGCTCCGTTGAAGTTTCATTTAAAAAAACCGGCCTAGAGGTGGGGTGGGGGGGGGGGGGGATTCCAATGTTCAGGAGCGCAGATCTTGCCTGTGCTTAGGGAGGATTTTTCCACTAGGGGCGCAATATTTATGTGCCATATGTTCCATATGATACATTAAACAGTGGTTGTTGGGTAGCCATCCTTCCTCCAGTGAGCCATAGAAATATTTTCTTCTAAGTTGTTGTGTAGCTTGGCCCATATTTTCTCTTGATTTAAAGAAATATCTTTAAATATCCTACTATTTCATTCTTTCCAGAGGTTCCATATGATTAGGATTAGAATGAGTTGCCATAGATGATTCAGAATATTGCTAGAATAGAGGTTATCATGCCAATTGATGATGGTATTGGTTATGTTGCCCCAATCTCGATTGGATCTTCTGCATATAATTTTAATCCTGTCCCAGAAAGTGTTGGATATGGGGTAGAGGTACAACAAGTGATTAATGGTTTCGATGTCATTCTAACATAGAGGACACCTCGAAGGACCCAAAAAGCCTCTCTTCATAAGATTCTCCCATGTGAGGATGCATCTTTTACTTAGCATCCATAGAAATGTAGCTACTTTGGGTCAGAGCTTAGCTATCCATATTTTCTTCCATAACTGACTTGTGGGGCTAGGTTTCGACGGTTGAATCAGATGGTAGACTTCCTTAGTTAAGTAATTACCAATTGGAGTATTGCCCAATGGAGAATGTCTAGCCCTTGCTAGGTTCTGATTCTTCTTTTTGTTGATTCATCCCAAATATCTATTTTTTTTCATTGTTCCAGTTTGTCTACCATCTGTCTGTGTGGAGCCAGTTCCTGTAACCTTGAGTTTTTTGACTAGTCCAGAAATCCCATAAGAATTTTTGTTCTCTTGCCTATATGACCGCCCAGAGGGGCTGAGGGAAGATCGAGGATAGACTAGGCATTCGCTGCCAAGAATCCTCCTATAACCTGGCTTGAGTTCCACCGTGTAGTTCCCAGAAGATGTGAGATTGGATAAGATGTTTTTTTTTTACTGGCTTCATTCCATATTTGGGATCCTTCCTGAGCAATATGAATCTGATTAATTCCTCCTTGGGCCAGTTTACAGCATATTTGGCGGCCCAAAGTGTCGCCCAACGAATATGAGTGTTGGTACCCATTTCCACCATATACTGGCACCCATGATGTTATTGTTGTGTTCCAAGTCTCTTAGACCAATTCCTCCCTGAGTTTTGGGCCTGCATACCTCTTTCCATTTAACTAACACCCATTTGTGCTTGTCCTTGGATCCCCCCAAGAGGAAAGTTCATTGAAGGTTGCAGATGGCTTTGAGAACCCATTTTGGTGCAGCCAGAGAAGAAAAGAAGTATATGGGTAGAGATTGATGAAATGTTTTAATGAGAATCAGTCGTCCAACAATATTGAGAGAGCGATGTGTCCAGGTGGAAAATTTGGTCTTCATTCTGTCCAATAGCTCTCTCCATAATGAATATTTGGTAGCTAAGTCCATAAGAAGTTCTCCCAAGTATTTGGATGGTAGAGAGATAGTGGTGAAGCCTAGGATGCAACCTATGTTGCGCAGGGTGATAAGACCCGTGTTGAAAAAGAATATTTGAGATTTTTAAGGGTTGACAGTAGTTCCGGAGGCTTCAGAGAAACAATCAAGAAGGGTTTTTAGGGTGCGAGATTCTTGCGCAGAGGGGCGACCCATGATCATGTTTTCATCCACAAAGTGTTGATGGGAGATGGGGGAGATATTATGTAAAGGGATTCCTTGATGGTCATGAGATCAGATCGAGCTCTTGATCAGGCAGCCCACACTCTCTGCCATTAGAACAAAGAGGAAAGGAGAGAGAGGATCTCCTTGCCTTATACCTCTTGAGGGTTTGAATGTTGCTGAGGGGATGCCATTGATTAGGATAGAAATCAAAGGAGAGGATATCAAACTCATGATCTAGCAAACCCAGGTTTGACTGAAGCCAAAGGCTAGAAAGGTGTGCTTTAAGTAGTCCCAACTGAGCTCATCAAAGGCCTTGGAGAGGTCAATTTTGAGGAGCATGTAAGGATTTTTTGTGGTTTTTATGGAATGCATTACCTCATGGGTTAGAATGATTACATTTAGGATCTGTCTGCCCTCAACATAGGTCGTTTTCTCTGGTGAGATGAGCATGAGAAGAAGTTGTTTCAGTCTATTAGCTATAACTTTGGAAATAATTTTTCAAATTACATTGCAGAGTGTTATTGGTCTGTACTTACTTGGAGAAGCAACATTTTCATCCTTTGGGGTGAGCATGAGGAAGGTGGCATTGAGGGCTTGAAGAATCCAATGGGAGTTGCGTGATTTGTCCACTATGCTCCATTCTTCCTCTTTGATAATGCTGGAGAAGAAGTGGAAAAAATTGGTGGTAAATCCATCTGGCCCAGGGGCTTTACCTTCTTTTAATTGGAAGACTGCTTATTTGACCTCTATCATTTTTGTGGCTTTGAGCAACACCATTTGTGTTCCTCATTAACCAATTTTGAAATATGGTGAGTAATTTTCTCAGTGGCCTCTTGTCGTTGGATGTGGGATTCTTTGAAGGTGTCCTTAAAGTGGTTGAGAAATTCCTCTATGATGTCCTCATGTTTTTCCATACGCTCATTGTTTTGATTCTGAAATACTGTGATTCTATTGTGCATCCTTTGTTGGATTGTGGAGCGGTGAAATAATTTTTTGTTTCTTTCTCTTTCCTTGAGCCAACACATCCAAGCATTTTGTTTACATAATATATCTTATTGGCTTCTTCTTTCTTCAAACTAGGCGTTTAGAGTCTTTTGTTTGGTCTTTGAATCTGTTGATCTTCTTTTTGAGATGATTTTTTGTTGGAGCTACTACATTTTCATTTCTAGGTCTTTTTGGTCTTTGAAAATATTGCTGAAGGTGGTCTTGTTCCACAATTTCAGTTTTCCTTTGAGTATCTTCAATTTTTGTCGGAACTGATACATTTTTTGTGCCCAGGGGTGGATTGAGGGAGGTCCACCAATCAAATATAAGTTCTTTGAACCCTAGATATTTAAGCAAAAATTGTTCAAAGCGAAAAGGTTTTGGAGTGGCCATACTAGGTCTACGCCATTGGCGCTGGATCGACCAATGATTGGAGCCATAGGCCAGAATGATAGTGGCTGTGATCTCTCCTCCCAAGTGTATGAAGTCTTCTGTGATGAGGAAGCGATCCAACATGGATGCAATTTGTGGTCCAAATAATAATAAAATATTATTATTATGTTATATTTGAATTATATTATATTTTGAGTTATAATTATTAATATATTAATCAAATTAAATAATATATTACTATTACATATTTTATTATTAAAAATATATATTCTTATATATTTTAGTATAATATATATATATATATATATATATATTAGTTTAGTTTAGTTTAGTTTAGTGTATAAAAGGCATATAGTTAATATTATTAATATACTCCAAGTAAATATATAAAATATATTAGTAATTATATTTTTAAAAATATAATAATTATTACCCATAACATAATATTGAGAATAAATGCATATTATTAATAAAAATTAAATATTATTACTATGTTAATTACTAATATTATATTAATATAATAAGTATAATTTTTATAAATATAAAATATTGCGATTATTGTTATTTATATAATTATTAGTAACCAAAAAAAATAATCAGTTTAATATATATATATATATATAAAGATTATTAATGTGGTAGTTATAATTCCATATTGGCGAATATGGTTGTAAATATAGTTTACGCCGATAGAAATTCCTTTTGAATCAATGCACCTCTGATTTTCGTCAACACAAGAGTGCACCTCTGATTTTCATCAACACTTCTTGTGTTAGATCTACATCTGTTACCCTCTTCATTTGACATATGGTTCACGGTGACACAACTAGTTTCTAGTATATTTCCCAGGTCCGTCTGGAAATACTCGCAACTGAAAAACACCTGTCATCTAACTAGCTGCATTTTCCGCACCCGTCATTTCACTCACTGCCCTTTCGCATGGTGTTTATAGTGTTGATTTTTGTGGTGCACCACCGACGACTTAGTATTTCCTGCAGGAAAAATGACTCCCTCTTTATGAGTTAGCTAGCTTCTTGTTTTATTGAATCATCAAGTTACAAACAGAAATGTGTGGTGAACAACCTAGGTCAAAGTGTCATAGCCCACCCACGAAGACGAGTGAAGTTAGGCGAGTGAAAAGCATTATCTGAGTTCAAATTTGTTCAATTTTGCTGTTGTTAAAGCATTG
Organism: Pinus albicaulis; assembly: GCA_034641835.2. Lineage (NCBI taxonomy): Eukaryota > Viridiplantae > Streptophyta > Pinopsida > Pinales > Pinaceae > Pinus > Pinus albicaulis. The sequence goes on from CM076576.1 coordinate 852,146,247, forward strand.
TTGTTCAATTTTGTTAAAGCATTGTTGTTCAATTTTGTTCAATTTTGCAGGTTAAATTTCTATATAACTTGTAACATAACTTGTATTCTACTTCAAGAGCATCAATTTTTTGCACCTCTATATGAGGGTTTGAAATAACATCCCTTGCACAATGCGAATCTCCGTATCGTTCCTTTTCAGTCTCTGTTTCCTTTCAATGCTTCGGGATGTGCACGGTTCCATATGGATCAATGCTTATTCTACATTCTACGGTGGCGGTGATGCTACTCGCACAATAGGAACAATGTAATAGTGCGCGAATTCTAGTTTGGTTTAAAAAGAAGTGTGGTTCCATTTGAAGATCTGCTTTGTTTGTTTTGTGATTTCTGGCTTGGTTTTGATTTGTTCGTCACTTTGTTTCAGGTGGTGCTTGTGGTTATGGAAATCTCTATACCCAGGAATACCGTACTGACACCGTGGCTATGAGCACTGCATTGTTCAATAACGGTTTTAGTTGTGGTGCTTGATATGAAATCTAATGCAATGATGACCCACAATGGTGGCTTCCCTGCTCTCTTGTTATCACTGCTACTAAATTCTGCCTGCCCAACAGCGCGCTTCCAAATGACAATGGTGACTGGTGCAATCCTCCCCTGCAGCCCTTTGATCTACCAGAGCCCGTTTTACAGTACATTGGTAAGTTCCGCGCTGGAATCGTCCCTGTTCAATACAAAAGTTTTGTGGATTTTGTCTGTCCGCTAAATTTAGCGTTGTTTTGAGTTTCTTGATGTGGGTTTTGAACTAGTGGTGATGCTCTGTTAAAGAATTGTTTTAAGTTTCTTAATATGGGGTTTGAATTGGTGTCAGTTTATTGATTGAGGGTGTCGTGTTGAAGAAAGGGTGGAATTATTTTCACCATTAATGGTCACTCGTACTTCAATCTGGTCCTCATCACAAACGTTTGCGGAGCAGGGGTCTGGTCCTCATCACAAACACTGGCGGAGCAGGGGTCGTTGAAACTTTTTCTATCAAAGGCTCAAAGATTGAATGGCAACGAATGTCCTGGAACTAGGGCCAAAATTGGTAGGGAAACAATTACCTTTATGGGAAGAGCCTCTCCTTTAAGGTCACCAACGATGGATAAATCATTACTTTCTGCGATGTCGCTCCCAGCAACTGGAAAATTGGCCAGACTTTTGCCGCGGAGCAGATGCACTGATTTGGGGTTTTGTTTATCCCCACATTAACCTTGAGTGCAAGTGTTTTCCCTTCTAGATGTAGCAAGGTTTTTGTCCATTTGGTGTTTTTTCCTTTTAATTTTTTGGGGTTTGGCTCCTGAGCTTATCATTTTGTCAATCTGAATGACAGTTCCATGTCAATATGAAACAAATTCTTTCCATGTTAACAAATCTTGAACAAAACAAATATGAAAAAATGTATTCATGCAATGAATTCAAATATGAATCTATTCTCAATAGGTTAACTTGTTGACTAATGAAAAAAAAAAAAAAAATGTAAAATAAGTTGTGAGGTTAACAAACCTTGGTGAGCTCACATATGAATATATTTTGAGTTGGTTAATGAATTAAAAAAATATCCTGCCTTGTTAACAAAAATTGATCAACGCAAATATGAAACTATTTTAAGTGGGTTATCAAATCAAAATGTGGCATTTTCTAATTGCAGTGACTTAGGACATACTTGGTATGGAAGGTCTCTGTGTCATGACTATAATACATTGATTTTCGTTCCTTCAGCATCAACTTCACATGTTTATGATTCGATTTATGTTCCCCTGTCAAATAATGAGTATACTAGTAATGAAGTGCTATGCTTTTAAATTGAAATCTGGTCAGTGAGAAGTCATGGTTTCAAAATAGTAACTTAAAATTATTTAATGGAATATTTGGTACTGGCTTATTAGTAATGAAGTGAGAAGTCATGGTTTCAAAATAGAAACTTATATAATAGAATATACGCTTATTAGTAATGAAGTGAGAAGTCATGGTTTCAAAATAGAAACTTATATAATAGAATATATAGTACTGGTTTGTGAAGGTTGAATAATTGTGACCAGTGAGCTTGCATTATCTCATAACAATGGAATCTATGTTGGAATCTATGTTTAACTAAGTTAGAATAAAGTTTCCATAAAAAAACTTAATTCTAATAAATTATATGAATATTTTCTAGATTTAGGTTTCTTCCTGTTCAATTAACCTCATTGGATCACATTCAAAGCTTCCTTCTGTTATACACTAGACCCATAAGAGTCTCATTATGTAATATGATAAAATTTGTAGTGGCAATAGTTTATGGCGATAATGCAGTTGTAATAATGTTAAAGCTACACCTTCCTTTGCATGTGCTCCCTCTGGTCTCTTCTCTTCTAACGTCTGAATACACAATATGACAGATAAGAAAAGTCGAAGAAACCACAAATACGCAGAACGTGCCTCATCCTCTTGTTTTACCTGTCATTTTATATATCCAAATGAGTTAGCGCTTGAACGTGTGCCTCACTCAAGTTAAATCTATGATGTAAGGAATCCAAACGAGTTGGCATTTGAACCTGTCTCACTAAGTTAAATCTATGATGCCAGGAAAGTGATGCGTGAATCAAATTCTAGTAATAAAATAAATGGAATTTTGAATTTTCAATGTAAATTAAAATAGCAATATTTAAATTTCATAGTTATTATTTAGTTTTAGAATTTTCAATTTTCAAAATATTTTAAAATTTGGGGAAAATTTGTTTTGTCATATTTGTAAATAAATCTATCTGGTGTTGGTCAAGTCTACACTTCAATTCCAATATTATTTCATAGGAACTGCCAAATTCAATGTAAATTTGGAGGGACTGTGCAATTTGAAGCAAATGTGGAGTTATTTCATATAATTGTGATATTTCATGGATGATTCACAAATCCATGGCGTCCTACTTAATTTATCGAATTCCAAGAAGAATATGACACTAATAAAAATATGAGTGTGAAATCCAAAGCCAATTTTATTGGTTTAAGTAATATATTGACCACATGAAATAAAATTTATTTTTTTAGTGATATATTGACACATGAAAGAACATTTAATGATATATATCTAAATGTCATTATATAAAATGGATGGAAGTAGGAAAGAGTAGAGAAATGGAAATATATATTTTTTAATTATTTTAACAAGTTTAGTAGATTCATTATAAGTATTGAGAGTTTGTAGGGTATATTTTGTAGATGAATTAGTAAAACATTTGATGAAAATGTATTGGATTTAGAAGTTTGAATAGTTTGAATGTATACTCTCTACAATACAGATGTTTAACAATTTTTTCAAAGCATTGATTATATATATATATATATATATATTCAAAAACTCATTTTAAGTAAGAAAATCACAATTCTTATGCCTACAATCCAATGCAAATAATCAAAAAAGGAATATGCAACATTATGGAGCCAACAATAATGCATTGATTACATGATTGTTTTGTAAGTGCATTGTAGGTGGATTCTTCAGACACAGAAAGGGCAAGAAACAATCTCCCCAACTCCCAACCCCCCACCACACACAAAAACTAAAGGAAATAAAAATATAAAATATTTACCTTCAACTCCTAATGGAACTGATCCCATGGACTTCTCTTCTATTTTGATTTATATGTGTAACCTATCACAAAAGAATTGGGATAGAAATCGCAAATTTGACCTCTATGTTTTTGTATTCTACATTTACCTCGTTCAAATTATGGTTTAAGTATTTTAGCTATTGATTTTTAATTTTCACCACCATGGGCATTAAGTTTAGTAAATTTGATTGGATTATTTTAATTATGTTTTATAAAAATATGGAGAATTTTTTTTTTAAATATCATTCATCTTTTTATTCCCATAATTTACTAACTGATGTGCATTATAGCTCTTAATGGTTTGAGACAACCAAAGTGTGTTTTTCCTGAATTTTGAAATTAGCATATTTAAATAAGTGTGCACTTTTTCAGATTTATATATTTAATGAGTGTGAAATTAATTGCTCTCGTAACTGTGAGTGGAAATGGCCCATATGATAATACTATAAAAGAGATATAAGTCATTCAAAATGGTGGAAATAAATTTGAAATTTGAAATTCGAAATTCTTGTTATTATTTTTATGTTTGAACAATGGTTTAAAAAACTTGAAACTTTTGTTATATTTTCATTGTTTTTAATTTAGAATAATATTTTTAATTATTATTTTTATTAATATTTATTTTAAATAAAACTTTAATTATTGTTTTATATTATACATTTATTTTTATATTATATATAAGAGATTGTCAATTAGATTTTTTTTTTAAGGTGATTGAGATGTTCACAAAAGATGAGTTATATTATTGCAAATATATTATGCTTATGTCCATAGTGTTGTATTCATCTCTCATTTGTTCAAGATCTCATAAGAGATAATAGTAGATTGACTATGTTTTAATGATTTCAACAAGGTATTAAAGTAGTTTTATATTTGTCCATTTCTTCTAGAGCAGTACACTATTTTTTCTCTCTTTTAAGCCAAAAAAAAATTATTGTTGTTTTTTCAAGTCAACATCATTATCATGGTGAAATGATCCTCCACTTCTCCACAATCATGGGTCATCAAGTATGAGGCCAATAGACATATTACAAAGATTCATTAAAACATTAAAATGTAAACTTTGAAAATTATCAAAATATTTTTTTTAGCTATGTTGTAAGTGAGTCTTTTTGGTTGGCTAGTCCACTTTGCATATAATTTAAAAAAGAAAAATCGTTAAAATACTCTTTATTTGAAACCAAAGTAAAAAAATGGTTAATATAATCTTTATTTTGAACCAAAGTAAAAAAATTCAAATTTAGCAACCCTATCGCATCTCTTTCCACCTTGAGGAAATTGCTAGTATATATAGCTATGAGGATATACTGTAATTGTGCAGAGTTTAACAGCTTTTGGCTGATTCTAGCGAAGCCTAAATGCTACCACGGACAACCTTTAAGATTTCTGGGGTTGTATTCTTGGTCGGAAGTGTGCTCAACGGTCAAGTTGTGTCGCCTTAAAACTCTAACTGACTACGTTCATTTATGGTCCTAAACCGTAACTAACTCAAGAACACTAATTCATTAACGCCGTTGTCATCCAAACCGATGTTCTCTACTGCTTAAATTCTTTTTGAACTTTTCATCTTATCTTATCCGCGTTTCACAATTCTACAGACGACATAGAGACAGGGATAGGCAAGAGTAAGCCTACTATCCTATCCGTGCACCTAATGGAGAATCAACCAGAACAAATCCAAGATGATATGACCCAAGATGTGATAGAAAAAGAGGATAAAGCAGCAACGGCGATTCCAGAAGAAAAATCTCTCATATCGATTCGGCCAGCAACTTCGACGCCATGTATCCCTTCTTCATCACATGATCTCTGCTGCGTAAATTGTCTTTTGAACTTTTCATCTTTATCTTATGCCCGTTTCATAATTCGACAGACGAGACAGAGACATGAATAGGCAAGAGTAAGCCTGCTATCCTATCCGTGTGGCTAATCGATAATCAACCAGAAATAATCCAAGATGAGATGACCCAAGACGTGATGGAAAAAGAGGATAAAGCAGCAGCGGCAATTCCAGAAGAAAAATATCTCATGCCGACTCGGCCAGCAACTTCTACGCAAGGTATACTTTCTTCATCACATGATCTTCGAAGCCTTGTCGACATTTTTGGCCTTGCTCCACACTCTGATACAAATTTGGAGTCTATTAACAGCATTCACAATAGAGCTCTTAAGAAATTGCTACAACGCCATTGGAGAATATCCCTCCATGTCTGACAGATCAGATGCATTCCATGGGGCTCGGACCCAGTACAAGTATTTAAGACGGTGGTCAGATCTCATTGTGGTTCGCGTCAGCGAGTTGCCCCATGGGGAGACGAATGAGTTTATAGTTATTTGTGGGGAGCTTTGCGTTGATCCCTTTAGGTGTAAGAATCAGAATGACTCCAATGAAGGAGCTCTGATACCATGAAATAAAACTGAACACAATAACTTAACTTGCTTTCTATTGATACATAATGGTTTTTATACAAAATGAGGAAGTTTCTGGATTCTGCAATGTCGGTCTCTCTAGAAACACGGAAACAACTTTTACATTTAATTATGTCCTCGGGGTTGGTTGAAATCACTGTTTATCCAACACTCCGCCTTAATTTCAACCATATACAGACACATAAAATACACTATACAAAATACATATAAACATACTCTACACTATACAAAATACATATAAACATACTCTTAGGCTTACAACAGTGCATGACAACAAGGCTTTCATTTTTGTCTTCTTTCTGAATGGTCCATGTTTGTTCATTTGCAAACCCAGTTTCATCTTCACCTTTCTTGTCATAACATAGTGGTAAAGTTTCTCCTTTCTTGATTTGCTTATGACCTCCTTAAATTTCTCTTTGTTTGCATACTTAATGTCAACAACCTCTTCAAGATTGGGATGTAAAGAAACATCCCCAAGGTAATCCAATTCATGCTTTTCCCTCTTTCCATGACAAGGAGACTTGTACAATATGCACTCAAGTTTCACAAACTCACCACTATATTTTGAGTCATGTCCAATGATATAATCCTCTTCATCAGCTTTTGAATCCTCCATAATTTTGTTCTTTGCAATAGCTACATCATTCTGTAGATTTTCATCTTTCATAATTGGTTGATTCATGATTTCAACCTCTTTAATCAGCGCCATTGTTGCAATCATGTCATCCTGTGTTTTATTTGCATATGAAGATAGGCATATTCTTTCACCAAATAACAACTCATCAATAAGATGTTTTCATGCATCAAATTAAACCATTCTTCATGAGATACATAATTCTCATCATATTTGACTTCACAAGTTTTTTCATCACAGCGAATTTCCTTAGTATCACATGCTACATTATTGTCATCTACAGACATACTTTCAGTCTTGATCCCAGTTATGATGCTTTCAACATAATCACTATTTTTAACAACAAATTCATCAATTTTGTCTTTCTGACTCCACTTCATGCTATACTTCATTTCAAGAATATGCCAAAACATTTTTGGATCAAATATTTCACCAAATTCATTTAAAAAGCTTGACAGGATGCTTTCAAATAGCGCTGATATAATAAGAAACAAGGCTACTGCACGTCTACATTTATCATCAGAATTCATAGAATTTTTGTGGACAAATTTCCATAAATCTACTAAACCTAGCAGTCCCTCCATTTTAATAGTCCAAAGTTCAAAATTTTTACCTGAAAATGATGGCAACACTGGCATTAATCTCTTCAATACGGCATCTGTCAAATCTTCTGGCAGATCCAGATTCATATCTTCATTGAGCATAAATTCTTCATTGATTCTGCCTCAACCCTCTCATTCTTTGACACACACGCTTGAGTCAAATTGTGTGAGCACCACTCACGCTGTGTAGACCCACACAATAACCAGACCTCTAATCTTCTTTGCCTCCAATATTTTAGGCTCCTACAGTTGAGAGTGAGGCTATGCCTCCTCCACCAAATACGCAGGACACTACTCCAATCTTTCAGTGACATGCAGAGGACTACTCTGCAACATGCCTCAACGCTGAGATATGCCACACCAATATTCACAACACCAAGTTCTCAACTCTGGCTCAATTGACTGAGTTAATACAACTCTACTTTTCTCGCTCACCCGTGGGCAAAGTTCAACAATAAAGAACACAATCCATTCACACGAATTTGTCAAATCCCCTCTCTAAGCTGGCACAGTCCTCCAAATAATGCACAAGAAAGGCACCGAAAAAAAGCTCAAGAAACAATAGAAAATTTCAAATGCCTAATATAAAATCGATTGAAATACATAGCAGAGGAAGTCGTAACAGGTAATAACTCTGCACCATAAATCATTTTAGCAATTCTAATTTCCAATCATCCAAAGGCAACAAGTTCTAACCACATAAAGGTGAGAAACAAAGGCTAAAGTATCTAAGATCACCTCACCATGAACATTGATCGAGAATTGAATGCACAAACCCACGCTCACTGTCGAAGACTCCTCCAATGCACCAAAAACACTGTTCCAATCGGCGCACTATTTTCTTCGGCATCTCCAATCACATATGTGCTCCACTTGACTTCCTCAGGCGCACTCGGCAGCCAACAAACGGGCAACTATCAACAAGCTTCACCAAGGCAGTTGACTTCCTCAGACTGCCACAAGAGCTTCAGCTCTACAAGCCTCTGACTACTCAAATGATCTCAAAACAACATTTGTACTGCTACGACAATCTTGGCGTCCTCCACATATAGCTACACAATGCTGCTTTTCATCAACTAGCACACAACATTCACCTTTAGCTCGTCTACACTTTGACCTCCATGGAGGTCAACAAAATACTCAACACTAAATAGCTTAAGTTCGATCTTCAATATGCATCACACCACCAGTCAACACCACGCAATGAGGACTTTCCGTAGTCACAACTTCTCTCCTCCACGTTCGATCGAGTGCTCACCACTCCACAGGTTTTTTCTTTCAACAACTATCACACAAGTTAGTTGCTCATTACTTGCCCACAACAGGATCAACAGAACACTGAGCCCTCCGCTCTGGCTCAACACAGGTTAACGGCTCCTACTCACTACTTCTCCTTGTCGGCACACAACTCAAGCACCACCGCTTCTCACAGCTCCTCAAGCCGTGCCAGCAGCCTATGACTCTTCCAAGTTCCAACACAAATGGGATCATGCTCCACTAGTCGAGTCCCAATAATCTCACAACTCTTCACACCACAAGCTCCGGCCCAACTCCGCAGCTGCACCTTCAACACTCGGAGCGATCCCAAGTCTCAACGACCACACACACACTCCACACAACAACTTGCTTCACACGGCACCTTCCTTCACACAGAGGATGACCTCACAACCCTCACTCACGGCCGAAGTCTACTCCAAAACATAGTGAGCGCTCATGTCCCTTTCTAAACACAAACAATTTTGCAAAAAACATTGAGCCTAAACCTTCGGCTCTTTACAACTGAGCACAAGCACACTGCTCCCTCACCGAGCACTTAGCTCTCACTGAGCACACAGCTCCTCACAACACAATCAACTACAGACACTCACCCCTACAAACACTCAACCAAGCCGAAACTACCGGCTCTGATACCATGTAAGAATCAAAATGATTCCAATGAAGGAGATCTGATACTATGAAAGAAAACTGAACACAATAACTTAACTTGCTTTCTATTTACACAGAATGGTTTTTATACAGAATGAGGAAGCTTTTGGATTCTGGAATCTCGGTGGAGATAGCTTCCTCAAGAAGCTAGATGATCTCTCTAGAAACACCGAGACAACTTTCACATTTGATTCTGTCAGGTGGGGGTTTGTTTAAATCATTGTTTATCCAACATTAGGATTGGAAAAATTTATACCGTGATGAAAGAGGCAGATACCGATGTTGAGATTTCTTTGTCAATCGTAGGTCCAAATTTCTTGGCCTCCAATCAATCTTATGCAAAAATGGGATATCCAAAGGGCACAAAAATTGCAGTAAAGCAGCCTCGCTTGGTGAAAGCTACTGAAGAGTTTGAGTGACTTGATGCCGACAATCCGAGGTCAATCATCAGAATACAGAAATTTCCAGAAAACAACCCAAAGAAATTGTACGATTGGTTTGAAAGGGGAAGGTGCACGTTCAATACCCAAGACTGGGAGGCATGTGTTCGCAATTACACTAAATGTGAACTATACATTTTCCAAATGGAAACTGAAGACATTAATACAAAACTGATGCCATGTCATTTCCATCTACACTTGGAGAGATCGCAGGCATTCATTGAACTTGCTCGCTATTATGACGCGCTAGAAGATGCCGAGACCTGCTACAGCATCGCGGGTCATTTAGATGATTTTCACGAGAAGATAATCCAAGGAATGAAGGTAAAAATTGAATCACTTATATCATTGGGGAGATATAAAGCTGCCTATTGCTGCATGGTTGACATTGTACCGAACATCAGCATTGCATCAACAAAATCTCTCATGGATTTATATGGGCAAAAGTGTATCGGATATTACCGTGTCGGCGAAGCGATCACAGGGACTGCAAAGAATCCAAACAATTGCAAAACAGATGTTGATTACATCGGGCCTGTGGTTATAAAAAACTCGGCAATTGGAGAGGGAAGAGGATTGTACACTACCGAGTTTGTGAAAGCTCGAATAGCGTTTCTTATTTGCAGGACCTTGGCGAGGTCAACCATAACAATTGTCAACTGAATGACGCTTCGACGGTTAGCGATCTTGTTAAATATGGTTCATATGGCGGATTTAAATATGGTTCATATGGCTTGAACAGTGTATAAAACTGGACCCGACCATTTATATGGCGGATTTAAATATGGTTCATCGCGTCCGGCTCCCAATCGGAAATCGGGATTTTGTAAAGGTTCGTTTGTTATGTTTAAGCCATGGACACGATGGCTTTATACAACAGATTTAATAAACGCATTTCACGTTACATTTTGTGCCTACGTCAGCAGGCCAAAATTAGACCCGAAAAGTTTATGAGGCAGAATTGAATTCTCATTGCACGCACATTTCTTGTTGTGACGTCAGCCAGATTGGAACGTGAAAAGATCTGATGAATTTTGGTCGATAATGTTTTGAAGTCTGACGTTCATCGCTCGGTCAAAGGTTTATTGTTTTGTTTGATAGGTTTTAACATATGATATATATCATATGCACATTTTTAATGAAAATGTTTTTTGTTTTAGTGGGCCCCGAAACATTTAAATAGATTTGATTTAGTTTTTATATAGTTTGTAATGTTTTATTGTATGTGTGGCATATAAAAGCAAAAAGGCCCAAGAGCCTGTGTAACAGACAGTGTTATGTTATTATTTTTAAAAGCATAGTAGTGCGTATTTTTCAATAGAGACAGAGTGTTTGTTTTTAACACAGTAGTGTTGTTTGGGAGAGACAGAGAGTTGTTTTGGGCACTGCGTTTTGTAGCAGTCCTATTTTAGTAATCCCTGTTAGAGAGGAAGACATTGTAACAGTTTTTTTGTGAAGGAATAGAAGTTTTTTTTAGTGTTGAAACTCTGTCCCTATGAGTGAAATTTTTATTTCTCTGTGTTAAAAGAGGAGAGTATTACTCTCTCCATTGTTTGTTCAGGAATTTTCATATATTCCAACATGGTATCGGAGCTAGTCCAGGCTCTTTGAAGGTCAAAGAAGCTGAAGGAAGGAGTTCTGGGTCGCAGCAGCTTCTCCAGCAGTGTGAAGACTTCGTCAAGAAGAATCCAAAGGTATTTCTCTATACAGATTTTTGTGTTACTGTTGAAGATAATCAGTTATTTTAAATACACAGTGAAGTGTTTTTAAAGCATAGTTAAGAGTGCAAGAATGGCTGGAGCCAGCACTAGCATGGGTATTGGAAATACCCAGCTCCCATAATTTAATGGGAAAAATTATGACTACTGGTCAATAACTATGAGAGCTTTATTTGCTTCCCAAGATTTATGGGAACTTGTTGATGATGGATTTTATGAGCCAGCAGATGAAAATGAGCTTGATGATTTAGCACAAGCAGAGAAGGAACTTCTGAAGAGCAATAAGAATAAGGATTCAAGAGCCCTCTACTTTTTGTATCAAGCAGTGCATGAGAATGTGTTTCCTAGGATAGCAACAGCCAAGAGATCCAAAGAAGCATGGACAACTCTCAAGACAGCCTATCAAGGCATGGAAAAAGTGAAGACAACAAAACTTCAGTTGCTGAGGAGAGACTTTTAGACTCTCTGTATGAAGGAGTCAGCTACATTGGCTCATTATTCACTCAGGTGATTGGAATGGTCACACAGATAAGGTCTCATGGAGAGAATCTTGAAAAAAATAGGATTGTGGAAAAACTCTTGAGGAGTCTACCCTCAAGATTCGATGTGATTGTCACCACCATAGAGGAGACTAAGGATCTCACAAATTTTTCAATGGATGAGCTACATGCATCACTAATGACCCATGAGCAGAGATTGGGTAGAAGTGAAAACTCATCTCTTAAGCATGCCTTTAAGACCCAAATGTCTTTCGGAAGAGGAAGAGGGAAAGGCAGAGGAAAGAAAAGACGAAGAGGCAGAAGCCAAAACAGAGGTGGAAGAAACAGTCCAGAAAATGCTCAAGGAAGGGGCAGCAATCCAAATCAGCATCAAGGCCAAGGCACCAGCCAGCAAAGTGGTCAGTAGAATGCTCAAGGACAAATGTATGATAAATCTAATGTCCAATGTCACTATTGTAAAAAATATGGACATTATGCTAATGAATGTAGAAAGAAGCAGCATGATATGGGAAATAGAACAAATGCAAATTTTACTAGAGAAAATATCAGCCAAGACAAATTATTTTTAGCTTGTAATATGGCTGAAGAAAAGAATGAAGACTTATGTTTTCTAGACTTCGGTTGTAGTAACCATATGACAAGAAACATAGAAATGTTTTCTATGCTAGATGAGAGTGTGAAGTCACAAACCACACTAGGGACTGATAGTAAAGTTTATGTTATGGGAAAAGGAGATGTAAATGTTTTAACAAGGAAAGGTGAAAATAAATCCATAGCAGATGTCTATTATGTTCCAATAATGAAGTGTAACCTCTTGAGTATTGGACAAATTGTTCAAAAGGGGTATAATGTTTTCTTTGAGGATGATGTTTGTACCATCATGGATAAACCACCCAGCAAACAATGTATTGCTGAAGTCAAGATGATAAGGAACAATATTTTCCCTCTCAGAATGAGAGCAGCTTTGAAAAATGAAGAAGAGATAGTAGCAGTGACAAAAGAGGCTTTCCAAAGCGAACCAAAAGACGACAATTGGTTGTGGCACTTGAGATTTGGACATCTAAACTTTGGAGGTCTTAACTTGTTGAACAGAAAAGAAATGGTAAGAGGTTTACCATTGATAGAGAAATCAAACAGCCTTTGTGAAGGTTGTATCTTGGGGAAACAACACAAAGAAAGTTTTCCTTCTAGGAAAAGCATAAGGGCAAAGGCACCCTTAGATATTGTCCACTCAGATTTGTGTGGAACGATGCAAACTCCATCACTTGCTAGCAGCCATTACATGCTAACATTTATAGGTGATTTTACTAGAAAAACTTGGGTTTACTTTTTGAAAAACAAAAGTGAAGTGTTTGAAAGATTTTGCAATTTCAAAGCACTTGTGGAAAACCAAAGTGGGCTGCATATCAAATTCCTAAGGACTGATAGAGGAGGTGAGTATATCTCTAAATATTTTCTACGTTTTTGTAGAAAAAATGGGATTCATAAGCAGTTTACAACTAGATATACTCCACAGCAAAATGGAGTAGTCGAAAGGAAGAATAGAACCATAATGGACATGGTAAGGAGTATGTTAAAGGAAAATCATTTGCCTAATGATTATTGGGCTTAAGCTGTACATTGTGCAGCGTACATTTTGAATAGGTGCCTACAAAATCAGTTATGAACAAAGTGCCAGAAGAGGCATGGAGTGGCACAAAGCAAGGTGTCACACAGATGAAAGTTTTTTGATGTGTGGCTTATGCACACATTCCGGATCAGCTAAGGAAGAAGTTGGATAGCAAGGGGGAGAAACGTATTTTCATTGGATAGATTGAGGAATCAAAAGCTTATAGGTTGTATAACCCATCCACCAAGAATTTTATTGTGAGCAGAGATGTTAAGTTCATTGAGGAGGAAGCTTGGGATGGAAGCATAGAGAAAACAGTGAATGTTAAACACTGTTTATCTCATGATGAAAATGATGATGAGTTGAATGAAATACATCCCCAAATAGCAGCGCCAACACAAGGGCAGAAAGAGACACCTTGTGGAGAAATGAAAGTGCTTCTCCAAGCACACCACAAGGAGGAAATTCAAGTGCTTCTTCAAGCACTTGTACACCTAATGAAAGAGGTAAGAAGTTCAGAAATTTGAATGAAATTTATGGACAAGAGGCAGAAAATGAAGGTATCAATTATTTGTTTTCTTTATATTGTCATGTTGATGACCCTATCCACTTTGAAGAAGCTATTAAGGATAAGAAATTGATAGAAGCTATGGATGAGGAGATTAATGCCATAGAAAGAAACAAGACTTTGGATTTGGTTGAACTCCCAAAAGGTAAAGATGTCATTGGAGTTAAATGGGTCTACAAGACCAAGAGTAATTTTGAAGGAAAAATAGAGAGACACAAGGCAAGACTTGTTGTCAAAGGGTATAAGTAGAAGCATGGGATAGATTATGAGGAAACTTTCGCACCGGTTGCTAGAATGGAAACCATGAGAGAAGTGTTGTCCATAGCAGCACAAAATAAGTGGAAAGTTTACCAAATGGACGTGAAGTCAACATTCCTAAATGGAGTGTTAATGGAAGAGGTTTACATTTAACAACCTCTCGGCTATGAAAAGAAAGGCCAAGAGCACAAAGTGTGCAAATTGAAGAAAGCTCTTTATGGGCTAAAGCAAGAGCCAAGAGCGTGGTACAGTAGAATAGATTCCTATCTACTGGAAAATGGATTTGAAAAGTGTTAGGGAGAACCCACCCTCTACATCAAAGAAAAGGATGGAAAAATGTTTATTGTAGTTTTATATGTTGATGATGTTATTTTCACAGGTAATGATGATTACCTTATTGAAAATTTTAAAACAGTCATAAAAGAATAATTTGAAATGACTGACATGGGTTTGTTGAAGTACTTCTTAGGAATAGAAGTAGAAAAAGATGAAAATGGGATTTTTATCTCACAGGAAAAATATGTTAATGAAGTGCTGGAAAGATTTAATATGTAGGAGAGAAAAGCAGCAATCACTCCCACAGTGATGGGATTAAAACTTAGTAGAGAGGACAGCAGTAAGAATTTTGATCCTAGTTTGTACAAGAGCATAGTTGGCAGCCTCATGTATTTAACTGCAACTAGGCCCGATATAATGCATGCTATTAGTTTAATTTATAGTTTCATGGAGAAGCCAAAGGATGAACATTGGCAGGCAACGAAGAGAATTCTGAGGTATGTTAAAGGAACCAAAAGGTATGGCATTTTATATGCTACTTCAGAATGTTCAAATTTAGTTGGATACATTGACAGTGATTGGGCTGGAAGTGTAGATGATTGGAAGAGCACTTCCGGTTATGTTTTTCACATAGGTTCAGTAGCCATTTAATGGGCTTCTAAAAAGCAGCCCATTGTAGCATTGTCTACAGCAGAGGCAAAATATGTGATAGCTACAGCAGCTTCGTGTCAAGAAACTTGGATGAGAAGGATGCTAAGAATTTTGTGCCAAGAGCAGGCAAAAGGAACTATGATTTTTTGTGACAATAGCTTAGCTATTGCATTATCTAAGAATTCTGTGTTTCACAAGAGAACGAAACACATTGACACAAAATTTCATTACATCATGGAATTGCTAAACAATGGAGAAATTGTTTTGGAACACTACAGAACTCAGGAGCAGTTTGCAGACATTCTGACCAAGCCATTGGGACAGAAAAGTTTTTAATTTTTGGGAAAATGCCTGGGTATGACTGATAACCTAGCAGTTGAAAGTAAGGGGGAGTGTTGAAATGTTACTTTCAACAGTCTTGTTCAAAGCCGCTTTCCAATTTTAATTAGTAGGTTTATGTCCTCCAGCCGCTTTCTAAAATGGCTGAACAGTCAGTTTCAGTTGTTGTTTGAATCAGCACAGTCCTTTTATTTTGAAAAACATAGTTTTTTAAGTGATTCGGGGACAGTCTTTGTTTTGGGCAAAACATAGTACTTTTTTTTAAAACACAGTGAGCAGATATTTTATATGTACGTGGGGCATTTTTATTTAACCCCAGTGGTCCCCACGCAAGTGTCTTGTTGATGTGGTGAATTCTGCAAGCAGAACAATTCACATATTTTACGCAGCCATGTTATATTGCCAACAACCCGATTGATATATCGCATCGGAGCGATTATGTTATAAGGCCTGATTGAACAATGTATAAAACCACACCCAATCCACTATTATATAGCAGAGTTAATGATGTCCATTGCATCTGCGCTTATAATCGGGATCGGGAGTCTTTTTTGTATGGCCCGATTGCATATGGCGGACCCGACCATTTATATGGCGGATTTAAATATGGTTCATTGCATCCAGTTCCCAATCGGAAATCAGGATTTTGTAAAGGTTTGTTTGTTATGTTTAAGCCACGGACCCGATGGTTTTATATAACATATTTAATAAATGCATTTTGCGTTACATTTTGTGCCTACATCAGCAGGCCAAAATTGGACCCGAAAACTTTATGAGGCAGAATTTAATTCTCATTGCGCACACATTTGTTGTTGTGGCGTCAGCCAGATTGGAACGCGAAAAGGTCTGATGAATTTTGGTCGATAATGTTTTGAAGTCTGACGTTCATCGCGCAGTCAAAGGTTTATTGTTTTGTTTGATAGGTTTTAACATATGATATATATCATATGCGCATTTGTAATGAAAATGTTTTTTGTTTTAGTGGGCCCCAAAACATTTAAATAGATTTGATTTAGTTTTTATATAGCTTGTAATTTTTTATTGTATGCGCGGCATATAAAAGCAAAAAGGCCCGAGAGCCTGTGTAACAGACAGTGTTATGTTATTATTTTTAAAAGCACAGTAGTGCGTATTTTTCAGTAGAGACAGAGTGTTTATTTTTAACACAACAATGTTGTTTCGGAGAGACAGAGAGTTGTTTTGGGCACTGCGTTTTGTAGAAATCCTATTTTAGTAATCCCTCTTAGTGAGGAAGACATTGTAACAGTTTTTTTGTGAAGGAATAGAAGTTTTTTTTAGTGTTGAAACTCTGTCCTTGTGAGTGAAATTTTTATTTCTCTATGTTAAAAGAGGAGAGTATTACTCTCTCCATTGTTTGTTCTGGAATTTTCATATATTCCAACATTTTGTACAAATAATACCGTTCCAAGAGTTTATTGTTATTTTGTACAAAGAATCAGTATTATGTTGCCTTTCCAATTTACCAAGAACAAAAAATAATTGATCGGTCTTCTGTGTGAGTTACGAGTGTAAAATAGTATTTCCTTTAAACATTCAAGGAGAGTCAGTTTGTCTCGTGAATTGTAACCAAAGCAAGGTATTTACGCGTGGCACATTTATTTTTGGTTTTTAAGTGTTTTTAAGTTTTTAAATCTTAATTTAAATAAAAATATTTTGTATGCTATATCAACCATAGGTGGGTGTGCTGAAGTTGACTTTAAATTTCTAATATATTTGTTCATTTATTGACGTGCTCTGATTGAGGTTGAAGGGAAGATGTTTGGAGTTGTCTACCAACGCCATATAATAGCTTTGATGGCAAGTGTTTGTCGGAATTAAGTAAAAGAATTTAAAAAATCAGATAATTGGAGTGTTTGAATTGTTTTTAGATAATGAAAATAGATTCAGCAGCATAAAAAACCTCCTTAAAAGCTCAAAATCTTGAAATTTAACAACTATAATTCAAATTCTAAAAAATTTCTACAAAAAATTAGAAAAACTAAAATAAATTAGAAAATCAACTCTAGAAACCATTGTCACTTAAAATATTTTAAACCATTCTAAAGAAAAAATTTATGTTATGGATTTTCAGTAAGATATATAATCTGAATCCGTGGCCGGAAAGTGTAGAATCTGAAACGCCCACTGCTTTTTAAGCCAACTAATAAACCAGAATAGTTATGACATATAAAAAACAATGAAAGACAATTAAAAAAAACACACACAACCATATCATATCACTGCTCAACTTGTAAATCTCACATTGAATCATGTATGTTTATACATTCTTATATAATAAACCTATTACTAATTCTATGATTTATCAACTACTAATTATTCATTCTAACCACTGCGAATGATTCTGAGCACTAGCCATCCTAATAATTTGCTGCACTAATTTTTAATAACAGAGAATCATAAAATCTGCTGGCTAATGTTAGCAATTACATGGAAATATTTAAGCATTATTCTCAACACTCCCCTTAATGCTTAATGACGGCTTACTAGCTTATCTCTTAGTGTCAAAAACTGATCTTTTGCAGCTACTTTGGTGAAGATATCTACTAGCTTATGCTTAGTATTTATGTGCTTTAATTCAACATCATTCTTCTGCACCAAATCCCGAATGAAGTGATATTTCATGTGAAAATGCTTTGTCCTACTGTGATGAACTGGATTCTTTGCTAACTTGATGGCACTTACATTATCACAATAAATGACTGGAGGCTGAATTTGCTTCTCCCCAATTTCTTCCAAAAATTTTCTGAGCCAAAGAGCTTGTGTACCTGCTAAAGTAATTGCAACATACTCCACTTCTGTGGATGAGAGGGCAACAATGCTTTGTTTTCTCAAGCTCCAAGTAATCAAACCAGAACTAGAAGAGAAACAATTTCCAGATGTGGACTTATGGTCATCCACACTACCTCCCCAATCTGAATCACTAAATCCAACAAGATTGAACTTTTCAGTAGAGTAGTAATGAATACCAAAATTTAGAGTGTCTTTCACATACCTTAAAATTCTCTTGGCTGCCTTCATATGTATTTCAGATGGATTTTTCATATACCTTGAAACAAGTGAAACTGAAAATGCAATATCAGTTCTTGTGTGGGTTAGAAACATCAAGCTCCCCACAATACTTCTGTAAGTTGTCTCATCAACTAAATCAGCACCAACATCTCTAAATAATACAACTCCATGAGAAATTGGAGTAGGGGATCCATTACAATCAAGCATATCAAATTTCTTCAAAATATCGTGTGCATATTTTTTCTGGAAAATGAAAATTTAATCCTTAGTTTGATAAACCTCCATTCTTAGAAAATATTTCATGAGATCTAGATCTTTCATCTCAAATTCATTCATCATAGCAACTTTGAACTCATGATTCATTTTGGAACTACTACCCATATACAATAGATCATCAACATACAAACTTATGATCAAAATATCAATACCTTCTTGTTTGAAGTAAAGGGTAGAATCATTCTTACTTCTTCGGAAGCCTTTTTCCTGAAAGTATCCATCAATCCTAGCATACCATGCTCTTGGTGCTTGCTTGAGACCATACAAAGCCTTCTTCAACTTGCAGACATTATTCTCTTTTCCTTCCACTTCAAAACCTTGTTGCTGCTCCACATATACTTCCTCTTCTAAGTACCCATTCAAGAAAACACTTTTCACGTCCATATGATGTATGCTCCACCTTTTCTGAGCTGCTAATGAAATCAACATTCTAATTGTCTCATGTCTTGCTACTGGTGCAAATGTATCTTCATAATCAATTCCATACTTTTGTGTGAATCCTTTGGCAACTAATCTTGCCTTGTGTCTTTCAACACTCCCATCACTGTTAAATTTGGTCCTGTAGACCCATTTGGTGCCAATATTTTTCTTGTCATGCGGAAGCTCTGTCAATTCCCAAGTGCCATTCCTGTGAATGGAATCCATCTCTTCTTGCATAGCTTGCACCCAAACCTCATTAATACATGAATCTTCAAAACATGATGGTTCGAAATCAACCTTGGCTAATAAAGAAAAATTCACTGTCTCACCTATTGGGTTTTCTTCATGTGCTTCATTTGTATTCCTCTAATATATATCACTCAATCTCCTTACCTTCCTTGTAGAACTTGGAGAAGAAGTTGGACTTGCACTTGATGTTGAAGAAATTGATGAAAGGCTGCTTGGTGGAGTTAAGCCACTAGATACAAAAGCATTAGTTGGCTTCTCAATATCAGCAATTATATCATCATTAAAAACAAATTTTGTCTTCTCAAGCCTTTTTGATGACCATAAATTCCCCCTTCATCAAAAATTACATCTCTTGATACAATAAGCTTGCTAGTGAGGGGATTATACAATTTATAAGCCTTGCTTGTCTCACTATACCCAATGAAAATGCATAACTCACTCTTTGCATCTAACGTTTTTCTATTTTGATCAAGTACATGCACATAAGCCAAACAACCAAAAACTTTGAAATGATTAACATTAGGCTTTTTTCCATACCAAGATTGATGAGTCATCTTCTCTAGTGCACTTGTGGGGCTACGATTGAGAATGTACACTGTTGTAGCAACTGCATCTCCCCAATAAGAATTTCTCAATCCCTTATTTTGTAACATGCACCTTTCCATTTCAATCGCAGTGTGATTTTTCCTTTCATCTACGCCATTTTGTTGGGGTGTGTATGTTGTAGTATGTTGCCTCCGAATTCCATTCATATCAAAAAAACTCTGGAAATCTTTTCAGCAAAATTATCCTCCACGTCAATCCACAAACATTTGATCTTATAGCCTTTTTCATTTTCTGCAAGTGCTTTGAACTTCTTGAATGTATCCAGGACTTCACTTTTGGCCTTCAAAAAATATACCCAATAATTTCTTGAGTAATCATCAATAAAAGTGATGAAATATGACGACTTACCCAAACTATTATTCTGCATAGGACCACATATGTCTGAATGAACAAGCTGAAGTGGGTGATGAGCCCTCCATGCATTTCCCTTTGGGAACCTTTCCCTTGCATGCTTGACTTTAGCACATCCTTCACAAACCTCCTTATGCTCCTCTACCTTGGGCAAACCAGAAACTAATGCATTTGAGGTTAGAAACTTCAAACTATGAAAATTTAAATGCCCATACATGATATGCCATAGCCAACTTGAATCCTCATAAGCCATATTTTCAAGTTTGTTGCTATGTTCATCAAACCTCAAGGGAAACATCCTATTTCTTGTCATAGGCACAACAGTGATCACCCTATTTCCCTTATTCTTATCATAGATAGTACGTCTTATTTTCAAAGACTACTTTATACTTTTTCTCGCATAGCTGCCCAACAATTAACAAATTGTGCTTCAATTGTGGAGTATAATAAATATCATGAATACACTTTATACCTTATTTTGTTTGGATATCCATAGCTCCTTTGGCAGCAACCTCCAAAGATTTATCATCACCAAGCTTGACCTTGGATTTAAAACTTCCATCCTTGGCTGAAAACAATTTCTCATTCCCTGTCATTTGGTTAGAGCATCCAAAATCTATGTACCAAACATCTTTACTAGTATTTTCAAATTTGGCATAAGATAAAAATAAGTGATATGGAGGATACTCATTACTTTCTTGAGCATAATTAGCATTTTTACCTTCTTTCAATCTGCATTCTCTTTCAAAGTGGCCATACTTGTTACAGTAGTAACATTGAACATTTCTCTTATCAAATCTACCTATACCTCTTCCTCTGGAAGTATCTCTTCCTCTTGAGCCACCTCTGCCTCTACCTCTAGAAAAATTTTGGCTTTTCCATTTACCTCGATCTTGATTGGTTTTGGCACTACTGCTGCTTGCATCTTCATTCTGTGTAATTTGTATTTTAGAGGAAAAATCTGTCTCTACAACTTCAAAAGTGTCTTTCAATCTTTCTTCATGAGACATGAGAGATCCAATCAATTGATAAAACTTTAATTGTGTCAAATCCTTGCTTTCTTCTAATATTGTGGCAACATTATTCCATCTAGGTGTTAAAGATCTCAATACCTTTTTTATTAAAACTTAATTACTTACCGTTTCCCCAAGTGTAGCCATTTTATTGATCACATCTTTGACTCTCACACAGTATTCACTTATACTTTCAGCTTCTTGCATCTTCAGATTCTCGAACTCTCTTTTCAATGTCTGAAGCTTGACCACCTTAACTTGATCACTACCTTGGTAAGCTTCTTGTAGAGTTTTCCAGGCATCTTTGGTAGTTTTTTCTCCTGATATTCGTGGAAATAATCTCTTATCAAGAGCTATCTGAATGTGAAACAAAGCTTCAACATTCTTCTTCCTTGCTTCCTTTCTTGCTGTTTTTTCATTCGCTGTAAGGGAATTCCAGTCATCTGGCTCATCATAACCTGATTCAACAATCTCCCACAAATATTTTCCAATCAAAAAGGTCATCATCTTAATGCACCAATAATCATAATCGTTTCCATCAAATTCTGGAACATGCATGTTAGAATTCGACATTTTAACTTTGGCAAAATTCCAACAATAAAAATTTAACCCAAATTTTTTTTACCAGCTCTGATACCAATTGTAGAATCTGAAATGCCCACTTCTCTTTAAGCCAACTAATAAACCATAATAGTTATGGCATATAAAAAACAATGAAAGACAATTAAAAAAAAAAACACACACACACACACAGATGAGATCATCCTAATAATTTGTTGCACTAATTTTTAATAACAGAGAATCATAAAATCTACTGGCTAATGTCAACAATTACATGGAAATCTTTAAGCATTATTCTCAACAGAAAATACATTGTAAAAACATGAATTTGACCTCATAACTAAATGTAAGGCAATCCTTAAAAAAAAATATTATATCAAGTCTACTCTGAGACTTTGGAGTAGTGGTCGTAGCATCGCATCAAAACACAACTAGTAAAACATGAAATAGGTGTCATAGTGGCATTAAAAACCCGTAATTTAGGAGAATATAATACATTAACAATAATTCGAGTGCACCAGTCATGGTTGTCGTGGGTGCCAAAACCCTAAGCAATGAGACCCTAGCGAACCTAACGAACCCAGACATACACTGTGCCCTTGTTCTTAGAATATAGAGAATGGTAACTTTACCATATTATGTGTGGAATAACTTATTAGGTATTATAGACTTAATTTTTTTTTTGGGTTATATTTCTTATTTCTGGGATGGTTCTTAGGTGTTTATATCCAATTTTTTTTACACAAACAACGTAGCCCAAATCTTTGAATTTCCAATATGATAGTTTATAACAATTACTTTACTTTAAAAATTTTAAATTAATTATAGCATTATGATTAAATAAACCTATTAAAATGTTTAATTTTTTAATTATAATTAAATATGTATATAAAAAGTATTACTTACAAGAAAATTTATTTATCGTAGTTTATTTAAATTTTAAATTATTGATACCATATTTTTAATTATAAAACAATATGAACTCTTTAATTAGTTTGAACTTTGAGTTTGATTGAAAAATAAATTTATAGATGTTTTTTTATGATTTTGTAATTGGATATAGGTAAAGGTCTTTTTATGGGCAAGTATTTGAAAATTTTTGTAAATTTTTATAATATTTAAAAAACGTTTAGATAACAGTTTAAAATAAATATAGGAACCTTTTTTGTGAGAAAGTAAAACACCATAATACATAAAATATAAAGTTAGTTGTTTATTTAAAAATATATATATATATATATATATTTATAAAAATACAATTATTTTCCAAATATTGGTATTGGTATAATATGATTGTGGATAGAACGTATTCATTCTTGCTGAAATAAATGAATAAAAGTTGAATATCCGCCCAAATGATACACTATTTTCGTGAAACTGCTCAGTGTGGTGGAGTGTTAATTATTATGTTCGTTTTGCATTTTGTGAGGGATTGAAAAAAAATTGTGGGGTCATGCCTTCCATGCAAATGTGTATGTAAGTGGTTGCATTAAAATTATTTGTAAGGCAAAAGACGTTAGGATATGGATTGGTGATGTTTTTACATTAACTTGGTTTGCATGAATTTTTTGCTTGGAAGAAGTATAAGAGACAAATTTGGTTCTTTTAAAGAAAATATTTTTTTGTTTTCGAAAAACTTTGTTGTGCAATTATTGTTTTCGATAGGTTTATGTATGAATTAAGGTATCTACGTATAGGAAGTTAAGTGAAAAGTTAAATTTTTTATATTATTTCATATTAAAATTTGTGTGAAAATTAGATACATACGCTGAGATAAGTAACAATAAAATATAAAAAGATCAAATTTTTAAATAAAATATAATTATTTTTATTAATACAATATAATGATAATATAATATATTTATTATAAATTTAAAATTTAAAAATATATAAATTCAAAAAATATGTAAAAATTAAATTAAAAATTATAATCCAAATTAAAAAATATAAATTGAAAATTCAAATTAACTTATATGAATAATTAAGTTTATTTTTTAATTGTATTATTTAAGGCTAAAATTTAAAAGATATGTGAAATGAATTTTAAATTGAAAATCAATCATTGTAAAACATGGTCAACCATGGTCAATGATTGGTATAACCATGGTTACATTATAACAAAGATTTTCTCAAGGTCCAATGTCACATTATGACAATAATGTTAATCCATGATCAACCATGGTTCAACGCCACATATGACAAAGATTCTCTCAATATAAAAATAAATCATGGTCCAACATCACATTGTGACAAAGATTGTCTTAATATGAAAATCAACCATCATCTACCATGGTCAACCCTAGTAAATCATGACCAATAATCATAGTCATATTGTGGCGAAGATTGTCTCTTTGTTTAACATAACATTATGAAAACCATGGTCATTCATGGTCAAAATTGGTCAACCATGGTCCAATCTCACATCGTGACAAATATTGTTTCAATATGAAAATCAACTATGGTCAATTATAGTCCAACGTTGCATTGTGACAAAGATATCAATCATGGTCAACCGTGGTCAATATCAAAATCAATCGTGGTCAAGCATGGTCAACCGTGTTCAATCATTTATACCATGGGAAATCATGGTCAAATTTCACATTACGAGAGATTGTCCCAATATGAAAATCAATTTTGGTTAGCCATGGTCAATATTGATCCATCATGGTGAATCAAGTCAATCATGGTCAATATCAAAATCAACCATGGTCCAACATCACATTGTGACAAATATTGTCGCAATATTAAAACAAACCATTGTCAACCATCATGAACCATGGTCAATCATTGTCAGCCATGGTCAACCATTCTCCAACTTTGCATTGTGACAAAAATTGTCTCAATATGAAAATCAATCTTGGTCAACCATTGTCAATCATGGTTAATGATCATTAATAGTCATGGTCACGACGTGAAAAATATTGTCTCAATATGAAAATCAACCATGGTCAATCACAGTTCAACGATGCATTGTGATAAATATTTTTTCAATATGAAAATCAGTCATGGTCAACCATGGATGAGGGTCCATCATTGCTTTTTGACAAAGATTGTTTCAATATGAAAATCAACCATGGTTAATAGTAGTCAACCATGTTTATTGCAAGGTTTTTAATATTTATCTTAGGGTTTCTATACATTGGGTTTATAATATTAAACCCCTGGGTTTAATATTATTCTCTTGGCTTTATAATTTGTTGGGTTTGTCATATTATTCCCTTGCGTTCAATAGTCACTTGGGTTTATAATATCAATCCATTTGGTTTATTAATTAAAGGGTTCAAATTCCTAGGGTATAATATTATTCATAGGATTTATAATATTACTCTCATGGTTTCATATAAATCCCTTGGGTTTATAATTGTGGTCAACCATGGTCCAATGCCACATTGTGACAAATATCGCATGAAGATGAAAATCAACCATGTTCAACCATCATCAACCATGGCCATTCATGGTCAACAATGGTCCAACATCACATTCTGACAAACATTCTCTCAATATGAAAATAAAAAATGGTCAACCATGGTCAAATGTTGCATTTGAACAAGATTTTCTCAATATGAAAATCAATCATGGTTAATCCTCGTTAATCAATGTAAATTATGGTCAATATGAAAATCAACCATGGTCAATCATGGCCAACCATGGTCCAACATCACATTGTGACAAAGATTGTCTCAATATGAAAATCAACCATGGTCTAATGTGGAATTGTGACAAATATTGTTTCTATATGAAAATAAATCATGGTAAATTATGGTCAATAATGGTCAATGATCATTAATAACCATGGTCACATTGTGTCAAAGTTTTTCTCATGGTACAACATCACATTGTGACAACCATGGTCACCCATGATCAACGATGGTCATCCATGGTCAACCGTAGTCCAACATCACATTGTGACAAATGTTTTCTTAATATGAGTATCAATCATGGTCAACCATGGTCCAAAATCACATTGTGACAAATATTGTTTGAATATGAAAATCAACCATGGTCAACCATGACGAATACTCATGGTCACATCGTGATGATGATTACCTCTTTGTCCAATGTCACATTATGACAACCATTGTCATCCATGGTAAAAAATGGTCAATCATGGTACAATGTAGCATTGTGACAAATATTGGCTCAATATGAAAATAAACAATGGTCAACCATGCTCGAACATCACATTGTGACAATTTTCTCAATATGAAATCAATCATGGTCCATCGTCGCATTATGAGAAAGATTGTGTCAACATGAAAATTAACCATGGTCAATAATAGTCAACGATGTTTATACAGCTTGAGTGGGCCTAATGCTTAAGAGCATGTGTTTCCTTTTAAGAGGTCATAGGTTCAAAACTAGAGGGGGGTAGAGTATGTATGCCTTCGTATACTTAGCAGTGAAATCGTTGCGTGGAGGTGGGTCCCTTGTCCCACAAATAAGGGGGTCTCATACATGAATTTGGTATCTGGCTTGGTCGTGACCTTAAAATTGGATAATAATAATAATAATATGTATCTTAGGGTTTATATACCTTGGGTTTATAATGTTAAACCCTTTAGTTTAATATTATTCCCTTGGGTTTATAATCCCTTAGGTTTTTTGTATTAATCCCTTGTATTTAATACCACCCTTAGGTTTATAATATTAATCTATTGGGTTTATTAATCTAAGGGTTCATATTCCAATGGTATAATATTATTCATACGGTTTATAATATTAACCCTAGTGTTTCATATAAATCCCTTCAGTTTATAATATGGTCAACCATGGTCCAACATCACATTGTGAAAAAGATTGTCTTAATATGAAAATCAACCATCGTCTACCATGGTGAACCCTGGTAAACCATGGCCAATAATCATAGCCATATTTTGGATATGATTGTCTCTTTTTCTAATGTCACATTATGAAAACCATGGTTAACAATGGTCAAACATGGTCTAATTTCACATCTTGACAAATATTGTCTCAATATGAAAATCAACTATGGTCCAACATTGCATTGTGACAAAAATTTTCTCAATATAAAAATCAATCATGGTCAACCATGGTCAACTATTTTCAATAATTTTAAACCATGGCCAAGCATGATCAAATGTCACATTACAAGAGATTGTCCCAATATGAAAATCAATTCTCGTCATCCATAGTCAATCTTGATCAATCGTGGTCAACTAACGTCAATCATGGTCAATATCAAAATCAACTATGGTCTAACATCTCATTGTGACGAAGATTGTTACAATATGAAAATAAACAATGGCCAACCATCATGAACCATAGTCAATCATTTTTAACCATGGTCAAACAGGCTCCAATGCCACATTGTCACAAATATTGTCTCAATATGAAAATCAATCTTAGTCAATCATGGTTAATGATAATTAATAACCATGGTCGCATCGTGACAAATATTGTCTTAATATGACAGTCAGCTATGGTCAACCATGGTCCAATATTGCGTTGTGACAAAGATTATTTCAATATGAAAATCAATCATGGTCAACCATGGGTCATTGTCCATCATCGCATTTTGACAAAGATTGTGTCAATATGAAAATCAACCATGGTTAACAATAATCAACCAAGTTTATTTTAGGGTTTGTAATATATATCTTAGGGTTTCTATACCTTGGTCTTAATATTATTACTTTGGCGTTATAATCCCTTGTGTCTTTAGTATAATTCCCTTGTGTTTAATAGTCACTTGAGTTTATAAAATCAATCCATCGGGTTGGTTAATCAAAGGGTTCATATCCCTAGGGTATAATATTATTCATACAGTTTATAATATTAATCTAATAGCCTCATATAAATCCATTCAGTTTATAATTATGGTCAACCATGGTCCAATATAATATTGTGCAAAAACTTGTGTGAAGATGAAAATCAACCATGTTCAACCCTCGTCAACCATGGTGATTCATGGTAAAAAATGGTCCAACATCACATTATGAAAAAAATTATCTCAATGGGAAAATGAACCATGATCAAATGTTGCATTTGACCAAGATTTTCTCAATATGAAAATCAATCATGGTCAATCATGGTCAATCCTCATCAATCATGTTCAACTATGGTCAATATGAAAATCTACCATGGTCAATCATGGTCAACCATGGTCCAACATAACATTGTGACAAATATTGTCTCAATACGATAATCAACCATGGTCAATCATGGTCAATATCAAAATAAAGCATAGTACAATGTCTCATTGTGAAAAATATTGTCTTAATGTGAAAATCAACCATGGTCAACCATGGTCCAATGTGGAATTATGACAAATATTGTCTCTATATTAAAATCAATCATGGTCAAATATGGTCAATAATGGCCAATGATCATTAATAACCATGGTCACATTGTGTCAAAGATTTTCTCATGGTCCAATGTCACATTGTGATAACCATGGTCATCCATGATTAACCATGGTAATCCATAGTCAACCATGGTCCAACATCGCACTGTGAATTTTTTTTCTTAATATGAGTAGCAATCATTTTCAACCATGGTCAACCATGCTCCAACATCACATTGTGACAAATATTGTCTCAATATGAAAATCAACCATGGTCAACCATGATCAATACTCATGCTCTCATTGTGATGATGATTGCCTCTTTGTCTAATGTGACATAATGACAACCATTTTCATCCATGGTCAACAATGGTAAACCATGGTCCAATATAGCACTGTGACAAATATTGGCTCAATATGAAAATCAGTGGTGATCAACCATGGTCCAACATCATATTGTGACAATTGTCCCAATATGAAAATCAATCATGGTCAATCATGGTCCATCATCACATTATGAGAAAGATTGCGTCAATATGAAAATCAACCATGGTCAATAATAGTCAAGCATGTTTATTTTAGGGTTTTTATTATGTATCTTAGGGTTTATATACCTTGGGTTTATAATGTTAAACTTTTTGGTTTAATATTATTCCCTTGGGTTTATAATCCCTTAGGTTTTTAGTATTAATCCCATTCATTTCATAGTCCCTTAGGTTTATAATATCAATATGTTGGGTTTATTAATCAAAGGGTTCATTTCCTAGGGTATAACATTATTCATAGGGTTTATAATATTAATCCGAGTGTTTCATATAAATCCTTTCGGTTTATAATTATGGTCAACCATGGTCAAATGTCACATTGTGACAAAAGGTTGTTTGAAAATGAAAATCAACCATGTTCAACCATCATCAACCATGGTGTAACATCACATTGTGACAGATATTGTCTCAATATGAAAATCAACCATGGTCAAATGTGGCATTTGACCAAGATTTTCTCAATATGAAAATCAATCATGGTCAACCATGGTCAATCTTGGTCAATCATGGTCAATCATGGTCAATATGACAATCAACCATAGTCAATCATCATCAACCATGGTCAATCCTGGTCAATCATGGTCAACCATGGTCGATCATGGTCAATATGAAAATCAACCATGGTCAATCATGGTCAACCATGCTCATTGGTCGAACATCAAATTGGGATAAATATTGTCTCAAAATGAAAATCAACCATGGTCAACCATCGTTAATCCTGTGCAATATCAAAATCAACCATAGGCCAATGTCTCATTGTGACAAATATTATCTCAATATGAAAATCGACCATAGTCAACCATGGTCCAATGACACATTGTGACAAAGATTGTCTCATATGAAAATCAACCACAAACTATGGTCAATAATTTCCTATGATCGTTAATAACCATGGTCACATTGTGTCAAAGGTTGTCACATGGACCAATGTCGCATTGTGGTGACCATGGTTATCCATGGTCAAACACGGTCCAACATTGCATTGTGACAAATATTCTCTCAATATGAGTATCGATCGTGGTCAACCATGCTCCAACGCCACATTGTGACAAATATTTTCTGAATATGAGAATCAACCATGGTCAACCATGGTCAATACTCATGGTTAAAATTTTATGATGATTGTCTCCTTTTCCAATGTGACATTATGACAACCATTGTCATCCATGGTAAAAAATGGTCAACCATGGTCCAAGGTAGCATTGTGACAAAGATTAGATCAATATGAAAATCAACAATAGTCAACCATGGTCCAACGTCACATTGTAAAAATTGTCTCAATATGAAAATCAATCATGGTCAATCATGGTCCATCGTCAAATTGTGACAAAGATTATGTCAATATGAAAATCAACCATCGTTAACAATAGTAAACCATGCTTATTTTAGGGGTTGTAATATGTATCTTAGGGTTTACACCTTGCGTTTATAATGTTAAACCTTTGCATTTAATATTATTCCCTTGGGTTTATAATTTCTTGGGTTTTAGTATTAATCCCGTGTGCTTATTAGTCCCTTGAGTTTATATTATCAATCCCTTGGGTTTATTAATCTAAGGGTTCATATTCGTAGGGTATGATATTTTCATAAGGTTTATAATATTAATCCTAGGGTTTAATATAAATCCCTTGGGTTTATAATCATGGTAAACCATGGTCCAACATCACATTATGACAAAGATTTCTTCAATATGAAAATAAACCATGTTCAACAATCATCAACCATCTTCAACCATGGTCCAATGTCACATTGTGACAAATATTGTCTAAATATGAAAATCAACCACATCCATCCATGGTAAAATGTTGCATTATGACAAATATTGTTTCAATATGAAATTCTATCATGGTCATCTATGGTCAATCATGGTCAATCATGGTCAACCATGGTCAATCATGGTGAACCATGGTCAATCATGGTGAATATGAAAATCAACCATGGTCAACATCGATGATGTTATGAGTATTCATGCGGCAAAGGACATCAACAAAGAAAAATCTTACATAACATATATGTATAATCTAAAAATTTCCAAAGAAACATTGCTTGCAATGTGCCCTGGTCACATTGGATGTCTACTTTTAGATTATAGAAACATGGTGACCTACAGACAGATTGCAGTCGTCCATCATGAGTATGAAGGCTTTTATCAATGCATCTTCCATCTCAATGAATCTTACGATTCTATATATGTGTGCCAGAAGCAAAAGGTAGTCAAAGCTATTCTTCACAAACTTTCAAATTTCTGTCTTGTGAGACTCATTGTGATTTCAGTTGTGGGTTCTTTATTTTTTATTTAGCAATTTTCCTAATAGTTGAATAAGAAATAGCAACCCATTCCTTTAATTTATGCTTGCCTGTCTATAAAATACTGTAATGTCATATAGATAAATAACCATTGTTTTGTTAATGAGTCCTCTAAAAGTTGTATTCGTGGCTCTTTAAAATGTGGCACCTGTGTTTATTTACCCAAATGGAATCTTTTGATAGGCATAAGTTCCCCACTTAGTCCTGAATGTAGTCTTTAATCTGTCATCTTGATGTACGAGGATTTGGTTATACCCTGAAAATCCATCTAGAAAATACATAAATTCAGAACCAACTACTATTTTCAGTACTTGTTCCATGGTTGGTAATGGAAAATTGTCCTTTTGACATGCTTTGCTTAAATTCCTAAAATCAATACAAATCATAATATCACCATTTTTCTTCCTGATAGGAACCAAATTTGAAACCCATTTAGAATGTTTAACTGGAAAGATGATCTTTTCTTTGAGGATTTTATTTAACTCTGTTTTGATTTGATTCTCTAGATTCGGGTGAATTTTCCTCAAATTTTGTTGTATAGGTTTTTCATCTAAAATCATAGGAATAGTGTGTTGAATAACAGAAGTGTCGCATATTTTAAGATTAGTGCAATCCAAAGCAAACAAAAAATATTGTAAGTCCTTAATAACTTGACAAATGATAATCTTTCATCAAAAGATAGCCCGTGACCTAAATTGACATTCTAAGGCTTATCATCAGTTCCGAGATTTACTAACTCAAATTTTAAGGTTGAACTTTGAGTTTTAGAGTTAGTAACTCTTTGAAACCTATCTCTTAGATCATAAAGGTCTTATAATTTGAAAACTGACATAGGAATTGGATTTTCATCTTGTTCATCCTTTATCTAATTTTCATGTTCATTTTCATCTAGAATTTGGTTATCATAAAATCCTTTAGATGTAAGGAAATCTATGATATCTAAATTATTATTAAATACTCTCCAATTGGTAATATTGTTAGGAATAGATGGTCTAAAAATAAATTCAATGGAAAATCTATTAGGAATAAATTCTTGAGATGGAATTAATTTTGATGCTACATTAGCCAATAAATCTGCACTAGCATTTTGTATTCTAGGTACGGAAGAAATATTGAAAGCTAATAAATGAGTGGTCAATTCATGGACTAATGATTGGTAATTCTTTAAATGTCTAGAATGACAATGGATGGTATTTCTTACTTGTTTGACATGATTTCTTAATCTCCCAGTACCTCCAGATATTTGATGTCGAGATCAATTGCTTTGTACAAACCTTGGATTAATGCTTCATATTTTGTTATATTGTTTATGCAATAAAATTCAAGTCTGCACGCTAACATGGTTTTTTCTCCTTCTGGGCTTATTAAAATATAGCCAACTCCTGCACCATGTTATGATTTAGAACCATCAAAATAAATAATCCAAAATAAAGAATTAACTACTGGTTTATCTACAAAACTTTTACATTTAGAAGTGTATGTTTGAGAAAAATTCTCGATTTGAGAGATAACTACGTTATCGAAAAAGGGTGATGGTTGAGTGTTAAAAATTCCAAGAAATGATTCTGCTGAGTAATTTCCAATAATAATATTATTGAATTCTACTGCCTCATTTATCCCTTCAAGATTGGTGATTGTATGCTTCATGAATTTATCTCGATCTACGTGGATTTGATTTTCCTTTCCATTGTGTGGTAGCCACATATGTGACCAGTTTGTTGCAAAATATCCATGAATATTTTCAAACCAATCTTTGCTTAACACTAAACTGTAAAACTTAGGAATATCAACCACGAATATATCAATTATCTGAGCAACCTTAGGGTTTGCTGACAATCTGATAGAGATAGAATTTATTCTCCTACAACCTCTACTTTAGTTCTATCAAATTTTTACTATATGAATAGGAGAACTCTAAGGAGTTATGTTCAACTTAGCACATATTTATTTTGGCATGATATTAGAGGAAGCCCCTGAGTCTATTAAAAAATTATGGAAATTTTTATTATAGATCTCATAGGTTAAAATAAATGGAGTAGTATGAGAGATGGATCGGTCACCTATCATAATCAATTTTTTAGCATCTATTTTAGTTGAAGGAGAAGGATGTTTAACCATTTGATTAGCAGCTTGGACTACTACTGGAGCAGGTAAAGCTGAAGTAGGAACTGCACTTAAATCTCCAAGTAAGATTTTATGCTACTACTTTAGCTTAGTAAGTTCATGAATTGAAATATTGGCCATGGTATTTTTCATATCCTCAACTACATTATACTCAATAGTGCCAGAGACTACCATTGTCTTTGCTGAAGGTGGAACATATAAAGTAGTAGGATTAGTTTGTGTAGTCTTAGATGTAGACTTTTTACTTACTGTTTTATCTTTAGCAGACGTTGAATTCTTCTTTTTCTGATTTGGTTGTGCTTCTTCTGTGTTATTATTGCAACTTGTACTCATAGGTAAAGCTTCTTGTTGTTCCTCATTTGGTAGGATAAAATCCCACATTCTATTTAGTTCAACTTCTTCTTCTACATCTTTTCCACACACTTAATTTTTTTACAATATATCATAAACCAAATCTGCATAAGCTACTAAATTGTGTTGATTTTCCAGCTACCAAAAACAACATGGATCGTTGTATGTCCTTGCCAATTTATAGATTTCAATTAGCCTAGGATGGCCATTTATCATTTGTCACAGTTGGGTTTTTAATATTTTTAGCTTTTAATGATAGTATAAGTCTGTAACTATGTTTTTCATTTTTCTCTAACACTCCACCCTTGTCCATGATCTCGTGGATCAAGAAAATGCTCAAAATTTAAAATTCTTGGATGATATTGAAATGAACGCTAAAGCATAGATATCATCACTCTGAATCCAATGCAATTTGTTTCACTAAAATCCGACTTCAGTTTCTCCCAGAATCGTGTTCTGATCATTTTCTGAAATAAGTAAAAAAATGATTTTTTTGAGTTTTAGGAATGCCCAGTCAGTATTTTGTCTGATGACTGGACCTATGACTATGAAAGTTGTCTGGATCTTCTCCGACCAATCGATGGTTGACACTTGGAATATACTGATTGGATGACACTTGGTTTTTTTCCATTGGTTAATGGTTTATTTTGGAGGGCCAATGTGGGAGTGCCACGTGAGGCAACCATTGGTTGCCACGTGGCCTCCTTGTGGGGGACCAAAATTTTTGTGTGAGGCTAAATAGCCTTCATAGGAATTGAACTCGAGACCTCATACCAACCAATAATGCACTTTAACCAATACACCTACATTATTATTTGTTAAATATAACAACCAAATTGCAATTTAAGGTTTGATAGGTGCACACTTTTGGGAAGAGGCTTAACCCCAAGCCACATGGTGCCATATGAACATGGGTGCTGAGGAACTAGGGGCAGTTTTAACCATCCTACAAATTCAATCACCAATCAGGAAGGCCATATTTGCGCACCATTCCCATTTTCAGGGCACAACAGCCGGGTTTGGGTCAAATTGTAGGATTATTAAGAGAAAAATTGTGCAAAAACTTGAAATGATCATATTTTTCTCAATATTTGGCCAAATGAGGTGCAAAAAGAGTCAAAACAAAGGCTTTTGACAGTGTTGGATCTATTGTAGACATCATTTTTTCTATTTCAGCTTTGTAAAATCCTTTAATTACACTTTTGAGTACAAATTTTGATTTCTTATCCAATTTTTATTGCAATATTTTAAAACTTACTTTGTTCCATTTTATTTTTTGGTCTTCCATATCGTAGAAACCAAGAAGAGAGAATACTTAGAAATATTTAAACTCTTTATTAAAAAAGAAAGCAAAGGGATTCGATATCTAATCTTCACATTGTGGCTCTCAAAACTCTATCTATTATCATATTTTCTCAAATATTCCTTCTCTTTCTATATCTTCCTGCAAATGGTTTAGTGAGTTGGATGGTTTTTACTGCAACACCAAAAAAATAAAATTGCAAATAAAATGAAATTTAACTTAAAGAAACTTAAAGCATCACCAAACTTGGTTTCATTCATTAATTCTATCATGATCGACTCTATTGGAAATAGAAAATTTATTTTTCAAGTGTATGCATATTTCCATTTTATCCATGTGTGTAATGTGCGTAAAAAGATATTCATGCTTAGGTTTGAAAAATATGTATTGCAACAAATCAAAGCATGAAAGACTAGTTGTTTTGATGACGTAATTAATAAGTAAGGAAGAATGAAAGACTGGTGTTATTTGATCCTTGATTGGAACCATTTTTCAATAAAGCCATGACATTCATCATTCATTTCTTGGTTTATATCACATTGAATATCCTCCTTTAATATGCATTTGTCAATCTTAGATTTTAGTGGTTTCTCCCCATCAAATGTATTACATGATTCTTTAGTACCTTCAACAGATTGACAAGAGGAATCAAAAGAAAATTGAAGATATTCTAGTGTAGGTGGATAGATAGACATGATTTTTAATGCAGTTAAAATATACTCTTTGTGAGAAGCATATATCCTAGTTGTTGCTAGGATTTGAGAAATATTTTGATTTATGATTTGATGTAATTGGATGTATGATGATACATTAATTTTAAAGTGATTGGATTAACAATGTGCATTGATTTCAGTGTAGGCACACAAAATTACCGAACATGTACATTGATTTTTGTGTTATAGTAATTCAACCTATTAATATTGAAGAGCAAGAGATATAAGGTATGATTATTACCACAACAACTTGAGCTAAAGATTTAGAAGGTTTATGATATGAAAATATGACAAATCTAACAAGGGTGACAATACGAATAGTAGAAGAAAATAGTTTGAGATTGATCACAATGAAGACTATTTGTAATTGACAACATTATTATTATTCACATTTTCTATCATTCAACACTATTATTGTCATTTTGCATTCAAAATTTGCATTTCACCTTTTTTCATCATTAAACTTATTAAAAATATTTATCATCTCAAAAAATTGAGATAACTAAGAAAATTTAAAATTAAAATGACGAGGTTAATCTTAGACATATTTAGCATATTTAAAATGATTCTATTAATATTAGATATATTTACATATTATTGATAAAAAAATTCATATCTTCGATAGATTTTCCTTGGCTACACACGACTGAAACCAACCTAGATCCATCTTAACTCCAGATCTATCAAGCACCGAGAGAGATAAAATCTCTGGAGGTGCAAATATTTCCTCAATTTTTTTAGTCAAAAAAGAGGTTTGAACCTTGAGAGATCGATCCGGAGTTAAGATAAATCTAGGCTAGTAGTATCTTAACTTCCTTTTGCCCTCCAAATCCTTATCATCCCACAACTTGTCCTTAAAATTGGAGGTAATATTAACTTTGACACTATCCTTGATTCCCATGAAGATCTCCTCATTAATCCTAATAATAATAATAATAATAATATCATTATTATTTAATAATAATAATAATAACTTAACATTAATTATAAATTTATATTAATAATAATAATGATATTTATGATAATAATAATAATATTTATAATAATAATAATAATATTTTTATTGTAATAATATTATTTTTATTAATATATATTTAATAATGATAATACATTTTTTTTTTTTTACTATATTAGCTATATTAATATTTTTAATGTGATTATATTAATATCTAGCATATATCTTAACGAGGTTAACATTTAATTTTATATAAAACTCATGTAGTAACTCAAATGTTGGCTTGCATACTCAAATTGATAAGAATTGTGATTTTGATCCATGTCTTTGAGTTTTGTAGTTCTAAATTAATTTTCAATATTATATTTTCTTTAGATTGTATAATTTTTTACATGTTTGTTTGAAAATAATATAATTATACATGTTTGAAAAAACTTGACATTACTTTATCTACACTTCTCTACACACTTCGATTTTACTTTTTCCATTCAGTTCCTTTGAGACTCAAAGGAATTTATAAGATTCCATGCATTTAAATGCATACTTTTCAAATCGATGGAACTTGTTAGGAAGAATATGTTTGAGGAGTATATATATATATATATATATATAATTTAAAATTAAAAATATATAGATATTTTTTTTACAAAGTCAGTTGCTATATTATATTCGAAAAAAAGATAGAAATATTTCCCTGTTACGTTTTGATGGCGATGAGGAAGACCAAGGAGGGGTATAAAGAAAAAATACTGAGCCTCCATTGTGTCGACTATTAGTACTATACTGCATTACAGAATCAAGGTAAATTCTAACAAACTGCGAAAGCATATGTGCGAATTTAAAGGACATGAAAAAAAGAGAGGGGAGGAATGAGGATTAGTCAATGTTTATTGGTTGTCGAGTAGAAGCATCGATGTTGTATTTATTGTCATCTAGATTGGAATTTTTGACATTGTTTGAGTTGGAACTTGGAGCAGAGCATTTGTATAGGATATATTTCAAGATTTGGAGGGATTCTTAAACATGTGCACATCTATTTCACGCAGCTAGAAGATGCTACTGATATGAATGAGACTATTTTTGGAGAAAGGCAATATCCACTTGGTGTTTTTCTTCCATGATCTTCAGTTTTCCATGAATCAATGTCATTTCTACTTGAAGTTATGCACAGTGGAAGAAATTTTCGCTTCTCATGATGTCTCCAAAGGTCTAAGAAGAGGATCATGCTACAATCAGTTGAAGAGCGAAAGATCTGAGTTGATACACGAGGAGGCCAGGGTTGAAGGCAGACAACACTGCAGAGACAAATGTTGATACACGAGGGGTTCGAGGTTTGAAAACTCTGAGCAACGGTGAAGTGAGATCGTATTTGCCACAAGATATGATAGGCAGACAAGTAAGTTTAGGGATAGGGGAGACCAGGATGTAGAAAGCAAGCAGGAACTCAGGAGGAAGAGTCTTGAAAGAGTAGGTTCAATGCCTTATCAAAGGAAAAGAGGAGTAATCGCAGAAGCAGGATTTTTGACATTGCGTAGGGAGAGGACGAATAAATACAGAAGGCGAGAGGGATTGGCAGGAAGAAAGAAGCAAGGCGAGCTTCACGAGGAGATAAGATCACGGGTAAGGCATTTCTATTGGTATGGGGAAAGCTTACAAACACTGGAAAAAGCTTGCAAAGTGTCATGCAATCGATAAAAGAGATAGAGAGAGATATCATGGACATGAAGAAAAATATGTGCCATCTTGGTAGAATAATTGACCGATTGTTCTACTTTAGGCTTTGTTAGCCAAGATGTCTTCTTGTTTATTATTAGCTCTGAGAATATAATAGAAGGAAAGATATTTCATATCTTTTCTCACGATACAACATCTATTGATGAGCCTGCAAAGAGAGATGTTGGGGGATTTCTTACTATTTTTCATCATACTAATTTTAATGGCGGAGTCACCGAATATCATAGCATTTTGTAGATTTAGTCTCTTGATCATTTGGAGACCTTTGTACAGAGTGTAGGCCTCAGCTCTGTTGTTTGACAGAGAACCAAGCCCCCATTTGAAGAAAGTAAAAACGCAACCATGTTCATTCTTAATGAAGCCTCCTGCCCCTGCAATGCCTGGGTTGGCCTTTGATGCTCCATCAAAGAAGAGTGCAGGTCTTTTACAATCATCCATCCTCTCAATAAAATCTTTTTCCTTGAGTCTTGTCTTCCACTACTCCTTTTGAGGAATTTGTATGACAGGAGTTTTTTTATAACCAAGATTGTCAAGCGCTCTCCCCATAAATGTTCTTTCTTTTACTTGCATATCATTGAAATTGATATGGTTGTTGCTTTTGGATAAAATCGTCTCAACAGAGAGACTCCATGTCTTGTTTTGTGATTTCCTTGGGCAGGGTTTTTATCCTAAAAATTCACCTTATTCCTAGCTAGCCAAATACTCCAGAGAAGTACATATGGGAGGGTGTCCAAGACTTCTTTGGCAATGCTCTTGCTCTTTTTTCCCTAGGGATAGCCCTTTTTCCAAATGTTTATCAACTCTGAGATCTAACTGATGGTTGTTAAGTCAATCTGGGAGAAATTCGTGAGATCATTTTAGCACTGATTGGCAAAGGGACACCTCACAAATAGATGGAATGTAGTCTCTTCTTCTTTTTGATAGAGGGGGCATCTGGAAGGACCACAAATGCCTCTTTTTTAAAAATTATCAGAAGTTAATATCTTACCTTTGAGCAGAATCCAGATGAACATTTTTACCTTTGGAACGGCTTCAGATTTCCATGTAATCTTCCATATGGGCCACAAAGGAGAGGGGAACTGATGTTGGAGTAGGGACCCATAAGTAACATTGATTGTGTATGATGAACGAGAGGGATCCCACCGAAAATTGTCTTGGTTGCCTTTTGACAATCGAGCTGCACCATGGAGCATTGATTTCAGATTTTCTAGATCAACCTCAAGGTGAGGGGGAGTAATAGGAAATGCCCATCCATTCCAGGCATTGGAATGTTCGTCCCATTTGGAAACATTAGGGGAATTTTGAGGTCTAAAATGGGCCTCCTAAGAAAAATGTACAACCAAAATAAAATTTATGAGAACTAGTAAGATTCAAGATGATGATATCAACCATGGGGAATGATTCACCATTTTTGGAGTAAAAAGTAAAAATATTAAAAAATAATAAAATAATAAACCTACCTTTTCAACTCTTATTTTCAACTTATCTCCTTAAGGGTTTACTCGAATTTCGAGCGAGAGTACTCGTTGGATGCAAAATTTAATTCCTCATCCAAGGAGTACTCATGTTGCATACTTTTGATGGACCCTGCTATACGAAAAATGAGAAATACATGAAAAACATGATTGCAATCATGTTTTTCATGTATTTCTCATTTTTCTTATAACAGGGTCCATCAAAAGTATGCAACATGGGTACTCCTTGGATGGGAAATTAATTTTTTCATCGAATGAGTAGTCCTGCTCAAAATTTGAGTAAAACCTTAAGGAGATAAGTTCAAAATATGAGTTGAAAAAGTAGTTTTTTATTTTTTCCCTCTAAAATTTGATGATGTAATCAAATCTTGTTTTATTATTTCCACTATTATTTTATAATTTCCTTAGGAGGCCCATTTTATACCTAAAAATTCTCCTAATGTCTGATCCATGGTGTTTATACCTTGACTCCCAAGATGACTTTGAATACGATGAATGCTTGGGTTGTTAGTGAGGGGAGACTGTCACATAGTTTTATCCTCCCAGATGTTTATGCTGCTTCCTCCTTGAGGATATTCGGAGATATATATGTTGATAAAAGGTATGGATTTTCTGCATAAATCCCATATTATAGAGCATGGCCTGTTTGGGATAGCCTGATCAATAATAATTTATCTAACAATGGTAAGATATTTGGTCTCTAGTACTTGCTTCCACCAAGAATGTACAGTAATAAGGCACCACACTATTCCCCCCCAAAGGAATTGTTCAAGAGATTTGGAATGTGAATAACAAGTCCATCATTTTCATAATTTTGAGTAACCTGCCTCATTTTTACTAAATTTCATTTCTTCTTCACATTTTCCCCTCACCATTAGAATTGTCTTAAACACCTTCTATTTTTTGTTGAATGCTGGAGGGAGCATAAAGGAAGGAAAAGTGATATAGAGGCAAGGCAGTGAGGACATATTTTAGGAGGATTGTTGGTCCAGATAGTTTAAGCTAGGAAGATCCCCACTGATGCACTCTCTTTTTTATTTTGTCAATGGTGATGTTCCAGACCTCGGTCTTCGGGTGTCCAACACTGACAAGCATCCCAAGCTAATTAAAATGGGTCCAATTCAACTTGTAGGACACTCCAAATATTTTTTCTATACCTTCGATGGTTTTAATTGTAACATTTCACCCATAGATGCAACTTTTGTGATAGTTAATCTACCCTCCTGAAAAAAGCATAAATTTGTCAAGAAGTGATTTCAATCTCTGTACAATAATG
The DNA here is from genome assembly GCA_034641835.2 of Pinus albicaulis. Taxonomy (NCBI): domain Eukaryota; kingdom Viridiplantae; phylum Streptophyta; class Pinopsida; order Pinales; family Pinaceae; genus Pinus; species Pinus albicaulis. The sequence goes on from CM076576.1 coordinate 852,187,395, forward strand.
CAGGTGGCTCCACCCATCAAGAGGCTATCATCAGCAAATTGAGAGTGGTTCATATTCTTGGCTCCGTTGTTGAACTTGATACCAATGATGAGACCAACTTTGTGCTTATGATCCAAGGCCCTACTAAAGAACTCTGCCATGAGGATGAAAAGAAAAGGAGATAGAGGGAAACCTTGTCTAAGGCCACAAGTATATTGAAATAATTTCCCATGACTTCCATTGACTAAGGGGAATATCCAAGGCTTGGAGATGCAGGCGTTGATGAGAGATATGAAATAAAATTAAAATCCAATTTTTTGAAGGACAGAGAAGAGTAATGAATGTATCACTCTATCAAAAACATTAGCAAGGTCAAGTTTCAGTATGAATCCTTTCTTAGATATCATTGTACTCAAGTGAATGGCTTCTAGGACCAAGAGAATAGAATCAAATATTTGACTTTGGGAAATGAATCCCCCATGATTTTCATAAATGAGGTTTTGGAGATGGGGTTCATTAGGGGAATTTTGCAGTCTAAAATGGGCCTCCTAAGGAAATAATAATGGAAATAATAAAATAAGATTTGATTACATCATCAAATTTTAAAAGTAAAGAAGGAAAAACTAAATTTTCAACTCGTATTTTCAAGTTATCTCCCCATGGGTTTACTCAAATTTCGAGCAGAAACACTCATTGGATGAAGAATTTGATTTCTCATCCAAGGAGAACCCATGTTGCATACTCTCGATGGACCCTGCTACACCAAAAATGATACATGAAAACGTGATTGCAAACATATTTTTTCATGTATATCTCATTTTTCCTGTAGCAGAGTCCATCGAAAATATGCAACATGGGTACTCGTTGGATGTGGAATTAAATTTTGCATCCAACAAGTACCCCCGCTCGAAATTTCAGAAAAAACCTTAGGGAGATAAGTTGAAAATATGAGTTGAAAAAATAGTTTTATTATTTTATCATTTTTTAATTTTTTTACTTTTTTACTCCAAAAATGGTGAATCATCCCCCATGGTTGACATCATCATCTTGAATCCTATTGGTCCTTATAAAGTTTATTTTTGTTGTACATTTTTCTTAGGAGGCCCATTTTAGACCTTAAAATTCCCCTAATGTAAGGCAGGTAGCGAGGATTTTAGTTATTATTTTGTACGAAGAATTGCAGAGGGAAATAGGTCTAAATATGGAGAAAGAAGAGGGAAATTTTTCATTGGGTATAAGAGCAAGGAATATAGAGTTTGTAAAGCCACTTCTCTTCTTCTTTCTTTGTACCCACAAAATAATTCTGATAAGGTCCTTTTTAATAACTTCCCAAAAAGTCTGGAAAAAGCTGATGGAAAAGCCATCCGGGCCCGGAGACTTGTCTGGATGTAATGTCCAAATAGCATTGAAAATTTCAGCATCCTCTATATCCTTGGTGAGGGAATTATTAATCTCATTTGTGATCATATTGGGCAAGTGATTCAAGAGATCAGCGTAATCCTCCGGTGCAGTTGTTTTAGTGAGCATATTTTTAAAATGGTTGTTAGCAGCAGCCTTGATACCTTCCTGATCTATGTGAACCATTCCTTCATCATCAGTTATGGCTGTGATATTATTCCTTGACTTTCTAACCATGGATTATTTATGGAAGAAAGAGGTATTTTTGTCACCGGCTTGCAGCAAAAGATTTCTTGATTTGAGCCTCCATTTCTCCTCTTCTTCCTTGTTTGCTTTATACAATTTCTAGTATAGATCTATCTCCTGCTCATGCTTTTCTTGATTCACTTCACTAGTGTCGATGTCAATATGGACTGCTTCTAGCATCCTTTTGATTTCATTTCTAACTTTTTCCAGTTCTCTATAGTGTAGTTTTTCCCAATATTTAAGTGCCATACACACTTTATTTAGCTTTGATTTCCAAATATACATTATGGAGCCCTCGACGTGCTGCTGCCAAGAATAGAGCATGATCTGTGTGGCTTCAGGGAAGTCACTCCAAAGCGGCTTGTATCTGAAAGGGAGGGGTCCAAGGGAGGTCCGATTTCCTAAGGAGAGGGTAATAGGTTAATGATCAGAGGCAGAGTATGCGAGGATACTAGAGGAGGAAACAGAGCAATGAGAAATAAGAGGATCAACCACTATAAAATGATCAAGCCTTTCCATTATGTTTCTAGCTCCAATTATTCGATTGCACCAGGTGAATTTTCGATTTTTAGATATGATGTCAACCAGATCATGGGTTTGGATAATAGTTTCTAGCTCGTCTCTTGAAGGATCAGAATTAAAGCCGCGTCCTCTTTTTTCATTGGCATGTAGGATCAAATTAAGGTCCCCTCCAATGATGATGTTTTTATTATCCTCACTTTCTATATCTCCTTTCATGGTGCTCCAACAGAATTCTTTGTCCTTGTAATGATTTGGTCCATATATATTGTACACAATTATCGCAATGTTCTCTTTTGTATTCTGGAGATTGACTTTGATCCAGTCCTAGGTCTTGACAACTACAATTTGTTTCCAAGCATTCTAATTCCAAATAGTAGCTATTCCACTAGAGACATCCCTGGATTCCACCACACCCATGTATTCCACCACAGTGGACATGTAATTCTTGGCTTTATTTATGATGTTCTCCATGTCTCATTCTCCTTGCTTAGTTTCTTTAAGGAGAATTATGTTAGGCTTTTCTTGATTAAGCAGGTCTCTTAGAGCTATGTTTTTATAGGGGTTACCTAGTCCCCTACAATTCCAAGAGAGGAATTTCATCATTTCAAGAATGTAGGTTGAGGACCTGTCTTCCCTCCTAATTCATGATGGCTTGATTCTTTGTTGATATGCCCTCCAATTAAATTTTATATTGGGTGTTGGGCTCCAAGGGAAATGTCCTTCTCGGCTTCTTCATCTCGATGATGCTTGGATGATTTCCTTCTGGGGTTGGTTTTTTTAATGGTTTCCAGAGTAACCCCATTCTCTTTGGCAGCATCCCTCGTAACAATCTGGGCAGAAGAAGGTTCAACGGAGGAGGAAGAGGGGAAGACTTGGAGGGGGAGATCTGAGGAGTCGATCGTTAAAGAGGAGAGGGGAAGGAGGGCTGAGGAGGGTCCTCCTCTGAAGGGGCCAGGGAGGAGAAGGGGTTGGGGGAGGTAAGGGAAGGGTTGGAGGATGGGTTAAGAGAGGGGTCAAGAGTTTGCTGAAGGATTAAGGAGGGGTTTTATATGGGGGGTTAAGGGGGAGGGAAGAATGGGAGGGTTGGGCAGATGGAGCACCGGTGTTTCTAAGGTTTGTACTTGTATTTTTTTTTTTATGGTTTCCCATTGTGATTTTGGATCAGAGTTTTCAACCTCAATAACTTTAGTGCATCTATTAGAAAAATTACCATATTCATGGCACACCTTGCACTTAAAAGGGATTTGTTTGTAGTCTAACTGTTTTATGTGAGTCTAGTTGTCGAACATTAGTTTTATCGCCTCAGTAATACCTTTCCCCAGATCCACTTCAACGCAGATCCTGGCGCAGCCTTGCATTTTGTCCTTCGGCTCGCTTCTATCAATGAATTTTTCTACTGCATTCCCGATTTCTCGGACTAAATCATCACCTGAGCAATGTAAGGGGAGGTGAGGGAGGTGAACCCAAATAGGGACAACATTGGGCACGTCAAGTTCTAGATCAAAGTTTGATTTCATTTGTTTAGGTAGAGCCCTCTAGTATCCATGAAGTATGGCGCATTCCTGAATATCAAATCCTTCTCTTATTTTGTCTGAAAATGGAATGTGAAATAGCCCCTGCCACAGAATATGATTGAAATTTTCCCATTGATCTTGTCCATCCAGTTGCGTTCGACCCATTTTTTAACCGTCTTCGGTGAAGGCCACAGTCCTGTAAATTTGCCAATGAGGCCTTTCCTGGTAAGCGAGAGAGTTGTCATTCAAGGGATCACAGGGGGAAGAGAGACTTCCTGAATGCCCTCCAGTTCCTTGACAAACTTGGAATTTTTTGGCCTTGGTTGAGACATATTTAGTGAACTGATCAGGGCAAAATATTTATTTTGATCCCTTTTGTTTTTAATATTGATTCCTTGCATTTTTTTATCTCATAGGTTTATAATATTGTTCCCTTTGGGTTTACTAATTCCTTGGGTTTATAATATTAAACACTTGGGTTTATTTGTTCCTTAAGTTTAGAATATTAATAATTAATTTCGCTTATCATTTAATCTCTTGGGTTTATTAATACCTTGAATTTAAAATATTAAATCCCAATGTTTTTTAATCACTTTCGTTTTTAATATTAGTTTATTGCGTTTATTGATTCCTTGGGTTTATTAATAATTTGTATTTATAATATTAATGTATTGGGTTTACAGTATTAATAATCTCATGGGTTTATTAATCCATTGTGTTTATAATATTAATAATCCCTTGGGTTTATTAAACCCTTATATTAAGGGTTAGATATTAGTCTTGGAATTTAAAATTAATCCCTTGATTGTTCTGATTCAATGGGTTGGTAATATTAGTCACTTGAGTTTTAATGTTAATAATCGGTTGAGTTTAGTAGACCCTAATATTAAGGGTTAAATATTATCCCTTAGTTTTATAATGTTTATCCATTGATTTTATTAATTTGTTGGGTTTATAATATTAACAATCCCTAAGGTTTATTTATCACTTTTGTTTATAATAATCATGTGATTTTATTATTTCTTTGGGTTTAAAATATTAATTCCTAAACTTTATTAATCACTTGTGTTTTTAATGTTGATCCATTGGCCTTGTTGATCTCTTAGGTTTTTAATATCTATTTATTGGGTTCACTAATTCTTTGGATTTATAATATTAAACCCTTGGGCTTATAATATTAATAATCTCTTGAATTTATTAATCCCTTGGGTTTAAAATATTATTTCTTAGGGTTTATTAATTTTTTGTGTGTTTACTATTAGTTTGTTGGGGTGAATGATTCCTTCGGTTTATTAACTGCTTGGGTTTATTAACCATTTGTATTGATAATATTAATCTATTGGGTTTATTTATTTATAGTGTTTATAATATTAATAATTCAATTGATTTGTTTATCGAGTGACTTTATAACATTAATCCCTAGAGTTTTCTAATTCTTTGAGTTAGTAATATTATTCCCTTAGATTTATAATATTAATAATCTCTTTGGTTTATTAACTTGTTGGGTTTATAATATTAACAATCCCTAGGGTTTATTGATTCCTTATGTTTATAATATTAATAGTCATGTGAGTTTAAAGTATTAATTCATAGGACACCTACGGGGCTTTGTTTGGATGGTGAAGAGTGCATTGTTAATGCACTCCATGCGATAGGTCACTGGTTCCAATCCCCCTATGGGTGCTGACTTACAAAAAAATAAAGTATTAGTTCATAGGATTATTAATCCATTGTGTTTTTAATACTAATCCCTTGTGTTTTTTTTTTATCACTTAAGTTTGAGTTTAAAGTATTAATTCCTATGGTTTATTAATTGCTTGGTTTTTTAATATTATTTTGTTGGGTTTATTGATTCATTGGGTTTATTAATCATTTGTATTTATAATATTAATGCCTTGAGCTTATAATATTAATAATCTCTTGGTTTTATTGATCTTTTGTCGTTATAATATTAATAATCCCTTGAGTTTATTGATCCATTGGGTTTATAACATTATTCCTTTCGGTTTTCTAATTATTTGGGTGGATACTATTAATACCATTATTTGGGTGGATACTATTAATACCTTGAATTTATTAAAGCCAAATATTAGGGGTTAATTATTAGTCCTAGGGTGTAATCTTAATCCCTTAGGTTTATAATATTTATCCCTTTAATTTATGAATTCACGGGGTTTATAAATTTAACTATCCCTAGGATTGATTGATCCCTTGGGTTATAATATTAATAGTCATCTCGGTTTATCAATCCTTTGGGTTAAAAATATTTATTCATATGCTTTATTAATCCCTTCTGTTTTTAATATTGATCCCATTGGTTTGTTGATCCCTTTGGTTTATGATATTTATCCCTTCGGTTTACTAATTATTTGGGTTTATAATATTAAACCTTTGAGTTGTTTACTAATTCTTTGGGTTTATAATAGTAAACCTTTGAGTTTATAATATTAAACCCTTGAGTTTATAATGTTAATAATCCCTTGGTTTTGTGATTTAATCCCTTACATAATTTATCCCTTGAGTTTAAAATATTAATTCCTAGGATTTATTAAACCATTTTTTTATATTGGTCATTGGGTTTCTTGATTCCTTACATTGATAATATTTATCCTTTGGGTTTACTAATTAGTTGGGTCTAAAATATAAATAATCTCTTGGGCTTAAAATGATAATTATTAGGGTTTATTAATCCCATGTATTTTTAATTTGATTCTTTGAGTTTGTTGATCATTTATGTTTATAGTATTTATTCCTTTTGTTTACTAATTGATTGGGTATATAATACTAAACTCTTATGTTTATTAGTCTTGTTTTTATTAGTCATTTCTCGTTATAATATTAAAAATCACTTGTTTAATAATCCCCTAAGTTTAGTTGATATTTTTAATTTTCTTTAAATAAATATGAGAAATATTAACAGTTATATTAATAAATATATAAAAATGATTAATTGGTAAGAGATATATACTTATTATAAATAAATTTAAATATTATTATTATGTTATATTTAATTATATTGTAGTTTGAGTTATAATTATTAATATATTAACCTAATTAAATAATATATTACTATTACATATTATATTATAAAATAATATATTATTATATATTTTAGTAATATATATATATATATATATATATATATATATATATAAAAGTATGAGTATAATATATTTTAGTTTAGATTATAGAATGTTTATAGCAAATATTATTAGTCTATTTCAAGTAAATATATAAAATATATTAGTAATTATATTTATAAAGATATAATAATTATTAACCCTATCATAATAGTGAGAATAAATACATATTATTAATAAAAAATAAATATTATTACGATGTTAATAACTAATATTATATTAATATACAAAATAATGACCATCATCATCATTATTATACAAAATAATATTAATATAATAAATATAATTATATAAATATAAAATATTATGGTTATTGTTAAAAAAAAAAAATCAATTTTTTATAAAAATATGCCTAGAGATTATTAATGTAGTAGATATAATTCTATATGGACGAATATGGGCCTAAATATATTTAGGCCGATAGACCTTTTTATGAATCCGTTGACCTCAGATTTTCGTTTACCTATTTTGTTTAAGCGTGACATATGTCCATGATCTCTAAACATGACACCTGTCAACAACTATAACTACACGTATTTTTCGCGATTTAAATGCACTTTCAACACAGTTTTGTGCACCATCACGCGCGGATCTTACAAATCTCTTCGTCAACGAGCCACAACGCGTAGGCCACACCCACCATCCTGGTAATTTCGCAAAGTGGAATATTTTCCACTCACGTGTATTTTAGCTTTTGTACGCACTATAGCTATTAAGAAGTCGATATATGCACTGACTTTCGCTCAGTGCAAAGTGATTATTGGGATTACCTGGTATTTGGTCACAATATTAAGGCTTAGACCCATGTCATTGTTGTGCCCGCAATTTACTTTGATGGGGCTGGTCAGTGGGATGATGGGATGTGAAGTATCGATAAAAAAAGTCGATATATGCACTGACTTTCGCTCAATGCAAAGTGATTATTGGGATTACCTGGTATTTGGTCACAATATTAAGGCTTAGACCCATGTCATTGTTGTGCCCGCAATTTACTTTGATGGGGCTTGTCAGTGGGATGATGGGATGTGAAGTATCGATAAAAATGTCTTATTTTGAACACATACATATTCGTTGGAACATTGGTCTGGGTTCTAACACTATGGTGGAACTGCTGGCACTATGGAGTGGGATTTTCGTTGGATATAACCTTGAGATTATGAATGTTAGTATATACAGGGACTCTAAGGTAGTTATTGGGGCGGTGAATGATACATTTTCTCTCTCAACCCCCTTTGCTCAAGGATGGATGTTAAGAATTAAACAGCTCTGGGCTATAATGAATTTTCCACCGATTTCACACATTTTCTGGAAATTAAACACCAGGACTGATGGTCTATCAAAGAAAGGACTAAGTATGAAATTTGGCATCATGAATGTGATTCAATATAGGGATGGGGTTGGGGTATGGGCCACTGACATACCCATTCCTTGATCGGTTTCTGTATCTAGATGGTTGGGGCTCTTTTTGTACAAGATTATGCTTTGTTCCCTTCATCTACGGTATTCGTCTACAAGTGAGCGTGAACTATCTTTTTCTCGACGTCTGCAAGCGAGCGGGAGCAGCGCATATGTTGTTATATTTTCGGGGTGAAGATGTTTTCGTATTCAGCCGGATGTATATATTTTATGTTGACTATACACAGTTGATGTCTTCGTCCATATATGATGTTTTTTGTTCTTTCGGATTGGGCTAACTTTTGTTAATAGGTATGGTGAACCGATATCTCCTGGAATGTATGTTTTCCCACTTTGGGGATAAATTGGCAATTGTTGCTTATTTTTCTGTCCGGAATTAGGTTGTCTATTGATGCTATGTGCTGATCTCTAAGTGGCATTATCACATGTATGTTTTCGGTTTAATGATGTCATATGGTTGATATTATTGTGAATGAGACTACCCTTTGGTTCTCTCATCTCGCAACCATATCTCAATGTCTCGAATGTATACTGCTTATTTCTTATTAATAAATAGTGGTTTTTTTTTTTTTTCTATTCTGAAAAAAAAGAAGATAATTTGAATGTATACTGAGGATTTGCTTGCATATCATTATATCAAGTGTGCTCGGAAATTAAAATGTTCGATCGTGTGGTGTGATTTCAATTTATTATAATTAATTTTATATGTATGTTGTTCAATTTTTTATTCTAAATTTTGGAAAATATATGATAAAATGATACTATATTAATCTAATGTTTTTTTTTCTAAGTTAAAGTATTCTATTAACAGTAAAAATATAGTACATCGGGCGAAAGCCTTAACAGTGCCTATTGTGGAGGCAATTTAGACAGACAGAACATAGTTTGAGACTGCCCTGCAGGAGGGAAACCAGCCTGTAGCACCACCATTTGAAAAAATCCCACGCAACGGATCAAAATAGATTGTCCCTGACAAAAAACTGGACCATTGACAGTAGATAACAGTAAAACTGGACCATGAAAAAAACTGGACCATTGTGAATTCTAAAGATGGTCACTGACAAAAACTAGACCATGACAGTAGATAACAGAAAAACAACATAAGCAGCCCTCTGGAGAGGGCAGAGAAATAACAAGAAAAACATAAAAGAGAGCTGAATTACTCATCAGGAGCCACCTCCTCGATCCTGCACCCATAATCTTCCGGTTCGCCATGATCACTGAAGATGTCTGCATCTGAGTGGACCGTTGTTTTGGGGGATGGATTATCCACCAAATTGGCCTGACCGTGTCCAGAATCTTCCTGCAGAACCTCCTTGCTCCCGCTGGGCTGACCCCTTGAACCTTGTTGCGCCTCGTCCAGATTCGTGCCCCCAACAGGACCCTGCCCTTCCGATGGATTCTCAACCTGGGGCTCCTCCAGAAAAACAACATAAATGGCTACAGTGACTCTCGGCCGGTTGAGTGCGCAGTCAAAAGAGAAGAGAGCGGTGTGGGATTGTGCTGGCAGCGCATTGGACGAGGGAGAGTCCAGCCTGCATCCAGAACGGGGCAGGCGGCCATGGAGAAGACGGGGGAGGCTTTCCGAGGGTGAAGAGATTTCTAAGGGAGAGCTGGATGGGGAGGGCGAATGCCTTCTGGCGCTCCTAGAGGACCCGCGCCTGCAACACATCCTTTGCCTTAGCCTAGGCATGCTTGCAGCGGAATTGGAACTGGAACTCTGGGGAGCCGAAGTATTGACAGAGGGCAGCGTTGGAGGAGAGATCAGAACGTCCATGGCCGACATGCAAGAACCAGAGAGAGAGATGTGGATACTATCGTCGAGCTCCAAGCAACAGGTGCTGCGGCTTCGTTTACCAGTGGTGGTACGTTCGCTCGCCTTACCCGCATCAGGATGGCACCACCAGTTCACCGGCGCAGGGGAGAGCAGGGCCATGGAATTTAACATCTCGCCTCTGCAACAAGCAAGATTCAACATTGAATGACCGATCAAATGAACCTGATATGAAATGCGAACACTGCAGTTGAGACTGCCTCGAGCATCAACCTCCAGATCGTAATATGCTCCCATAATAAATGCCATAAAGATCGAGCGATGGGCGTTTTAACTGCGTTTAGGTGGGATCGCCGGTCTCATGCGGGAAGGCAGGTGGCCTCCCGTCTGGTGGACCTCCGTCCCATCAGCGCAATAAACACTTCCAGCATCCGCATCCGGGATATATTAATTCAATGTTGTATTAAATAATAAATTTTAATAAAAGTTAGGTAAAAGTTTCACGTAAATTTGATAAAAGAATGATTTTGTTCAACTATTTTATATATGTTATATTATTATTTTTTTAATTACTATGATTTAGAGTTGTGCCTTCATTATAATATGAAGTTTTTGCTTATTTTGAATTGGCATAATTATTTAATTTAACTTTATAGTGTCTTATAAACAAGGGGATATGGAATAATTAAACAAAAAAGCAATTTATAACCTGAGTAAATGATTTTGTGTTAAAAGAAATTGAAAATAAAATAAGTAAATCCTTAATTATGATGAAAAATAAAAAATTGTGTTGTGAATAAAATAAAAATTATGGATGCACATTTTATGTATTTTTTTTTTAGTCTATAGGACGTAGTATGGTGGTATATGATTTGGAGTTTGAATTTAATCTCATTTCAATGATAATATGGATAGTTTTATCAAAACAAATGGAGAGCGGGTCTCTACAATGTTCTGACCCTTCTAATATGATTTTTTACAATGGTTTTATTGAAGTCAAATGTGAGAATTATTAGATATTTTCCAAATTTAGTCTAAAGACAAAAAGTGGTCACAACACATTCCCTACACTAAAATCTTTACTCATCTAGATTTTGTAATTGTTATAATTGATGTAATAACATATGTGTTTATTTAGGTACATTGAAAATAATATCACAATCCTGTTTTATTGGCCAACCCCCAATTGTGGTTTTCATCTACATCATGTATTACAATTGAAGAAAAAAAAAGCTCTAAATCCTAAGTTTTTGGTTCTGCTCAAATAGTCAAAAATATTTATATGAATATTTGAGAAATTGAGCTCGTTCGTTATATTTGGTCCCAAGGAAAGACATAGCAACAATTGAGATGATTTATAATCACTTCTATCAATTGTACGTTCCAAAATAAGACATGAACATACGAATAACTAGATATTAATAGAAAAAAGCGTTAAAGGACTCTTCACAAGGGATGAGAAAGATGTCACTTATACCAAGAACTAAGTGAGGACACTCTCAAATGGTGTTTGATGGTAAATATAAAGTTCAATGCCATTGACTCCGTCTTTAACGAATAACCATTGAAGTACTCGAGACATCTTGTTAGCTGTCGGAATGTAATAACCTTGCAGACCTTCGCAACAAATCAATTGTTCTCTTCCTCTACAATTTCCTTGAATAGGAAGATTCTTTAAATAAAGATAAAGTCGGAGATATGCGATTCATTTCCGCGTCCCTCGCGAGGACTTACGTCAACTCTATGTTTTGAGCCAATTTAACCCAAAGATTTTGAAGCGTTGATCCTATTTTCCCTTTTGAAGTCCCTCACTGTAAGTAATTCTAATTTCTCTTCCCGTAAGTTTCTCGTAAGGAGAGAGTCCATGTGAACTCCAAGAAAAAGCATCTGTTTTTTTTTTTTTTTATTAGAGTGGTGAAATATAATTATTTAAGATGTTGAATTTATTTCTCACTTGAGTCATTTTTTTTTTCAAGATATGCAACAATATAAGATTTACTATTTAAATTTGTGTGATATGAAAAATATTAGCAAAACTTTTATTTAGATTGTGGTTTCATTTTTTTATGTTTTGTTATAAAGTTAGGGTTCAATTTTTGTTCATGTTTCAACACTATTTCTCACCTTTTTATTCATTTTAAATGGAATTGTTTAGTTTTTCAATTTTGTTTCATAATTAAGTTAAATGTCCACTCATTCTAATTTTAATGTTTTATCGTTTTATTGATTTAATTAAATATGGATTTTTGAAAGATAAATTTATTTTTAGTTATTCAAAATTTTGAAAAAAAATTTAACATTAAAGTTCAAATAATTTTTTAAAATAAACAAATTTGTGTTTAAAATAATGTAATTTTATATTATTGATAAAAAAAAAGTCAAAGGATTTTAGTTCAATGGTTTGGAGAACAATTTGTTTCTTTGATGGTTTTTATAAAATACATAGTTTTACTTCATTTAATATTGGCACTTGATGTTTCTAAATTACTATTACTTCAAAAACAATTATTCTGGTTTAGAAAAAAAAAAAACTTGTTCTCCCAAAAACATTTAACCCAAAGTTTAAAAAGTGTTTTTTTCTTTCTTTTTTTATCTCTCATTTTAAGTAGTGTTATTGGTAAATTTCTCATTTTATAAATAAAACTAAATTTTTCACATAATTATTGAATTTATGTCTACCTATTACAAATTTCAAAGACATCCAAGAACCTTATAATTAAGAGAAATAAACAATTGACTCTTCTGGGAATAATTATTAAATATTCTCAAAATCCTGAATAAAATGTAGAGATTAGTTTAATGGCATACAAATTGAGAAAATCAAACATAATAAATCAAACACAACGTTTGGCATAAAACTATTATATTTATCTTTTGAAAAGAAAACTACTTCTTCGAAGAATCCCACTTGTATGCAGCTGGGTTAGTGCCATAGTGGGAGCCTTGTAATTAACTTTTTTTTTTGGAGATTGTTTGAGGTAAAAAAAATGGCAGCAAAGAAAGTAAAGTTCTTTCACTAAAGCCAATATGGAGAATATTTTGTAAAAATTATTACTAAATAAATAAAGACAATTCTTAGATTTGTTAACTTTCTTGGCTATAAGTTCTAGAAATAATAATATAGATAATTTCATAAATGAGATAATCAACAAAAATTTGGACAAATAACAAATATAGATAATTTCATAAATGAGATAATCAATGATAATAATACAATATACATTATGAATGCCATCATATCAATAAGAAAAATAAATGATTTATATCCCTTAATCAAATAACATAGGATGTCTAAAATGAGGTAAAAGTAATTTGTAGTTGTTGTCTCCTCTTAGTATAAATTGTCTATTTTAGAAAATAAATATTTCTTCATAATGGCTTTAAATATTTCTTTGCTAAAATAAATGGTAAATTACATGTCAGTAAATACAACTTTTCCAATTCAACAATCTTATCTATCTCTTTATTTACCTTTTGGGGAAATTGCTATAATACATATAATCTTTTAGGAAGAAACTTTTACATTTTTTTCACTATAATATTTAGTAAAGTGTTTACATATTTTTGACCACATAGCATAGTTGGGTAGTTAGTTTTATGCGTTCAAGTTTACATATTTTTTACTTTTTATCACATAGGGTAGTTAGGTAGTTATCTTTATGCATTCAAGTTTTTTAATTGTAATTTATAATTATGATATATGGCCAGATAAATACTTTATTGCTCGAAAGGATTCACATGTCATACATGCTCACTGAAAATTATGATATCCAGTTTCAATGAATCAATTTTTATTAGAATCATGAAAAACATGAAATAATATGGGAGGGAGGAGAGTTGCATGTGTTAATAAAATTTAATTAAAAAAATAAAAATTAGTTATTTTATTTTCCAAATTGTGTTCATATGGATTCATATTTAAACAATAACCAAAGAGCTTCCTATACAACTTAAATCATAATTATAGATTATGTCAATTAGCTAATTATTACAATACCAAATTTTATTCATATAGATTCATATTTAAACAATAACCAAAGAGTTTGTTATACAGCTTAAATAATAATTATAAATTATGTTTTTTTTTGAAAATTTAGTAGTATCTTACCATTTTTCTATTTATCAAAATATAAGAAGGTTGTTACAGATCAAAAATCGATAGCCTGAACCTGCTCAAAGGAAACCAGGCTTGTTGGCCATCTTAACGAGTTAAATGCCATCTAGTATTGATATAGTTTTAATATCCTATAAACTATTGACTCCATTCTATTGTATCTACCGAACGAAACCAGGTCTGTTGGCCATCTTAACGAGTTAAATACCATCTAGTATTGATATAGTTTTAATATCCTATAAACTATTGACTCCATTCTATTGTATCTACCAAAGTCTGACAGCAAAAAATAAATGTAAATGCAATCCTCCAAAATCATAAAACTTCAAAAAAAAAAAGAAACAATAATTCAGTCATTCGAGGACTCGACCGGTGTAGGGTGTTTGACACTGGATCCCCGCATGTCCACTTGATGCATAGTTTGTAGTTTCCTCTCGATTCTTCTGAGTCGAGCTATTACATGATGTTGAGAAATTTGAATGTCCTGAAGTTCCTTTTTGATATCCTGCAGAACTGAAACAACCTGTGGGTCTCCTACCATTTCGTGAAGGCTCATGATAGCCTTTTCTAGAACACATTTAAGTGTCCAGTAAGTGTGAATAGACTGGTGAAAAAGGGACACTCGTCCTCTAGTATTCCCTGGATCAATAATGAAGTCCATTTCATTTTCCTGTGTTTCTATCTCTTCCTCTTTGTGGCCGCATTCTCTCTTTGATCCCTGAATGAGAGTGGGGACTTGAGGGGGATTAACTATAGCGTAGACTTCAAAAACGTTCTCCATAACCTCTTTTTTAGATTTCCTGCCTCGCTTGTTGGAGCCTGCAATGGGTTTGACCTGCTTTTGTTTTCCTTTTTCCCTGCCTTGTTGTTTTGAAAAATGTCCTTTTTCCATTGTTGTCTGTCCATGTACAAGCGAGAGTCTAATTTGCCGCAGATTCTTGGAAAGAGATTTGAAAGAACCTGTTTTTACTTTATAGAACCCTGTATATGGAAAAAGAAATTCAATAACAGTTTTGATGTAACTGTAGGTAGGGCCCACTTCATTGTTGTTCTTGTTGACGGTGGAAGACATGGTATTTCTAAGACTAGACTGGAAAAGGAGAAGGTCCATACGATGTGATTCCAGAAACCTTAACTCGCGAAGACTCAATTGCAGAGTAAAACAACAGGGAAGACTCAATTGCATAATAAAATGACAAAGCAATCTCAACGAATAGAGGCTTTCATTACCCCCCCCCCCCCAGGTATTGCGACAACCAAGTTCTGCCAAGTAGACCCTGGATCCCTGCATAAAGACTAGATGGTGAATAGAGAAATGAAACAAAGAGCGCGGGATATAGACACCGCCTCCATAGATACCAGCCCGGTCCTGCTTGGCCCTGCTGGCAAGCTCATATGCTTGAGAGACAAATACCCTCTGAACACAAGACCTACCCAATACCCTTCCTATCATTACAGAATGATAACCCATACTCAACATAGAAGCGAAAGGTAAAATGACATGATACAGGGTTTGAAAGCGAGGAATGATCGCAGGGGCCAGGAAAAGTAGCATGACAATAGCATTCTTCAAACATCGTAAAAAAACAATAAACTGTAATTTTTGGAATCGTCGAGCTTACAATCAACAAAACCAAACTACAAAGTATACCAATAATCGAAAATGACCGAATAACCATAAGGAAGGGTCGCATGCAAATGCTGAAGCATTCGGTTGCCGTCTTTCAGATTAAAACAGGGGTTTGGACCAGAGGAATTGCCTCATGCTGTACGAATTCTGAGAAGAACAGTGCTAGCACTCATCCAATTGACTTCTACAATCATGGTAAGGAGATAGAGGAGACACAAAACATATCAAGTAACCTGCAGAGGACGCGAACCTTCTTCCTTTGCCACTGCTCTTTCTCCCAACTGTCGTCAGAGAACAATGTTGCCTCTCCAGCCTCTAGCATGCCTTAACTCTCATTCCCGATGACACTATTTCCTAAATTTGTCTCACATTCTCCGATGGTTTCCAGCTACTTCTACGACGGGTATTATGATCCAACGTGTGAACATGCCCTGTCCCTTCATGTTGTTTCCCTTATATGGGATCACCCATGTGGTGCATGCACGACGCTGTGTGCCACCTCCACCCTTCTCTGGTCTACCTTTGCGTGGCACTCCGATTGAGATCATAATTATAAATTATGATAATTAGCTAATTATTACAATAATAATAAATTTGGTAAATGCTCCTTAAAATTTTGTAGAAAAATAATATTTAAATGTTTTTTTTAAGTATATTTTATATTTATTACAATATAAAACTTAAGTCAAAAATGAAAATTAAAAGATGAAAAA
Organism: Pinus albicaulis; assembly: GCA_034641835.2. NCBI lineage: Eukaryota > Viridiplantae > Streptophyta > Pinopsida > Pinales > Pinaceae > Pinus > Pinus albicaulis. Next base: position 852,203,841 of record CM076576.1, read on the forward strand.
AAAAGAATAAACATAAAATAAAATAATTTATAACACCACCAAATAAAATTTTTATTTTAAATTAAAATACATAAATATTAAAACAAATATAAATATAACTTTTATAGTTTTCAATTAAAATATGAAGTAATAATTAATTTTAATTAAAAGTGGAATTTCATCTTGAAATATTAAGTTTGAAATGCAAAACCTATTTCATACATATTTATAAATATCTTTCTCATCCAACTTTTCCAAATTAAAAAACCTGCCAACCTCATTTTACACCTTTGTGCTAGTTTAACAGCTTTCGGCTGATTTCTAGCGAAGCCTAAACGCTACCATCGGACAGTATTAAAGATTTCTGAGGTTGGATTCTTGGTCGTAAGCGTGTTCAACGGTCAAGTCGCGTTGCCTTAAAAGTCTAACTGGCTACGTTCACTTACGGTCCTAAACCGTAACTAACTGAAGAACACTCTTTCATTAATGCCATTGTCGTCCAAACCGATGTTCTGTGCGCGTTTCACAATTTTTTTGAACTTTTGATCCTTATCTTATGCGCGTTTGACAATTCGACAGACGAGATAGAGACAGTGATAGCGATAGGCAAGAGTAAGCCTGTTATTCTATCCGTGCGGCTAATGGAGAATCAATCAGAAATAAGCCAAGATGAGGTGACCCAAGATGTGATGGAAAAAGAGGATAAAACAGCATCGGCGATTCCAGAAGAAAAAGCTCTCGTACCGACTCGGCCAGCAACTTCTACGCCAGGTATCCCTTCTTCATCACATGATCTCTGCTGCTTAAATTGTTTTTGAACTTTTCATCTTTATCTTATGCGCGTTTCATAATTCGACAGACGAGACAGAAACAGGAATAGGCAAGAGTAAGCCGGCTATCCTATCCGCGCGGCTAATGGGGAATCAACCAGAAATAATCCAAGATGAGATTCCCCAAGATGTGATGGAAAAAGAGGATAAAGCAGCAGCGGCGATTTCAGAAGAAAAAGCTCTCATGCCGACTCGGCCAGCAAATTCTGCGCCAGGTATACCTTCTTCATCACGTGATCTTCGAAGCCTTGTCGACATTTTTGGCCTTGGTCCACTCTCTGATACAAATTTGGAGTCTATTAGCGGCATTCACAATAGAGCTTTTGAGAAATTGTCTACAATGGCCATTGGAGAATATCCCTCCATGTCTGACAGATCAGATGCATTCCATGGGGTTCGGACCCAGTACAAGTATTTAGGACGGTGGTCAGATCTCGTTGTGGTTCGCGTCAGCGAGTTGCTCCCTGGGGAGACGAATGAGTTTACAGTTATTTCTGGGGAGCTCTGCGTTGATCCCTTTAGGTTCGGCAGAATTTATACCGTGATGAAAGAGGCAGATACCGAGGTTGAGATTTCTTTGGCAATCGTTAGTCCAGATTTCCTGGCCTCCGATCAATCTTATGCAAAAAGAGCTTATCCAAAGGGCACAAAAATTGCGGTAAAGCAGCCTCGCTTGGTGAAAGCTACTGACGAGTTTGAGTGGCTTGATGTCGACAATCCAAGGTCAATCGTGAGAATACAGAAGTTTCCGGAAAACAACCCAAAGAAATTGTACGATTGGTTTGAAAGGGGAGGACGCGCGTTCGATACGGAAGACTGGGAGGCATGTGTTCGCAATTACACTAAATGCGAATTATACATTTCCCAAATGGAAGCTGAAGACATGCATACAAAACTGAAACCACATCATTTCAAACTATACAGCCAGAGATCGCGGGCGTATATTGAACTTGCCCGCTATTACGACGCCCTAGAAGATGCCGAGATCTGCTGCAGCATCGCTCGTGAAATAGATGATTCTACCGAGATGACAATCCAAGGAGTGAAGGTACAAATTGAATCACTTATATCATTAGGGAGATATAAAGCTGCCTACAGGTGCATGGCTGACATTGTACCGAGCATCAGCACTGCATCAGTAAAATCTCTCGTCGATTTCTATCGGCAAAAGTCTATCGAATATTACCGGATTGGCGAAGCCATTGCGGGGATAGCAAAGAATCCAAACAATTGCAATACAGATGCTGATTACATCGGGCCTGTGGTGATCCAAAACTCAGGAATTGGAGAGGGCAGAGGACTCTACACTACCGAGTTTGTGAAAGCCGGATCGGTGTTGCTTATTTGCAGGGCCTTGGCCAGGTGCGACGATTACGGTTGTCAACTGAATGACTTTCCGACGGCTAACGATCTTGTTAGGAAAGTAGAAGAGGCTATCACGCACGAAAGAGATGAGGTGGTCAAGTTATTTATTTCCTTCGACCCTTCCAGCGGTAACTGCTTCAAAGAATTCGCCCCGGAATTTCCGGAATTCGATAATGAAAGCCCCTCAACTTCACCGTCGAATTTGAGAATCCGTGCACTATATGGCAATCTCGGCCCCGACTGTATTCTGCGTATCGTAAGTACGATCGCGTTCGATGATATGTGTCCAGAAGAAATGAATAACTGGATGAATCCTGCTGAAAATAGGAGTTACTACGGGGTTTGGCTGATTCCGTCTCTCATCAACCATTCCTGCGTTCCCAACGCCTCTAGAATCAACGTCGGCGATGTTATGTGCATTCATGCGGCAAAGGACATCAACGAAGGCGAAGAAATCAGCATCCCCTACTTCAACGTTCTTTTTCCATACCGTGTTCGCCAAGCTGCTTGCAGGACGTGGGGTTTCTCCTGTAACTGTGAACGATGCCAGTTGGAAGGAATTCTAGTATCTCTCGGTGGTCAGAAAGGAATGTATGAAAAGTTTGCTTCCGCCTGTTTGGCAGCCAGTCTGCCTAAGAGCGACGCAAAGCTTGCCGACGAACTAGATGGCTGGTTGGAATCTCGTGGTGGGATGTTGCGAGAACGGGGTACAATGTTGATTCGGTCTTCGTTTATTCTCCTCTATCTAATCCGGCTAATTTGCCTAAATTCGGAGGAATGCGATCAGGGTAAATATGAAGAAGAATCTTACAGAAAATATATGTATAATCTAGAAATTGTCAAAGAAACACTGGTTGCAACTTGCCCTGGTCACATCGGACGTCTGCTTTTAGATTGCAGAAACATGGCGGCCTATAGAGAGATAGTGGCCGTCCATCGTGAGTATGAAGGCTTTTATCAACGCATCTTCCATCTCAAGGAATCTTGCGATTCTGTATACGGGTGCCAGAAGCAAAAAATAGTGAAGGCTATTCTTCGTAAAATTTCGAATAGTTCTCTTTTCTGACAGTCATTGTGATTTCACTCGTGGGTTCTTTATTTTTACTTTGGCAATCTGCCTAATAGTTGAATAAGAAATATCAAACCATTCCTTTACTCTCTGCCATGTAGTTTATTGTTATTTTGTACCAAGAGTACCGTTCTGAATGAATATTATGTTGCCTTTCCAATTTACGAGGAATTAAAAAATAATTCATTGATCTGCTCTGTAAGTGACCGGTGTAAAATAGTATTTCCTTTAAACATTCAAGGGGAGATGGTCTGTCTTCTTAATTGTAATCAAGCGAGGTATTTGCGCGTTATCACAGGTTCATCTTGAGTTTGTCAATCTTTACTTCAGGTTCGTTTATTTTTGGTTTTAAGTTTTTCAATCTAAATACAGCAATTCAAATAAAAATATTTTGTATAATATCAGACCTCTCGTAAATAAAAATATCTTGAATAATATCTATCATATATCTTGTTTAACATTTGATTTTAGAGGGAGCTCACGATTTTTATCACATCTTGTAAAGAGCCACCTGGACGTTGGCCTGCCTACATAGTTACCAAGTTCGACCGTACCGGTCAAAAAATTCGAAAATTCGTTAGTAAGGTACGGGTCGCGTCCTAATACGGTACGGGATTTTCTTTTAACCGCCCGTTGTGATTCTGAGCAAGGAGGGCGCTTTAAAACAGCTGATGAATCTCTTTTGATCGATGAGCTAGCAGAATAGATTCATGGGAAGCTTTAAATTTTTATATTTAAAAAAATTACAGTTAAACTTTTTTATGTATTTTGATCGAGCGCTAGCAGAATAGATTCATGGGAAGCTTTACAATTTTTATATTTAAAAAAATAGTAATTGAAATTTTTGTATTAAAAAACTCTAGAGATTAAATTTTTTATTTAAAAATATGGAGAAACTTTCAAATAGATAAGTATATAAAAATTTTCAGTATTATCATAATTATTGCTGTTTAGTTGTTTGGAATTCAATTAAAAGGGTTATTTTTTCTGATCTACTACTAAGATTAATTTACATATATTTATGGTCGAATAAATTAACATTTAAAAAGATAATAATTGAGATATAAATTTAATTGTATCTGAAATCATTTGAAACACATTTTTAATATTCAGTGTTTCATCTTTTAAATTACAATTTAATTTTAAATTTTTATTATTCATATTATTAAATTTATTCATATATTTTCTAATTCTTAATACTAATAAATTTATATTTTATATTTCATCATTTCTTAAATTACAATTATATTTTTAATTTTTGTTATTCATACTACTAAATTTATTCATATATTTTCTAATTCTCATACTAATAAATTTGCATTTTATCTTTCATCATTTCTTACCCAAAAATGGTAATATTAAAAATAAATTTATATAAAAACAAATTCATTTCAAAATTTTAAAAATAATAAACGAGATGTTAATTTTTATAAAGTTACTTTATTGAATTTTATTTTTCCTTTCCGAATCGAATTAAAATAAATTTGTTAACTATTCTCTAAACTAAATAGTCTTTACATGTTACATGTTTGACCTTTGTAAACTAAACTTGACATTACTCTTTCTACACTTGTCTACACACTTCGAGACTTAATAGGATTCCATGCGTTTAAATGCATAATTTTCAGATAGATGAAATTCGGTGGGGGAAAAAGATAGTTCAAGAGAGATATACAGTATCTAAAAACTTTATATACAAATAAACAAATTAGAAATAATATAATTGTTTTAATGGTTTAAGATAAAAATATAAGTTGAATCTGGAAAAATGATATTTAATATAAAATAAATTTAAAATATTTTTCTTAATAAAAAATAAAGATAAAATTGAAATTATAAATTTTTTTTTTTATAGATTATATTTTATTTTTTTAATAATTTAGTTTTATTTAATTTTACTTTAAAGTGTAAGTATATGTACAAATATATTTTATATCTAAGCAATATATTAGCAATTGTTTAAAAAAATGCAAAGAGATTTTAATAGGATTATTATATTGGAATTGTTGGATTGTAAAAGTTCTATTTTGAGTTGAAAAAATAATTATTATATTAAATTAAGTTGTTTAGTGTATTTGTGTTAAGTTGGTAATTATTATATTAAATTTATATTATTTAGTGTATTTATTTGAAGTTAGTAATATTGATATATCTAAATGATGAATGTTAATAAAGCACTAGAAGGATAAGGATATTGATTATTGATTGCAACCTTTATTAGAGTAAAGAGAAACATTTGAAGTAGGATCATTTATGAGGGTTAGAGAGTTTTTTTTTGGGAGAAGAGTTTTTTTATCAGTTAACAAATTTTTAGAAAGTACATCTTAATTTTTAGAAATTACATCTGAATTTTCTATCACTGCTATTTTGTAAGGCCATTGATAGTAACCTCCACTCCCTTGTTCAGTGTAAATAGAAGAGGTTGCATGTCTAGTCAAATAATAAGATGCTCAAAGCTTTACCCACATAAACAAGTATTGACCAAAGTAATATATCTCAGTGGCTAGTATTAGATTGGATCAACTACTCACACACACACACACATATATATCCTAAAGTTGCATTGAAGATTCACTTTGTTTCCAATTATTTCTTTACTCATGGATAAAAAAACCTTATAAAAATTCTCATGCATTATATATATACAAATATAATTTATTAACTCAACAAAAATTTAAATCAAATAGTTTACTTTCTAAACTTTTTCCTCAAAGAACTATAACCCATTTAACAGAAAATTGGATTTGTCATAATAGATTGGCCCAATATAACAATCACTTAAAGAAAATTTTAAAAATTCCAACTTAATTTGAGAACATATACTAGATATAAAAAACATTAAAATGAAATGAAAAATGAAACTCAAAAGTATATTCAAATATGACCATCAATGAAACAATTATAAAAACTGAAAAAGAGATTGTATTAATAATGGAAAGATTAAGAATATATATTAAAACTTAAAAATAAACACTCAAGACCATAAGGTAACATTGCAATAAATTAGCACGATTTTTTTGGCGATAAATGCTTTTTTTTTTTTTTTAAATTTTGAATACCTTTAGAGAATCCTTTCATAGCTCTAAAACATTCAGATTCACTTTTCTTTTTGTGAATCGAAATATACAAGCAATATAATTGCTTGAATTAATAACTACGGCCTTTGAAAAGAATGATTTTTTTTTTTTTTTAAACAAACACATACTATCTCAAGCTCCATTTTCTTCGCCCAACCTTCAAATGTTAAGTATCATAGTCATCATGTCATAGTTTAGTACGTAGAGAACATATTAAATGTCGGTACCATGCTTAGTTTAATTCTAAGCCAGAGAGTCCTTGATGGGCATGATGTTCACAATCACTATAAAATAATTTCAGGGTTCAGAAAGGTGAAAAAAAAAAAAACTTGTAATATTAGGTAAATTTGAGGAGTGGGAATCAACCAACATGGACACTTTTATAAAGAGATTTTGTGATAAGATATTTTGATACAAATTTTAATAGAAATAAATAATGATATTCTAAATAACATATAGGTATAGTGTTATTTGGTTTAATAAAAATTTAATGTATTTTTTTTTTAGTTAAAATGTGTTTTTGAATGTATAAATAGATTTAGTATTTTGAGAAATTTTTGATACATTTAAATTTTATTTTTATAAGTTATAAAAGTTAAACTTCTCATTCTATAATTAAAATAGACCTAACCGATGCATTTAAATTTAAAAAATATGTACAAGGTGAACATCAAACTATTTGAGTTTTATTACTAAATTGTTTTAAAAAAATCATTTTTTGCACACCTATCACAGTGGACATGGAGCTTGCACGGTTGTCTCTGCTCACTTAGGCTTACTTGAGATTTATAACCGTGTCAACAAAAAAATTATTTTATATCCCTCATTTTGTTGAAGTTTTTGTTAAAAACTTTATTCGACGTCATAATGGGAAAATACAAAATTGGGGTTTAACATTAGGGTTTATAACAATCAATTTTTTATTTTTGGTTTATACTATTAATTTTAGGGTTTATTATATTGGGTTTGTATTTGTAGAATTTAATATTAATACTTGGTTTGGTCAAACATAGTAAACATGGATGATAATGATTAATTTAAAAAGATTTAATAGAAAATATTAATATGTAAAAAAGTTGAATAATAATAATAATATTGTGACTAATGATAATAATAAAAATAATTTTGTTGCAATGTTAGATTACATTGCAATTTATCCAACATCACAATTTGAAATTACAAAATTAGTTGGGTTTTAATATTTATCAATATTACAAACCCTTGGGATTAATATTATAAGCTAAAGGGATTAATAAAACCAGGAGATTATTATTATAAGTCCAAGGGATTAATATTATAAACCTAAGGGATAAATTTGGATGACTATGTTAGGGTTTATAATATGTATACATTAATACATCTCAACTATGGTCAACATGGAGATCATAACCAACAATAGTCATCATGACTACCATGGTGAACCGTACTTACGTTGAGAATCATGGTCTATCTATAAGTGAGTTATAGTGGACCATAGTGGATGGTCATGGTTGACCATAGAGGGTTATAGTGGATGGATAATGTTAACAATATTAATAATGTGGTTTATAAGATTAATCCTAAGGTTTAATATATTAAACTTAGATTTTATGATCTTAGGGTTTATATTATAATCTTAGGGTTTATTATATTTGGTTTTATAATGTTAAGATTTTTTATTAGGATTTAAAATTGTGACAATGAAAATGTACAAAATTTTTCCATCGTTGCATTGTAATAAACATTGTGTTAATGCAACAATCAATCTTACAATCATTGTCAAAATTTCACATTACAATGTAATGTATTCAACATCACATTGTGATATTACAAAATTGGGGTTTGATATATGGGTTTATAATATTTAGGTTTTCAATATTGGGCTTAATATTAGTATTATAATTTATAAGAGTGAGGTTAAATATTAGGGTTTAGAATATTAACCTTAGGGTTTATTACATTGGGTTTATATTCTTAGGGTTTAATATGAATCCATTAGGTTTATAATCCCTCAGGTTTATAATATTAATTCCTTTGATTTTTTGTATTAATCCTAGGGTTTATAATCCCTTGGGTTTTATAATTTTATGGTTTTGTATTAGGATTTAATATAATGACATTGGAATGGTACAAAAATCTATCCCCCGTTGCATTGTGACAAGCATTGTCTCAATGTGACAATCAATTTAACAATGAGTGTCGCAATGTTACATTACATTGCAATTTATTCAATGTCCCATTGCGACACTACAAAACTAAGCTTTAATAGTAGGGTTTATAATATTATGGTTCAATATTGGGTTTAAAATTCAGAATAGCGAGGTTTAATAATCATATGTATAGTACTAATGTTAAGGTTTATTATATTTGGTCCATATTACTAGGATTTAATATTAATCCTAGGGTTTATAATCTCTTATTCATGTAATATTACTCCTATGACTTAGCATTAATACTAGGGTTTATAGTATTAATCTTTTATATATAATATTAATCCCTTAGATTTATTTATTTCTTTGGTTTATGATATGAATTTCCTTGGTTTATATGTGTGTGTGTGGGGGGGGTGCGGGGGGTGGGGTGGGTTAACTACCCAGTGGAACTCCTTTATATATATTTTTTCACAATTTTCACCAAGTAGAGCATGTCTTCGGATATTTGAACCCAACACGACTAGAAACACAATATATACCTCCACGTCTTCAATGAAGGTCCTTTGACCCCTTGGGTTTTTTAATATTTTCCAATGTATAATATTAATTCCTCAGGTTTATTAATCTATTTGGTTTACCAAACCCTTTTATATAATATATTAAACAATCACTTTTATAATATTAATAATCTCATACGTTTATTAATCTATTGGGTTTAATATTACTCCCTTGGCTTTATAATATTAATCCCTTAGATTTATAGTATTAATTATCTATTTTCTTTATTAATTACTTGGGTTTAATATATCAGTAATCCTTTGTGTTTATCATAATATTGATAATAAGAATAGTATTAGCATATTATTATGATATATTAATAATAATAATAATTATAAATTATAATAATAATAGTCACTAAGGTTTTAATAATTGGGTTTTAGTATGGGGTTAAAATATTAGTTTTTATTAGAGGATTAAAATAGTATGTTTTAGAATATTAGGCTTAAAATATTAGGCGTTAATATTAGCTAATGTAATAATAGGTTTATAATATTAGAGTTTATATATTGGGTTTTAATATTAGTGTTTATAATATGAGATTTATTAACATTAATATTAATAATATTTAATTTCTAATAAGTAGGTTTTATAATATTAAGTTTTAATACGAGAGTTTATAATATTGGGTCTATAATATTAAGATTTAATATGGATTTTAGTATAGTTTTAAAATATGAGGTTTCAAATATTGGTTTTAGTATAGGATTTTAATATTTGGTTTTACTATTATGGTTTTAATACTAGTTTTTGAAATTAGGCCTAACATTAATATTAATAATCTATGGGATCTTAGATAGACAACAATCGGGTGCGTTGTCACCACACTCCTAGATGTTAAGCCACTGGTTCAATTCTTATCCCTATTCGAGTGTTATTCTTGGCATGACCATGATGTAGCCTAACTGTTGCCGAACTTACAAAAACAAAAATTAATATAAATAAATAATATAAATAATATTTAAACTATGATATTAAAATCTAATATCTTAAACCTAATATTATAGAACCCAATATCTGGTTTAAAATTAATATAAATTATATTGATACTATTTAAAAACTAATAATAAAATCCAATATTCAAACCTGATATTATAAAACCTAGTTATCACTTATATAGTTATTATAATTAGATAATAATTAATGTTAATATTAATGTTAAATTCCTATTACACATCTAATAATTATTAAAGTGGTTGATATAATATTATTGACATATATAAATGACATTTAATAATGTGAATGTGTGTGTGTGTGCTTGACCTATGCTTATCTGCGTATATGGACCATAATAGTAAATGTGGTTGTGCAAGTATAAAATTTAACTAATTGCAATATTCTAAAGTGATGAAGCAATAGGGTAGCACTCACTAGGTTAGTGTCAGGATAATGCCATCGTAATTCCATGTGAAAAGAAACAAAATGTGCACCAAAAAAGGGAAAGCAAGTTGTAACTCCCGGATTAATTTCTTATACTATTTTTAAATCATAACTTTTACATTTTAAGTAAACATGGTTAGCGAGTAAGTTAATCAAGTAATGAACATGATTTATTTTTCTTTTGAATAAATAATTATTTTATGGTGTGGTTTCCATAAATTGATGGGTAAAAGTTTCCAAGATTTTAGATTAGTTAGACTAAAGAAGTTATAGATAGTTACCTTTTCCTCTAAGGATAAAAGGAAAATCCAAGAGAGGAAAACGAGTTATTTGTAATGAGAAGAGACAGCCAGAGGACTATAAGGTGAGAGTGATCTAGAGTTGGTTGGAACCAATGGAACTCTCCAACCTGTCACTAGAGAAAAAGACTAGACATAAGTCTTGAGGTCTTTCTCCAGTAACACTGCTAATGAATCCTACTCTGGTGATGAGCATAGGGGGAGCTAAGGATGTAATTTCCTCTCTAATGGTTGGGAGTCTACCATCAAATTTTCTTAACTGAGATAAGTATTTGTTAGGTCCTTATATTACTAGTATAGTCCCTTATTGTTGTTAGTGTAACCCCCTTATTGTTATTGTTGTACCCCTGTAACCCCCATATTGTTATTATTGTTCCCTTACATTATTATTGTAAGGTCAGCTAGGATTACATTGTGGCCCATGGATTCCTATATATAGAAAGGAGGTTTTTTCATTTGTATCATCCAAGAATTGTTCATTTATGTAATGTATTGAAGGTTTCCCCCTGGAAGTGGCTGGTTTCTAATGCGTTGATCTCTTTTCTTCTATTTTTGGAACTGGTTCCATAACTTTTGGTATCAGAGCTTTGGATTCTAGGGTTTTGTTGCTCCAAACAGGTCATTGTGGCATTGTCGCTATAAAAATTTTTTATACGATGGTTCAGAAAGTTAAATTTTTATAGATCAAAGCTGAAATCTTGAGGAAAATCGTGGAAAAATTTCAGATCTTGGTTCATAATATTTTCGGAGATATGATTTGTGCAAGTTAGGGATTTTTGTAGGCTCCTGAATTTAACCTAAACAGGTCATCGCGGCATTTTTGCTATAAATTTTTTTCTACAAGGGTTAAGAAGCTGAAATTTTCACAGAGCGAAGTCGCAATCCTGAGGAATGACATGGAAAAATTTCAGAGCTTGATTCACAATATTTTCAAAGATACGGTTTGTGGAAGTTAGGGATTTTTCAGGTTCCTAAAATTCATCTTAAAGAGGTGACCATGGGAAAATCTTCATAACTCTCTCTTTGACCATTGGATTGGAATTTTGTAAAACATGCCCGCAAGTACATGAAATGTAGTTTATTTTGTATCAATTTCAGAGCCGAAGGAGGAAACAGTGACACGTGGCAAGACATACAAGTTTGCTCTACTGAACTAGTCCATAATTAGGTCCTCGTATGATATTGGGCATAACTTTGGCTTCAAGAATCCAAATCAGGTCAGACTTGTGGCATTCGAAAGAATATTTAGAGGGCTAATTCAAGGTTGAATTTCAGATATTGAAGATCCGAAATCACAAATATAATTCAATTTCAATATCGAGCTCTTTAAAATCAAGAAAAGGTGTGTATTTGTTTTCAAATTGCATAAGTCTTGCTTGAAAAATCATTTTTAAGTGATTCCAAAGGCCTATTGAGCATAGATATCAGTATTGGGTTCTAAAATGCCTCCTAAAAATAATTCAACACCCATTAAGCCCTTAGAGTACTCTACTATGATTCATGAAGATGAATAATTGCAACATGATCTATCAAAATTACAAGAGCAAGTGCACCAAATTTCGCTCTCACAAAGAGTAACAAAAAATGAGATGGATGTTTTCAAGAAAAGGGTGGAACTAAGATGGATGGTTTGAAGAAAGGCGTGGAAGCTATGATGGATGGTTTGAAGAATGGTATGGAATAAAAAATGGATGGTATAGAAGAAAAAATTGAAGGTTTTAAGGAAGACATGGAAGGTTTGAAGGAAGGTTTGTCAAAGTTGATACAAGAAATGATTCCTAATGGTGAAAAGATAGTAGAGGAAACTCATGGTGAGAATAAAATAAATGTTAATCATGATTTCTTAAAATCTAATGTTGGATTAAAGAACCACCATATTCCAAAGATGGATATAAGGAAGTTTGATATCAAGGATCTCGTAACATGGATACTACAGATGGAGAAATATTTTGATCTCAATAATGCGCAAAACACACAAAAGGTATGCATTTCAACTTTACATTTAGAACAAAATACATTTGTATGGTATCGATGGCTTTGCTCCCATAAAAAAAATTGTCACTTGGTCAATTTTTACGGAGGAAATGATAGCACATTATGAGGATACAAAGAGAAACACCTTCTTTAGCCAATTGATAAATCTCAAACAAAAGGGTGCAGTGGTGGAGCATATTGAGGACTTCCAAAAATTGAATATAAGGGTAATTGATATTCCAGAGGAACACAGGATTGATGTCTTCATAGGGACTTTAAAGGATAACATCCAACATGAAGTTCGCGTTTGGGAACCTGATTCATTAGAGAAGGCATTCGGGTTGGCAAGAAAAATTGAAAGTAAAATGATGCAGGCAGAGCCTGCAACCCAGAATCATACATCCAGTGTCCATCTCAATGTGTGAACAAGTCTTCAATTCATTTTTCCAGCCCTTGTAATGATCTAACTCGCACCAAACCTGCAATTGTTTGAATCGCTCTGCTTTCACTAATACAAACTCAATGTGTCATAAATTTATATCTATTTAATACAACTCTGCCATTAATCGATTTCCCTTTTCTTATTTCAACCCATATTTGAGTTCAGCCACACATCAACATTTACAATGTGTATTGCTACAGAAAACACCAATATTTGTGTCAACCACCCCGCAGAAGCAATCGATATTCAATTGATATTCAGAGCAACGGAACCCAACCTTCAATCAAATTATCACAGCAAAACCGATGGACTATCACATTCATAGCGACTCCTTTCTACTATGACTATTCTATGCATCTTATAGTTAAGCAACAGCCTGTCACAAACTTAAAACAAATGTTACCTGCAGGTGCGCTGTCTTTGACAAAAGAAGTCACTGTTTAAAGCTGAATACATAAATTTCTGAACGTGCTCATATTACCTAGCGATCACCCAACTTATTAAATCAAGTTTACATTTATGGACTTTTAAATGAACCCTGTCATTTGTAATTTCACCTTATACAATATAAGAGTCGATATGACACATCACTTTTTCAACGCTACGTGCATTCCGGGACCACGCAATTCAAGGATCGAAGTCTCAGCGCAGAGTTTGTTCTGCGTTAACTCCAGATCCAGCGATGGCAAATATCCGATCCGATGCTATTTTGAAATACCTCCTATTCGATTTAATCGCAACTCGGCGATCGCTGCATTCCACCAAACTCTGATCGGAGTCCAATTCCTGTTGCTCTGATCCGATCACTATAACCTCCGACCCGATACAATCTGCTATCTCTCCGATCCGATTCAATCGGAATCGGAAATCGCTTGTAATTCAACTTCACTTTCAGATATCAATCGGCAGTTCCGATCCGATCCAATCGGAATTCGGAGTTCGCTTGTAATTCAATGGCTGCACAACTACCTTTATGTGGTATCCCGATATATTCTGGACCTGATCTCATACCAAATAAGTTTTCTACCTTTCATGTCCGCTTTCCATTGTTATATGCTTTTCATACCAATGCAATAAGTTCTGTGAGCCACAAATTTCAACTCTGCGCCAAAAGGTCAGTGAAATCTTTTCGGACTATTCCTCTGTGTTGTGAAGTTTCTAATTCACAAAATTGACCACACTTAATTCGTGATAACCATAGAATTCTTATGACTTTAATAATGACACAGATTGAAACCGCCTCCAGCAATTTACCAATAAACAAACGCATCAATTGATGGTTCAACATACATCATGGATACGACCTTCAATTTGACCATAATATAAGAAAGAGGCCGAGTCTTGACATTTGTCTGGTCATACAACGATGATCTCTGTTTTTTTTTACAAAACACAATTCTTAAAACTTCTGTCAGTTCACAATTGCTGACAGCACCAGACTTATATTTAACACAATGTTTATCACAATTGTTATTGAAACACACAGGTCGCACACCGTTTAAATCAATTACACCAACAACCAATACTTAATTCTCCAATATTTATCATTCGATTTGCACAATCCACAATTGCATTCAATGTATGGAAACAGAGTATCAGCTTCGTGGCCAATTACACAAAGACTGATCACTTATTTTTTCACACACACCTCGCTACTAATTTGAGCTTTTCGCTCCACAAAAAAAAAACCTCACCCTCACACTATTGCTCCACACAAAAACTACTCTGTTTTTCTCTCGCCACTTCCACCTTTTATGATTAACTAATTCCTCAACCAATGCTACGCAATCTCCTATTTCTTCGAAAAATCTTAACAACAAAATCTCTTAATATTATCACATATGTTTAACAACCTTATCTCTGATCTAAAATAAGGAAATCTCACACTTATTACAATAACAAACTAATTGAGAAGTTTATTCTTCTTAGTAATCCCGAATTTGGCAAAACAGTCAATGAATTTTACTGTGGTTAGCCACAACATGTGGACAATCCTCCACATTGCTGGATAATTCCGATGCTCCTGCATCAGACTCCCGAAGTTGAAAGTTTCCATGACCTCTTGGTCATGTGTTTCTTCTGTTGTCCATCCAGTATCCCAAACTTTACTTTGTAACTGGTCATCACTTTCATTATGCTGCTGATTTAATTCTTCTGCCGCTGTCACTTCTGTTCCTCCTGATTTCCAAATCTTCATTTGTTGTTGCCCTCTGTTCTTGCTGATATAAATTCCTGTGGTCAATTTCTCCTTTTCGCTGTCCTTATTCTCATCTAATTTCATCTTCCACAATTTCTCAATTTCCTTCTTACCATTTGTCTTTAACTGAACCCCACTGACATCTGTCTGTTGTACATTCTCCTTTTCCATATAAATTATAAAATTTTTGTCCAAATCTTCCTTGCCTCTGCCATTTACAATCTGTTGTTTGTACTCTATAGCCTCTCTTTCATTATCATCAAAGATAATTCTTCCCTCTATGTCTTCAGATTTGTCGAATAACTTTTTCAACAAAATGTCAATTTCTTCATATTCAATAAACATGTCATTTGCATATAACTCCTCCTTCATTTGTTTATCTTCAGCTCCTTTAATCATGACAAATTCCCTGTCAATACCATCATTCTCAAAATCATTAAATACATGTTCAAAATATCTTTCTGTTTCAGCCATTTCTTCCAGTAATCTCAGTTCTTCATCAACATGCACAAGCACATTGTCCAATTGTTGTTCCTCATCTGCCAAACCTGAAAACATACATAACATGTCAGTTTCAAAAATGCAAGGCTCTTCATTCGAAGCCTCAATGATCAGCTTCTCATGCTCCTCTGAACTATTCTGATAGTTCACTAAATTATTGAGAAATTCTTCCTCAACATCTCTGATTTCTTCCTCATCAAAGAAAACTTCTGGGACTGCAACTTCTGGACTATGCTTGGCAGCTTCATCATAATTTTGTAGAATACCTTCCTGTTCTACACAATTTCTTCCAATACTCAGTTTGTCCAAATAAAACAATAATGCCTCTTCCTTTTCTCTGATAAGACTTTGATCTTTCAAAGATTTCCTTGGCTTACCTTCTTCAACTAAGTTCTCGATGTCAGATTTCCTTCTCTTCACTTCATAAATCTGCATTACATTTGTTTCCTTTCTTGTTTCCATTTCCCATTGGTCTTCTTTCCATGCTAAAATTCCTTCAAATATAATCCAATAAGTTTCCACTAAAAGAAGACATAACCATTCAGCCATACCTTTTAATTTTCTCCACCAATTGAAGTCTTGAAAGTCCTTATGAATCTCCTTTCTTGCTTGTCTTGCCTTTGCTCCTTTCACTTTTTCATACACAGGTTCAAATCCTTTAGGCTGCATACCTGCAAATTTACATTCACAGAAATAATTAATCCCAAAAATATGAGATCCTCTTGTCTGTGCAGATGATGTCAACACATTCCTCTCATTCTGATCTGCATAGATCAATTCTTCTCTACTATCATCACTGTCTTCGTCCCCAAGGAGAGGTCCTTTCTCTGGTTCACAGATGTATTCTACTTCTTAATTCTTAGTTCTTCGAAGTAATAATTTCTCAGCAAACAATTCTCTGACAGACCATTTAACTCTTCTTCCCACATAAAATCCTTGTTTCCATTTTTCTCTAATCTCTTTCAATAGCAGCTTCTCCAAATGACTGAGTTCTGCCTTCATCTCAGCCAACTCTATGTCCCTTTCTTCTTTACTCATTCCTTTGATTCCAACTGCTTCAGCACTCGTTTCCCTATGTTTGTGACTTTCCTTTGTACCCCTGTCATGACCATCAATAGTCAATTCCTTTCCTTCCTCTGGTGAACTTTCCTTGTTCACTAGTGAGCTGCAACTAACCTTTTCCATTTCACCTATAACAAATCTCCTTCATGCCTCATTAAAATTTCCTGAGTTTAGCCTTTTGGCACTTCTTGGTTCTTTCCTCGAACCTTTCACTGACTAACAATTCTACCCAGCACTCTTCTTGCTGGAATTGTTATCTCCTATCCAAAATCACAATTGTGGAGCTGCCTCATCAACTTCTACCCAACCTCAGTTGGAAGTTGTTCTCATCTTCTCTTGAATACTTCTTGCTGTAGGCTCCGCGTCTTCAATTGCTCACTACCTTCTTCATTCAGTAAATTTGTTTACTGTCGGGTATTGTCACTTTTACGCATCTAGAAATTCTTCTTGCTCTATCTTTTTCACATAGCTCATATGCTATGACGCTGGGACAACTCATTCCTCCCTTCAGCAAATCCACTGCTTCCACTGACCTGCACAATCTGATCTCAAGACACATCAAAGTATCTTTCAAACCTGCAATATTTCCTTCAAAAATGTCTTTAAACTACTCCCATTCCATCAGTCAAAGGACTCACCTGTTCACTATTTCATTTAGACTTTCAAATACATCTCTGCAAAATTATCAGTTTAAACATGCTTACCAGACCTTCCCAGCATTCTCTGCTTCTCCATTCTGATCCTTATCTTCATCAACACACTTCCTGGAAATTATACATCTGCTAAATTTAAAATGCAGTTTCCAAAAACAATCTTTTCAGATCATTAAGCTAGCTCTGATACCAAAATTTGATGCAGGCAGAGCCTGCAACCCAGAATCATACATCCAGTGTCCATCTCAATGTGTGAACAAGTCTTCAATTCATTTTTCCAGCCCTTGTAATGATCTAACTCGCACCAAACCTGCAATTGTTTGTATCACCCTGCTTTCACTAATACAAACTCAATGTGTCATAAATTCATATCTATTTAATACAACTCTGCCATTAATCGATTTCCCTTTTCTTATTTCAACCCATATTTGAGTTCAGCCACACATCAACATTTACAATGTGTATTGCTACAGCAAACACCAATATTTGTGTCAACCACCCCGCAGAAGCAATCAATATTCAATCGATATTTAGAGCAACGGAACCCAACCTTCAATCAAATTATCACAGCAAAACCGATGGACTATCACATTCATAGTGACTCCTTTCTACTATGACTATTCTACGCATCTTATAGTTAAGCAACAGCCCATCACAAACTTAAAACAAATGTTACCTGCAGGTGCGCTGTCTTTGACAAAAGAAGTCACTGTTTAAAGCTGAATACATAAATTTCTGAACGTGCTCATATTACCTAGCGATCACCCAACTTATTAAATCAAGTTTACATTTATGGACTTTTAAATGAACCCTGTCATTTGTAATTTCACCTTATACAATATAAGAGTCGATATGACACATCACTTTTTCAACGCTACGTGCATTCCAGGACCAGGCAATTCAAGGATCGAAGTCTCAGCGCAGAGTTTGTTCTGCGTTAACTCCAGATCCAGCGATGGCAAATATCCGATCCGATGCTATTTTGAAATACCTCCTATCCGATTTAATCGCAACTCGGCGATCGCTGCATTCCACCAAACTCTGATCGGAGTCCAATTCCTGTTGCTCTGATCCGATCACTATAACCTCCGACCCGCTACAATCTACTATCTCTCCGATCCGATTCAATCAGAATCAGAAATCGCTTGTAATTCAACTTCACTTTCAGATATCAATCGGCAGTTCCGATCCGATCCAATCGGAATTCGGAGTTCGCTTGTAATTCAATGGCTGCACAACTACCTTTCTTTGGTATCCCGATATATTCTGGACCCGATCTCATATCAAATAAGTTTTCTACCTTTCATGTCTGCTTTCCATTGTTATATGATTTTCATACCAATGCAATAAGTTCTGTGAGCCACAAATTTCAACTCTGCGCCAAAAGGTCAGTGAAATATTTTCGGACTATTCCTCTGTGTTGTGAAGTTTCTAATTCACAAAATTGACCACACTTAATTTGTGATAACCATAGAATTCTTATGACTTTAATAATGACACAGATTGAAACCGCCTCCAGCAATTTACCAATAAACAAACGCATCAATTGATGGTTCAACATACATCATGGATACGACCTTCAATTTGACCATAATATAAGAAAGAGACCGAGTCTTGACATTTGTCTGGTCATACAACGATGATCTCTGTTTTTTTTTATAAAACACAATTCTTAAAACTTCTGTCAGTTCACAATTGCCGACAGTACCAGACTTATATTTAACACAATGTTTATCACAATTACTATTGAAACACACAGGTCGCACACCGTTTAAATCAATTACACCAACAACCAATACTTAATTCTCCAATATTTATCATTCGATTTGCACAATCCACAATTGCATTCAATGTATGGAAACAGAGTATCGGCTTCGTGGCCAATTACACAAAGACTGATCACTATTTTTTTCACACACACCTCGCTACTAATTTGAGCTTTTCGCTCCACAAAAAAAAAAACCTCACCCTCACACTATTGCTCCACACAAAAACTACTCTGTTTTTCTCTCGCCACTTCCACCTTTTATGATTAACTAATTCCTCAACCAATGCTACACAATCTCCTATTTCTTCGAAAAATCTTAACAACAAAATCTCTTAATCTTATCACATATGTTTAACAACCTTATCTCTGATCTAAAATAAGGAAATATCACACTTATTACAATAACAAACTAATTGAGAAGTTTATTCTTCTTAGTAATCCCGAATTTGGAAAAACAGTCAATGAATTTTACTGTGGTTAGCCACAACATGTGGACAATCCTCCACATTGCTGGCTAATTCCGATGCTCCTGCATCATAAAATTATGGTGACAATGAAGCCTACCACTCACATCTATAAAGATGGAAGTGTTTCTACTCCTAGACTTCCATAACCTACAAGGTTGACACCACAACAATTGGAAGAAAAAAGCACAAAAGGGATTTGCTATAGTTGTGATAGGAAATACACTAAAGGTCATAAGTGTGCTGAGAAGAAATTATTTTACATAGATTGTGAAGAGGAGGAATAAATGAACAATAAACTTCAAAAGAGGAGGATATACACTAGGAAGCAACCCTAGAATAATAAGAAATGAGTCCGACCATGTCATGTAATGCATTGGCATGAATTATCGGTCCTCAAACTCTCAAGATAGAAGGACATATCAAGAAGAAAAAAGTAATAGTGTTGATTGATTCGGGTAGTACCCATAATTTTATTCATTGTAAGGTAGCTAAGGAATTGAAGTGTTTCATATACCTAGCACCAAAATGTAAAGTGATGGTTGCAAATGGAGGAACTATAAATTTCTCTGGAAAATGCCATAATATCAAGCTAGCCATGGGGGAATACGTATTGAATAGTCCAATGATTTTCATCCCAATGGGGGTTGTTGATGTTGTACTAGGAGTACAATGGTTACAATCCTTGGGGACGGTAGCTTTTAATTTTCAAGAACTTTTCTTGAATTTTTTTTTGGAAGGAAAGGAAATTGAATTATAGGGTATCAGAGGGAAGCGAGGAAATATAATAAGCTCTAATGTCATGATAAATATTCTGAAGAAATAACAACGAGGCATAATTTCACAATTATGCTCACTAGAAGTTCCAATATCAAAATCATATATTTCTCCAGATCTCCAAAAATTCTTGGACATTCATTCCAAGGTGTTTGATAATATTAAAGGACTCCCACCTATTCGTGATCATGATTATGCTATTCATTTGATTCCAGGAAGTGTTCCTCCAAACATCCGTCCTTACAGATATCCTTATGTCCAAAAGAGTGAAATTGAACGTATGGTTGTAGAAATGTTAGAGGTTGGTATAATTCAACCTAGTCAAAGTTCTTTCTCTGCTTCAGTAGTATTGGTGCACAAGAAGGATGGATCATGGCGCATGTGTTCGGATTATAGGGAGTTCAATAAGCTCACTATTAAAGAAAAATTTCCCATTCCTGTGATTGATGAATTATTGGATGAATTACATGGAGCAATTTATTTTACTAAGTTGGATATTTGTTCAGGATATCATCAAATTAGAATGAATACTGAAGATGTTCCAAAAACAACATTTCGAACTCATGAGGGTCATTATGATTTTTTGGTCATGCCTTTTGGCCTTACTAATGCACCTTCTACATTTCAAGGGTTGATGAATTCCATTTTCAAACCCTTCATTAGAAAATTTGTGTTAGTATTTTTTGATGATATACTAATCTATAGCAGGTCTTGGAAGGATCATATTCAACATGTTGACGGGGTGCTCAAACTATTGGAGGAGAAACAATTATATGAAAAGACATCCAAATGTTTCTTTGGAGTACAAGAGGTGGAATATATGGGTCATATTGTATCTCACGAGGGTGTTAAGGTAGACCCTAACAAAATTAAAGCCATTAAGGAATGGAAATTCCCCACAACCATAAAGTATTTGTGCAGATTTCTCGGGTTAACAGGGTATTATCGCAATTTTGTTAAGAATTATGGGAGAATAGCAACACCTCTAACAACATTATTGAAGAAAGATGCATTTTCATGGACTCTCTAAGGAACTAAGGCCTTTGAACATCTTAAAGAGGCAATGTGCCTAGCACCAGTCTTAGCTATGCTAGAATTCACAAAAACCTTTATTGTGGAATGTGATGCCTCAGGAAATGGAATTGGTGTTGTTGTAAAGCAAGAAGGAAGACCCATTTCTTTTGAAAATCGTTCAATCAAAGGAAAGTATTTAAAAAAGGCTATTTACGAGAAGTAAATGTTGGAAATAATACATGCACTAAAGAAATGGAGACCTTACCTAATGGGAAGACACTTCAAGGTAAAAAATGATCATGATAGTCTTAAACACATTTTGGAACAAATACTATCTTCAGAAAAAAAGCAAAAATGGGTCAGAAAGATGTTGGGTTATGACTTTGAAATCATCTACAAAAAAGGGAAGCTAAATGTTGTAGATGCACTCTCAAGAAAGGATGAAGAGTTGGAAGCATTACTTTGTGCCATTTCTATTATCCAACCAGATTGGAGAACTGAAGCAAGGGAAGAATGGAAGAAGAACGAAGAAGTGTGGACACTCATTCAAAAGTTGCAGCAAGATCCTAGTACATCTTATACATTTAGTTGGAAAAATGATTCCTTATGGTACAAATATCGCTTATATATTTGCAAGAATTCCCGACTAAAAAAAAAATATTCTTTTGGAATTGCACACTTCTCCTTTAGGAGGACACTCGGGATTTTTAAAAACTTACCATAGCGTGAAGAAAGAATTTTTTTAGGATGACGTTAAATCTTATATTCAAAAGTAATGTTTAGTTTTCCAGCAAAATAAAGTTGAGACAATTAAGACCTCAGGTCTTCTACAACCTTTATCCATTCCAAGTCAACGTTGGGAGGAGATTTCAATGGATTTTATCACAAGTTTACCTAAGTCTGAAGGAAGGAGTGTCATCATGGTGGTAGTTGATAGACTTACCAAGTATGCACACTTTTGTGCATTATCTCATCAATTTAAAGCAAGTGCAGTTGCTACTGCATTTATGGAAACAATTCAAAAGCTACATGGATACCCGAATATTATTGTAAGTAACAGAGATCCCATTTTTACAGGAAATTTTTGGACAAAATTATTTTCTTGTTTAGATACTCAACTAGCTCATAGCTCATCTTATCATCCTCAATCCGATGGTCAAACATAGATAGTGAATAAATGTTTGGAAGGATATCTTCGTTGTTTTGTATCTGATAAGCAAGCACAATGGGTCAGGTGGTTACCTCTTGCTGAATGATGGTATAACACTTCCTTCCATACTGCAGCAAAAATAACCCCATTTATGGCACTTTATGGATATCATCCACCATCCATCACATCTTCTTTAAGGGAAAATTCTAGGGTTCAAGCAGTAGAGGATCACATCGAGCATCAACAAGAAGTTCTCCAACTCTTAAAGGATAACCTAAATTTGGCACAAAATCAAATGAAACAACAGGAAGATCAACATCACAGTGAGAGAAGTTTTGATGTGGGAGACTGGGTATTTTTACGGCTACAACCATACAAACAAATGTCCCTCAATCCAGCTAAGAAGGATAATAAATTATCACCAAAGTACTATGGTTCTTACAAGGTGTTGCAAAATATTGGTGCTATGGCATACAAATTGGAGCTTCCTTCTTCTTCACGAGTGCATCCAGTTTTCCATGTTTCATGCTTAAAAAAGTTTATAGGGACAAAATTCCAGTTCAAACAATATTTCCAGAACTTGATGAGGAAGGAAAAAACATATTGGAACTTGAAGTAGTCACGGAAACAAGAACTCGACAGCTACGAAATCGATCAATTTCAGAGTATCTCATCAAATGGAAGAACTTACCTACTGAAGGTTCTACATGGGAGTATTAGAATTTTATACAAAAGCACCCAGAGCTACTCAAGCATTGAGGGCAACACTTTGTTGAAGGAGAGGAGCATGTTAGGTCATTATATTACTAGTATAGTCCCTTATGGTTGTTAGTGTAACCCCTTTATTGTTATTGTCCCTTATGGTTGTTAGTGTAACCCCTTTATTGTTATTGTTGTACCCTTGTAACTCCCATATTGTTATTGTTGTGCCCTTACATTATTATTGTTAAGTCGACTAGGATTACATTGTGGCCCCACTAGGATTACATTGTGGCCCATGGACTCCTATATATAGAAAGGAGTTTTTTTCATTTGTATTTTCCAAGAATTGTTCATTTATGTGATGTATTGGAGGTTGCCCCCTCGAAGTGGCTAATTTCTAAGGTGTTGATCTCTCTTTTCTTCTATTTTTGGAGCTGGTTTCATAACAATATTATAACCCATAACAAGGAGAAAAGAAAAGTTTTAACATAATTTATTCAAAAAGAATGTTTATCTCTGTAAATTATAAATATTGATTGCAGTGGATTAGAAATTGTATTTTTTCTACATAACTGCTAAATGGATTGAATATGGCAGAGAGATGTTTTTAAATTAATTATAGAATGGTTGTACATTTTATATAATTCTTTATGTTGTTTATGGAATGAAAGAAAAACAAATACATGTGTAGAGAAAATTCTAAGAAAGTATAGTTAGCATTTCTGACGGTGAAGAATTGCAGGTTTTGAATTATGTGGGAAACTAACCAATTTTATAGAAGATTTAAGGCCGAAGAATGAAAGGAACAGTTAGCCCATCTGGGGGAAGAAACCCCATATTGAACAATATGTCTTATAAAGATACAGGAAACATCATACACGGACTATGGGTTTAAGAATTAAAAACCCATTCTGAACGATAGTCCGATCGTCTGTAGTACCATACATTGAAGGAATTATAATCTTAAGGAAAATTCAACTCTAAAATAGTCAAAATTGGTGTTACTACTGCTCAGTATAAAAGCAAATATAATTAAATAAATATAGGATCATGTTTATGATTCTATACTAACATAGTTAATAAAATTCACAGTAGATACCAAATCAATGTAATGACAGACATATAAACATAGAAAACCTTCAGAAAGAGGTACCCATATGTGCAACATCTTGTATATATAAAATAATCTATTACATTAAAAAGAGAACATGCCTGAGTGTGAGCGCACAACCTGGGTGACTGTAGTAAACCTAGATAGGTAAATTGAAGGTGTTAAAAACAACAGAAGGACAAACCCATATATGGGCTAAATAAACACTAAAAATTAAACCCTTCATGTATACAATGAAAAAACAAAAGGAAGAATCTCGAATGAAATTCGAATAAAAGTAGGAGTGAATGAATACATGTGTTTCTTAACAAATAGAGTTCTTTGACAAAAACCCAAATATGTAAATAAATATAAAAGTATTTATTTACACTACAAAATTGTCAAGATTTGAGTCAAAAGGAAGAGAGGCCGGGAAAAAACTATTATCATAATTTAAATAAAAAAATAGTAACAGAGTCTCACGGCCTTAACCAGATAATATCCAAAAATAATAATTATCTCTCACAACAAGAAATATCAACTGCTCCAACTGACAGTATGTCCAATAAAGGTTGATTTTACATTCACAGTGGAAGAGCCTTAGTGGCTTCATGAAAATATAGGCGAAATATTACATTTTAAACCCTCAAGAAGAGAGAGTAGTCATATTTATAACTGGAATATGAAACATATTGAAGAAGACCCCTCTGTAGGTTCTAAAAAATACCTAGAAGAGAAAAGGGTCGAATGGTCGTTAGCTGAGGTAGTCTGCTAAACAATAACATTCTTATTGGTGATATTTGAGGTCTTGAAGTTACCTGAAAGACAAACACAAGAGGTTAGAAGACTTGGGATTCCAGGTTGAATAATAAACCAGATATTAACTGTAAAATTAGGAGCATAATAGAAACAATACCTTACAGATGCAACAGGGTTTGATTTAGAAGACCTGAGCCAGAAAATCATTAATAAAATTGTGAGAAGAAGGTTGTGGATTAAAATAAGCATTTAAGGTCAATATTCAGAGAATGAGGGTGAAAATACTGGTTCGTGCTTACCTTTCTTGGTCGTGCCATTGATGGGAAGTTGATCTCCTCGATGTAAATTAAGCCTAGAATAACCGAGGAGTAAAACCCCATGGTATCCTGAAGTAGTGAACCTGAATTACAAACCCTATGCCAAACACTTAAGACTGTAGAAGGGATTCAAATATTCGTATTAACCCCCGCAATCATATTCCACAGTGGTGAGGAAACAAAAATTAAATAGCAAAGAACCTTATATATCCTCGATCTGAGACAAGAGACAGATAAATCATTCTATGTGTGCAGTTACAGAGCTTGAGTTGCTCTCATAGCGACGCCAAATGCATGAGAAGTTAGGGTTTGCGGGGTAAGGTTTTCACCCTAACTACCGAGGAAAATATCACAATCGTAGATCAAGAGATTTCACAGATGATTTAGATCATCCCAAGTGTCAAGAAAATTTGATGGACATCATTAAACGAAGCCACGAAGATATGGGGGATTTAATAAACCAAGTTTTAATTTTAAATAATATGCCATTATACCGATATGGTGATAAGTCAACACATAATTCGAAAACAAATAATTTCTGCCGAAATTCATAGCATAACAAAGGTTTATGATATCATATGTTTAAAATCGCATTACTGTCATGCTCTTAATTATTAAATCGCATTATAAGGCAGCCTTTAACTATATTGTAATATATTATATAGTATTAAAAGAATCTTTAAATTACTAGTATGATTAAAGTGTACTTGTAGGTCAAAAGAAAATTATCCGTGTTATGTTAGATATTACACAATCACAAAGGAGTGAATCTACTTCTTTCAAAATAAGTATGATATCGTAAAACCATAGAGAAAAAATAATTGTGCGTTCTAAGATAAGAATTGTCTATGGTAAGAGCTTCTATGATTTAGTTTAGAATTGGGAGGAAATGGAATTAAGAGTCTATGAGTACAGAGTAAGGGTTTTGACGGTTTTTATAAATCTTGTTTCAAGCGTCATATAATGTCGGGTGACGGAGTTTGGATTTTATGGCAGGCGAGGAAGGATTAGGATCGGAGTGAATTTTTTTTTTCATTGTTTCTTCATAGACTTTTGGAACTAGGGTCGTGGGAGTGTAGTCGTTGTTCATATAATTCTTTTATGTTTCGTTAGGGTTTAGGTCCCCAAATTTGGTGAAAATTTTTATGTATTTAGGGGACGTGATACCTTAGCAAATATATAATGGTTTTTCTCAAGTGGGTAATCTATCAAAGGGGTAACTTGTTAGACCATATATCTCTCCTTTTCAAGCATAGGGTACCTGGAAAAACCCTACCAATGTAGCGTTTATTGAGCCTTGGGTTTCTACCAACCCCCAGGTTGGTGGTCTGGATGGTCAGATGCGAGAATCTGGGTGTATCGACTTGAGTAGGCAAGATATTCCTTTTTGACACTTTTATAAGTTGTAGGGGACAATAGTGAGGGTTAAAATAGCCCCTAAAGTTCCGAGAACTAGAGAAAAAGCCAAAAATTGCCCTGGTAAGGGATAACAACATGAGTAGGGTGACCAAATTGATGACAAGGGCCTTGGTGGGAATTATTCTACATTTTTCCCACTACGGTGTGAATCCTAAACTAGGTGATAAAATTGGAAGCCATTGACTGGCTATTACCCTAGTGTGAATTTACATACGAATAATCAGATACACTTCCATTCCCTTGATGAAGGAGATATAGAAATGATACACAAGAAAGCCTAGGTAATTAGTGACAACTACCTTTGGCTCTAAAGATGGCATGCGTGTTTTAATCTATTTTTTAGTAAAATAAATTCATAGAATCATTGGGCTAATCTGGTTGGATTTCCTTTGGATCTTTAGATCCATCAAATCATCGACAAAGTGGCCAACAACATCGACAAGTTATGTATTTTGAGGGCTTGTCTCTGGTAGCTTTCGATAAAATGATAATGTGGATCTTGGTGGAATTGGATGTATCCCAAGGACTACTGGAAAAGCTAGAGATTGTAGAAGGAGAAAATTATTTCTATAAATGTTTGGAATTATGTAAAGTCTCATTTATATGTTTGTGGTTAAATCAAATAGGTCATATTAAAGAAAATTATTTAACCAAGATAGCTAAGTTCTAAAACAAATTATTCTTTTTTAACTAAGAGTTAACATATACACAAGGAATGGAATATTCAGGTCGAAACCTTCTGAAAAGGGTTCTTTACATAGAAAAATACTATATATTTTATGAAGAATGGAAAGATAATACTTTGACACAAAGAGGAGAACTTCATCTTACCTCATATATTTAGTGTGTCATTGACAGAACTAGGTGTACAATAATAATCTTCCTTATGAAATCTTTCTTAAATAGTTCATGTATTTTTTTTTCCTTTGATTATGATTTCTTAGTTTTCTAAGAGAAATGTGCCACGTTAATGTTTTTTTTTTTTGCTCGGATAGTAAGAATAATTACTACAACTACTTACATCACAAACCTTACTAAATTTTTAAAGATTTATTCAGTGATATTAGTCAAGTTTAGAATTTTCTTAGTATATGAATTGACATTTTTGTTTTGATATTTGGATAGATATTTTGGTTTTTGTGTGATCATTTGTGAAACTATGCTTCCTATGTAAAGATGTTGTATGTAACTTTTATTTCAATAGAAAATGTACATAAGTTTCTAGTGTAAAAAAAAAATTATGATGAAATTTATTCAAATATTTAATTTGTTTTCTTATTATATAAAGAATTTTTAATCTTTAATATATTAAGGAAGTTAACAATGAAAAATGTGAAGAGTGAAAATATTTTTTTAAAAAGTTTGTAATTGATTTTTATCTTAAATTTCAGTTTCAAAATATTTATAACAATATTGAACTTTTTAATATTTTTAAGTTATCCATATTATAAAAAAAAATATAAAATCATTCTCAAATTTTATGAAAATTATATTAATAAAATTTTAAAACAAATTTAAATAATTATTTGTCATATTTTCTCAAAATATAATATATCAAAATTAATGTCAATCAACATATTAAAAAGTGTAGTATAAATAAAATATTGATATGAAGATAAATATTAAAAAATAAATTTATATCTTTACTAAAATAAAATTTTATATATAAAATGGAATTAATAGGTATACCATACAACTTTACCTTGTGAATGTGGAGAGAATTGAACCACAAACCTATCGTAAAAACAAATTTAATAACCACTGAGCTTGACCCTCAAAGTGTCGAGA
The DNA here is from genome assembly GCA_034641835.2 of Pinus albicaulis. Classification (NCBI taxonomy): domain Eukaryota; kingdom Viridiplantae; phylum Streptophyta; class Pinopsida; order Pinales; family Pinaceae; genus Pinus; species Pinus albicaulis. The sequence continues at coordinate 852,232,607 of CM076576.1, forward strand.
GAATTGAACCCCTAACCTCTCAATAGCAAAGGAAATTTAATAACCAAAACTCTTTCAACTATGTTAACCCTTGGGACTAGAATGAAATTATTATGTTAATAAAAAGCGCATCATTTTTTCCTGCATAAGGCTAATTTCTATTATATGGTACAAGAATAGTACATTCAAACTTCGTGACCAGGGTTACTGAATTAGTCAACCCTAGTCGGAAAGAGATAATTCAAAAATTCAAAAATGGGGCTATCCCTTGGGGGGAAACCAACCCATAGAGAGTTCCACAAAACATAGAAAGAGCTGCCCCTAATGGGGAAATCAGCTATTAACAGAATATCCAAAAAACTAAGTTTGTTGTGCAGAAGAAAAGTAAGCATAGAAACTATAGCAAGGCATGAAAATACTGGAGAAAGAAGAGCCATGGCTGTACTGATGCTGGTCCTTTTCGTCATGGTGCTGCATACAAGGAGGATTTTTCGTAATGTAGCACCCGTAATCAGAGGGGGTGTCCTTCTTCTTAGAGAATTGAGGATCCAGCTCTGGAGTGGAGGTGGAGTGAGCGCCTATGTCTTCTGCATTGTCAGGTTGCCTGATGCCTTTAGTAGAGCTGCTACCCCCATTATTAGATGTTTCCTCCATGCTTTTGATAGGAAGAGCCACCGTTTCTCCTAGGCAACGGGGAGGATGAAAAAGAGAGAGTGGATTTTCACGACCTCTTCCTAGAACTAGTGCTAGAATTGCTTTGCTGAGTCTCTGGAATTCGAATTGAGAGAGGGGCTGAAAAGAGCTGGGGTTCATAAACATCTAGCGCGTCCATGGCCACCGAGAAGGCCACATTGTGCTCCGCCATGACCAGAATTGGAGGGCGAGAGGGAGAACCTCTACCACCTCCCATATGACATCGCATACGGTGGCGACGAGGCATAACTTCAGTGGAATACTCGAGATGTAGAGGAGGGATAAAATGAGCAGAGGGAGGCAGATGTGTAATGGACGGATGAGCATCAACGTGAAACGAAAGAACAACATCGTGAAGGGAAAAAGCACAATGAGGACAAGCATAGCAGAGTGTAGGATTTTGCAGATAAATCTTGAGAGAGAAATAGAGGGAGTTGCGGGACGAATTTGGGAAGGAGTTGGCTCCATTTCCCATAAAATACCAGTGAACACTGCTTTGCAGACGAGGCGGGATGGAATGCGCATGAATGCCCAGGAGTGAATGGGGTCGTAAAACACCTAAGATTATTTATGGCTCTCACGCTGAAGGTAGGTGCAACCTCGTGGTGAGGCCAGCTGCATAACTGCGAAGAGGCCATGTGGCCTTCCAGCAAGGCGTGCCTAATCACCCGTATCTGGGGAAAAGCACATAATTTTATATCAAAAAATAAATTTATATATGTATATTTACTAAAAAAATAATTTATATATTAAGTGGAACTTGACCAATTAAACTGACTTTCAGAACTAAAATAAAATTAATATATTAACTAAAATCACATCATTTTTATATATAAATTAAATTTTAATTAATATTTGATTTTAGATCTAAGACTTTTGTGATCCATTGTTTAGATAGATGTCTTTCGGATTAATCACATCATAATTATTTGGTTGAAGTTTCAGACTATCTAATGTGGTTCATCCTCATGAAAAGGTGAAGAAAAAACTATTATATGGTTCGAAAAATCTACCAAATCATTATGATGTGATTAATCTGAAAGACATCTATCTATAATATTTGATTTTCAAATATACTATTTATATAATTAATAACCATATCTATATAATTAATAACCATTTTTTAAATATAAAAAGAAGTGAAAAACTATATTTTTCTTTATGCGTGATGGTATACGTATACATAAATGTATTATAAAATTAGCTATATACATCATGATATAAACATACAAAAACATCTTATAATTACAATGTTATAAACTTTCGACACTTTTTATAACATATGATGAATTATAATTTTTATATATATAAAAAATTATAAATGACTCCAATTCTATCTTAAATAATCAAATATTTAATTATTACGCCAATAGGCATCCCCCTATTGGAAATTGCAACTTTAATCATTTTGTTAATCACAAATTCCAATCTGATGGTTGAAAATACAAGATGCTAGAATATTTTCGTCGTTGCCACTACATCAATGGATAATATTGATGAACATAACTCCCTTTCATATCTAAATCAAATGATTAAACCCCACTTAAATAATTTTTTTACCAAATTATAATTAATATTTTACTGTGCCATTAATTATTGACCATGTGTGAAGATTAATGCTAATTAAATTCACATCATTGAAGTTGTAGCTTCATGAAACGTCCAAAAAAGGCTGCCACTATTTGAACCACCATAAAAATATGAAACGTGTCATATAGCTACTATGAAATGTCTTATATAGCCACATGTTCATTCATTTTCATTCATAACAGTTCAAAACCCGAAACGTATGCCTCTGAACATTCTGAAATGAGAAATGGTTCATTCACAATTAATGATATAGAATTTATTATGTTTTATTGTTATTTAGGAATAGAATAACATGCCAAAGTGTTATGTTTTCTTGGTATTATATGAATTTATTATGTTTAATTTCTATGTAACAATAATTTCTTTAGTATTTTAATCATTTTTATTGTTTTAATAATATTTTTGATATTTTATTAATTGTACGTTACATAGTAATTATACTTACATAATGTAACTTACTCCATGGCATGCAATGGAGCACCATGGAGCACCACCATTGGACCTGTGTGTGCCATCATGTTCCATATTTTTTATTTATTACACTTTGGTTTAATTGAAACAACTCTAATTCACATTCCACAAAACAAATTCAATACAAAAAGAAGCAAAACTTAATTAAAAAGAATCGATGAGATGCTGCAAGTTTCATTTAATAAACATATTGTGCAGGTGTATTGTTTCTTCACGAGTTTCAATTTGATATCAAGGTTAGTCTAATTTGGTTTTTAATTGGTTTTTTTCAATACTGTAGAGAAATTTCATAAATTTTATACATTGAATGGTATCTAATAGATTGAATCTGTTAAGTAGGTACGCAGAGCTTCTATTTGATCCTAGGTTCAGTGACATATATTCGGCCTCTATTAAATTGTTCCAATCTCAATAGAAATTGGGAGGTATGTAAAACTCAGGCCCTCTATATTTTGGTACTCATGCTCAATGAGGCATGCAACTAGAGAATAGAAGGATGAAAATATTAATTGTGGATGTAAATTATAGTGAAAATTTGGATTAGGATTATAGTCATATTGGTTACAAAACAAATTTTATTAAAAATTTTTATTACGATGTAGATCTGAGCCTTAGCACCATAGCATATTGAGTAGGTTAAAAATGTGATTTGTTACCGAATAGATTGAGAGATTTTAGTATATATATATATATATATATATATCTATATAAAACCTTAATTTAAAACATGTATTGTATTGTATTGAATTGATAAATTTGTGTATAAATTGAGACTAGGCATAACAAAGATGCATGGTCAAGTCAAGGTTGTAACGTTGTAAGTTATTCATGCCAATAAGTTACTGTTCTTAGATTAGGTCTTTCTTGGTGTTAGTAGCGGAAGCAACTTCGTGTTTCTTTTTGGTTTGAGTCATTACTTTAAGCTCTCTTTATTACTTTATCACCTCATCTAATCATAGTCATGGTCTGTTTGTTTCACTTCCCTCTTCTCTTCTTTGACAACACAAATGTCAAACAAATTGACTCTCTAATATAAAATTTAATTGTATTTTAGATTAACATTTTGGCATTTATTTATTAATAATATTTCATAATTAAACTTTGGAAAATTTTAATTTTCCCATTTGATATAAATCACCAATTCTCTTTTCGTGACTTCCTCTGCTCTTTGCAATCGTGACTTTCCTACCCTTCGTATATATCTTCGGTTTGAAAGGATTCTCGCGGCTTAGGTTTTTTGTTTTTTATTTTTTAATAATTTCTCGAAGGCAAACTTAGAGGATACCTACAATTTAGGTTTTCTCTAATAATTTCTGAGGCCTTTGAAAGCGAATTCAATTCCAATTTCAAAATCGATTTAAAAAATTACACAAAACCTATAACTTGCAGGATACCGACAATTTAGGTTTTCTATAATAATTTATGAAACCGCCGAAAGTGAATTCAATTCCAATTTCAAAGTCAATTTATACAAATTACACAAAAATTATACGAATTTAACAAATTTTTTATTCACTATTTTTCTTGCAACAAATTTATTCAAATTTTCTAACTTCAATTTTTTTTCATTCGATTCTATGGAACCTTGTTGCTTTTTCTACCATAATCAGAAGGTAGTTACTCCATCCGCACTACCATCTCTGGAGCGTCATAATCAGAAGGTAGTTACTCCATCCGCACTACCATCTCTGGAGCGTGTTTATAATTTTCGTTGTCTATACCTCACATCCTCATTATGCTTAACTTAAGAACCTTGCTAAAGCATGGATTGGTTTAGATTTTAAAGACAGTACTGATATATTTATATGTTATGTTAATTTTAAAAGGAGTTGATATTTATATTTTAATTTAAAATAATATATAAAGATATTTAAATCTAATTTAATTTAATGTGTTAAAATAAATGATTTAAAAAAAAATAAATTTAACTCGGATTTGAGAAGATCGATATCCACCATTCACACAACCCCATGTCTGACATTCACGTGAAGGAATATTAGAATTAGTTAGGATTATGCTTACTTTAGTATATCTTGGATTGGGTTTGTTGAGGAAGTTGAGAGATTCTCTCAACTTCTCTCTCTAAGATTAGAATTAGTTCAACTATATATTTGATGTATCTGATTATTGCAATATAGAGAAATAATTATTTATGTGTGAATATCTGGTCTCTCCAGTTTTTTAGTTTGGTATCAAAGCGACCTGGAGTGACTTCAGATCTGCATTGTTCAGATCCATTGCAGCAGCCTCGCGTCATAGCTGAAACCGCCGTTGCAAGCTGAACCAGGACCCGATATCTTTGACCGACCTACAGATAAGCAGGAGCGGCAGTTTCTTTGATAAGCTGAACCATGACCCAATATCTTTGACTGCGCTGGAGCATAGCTTTTCTCGCTGTTGCAAACAACATCCGTAGGCTCACCCTCATGATAATCATTGTAAAAGTTATGATCACCATAACGTAAGAAGCAGTCGTTTAGCGAAACGAATCCAGAGGTGCTGTTTTTACATGTCTCAACAGCCAATGCTACCTCTTCCGATTCACATTCAGAACATACACTTAGCTGGAGTGGAATCAATCAATCGCCGGAGCTGGTGTTTGCCGATTTCTGCTAGATTGGTTTGCCTCAAATAAATTTACATTTTTATTCAGTTTAATTGCAACCTGTTTTAGATTTGCAGAGTTTGAAAATCAGTTTCTTTTCTTTTTAACATGGAGCAGCCTATTGTATTAGAAAATTTTAATGGCTTTAATTTCTAGACTTGGAAGGTAAAAGTTCAGTTGCAAATGATGAGTAGAAATTTATGGAATATTGTAGAAGGCTCAGAAATAACACCTACATATGCTCAACAGTTAATTACATGGGAAAAAAGAGAGGAAAGAGCCAAGTCTATCCTTGGAATATCACTTGCAGATTCCCAACTACATCTTATTGACTTAAAGAAATCTTCTGCAGCAATATGGGAAGAAATGAATAAGGTATTTGGGACAAAAGCTGTTAATGCAAAATTTTTCTTAAAGTTACAATTGTTTAAACTCCAGATGGAGAGTGAGACATCATTGTCAACACACATAAATGAGTTAAGAGCTTTGATGAGACAGTTGTCAGAAATTAATTCTAAAGTAGATGATGATGATGTAAAGGCAATCTTATTAAATAGTTTGTCTTCAAAATATGATAATGTCATATTTACTCTAAGTCAAATGCCACATCAATCACTTGATGAAATGATAGCAGCTCTTATGGCAGAAGAAAAGAGGATAGGTGGCCCAGAGGCTAGTTCACATAATGAACTTGCACTATACTCCAAAGGAAGGGTGAATAAAAGTAAGACTGAATGTTTCTATTGTCACAAATATGGACATACAACATTCAATTGCAAAATTCGGGCTCGAGATATTTTGAATGGACAATTGAAAAAAATCAGCGTATGCAACATTTTTAGACAATTCACCCGATGCAATATTTGAAGATTCTTCAAGTGAGGATGAACCTCTTGATCCTTCTCTTAAACTTTTCTAAAGCATGTTTTGTGATTTGCAAGTGTGTGGAATATAGTGTGGAGTTTAAGCCTTATATTTATTGCTATGAGAGTTGTGTAGAAGAGAACCAATTATTGAACAAATTAGCATTATTTAAATTAGTCGTTCTCTACGTTCTACAGGAACGAGAGAACAATTGGCTAATTTGATTGTGTGAATTTGTTATATGCTGATATTATTGTGCTACGGGCCAAGAGCATCAGTTACAGGTTACAGTATGATGTGAAGCAGGTCAAGTTGTTAGATTAGCTCTTGAACACATTCAGTATTCAGACCATTTTCCTAGCCACTGATGGATAGCCGAAAGAGAAATATCCGACAGATGGTGATTGGTCCATAGGATGGTTCATCACTTGTCAACTCTTATTGCGGAAGCCCCGATGAGCGGAGTTGTCAATACTGTTGATCTTGCAAAGTTCATTATTGCTGGTCAGAAACAAATGTATTTTAAATGGGTTGAATGGTAGCTCGAAAATGAGGGAGAAAAGAGCGTTTTCTATGAGATCTCAGAGTGGGTACAAATGTTAATGAAGACCAGATCAGACAAAGAGACGAAAGTTCAAAGTGTTGTAATTGTGATTAATTATTATATGTTTTGTAAAGTAAGCATTAAGGGAGGGTATTAGAATTAGTTAGGATTATGCTTACTTTAGTATATCTTGGATTGGGTTTGTTGAGGAAGTTGAGAGATTCTCTCAACTTCTCTCTCTAAGATTAGAATTAGTTCAACTATATATTTGATGTATCTGATTATTGCAATATAGAGAAATAATTATTTGTGTGTGAATCTCTGGTCTCTCCAGTTTTTAGTTAGTACATGTAGAGTGAGAGTACCTGGCCTTCTCTAAGTTTACGGCCAGTGTTGGAATTCCTAAATCACAAATTTTACCATAAATGTTATATGTATGCTACCCTTTTCAAGACCTTGATAACAAATATGTCACTTAAAGAAATAAAGCATAATGGGATACATTTAGAAACTCCAATTAATTATAAACGACCATGACAGATGGAGGGCCATTATTTTGGTGTTTTGAATTTACAAGATCCATCTTGTGGGTAACAGAATAATCATCCATGGTGCCATGGGATTAAAATTACCTAAGATGCCAGAAATTGAAATGAGTTAAGGGTGAAAAATGGCTGAGGCCTCTGATCGTTTAGGGGAACTATAAATACAAGGGAAGAGAAAAAAAAATTAATAATGGTTTGGTTAATTTTCATTAACAGATTCGATAACTATCTTAATTCAATATGGATGTAAATAAAATACATAAGAATAATATAAGTGATGTAAATATATATAAATACTAATGAGCTATTAAATATAATATATTAAAAGAAAAATATTTCATTGAAATTATATATTATTCACACATTTATTCTAAATATTATAAGATTTCATCACAATTCATTGAAAATCAGTTTTTATATACGCTGGTACTGTGTTCCATTTTTTTGAGTTTGGGATTGCATTAAACAGTGAGGAATTGTAAATTTGTTTGCAATAATACCTTACATGTTCATTACTGAGAGCATTCATTTTAATTTGTTGTGCTCCATTTATCAAAAGAGATACACTGGTATATAATTAAACCTCATTTCATATAGAAAAATGGTTTTGAAAACCCACGAACAGTTTATCGCACAACTTTCTGGTAGTAAATGGTAATGTTTAAACTTGTGCAATACACCCCAGTGAGCAAGATGTGTTGAATGGTGGATGTACAAAACCATTTTTATTGCACTGTCTTTAAAAACATTAAAGGTTGGGCTAGTTTGAATGCGATCACCGTCAGATCTAACAGCAAATAAAGGTGGAATGTGATGACCGTTAAATTCAGAAAGGTTTGTTTCTTCGGTAGTAATGTGTGAAGGACGAGAATTAGATGGGTCAACGAGTTGACCATATTTAATTATCTTCATGACTGACCCACTTTTAATTAAATCGACATTGCCTTGAGTTCTTATGTATCTATAGTTTTGATTGAATTGGTGGTGGGTTGTCTTTAGTGAACATTTTATTTAAATTGTAATATATTTCGAGAGGAAGTTATCCAAAAATATCTTAAAGAAAAAGACTTCTGGTACAGGTATGTTTTGTTGAATTCATTTTCTATTCATTGTCAATTTCTTATTATTGTTCTATTTATATATTTTTTTAGTAACTTTGTATTAATTTTCTTCAGATATGAGTGGCAACATAGAGGTTCAGCAAATATCCATGGTTTCCTATGGTTGCAAGGAGCTCCTGACATGGAAACACTTGATTGGTCAAATGATTGTGATTTACAACATGCAAAGAGATTTTTTGACAATTATGTAACTGCATGGAATCCACGTGAAAAACATCGTCACAACATAATGATTCCAAGAAGTCCCAATTATGACCTTTGCCTATTGAATACTGATAACATTTTCTCTTGCAATCCTCATAATGATTATGAAGAATTGTTGAACCGAGTCCAAAGGCACATAAAATGTAGTGTAGATTCTTGTTTGCACAAAAATGGCACTATTATTTCTTGTCGGTACAATGCTCCATGGGATATTTCTAAGGAATCAAGATTGTTCATAGATGATCAAGGAAGAAAAAAATATGACCCGGTAATAAATGGTGATAGGCTCAATGTACATAACATTGACCTTATAAAAATGTGGTGTGTAAATGTTGATTAAAAACCAGTGCTTTCTCGGCATGCTGTCTTGAAATATATTGCTAAGTATGCATCAAAAGCAGATAAAAGGTCTGAAAGTTATCATGATATGTTAACTAGAATTTCAAATTCTATTACCTCTGAGGATCATGCTTTATGTGCTTACATAAGGTTTCTTGCAGAAACGATTTTTGAACATGACATTGGAGCACAAGAAACATGCCATATGTTGCTTAAGCTACCTCTTGTTGTTTATAGTTGAAAATTTGTTTCATTAAATGTTGGAAGAAACGTTTTCAGGAAAATATCAAGGGATGGCATGCAATGTTCATCTGAAAATACTTTTTTTCAACATTATCAGAAGAGGCCTTTTTTCCTTGAATATATATCTTTGATAGAAACAACAAGATCTTGGACATTTGATAGGAAGCGTAAAAAAGGTCCCTGGAAACCTAGAGATGTTCATGCGATTGTTTGGGTTTGGCCACGGTTTTATTCTATTCCTAGTGACGGTTTAGACGAGTTTGAAACCTTTTTTTGGACATAATTGCTCTTGTACAAGCCATTTCATGACATTTATGCAGAAATTGAGCTTTCAGCTGAAATTATTGTTGAAATTTGGAGGAATTTCCGATATCGACCATGGCATGTTGATCAAAATCCATCAATTGTTGAAAATGTTGAATATGGAGAAGATGGCGATTTTTCTAACCAGGAAATGAATCTTGAAGATGATTTTCAAGAATGGAAACTTTTCTCTCGCTTGGTTCTACCAAGTAATTATGTCAATGTTTATGATATTCACACCCTTGGTCGACGGGATTTTGATATATCCTTTGACTGGCAAAGTAAAACTATTTCTGATGATGTGGCTGAAGAAGCTATTAATTTTATAGGGAATGGAATATCAAGGGGTGATATTGTCAACCTTTCAAATAGAAAATTTTCTTCTCCAGATTCATTGGTAGAAAAACAACGTCGTGCTTTTGAATTTTTTTTAAAGAATTTTGATGAATATGAGATTCGTGAAGCTCTTCTTGTGATTGTTCAGGGTACTGTAGGCACTGTCAAGTCTTTCCTTATCCATTGTAATTTTGAATTTCTTTCTAATCTGTCAAGTAATGGAAAAAGTCCTTTTCTTCTTCTTGCCCCAACAGGAATAGATGCTTTTAATATACATGAAAAAACAATACACTCTGCTCTAAAAATTCCAATTAAAGATATGAAACCACTACAGGGTCAATAACTAGCAGTATTCCAAGAAGAAATGAGCCATATTCGATATATATTGATTGATGAAATGAGTTTTTTAGGATCAAGGTTATTCATGCAAATAGATGCTCGATTACAAGAAGAATTTCCAGAGAAAAAGAATTGTCCTTTTGGTGGCAGAGCCATCATGCTTGTGGGTTACCTTGGCTAGCTACCTCTTGTGAGAGATAAGCCTTTATATGTAGGTAATACAGTAGAGAACGTCTTGTGGAAAAAATTCAACATTGTTGTCACTCTTGACACAATATTTCACCAACAAGGGAATAATGAGAAACAATCTTGTTTTCGTAGAGTCCTCAATAACATAAGAAATGCAGAACCTTTTCTTGATGATTGGGAGTTTCTTATGTCACGGGCTGATATGAGGTTGCATCCTAGAGAAAGGGATTTATTTAATGCAACAGTTCACATGTTTCCAACAAATAATCTGGTCTCCTTCCATAATAGGCATATGTTGAAATCATTAAATTCTCCAATTGCATGATGTATTGTTGTGAATTCAAGGCGTTTAGTAGTCAGTAGTGCCGATGATGATCAACTTGACCACGAATTTTTGTTGTGTCATGACCAACGTGTTATGTTGACATGTAATTTGTGGGTTGAAGCTGGTTTGGTGAATGGTGCACTTGGGTATGTGAAGGAGATATTTTATTTTCCTACCTCTAAGCCACCTGAGCTTACAATGTTCACAATTGTTGTTTTTGATAAGTATGTTGGTGTTCTGTTTGATGCAAGCAATCCAAACATTATACCTATCACACCAATGATAAGAGGAAATCGAAAACAAATTCCTTTAAAGATGGCATGGGCTCTTACAATCCACAAGTCATAGGGTTTGAATTTAGAACAAGCATCAATTGATATAGGGAATAAAGAGAAGCAAGGCCTGACCTTCACAACCATATCAAGAGTGAAATCAATAGATGGTTTACGCATTGCACTGCCTTTCTCTTATCAGCATTATGCCAAGATGAAAGATAATGCATATGTTACAATTAGGAAGAAAGAAGAGAAGCGATTAAAGTCCATATCATTATGACATGCAACTATTGATTCTTTTAGCTCTTTATAGAATTTTTTTTGAATTTCTTTTATTGTCCTCTTTATTTACTTTTAATATAATAATGATTTTGATATATTAATGAGATGAATACATTTATCAAATTCATAGTAGTATTTTGGAACGTTGTTTACATCGTTTTTCATGTTGTTTAATTTTCTTACTTTTTTTAAGTGGCTTTTGTTATTTTTCTTACAATGAACCATTCAGAGATAAAAAAATCAGTTATATGAGCCAATCATTAAAAATAAAGATGGAATTCCATATCACTATGACATGCTACTAATAGTATTGTGACATATTTATAGAATGTTTTTTAATTGTTTTTATTGTCCTCTCTATTTGCATTTTGTATAATAATTATTTTCGTGTATTAATGAAATGAATACATTCATGAGATCCAATATAGTAATATCTGAGAAAGTTCTTACATCGTTTTTCATGTTGTTCAATTTACCTCCTTTTTTTAAGTCTCTATTGTTCTTTTGTTTACAATGAGCCATTCAGACATATACAACCAGTTATATGAGCCAATCATTAAAAATCAAGATTGAAGTCCATATCCCTATGACATGAAACTAACAATATTTATCAATGTGGTTTGCTAAATATGTTGTGGTTTGGTTCAATGACAACATATTTATATTTGATAATAATATTAAACTAAAATTATTATACACATTAACATTAATTTAAATACAAATATAGAATTACTAACATTATTATTATTTGATTTTAAACATTAAGTTTAAAAATTTGTGATTTCTTGTAGATTATTGTAATAGGGGTCATATCACTCATTTCATGTGTACAATATGTATTTCTGATGAGGTTTATATTTGTAGAAATTTTATATCATTTGGTTCATGTAGCGTTAGGTTATTTTATAGCATGACGTTTTTAAGATTAAGTTTTTTAACAACAATACAAATGGGGTGTTCTATTATATGTGTGTGTGTGTGTTTCTATCTCTTTGTGTATTAATTTTTATTTTGTTGTATTTCCTTTAAAATGCAAATATGGATAATAATGATGGCATCTATTATAATCAAGCAATGGAAAATATTTCTAGACTGATCAGTTTTCTGTGTGTGTTTCTATCTCTTTGTGTATTAATTTTTATTTTGTCGTATTTCCTTTCAAATGCAAATATGGATAATAATGATGGAATCTATTATAATAAAGAAATGGAAAATATTTCTAGACTGGTCAGTTTTCTTTCTTATCTTCAGAACAAGCTTGATAGAAAACATGGCTTCCATCCTACTCTTATTGATGAACATCTTCGTGTGCTAGATGAAATGAAAATCAATGTAAAATACTTGTTGCATGTGCACATGAGGGAGGCTGGGAGAAAAACAAGAAGGGATTGGTTGGAAAGCGTTAAGTATCGTGATCATTATCATGTTGATTTGAATTGGTGTTCCTTTTGTGGTCGGTCTGGTTGTGTTCTCGAAGAGGCTATTTGATAAATGAACTTTGATGGAGAGTTTCAAGTCCATTTTTGTAGTGGGATTTCTTTATGTAAAGACAAAAAAAAACATATGTTAATTTCAATGTTATTTTTTTGGTTTCACTAATGGAGGAATTGAACACTTTAGTTTATTAATTCATTCGGTTTATAGTATTAACAATCAGTAAGGTTGATTGATCATGTGTGGTTTATCATAATTATAATCATGTGACTTTAAAATTCCTCTGTGTTTAAAATATTGGGTTATATTATTTATTAAGCTCTTGTGTTTTTAATATTGTTCCCTTGGCCTTATTGGTCCTTTAGGTTATTAATATTTTTCCCTTGGGTTCACCAATTACTTTGGTTTCTAATATTAAACCCTTGGGTTTATTAATCACTTAAGTTTATTAATAATTTTTATTTCTAATACTAATTTGTTGGGTAATATTTTTCCCTTGGGTTCACCAATTCCTTTGGTTTATAATATTAAACCCTTGGGTTTATTAGTTCTTTTGGTTTATAATATGAATAATCCATTGGGTTAATTATTAGTGTTTATTAATTTCTTCAACTTGAGTATTTTTTTTATTAATTTTATTAATCCTTCGAATTTATTAATTACTTGAATTTATTAATAATTTTTGTTTCTAATACTAATTTGTTGGGTTTATAATATTAATAATCCCTTCTATTTATTGATGTTTTTTGTTTATAATATTAATAGTCCCTTTTCTTTATTGATGTTTTATGTTTATAATATTAATATTTCATTGTATTTGTTGATCCATTAGGTTTATAACATTAATTCCTTAATTTTTCGAATTATTTTGGTTCGTAATATTATTCCCTTCAGTTTATTAAATCAAAATATTGGGGTTTAAATATTAGTCCTTGAGTTTAATATTAATGCATCGTCCAATGTCACACTATAAAAAACACTGACTCAACATGAAAATCAACCATGGGAAGCCATTGTTAATTAGCATTAGCCATAGTCGATCAATGTCATCCATGGTCAAATGTCACATTCTGACAAATATTGTCTCGATATCAAAATCACCCATGGCCAACCATGGTCATAGTTGGTCCAACATCGCATTGTGACAAAAATTGTGTCAATGTTTAAATCAAGCATGGTAAACCATGTTTATTCCCCTCAATTTATAATATTAATAATCATGTGAATTTATCAATCATTTTTATTTAAAAAATTGATTCCTAAGATTTATTAATCTCTTTATTAATCATGTGAGTCTCTCATTCATTTGTATTTAAAATATTTATTCCTAGCTTTTACTAATCTTTTTTTTTTTTTTTATAGGATCCCTTGGCCTTGTTGATCTCTTATGTTTTTAATATTTTTCCCTTAGGTTCCCCAATTCCTTTGGTTTATAATATTAAACCCTTGGGTTTATTAGTTCTTTTGGTTTATAATATTAATAATCCATTGTGTTTATTAATTAGTTGATTTTAAAATATTGATTCTTATGGTTTATTAATTTCTTAGGTTTTTGATTTTAAAATATTTATTCTTAGGGTTTCTTACTCTCTTGTGTTTTTAATATTGATCCCTTGGCCTTATTGATCACTTAAGTTTTCAATAATTTTCCCTTGGGTTCACCAATTGCTTTGCTTTATAATATTAAACCCTTGGGTTTATTATTTCTTTTGGTTTCTATTATTAATAATCCCTTGGGTTTATTAATCTCTTGAGTTAAAAATATTAATTCTTAGGGTTTATTAATTTCTTGGTTTATAATACTAATATTTGTCCGTTAGGTTTATAACATTTTCCCGTCGGGTTTACTAATTTTTGGGTTTATAATATTAAATTATTGTGTTTATTTCTTCCGTACCTTTATCATTTTAATAATTCCTTTGGTTTATAATATTACTTATTTTGGTTTACAACATTAATAATCCGTTGAGTTAATTAATCTCTTGAGTTTAAAATATTAATTCTTAGGGTTTATTAATTTCTTAGGTTTTTTAGTTTCAAAGATTAATTATTAGGGTTTATTAATATATCGTGTTTTTAATATTGATCTGTTGGCCTTATTCATCCCTTAGGTTTTTAATATTTATCCTTGGGCTCCCCAATTCCTTTGGTTTATAATATTAAACATTAGGTTTACTAGTTCTTTTGTTTTATAATATTAATAACCCCTTGGGTTTATTAATCTATTGAGTTTAAAATATTACTTCATAGGCTTTTTTAATTTCTTAGGTTTTTATTTTAAAATATTAATTATTAGGTTTTATTAATCTCTATTGTTTTTAAGATTGATCCCTTAACCTTATTGATCCCTTAGGTTTTTAATATTTATCCCTTGGGTTCACCGATTCCATTGGTTTATAATTTTAAACCCTTAGGTTTATTAGTTCTTTTGGTTTATAATGTTAATCACCCCTTGGGTTTATTAATCTCTTGAGATTAAAATGTTAATTCTTAGGCTTTATTAATTTCTTAGGTTTTTCAGTTTAAAATATAATTCTTAGGGTTTATTAATTGCTATTGTTTTTAATATTGATCCCTTGTCCTTATTTATCGTTTAGGTTTATAATATTTATCCCTGGGGTTCGCTCATTCCTTTGGTTTATAATATTAAGCCCTTGGGTTTATTAGTTCTTTTGGTTTATAATGTTAATAATCCCGTTGGTTTATTAGTATCTTAAGTTTAAAATATTGATTCTTATGGTTTATTAATTTATTAAGTTTATTAATATCTTAAGTTTAAGATATTGATTCTTATGGTTTATTAATTTATTAGGTTTTTTAAATTTTAAAATATCAATTCTTAGGGTTTATTAATCTCTTGTGTTTTTAATATTGATCCCTTATATTTTTAATATTTATCCCTTGGGAAGGAAGAAATTGAGGAGAAATATCTACAGCGGAGCTGCTTAGGGTTTCAGCGGGCCTACAACAGAGCCGAATGGACTCCTTACTGTACAACTAACGGCCCTGCTCTAACGCTCTTGCTCTTCTCAGCAACCTGACACTGATCTCTCTCAACGGAAGCCCCTCCAGGAGGGGCAGGATCCTCCCCCCTTCCTATCATTCTGCCTTTAGACCCAGACATCTCTGCTAATCCGACTGCCTCTGCTCAAATCCCTTCCTCTGCCACAGCAGGCGTGGAAGTCAATCTCAATGGTGCAAAAAATGATACAAAGGCCTCCCACGATGCATCTGAAGCATTGCCAAAAGCCTCCTCGGCTACTTGCATCCCAATAGCTGCAGAACGAATTAAAATATATCTTCCAAGTCATCGTATCAATGGACATATTCAGTTCATGAAAGTTCATGCCCTCATAGGAAAATTTATAGGCCTATGGTCAACTGAAAAGGCACTTCAGGGCTGGATTGCTTCCAAATGGAATCCCAAAGGACATGTGACTCTACATCTTAGCCCTAAAGATTTATTTACAGCAATCTTCAACTGTTTGGAGGATAGAAACCATATTTTTAGTGGAGGGTCATATTTTTTCAACTCCGTCGGTCTCTATCTCCAAGATTGGATTGAAATATTCAACCTGGATAAGGAAGAATTCAACTAGGCACCAGTCTGGATTCACATGTACTCTCTACCGTTAGAATATTGGTACGAAGAAACCCTCAAAGACATTGGCAATGGATTGGGGGAGTTCATCAAGATAGTAGAAGAAACTAAAATCAGAAGGTACACCTCCTATGTGCAGATCTGCATCTACATGCACGTATCCAAAGCCCTCATATACTCGATAAGCCTCTTTCATGATGAATTTGAATGGATTCAAACCATATATTACGAACATGTTCCCTTTCGCTGCAGAAAGTGCCATGAGCATAGCCATCTGTACGAAGATTTCCCTCTGAATAATACACCTAAAACCTCCCCATCTGCAAAAGGAACAGATGTTGAAGGTTTTACTAAAGTCTCCAATCAGAATAAGCATACCAAAAAACCCTCTATAATGCCCTCCACTCCTAACATTCCTTCCTCTAGTAATAGCTTTGAAATCCTCGCCACTCAGGCTTCCAAGGAAGGCGGCTGCTCGCAACCTTCAGCAAACAACCCGATCTCTGATTCTCCTGAAACCAAATCTGTTCCTCCTAACTCCAACCCTTCTAAATGTATTCTTATTGCCTCCTCCACATAATCTAACATGGACAAAGCCATCGTCTCAGAAGTTCCCAGATGGAGATAGACGGAAATCTTCCCTCGGTTTCTCAGCAAGACAACACCAAAGAAGATAAGAACATGCCTACACATTTGGAAGAGGAACCTGAAATCATAGATCTGGGTGATATGGATATTCTGGCCCTAGAGACAACTTGCCATTAGAAAGCCTATGATAAGATTCCCATTCGGAAAATTGACAACCTTGAAGTTGCCCTCTTTCGTGCTCAGCAAAGTAACTCTCTTGGAATTCAAGTTGGTAGCCACTAGGATGGAAAAAATAATAATGAAGGAAACGAAAAAAAGATGGTGCAAGTCAGATCTGCAAAGAAAAATTATTGTATGATAAATGCTTGTGAAATCTGGAAGGTATCCCAAGCTGACTAAGTTCTATCGGCTGCTCCCCCATAGTTCCTCATGAAGCTCATCTCATGGAATGTGAGAGGGCTAAACAGCTCCTCTAAACAGAGTATGATTAAAAATATGGTTCAGAAATACATACCAATGATAGTGTTCCTTCAAGAAACCAAATGCAATAGTAGTGATCTAGAGTCTATCCTTACCAAGTCTTAGGTGGGCTGCAGATCTATAATGGTTGATGCCTCTGGAACCTCTGGAGGGCTTGCTATAATTTGGAATCCACAAATAATCTCTCTGTCTGACTTCCATGCCTCCCACAATTTCATCCAAACTACCTTCCATCTAATTGGTTCCAACTCCCATGGACAC
The DNA here is from genome assembly GCA_034641835.2 of Pinus albicaulis. NCBI lineage: Eukaryota > Viridiplantae > Streptophyta > Pinopsida > Pinales > Pinaceae > Pinus > Pinus albicaulis. The sequence goes on from CM076576.1 coordinate 852,250,218, forward strand.
CTTACCAACGTTTACTCTCCACAAGATACTCAGAAAAAACTTTCTGTACTGTCCACCCTTGCCGTCCTCAACTCCTGCAGACGCCATCCACTTTGGATCTATGGTGGAGACTTCAATATGATTACCACCTTGGAGGAAAAAGTAGGAGGCAGAATCAAGCTTAAGTCGGACAGCATTGGCTTCAAAAAATTTATTCAAAGTGACTGGCTAATGAATCTCCCCACCTCCAATGGAATTCATGATTGTAAAAACAAAAGAGGGGGCTCACAAAAAATTTCTTCCAGAATTGATCGTTTCCTTGTCTCAGATAATGCTATTTACCTGGGATGGGACTTGCACACCTCTATCTTGCCTTTAGCTGGCTCTGATCACTGGCCTATTCTTCTGCAATGGACACGCCTAGAAGCAACCAAAAAAAAAGACCATTCCGCTTTGAATCTTTCTGGTTTAGCCACCCTGATTTCAAAGAGATGGTTATTACTTGTTGGAATGGCTTTCGACCTCCTGAAGGATCTAAAATGTTCCAATTCCAACAAAAACTCAAACACCTCAAGATCACACTCAAAAATTGGAACCATACCAGCTTTGGTAATATATTCTCCCACCAAAAGGAACTTGAACAACAAATGAGTGAGCTACAATAGCACATCATCAAAGAGGGAAGATCGAAAGCCCATGCAACCCTGGAAATAACTCTCCACACAAAATAGGATGAACGACGCCAATAGGAGGAAACCATTTGGTGTCAAAAATCACGAATTCGTTGGCTTAAGGATGGGGAGAAAAACACCAGATTTTTTCACAGATCCACCATCCAAAGAAGGATTCACAACAACATTGTCTTCCTCAACAATAGCCAGGGGGAACGCCTTGAGGAACGCGAAGACAAAGAAAAGGAACTCCTTAGATATTTCCAAAACATTCTACAGGAACCCGCTATAAATAGATGACAAGCCATTCATAAGGTCACTCAGCATATCCCAAGACTAATCACTGAGGAACATAACTCCATGCTTCTCAATCCCATCTCTCTTCAGGAAGTTGAGCAGGCAATGGCTCAACTAGACGATGGAAAGGCACTAGGTCATGATGGATTCACTGCTAGCTTCTTTCACTTCTTCTGGGAGCAGATCAAATGGAAAGTTTGGAACCTATTTGAAGAATCCCGATCTCTACACTGGATTCTTCCTTCCCTCAACTCAACATTCCTATCACTCATTCCTAAGGAGGAGAAATCTAGTACACCGGACAATTACAGGACCATCGCTTTATGTAATGTCATATACAAACTCATCTCCAAAGTCATTGCTAATAGGCTCAAACCACTTCTTCCTCTGCTGATCTCACCGAAACAGACTGGCTACATGGAGGGTTGAAAAATTCTTGATGGTATCATTCTCACTCATGAAGTGGTCCATTCTTTGAAGCATCTCAAGAAGGCAGGTATGCTCCTAAAACTGGATCTTTCCAAATCATTTGATAAATTAAGTTGGAACTACATTAATCAAATGCTTCTGGAATTTGGATTCAGCCCAACCTGGACCAGATGGATCATGCATCTCATCTCAACCCCTCAATTCTCCATCTTACTCAATGGCAACCCATCTACTCCCTTCTCCCCCACTCGTCGCATTCGGCAAAGGGATCCCCTATCCCCCTTTATCTTTGTTCTCATGGCAGAAGGGTTGGGACGTCTCATACATCATGCTCCCTCTATTAATACTCTAAGAGGTCTCTCCCTTCATGATAACCAAACCATCACTCATCAACAATTTTTTGACGATAATATGCTATTCGGCCATCCCTCTCTTCAATAAGACAACACCCTCAAATCTATGTTGGATACCTTTTCTGAAGCCTATGGTACCACTATTAACGCTAGTAAATCTTAAATATTTTTCTTCAACATGCCAACACCTACTTAGCACAATATAGCTTGATTGTTGGGATTCTCTATAGCTGTTCTCCTTTCTAAATATCTTGGAGCTCTTCTCTTTGACTCTACAATCAAACACACCTCTTGGAGAGAGCTCCTCGACAAGCTTGAAGCTCGTCTCTCCTCATGGACCTACAGATCACTCAACATTTCTAGCACACTCCTTCTCATAAAATTCATCCTCTAATCTATGCCGCTTTATATTTTCTCCATTTTGGCTGCACCTAAATGGGTTCTAAAGAAGATTCACAATCTTCAAAAAAATTTCCTATGGGGCTCTACTGGACTTAATAAAAAATGGGCTTTAGTTAAATGGACGGATGTCTGTCCTCCTAAATATGAAGGCGGTCTTGGCATTAGAGATCCCCAGCATAGCAGTGCCACTATGGGAGCACGAATATGGTGGCAGTGGCTCTCTATGCCGCACACTCCTTGGTATTGAATGTGGATCGCCAAGTATGCTAATGGAAGACCTCCAGAAGATCTTATCAGACTCTCCCCTAACATATCTGGCTCTCTCATTTGGAATTCTGCAAAACAACACAGTGCTTTCATTCGAGCCCATAGCTTATGGGAAATAAACTCGGGTAATTCTGCCAGATTTTGGGAAGACTCATGGCAGAAATTACCAAACTTTGCCAATCTGTTCCAAAAACCAAAATGGCAAGAAGTACTTCAACAATCTGAAAACAGTCTAGTCAACTGCTTCTGGCAACAACAAACTAGTCAAGGCTTTCGTCATTGGATTCTGGCAGCACAATGGCAGGTGAACTAGTAGAATGAAACCCATGAGGAAATTGAACAAGAGGCTAGCCAACGGAAAATCAAATTCACAACCCAAGAGGATAGACTTCGGTGGGGGTATACTCCTTGCAGATCTTTCACTACTAAAGAGGCATATCAGCTACTCTATTACTCGGGGCAAGCCCAAAAGGACAGTATTTGGAGTCAAGTTTGGAAGCCAGGCATCTAGACCAAAATTTATACTTTCCTATGGCTCTTAAGCAAGAAGAGGCTTCTAACCTGGGACAACCTCCTTAAAAGAGGTTTCATTGGACCCTCTCGGTGTCCCAATTGTTCCAATCATGCAGAGGATATCTCTCATCTCTTGGATACCTGTACAATGGCCAACTATCTGTGGGAGAACATAGATATTTGCTACATAAGAACTGGAAGACTCAAGGGAGACATCATCAATACCATTCGTCATTGGCCCTCTGAGCCTTTTAAGAGCAATCTGCTCAACTCCATTTGGGCTCTGCTCCTAGGCTTTATTCTCTGGACAGTCTGGAAAAAAATAAATAAACAAATCTTCAAAGATGAAAGCACTCCTCCTTAAATTCTTTGATCCAACCTCTACAACAACCTTCAAGAAACTATTGCCCTCCAGTCTTGACAGGATTGGGACTTCCCCTGCTCTCCCCCTGAAAGCATCATTTGGGATAACTGGAACCTTTCCATCCACCCTCTTCCCCTCCCCCCCCTTGCTAGGTCCCCTCATCCAGATTCTCCCAGTTCTTGGACTCCTCCTACAAACAACACTATCAAAATTAACTTTGATGGTGCTTCCAAAGGTAATCTGGGGAAGGCAGGATATGGAGGTATTTTTAGGAACGCAGCGGGTAACACTCTCAAGATCTAATTTGGCTCGATTGGGCAAGACTCCAATAATTCAGCTGAACTTGAAGGATTATGGCAGGGTCTCCTTATTGTAGAAGAGGAGAATTTTTTCCCCTTGGAAGTTGAAGGAGACTCACAAATTATCATCGAAGCTACCTCTCACATCCAAAAAGGTACCCGTGCTTCAAAAGTGGTTACTAGCTCGAGGCTCTTGACAAGGCCGGAACAAGTTGAGCAATGGCTCAAAGCTTCCCATGCAATTTCCTTCAAGCATATCCGCCGCACTGCAAACAAGGTAGCGGATCGCTTAGCTAATAAAGGAGTTGATCAGAGACTCCTCCTCTTCAAAGGCTCTCTAAACAGTTCTGATGATGATTCCCTTATTCATGATTGCACTCATCTAGTGCACAAGGATCTCTTTACCCCAGATGCGGGTGATTGTTAATGGTTTGATGGTGGCAGGCCTTGATGGTGACATCTGGCCCTCGAAGTAATGTGTTCTACACCCCAAATTCATTCGCTCAGAATTTACTCTGCCTGCTCGACGCATTCAATGGAGACACGTCCCCCTGTTCGTCATTCCTTTGCCTTAGCCTTCAATCTGCCTCGGCTTCTAAGCTCCAGTCTACCGCTTCACTTCTATCTCTGTTTTTCCTCCCAGTCCACCATAGTAGCAATCACTCCATCTCCTCGCAACGAAGCTGGTCCTTCATCTCTTCATGGCTTCCATTCTCCATCTTCGCCAGTCATCACCACTCGGAATTCGTCTGAGCTCTTTGCTCAGGCCTCTTCATCCACCCGCTCTACTTCCCTCTCATCTCACTTTGCATCTCTATCTCCTAGCTCAAACTCCCGACGCTCTCTCTCTGCGTTCAGCAAGTAAAGAATGCCGCGTCAGCACCGTATGAGGTTCAAAAGGGGTGGCAGTGGAAGGGGGGGTGGTGGAAGGGGTGGAGGTAGCTCTCGTCCGCCCCATTCTGTCCATGATGACTGCACCTACCAGCCTTCGCCCAGCAATGAAGCCTGCTTCCTCTTCAACAACACCATGGATAAGCCGCGAGTCACAACGACAATTTCGGTAGTTTTTTAGGAGGAGCAGTCTGGTGACTTCGCCTCTGGTTCCAAAAAACGCAGAAGGAAGTCTACCATTTATGTTATGCCTCCTCTAGTTACTAGAAAATCTGTATCTGTCCCAGTTAAATCTCGCTCGTAGACTTCTATTAGTGCAGGCACAGGGAGTGGCAGCCTAGCGCGCGTGGATAAGGATTTGAAGAATACAAGCTCTCCCTCCTCTTTCGAGAACTCAGCCCAGCATTCCAAAAAAGATGAGGACAACGTGGAGGACGACTACAACTGCCCAATTGTGGAAGAGATTCCTCCCCACATTGAGAGCTAGCCTGATGACAGGTATTCTTCCTCTTTTTTTGGGATTTTTTGTCAATGAATTGCTGCAAGTTAGGACACGTTGAATGTATTAATCTTAGCAGTAACAGTTTCTTCTGCAAATTCAGTTTTTTGGGACACTTTCTTTATGTTTGCTTCCTGTTCAAGGGCAACACTTTTTCGGTCAGTTTCCTAGTTCTGGGCGGCCTATACTATGTTTTTTTTACTATGCTTCCCTCTGGAGTTGGATAGTTTTGCAACCCTGGAGGTGAATCTCGCTCTTTATATTATGTTCCATATTAATAGATTAAACCAACTTAGAAAAAAAAAATATTTATCCCTTGGGTTCACCAATTCCTTTGGTTTATAATATTTAAACCTTGGGTTTATTAGTTCTTTTGTTTTGTATTATTAATAATCTCTTGGGTTTATTAATATTTTGAGTTTAAAATATTAATTTTTAGGGTTTATTAATTTCTTAGGTTTTTGGTTTTTAAGTATTATTTCATACGCTTTATTAATCTCTTGATTTTAATATATTAATTCTTAGGGTTTATTACTTCCTTAGGTTTTTGGGTTTTAAGTTATTTCTTGGTTTATAATATTAATATTTATCCTTTGCTTCACCAATTACGTGGGTTTATAATATTAAACTCTTAGATTTATTAGTTCTTTTCGTGTAAAATATTAATAATCCTTTGGAATATTGATAAGAGATATAAACTTATTATAATATTAATAAATTATTATTATTATGTTATTTTTGAATTATATTATAGTTTGAGTTAAAACTATTAATGTATTAAAATAATTTAATAATATATTTTTATTATATATTTTACTATTGAATAATATAATATTATATATTCTAATATATATATATATATATATATATATATATATATATATATATTAAGTTAATATACAGTATGTCTATAGTTAATATTATTAATATATTATAAGTAAATATATAAAATATATTGGTAATTATAATCATAAATATATAATATTGATTTTGGTGAAATACATGTGGTGGATTGTGGATATAGGATTATGAGTCTATATCAAGTAAATTGATGAATATGATTGTAAATTTATTTCATATAAGCCTATCCGCATATATCAACCACATTGGTAAATGTGATTGTTAAGTAGTAAGTATAAAATTAAAATGCATTTACAATTATCATGAATTTTAAATAATAAATTACAATTAGCCATTTCATCCCAATTAAAAAGCTTAATCACTAGTTGAAAATCTAAGAATAAGGCTCCCTAACATCTGTAAATTTATAATGGGCGGGAAACCCTTCGGTTTAACACAACGACGCAATTTTGAAGGCAAAACAAGACATTGTAGAAGTAATTCCAAGACCACAACTCTCCAACGGTTCTTCAAGCTTAATGTTCTTTTCCTTCCAATGTGCGAGGGATTATTAACTCTAGACTCGGATGGGCCAGAGAAATTTTAGGTCCGTCGTCCCAAACCTAAGTGCTACTAAACTTTCAAGGTGTATGTTCTTAAATAACTAATGAGGTACTGTCACATCAATTGCCTTGCGTGTTCAATGTAATGCCACTTCTTTCATTTATTGTTTGAACGGTCTCCTGTGCGTTTGGATACACGAGCTTGGGATAACCAGAGACCAGAATAGGCGTGTCAGGTTCTACCTCCTAGGGCTGCAGCTATCTTCTACCAGATCATGGCGAACCAACCAGATATAGCCCAAGACGAGATGAATGCAGAGGACAATGCAGCAGCCGCCATTGCCGAAGCAAAAGCTCTCATGTTAATTAGGTCATCCACTTCTACACCAGCTATTTCTTCTGCATCCGGTAACATTGGGAGCCTTGTTGACGTTCTTGGCCTTGGTCCGCTCACTGGTACAACTGTGGCCTCTATTGGCGACAATGATAGAGAGACTTTTATCAGCATTCACAATAGAGCTCTCGAGAAATTCTCTAGAATCGCGACTGGAGAATTTTTCTGCATGTCCGATAGATCCGATGAATTCCATGGTGTCCAAAAGCAGTATAGGCGGTTAGGGCCGAGGCGTGATCTCGTTGCAGTTTCTCTTGCTGCCTTGGAAGATGGGAAGTCGAATGAGTTGAGAGTCTTGTATGGGGAGCTATGTGTTGATCCCCTCCAGTTCGGGAGAATTTATACTGTCATGACAGAGGCGAATACAGAGAATGCGATTGCTCTGTCGATCACTACCCCAAATTTCTTATGCATTGACCAATCTTATGCAAGAAACACTTATCCAAAGGGCACCAAAATTGCGCTCAAGCAGCCTCGCCTGGTTAAAACTCGTGACGGCTTTAAGTGGCTCGACGTGGAAAATCCGAGGTCGATCGTGAGAGTCGGGAGGTTCCCCGAAAGAAACCCAGCGAAATTCCAGGATTGGTTTGATAATGGAGGACGAGCTTTGGATGCGGAAGACTGGGAGGCATGTGTTCGGAATTACAGTAAATGTGAAATAATGCTATTGGAAACCGAAGGCCTTGAGAATAATAGACTGTCACTTCGTTACGAACCGGGGAACGAAAGGGCTCAGAATAATCGTCTGTCACTTCGTTTCCAATTGTACTGCAACCGATCGCGAGCGTACATTGGACTTCGCCGCTACTACGACGCACACCAAGACGCCATGATATGCTGCAATATCGATCTTTCAGATATTGATGATTCTCTGGAAAAGATGATTCAAGGGTTGCGCGTTCTAATTGAATCATTAATATCTATGGGGAACCATAAACATGCATATTGGGTAGACGATAAATTATCTTGTCAGAGAACCCTAAAAGTTAAATCACTCGTCGATTTCTATCGGCAGAAGTGTATCGAATATTACCGTATGGGGGAACGCATTGTGGGGATTGCAGCGAGGCCAAACTATTGCAAACCAGATGCTGATTTCATTGGACCTGTAGAGGTCAAGAACTCAGACAACGGACACAGAGGAATCTTTGCTACTGAGTTTGTGAAGGCCGGGACAGTGTTGCTTATTTGCATGGCTTTGGCGAGGTGCGATGATTACAATTATCCTTTCATGCACGCTCCCATGGCTAACGGCCTTGGACCGAATGTAATGAATGCGCTGGATCTGAAAGGAAATAATGCACTGCTGTTGTTCCTTTCGCTGAACCCTTCCCGTACTATAATTTTCAAAACATCCATTCCTACATTGCAAGAGCTCGCTCTGGAATATCAGGAAACCACGAGTAGTTTGCCGGATGAGTTCATCGAAGAAGAATATGATAAGCTTGATTCCGAAGGTATCTTACGTATCTTGAAAACCATCGCGTTTGATGATACGTCTCCAGAAAATATAAATAATTGGATAGATCCTGCTGAAAAGAGGCGTTACTACGGCGTTTGGCTGATTCCATCTCTCATCAACCATTCTTGCCTGCCGAACGCCTCCAGAATCAACGTCGGGAATGTTATGAGTATTCATGCAACGAAGGATATCAATGAAGGGGAAGAGATCACTATCCCTTATTTCGACGTTCTTCTTCCATACCAAGCTCGCCAGGCCGCTTGCCAGAAGTGGGGATTCACTTGCGCATGTCAACGATGCAAGTTAGAGAAAACGGTAATCTCTCTGGATTCTTCCAAAGTTATTTATGAAAAATTTTATTCAGCTTTCTTGGAAACCAGTATGTCTAAGACCAGAGCGACGGGCAAAAGTAGCATAGATGTGGAAGTGATGAGCAAGCTTTCTGAAGAACTGGATGGCTGGTTGGAATCTCTGGGAGAGATGTTGGGAAAAGTGGGTTTAATGTGGATTCGATCTTCGTTTATTGGCCTTTATCTTGCCCGGCTCCGGCTAAGTTTAGATGAATGCGACCGCCTCAAATATGAAGAACAGGCTTACAGAAACTACCTGAATAATCTAAGGATTGTCAAAGAAGCAGTGGTTGCAACTTGCCCTGGTGACATTCGGAATCTACTTTTGGATTGGAGAAACTTGGAGACCTACAAACAGATTGCAGGCATCCGTCCTGAGTACGACGGATTTTATGAACGCATCGTCAAGGTCAACAAATCTTGTGATTCTGTATATGGATGCCAGAACCCAAAGATAGTTAATGCTATTCTTCGTAAGCTGTCAGAAACTTCAATCTTCTAGGGTTGATTCTTATTTCACTTGCGTGCTATTTCATCTGCTAAGGTCTGTATACCGGTGCCAGCAGCCAAAGATAATTAAGGCGATTCTTCGCAAGTTTTCAGAAAGTTCATTCTTCCAAGATTCTTTGCTATTTCAGATACATGCAATTTGATTTTACATTGGCAATCTGCCTGCAAGCTACATATGGAGTTGCAGCACCTATCTTCCTTCTCTCCCATGAATTTTTATCTGCCTACTAGCTAAATATGGAGTGGCAACAATTCTTCCTTCTCTTGGCTGATTGTACGAAAGTTTATATCTATTTTCTGAAAATAACACTACGAATCAATATGCATCGCCTTCCCAGTTTATCAGGAATTAACATTCTTGATTGATCTAAATTATCTAACTAAACGTGGCCTTTCACTTGAGAATTCATATTATATTGATGATTTCCCCATTAGTCTGGAATAAACTTCGTCGATTAGTCTTAAAGATTGTACTGAACGTGGTCTTTCCTTCATCAGAATCTGCATTATGTCAGATGTTTGTTTAGCGTTTTTGTAGCGAACTGTGCGCAAATCTCTGAAACAGTCAAAGCATTCAATATTTGAAGTGAACACTCTTATTGATCGTCAGGAACCATATAGTATAAGAGTATATTGACAGAAGATTGATCCTCCATAACACATTTTTATCATTCATCTTCCACAGTCATTGAAGATGGTGGAGTTGGTCGAACGTTTCAAAATGTGCTCACAGTTCACTCCAAAAACTCTGAAAAACAATATGATAAAAATAATATATGACCAAAGGCAAAAAAATTCACTCCAAAATCCAAAATATATATCATAATGTCGTAGTGAAAAAAAATCTACAAAATAATCAAGAAATTTTGGTAAGATAATGAAAAATTTTGATAAAGATTTTTGAAAATCTGGGTTACAGTGGTTAAACTTCAGTATTTTGGGTGTCCTAAAAATTTTAGATAGTGCCGAATCCATTTTCACTATCAAAACACTCCAACTTTAACTACCTGTTTTTTAATTTTTTTACCAAATTCAAACAAAAACTGCCGTACAGACTATTCTGTTGTGTCTATAGACAACTCCTATCACAATTTATATCACAGTTAATACAAAAACATTTTCATTTGTTATAAGTATATAGATGTTACAGCAGTATCATTCATTGTTTCAGTAAGTCCCTATCTTACAGGTGTATTTAACAAAATTCTGTTCATAATGTTTTTAATTTATTTGAATAAAATCGAATCCACCTTTCAAGCCATCTTAAAAAATCTAATTCTATAAATATTACAAACAATATAGATAATATATTCTTATATTACAAAGTTATTAAAAGCTGATTACAGTGGATCTGAATCTCGGAACTGGATGTCGAAGACTTGAATGTTTAAACCACCTCCGTCAGTGGATAAGCTTTCAACTGTATTTGATTCTGAGTTAAGAAGTATATTATGTTCTGCCTTATTCTTATTGCACCGGCTAAAGTGCCATAAACACATAATATATGTCAACGGAAAAGAACCGAGTATTTAGATAGCAATTTTCTTTTGTGTTAAGTCCAGCCTTTTCTATTCACAAACAAACTGTTATTCCTACACTAAACTTGATATACATAACTATAATTTACGGTGTGTCAGCCATAACTCCGCTGTTAAATTTGAGGGTTTGAAATAACATATTTTTAAATATGAATTATTTTTAACATTTTAAATTTGAGGGTTTGAAAAAAAATATTTCTAAATATGAATTATATTTAACATATTCAATTGCAGAGACATTCATGAATTTTGATACATTTGTTAAAAATAGGTTTGGATATGCATTCTACTTGTACTATCAATATATCGATGTTGGTAATTGGAAATTAAATACACTTTCATTCTCGTATACTTATACTTAGATTTAAATAGATTTAAATATTTATCTATGCTTGTATTTTCCTTTTTATTGAATAATACTATATATGTATAATGTGTTTTAAACAATGTTAAAAAAACAATTATATAGATAAACATGATATAAATTGTTTATTTTTAAAAGAACTATATCATTCATAGTCGAAACAGGAAATCCATCCGCTACCAGACCAATTCCTTCAAAAGAAAATATTGTATATTAAAAGGCTAATAAATTTTTTAAATGAATTTGGATGAAGTACCAAAACAAATTTAATGAATACTAAATAACCCCTTACACATGCATTTAGGATACTAAATAACCCCGCACACATGAGTAGCTGGGTGTTCATATGATAAAATTCACTTCGTTATTGTATTTTTATTCTTGTTTTGTGAACTAGGTACTTCAAGTCAAATGGTAACAACTATTGTAGCGATGCAAATTACTCATCTAACACTCACCACTTCTGGAGAGTCAAACGGTAATAACTGTTTTAAATGCAAATAGCGTATTGACATTCTCATTTGTTTATCCATAGGCCACTTATCACATGAAAATGAAGAGGGTCGTAATGATATAGTGAATGTGGTTGATGTATTTAGATTAATGGCATTTTTTATCCTTTATATACCAATAGGCATATGAAAATGATGTCAATTTGCCTAAATCAACCACATTTTTTAATCTTGTTGTGATAGTTGACTTCAAGTTCACATGGGTAAGATTAGTAGACAATGGTTGACTATGGGTTATTATAGCTAAATAGGCTCGAGTTATGGTCGAGGAGGACTTATTATGGTCCACATATAGTTAATTATGGATAATCATGATTTTCCACATCAAAGTATACGTTCCTATGATAGATTATGATTCACAATGGTTGACCATAGTTTAGCATAATTGTCTATTTTGGTCATGGTTGAAGATGGTTAACCATGGGTAATATGGTTCACCATGGGTGAATATGGTTTGACAAATTTGACCATGGTTGATCATTAACTATGATAGATTATAATTGGTGGTTGACCATGGTTTTCCATGGTTGACAATGACTAACTATTGTTGGGCATGATGACCATTGTCTGAAAAATTTGACTATGGTTGACCATAGTTTTCTATGATAGATTATGGTTGCCCATGTTGACAATGGATACCCATAGTTGATCTCATTCAACTATAGAGACCTTGGTTGACCATGTTAGACCATTCTAACCATGGTCGTTCCATGAAAATAAGCTCTCAATGGCCTCTGATTAGATAATTTTAAAAGAATCAACTAATTGCCTCAATCAATGATATTGTCCAAAAATTAGTGTTATGGAATGATTCCATATAATTATTTTCATTATCAAATCATTCAATAATTAATGGATGAATAAGTATCTCATTCAAAATAAGTGGTGCAATTGTTCCTGAGCATGGGTTATTGTAGTTTGATTATCGTTGACTAGAGATGAGTCATGACCATGGTTCATTATGGTTGAACATGGTTGACTATGTTTAAGGTTGTGCATGGTTAAAAATGGATGAAAATAAGTGACAATGTTTAACAATGATTGACCACGTTGATAATGCTAGACCATGGTTGTGTTTTTTTGACCATTTTTTACCATAATTGAGTTGGCCAAACATGGTTGAATGTGGTCATCATATTGATGACTATGGGTCTAGATGGTTGATCAAGGTTTTCAGTATTTATAATAGATAATTGCGGTTAACCATGGCCAAACGTAATGCCCATTTTGACTATGGTTGACCATGTTTAACCATGTTTCCCATTATTAACCCTCCTAAACATGAAGACCATTATAGGTAAATGTTTGACAATGTCTGACATTTTTTTACCATGGTTTCCCAAGTTATCTATGATCGACCTTTTTTTGTTATTGCTAGTTATGACTATGGTTAAAATATAGTTGACTACGGTTTAAAATGGTTAATGGCGGTTAACTAAGGTTAAGTATGGTTGACTATGGTCTACATTTGGTTGAGTAAGGTGTATCAAGGTTAATTTTTGTTGACTATCATTGACCATGATTCAAAATGGTTAAAGAGGGTCAATCATGGTTGATGATGGCTTACCATGGTTAACAAGGCTAGCTAATAATGTTGACAAGGTTGACTATGGTTGATTTTATTGATTATGGTTGACTATGGTTAACCATGTTTGACTATGGTTGAATATGGTTAATTTAACCATGTTTGACATGGCTCATTATCTTGACAAGTTTGACTATGGTGGACAAGGTTGAACACGGTTGACAATGGTTGAAGAGGGTCAACCACGGTTGACAATGGTTGATGATAGTTAATCATGGTTGAAAGAGTTTACTATGGTGAAGAATGTTGAGGTTCAAATTGATCTCGATTGACCTGGGTTAACCATTGTCCATGGTTAACTAAGGATTGATGATAATTGACCATAGGTGACCATGTTAGGTCATGGTTAACAAGGATATATAATGCTCAATTATAGTTAACTATGGTTGAACATTAATGATCACGTTAACCATTGTTGAGTTGGTTAACTATGATTGAACTTCCTGTCCATGTTTGACCATGATGAGCTTGCTCGAAAACAAATGATATTGTAAGAGTATGGTTAAATATGGTTGACTTTGGTTGACTATGGGTGAACACAATTGGTAATGTTTAAAAATATATGAATGTGGTTAGCCATGTTGACTATGTCTAATAAAGTGGTTGACTACGGATGTCCATGGATGATCATGGTACCCATGTTTGACTAAGGTGACCATGGTTTCCCATTTTTTATTTGTTTCAAGTAGGATTGAACATGGTTGACTATGTTTAATTAGGTTGATTATAGTTGATTATGGTTGATCATGTTTTCTATGTTGGATATGTTGATTATGCTTGTCACTATGTTGAGAGTGATGACGATAATTGAATATGTTAAAGGTGATGATGTTCACTATGGTCAACCATGTTGCAATGGCTAATGGTTGTAACGATGATTGAATATTGTGGTGTTGAGAATTTGTTTCCATGTTTAACCATGTTGACTATGTTTAACAATGTTTGAACATGTTTGACAGTGAAGACTGTGATCATGTATATCAACCATGGTAAACCCATAGTATGATGTGTATACCATTAGCGAACTCGTATGTTGTTTGGTACATCCCAATGATATTTATTATTGGCCATGTTGTGATGATGTTTATGTTCATCACATGGCGATCCCATTTCTTATTGTGTACATTGTGACAATGTTGATTACTGGCAACATTGTGACATTGTTTGTCATATTATATATTTTTTTTGTTTTCCACATTTCAATGGAATTTGTTTTCACCACATTGTGATGATGGATATTATTTGTGACATTACAATATTTCTTATTGTTCATCACATTGCAGTGGTGTTTGTTGTTCATTGCATTCTAATTATATTTAGTATTCATCACATTGTGATTATATTTATTATTCATCAGATTGAAGGCCATGATGTGTATGTCATTTGTGTACATCATATCTTGTTTGGAAATATGTGACAATATTTATTTTTGGTCACATTGCAATGATGTTTATTATTTGTCATGTTGTGATATCATTTCTTATTTCACACATTGCAACAATCTTCATTATTTGTAACATGGTACATTGTTTGTTGTTTGGCACATTACAATGGCATTAGTTATTTAAATTTATTTATCACAATATGATGAAAAATATTATTTCACATTGCAATAGTTTTTTTTTTCATCACATTATAATGGTGATAAGTTTTTTTTTCATGTTTGATGAAGTCCATTATTTATCACTTTGCAACATCATTTGTTGTTCCTCACATTGTGACACCATTTGTTGTGTAACATAATCTAACATAATTTGTTTTTAATCATGTTGAAAATAAATTTAAAGTTATTAAAGCTATATTGTTGGTCACATTTCCATAACATTTACTATTCATCACATTGCAGTCATTTGTTATTATGTACAGTGCAAAAATCTTTCTTATTCGTAACATTGTGACATTTTGTGTCACATTGTGATGTTGTTGTTCATCAAATTATGATGACATTTATTATTCATCACATCATGATGACATGCGTAATACATCACATTGGAATGAGAAATACATCTACAATGTCTTCTCATGATTAACATTAATTGTTGGCCATGGTTGATAATGTACAATATGGTGAACCCTTATTGTTGGTGGTTGATGATGCTTGAATATCTTGTCTATGGTCAAATTCAATGTGGGGATATGTGCATCACAACATGATTTACCTCAATGTTTGTCACATTGTAGCATGATAGTTATTTTTTAATATTGTTAATATTAATATTATTTAAAATATTATTGATATTAATATTATTATTTACATGATAAACATTAATATTAGTAATAAAATTAAATATAGTTAATATTAATATTATTGATAATATTTGTATTCTTAATCACATTATTAGCATGGTTAATGATCAACTATTGGAAATACATCAACCATGTTTTCCTATGATTGACCATGGCTAACCATTGTTGTGTGTGGGTGTTCATGGTTGACTATATTGGCTATTGTCAAAGTTGATGTGGGGGTATGTTCATTAGAATGTGATGTAAGAAAATGTTCATCGCGTTCTGATGAAGAGTTTCATTATAACTTTGAAATATCAAGTTGTTACATTATTATTCTTATTGTTGCTAATAATGTTAATGCTATTAATCACATTTATATTAATATTAAGATGAATTATTACATAAAATAATATTATTACATTAATAATGTTCTTATAGTGTAATTAAAGTATTAATATAGCATAGTTAATGTCGTTGATGTTGTTACTAATAATTGTTATAATATTATTGTTATTATTATTAATATTTTTAATATTAATGTTAGTAATGGAAAATCATGTTCTAAAAATTATGTATATTATTATTAGTGGTATTTATATTATTATTATTATTATTATATTAATATTAATGTGAGTGGTATTACTTAAATTTCATTAATAACATTATTACAATAAAGTAACATTATTGCATTAGAATAAAATGAACTATTATATCAAATAATATTATATTAATGGCATTACTAATAAGATTATTAATAATATTAATGTTATTATTTTTATTATGAACAATAATAATAATAATAATAATAATAGTAGCCCAAAGGGGTTGGATCTCATGGTGGAAAGAGATAAAACCCTTAATTCTCATTAGGGTTTCCCTGGAGCCATGGGGAACCTTGAGGTAATGGCTAAACATGCGGTTACACCCCAAGAGCCCATATTAAATGATTTTGTGACCCATGCACACATAATTGGATCAAAGCGCACTCCCATGTCCTCCTTTTTCTCTCATTTGTTTGGTTTGGAATAATGATGTTGTATTTGATGAAGAAAAGAACTCAATAAACCCTATTTTCCTTGCAGATTGTTTTACGTTATGGAGGGTCTAAAACTATGGCTCCTCAACCTGATCATGATATCAATGCTTTCAATGCACTAGTATCTAGTGGTTTGAAGTTCTAATTCTTTGCACTAGCCTAATTTGTAAACAAATCATATGATGTCCCACACATTAGAGTTCATGTTAATGAGTCCCATATAATTGATCTTACACTAGCAGAGAGAGGCTTGATTAGATGGTTTATGGGTTTATGGCCCTTGTCATGCTCTTTGAATCTCTGGGTGGATAAAAAATAGAGACCCATGATTGAAGGAAATATTTTCATTTCCTTCTATGGGAGGGGTTTTTCTCTTTCCTCTTTTAAAAGGAAGCATATAGAGATCTAATTTTTCAAGGTGGGAAATATTTTGTGGTTCTTAGGTTTTGAATCTAGAGTATCATAGTCCAAATTTCACCCTACAAAATGATGGGACATCAAATATTCTTGTTTGGGTTAGATTTCCACATTTCCCCCTTCAGTGTTGTAATGGGGACATCTTCAGAATTATTGAAAATGTGATGGGTTTCTATATCGATTGGGAAGAACCATGAAGAGGTACACAATATTATGCCAAGATTTGTGTAGAAGTGGATCTCAATAATGAACTTTTGACAATAATAAATCTTCAGCTAGATAAATGGACTCATTATCAAGAAGTGGATTATGATCAACTACCATTTAAATGTAAAAAATTTCATTGATATGGGAATTTTTCTTGGATATTACCAAAAGTGGAAGAAATCCATGAAAATAATGAGGAAGGAGAGCAATGGTAGCAACCAAAAATAATAGATGGTGACCCCAAAAAAATATATCAATAAGGACACATGAAGTAAATGGATTGGGACCTAAAGACCCTCCACCGTTAAATAAATCAATTGTCAAAGTTGAAGAATTATCCTCTAGAATGAACATAGGCTTGGAAGGGAATAAATTTGATGCCTTTAATAAGCCTTATTCACTACACCAAGAAATATAGTCGATTAACTCCCAATGCATGAGTTATTAGGGTCAAAATGACATGCCTCCCTTGAAATATCTTCCAACTCAAGAAAATTTAGTCATTAAGGAAGAGGCTACATTAGAAGAGGATGAGAGAATGAGATATTTTATTCTCGTAGAAAGACCAAGAACTATGAGACAACTTTGGTCTATGGATTTTCAAATTTAAATCTAGAAGGTGAAAAGATAATAAATGAAAAGAGCACATAAAAAAGTAGGTGGTTGCACTAATAGAGGGGTTGGAAGTGTATATCAAAAGGAGGTTAAATAGTTAGGCTATCAAAATTCATTGCAAGATGCCTTTCAGATACCCCTAAACAAATGAAAGATAAGGACTCGAGGGCAGAAAAATAATTCACACTTGCAGAAAAGGACAAAATGAAGAAAAGTGATATTACACTTATAAAAAAATGTCTGAATATGATAATGTTTCCTCTTCTCCATCCCTTTTATAAGTGTTTATGTAAACCTCATTTCCCTCACCTCCTTTGAAAAGAGGTAGGAAAGACCATAAAAAAAGAAACTCCAACTCCCATAAATCTCCACAACTCTTCAATTTATTTGTAGTGTCTTTTGATGAGTCTTAATCATTTATATTTTTGTACTAGTTATTGTAAAGGACTTAGATATGTAATCCAACCTTCTGTCAATTAGAATTTGTTGTAAACTTTATAAAAAAATTCAGGTCTTTTGGTTTATTTAAGCATATATGAATAATGATTTTGATATCAAAGAAATCAATTTTTTTATCCTCTCGCAATCCAATAAGCTATATGTATGATGAAATAGCTAGTATCTCTTTTTCTATAGTTATTGTATAGTTATTGTATCCACAATGCAGATTTTTATAAATTAAATATCTTCATCCTAATTTAAATATTAATAATTATAATTAATGTTTAGAATAGAAATATTATTAATGATATTTATCAATTTATTAATGTTAATACTATTTGTATTATTTTTATTCGTAGTATTAATATATTGAAGATGGACTTGATTTGTAATTAAACATCAACTAAAAATCTTCAATCAATTGATTTTGATTAAAAATTCCAATTACAAAAATCTAAATAATATAATTAGATATATATATATATATATATATATATATATATATATATATATATTTCTGAGTAAGTCTAATTCTATTAGTGAAACATATAATACAGCTAGTACAGTTCCTTCAGAGGCGAAAGATCTTCAGCAAAATAACAAAACGTGAACCACCCTTTAGGGGAAACCGACCCGAAAAAATGTCTGAGAGCTGCCTCAGTAGAGGAAACCAGCTTTGACATACCAGAGTTTGACAAAAAACTGAGCCGCCTGCAAGGGGAAACCGACCCGAACAACGTTTTAGTGCTGCCTCGATAGAGGAAACCAGCATTGATAAACCAAAACTTATTGCAAACAGTAACAGCAAAAATGACATGGAATATAGACATAATTACTTGGCTAAAGATGGAAGCGTTAGAACCCATAGTCTCTAGAGGGTGTCTCCTCTTCAATTCGACACCAACATCCCTCCTCATCGTCGGGGCTCTATCCACTTTGAATTGGAGCTGCGCTAGCTTCACGTCCCTGAACCTGCATGTCAACATCTTGAAGGAGATTTGAGCTGCATTTGCCAGCTTTGCGGGTGGAACTTTTATCCCCAGGCTGAGACGCTTGCGCATCTAATGGAGGGGGCGGCAAATTGATAGCTTGCGTGGGAGGCAAGGGATCGGATAAAGCCTCAGGAATTTCCTTGAAAGATAGCGAGACCGTGGCGATGACCAGGGGGCGATTGGAGCGACACTAGAAGTGGAAGATGGAAGTGGAAGGGTTGCGGAGGGAAGCAGAGACAGCAGGCTGGGATTCAATCAGAGGGGAGAGACAGAGGAGCCGTGCCGGGGAGAGGAGGGAATTCGCTACCTATGGCCACTCCCACGCAGACTACGGAAAGGGGGAGAACGATCACTGGGACTCTGAGACGGAGACAACTGATGACTGGAAGAAGGCGAGCGACGATGAGAAGAGGTGCGGGCTCTGGAGCTGCCCCTCCTACTTCTCAAGCGATGCTTGAGTCTTGGCATTGCAGCGGTGAGACGAGAGGAACAAGCGGAAAAAGCTGAATGCAGGGCACAAAGAGGGCTATGTGAAAAATGAACACCAGGGGTGAAATGGACACAGTATCCCAGCGGGCAACGCCGGCGAACAGACGTGCGAATGCTAGGCCAGTCTGCTTCCGGAGCGCATCTGGTTCTGATGGGTAGGAGGTGCAACGGCATGACGACCTGCAAACTGCAACGAAACCAAACCCAGAGCTCTGAGACCAAGTCGAAATGCAGGAGCGAAAGAACGAGCAAGAACATATTGAGGTGATGGTCATCTCGGCCTCCCCACTGGCATAAATGCCGCGTAGGGTGACGACCAGGGATATTAATCCTCCCAAGGTTGCATAAATGTGGCCAGCAGGTGGCCATGTGGCCACACCACGCGCCATCCCGCCAGCCCTCCTCCATCATGTCAACCATTAACACCCGCATCCGGGTAATATAATTAAATATTAATAATATTTACTTTAAATATATTAATATTATTACCATTAATTTAATATAAATACTAACATTATTATAAAGTATAATTTTAAAATATTTACTTACATTTAAAATTTATTTACAATTATGTTTGTGGGGTCTTTGTTAAACTGTGATGAGGTGGCTGTTATGGCACTCATCACAGGTTCAATTCCCTTCCCCGATCGGAGTGATGTATCTAGACATGTTGATGAAGATATAAAAAGATGTAGTCCTACCAAATTTACAAAAAAAAAATAAAAAAAAAATTATTTACAATTATGAAATAGAACACTTCAACTTTTTGCAAACATACTTAAATATATAAATTCAAATTAAAAATACTTAAACATTACCATATAGGCCAACAAATACAATATGACTAAATATGTTGGATAAATACATAATATCATGCATTGTCAAGATATGCATTGGGCTAGAAAAAATTAAAAGTTTATTTGGTAAATACACATACAATATAAAACTTATTTTTTATATTTTAATTATTAAAAATAAAATATAATTTTTAAAATATAATTATTAAAAAAGTAAATATTAAATTTAATTTTAAAATTTATTTACATAATAACTATGTAATTAAATATTTTTAAAAAAGCTAAATGAAGTATTATGTGTGACTATGTTCAAATCTTCAGGATTCATCCAAAAGACATACATATACACTTAAAGTTTAGAATAATAGCGGTTAGAATCTACTATAACTGCGTAATATTTATTAAATAAAAATTGTTGAAATAGCTCCTTTACACACAAATGCTATTTATTTATTTAATTACATACATTGTGAAACTGTAACCATACTTGCAAAATTGTCCAGAATTTCATAGATTTTACTCTGGTTGAGATTTAATACCTATCGAGCTTATAAGCACTTTGATACCACGCACAAGCATACAATTTGATGTCGTGCCTAATAATTTTCATTATGAGAAACTTGGACAAACAAAAATTTCATATCTTGTGCTCTTTTTGACATTTAATGGCTATCGCTTAGAGCACTTTGATACCAGGCAGAAGCATAGAATTTGATCTCATGCCCAATGTTTTTCATTATGAAACGTGAAAGAACAACTCATTATGTTTCTTTAACCCTTCCACTTCTCATTGACCTTTATATATGTTTCTTTAATCATTCATCTTGATAAGTGGCAATTCTTTTCTCATAAGTGGGGAAGTATATTATTAGCATAATTACTAAATTCGGCCCAATCGATCGAAAAAATTTGAACATTCGTCAATTTGTTCGATTAAGCCGAATTATATATTAAAACAAGAAGGGCCGCGGGGCAGCAAGTCCCTGCTGGTAGGGATATCTGTAATGCCCAGTCATCGATAAACCATGCAGAGAGGGATATCTGTAATGCCGAGTCATAAATTGAACCTTTAGCAATAAACAAAAAAAAACAAAATAACAACTAAAAAACAAAACAGCAACTGCTTTCAGTGATTTTAGCTAGTGCAACACTACTCCTGAAAGAACTTAAATGCCTTGCAACACTGGGACAATCCATTCATACTTTGATAAATTCATTGATAAAAAAAATGATAAAAGATTTGTATAAATTCATTGATAAAAAAAAAATGATGAAAGATGGAGATCTCGGAGGTTTATTTTTTAACCTTTACTTTATGCTTTTTCTTAACTCGAACTGCTGCTTCGATGCAGAGATAAGGTTTGAATGATTATGCCCAAAGCCTTCGGTCTGTTAACCTTTCAATGCTGGCAAACCTATTTAAGTGTTTTTCTTTGAAACTGGAGAAACCACAAGTCGAGTTCCCTATGATTGATACTTCAATGCGATCAATAAACCTCTTTACTTGTCAAACCTTGACTCGCTCTTTTATAGTTGAATGTAATCTTGCTAACGTTTCCTGAAACAATCAGGGGTATTTAACTTCTGTTCCATAAACAGATAAAATGGCTTTTCTCTACCTCATATATGCAATTGTACACAGTATGCCAGATCCCTTGTTCAAGCTGCTGTGTACAATTACTTGTAGCGTACATAATGCATATCTGTAGCGTACATAATGCATATTTGCAGTGACTAACAACTGTGAATAAATGAAAACTGTAGTGACAAACAATTGAGAATAAACAAAATTACTGAGAATTTCTTAGACACGTTTAGAGCATGCAAGGAGTAAAGCTATTGGTTTTTATTATTTTAATATATTTAAATTGAAAAAAACATTAATTAAAAATAAAAAGTAAATACGATATTAATAAGGTTAAATGGTTTTAAGAAAATGAATTACTCAACTGCCAAGTGGAGCTTGGGGTTTGCATGCAGCCAAGTGCCAATAGATAAAACAAGGATCTCCTTAATCATGTTTGAGATAATGCCCCATTTATGACGCATACTAAAGATTAGGGATTGCTTTGGTTTGTTGGAGGATGTTGAGAGATTCTCTCAACTTCTCCCTCCAAGAGTGGAATTAGTTGGATCTCAGCAGCACTATAAATATTTTGATGTATTCGTGTGATTTGACATAGTGTAATAGAAATTATTTTATTCTGTGTGTGCACACCTCTATTTTTAATATGGTATCAGAGCTACTGTGGGCTTGACTCCCTCCAGGGAGAGCCCAGAGAGATGAAAAAGATCTGAGGTTTTTTTTTTTTTGTAAATAGCTCAATTCGGTGTATTTTTGTATGTAACCCAATTATGAGCTATTGGATAATTCGAAGGATTCTCTGCATTAAATGACAATCCGTGAATGTAACATCGACCTCGATAGGTTGCAAGATCAACATAATACACTGGCAGAACTAGTGACACCGGGTTTGTACATCGTTGAAATGTATAGCACAGATTGTTAATCAGCCCTTGGAGCTCGTCAGTAGTGAATTTATTCTCGTCCATCAGAACGTGGTAATGCGTAGGCCTACTGGTGCCCACAGGCACGTAATGACTGCACAGGTAGAAATAAAACTGATACAGATGGACAATCTCTGTGTCCACAACTGTTCCAGCAGGTACATTTACATCTTTCACTTCAGCAACAGCCCGTTGTGCCGCGTTACATCCCAGATTGGTCTAGCAGAAGCCATGGGATGCTGTGAATCGATACCCAGTACTCATAATTCTCAAACGCGTTGTGGGCAGCTTATTCAAGGTAAGGATATGGACATCAGGCGAACTATCTATGTTGAGAATTTTCTTGCCAACATTTGTGTGTCTTGTCTTCGAAAAGTGTTCAAGAAGTTTGGAAAAATTATAGTAGAAAGAAGGACGCAATCAACTGAATTCTACTTCAACCAGGCCAAAGGGTATTTTGATAGGAAGGTGTGGAAATTATATGTGGCGAGATAATTGCTTCCCAAGTCAGGCAAGCGAAATGTCGAGCTCTCTGCCAGTGTGAAGCAGCGTGAGCTCATTTTTATTAAGTTCAAATTTTGATCCGTTATGTGGCTGCTCTGCGCAGAAGTGAGAGCATCTTGAGCATGCATCTTAGAGTGCTTTATGCACTATCTCAATCAGTTTTTTTGCAGACCATGATGCATTACAAGAGACTGGCTGGAAACGCAGTTCAAAGGCATTTTTCAAGGGAGTCATAAAATTAGAGCAAAAAAAAAAGAGGAAAGAGCCAAATCTATACTTGGACTATCACTTGCAGATTCCCGACTACATCTTATTGACATATAGTATGGGGTTTAAGCTTATATTTCTTGTTGTGATATTTGTGTAGTGCAGAACTAATTATTGAACAAATTAGCATTATTTAAATTAGTCATTCTTGACGTTCTTTGGTGCCGAGAGAACAATTGGCTAATTTGATTGTGTGAATTTGTTATATGCTGATGAATCTTGTTGTTCCTCGGGGCTTCAAGAGCATCGGTTACAGGTTATACAATGAGATCCTTGTGTGTAAAGGTCACTTTGTAGGATTGATCGCTGATCATATTCTGTACCTAGAATATTTTCCTATAGACTATTGAAATTTATTCTTCGGGGTTATTTCACAGATGGAAATATTTCAATAGGATAGTTCAGTGTCGAGGCTCTTCTTCGGGGGTGTCAAGAATCTTTGATCTTACAAATTCAGCATTGCTGGTCAGAAACAAATGTATTTTAAATGGGTTGAATGGTAGCTCGAAAATGGTGGAGAAAAGCGTTGTCTATGAGATCTCAGAGTGGGTACAAATGTTAATGAAGACCAAGGCAGACAAATGTTAGTGTGTTCTCCATTTTTGTAATGTAGGCATTAAGGGGGAGTGTTTGAGATAATGCCCCATTTATGACGCATACTAAAGATTAGGGATTGGTTTGGTTTGTTGGAGGATGTTGAGAGATTCTCTCAACTTCTCCCTCCAAGAGTGGAATTAGTTGGATCTCAGCAGCACTATAAATATTGTGATGTATTCGTGTGATTTGACATAGTGTAATAGAAATTATTTTATTCTGTGTGTGCACACCTCTATTTTTAATAAATCAAGTGGGGCTTGCGTAAACAACTGGATCATCTTAATCAAGGACGGCATAAACTTCCAAGTGAATAGAATCAAGAATCTATTGAATCCGTGAGACATGGATTGACTAATATGGATGTTTTGATATCCCGAGGGACAAATGCAACTTATTTTTGTTCGATTTACTGAAAGTTTTAGCGAAAGGAAAATTTTCACAAGCCATTGCAAAGCTGATGGAATTAACTTCACACACAACAATCTTGCTCACATTGGACGATGATGGAAAAATCAAAGCTGAACGTGAAATCAACAGTGAATTAGCTGATTCAGAGGAATGATGCTCTAAAAGTTGTTCCATATACTGGGAAAAGATACCGACAGACGGGTCGCTGATTTGGGGTAAAATTCATCTCAATGAAAGTATGCTTACAAAGAATCTCAACTTGCTAAAAAAGGATTGGTTATAAAGTATTCGAAGGAACCATGAATCATGAATCAAGTAGGAGGGGTACATGTGAGAGCTACTCAAGTAGGTTTGGAAACTGCTCTTTAGCAGATTGTTAAGGTTGTTGAAGCCGCGCTGATAAATAAAGCTCCATCCTAAAAAGTTGAGCCTTTGTTGAAGCTAAGCCCTCTGCTACGCATGGTCTATCTTCTCCATGGAGTTGCTTTGTAATTAAACATCAACTAAAAATCTTCAATCAATTGATTTTGATTAAAAATTCCAATTACAAAAATCTAAATAATATAATTAGATATATATATATATATATATATATATATATATATATATATATATTTCTGAGTAAGTCTAATTCTATTAGTGAAACATATAATACAGCTAGTATAGTTTCTTCAGAGGCGAAATATCTTTAGCAAAATAACAAAACATGAACCGCCCTTTAGGGGAAACCGACCTGAAAAAACATCTGAGAGCTGCCTCAGTAGAGGAAACCAACTTTGACATACCAGAGTTTGACAAAAAACTGAGCCGCCCGCAAGGGGAAACCGACCCGAACAACTTTTTAGTGTTGCGTCGATAGAGGAAACCAGCATTGATAAACCAAAACTTATTGCAAACAGTAATAGCAAAAATGACATGGAATCTAGACATAATTACTTAGCTAAAGATAGAAGCGTTAGAGCCCATAGTCTCCAGAGGGCGTCTCCTCTTCAATTCGACACCAGCATCCCTCCTCATCGTCGGGGCTATGTCCACTTTGAATTGGAGCTGCGCTAGCTTCACATCCCTGAACTTGCATGTCAACATCCTGAAGGAGATTCGAGCTGCATTCGCCAGCTTTGCGGGTGGAACTTTTATCCCCAGGCTGAGATGCTTGCGCATCTAATGGAGGGGGCGGCAAATTGACAGGTTGCGTGGGAGGCGAGGGATCAGATAAAGCCTCAGGAATTTCCTTGAAAGATAGCGAAACCGTGGCAATGACCAGGGGGCGATTAGAGCTACACTGGAAGTGGAAGATGGTAGTGGAAGGGTTGCGGAGGGAAGCAGAGACAGCAGGCCGGGATTCAATCAGAGGTGGAGAGACATAGGAGCCATGCTGGCGAGAGGAGGGAATTCTCTGCCTATGGCCACTCCCACGCAGACTACGCAAAGGGGGAGAACGATCACTAAGACTCTGAGACGGAGACGACTGATGACTGGAAGAAGGCGAGCGACGACGAGAAGAGGTGCGGGCTCTGGAGCTGCCCCTCCTACTTCTCAAGCGATGCCTGAGTCTTGGCATTGCAGCGGTGAGACGAGAGGAACAAGCGGAAAAAACAGAAGGCCCAAGCTGGGGAAAGGAAGAAAAGAGATTGGGCGGAAAAGCTGAATGCAGGGCACAAAGAGGGCTATGTGAAAAATGAACACCAGGGGCGAAATGGACACAGTATCCCAGCGGGCAATGCCGGCCAACAGACGTGCGAATGCTAGGCCAGTCTGCTTCCGGAGCGCATCTGGTTCTGATGGGTAGGAGGTGCAACAGCATGACGACCTGCATATTGCAACGAAACCAAACCCAGAGCTCTGAGACCAAGTCGAAGTGCAGGAGCAAAAGAACGAGCAAGAAAATATTGAGGTGATGGTCATCTCGGCCTCCACACCGGCATAAATGCCGCGTAGGGTGACGGCCAGGGATATTAATCTTCCCAAGGTTGCATAAATGTGGCCAGCAGGTGGCCATGTGGCCACACCACGCGCCATCCCGCCAGCCCTCCTCCATCATGTCAACCATTAACACCCGCATCCGGGTAATATAATTAAATATTATTAATATTTCTTTAAAT
Organism: Pinus albicaulis; assembly: GCA_034641835.2. Taxonomy (NCBI): domain Eukaryota; kingdom Viridiplantae; phylum Streptophyta; class Pinopsida; order Pinales; family Pinaceae; genus Pinus; species Pinus albicaulis. The sequence goes on from CM076576.1 coordinate 852,276,909, forward strand.
ATATTAATATTATTACCATTAATTTAATATAAATACTAACATTATTATAAAGAATAATTTTAAAATATTTATTTACATTTAAAATTTATTTACAATTATGTTTGTGGGGTCTTTGTTAAACCGTGATGAGGTGGCTGTTATGGCACTCATCACAGGTTCAATTCCCTTCCCCGATCGGAGTGATGTATCTAGACATGTTAAAAAAAAAATAAAAAAATAAAAAATAAAAAATAAAAATAAAAATAAAAATAAAAATTATTTACAATTATGAAATAGAACACTTCAACTTTTTGCAAACATGCTTAAATATATAAATTCAAATTAAAAATACTTAAACATTACCATATAGGCCAACAAATACAATATGACTAAATATGTTGGATAAATACATAATATCATGCATTATCAAGATATGCATTGTGCTAGAAAAAATTAAAAGTTTATTTCGTAAATACACATACAATATAAAACTTATTTTTTATATTTTAATTATTAAAAATAAAATATAGTTTTTAAAATATAATTATTAAAAAAGTAAATATTAAATTTAATTTTAAAATTTATTTACATAGTAACTATGTAATTAAATATTTTAAAAAAAGCTAAATGAAGTATTATGTGTGACTGTGTTCAAATCTTCAGGATTCATCCAAAAGACATACATATACTCTTAAAGTTTAGAATAATAGCGGTTAAAATCTACTATAACTGCCTAATATTTATTAAATAAAAATTGTTGAAATAGCTCCTTTACACACAAATGCTATTTATTTATTTAATTACATACATTGTGAAATTGTAACCATACTTGCAAAATTGTCCAGAATTTCATAGATTTTACTCTGGTTGAGATTTAATACCTATCGAGCTTATAAGCACTTTGATACCACGCACAAGCATACAATTTGATGTCGTGCCTGATAATTTTCATTGTGAGAAACTTGGACAAACAAAAATTTCATATCTTGTGCTCTTTTTGACATTTAATGGCTATCGCTTAGAGCACTTTGATACCAGGCAGAAGCATAGAATTTGATCTCATGCCCAATGTTTTTCATTATGAAACGTGAAAGAACAACTCATTATGTTTCTTTAACCCTTCCATTTCTCATTGACCTTTATATATGTTTCTTTAATCATTCATCTTGATAAGTGGAAATTCTTTTCTCATAAGTGGGGAAGTATATTATTAGCATAATTACTAAATTCGGCCCAATCGATCGAAAAAATTTGAACATTCATCAATTTGTTCGATTAAGCTGAATTATATATTAAAACAAGAAGGGCCGCGGGGCAGCAAGTCCCTGCCGGTAGGGATATCTGTAATGCCCAGTGATCGATAAACCATGCAGAGAGGGATATCTGTAATGCCCAGTCATAAATTGAACCTTTAGCAATAAACAAAAAAAAAACAAAACAACAACTAAAAAACAAAACAGCAACTGCTTTCAGTGATTCTAGCTAGTGCAACACTACTCCTGAAAGAACTTAAATGCCTTGCAACACTGGGACAATCCCTTCATACTTTGATAAATTCATTGATAAAAAAAATGATAAAAGATTTGTATAAATTCATTGATAAAAAAAAAATGATGAAAGATGCAGATCTCGGAGGTTTATGTTTTAACCTTTACTTTATGATTTTTCTTAACTCGAACTGCTGCTTCGATGCAGAGATAAGGTTTGAATGATTATGCCCAAAGCCTTCGGTCTGTTAACCTTTCAATGCCGACAAACCTATTTAAGTGTTTCTCTTTGAAACTGGAGAAACCACAAGTCGAGTTCCCTATGATTGATACGTCAATGTGATCAATAAACCTCTTTACTTGTCAAACCTTGACTCGCTCTTTTATAGTTGAATGTAATCTTGCTAACGTTTCCTGAAACAATCAGGGGTATTTAACTTCTGTTCCATAAACAGATAAAATGGCTTTTCTCTACCTCATATATGCAATTGTACACAGTATGCCACATCCCTTCTTCAAGCTGCTGTGTACAATTACTTGTAGCGTACATAATGCATATCTGTAGCGTACATATAGCATATTTGCAGTGACTAACAACTGTGAATAAATGAAAACTGTAGTGACAAACAATTGAGAATAAACAAAATTACTGAGAATTTCTTAGACACGTTTAGAGCATGCAAGGAGTAAAGCTATTGGTTTTTATTATTTTAATATATTTAAATTGAAAAACAAATTAATTAAAAATAAAAATTAAATACGATATTAATAAGGGTAAATGGTTTTAAGAAAATGAATTACTCAACTGCCAACTGGAGCTTGGGGTTTGCATGCAGCCAAGTGCCAATAGATAAAACAAGGATCTCCTTAATCATGTTTGAGATAATGCCCCATTTATGACGCATACTAAAGATTAGGGATTGCTTTGGTTTGTTGGAGGATGTTGAGAGATTCTCTCAACTTCTCCCTCCAAGAGTGGAATTAGTTGGATCTCAGCAGCACTATAAATATTTTGATGTATTCGTGTGATTTGACATAGTGTAATAGAAATTATTTTATTCTGTGTGTGCACACCTCTATTTTTAATATGGTATCAGAGCCACTGTGGGCTTGACTCCCTCCAGGGAGAGCCCAGAGAGATGAAAAAGATCTGAGGTTTTTTTTTTTTGTTTGTAAATAGCTCAATTTGGTGTATTTTTGTATGTAACCCAATTATGAGTTGTTGGATAATTCGAAGGATTCTCTGCAGTAAATGCCAATCCGTGAATGTAACATCGACCTCGATAGGCTGCAAGATCAACATAATACACTGGCAGAACTAGTGACACCGGGTTTGTACATCATTGAAATGTATAGCACAGATTGTCAATCAGCCCTTGGAGCTCGTCAGTAGTGAATTTATTCTCGTCCATCAGAACGTGGTAATGCGTAGGCCTACTGGTGCCCACAGGCACGTAATGACTGCATAGGTAGAAATAAAACTGATACAGATGGACAATCTCTGTGTCCACAACCGTTCCAGCAGGTACATTGACATCTTTCACTTCAGCAGCAGCCCGTTGTGTCGCGTTACATCCCAGATTGGTCCAGCAGAAGCCGTGGGATGCTGTGAATCGATACCCAGTACTCATAATTCTCAAACGCGTTGTGGGCAGCTTATTCAAGGTAAGGATATGGACATCAGGCGAACTATCTATGTTGAGAATTTTCTTGCCAACATTTATGTGTCTTGTCTTCGAAAAGTGTTCAAGAAGTTTGGAAAAATTATAGTAGAAAGAAGGACGCAATCAACTGAATTCTACTTCAACCAGGCCAAAGGGTACTTTGATAGGAAGGTGTGGAAATTATATGTGGCGAGATAATTGCTTCCCAAGTCAGGGAAGCGAAATGTCGAGCTCTCTGCCAGTGTGAAGCAGCGTGAGCTCATTTTTATTAAGTTCAAATTTTGATCCGTTATGTGGTTGCTCTGCGCAGAAGTGAGAGCATCTTGAGCATGCATCTTGGAGTGCTTTATGCACTATCTCAATCAGTTGTTTTGTAGACCATGATGCATTGCAAGAGACTGGCTAAAAACGTAGTTCAAAGGCTTTTTCCAAGGGCGTCATAAAATTAGAGCAAAAAAAAAAGAGGAAAGAGCCAAGTCTATCCTTGGACTATCACTTGCCGATTCCCGACTACATCTTATTGACATATAGTATGGGGTTTAAGCTTATATTTCTTGTTGTGATATTTGTGTAGTGCAGAACTAATTATTGAACAAATTAGTATTATTTAAATTAGTCATTCTTGACGTTCTTTGGTGCCGAGAGAACAATTGGCTAATTTGATTGTGTGAATTTGTTATATGCTGATGGATCTTGTTGTTCCTCGGGGCTTCAAGAGCATCGGTTACAGGTTATACAATGAGATCCTTGTGTGTAGAGGTCACTTTGTAGGATTGATCGCTGATCATATTCTGTACCTAGAATATTTTCCTATAGACTATTGAAATTTATTCTTCGAGGTTATTTCACAGATGAAAATATTTCAATAGGATAGTTCAGTGTCGAGACTCTTCTTCGGGGGTGTCAAGAATCTTTGATCTTACAAATTCAGCATTGCTGGTCAGAAACAAATGTATTTTAAATGGGTTGAATGGTAGCTCAAAAATGGTGGAGAAAAGCGTTGTCTATGAGATCTCAGAGTGGATACAAATGTTAATGAAGACCAGGGCAGACAAATGTTAGTGTGTTCTCCATTTTTGTAATGTAGGCATTAAGGAGGAGTGTTTGAGATAATGCCCCATTTATGACGCATACTAAAGATTAGGGATTGGTTTGGTTTGTTGGAGGATGTTGAGAGATTCTTTCAAATTCTCCCTCCAAGAGTGGAATTAGTTGGATCTCAACAGCGCTATAAATATTGTTATGTATTCGTGTGATTTGACATAGTGTAATAGAAATTATTTTATTCTGTGTGTGCACACCTCTATTTTTAATAAATCAAGTGGGGCTTGCGTAAACAACTGGATCATCTTAATCAAGGACGGCATAAACTTCCAAGTGAACAGAATCAAGAATCTATTGAATCCGTGAGACATGGATTGACTAATATGGATGTTTTGATATCCCGAGGGACAAATGCAACTTATTTTTGTTCGATTTACTGAAAGTTTTAGCGAAAGGAAAATTTTCACAAGCCATTGCAAAGCTGATGGAATTAACTTCACACACAAAAATCTTGCTCACGTTCGACGATGATGGAAAAATCAAAGCTGAACGTGAAATCAACAGTGAATTAGCTGATTCAGAGGAATGATGCTCTAAAAGTTGTTCCATATACTGGGAAAAGATACCGACAGAGGGGTTGCTGATTTGGGGTAAAAGTCATCTCAATGAAAGTATGCTCACAAAGAATCTCAACTTGTTAAAAAAGGATTGGTTATAAAGTATTCAAAGGAACCATGAATCATGAATCAAGTAGGAGGGCTACATGTGAGAGCTACTCAAGTCGGTTTGGAAACTGCTGTTTAGCAGATTGTTAATCTTGTTGAAGCCGCGCTAATAAATAAAGCTCCATCCTAAAAAGTTGAGCCTTTGTTGAAGCTAAGCCCTCTGCGACGCATGGTCTATCTTCTCCGTGCTCCATAAATTTAATTCATAGAGGAATGGTGAAAGGTACATGTTTTATTTTAGAGATTTAGCAAAAACAAATTCTAAAATTCCGTATTCCTAATTATATAAAAACAAAATTATGTACCAAAAAAAATTATAATTCGTACTCTTGATGTACAAATCTATATAAAACCAGAGGCATTATCTAAACGAATAATGGTAGAAACAACACAACAATTTGCTTAATAATACTTCACAAAGAATCTGTTTCTCAAATTATGGCTATATATTATGTTGTCTGCACCATTGTGGCTTTACCTCCCTCATTGCCTGTGTGAAGAATCAATTTCAATAACTTCATGGCAGGAGCCCGGAAGATAAGCTTTCTAGCTTGTACAACAAGTTAAGCATGTAGTAAACAAATTCTAACTTTTAGTTGAAATGGATACAATTTGAAACCATGTTAAAACTACTAAAACGAATGTAACAGTCTGTGAGAAGATGAGTTAATAATGGGAGATTACCATTTTGAGATCCGTCGGAGAGCGATTCGCCATTTTTGGAGCAAATTTTCTACTGTTCAATGCGAAGCCTTCTTTGAACTGTGTGAAATGATGTCCAGACAAAGTCTTGTCTGTGTTCCAAGACACATGAGTTGTGCTTCAAAATGCAGCTAAATATGTGTTATTATAATGTGTCGTTGTTCAATGGTTCAATTGCAAAGCATGTGTGTGATGTCGGTTCCTTTAGTATTTTCACCGTGGTTAACATTCCATTTGACAGGAACAATGTCTACGTGACAATATAGGTGCTTGTATTAATGAGAAATATAGAAATGACCATTTGACGGGAACAATGCCTACCTGACAATATAGGTGCTTGTATTAATGAGAAATATGGAAATAAAAATCACAGAGTTCGAATTTAGGTCGGCTAGGATTAAATAAATTGCAGGCCACAGTTCGCCAAAGTCGAAAGCTCCAGTCTAAGGAAGGGGGGAAGATGACTGAGATTTCAACACGCCTGTTCGGAGCTGCCATCAGATGGAGAGACTAACCGGCACATGGGAGTCTTTTTCCTCTGGTATTGAGTCCATCAGATATATGCACTCAAAGGAGGCAGAGGCAGAGTTAGATATATTTTGCATCGCTAACAATGCGCGTTTACATGTGAAGGGCACAACTAGGCTGCAAAGATGATAGGCATGACATATGTCAGTCATGTGTATAATTTTACATGGCCGTATTTGTTTTGCACTATTTTAAAAAAAAATAGTGAAAGTAGTTTTACCATTTAATAGATATGAATTAGAATTTAATAGATATGAATTAATGTTAGCATTAGTTTACTCAGGCAAAATATCGATGAAAAAATGAGATTATATCCTATGTTTTTTCCTCCCCGCCTCGAGAAGAGACCAGAACCATGAAAAAACTAAAGTTGGGTTAAATTTAATTATTTGCTGCTTCAAAAAAACAAAACTTGTGTTATTTGAAAAAAAAAAAAAAAACTAAAAAAATTAATGCTATCTGCCCATTTTCAATTACAATAGTCCCTTCGCATAGACTAAAAAACGATTCGTTTTAAATGTCCATTTTCGATTACAATAGTCCCTCCGCAGGGACTAAAAAACGATTCGTTTTAAAATAAATACTGAGATATATAGGATTCGGTTTACAATGGACAGATGATATAGGCAAGCAGAGGACGGGTTGATAAAAACTGGTTTCTCATTTACCCAAACCTTAAAAAATTATTAATGAATTGCGACTTATATTCCTCACAACCCAGAGAGAGGTAGCGCTTAACAAGATAAAGCATAACAACGCACCGCCTTAGTCAAATTACAAGTAGATTTGGTTAATTTTGGTTAATTGTGAAATACACTGGTAAATTTTTTAAATTATATTTTCAATTAAAAAAATTTGCATCTATTTATTATTTTTAATTTGAATTTGAATTTGGAAATTATAATTATAATTTGAATTCGAATTTCAACATAATTTTTGGCTACTACTATCTATTAACAAAATTTTACTGATTATTGAAGGAAAACCAAGCCACTTTGGTGGTCATCAGGGAAACTTTTATAGTTTATAAGGAAACAGACTTTCACTCTTGCTAAATATCTCTTTTTTGAGATTTTAACCTATTTCCTTACACAAACTTTTAACCGAACAAATACACTTTTAAAATATACTCCAAACCATAATAAGTGACAATTTCAAAATCACATCTATCTATTTAATGATATGTTTTAAAGATATATTAAAAAAATAAAATAAAATTCATTGATACCTAAAACGTATAATTAACCAACCCAAAAAAAATAATAAGCAAACTTTCAATATCGAAAACACCGTTTTACATAATTAACAAAAAAAATAATTTGAAAAAATAATTAATAAATTAAAATTAAAATTGTATAAAATATTATAATAATCTAATTATAATATTCAGAATTCACCCAACATATTCACTGCATTATAATTAAATATTATTACAATAGTTATATATAGATATATAAAATAATATAATATAATATGTTTTTTAAAATACGATAATAATTTAAAAAAAATCAAGGCTTGGATGGATAATGAATAGATGTTTTGTTAAAAAAATTATATGAAAAATTTACTGTTCAAATCGTCATAGATATTTACCTCACAAAACAAAATATGCCCATGAAAACTAATTTCTATTCCTATTCAATGTAATGCGCAACTATACCTCGTTGAGCACACTTTCTTGGGGTCTCCTTGTTGCTTATGCACTTTGCATTGTATAAAAACAAAGATGATAGGCCATACGTGTCCACTCTATGACCATACAGCATTGATTTTTTTATGTTTGTCAATTGAATTTTGGTTCCTTACAAGTGAATTGAGGGGTTTCAATGGTTTCCATATTCTCTTATGATAAATTGATCCCCGTATATTAAGAAATCACAAACTAATATTACATTTGATAATTCATGGGTACGATTTGATTTGTGATAAATGTGAGGCAATGCTAAATCTTGTGAAACTTTCCAAAACAATGGCTGGTTAAAGAAAATATTAATTAATTAGCACTCTTTCTTCTGCCCTTCAATTATATGATTTTGAAGAAAATCAATAATTAGCATTCATTTTATTCGTAAGGTGATGTGTTTTTCCATTTAGCAAATTGAATGCAAAATTTATCCCTTTGAGAATTGTTTTCCTGTGGAATATTTATGTGCATTGATTTAAAAATATTATTATCAATATGGAAAGCATTATTGACGTTAGTTGATACTATCTAGTAATATGTATATATATTAATAGTGAACAACAAATTCAAAAAAATCAATTATTAGAATATTTATTTCGTGGAAACAACAAACTTAAAAAATAAAAATAAAAATAAAATCTTAATTATTAGAATATTTATTTTGTGGAAACTAATAGTTAATTCTACAACCATATTTTTGATATTAAGTTGTTGTGCTAAAGTAAAAAAATTAATTATTAGAACTTTTATTTTGTGGAAACTAATAGTTAATTCAACAACTATAGTTTTGATATTAAGTTATTTTGATATTAAGTTATTGTGTAAAAGTTATAGTTATGATATTAAGTTGTTGCGTGAAAGTGATAGCTATGATTAAAGTCATTCTTATAATTTTCTTACAAGTTTGCAATTCCAAATTTCTTAATGATGCAAACTTATTTCAAAGTTTTGAGATTGCACAATCAACATATATATCTCTATATATTTAAATTCACATTTTGAATTTGGCGTTGCATTGTTTAAACCTTACAAAACCATACTCTTAGGTATAAAGTATCATCTTATATGACTGTTGAACATAGCACTCTTTAGTTACACCATTTTATCTTATATGTCTGTTGAACATAGCACTCTTTAGTTACACCATTTTAGTTTCCAAATTTAATCCCAACTCACACATAAGCCTCATATTTGTAAGTGATTGAAAGTGCCTTGAATTCAAAGTGGCATGACTATGTGTTGTCTTGTTTTCTTAACCATTAGACATTGTTGCCTAATAATTCAAATGATGAAGATTTGAAATTCCATAAATAATTTTGTAGACAAGTTTATACTTATAATTATAATTTAAAATAGAAATATTAGAATCAATTTTGAAGGTAAATAACCTCAATTGCGTGTGTTCCTCTTGGATTCATGCTCGCATCATGATAATCCAAGGGGAAAACAAAGAAGAAGGTGTGCCTATGGATTGATTTCTCTCAAATGTTACAGATGTTTTGTTTCTATGTCATCTTGTTTAAGAAATTTGTAAGAATTTACTGAGGTTATCAAGAAGTAGTAGGTGCAATCTTCAGAAGATCTAGTATTGGATTTCTACTCCCTTTATTTTGTTGAGTCAAAAGTTGTATTTTAGCTCCTTTCCTCTCACTTTTATGTACTTGTTGCATGTTTAGAACACATATTTTAATATAAATAAAAATACTTGTTCTAATTAAAAAATAATGAGTCACAATAATAACATACAAATTTTTAACCTTATCAACCTCTCTCTATATATATATATATATATATATATATTTCTTATAAAAAAACATATGTATCATTAAATATAATGAATGTTAGTTTTTGGAATAATATGGAACTACCCCTAAAACATTTGAGGATGCTTTCATATTCTGAAATGGTATTTGTTATTTTATTTTTATATTTTCTTTGTTAAATTCACAATGTCAAGTTAAATAATAACAACAATCATAAAAATGTAAATAAAATTTATCAATCTTCAAAATTTTCCACCCATTACCTCTTGTTAATTAAAAATTACCAAAATTGTTATTAGAAAAAAAATGATATATATAAAAGTAAACATCACTCACCATATTCTACCAAAAAACACTACCAACCCCATATTTATCTTCATTTTCAAAATGCATGCATCCTTCAACAATATTATAGAAAAAATATACACAAAATTGAAAAAAGGAGTTGTAGCTCTCAGGTGTGTACTGCACCTGGAAACTACACTCAAACGAAGAGATCACTCTACATTCATTAATCAGAAAATAGATCTTTAAGTACATCACCAGAAATAAAGAAGTTGTAAACAGACTCCTAAATTCTAGGAACAAATCCTAAACTAAGGAGATACGTTACAACTATGTAACCATTTCTCAATTAATACACAAATAATATAATTATTTCCAACTATTATATGCTTGCTCCATATACTCTTACCTTCTATGTCCATTCATAAAAATGGATCCTCTAACTCCTCATTTACATTCCATTAAAATTTTGAAAATAAATCTATTACCTCTGGTATAGGCTTCCATATCGAATCACTTAAAAGAGACTTAAAGGAGATTCAGTCTTTTAACTTTATTTTTTTATAATATTAATGAATTAATTGGATTCATATAACAAATTAAAATTATTATTTTGAAAATAGATCTATTACCTCTTGTATAGGCTTCCATATCGAATCACTTAAAGGGGACTTAAAGGAGATTCACTCTTTTAACTTTATTTTCTTATAATATTAATGAATTAATTGGATCCATATAACAAATTAGAATTATTATCTACTTAAGGTGATGAAAGGCTCTCAACAAACTAATGAAAATAGTTAGAGTTCATTAAAAGAGATATTTTTCATAATGTATGAGACAAGATCAATGGCATGAAGGACGTTGTGCAAAATCAATCATTTTTCATATCGAAATAATATTGCAATTGCAATATAATCATTATTTAAAAAATGCAAAACAAAATGATTAAACAAAAAAATATCGAAATAATATTGCAATCCCAATAGAATCATTATGAAAAAAAATGCAATAAAATGATTAAAAAAAAATTATTGAAAAGGAAAAATAAAGATGATAAAAAAATAAAGTGATGAAAACTTACACCAAATTGTTGCTAGGAAAAGATGAAATGGATAAGGGAGGCATGCACTAAGATTAAATTACAAAATTGGTATTTATTAGCCTCTTAGCTAAACCAATCATAGCATATTACTTTTATAAATTGAGTTTGATAAATGTTGAAGGGGTTATTTAATATAGAAGGTAAGAGAATTTCGTCCAAATTCCTGTAAAAAGACTATAAATCAACCGATAACTAGATTTACTTATAACGTGTTTTTAAAAAAAATAAAAAAAGAATCCATCAAAGTCATTCAAATATCAGTTTTTCATTTAAATTTTTAAGATAAATATTTTGTTTATTGTATCGTGAATTGTATGAGTATTGTGTAATTTCTACATAAAGATATTGATTATTTTAATTGTATTTTAAGGAATTATTATAAAATTATAAAGTATATAGTGTTATCACTTAGTTATTTTTCACTAGGATGACCAAAATACATTATGTAGAAATCCACTTTTACTTTACAAATTAGAGAATCATTTTTCGTAAATTATTTTTCGAAATAATCCCAAAACCCATAGTAATAATTAAATAAATCATTTTTTCTTTATTATTTATTAATCATCACACATTTCTTTTATGAAATAATTATTTACTAATTATTAAATAATTATTTAGTAATTATTTCTAACTCACTTTGACTATATCTCCTTAAGATAGTTAATAAATCATGTATATTGATTAATTACTGTAGTCGTTTATCTTACTTAACTCAATTAATCACTATTTTATGAGTTAGTTCACTAAATAAATATTATTGATAATTTCATTAATCTTTTCCTCTTTTAAATATAATAAAATATTTTTAACGGTTAGATATTTATTTGGTCTAATAATATTTTAGTATTTGACCTAGATCTATTCTAACATTTTATTATAAATAGAGAGGTGTTTCCTCAGTATTTACACAACCATTTCATCATTGTCATTATCATCTCTAGCCTTTTAAGCTCTCACTTTTGAGTTTGGATTGTCTTTTCATTTTTGCCACTTGTAAAGGATGAGAGAAAAGTGAGTTTGTAATAGTGAAGTCAACATCAAGAACCCTCTCACAGGAGGACTTACAAACCCAAAGTATCATTAGTCTTGATCCATCAAGTGTTTTATTTCTTATTAATAAAAAAATTATCCATTTCATTAGGTGCATTGATTTGGTTTTTATCTTTCATTTCAATTTCCATGATCATGCTTTTTTAGGGTTTTACCTAACTAATTTTTATAGATATTAAGTTGTTAGTTGAAGATTGTGGATAATCTCTTACTTTTACTTTTTATTTTTTTGTTAGGTTTATCTATCACTAGTAGCTAAAGTTGGGAATTTTGGTACACCTTCCAAAAATTTCCATACTATATCAGTAGGAAGATACTCCTATTGCAAAAGCATATGGTGATGGGTGGGTGGGAGGGAGGGACGGGGGGGCGGGGGGGCGCGGCGGGTGGGGGGGGGGGTGCGCGGGGGAGCCTGGAAAAAGGTAGGAAAGTATAAGGAAACCCAAGTGGAAACCACTTCATCTAAAGCACCTAAGCCTACTCCTCCTTTAACTTTGTGTGATAATTGAGCGAGACCCTAACGTTCCCTAGGTGCAAGTCAGCTTTCCTGAATCATCCACGCAAAGTAAATCCTTACACAAAAACAACCCTAGTTCTTTGTGTGATACATACAACCTCCATTATCATGATTTTCCCCATCTCTACAATTTTTGTGATACCCTCTTCATTCTTCGTGAAATGGATGTTGAAGGCAATGATCCTTCTTCTTCTCTACCTGTAGCCTTTGGCACCCATTTTTCACTAGGATAGGAGGCTCCTCAACCTCATATAGTGATTCCTCCTCCTGATGCAGAAATGATGGAAACATCCATACCCATTCTCTACCTATCATCATCTATGGGATCAACTTCTTTAGACTCATTGGGAGATTATGAATGTGTTGCTTTTAATACATCCCCTGAAGACACTTCAGTCTTAACATTAGTGGATTTTTCATCCACTTGTCTTCTCGTCCTCCCATTTTCCATTTCGATGAGGACAACATGGAGGTAATGACCATGCCTAATTACCCATGGGATGATATGCATCATGGACCATATTTCCTCCCACAAAAATATCATGACCAATATGTTGCAAAGTCAAAAGACTTTCCTTGTGGTTGAGTATACTGATTTAAGAACCCTATCCCCATATATGCTTTCGAAGAGTGTAACATGGATAACATTTCTCCTGCCATCAAGGGTAACATATCAAATAAACCAAATGTCAAAGAAAACATCACACTAGCGGAACAATTCCTCCTTGAAGAAATCTATGCTTACACTAAGTTTCTTAAAGAATTCCATGATATTTTTGCCCGATCTTACTCTAAGATTCCTTTACTTGATCTGGCCATTGTTGAACACGATAACGACACATGGGCAGATACCATTCTCGTTCGCCAGAAATAATGGCCTATTCACCCTTCCAAATGAGATGTCATTAAGGTCGAAATTGATAAGTTGACATAAAAAGTATTCATTTACCCTATCGAATACACTTCATGGGTCTCTACCAGTTCAAGTTTTTAAGAAAAAAGGAACCATTCCTTTCTGAACGAACTTTTGTGATATGAACAAATATTGTCCTAAAGACAATTTCCACACACCTTTTATTGTTCATATTATTGATGACTGTGCCAGACATAATTTTTTTTCGTTTATGGATGGATTTTCAGGGTACAAGCAAATTGGTATCTTCTTTACAGATCAACATAAAACTACTTTCACTAGTTTGTAGGGAGTTTTTTCTTATAGGGTCATGCCTTTTGGATTAAAGAAATTTGGGGCCACTTTTCAACGTGTCATGTCTTATTGTTTTCAAGGCTTGTCTCCCATTATTATTTCATATCTAGATGATTTCACCTCTAGTTAAAAACTCCGGCGCCTTGATGATTTTCCTACCATTTTTTCACGATGTCACAAGTATAACATACAACTTAATTGCCTTAAGTGTGTCTTTTTTCATTCTCGTTGGTCGTATTTTGGGCTTCATCATGTCCAAATATAGGATATTTATTAATCCCCTTAAATTAAATCCATTTTATAAATCCCCCCTCCTCACAACCTTCATGAGTTGTAGAGACAAATTTTTGCATAGATTAATTCCTAACTATGCAACCATCTCTCATGGGTTCCTTTGTTTCCAACTATATAAAATTCCATTCACTTGGGATGAACTATATTAGAAGTCTTTCGATGCCCTTAAGAACACTCTCTCCTCTTATCCTTTTATTAGCTCACCCAAATTTAAGAGGATTTTATCGTGTACATCTCAAACTACACCTATGCAGTAGCTTGGGTCCTGATACAAGAAGATAGAGCTTGGAATGAACATATCATTTACTACATGAGTAAGAACCTAAATGGACCCTCTATATCCTATTCCCATGAGGAAAATTTGGTTTTTTCCATGGTGTTCTCCCTCTAAAAACTTCGTCATTAAATCTTAACACATAACACAAAGGTTGTCACTAAATCAAACCCTATATATTTCTTATTGAGTAGATGGGTCATCAAGGGGAATCAGGACCACTAGATTGTCATCTTCTAGGAATTCGACTTGGAATTTGTGACACCTTAAAGTAAGAAAGGATTATCCCTTGCGAAGTTCTTCTATGACTTTCCTAATAGTATGCAATACCTACTCCTGAATGTTGAATTTTTGGATGAACACTTTTTTTCCATATCCTCTGATGATCTATGATATCGAGACATCCTCACTTACTTGTGAATTTAGGAATTTTCCTCCCATCTCACTCATGATGATTAATGACATATTCGCCACCAAGCCCATTGTTACCTTCTTATAAGCCATGATATTTTTCATCGTTGTGTCAATACCATCCTGTAGCGTTGTCTCACCCATGCTGATGTTGAGGAAGTCCTCAATTCATGTCATGGTAGCACTTATTGTGGCCATATCTTTGGAATTGCCACTGCCAAGAAAATGATGTGCGAAATTTAATTTTGGCCTTCTCTCTTTAGAAATTTCATTGGGGTAATAAAAAACTATCTCGATTTCTAGTGATTTTCCCCAAATGCTAGAGCTCTACCTACTCCTTTGCACCACTTTATCGCAAACAATCATTTCTACAAGTGGATCATTAATTTATCAAGTGTAAAAACACATATGCCAATGTCTTTATAATTTTATTATTTTTTTTGTTTACTTCTTCACTAAACATGTTGAATCCATGCTTATCTTCAATAACGTTGCATTTATTCCAGCCTTCTTCTTTTTTAATCACATCGTCGGTCATTTTGGGGTCCTGAAACAGTTGTTCTATGACCATGGCTAACACTTTGAATATGAGATTTTTCAGGATCTATCGTCACTATTAGTTTTTTAAAACCAATATTCATCATCTTATTTCTTGCAATATCCTTAAGATTATGGTTCAATAGAAGGTGAATAAACACGGGACCGATTTTCATTTAATGATGTTCCTTGGATTGTGGAACTATATAACTTCTTTTAAGGCCACCTTCAGGTTCACTCCTTTCCACCTCCTGCATGGGGATGATGTATTCTTACCAATCGAGTGTCAAAATCCCTCTCTTCACCTTTATATCGAACTCCTCCTAGATACTCAACCTCTCTAACAAAGGCTCATTATGCTAGAACATGACAATGAAGACTGTAGAGTTCCTTTATGAATAATTAAAGTGGCTAAAAATGGCACCAAATCCAAGTTTTAGGGTGAATGCATGAAGATGGGTTACACTTTTGGGCCAAATGTGGCGATGAAATTTCAAAATTGTACTCTTTTATCCAATTGAAGCCCTTAAAATTCATACAAGAATTGTGAATTTTGATATGGAGTAAAAGGACAATTTGTAGAGGATCATGTTGTATTAATTATATTTTTTGCAAAAAAAAATTGTGTCGTATAATATAACAATTTTTCATTAAATGAAATTCTTGTCGTTCCAAATTTTCACAAATCATAAGAGGTATGTGTGTGTTCGCATAACATAAGTTAGTCTAAAATGTGTAATTTTAAAATGCAATTAAAATATTACTTTTCCAACTTCAAAAAATAAAAAAAAATTAATATGAAAAGCTTAGTTCTCTCTTTTTAGAGTATGCATACTCTAAAAAGAGAGAACTAAGTTTTTCATATTAATTTTTTTATTATTTTTTGAAGTTGGAAAAGTAATATTTTAATTGCATTTTGTAGACACGTGTTTGGTAAGTTTTTTATAAATTATTTAAATAAATTGAAAAATTATGATTACCCTTTTGAAGAGGACTCATGAGCAAAGATAGTGGACATTTTTGAGATTTTTTCATTGTGTATATTTTATGTTATTGATTTTTTATTCATCCTCTTTGAAAATGTCCAAAAACATTTCAAGCATTATGCTTAAAATAAATTAGATGAAAAATATCATATGAATTCGAAAATTTCAAACTCATATGTGATTGGATACAATATTCCTCCTTCAATCCAACATGACCAACTCTACCACTTAAGGAAAAAAATTTCCCTAAGTTTTCTAGGGTACAAAAAGGTGTTGCAGAGAAATATGCAGGAGGGGTTCTCAGAGTGGTTTTTAGGACCTCAGAAGCTCAATCAGCCACTTAAATTATAGATTCAAATAGCTTTATCGAGTCATTTACGTGGTTAACCAGGGGCTGAATCAATCTATATGGCTTGATCAAGCTATTAAGCTTGATCGAGCTATTAAGCTCGATCAAGCCTTTGTAAAAATAAAAATTCCAGGATAGGATCATTATATGAATCACATATATTTAGAATCAAGAAAGATATATAATTTAATCCAATAATAATTTAACCAATTTTATGCGATATGTTTTTTTTACTAAAAATGAAAATTCAACTAGAAATCGGTTATTAACAACATTATAAAATATATATTTATTGTGCTAAGAGGCACAGTCTACAACCCAGTATGGGGGAAATGTGTAAGTATATCTATCCATGCTCAAAATATACCTTATTATATACCTTGAATTTCAATGGATCATAAATTTACCTTCCAAAAACATTTTTAGCACATTAAAATTCCAAAAATTGTAAGATTTTAAACATCTTTACTCTTTACTAAAGTCAATACTCTTTCTTAAATCAAAGAAAAAGGTTAATTTAACACAAAGAATAAAAAATCCTTTAAATTTTTATAAAATGGCTCCAAAATATTTTAATGTTTGTTTTAATGACATATTTATAAGATGAATATTTAAAAGGAAAAATATCTCTTATGGATATATTAAAACTTTTAAAGAAATAAAATATTTCTAGGTCAAAGTTGTAATAAAAGTTGTCATATTTGAAAATATTAATTTGATGTAGTTTTATTATAATTTTTTCTATCATGTGATGTAAAAACTCATTAACCATAATATTAATATTAAAAAATTATTATTATTATTATTATTGTGAAATGTGGTATTAATATTAAAAGTTTAATATTAATATATCTTAATATTAATATTGTTGAATTTAATCATTTTGGATCAATATAATATTAACTTTAATATAATATGAAAAAATTATATTATAATATATATTAGTATATTATGATTTATATTATCATCCAAATATATATGAGAAGGAAGAACAACGACCTAGAGTGATAGGGGTGGATACATAGAGGGAGTGAAAAGGGAGAAATGGAGATAAAGTGAGGGAGAAAGAAGAGGAGGAGTGAAGAAAGAGAAAAGTAGAGAAGAGAGACAAAGACACAAATATGGAGAGAGGGAGAGGAGGAGAGATTTTAGGAGCAATAGAGAGAGAAAGAGATGGAGTTGGAGGAAAAGATAGGGAGGCGAGAAGAAAGACATTGATGGAGAAAGGTGGTAAGAGAGAGAGAAGGAGTGGCAAGGAAAAGATGGAGAGATAGTGTGTATGTTTTGGGGTGAGATAGAATGAAAAAGAATGAGATATGGGGAGAAGGGTTAGAGAATATGAGAGAGGGGGGGATATAGTGGTAGAATTGGAGGAGAGAGAGAGAGAGAGGTGGGAGAGAAATGGAGAGAGATGAAGGAAGAGAGAGAGGAATTGAGAGAGAGAAGGAGAGAAGGAGGGAGAGAGAGAGATGGAGTTGGAGGGGGAGAGAGAGAGATGGAGTTGGAGGGGGTGAGAGAGGGAGGTATGAGAAATATTTAAAGAGATAAATTTGGAGAGAAAGAGAGAGAGGGAGAGAGGAGAGGAGGGAAGATATATAGAATGGGAGACAAAGGGAGAGAAGCGAAAGAGAGATAGAGAAAGGGAAAGAAGGAGAAGAGAGAGAGAGAGAGAGAGAGTGAGAGAGGGAGAGGGAGAGGGAGGGATATATAGATATATATATGGAGACACAATGTGTATGTTTACGGGGTGATATAAAGGGACAAAGAAGGAGACATAGAGGGAGATATGGATATATATGGAATGTGGAGATAGGTGATAAGAGAGAGATAGAGATAGGGATGGAGGGAGAGATATATAGATATGAAGAGAGAGAGCATGTTTGTTTGGGGGGCTGATATAGAGACACAAAGAAGGAGAAATGGAGGGAGATATAGATATATATGGAGGGGGGAGAGAAAGGGAAGAAGATTGCTTGCATTATATGCATACATTTTAGTGTAGATGATGATTTATAATCCTATTTTATTTCTTGCACTAGGTGCATTGATTTCAATGTATATGTTTATTTCTAATTCTATTTGATTCATTGCATTATATGCATTAATTTTAGTAAAGATGTTAATTTCTAATCGTATTTGATTGCTTGCATTAGATGCATTTATTTGAATGTAGATTTCTAATACTAATATTATTTTATTGCTAGCACTAGATGTATTGATTTTAGTGCTGATGGTGATTTCTAATCCTATTGGACTCCTTGCATTAGATGCATCGATTTTAGTAGAAATTTTAATTTCTCATCCTATTTGATTACTTGCATTAGATACATTGGTTTCAATGAAGATGTTTAGTTTTTATTTGATGTAACTAGATATATGGTGTACATTAATTTCAAGGTAATTCGAATAATATTGTTCATTGATTTTAGTGTAAGAACCAAAAAATTATTGATGGTGTGCATTTATTTCCATGTTATATTAATTTAACCATAAATAAAATAATTGAATTTTCATCTCAAATAAAATATTCACTTAATTGAAATGTTTGATTTTGGAAATTGTAAACTATTTATAATTAACCACATTATTATTATTATTATCATTTTCCATGATTCATATATATATATATATATATATATATATATATATATATATATATATATATATATAACATCTTATGACTGAACTCTTGTAGATAACCTCAAATGAAATAAAATTGAATAGAACTTATTTTTAACTTTTACATCTCCATATATATGTTAAAATTGAATAAAACGTATTTCAAACCTATTTTTGTTTTTTAATTGAACCTTGAGATAAGTAATTCATTGAAATACTTAAAAGAGTTGACCTACAATGGTATATGGGTGGGTCAAAAAAATCTTTATTATAATATGGATGACTTTAGAATTCAAATATATATATTGAATTGTAATAACGCACATGTTGATTACACTAAAAAACACTTTCTACAAGCCCATACTCGATATTAAATTGATACAAGATATATTTTAGTTCATTTTAAGTATCTAAGTGACTTGCATAATAGTAAGATTTTACTTATATCATGTTATGAATTTTTTTAGATGACCTGAAAATAAATAAAATTGAATAAAACTTATTTGTGGTTTATAAGACATATTTTAAAGCTGAATAAAATTTATTTAAATTCTATTTGTGTTTTTTAATTGAACCTTGAGATAAGGAATTGATTGAAATATACTTAAAAGAGTTGGAAATCCAATGGCATATGTGTGGCTCGCAAATTTTTCCATATATATAGTTTTTAAATTATAATATGGATGACTTTAAAATTCAAATAGTTTATTTTAAAATCACTGTAATAACATATATGTTGATTGCACTGAAAGGAACTTTCCACAAGACAATGTGAAACATATTTTTAATTCTTTCCATGCTCGATATTAAATAGATACATGATTTATTTCATTAATTTTAAGTATCAAAGTGACTTACATCATAGTAATATTGTACATATATCATGTTATGACTAAGCACTTGTAGATGAACTCAAAAGAATTAAAATCAAATTAAACTTATTTAAATTTCATTTGTCTTTTCTAATTGAACCTTGAGATAACCAAGTGATTTAAGATAGTTCATATTTAATTATAGATAAAATTATAAAAAAATATATCATTAATTTGTTTTTGATATATTAAATTCCAATACATATGACTAAGATCTTGTATATGACTTCAAAAGAAATAAAATTAAAAAAAACCTATTTGTTATTTACCCGACATATTTTAAAATAGAATTCAAAACTTGTTTCGATCCTATTTTTTGTTTTTTAATTCAAAAATCATATATTTTAGCTCATTTAAATATCAAAATGACTTGCATATTAACTTAAGGTTTACTTATTTTCTTAGTCTATGAAACTAGAAATAAAATTTGTTATTTGTTTAATAAAATTTATACTATATAGATTTTTTTAAAACTAGAAAAATAATTTTAACAAGTCCATAAAATTCAAAAATGAATGAAAATCCATAAAAAAATATTAATTAAAATCCATAAATTGAAATAATGAATGTATCAATAAATTGTCCATATGAAAATATATGAAAAATAGAAATGTTTCATGAACGTTCATAAACTGAAGTAATAATCAGCTATTAACTGAAATAATGTCCATGTACATCCATAAACTATCTATGTATGAAAATATATGAATATTTTATCACATGTAAATTTGCCTTATGAAATGGGCCTGAAAATATATAAAGTATCCACTCAAAGTACTACAGAACTCCTGTGTGAGTTCTGTTGCACAAATTAAGCATCCATAATCCAGTACTACAATATAACACATTCAAATTCAAACTAATTAGATCATTATTTGTATAAAATAAACATATGGGAATAAATTATTTTGAACCACATTTTTAATTATATATATGAATCTAATAACCTCAAATGTGTCCAAATGAATGTAATATAGGATGGGGGTCTGATGAATATGGGTTTTGTGCTCCCTACCTATGGCTCAAAGATTGGGGTCTGCATCAATGGACCCACATCATCAATACTTGTATAACCAACATCCCATTCATACATAAAAATAACTACGACACTAACAACACTTTGCATATGGGACTTTGTACACAATGGCAAGGAAAATTTTTAATTAGTCTATGAATTAATTAGCATGCATGTAACTTAAAAACAACTATTGAAATATTACGAATAAAAAAGTTTACCTAAAATCTTGGTCCATGTGGTTGTACATGGTGACTCTCCTCCACGTGAGTGTTATGAGGTGGAGGTGAAGGAGAATCAATAGAAACATGCACTCGTGGAGGTTGGTATGGCTAATCAACTTCCCCTAATGATGACCTCATAAGATCAACCATGTAGTTGGGTTGTGTCTTGTTGTAGCAGCTACAACCACCCTCCAAATGTTTCTTATTAATCAGGAGTTTATAATTTTTTCTCAAAATTCAAAGTTACAAGATTGGGTTGAAACTAGAATGGTTGCGTATATCTCGTCTTCCTGATTTTGACACTGTAAACGGTTTGAAAAAACGATGTCGTATGAGGAAGATATTGCGTTCTGATCCAAATGGAAAATAGGTAAAATTATGACAGTTTGACCATGTTTGACTGGGATGCACAGTCAGCAAAATAGATGCACAGTCAAGAAAAGATGGAATATTCCTCAAAATATTCCTTCCACTGAAAAAATCATTGGTTGAAAATTGTCACTCTTCTATTGGAGGTAAGTGTTGGAGGAACCAATTAGAGGGTGCCACGTGGCTAGCCCTGAGGCTGCCACGTGGCCTTGAAACTTCATATTAAAATTTTATGTGAGGCTGCAGGGCTCGACCCCCTAACCTCCCTCTGGGAATGCACGCCGTTTACCATCTTCTCTATGCAATGTTTCTTAACCTCCTAAGGCTACGGGTTTCATTTATTGTGTATTTCACATACGTTTGGGGGTTGGGAACTGTCGACGGTCCCAACCCGCCTGTGGTCTCTGGTGTATATATCACATGGCACAATCATGCCTGCCAAACCGCCGTAGTCAAGCTAACTCGACAAAAACTATACCACGGTTCAACGACTAACTACAGTCCCAACCAGAGTTATGCTAATCGCCGGGTCTTCTAATGGTTTGGGGGTGCCCATGTGGCCACCACCCAACCGTAACATTTATTAAGAAAATAATTATGTGGAGTGGATAGGGGCATGCCAAAATTGGTGGTTAGCCTAGGTTTAGCTCGATTTAACTGGAGTTCTCCACATTTATTGGATTTTTCCTAGGAGATATTGAGGAAAAGTGTATGAGGCTCAATTTTCGACCATTCTGAGTGAATGAAGAGTCATTTTTGACTAATTGGAGCATTATGAAGCCATTGGAGCAGATAAAAAATCCATTAGAGCACTGCAACTACATGTAATAGAAAAATTTTGAGCATAATGAAAGATGGACAATCCATTGGGAGCTGGACCAGCACAAGTATCCTAGGAGGGGTGAACTACTTCATCATGCCTTCTGTGTAAATTTCATGTGGTGACTAATTTATCTATTTTACACTATTGTTTAGTATTATTTGTGCTTTTTTTATGCTTCTAATTCACTAAATATCATCTATAAATCATGGAAAAACTCCTTAATCCTTATGCAAACTAATGAGTCAATTATCCATGTTTTTTTAAAACTGAAAGACCCTTAGCATAGCAAAACCAATACATTCATTTCAAATCAGATGGTATTAGAGCTTTGTTTTTTTATCTGGTGTTGTTTAGTGCAAAGAATTTTTTAACTGTTTGAAAGTTTTAGATGCTTACAAGGCTCAAGCTCAAAAGAGGAGAAGGCAAAGTGGTAGAAGCAGGAGGGTCTCAAAAGAAGCCAAAGCAAAGGAGATCAATATTGCCACAATCTCCACCACCTAGTTCACCTCCTAAAGAAGCAGAAGCTCCATTAAGCATGCCTCATGAGGAAGGAGAAATTCATGAAGAGTTTTACCCTAAGGAAGAAGAAAGAGTGTTTAGGAAAGCATTTCTTTACATGACTGAGATGGTTAGAATTTCTTATCAAAAAAGGAATTAGAGACTGGAAGGGAAAGGATCTAAACATCAAAAGGAAGGGCAAGGATCTTCAGGAGTACAACATGATGAAGACAAGTCAAAGAAAGAAAAGGGAGGAAACAGAGGCAATGGAGAGCCACCATCTTCACCCTCACCCTCATCATCATCATCATCTTCTACTTCTTATTCAGTACATCAGCCACACAAATCCAAGAACACTGGTAAATCTCCTTTATTAAAAGTTGATGTTAAGTTTTAATTTCCAATGTTTTATGTTGAAGTAAATGTAGACAAACTAGATAATTGGATTCGAAAATTGGAGGTCTATTTAAGAATACATAACCTTCAAGATGATGATACAAAAATTCAATTAGCTTCTTTGAGAATGGAATATGCAGCACTTGTTTGGTGGGAAGCCAAGACACATGAGGAAATCAAGAAACATGGTAAGAGTATTCTATCATGGTCAAATTTTATTGCTGCTATTAAATTTTTTTTTATGCATTAGCTCATATGCAGAAAGCCATCATGAATTGGCAAAAATTTAGGCAGTTAAAGGGACAAAATGTGCAAGAATACACCCAGGAATTTAGGAGAAGAGCTCATTTATTAGGGGTGGATTTTTAGAGCCAGGACACTTTGCTAAAGTACATAGGAGGCTTACATAGCTACCTAAAACATATTATTCTCATACTTAACCCCATCAGTCTAGATGAAGTTTGTGTTCAGGCCACACATCTAGAAGCTAGAGGGAAGAACATTTCTAAAGGGGGTAGAAAGAAACCTTTTAAGGGTAAAGCCAAGGAAAATACCCTAAAAGGTAAAAACAAAAAGAATGCGTCTGTTAAGAAAGAGGGATAAAAAGTGACTTGTAAACATTGATCAAAAGAAGGCCATGATGAAACTCACTGTTGGAAATTACATCTGGAATTGAGGCCAAAGAAACCCAATAACAAAGGGAAACATAAAACTGCTGCTATAACTCAACATGATTTAGGGTCTGATTCAGGTGATGAGATTAAAATCACAGCCATGGGATTGGAGAACATGAAGGGAAAATAAATTGAAACTAAACCGAGTACCAATACATCAAACTATCACATAAACACTCCAAATGAAGAAGAAAGAATATAACTATTTCATGTGAGGGTCATATCCAAGCATACTAAGATTGACACACTGTTTGAGAGTGGGTCACAAGAAAACTTAATCTTTGAATATTTTTTCAAAAAACTTAACCTTCAGACCATACCACATCCAAAACTGTATCCATTGGGTTGGATTTGTAAGGATGCAAATCTACAATGTAATATTCCCAAATGGGGAAGCAACAATATATGAACACAATAGTGGAAATAACAATGAATAAATCAACTCACCATGATATGATACAAACGTACAACCATCTTATTACACATATCAACAAATAATAGGCTAAATATCTTGAGGATCAAGTCACTCAAGCAATACAAAACAAGCCTCTATAGGAAAAATATGTCAACACACAAGAAATAACTGCCATACAAATTCCCTGAGCTAAGACATCACAGTTTGAGGGTATAAACTACTGCATAAGGATGGATAAATGTATATTTTTTGTTATATAGCTCCAATAATGCTAGGAGTGAAGATCTAGCCTCCTATACACCTTTCCAAGAGAACCCGTGAAGGGTTTCCAGAAATACACCCAAATACAAATGGTGATCTATAGCCCTAGGGCTTAAGAATAATTACAACTAAAGCCCCTGAAATATAAGGCTCAAATAATATGGATCTGACGTAGATATCCTCCAAAGGTATCCTCCAATTAAAGGTTGAACCCTTCATCTAAAAGAAAACACTATAAAAGAGCCAATAGATCCTCCTCTGAAACTGCCCTCCAAAATAACGCAATTCCCAGCTGAAACTGTGTTGTCACTAGATTTGATCGCTTGGATTGATGCCAAATATCCAAAATATGCTCAAGAACCTCCATTTTTTACCTCCCAAAGGAAGGAATCCTTCCCCCATTGCAAAAATAGCTCAGAAAGTGGATTTCTCAACCCTCCACTACAACACCCTACAACACAACACATATTTGAACAGACACTACGCTGTAACTGAAGACTGAAGCCTGGCCAAAATTTTAGATGTGTGGAAATTATAGAACAATACTTTTCCAAGAGGCCTCTCAAGGAAAGAGGTGGGATTCCTGACCGGGAACACCCTGTGCTAAACATCACTACAATATTAGCTAAACAGCTGAAGGGAGCAAAAAAGTCTAAACATACATAAAAACATAAGCATATCATAGCATAACCCCCTATGGCTTCCATACTCTTCCTTATATAGGTTATGAGCCTTCTCACCCTTGTCCCCACTCAATTAGGTCACCAATTCCATGCAATCAATCTCCCTCCAAAACTGCATTGTCCCACCATTAATGACACTCCTCCATAACAACGTTGTTTGATTTGGTCAAAGTTGACCTAGTCTTAATGCTCCAGCCCCTTTTCACACCTAAGGGTCTTCAATCTAGCTTTTATATGACCTCCATACACACTAGGAGTGTCTTTTATTCCTACTAGGGGTATTTATGGGTTTCCATACCCTCTTATTCCTCTATCTAAGAGAAAAAATTAAAATTTAATATTCCAATTAGTTGTATGCTAATTTAGGAATATTACAGTCCTCCCCTCCCAAATGTTGCTTGTGCTCAAGCAACTACATGGATAGAACTGAAGAGCCTCCCCTCTTCCTCCTGTAGCATCCTCATATGATAAGTTCCCCAAAATAACAATATGCTCTCTCATCAATATGTCCTCAAGTTGCTCCTCCCAAGTGTATAAGTATGCCCTTGGTGAAAAATCCAAATGGCTCTCATCATGAGCAAGTGGAATATCCATGGAAGCAGCTATGTGTGGTCTAGAGGCCTTCTTTAGGCATGGAATCTGAAATATATTGGGAACTATCATTCCCATGTTAAGCCTCCATCCCCAATCTATCATCCACAAAAATTGAGTCACCCTCCAACATGGCAACTCATGAAACATCTCCTCC
This sequence comes from Pinus albicaulis, assembly GCA_034641835.2. Lineage (NCBI taxonomy): Eukaryota > Viridiplantae > Streptophyta > Pinopsida > Pinales > Pinaceae > Pinus > Pinus albicaulis. The sequence continues at coordinate 852,303,100 of CM076576.1, forward strand.
ACCTTAGGATCTTGCAAAGAAGGTGGGTTGTATAGCTAAAGATGATGGATCAAATTTTCTATCCCATGCTATCTCTCTCTCCACTTATGATAAGTGTAGATTTGATGCTAAATTTGGGCTGCAATAATGTTTCCTTCATGAAGCAAAAAGGGAATTGAATCCTCAAAGACCCACTCTTTGGTTCTTGCCCAGATCATCCCATATAAAATGAATATGAAATTATCATCATATGGAATCCAAATGAGAGAGGTATTGAAGGTTTTACATAGTGTTGGAAGGTACCAAAAGTCTCTCAAGTAGTCATAGTGCATTTTTCCCAATTGTAGTTTCATAACATGATGTGGCAAGATGTCTCCTAACAAATTGCTAGTTGTGCATGTCATCACATGTACCAGTAAATAGTAAATGGCATTGTATAAAAACTAAGCATATGGGAAATAATACAACACTTGCACAAAGCCGTACAAGAAATGGCTATCTCCATCATATATGTTGGTCCAAAAATGACCATGAAGCCCAAATAGAGGCTTGTCCTTTTGTGGAGCAATGCACTGTATAGAGATGGTAAGATAATGCAAATACTATGTTAGATAATCAATAAATGAAAAAAACATATTTCTTACCATGTACTGAGAGTAAACTGATAACAAGTTCCAATAATGAGCCCTCCATAGTGGTATGACATATCTCCATGGAAAGGAATGAACCATGTGTTGCATGCAAATAATTCTCCTTATACTTGGGGATCCAAGTCAAGTAGATCATATCATGGTAATAGATGCCTCCATCCAATACTCCATCAATCTTATATCTTACTTTTTCATCAATTTCATCTTGTGTCAAGTGATCCTAGGAACACTCCATCAACCAACTCAAGCTCCCAAGTGACAACGTTGTTGGCCTTTGTGGCAAGGCTCTTGTCACCTCATAGCTCCATCCTTCAACATACCACATGTCAAAGTCATCAATCATAATGCTGGTATATATGGGAGATTCCTTCCAAAGTGGAAGTACCTCCTGATTCTCCAAGGCTAAGGAGTAGCCCCTTTGCACCATGATAGTGCCATCACCTACTCCTGCAACATTATGCAAAGTATGGAATAACATCAGTCTATATTATCCCAAGAACATCCAAAGAAACAACAACTTTTGTTTCCTCCCCACACCATCACCATATAAAATATGGAGCAACAATATGATGGTTGATATGAAAGATATCACATCACCCCAATACTCCCAAGCTCCTTACTTCCATATAATGCAAGTGCCATGCCAAGTTCCATCCACCAACCTATTCTTTGAAATAGAATGTGTCATATGATGACCAAACTCTTTCAAGAGTAACCAACGCAGCCTTGTCTCCTGCTGCCCTGTGTCATAGATTTTCAAGTGGATTTCCGACCTCTTGCTCATCAACATCACCCATCCAACCCATGGTGAGTGTCTATAAACATGCTCAAAATTGGTATCCCTACAATGGATAATACCTCCCTCCCAAATCAGATTTCTATTCTTGCATTCCATGAGATGTTGAAATGCAATCTCTTGGATATCTCCAAATGAAGACCACTCATCAATGACCAAGTTGAGTCCATAAGGATCCAAATAAAATGTAGGCATAAATTTCTCATCAATATGTGAAGTTCTCATCAAGAAGTACCCATCATAATAATGGAAGATAAGATGTCTCTCATCAACCATCTGCCTATCCTCTGCTATACATGTAGAAAGATCATTGGAATTCTCCAATAATGGTTGGGTCCCCAAATCATGACTACTACTCAATGACAACGTTGTGGATCTCTGTAATGGTTCATCTACTGTCTCAAGGTCATGCTTAGTGTTGAACACATAGTTCGGCATTGCATTGTTCGAGACAATACTCATCCCATCCTCCAAGAATCTACACTCCAACCCCAAGAGTTGTGTGCAACTCAACAATGATACACTAGGATTACTGTATATGTCCTCCTTGAACAAATCAGGGCTTCTCAGTGTAGTGATAGTCTGCTGCTCCAAATTAGCAATGTGCTTTGACTCAAGGCCATGCAATGGTACATTCCGACAACTCTCCATAAGATGTGCTGAAATGACAGGAAATGGAAATATGTGCATACCTTGGTAAAGCTTGGGAACATCTTGTACTACTACAAGGGTCCCTTCTTCCATTGTCATGGTTCCCCCAACCACTAATGATTATGGCTGCTCTTCTATGGATGCATCAGCACAGGTAAAAGTCTCCTCCTCCTCATGCATCTCCAGAATAGTGCATGGGACTCTATATGTCAAGAAATCAAGACCACTTTGCAAAGGTGCAAGTGTTCTTTCTCCTGATGCAAGTGCTCCTACATCAAGTAGTGGTGAAGGCATCTTCCCCTCATATTTCTTCTTGTCAAACTCCTTGATCAACCTTTGAGTAAAATTTTCATATGCATCCAATTTTGCATGACTCAAATGGTTGAACCACCAAATTTTTTCTTCACCCTCAAGGTGTAGTGCTGCAATCTCAACTGCTTATATTTCTACCACTAGATGTAGTAGTATGAATGCATTCAACTTCATTCCCCAAGATATTGTTGTACATGTGGATGACCCATCAAATGTAGGCAATAAAATCTATTGCTGCAAGGTCTTCTTTCCTCTTTGAGCTGAATGAACTGTCAGAGAGTTAGATTCTCCTTGAAATCTCTAGGTTGAGACTTATATTCTGCAAGATACTCACTTAGAATCTCATGACCTAAGTGTCCTCCATCTCCATGCCTCTTGTATTATTCTTCAAAAGGAAAGGGCATAGGTTGTTTCTTTGGAGCTCTATGCAATACTGAATCTCCTTTTTGCCGATAGGAAGTACATGGACCTTCCTCATCTTGAAACCCTAATGTGGTTTCACTTATTTTCTCCAATTTTCTTTACTTGACCTCCTTGGCAAGGTCCCTCTTAGATATGAAAAGAGATGAGATAAAACTCATTATTTCCATCATTCTAGTCTCTTTGTCCTTATTCTTATTCTTCTGATAGCATAATGGCTGAGATCCATAGGCTGAGCCAAGATTACACTCTGATACGACTGTAATATTCCCAAATGGGGAAGCAACAATATACGAACACAATAATGAAAATAACAGTGAATAAATCAACACACCATGATATGAGACAAATTTACAGTCATATTATTAAACATATTAGAAAATAATAGGCACAAGATCTTGAGGATCAAGTCACTCAAGCAATACAAAACAAGCCTCTACAAGAAAAATATGTCAACACACAAGAAATAGTTGCCATAAAAATTCCCTGAGCTAAGACAACACAATTTTAGGGTATAAAATGCTGCATAAATATGGATCAATTTAGATCTACTGTTATATAGCTCCAATAATGCTAGGAGTTAATATCTAGCCTCCTATACACCTTTCCAAGAGAACCGGAGAAGGGTTTCCGGAAATACACCCAAATACAAATGGTGATCTACAGCCCTAGGGCTGAAGAATCACTGCAACTAAAGCCCATGAAATAGAAGGCTGAAATAATATGGATATTATGTAGATTTCCTCCAAAGGTATCCTACAATGAAAGGTTGAACCCTTCACCTAATAGAAAACACTCTAAAAGAGCCAATAGATCCTCCTCTGAAACTTCCCTCCAAAATAACGCAATTCCTAGTTGAAACTGCGCTGTCACTGGATGTGATAGCTTAGCCTGATACCAAAGATATAAAATATTATCAAGAACCTCCTTTGGTGATCTCCCAATGGAAGGAATCCTTCCTCCAGTGCAAAACTAGCTTAGAAAGTGGATTTCTCAACCCTCCACTGCAACACCCTGTAGCACAACACAAATCTGAACAAAAACTATGCTGTAACTGAACACTAAATCTTGAAAAAAATGCAAAATGTATGGAAATTATAGAAAAATACTTTTCCAAGAGGCCTCTTAAGGAAAGAGGTTGGATTCCCGAACAGGAACACCCTGTGCTAAACAACACTGCAATCTTAGCTAAACAACTAAAGAGAGAAACAAAGTCTAAATAGACATATCAAAACATAAACATATCATAACATAACCCCCTATGGATTCCATCATCTTCCTTATATAATTTATGAGCATTATCACCCTTTGTCTCGCTCAATTAGTTCACCACTTCCATGCAATCAATCTCCCTCCAAAACTGCGTTGTCCCACCATTAATGCCACTCCTCCATAACAATGTTGTTTGATTTGGTCAAAGTTGACCCAGTCTTCATGCTCCAACCCCTTTTCACACATATGGGTATTCAATCCAGCTTTTATATGACCTCCATTCACACTAGGAGTGTCTTTTATTCCTACTAAGGAGATTTATGGGTCTCCATACCCTCTTATTCCTCTTTCTAAGAGAAAAAATTAAAATTTAATATTCCAATTAGTTGTATGCTAATTTAGGAATATTACATACAAGTTATAAGGGAATGTATATTGATGTTTGCAATCACTACAAGCTTTGTTGACATAGTTGAATTAGATGTGGTTCCACTTGACATAACTGGTATTGTATTAGGGAGTCCTTACTTGTATGATAGGAAAGCGATCTTATATCGCCATGAGAACAAGTATCATTTATTCAAATATGGAAAGGAGTTCATTGTTAGAGCACACCACAAGAAGACAAATATTGCTTTGGTAAATGTTGGACAGGTAAAGAGGTTGGTAAACTCAAGTAAGAATTATGTTCTTCTTATGATTAAGCCCAGTGTTGATATTAATAATGAATCTTTTGAGGGATGTTATCCTAAGTTGAAATAAGAATTATATGATGTGGTTAATGGGCATCATGAGATGTTTCAGGAGCCAACAGGATTGCCTCCAAAATGGGAAATTCAACATGATATTCAGTTGCAACAGGATTTTCCTCTTCCAAACATCGGCATGTATCACATGTTGATAATGGAGAATGCTGAAATAAAGAGGCAAATTAAAGAGATGTTGGATAAATGTATCATAAGTCCAAGCACCTCGCCATGCGGTTCACCCATAGTCTTGATACCAAATAAAGATGGGACTTGGGGCATGTGTGTATATTTTCGAGCTTTGAACAAAATTATGCTACAAAATTGGTACCCACTCCTAAGAATAGATGATTTTCTTGATTAGCTTAAAGAGGAAAAGTTTTTCATTGAGTTAGATTTACGAAGTGGATATCATCAAGTAAGAATTGCAGAAAGTGATGTATGGAAAAATGCATTCAAAACCAAACAAGGAAACTTTGAGTGGCTATTTATGCCTTTTGATTTATGTAATGCACCTACAACTTTTATGCAAGTTATAAATAATGTTTTGCGAACATTCCTTGATGAATTTGTTATTTTTTACTTATATGACATTTTGATTTTTAGAAAAACAAGAGAAGATCATGTCTTGCATGTAAATAGAGTGGTTGATATTTTGAAGAAAGATAAATTATTTCTTAAGATGTCAAAATGTGAGTTTGGAAAGACTTCTTTGGTCTATTTGGGACATATTATAGGAGGAGAATTGAGGATTGATCCTTCTAAAGTGGAGGCCATTATGAATTGCCCCACACCCAAAATAGTTACTGAGGTAAGAATTTTCTTAGGGTTAGCTCAATATTGGAGGAAATTTATTGCTAACTTTTCTTCCATCACAACTCCTATGCATGCAGTGACAAGTGTGAAGAAAGGCTTCCAATGGGGAGGCAAACAACACAAAGCTTTCAAAGCTTTAAAAGACAAGATCAGTTGAGCTCCAGTCCTTGGGTTACCAAATTTGAGACAACCATTTGAGAAACAAACCGATGCTAGTGACTATGTCACTGGCGTAGTCCTTTTGCAAGATGGTAAGCCTATTGCTTTTCATTCAAAAAATTTGAATGGTGCTATGACTAATTATCCTACATCTGAAAAAGAACTATATGCATTGGTACAAAGTGTCAAGAAGTGGAAACACTACTTGATGGGCAAAGAGACTATTGTACACATCGATCACCAACCATTACAGTACTCGCAGTCGCAAACAAAATTGCAACAATCAAGACATTTTAGGTGGATATGATTTATTCAACAATTTCACTTGGTTATAAGGTACAAAAAAGGCATATTCAATAAAGTTGCAGATATTCTTTCGAGACCAATCATTAGTTCTTCTACTTTATTAAAAAATGATTATGTTGTACATGAGAGTTACATAGAACAATATGCACATGACATTGATTTCCAAGATGTGTATGCTAGTTTGAGTGAAGGGAATCAAGTTGAAGAAAAAAATATCACATGCATAACAAATTGTTGTTTCATTTTGGAAAAGTATGTATTCCACAAGGAGAGAGGCTAAGTGTGATGAGAGAATCTCATTCTTCTCTTATTAATGGACACTTTTGGGTAGGAAAAATAGTGGTGCATCTACAGAGGTATTGTTATTGGCCTCGCATGATAGATGGTGTGTCACGTTTTATAAGAGGTTTTTCTATGTGTGCAACAAGTAACCCTAGTAATAGGAAGCTTGGATTGTACATGCCACTACCGGTACCATCAAGGGCGTGGGAGAGCGTCTCCATGGAATTTGTTGGAGTTCTACCTATGTCAAGAAAACAACATGATTATCCTTTTGTAGTTGTGGATAGATTCAGTAAAATGTGTATACTTATGCCATTTAAGAAAACCATTACTGTTGAAAAAACTGCTGAAATTTATTTTCAAAATGTTTGGGTTTATTTTGGATTGCCCACTTCTACAGGGATTCCAGGTTCATTGGGAATTTTTGGTCAAATCTATGGAGAATTATGGACACAAAATTGAAAAAGAGTACTGCTTTTCATCCATAAACAGATGGACAAACCGAAGTGGTGAACAAAATAGTTGTGCATCTATTGAGTGGATACTGCAGAAAACATCCTAAGTTGTGGGATGAACAACTGCATTATATTAAACATGCTTACAATCGAGCAAAGCAATCTTCAACACAAACCTCACCATTTGAAGAATGCTTTGGTTATTTTCCAAAATCGCCATTAGAATTCATATTTGGGAAGGATGTTGCAATTTATGGCCATAGTGATATTGATAAGGCTTGAAAGTTCAATGAGAAAATTTAGATGGCACATCAAAAAGTTCAAGAAAATCTTGAGAAAAATCAAAGAAAATACAAAGAGAGTCATGACAAACACCGGGTTGATCACAAGTTTCAAGAGGGAGATGAGGTATGGTTTCACATTAGAAAATAAAGTATGCAAGGGGAAGGTAAGAAGCTCAAACCCATTTGATATGGTCCTTTCAAGATCATAAAAAAAGTTGGTAACAATGCATTCCAACTTTATTTGCCTTCTTACATGAAAATATATTCAGTTGTTAATGTCGAAAACTTACGCTTGTATGAGCCTCCTTTGATCGATGGTCGAGGAAGTGATGTTCAGCTACGTTCTATTGAAGATTTCTTGCTAGAATTTCTGGATGAGCTCAAAGAAGATACAATTATTGATAGGATGACAAGAGCATTAAAGAGGGGAAGTGTTGACTAACTTCGAGTTGGGCTCAAAGGCACTAAACCAAGCAAGGAAAAATGGATGGAGATTGGAAAGGTGAGGGAGCTCTACCCTCATCTATTGAATAGGTAATCAAGCCTTTTGGGGTCCAAAATCTTCCCAATGGGGAGGAATGATCCATAAATTTTAATCAAAATTCAAAGTTATGGGATTGGGTTGAAGCCAAGATGGCTGCATAGATCTTGTATTCCTGATTTCGGCACCATGAACTGTTAAAAAAATCGATGTCATATGAGGAAGATATTGCGTTCTGATCGAAATAGAAAATAGGTAAAATTACGAGAGTTTGACCAAGTTTGGCTGGGATGCACAGTTAGAAAACTGGATTCAAAGTCAGCGAAAAAGGTAATATTCTTCGAAATATTCCTTCCATTAGACAAATCGTTGGTTGACAAGTGTCACTCTTCTATTAGAGGTAAGGGTTGGAGGAACCAATTAGAGGGTGTCACGTGGCTAGCCCTAAGGTCGCCACATGGCCTTGAAACCTCATATTAAAATTTTATGTGAGGCCATAGGGCTCGACCCCCTAATTTCCCTTCGAGCATGCACACTGTTTACCGTCCACTATATGCCATGTTTCTTAACCTCCTAAGGCTGAGAGTTTCATTTATTATGTATTTCACATAATTTTGGGGTTTAGGAACCGCCAATGATCCCAACCCGCTAGAGGTCCCCGCTGTATATATCACATGGCACAATAATGCCAACCAAATTGACACAGTCAGGCTAACCCGACAGAAAATACACCATTGTTCAACGATTAACTGCAGTCCCAACGGGGGTTCCACTAACCACTGGGTCTTCTAACGGTTTGGGGGTGCGCACGTGGCCACCACCCAACCTAACATTTATTAAGATGTTAATTAGGCGGAGTGGATAGGGGCACCTCAAAATGGGCAGTCAGCCCAGATTTAGCTCTAGTTAACTCAAGTTCTCCACATTTAGTGGATTTTTCCTAGGAGATATTGGGAAAAAGTTTAGGAGGCTCAATTTTCGACCATTCTGAGTGAATGAAGAGTCATTTTTGACTAATTGGAGAATTTTGAATCCATTGGTGCATATAAAATAGCCATTAGAGCGCTAAAAATACATGTAATAGAAAAAGTTTGAGCATAATGAAATATGTACAAGCCATTGGGAGATGGACCAACATATGTAGCCCAGGAGGGGTGAACTACTTCATCATGCCTGTTGTGTAAATTTTATTTGGTGACTTATTTCTCTGTTTTACACTGTTGTTCAATGTTATTTATGATTTTTTTATGCTTCTAATTCACTAAAAATAATCTATAAATCATGGAAAAACTCCTTAATCCTTATGCAAACTAATGAGTCAATTATGCACATGTTTTTAAAACTGAAAGACCCTTACCACAAAAAAACTAATACAATCATTTAAAATCACCTAAGCTTTCATTTTGGGGCCTTGTATTCTACGAACAAGAGCTTATCTTGTAATGTCATCAAGTATTCATGATTTTACCAAGACTTGTTATTTTAATTTGTGCTTTTGTTTTCTTGTTTTCACACTTATTTAATATTTTCAAGTCACGTGCTAACCTCCTGAATTAACCTTACAACAGTTCTAGGCTTGCCTCGAGAGAGTGCACAATCCATGTAGGAAAACGAACCCTGAGAATTGGAATTTCACAATCCAGACTAGAAGCTTTGCCTTGAGCTTAGAAATTGCACAGTCATGGATGGAAGCCCGACACTAAAACTACAAATTGAAAAATTCATCCTTGAGCTTAGAAATTGTGTGATTCACTGAGATTGAAAGTTCCCTATTTCCCTAGAATTACGCAATATTTCCTTGTAGTGTGCATGGAAAGTTCCTAAAAGAAAAAAATAAAAATAAAAAAGCATCCCTAGTAAATTGGGATTCATTATTAGTTTCTCGAAGGCGACACAATCGCTATTTTTATAAATTTCCACCAAGTGTCCCCTTTTCCTTGATTTTAGGCATGCACATCATAAAACCTAATCCACTCAAATATATTTAATTGATGCCTCTAGAGATAATTTGTACACTCGATAATGGAGATATATAATTCCCAAGGAGATCAAGGAAACTTCGGTGGAGTTTTCATTGTTTTTTCGTGTTAGTTTTTCTTTTGTTGTCTTTTGTTTCTTTTTCTATCGCTTTTTTTCAATTACTTCTGTGACTATTATTTTTCTTGTTTCTCTTCATGGTTGCTTCCATTTAAACTTATATTGTCTTATATAATTTTTCTTTCAGTTTTTAATTTTCCTTTCACAAGTGTCGCATCAATTTTCTTTTTTTTCATCGATGGTCGTTGTTTCGGCAACTATCCTCACATATTTGATTTTCATTTCGTTCATTGAGTTTATGCACTTTCTTCACACTAATCAATCCATACTTAGTCAGATCCACACTCAAACTCACATCATCACTTAGATCTGCTTGTTTCCCACACCTTCACAGGGTAGATCTGTAATTTCCCTTCGCTAATTTTCAGCTTGCCAAATTGGGCATTGTGTAAGTCTAAGGATCAAGCTGAGAGCTTAGCATTTGAGACTGCACAATGCATAATATAGGTTTTCCCAGCTGCACATTGTGCAGTTCCTGGGCTTATTATACCACCTTGGCCACTAAGAATATGCAATGCGCACTCTCTCCTATTCACTACGCATGATGAACTGTGCATTGTGTAGTCTCAAGCCTTAGGATGAACCCTTCACTGTTGGAAATGTGAAATGTGTAGTTTCCAAAGCTAGCCTCCCTCAACCGATCCATAAAATTTTGCAATATTTCTCATTAGTTCACCAGTTTGCTGCATGATATTGATTTGAAGGTATATTTGCAAAAGATAATGTCTGCTTTCCATGAGTGCCTTTTATTTCCCGCCGGTACCACAATTTTTGAGCACTTCTCTCTATAAATCATTGTTACCATGGCACCCAGGAGAGTTGCTTCAAAATATACCAATGAAAGAGGTATTGGGGAAGCATTTGAGAAAAATCCAGTGAACTTTCCAGTGTATGCAGACACTAAATCATTTGTGGAAAATGATTCAAATCTAACATTGCAGAAAGTTAATGAAGATTTTTTTTAAAAGAGCTTCAAGGAAGATATATAGGAGCCATGGGTATATATTTGTGTTCAGAGGTCAGGGCTTTATAGGATTGCATGCAAATATCCAACCTTCGCATGTGCATATTTCATCGTCTGGATTTTTTCACATACTAATGTGAAAACCGTGACTTTGAATAGTGCCAGAAGAGAGAAGCTTGATAATTTTATGGAGGAATATTATCAGTTTATGTAGGATTTACCTGACCCATAAACACTCGTGGAATCACAATTATACGCCACAAATATCTGTGTGAGCACAAGAGACATTGTTAAAGGCTCAATGAAAGAGCCGTCAAAGTTTTGATAGACACATACATATTCATACAAGACAAAGTCTCTCAGGAATGTCTACCAACTCTTGGTTATCGTAGATTGTAGCATCTATTGTGAGCAGAGCACGTAGACATTTCTTGAAGGGTGGGATGTCTTATTGAACGAGGTTGTGAACGAGAGAAATTCATTCAACTGGTCATATTTTTTGGCTTGACAGTTCATAGGCCATGTAGCACATGCCAGAAATCCTCCCAAGGGCAAGCATGGGAGGTTCTATATGTCTGCATATTTACTAGATGAAGTTGTTGGAATAGGGTCTCCTAAAGCTATGAATTTTGTCCATTTTTGTATATTTTTTGTATTATTTAGTCTAACGCAGGGGTTTTGTGGTGGGTCAAAGCTCCGAATGCATTGTAATGGGTCAAGGGTAGACCAACTGTCCGCAAACCATGGTTTGCAGACCATTGGATGCGTAGGCTAAATCGATATAAATAGATGAATGTTTTGAGTCTTAAAGTACGAAAGAATTGAGATTGATGCTAGAACGAATTTTTAGATCTGTTTTCGGGCTGCTGGGTAAGGACTCCTGCTGGTTATGTGTGCAAATATCCTCTGTTCTGCTGTGTGCAGACCCTGCTGGCTGTGTGCGTAGGAAGTATTTCGGAATTGTAAGTGGATTTTGATATTAATATATATGCGAATTACTGTTGGAAATCTGATGCTATCTGGATCTATTTTGCTATGATGAATGCAAACCTGGGTATATGATTGAGTTGCTAAAGTTTCTGATTACTTGCTGCAAATTATCCATGTTTCTGGTATGTGTATCTGTGCTTTGTTAATTGCTGCAATTATAGTGTTTTGTATTGATAATTGGCATTACACATGTGGATGCGAAGGTATTAACTAGATCTGCACATGATAATAGTTATGTTAGAATGTAGAATGTATTGTTAATAAACCTGTGAGTAGATCATTTTACGTGAACTCGATAGGCTGGGAATGCAGACCGGCTTGACTTACCTACTCCCTCTCAGGGTGCAGAAACTTGGTTCTAACACCCTCCCATACTACCTCGGGTGAGACTTTTGCCTGCACAAGCAGGTCACTGCTGAAAGGGCCAGTAGCATAGGGGTTTGTTGGCAGAATATAACCTCTGAACCTGGGTCAGGACCCCTCGAGCCAAAAAATGGTTTTGTTGCCAGGACCAGGAGCATTTTGAGAGAGAGATAGGGTAATTCCAATAACACATTGGATACCTGAGAAGAAAGATATGAAGGAGTGGTTCGAAAAGAAAATTTAGGAATTCACAGTAAGAGAGAATCGTAGTTCAAAGCTGACCACAGAGAAGTGGAAGAATAAATACATTTTCACAAAGATCTATGAAATTTTCTTTGTGAAATTTGCGACCGAGCTACAGGAGTGGCTCTCAAGGCTTGTGGATTTCCAGAAGTGTTGTAAGGATGAATGGATCACATAGTGGACCCCAGAGTTGATCCAGTAGTTAGAAAAGACTGATAACACCACCTCTCGCATGGTAGATCACTTGGTGGACAGTGTGATAGGAGGATTTCAGTCGAAATTTGCAATCAACCAATTCTTGTCCTATTCAGAGGCAGAGTGGAGGTTCTTCAAGGGTTTCCCAGGTAAGTTTTTGAAAAATATTCCATTATTGATTAAGATCTTATTGTGTGCAAAGAGCATTTTGTGCAGCCATACAAAGTGAATGAGCTCCAATCAGAGTGAGGGTACAATGCAAAGTGGTAAGTACTACAGAACTAACCAAGAAGGAGATATATTTGTCTATAGTCCAATAAGGGATTCAAATATGAAATAACATTCAACTACACCACCTTCGAGCCAGCACAGGGGTAAGAAATCACTCGTACCTCCACCCCCACCAGAAGACAAGATGGCCTCGCACATGAAGCTACCTACCTTCAATGTCGTAGGGGATGAAGACATGGATAAGTTCTGGTTTGTCCCAGGATCGGTATGGACTGCACAGAATGTGGCTACCGATGCAGTGAAAAGGGCGCAGTTATCCCTTGCCTTTGAAGGAAGAGCCTTGGATTGGTATATGGGATACATCGCTCAGCATGCGAATGCGTTCATTAAAGAGATTAAGAATTCCTTGAAACAATAGTTCAAGAAGCGTAAGTCCTACTCTCAGATAGTGAATGATCTAAAATATTTCAAGCAAGGACTGTCAGAGTTAGTATGGGAAGCTGACCAACTGTTAAAGAAGGTAATTAGAGAAGCAGGATTTCTGTATGACGACAGACAGCACACAGAGTGGTTCATTTCTATGTTGTTGCCCCACCTACGCGTGCCAATGGGTCATTAAGCCATTGAGTCGCAAGAAAAAGCCTCGAATATTGCTATGAAGCTGGAAGCTACGCCAAGAGATGATATCTAGTTAGGAGTAAAAAAAATACAAGGACAACTAGAAGAAATTCACATGGATATCCAGAATTTACAGAAGGAGCGAGGAACGGAGGCTAGCCCTGACAGATGGTGCATAAAATGCAGGGTGAATGACCACACCAAGGATAATTGTCCTCTACTAGAAGACTACATGTAGGCCGTGGGACCTAGCCCGTTGCGTCCTAGGGAAGCTGTAGGTCCAATTGGGGCGATGTTGTGGTGCGATTATTGTTATGTTGCTGGACTACATGATACCAACCACTGCCCCTGCCTTGCTGCATATGTCCTAGAAGTAAGGCAAAAATGGTGCAGGTTTTGGAGATCTGTAGGACATGATGAGAAGAAATATCAGACTTATGATTTAATGATAGATTGAGGAAACCTATATAGGGTAAATTCAGATCCTTCCTCGCCAAGATCCCCCTTAGGCATAGGTGTCTCCCCAGCTAGGGGCAGGGGAGGGGGCCGGGGTGGAAAAGTAGGTAGGGGAAGAGGACATCCGATCTGCTATAACTGCGGAGAAGTAGGCCACTTTCCAAGGGACTGCACAAACCCAACAAGGTAGTCCTACAGATACTGTAGACAGTTGGATCATGTGATTGAAGACTGCCCAACTCTGATATCAGAAATGTAGGAAAAGCAACAGACACCTACACAGAATGTGCAAAGGGTTAAGGCAGGGCCTCGAGATGAAGGACCAAGTGTTAACGTCATAACATGCAGTGGCAAAGCTACGGCGAAGCCTCTAATCTAGAAAGTAGTCACCAAAAAAGAAGGTTTGGACCTACAAAAGGAAAAGGAAACATTTGTCGCAGCTTGAAAAGACTTTGGTCAGGCTGGGGCATTTTATTCTCAGAAACCTGTAAACATTTGAGTTGAGTACGAGGTCAAACCATTCTTGCAGGCATGTATGAAGCTATTGCACAACCAACGGGCCGTAGAAAATCTCCAAGCACTAATAGACAACTGCGCAAAATGAATTGATCCACCCCTGGAGGTAAAGGATGTGAAAAAGCTTTACAAACATCAGAAATGCATTGGTAGGGAAATGCGGCTTATGACACAGATTGGTGATTATGAAATGGATCAGGTTATTTTGGACCTAGGATCAGATGCGAACATACTACCCAAGTAGACTTGGCAGTGAATGGGGGAAGCTAAGTTGGAATGGTCCACTATCCAGCTATGCATGGCCAACTAGAAGAAGATCATACCGTTGGGAAGGCTATCAAAAATCATGGTAGATATCGCAGGAGTTAAGGTCCAGGTAGATTTTGAGGTCATTTAGATTGTAGAAGATGCAGACCCCTATCCTACGCTCCTTGGATTGGACTAGGTCATAGATATGGGCGGTATTATCAACTTGAAGAAGATGATCATGGTGTTTAAAAGTGAAGGGACACAAGTGATAATACCACTAGATCCCAAAAAAGGAGAAAGGTATACAAAACTAGTTCGTGAGGAAGATGAGGTGGATAACATCTACAAGTTAATTGCGTGAGACAAAGACTGGATCAATCCTATGGCTGATGGTGTGCTTTGCTGGGAGAAAGATAACGAATTCTTCTCTGACTCTGACGGAGAAATAAAAAATTGGCAAAATCGGCTACATGATGTGTCTGCGTTGCACTGCCTGCGAATCATAAGGGACTTCCACTACATATCCTCAGAGGTAAGGGAAATGCCCTACTTTCATGGTTCGGGTAGTGTAAAAGAGTTTTTGCGAACATTTGAAGCCGAGGTTCCAAGAGAATGAAGGATATGGGCCTTTAATCTAGCCATGCGCGCAACACCTACAAGATGGTGGGACACGCATAAAGGGGTGTTCCAGGACTGGGAGGAATGTCGGGACATGATGATCCTGCGATTTGAGCCTTCAATCGACGTGCGCGTAAAAATGTTTCTTGGCCCAGGGGATCTGCACGAACACTTGTTCACATGGATGGAGAAGTGGTATGACCGGACTAAGAAGGAATGGGTTCACTTGTTTATTCATGCCTTGCGACCAATTCCCACTGCATGGTACTTAGATGAGGAGCTACATCAGGGCATCCGCCACTGGGAAAATTTGAAAAATGAATTCATGGGGACATTCTGTTTGACAGGGGGCTTGAAGGTGCTTGATGAAGCTTTGCAGGATATAGACACCTTTGTATTTGGTGAATCCGGCCCTTACGTAGCCTTTGGGACACCAACATGGGAGACCCAGATGCAGGATATTTCCAACTGCTGCAATATGACCATATAAGACCGCGAAGAGGATCCATGCAATGTCTTGATCCCATAGTCGGAGGGAGAATATGCAGTTGCAGGGCCCCCACTACAAACTGTGGATGTGATGAAGCCTCTGAAGGTACGAGAAGTTAATATTGGCACAAACGAGTAGCCTAAGTTGGCTAAAATTGGGGACTACTGGGACGATGGCACCATAAGCAAAGTTACTGAATTTCTCATCGAATATCAAGACTCATTCCCAATGCCCAGCGACCAAAATGATTGGCACAATCTATTCTTTAGAAAATTTGTGGCAATAAGATCATTATGATCAGATTTGGGATCATAATTTATCCTAAAATCCTTCAAAACATATTTGATTTTATTCTCAAATTGATTTGTTGAGATATCATGGCCATAATTCATGCAATGAAATTCTGAGTTTCTAGTTGCTTTAGAGATATATAAAACACTGTAATATATTTGATAAAGGAGGTGATTTTTTGGGCATATTGTGATACATATTTTTGTAACTTTGTTTTTCACATTCAACTAAAATAATGATTGTTATGGTGATTTGAATCTCATTACTGGTTGTTTGAAACTCGTATCTGAACTCATCATTAACTGATGCTCTTGAGGAAGGGCTCCCTGAAGAGATTGTGAGACTGCACATTTTGTTTATTTTTCTCTTTTTCTATGCAGTCAGTTCACTCTGTTTTCATTTTCTAGATTAAATATTTCATTTTTTGTTTATATTTGATTTGTTCCACTTTTAGTTTGAATACAGTAGGCTGAGCTTAGTTTAAATACGAAAAAATCACAAAAACATTCCATTTAATAGTTTTTTGTTTAATTTCATAGCCTAGTCTCATCTTTAATGTCAATCAATTCTAGTTAAAATGGTGCGCATTAATAATCTATGGAATTTCAAATCGATTTCAGTTTTGCTCCATATTTAGAATTAGATTGGTTTCCAAGCACTCAAAATTATTTTGAAAATCAATTTAAATTTTTCTCCATAGTTAGAATTAGACTGGTTTCAAAGCCCTAAGATTTATTTTGAAAAATCAATTTCAGTTTTGCTCCATAAATATAATTGGATTGGTTTCCAAGCACTCATATATATATATATATATATATATATATATATATATATATATATATATATATATATATATATATAGATATACATATAATGTTCATTAAATTATTCATTTTAATTGTAGTTATTAGTTTAAGTTCTAATTTCTATTCACTAGTCTAGAGTTTTAATAATATAAATGTTTCATTTTTCCCTTTAGGATAAATCTTCAACTTCAATTCTTAGAATCATAACTTTAATTCTTTGCATTTGTTTTGAAGTCTAATACAATGAACATGTGCTTATGCTTAATTAGATATAGTCTATATTTCATTTCCATTTGTAATTAGACTAATCTTATTTTCCATGATCTTGTCATAAATAGAACTCATATTCATCTTGCAATTAGAATAATTTCCTTTAACTGAAAGCTAATTTCCTAGCACATATGGTGTGAATATTCTTCGTTGTTGGGGAAGTATACATAGGTGTTAACTTTCAATTGCGTCTCATTATTAGTTGCATTCATTGAGTTACATAAGACTAATTTCATGTTAGTACATCCTAGAACTAGATTCATTGAAAAAAATAAAAAAAACTTCAAACCACCCTCACTATATCACATGGTGAAGTAAAAGCCACACATCCATATCATGAATTCTTAATTTTGCAGGTAGAGGAAAAGGTGAAAAAGGAGGTTGAGGAAATGGATGGAGATGATGGCAATGAGGAAAATATTTTTGGATTTCCCATTCAAGAAACTAATAGCAATGTTCAAATGAAGAACATCCCTCCATTTGTACTTCCTAACTTAAAAGGTTTGAGATCAAAACACCTGGAAACCTATCTTTTTAAATTTGAAATAATTTGTAGATCTTATGGCTGCTCATTACACATTCAAAAATTGAACTTGTTTCTAGAAACATTGAAGTATATAACTCTTAGATGGTTCATGACTTTAGGAACAAATTCTACAAGGAAATGGGATGATATGAAAATAGTATTTTTTGAAAAATATAAATATTATTGCATACACCATGACCTTAGAAATGAAGTCTTTAAGATGAACCAAAAAGAGCATGAAATCCTAGAATATTTAGTGGAGAGATTTATTTATAATATCAAAATATATAAATTTCATAATTTAGGATCAGACAAGTTAAAATATCTCCTACTAAATGATATAAGGGATGAATGGATTGATCTTCTTAGAATGGTGGGAAAAGGAGATGTCTCTAAATTGTCATTTCAAGATATTTGTGAACTGTGCGAGAACATATCAAGACAAAAAGAAAAATATGGAAGATCCCCTCAATATCTAGTTATGGCAAAAGTAAGTAAGTCGACATCGGGATTTGTAAGACAAACTGAACTTAACAATTTTACATACATTCTTGGTAATTTAAATAAAAAAATTGATATGCTAAGAATGCAAAACAAAAAAAAAAAGTTGAGAATTCTACTTCATTTATGTTTTTCCCTAAATGTAGAAAGAAACATGATTTTCATGAATTTCCACTTGATAACATTAAAATTTGTGAAATATTTGCAGGATCACATAATACTAAATATTTCCCATCATTACCAGGGTTAAAAGCAGTTTACCAAGGAGAAAATCAAACAATAGAACAATCTTGTTATGTATATCTAAGAAGATCATGACAGCGTCATCAATATGGTATGATGTAAGATATTAATTCTCAATTTTAGGGTTATGCAAAACAATCTCAAAGTAATTGGCAAACACCCTTGCCTTGGAAACCTTGGGCATCTCAATCCCAACCTCAAAACCAATCTTGGAAAAATGGTTGGAAACATACTTATAAAATAAATCCATTGTATCCTCAATATTTTCCTCACTATAATCAATACCATTCTCAATGCTATCCATACCATTCACCTCCACTGAAACATCAACTTCACCCTCATTTGAACTCAATTTAACCTTTCCCATTACCATGCACACAAGCACCCAAAAGATCCATTCCCACTCCACTACCTGCACAACCATTTCAGATCCCCAACAATAAAACAACTCAATCCACTTATAATGTTGAGGCATTGCAAAATGATTCACCATTTTTCATTGAAGAAAAAAAACCAGAAGACGAAGATTCATATAAGCTTCAAAAATCATGGATACTTGTAAATAAAGAGCAGTAGTTGGAACTTGAGATTGAAAATTTTCTTGCATGCCTATCACCATATTATATGAATGGAGATCACATCTCTGAAGACTTGCATGGCATGATAATAGGAAGCCAAGGAAGAAAATATTACATTGAATCTTGGTTCAAGGCAGTCGTTGGATCCCAATACTCAATTCTTCAGTATTTTTTGATATCATGTCAATCAAGGCAATTGGTCTCTCATATACTGGTACATATCAAAGAGTATCTTTCAAAACTGCATATGATTTTATGTATCATATTGTTACACACATGGTTCCATTGGAAGTATTCATATACTTGAAAGATATTTCTTTTTCAAGTAGAGTAGGACATATATAAAAAGAAAAAAAATTAAAGAGAAAAATTAGCCCTATTGTGAAAACCAGCTTGTTGGCGCAATTGGACAAGAGATTTTCTTGAAAACTAGGAAACTCGCGAGAAAAGTTCATAATAAGTTCCACAATTTTATGATCTAGTTCCAATATTTTCTTAGTTCTTCAAATATTTTTTGGTTCTATGCTTGAGTTGGGTGATGTGGGATTCCTTAAGGCCCACCTTCCAACAAATTTTGTCCCATCGACCTCAACACTTTATCTGTGATCAATATCATAGATTATTTGGAGTGCCTTCGAAATTACATACATTAGTGGCAAGCCTCCTCATTGACTACAATAAGAATACAACAATTTATATTGATTTTTAGATCTTGTAGGTGACTCGACTTCAACACATTCATTTGTCCCTGACTCGGCTTCCTATTATCATACCATTATTAGCTATCATAGCTTTAATTTTCCTAGCCACCTCATACCATATACCATATTTTCCTTCATTAAACTAGATATCATGCCACATATATGCTTTGGACAATCTTTGAGAAGTAGCTTGGAAATTTCTTTTCCATGATTGGTGCTTTGGAAAAAAATAAAAAAATAAACTTGATCCTTGAGTACTAAATCTCATGAAGATTATTTTAGTCTTGAAACAGACTAGATTAATGCGATTGGAATTGAGATATCAGAAACTCCACTTGGGAAGCTTGGTCTCTAATATTTTTGCAGCCATGAAATTAAAATCCTTTCATTTTAGCCTTTTTGTTGTCTTAGTCTTTTCTTTGGAAATTTTATTTTGTGAAACCTCCACTCAGGTTGAATTTTTTTTCTCTGCTTCAAAGGTTATATTTCTCATCATTCATAAGGACATCTTCATAAATAATTTTCCGAAGGCATTGTGGAGGAAAATTTAAGATGGAAATTACTGTGTTTGTGTTCAAGAAATACTTCAATAATGTTTCCTATGTTTCAGAGAATATGGTTATGAGATAATAGTAAAAAAAAAGTATAAGCATGTAGTTGTCAAAATACAACAACCCCTTGCTTCATTTTCATAAAAGAAGAAATTTGGAAGGGAAATATGACTATCATTTGTGTAGAATTTTCAGGGCCATAACAAGAAGGTAAAAGAGGTAATTAAACATGAAGAGCATGTTGATGAAGAACACATTGAAGAAGCCCTTAGTAATCAAGAAATAACTCTTGAAGACCAAGTCTTGATCGACCCATTGTTTTGAAGACTTAAGATATGGCATGATGGATTTATCAATCATATTGTAAGACATTTCATGGGATATTGCAACATTTGATAGAGTTCTAAAATATTTTCATTTTTTTCATGACGTTAGCATGATGATTCTTACATTTACCTTTGAAGATGAGACATTGGAATGGTTTAAGGATCTTGGAGAACTTCATTACTGGTATGCTCACTAAAAAAAATTTCCTTGATTCTAAGATGATATTTCATGACACATTTGATTGTTTATTTTTAAAGGAAGGATTGAAGAAGGACTACTTCAGCAACTGGGACTAATATCATTCCTTCAAATCAGCCAATAATCAACACATTATTCCTCTCAAAACAAAAAATTGTTCAAAGAAAATCAAGTCATTCCCAAAGATACATTCTGGAGAATATATTTTGATAATTGTTTGTTGGTTCCTTTAATTTGCATGAGGACATGGAAATGTATCACTGTGGGGGAGATGTTGGGTCGTTGATTTGTTATCATTTTCACTTGTCTTTTTCATTCATTAATCCATTATTTCCAACCATCCATTACACCATTTCACTCCCTTGCCACAATTTTTACCACATTTCTTCAAAATGTGTCTCTGTATGTCTAAGTGGTTAATTAACATCGTTTTCATTTATTTTTAGTAGATTAAGAAGAATTTTGCATTTTTTTAACTAATGAAAATTTTGAAAGTTCAAGTGGATGCAGATTTGTCAATTTTTCGTAGCTACCACCATGGTTGAGGTAGTAGCACCACTCTAGAATGAAATCTGACACATTAACATTGTTTCTAGGAACTCCAATGTGGATTTTTGTTGGTCAAATTCCACCTAGCTCACACATGTGGACCTCCGGGCAAAGATCAAGCGAAAATCATAGCAGTTTTGACTAGTGAACTTCAAATGCATTTTCTGAGAAAAAGAAATCGAAACTCACAAAAAAAAACATGGGTTTTGTTCATCACGAGCCCAATTAATTTCCCCTAGGTTGTTTTCCCGAATTCATTACCATTTGGGAGATATTTTAGGTTATTTGGAGCCCTATTTTCCATATTGTCTGAGAAAACAATTTAATAATTTGTCACTCAACGCCGAGTGACCAAAATGATTGGCAAAATTTGTTCTTTAGAAAATTTGTGTCAAGAAGATCACTATGATCAAATTTGGGATCATATTTTATCCTAAAATCCTTCAAAATGTATTTTATTTTATTCACAGATTGATTTGTTTAGATATCATGGCCAGAATTCCTACAATGAAAATTTGAGTTTCTAGTTGCTTCAAAGATCTATAAAACAATGTAATCTATTTGATAAAGAAGGATATTTTTTTGGCATATTGTGATACATCTTTTTGTAACTTTGTTTTTCAAATTCCAACTAAAAAAATTATTGTTATGGATATTTGAATTTCATTTCTGGTTGTTTTAAAATCATGATCTGAACTCATCATTCACTAACGCTCTTGAGGAAGGCCCCCCTGAAGAGATTGTGAGACTGTACATTTTTGTTTATTTTTCTCTTTTTATACACAGTCAATTCACTCTGTTTTCCTTTTCTAGATTAAAGCTTTCATGTTTTGTTTATATTTGATTTGTTCCACTATTAATTTGAATACAATAGGTTGAGCTCAGTTTAAATTAAAAAAAAAATTACAAAAGAATTCCCTTTAACATTTGTTTGTTTAATTTCATAGCTTAGTCTTAGATTTAATGTCAATCAATTCTAGTTAAAATGGCACACATTAATAATCTATGGAATTTCAAATCGATTTCAGTTTTTCTCCATAGTTAGAATTAGATTGGTTTCCAAGCACTCAAATTTATTTTGAAATCGATTTCAATTTTTCTCCATAGTTACAATTAGATTGGTTTCCAAGCACTCAGATTTATTTTGAAATTTGATTTCAGTTTTGCTCCATAGTTAGAATTAGAGTGGCTTCTAAGAAACCATTTTTTTTATTAGCACAAGAATTGTTTTAATGTTCATTAACATAACATTTTGATTTTGTTTATTATATTAGGAGTTCAAATTTGTTCATTAGTATAGGTTTTGAATCTTCTCATAAAATTAAGCATTTCAATTTCAGTTATTAGTTTAAGTTCTAATTTTTGTTCATTAGTCTAGATTTTTAAAAACATAAACATTTCATTTTTCCCTTTAGGATAAATATTTAATTTAAATTCTTAGAATCATAACTTTATTTCTTTGCATTTATTTTGAAGTATAATACATAGAACATGTGCTTATGCTTAATTAGATCTAGTCTATATTTCAGTTCCATTTGTAATTAATTTAATCTTATTTTCCATGATCTTGTCATAAATAGAGTTCATCTTCATCTTGTAATTAGAATAATTTTCTTTAATTGAAAGCTAATTTCCTAACACATATGGTGCAAGTATGCTTCAAAATTTCACAGAACCCCAGGTTTGATAATTAAATGTAGGTAATTTAACATCAATTAAATTACCAAACATTGCCATTATCACTCTCTCTCTAATGAATGCAGGCGATGTGCGATATCGAGAGAGTTCTTATTATGTGCTTGTATAATATTCTTCTAAAGATAATTTTCATTGGACTATAAGAAAAATTTTTCTTTCACTTATCTTGTGCAGGGTTGCTCCCTTCTGCTGGAATTGCTTCTGGAGTTGATGCATTCTATGGGGTGACCTGTGAAGTTCTTATTAAACTGGCTGACTCTCTAGGTTTGCAGGCATTATAGGAATTCTTCCATGGATCCTCCTCCAGATAATGAAATTTATTGATGAGCCATTGATAATTTGTTATCGCATAGTCATCTTCGAAAATACCACAAGGATCATACAGATTAAAGTATTGAATATCAAATTAAAACTTCTCTATCACCTTTCCTTCAGTGTCTGTGACTTTCAAGTTCTTGATATCGTACAATCCAACTTGCATAGGAAGAGTGGACCATGATGCTTTCTTCTTACTATTCAAGGATAGTGACATCTTTGAGGGGAGATGATATGAAACTTCTTACATGACAAGATTGTCGGTGGCATACTTTGGAAAACGATGTGGCGAATTCTGACCACTGAATATTCTAATGAAGGTTCCATCCCTTGGGAAAACCAATCTGTGATCTCTAATATTGCCTCCATTTCTCCACGTGATATGAAAGGTGGTTATCCTTCAAAGACCAACTTGTATATTGGAATGATGAAGTGGTTAGTTAGATTCTCCATTATTCCTCGATGGTTGCAATCCATGTGCAGCTTGCAATAAGAATACATGGGAGGGTCTCATGGTGTTCAAGTGTATTCCATGCTAGGAAACACATTTTGTGTGTAGATTTTTGTTGGCTCGAGGTGTCCTAACCCAGGTTCAGAGTTTAAAGTCTACCAAAAAATTCCTATACTACTGGCCCTTTCGACAGTGACCTGCTTTCACAGGCCAAAGTCTCACTGGAAGCAATATGGGAGGGTGCTGGAACCAGGTTTCCGCACCCTCAGAGAGATTAGTTAAGTCAAGCCAGTCTGCGTTCCCAACCTATCAAGTTCGCATAAACAGATATACTCACATGTTTATTAACAATACATTCCGCAGTCTAACAGAACTGTTATCATGTGCAGATCTAGTTAATACCTTCTCATCCACGTGCATAATTCCAATTATCAATACAGAACACTATAATTGCAGTAATTAACAGAGCACAGATACATATACTATAAACATGGATAATTCGCAGCAAGTACTCAGACACTTTAGCAACTCAATCATATACCCAGGTTCGCATTCATCATAGCAAAACAGATATAGATAGCATCAGATATCGAACAGTAATTCGCATATATATTAATATCAAAATCCACTTTCACTTCCAAAATACCGCCTGTGCACACAGCCAGTAGGGTCCGCACACAGCAGGATAGAGGATCTCTGTGCACACAGCCAACAAGAGTCCTTACCCAACAGCCTGACAACATATATAACAATTCGTTCTTAGCATCAATCTCAATTCTTTCCTACTTTAAGACTCAAAAAATTCATTTATTTATATCGATTTAGCATATGCATCCAATGGTCCACAAACCGTGGTTTGTGGACTCTTGGTCTACCCTTGACCCATTACAATGCATTCGGGGCTTTGACCCACCCCAAAACCCCTGCATTAGACTAAATAATACTAAAAATATACAAAAATGGACAAAATTCACAGATTTAGGAGACCCTATTCCAACAGTCCCCCAACACAATCTTGTGACTCGTCCCAAGTCACTCTGATGGTGGGGTCTCCAGCTGCTCCTGCGGCAGTCTGATCACTTCGGCCAATGGGGGCAGCACACCTTCACTCTGAGCAGAAACATTTTTCGCAATGTCTACAAACTTCTACAAAGTCGAGCCTTTCGTCGTGGTGGTGCTGCTCTCTAGAGTCTGGTTTAGCTACTCAACAAAAACATCAACATCCCGTGAGAGCTTGATGGCTTTGGTAGCCCAAGGCTTCAGGCGGTCACTGAGAACCTTCTTCTTATGCTGGAGTTCATCAATATCATTTTGGAGGGCGTGGTTGGTTCCCAGTCATGCCAAGCGCTAAGAAGGAACCAAAGTGGGCAGGGTGGCTTCTAAATTCTCGAACGCTTCTTCCTTCTACCATAGGTCCTTGTTTATTTCTCATAGGATAACGTCGCGCTGGACCTTGGTCCATAGTTTCATGGTTGTTTCTAGTTAGTGAGCACCCTGAATGATCTGCCCTGTAATGACGTTTGTGGCCATGGTAACCAGCGCAGCTCACTGGGCCTGTACCTCCAGAGGTGTTTCTGGCTGCAACTTAGCCTGCAAATATGTGATCTGCTACTCCATATTTGTTTTGACCACCCGAAATTCCATTCTGGAGGCCTTCAATGCTGCGACCAACCCTTCAATATTAGCCTAGGGGGTGGTTGTGGCTGGGATTTCTTCTGTAACATCCGCGCAGAATCAGTGAATCAATTTTTCTAGTTCTGTTTGCTGCATGGTGGCAAGGGTATATATAGCTTGTCCCTGGGACACTTCATCGTTCTTTTCCTCGATGGTCTGCTCAGCTACACTGAGCTGTTGGTGAACTTGTAGGTCCCGATGCTGAATTTCCTGAAACAAGGAGGTGTGGAGCACCTACAAAGCCTCAGGTGGCAGCCTGGCTAAGTCTAGCTACACCTCTATATAGGCTTGGAAATGCATTCTCAGGTTGGGTGGACTGATCACAAGGGTTGCGCCAGGCAAGGAGTAGAGGCGGATTTCCGTTGTAACTAGTGTGGCACTACTGGTTGCCGAGAGCTTTCGTACCTAAGTCACACTGGTCTGCAGTGTGTATGTCTTTAGTTGTAGGGCACAGAGCTAAGCCTGAATTGTGTCAATTGAAGCTCTCTGTTGTTCTTCTGAGGCTGATCATCTATCTTCCATGGACAAAGTGACCGCGTCAACAATTTATTCGAGGTCCCCTGCAGTCAGTGTGACCACCTTATCTCGTTCCATCTGTTGAGAGTGCTGCTTCTTTCAGGACCATTTAATAGGCTCGCTTTTTTGCTTCGTGTTGCGGGGGGAGTCAATTCCTCCTACATCCAGTCGTTCTATACCCAAGTCTAGCTGTGAATCCATCTAGGGCTCTGGCTCTGCATCCTTCTCAGTGGTATGTTGTCACTAACCATCCTTCGTAGTGGTCGACTTGGGCTACACGCCCTCTGGTGAGCTGACGCTCCCTACTTTGTCACTTCCTTTTCTTGAGCTGCCCATTTCCTTGGTCATGGTGGGGTTGAATTTTATAGCACTTTCACCCATAGTGCCCATCGCACCAGACTTGAACCCAATATTCCACTATGGAGGCCATGTGGCGACTACATGATCAATATCCTCGTTCGCAGCCATATATGGGAGTGAAACCCAGGCTTTATCCTTGCGAGCTCTGATTTGTACATTGTGCATGGTGACTTAGAATGGCGCAATGCCCTTGTATTTGTCATATACTGTAGGAGACAACCGTGGTCGGGAATTAATGGTTGCTGCCAAGCTACTCTGAAAGAGGACCCAGAAGACTTGGTTTTGGTTGTCCTCGAGATGCTGCGTATCCTTAGAATCCCATATGTTTATATATTGGGCCCCCTCACACATGTCGGGAGTGAGCTCTGAGAGGACCGATTCCTCAGGCGCTTCCCAGACTATCAATGTGATGAGAACTAACAACCAGGAATAGAAAAATTCCTGTCCCTACTCCTGGGATTTGCGGACATTCGCCAAAAACTCATGGCACAAATATTGTGACCAATTGAAGCAGACCCCTTTCTTGCACTGTCCTATTAACTGAATTACGTATGTGGGGACGGATGCCACTTGGCATTTTTGCATCATTTTACATGCCAATAACATGGTACCTAGTTGCATAGAGGGATCACTGATGGCTTTTATTGTGAAGACATGAGTATTCTGCTCCACATCCTATTTTGTCGCACATATTCAGTGTTTTCGGCCTCATATTTCTTCCCAACGTGCAGCAGAGGGTCTGTGCCTTCCATGGGAAGACCAGTGATTCGATGGATGAGCGCAGCGTTGATATGAATTCGATCTTGGATCCAAAAACACCCACCATGGACTAGGGCAAGCAACTGACATACCAGAT
The DNA here is from genome assembly GCA_034641835.2 of Pinus albicaulis. Lineage (NCBI taxonomy): Eukaryota > Viridiplantae > Streptophyta > Pinopsida > Pinales > Pinaceae > Pinus > Pinus albicaulis. The sequence goes on from CM076576.1 coordinate 852,330,090, forward strand.
GTTCTATGATATTGTAGTGGCCGAAATGTAGCATCCTAAGCAGGTTTAGGAGCCCGGATCCTGCCACTTCACATACCCAGCTTATGGGGACAATTTTGATCCTATCATCCTCTCAAATTCATTCAAGATATAACTAGAGTGCCAAATCAGGGAAGGCCTCCAAATTGGCCAAGTCATGATCATCAAATTCGATCTCATGGAGCCTTCCAAAAAGTTCACCAATAACGGGGACCTCTCTTTGGGTTAGCAGCATATGCAGGTAGGTGATCAGGCCGTCGAGGTTCTTCGGCGTACGCATCAAGGGTCTGCGCAGCCGAACGAAAGGAGGTAACCAATTGATTGGTTCTGCTGCCTGAGCCTCTTCCCAAGCAAGACGCGCCTGGGGCATCGCTCATGAGGATTTTACATTTCTTGGGGAAGAACTGGGCTTCCCTCCAGCACATTTCATGGGTTTCGTGGGTTTCCCTAAGCCCTGTGCTTTTTCCTTTCCCTTCTTCATGACTGGGCTTGGCGTGGAGATAACTTCTTCGGCCTCAAACTCAATCTTCACCACTTCCTTGGTTTCTGACTTTGCCGAGGTCGCTGGTGCTAAGGATTCAGCAGGATTAGTGGCCGTCATTCTGGGGAAAAAAATGAATCCCAACCCCAGGTGGCTACTTTCAAAGGGAGTAGGTTGCTCAAACATGAAAGGGATGCTATAGGCAAAAAAAATCTTACAACACAAATTCGTCAAGGACAAACATGCCAAGTACAAGCTATTCAAGCGATATGAAACCCTTGTCTAATCTATCCTGCCCCTTTTATAGCCTTTGCGAGTGACCAATGGTTGGGTAAAATTCACTTGGAACTTACCATCAAGTAAATGGTAAAAAATCTCTAGAAATCACCTCATTAAATGTCAATAGCCCGCTCCTTCCATCGGTAACTTTTTCTTTTTACCCGATTTGACTGTTTCAACGGCTATTTTTCGCACCGTTGGTGCGCTCAGCGTACACCTATGATCCCAGCACACCCCTGTGCTTTTAGCATACCTCTGCGCTCCCAGCATGCCTGCTGCATTCTGAGTTTATTCCTATGCCTCCGGTGCATCCCCTCGAGCTTCCGATCCTACGGCTGCCTTCTGCGCGTAACATGGTGCCTGTTGTGCTTACCTTCCTTGGTGGTTCTGCCCCACTTCATATAGCTACTCCGGCCACATAGTGATTTGATCCGATACAGTTTTAGCCGATTGTAATTGATATAGCCGGGTAGCATATCACTGCACAGGGTAACTTACTGAACAGCTCCACCATGCATGATTTCCTTAACTGTATAAGGCCCAAGCCAATGTTGTCGGAACTTCCCCAGGTGTTTCGCAAACTAACTATCATATTGAAAGACTAAGTCATCCTCTGCAAAGGTCTTTTGATGAATATTTCAATCATGTCAAGCCTTATCCTGTGCCTTCTGAACCTGCTGATGGAAGTTAGCAATGAAACGATCTTCCTCTAAGGCGAAAAGTTGCGCTAAACGCTCCTCCATTGTATCAGGCTCTGCCATATTCGTAAAGGCTACGATGAATAGGCTAGGAACAATATATTCCATGGGAATAATGGCCTCCTTGCCATAGACCATCCTAAACGGTGTTTTCCTTATCAACTTCGTGCAGGTGGTGCGGTAAGCCAAAAGAACAGATGGGATGCGCACGTCCCATTCGCTGTGATCAATGTTATAAACCTTAGTTAGTGCGTTCTCCAAGACTTTATTGAATGCTTCAACTACTCCATTTTCCTGAGGATGATATGGAGTGCTTTTCACATGATGGATCTGGAATTCTTCTATCAAAGCCTGGATTGTTTCATTAATAAAGTGCGTACCTCTATCGCTCATCAATATTTTTGGACACCCAAATCTGGTTAGAATCTACTCAAAGATGAAGTGCGCAGCGGTATCTTCAGTGAAATCCTTCACCGCTTGTGCTTCGGCCCACCTAGTTACATAGTTAGTGGTAGTTATAATGTAACGTGCACCTGTATTCTTTCTAAGTGGGTTGATAGGTCCCACAAAATTGATGGCCCATTTGTCAAATTCCTGTAGAGAAATTTGCGTTTGAAGGGGAATTTCATCTCTACGGGATGACCTTCCTGTTCATTTGCATGTATCGCAAGATTTACAATAGTCGTGAGAGTCATTATGCAGGGTAGGCCACCATAGTCCAGCTCGTAAGATCTTTTGCACCGTTTCTTTCCCTACGTAGTGACCTCCTTCTAGCCCGTCGTGGGCTTCTACCAAGATAGCATGTTGTTCGTGCTCCAGGACGTATCTGCGCAGCACCTCATCATCTCCCAGCTTATATATATGACCTGCGACGATGGTAAAATCTGCATCACATCTTACCAACTCTTTCTTTTGTTCCACAGAATACTCCATAGGTGCCATGCCTGTAGTCAGGAACTGGATAATGTTGAAAAAGTGCGAATAAACTACCTTAATAGAAAATAGCTGTGCATCAGGCAATCCTTCTTCCAGGTTGGTTAGTTCCTCACCACTCTCGATTCGAGACAAGTGATCTGGCCTGGCATTCAACTTCCGGGCTTGAAAATGATCTCAAAGTTGTATTCCTGTAACATCATTAGCCATCGGCATATTTTCCCCCCTAACACAGGGTTATTCACCAGGTACTTCAAAGCCAAATGATCTGTAAACATTTTTAAGTGCCCCCCTAACAAAGAGTGTGGATACTTCTTTAATGCATAGACCATGGCCAACCCCTCTCGCTCCGTGGTGGCATAATTGCGCTCGCACCTGAGAGTTTTCAATTAGAAAATACAATTGGGTGATCAATGTCTCTGTCTCTAGGTTGCGTAAGGACCGGTCCCAGGGCGATTCCTGAAGCATCAACATGAACATGAAATACCTTCACCCAATTAGAAAAAATAAGGATAGGCGCAGATACCATCTTTTCCTTGAGTAGCTCAAAGCTCTTCTGACACTCGTCATCCCAAAAGAACGAAACATCCTTCTTAAGAAGCTTTTCTAGATGCCCTATGATCAGCGTGTATCCCTGAATGAACTTTCGATAGTATCCCGTATGTACGAGGATTGAACATAGTTGTTTCTTAGTCGTAGGTACTACAAGATTGATGATAACTCCAACTTTTACAGGGTCAACCATCAACCCTTGTCGAAAAAATATATTTCCGAGAAAGATCTTGAAGGGTACACAAAAGATAAACTTCTTGATATTCAAGGAAATCTGGTGCTTTCGGCAGGCATCCAACATCATGCATAGGTTTGAAACATGCATTTTTACTAAGCCAAAGATAGTCCAATCATAAAATTACACCTCCAGAAATTTGTGGATGCACTCATTGAACACTGCGACAAATACTCGTGAGAAGATAGCAAGGGCATTCTTGAGTCCAAACGGTACGACTGTATACTAGAAGGATCCCCATTCAGTGGCAAACGTAGTTTTGCTGCGATCTTCTGGTGCGATTTTGATCTGATGGTATCCTAAGAACCCATCAATGAACGAGTACGCTTCTTGTCCTCCTAATATCCAGGATCTCATCCGATAATGGTGTTTGAAAGGGATCATGTACACAGGCGTCATTGAACTTGCGTAAGTCCACACAGATCTGGATTTCCCCCTTCGTCTTTTTTTCTTGTACCACCATCGGACTTACCCAATCTGATTGCTCAACCGGTTCGATTATACTTGTAGCGAGCATTTTATTGATCTCTTCCCTAACCTTCTTCTTATACTTAGGGTTCATCCGATAAGGGTGTTGCTTTATAGGGCGTGCATCTAGTTTTATCATGATGAACATAACCCCTAGGTCCCTTGTGATCCCCTTGAGCTCTGAAAACTTTGTTGACTCACAAATTAGAAAATTGTTTGCTCATGAAATCTAGAAAATAGGGCTCTAAATAACCCGAATCATCTCCAAAATGGTAACAAATTTGGGAAAAATGCCTATGGATAACTTAATTGGGCCCTTGATGAACAAAAACCATGTTTTTTTTTTTTGCGATATTCTCTTTCGTTTTCTCAGAAAATGCATTTGACGTTGAATGGTTAAAACTCCTGTGATTTTCCATTAATCTCTACTTGGAGGTCCACATGTGCGAGTTGGGTGGAATTTTACCAACAAAAATCCTTATTGGAATTTATAAAAACAATGTCCATGTGTCAGATTTCATTCTAGAGTGGTGCTACTATCTCAACCATGGAGGTAGCTACAGAAACTTGACAAATCTGCGGCCACTTGAACATGCAAAACTTTCATTAGTTAAAACCATGCATATACTAAAAATAAAGTAAAACGATGTTAATTAACCACTTAGAAATACATAGGCACATTTTGAAGAATTATGGTAAAAATGGTGGCAAGTGAGTGAAATGGTGCAATTGATGGTTGGAAATAATGGCTTAATGGGTGAGAGAGATAAGTGAAAATGATGACAAATAAATGTGCCCAACAGGTAGACACCAGGAGGGATTCTGATTCCATTACCGAAGCCAACTTGGTCTTTGTAGGTGCATTAAGAATAAACACTCAGTATTTGATGGCTGAGAAAAATAAATTGGCACAAAACTTATAGGTTGTCAGGCAAGAGGTAGAACAACTTTGTGCAATAGCACAAAATGCAACTTTCGCATAGGACTACTTAGAGAAAATGAGAGAAAACATTCTTGGTGAAGTATCAAAACTTGGAGAAGCCATGTAGAACTTATATGAGGAGATTTTCACCGTACATAAGGCAGTTTTACACTTAAATGGATTACAACAGCAAAGAAAATCCTTCATCAAAACTCTCAAGAATGTACAAGTTACCATCACTTTCGTGCATGAATGGTCAATGTGATATAAATGGGAACCACTTGACTTAGGAAGGAAAATGAAGCAACGGGAAGAGTTGGAGAAAGAAATAGTCTAAATGTTGATCTAGAACAACAAGTATCTTTCCTTGTTCATTAGTAGCATTCAGACCTCATATGTACGGTTATAGAATAATCTAGACTTCTTGGTGAACTCACACAGTATCCTAATGGTTTCCTCGCTCACCAAAGCCAAACCTAGAAAGCACGTCATGCAGGAGAGTGAAGAGTACTTGGATCTTCTTAGATAGATTTCCACCAAGGAATATTTGGAGTTGAACAAACAAAACATGTAGAATTACATCAGTGGTCCTATCAAAGTTAAAACAATGTTTCTCCTGCTCGAGAAGGAAGTTCAAATTGGTTCCAAATCATTGTACCTGGATGACATGGAGGTTAGAGACTGCTTCCAGCTAGACACCATCACACATTTTGGAGATGTCATCGCACTGTACCGATCTTGGCACCATTATGTGACTGAGAAGCATGAAGCAGAAGTTATTAAGCTATAGTTTCCCCAAACTAAAGCATCATAATGTCTTTTCTTGTTAGGTTGTCAAGTTTCCACTACAATATTTTGTCTTATATGGGTATGAGTGTAAAATGTAATGTTGTTTGTAATTAATTTGTAAAGTGGAATTCCAAGAGTCAATATTTGAATGTGAAGAGTCATGATTAATGTATTGAGTCATTTTGTAAATAAATTGGATATTCATGAGGGGATTCAAAGAGTCACAAAGGGGAATGTGAATAGTCACCCTCTTTTGTTACAAATATATCCTCATATCTCATGTAGAGGGATTTTAGGAGCCAATATTTTGTCTAGGCTTAGGCTTATAAAGGAACTTGCGATTTTTGTGAGAGCCTTAGCTTCTCCGTAGCATAGACAAATTATTCTTATTTGGAGGAGCAGGTAATGTTGACTTCACATTCCACTATTGGGGATAGTGGTTTGTCAATGGTGTATGTATGATTGGAGATTTCACTTTTAATAAAAGCTCAGAGCCAATGCGCTTTCATGCATATGTTGTGAATATAGTATGACTATTCTTATTGTATTTTTAATGAATTTTATTTAACTTATGCTTATTCTTATATAGTATTTCATTTGCATTGGTAAAAATCTTGTTGAATGTGTACTATTATATTATAATCATTGTTAACTTATGAAATATTTCACATATTAGTGTGTGATGTCATTTATTCTCGTGTGCTCCTTTAAATATGTGTACTATTATATGCTTCTAGTAAGGGACTCACTCCTTTTCCCTTCGTGTGTTGGAACCTTCATGCATCACACTTGACTTTCTGCAGGGTCACACACTTGCTCTCACCAAAGTCACCATACATAAATCTATGTGTATTCGCAGCCAAGGAACACTACAATAAAAAATGACATTGGTGAGGGGCGAAAAATGTCACCATAAGCTCATTTTTGACGGTCAAAAGAGCCTTCGTCACCAAAGGTGGCGTCACCGAAAGTATAGGTGTTGTGGTGAAATTCAAGGTCCGTCACCAATAATGATATATAATGATGGATAGTGACTATCACCATTTCATATGAGCAATGATGATGGACAATAGCCTCCGTCACCAAAAAATTGAACGTCACCAAAGGTGGCATCACTGAAAGTATGTGTTGTGGTGACATTCAAGGTCTGTCACGAATATTGATTATAATGACGGATAGTGACCGTCACCATTTCATATGAAAAACAACAATTTTTTGTGATGGACCCTTCATGGCCTTCACTATTGGTGCATATATATGGCAACGTTCATTGACCGTCACCATTTAATATTTGGTGAGGGTCAAAAAATGTCATCATAATCTCATTGGTGACATCAAGGTCTATCGCGAATAATGATTATAATGACAAAAATGACCCTCACCATTTCATGTCAACAACAGTGATTTATGGTGACAGACCATTCATGGTTGTCACTATTGATGTTTACATATGGTGGTGTTCATTGATCGTCACCATTTCATATTTTGGTGAGGGTCAAAAAATGTCGCCATAAGCTCATTGGTGATGGTAAAAAGAGCCTCTGTCACCAAAAACAGATCACCGCCATTCCATATGAATATTAGGGCACGATGGAATCGAACCACCAACCTCCTTCTTGTAAAGCAGGTTCTCTTCCATTGAGCTAACACCCTTTGAATAATTAGACTTTTAAAAATTATATCTTGAAACTTTATAGATTGTAAATTCTACAATTTTCAATAAATTAAAGTCTCAACAATATTTTACTAAACAAGCAAAACATCATCGAAGCTGTAGGTCTCTACCTACTAGTTATGGAAGTTATGAAAAGTTGGTGGAGGGAAAAAATGGTTACGTATAAGAGACTCAATATGTTTAGTTGAATACTCAATTAGAATTGAAAATTTGAAGACATTTATAGACTAAAAATGACCTATAACTCGCAAATGCACCAAATATGGCAAAGGAAATGCCACAAGTGCATGGCATATGGAAGAAGAGCATTGAAGAAGATAGATGCAATATGTTACAGGTTTAATGAAAGAAAAATATCAAAGTTGTTGTTTTTGTTGGGTGACATTTTATAATTGGGACATTTGTCTCTCATTTATCACGTAAATATTCAAATTATAAATTATAAATTTTAGATATCTGAATGATATCTAAACTTTTGTGCAAATGTAATCTAGGGAGCCCCTGGGGAATATATATATATATATATATATATATATATCCCCTTCACATAAAGCGACATGTGATTTAGAATTTCACAAGTTCGCACTCAAAACATGACAACAACCAACAAATAAAAAATATTGAAACTTATCACAGTAAGAGTATCGCTTTTCAGCAATGAACACCAAACAATAATACAGTAATTAGTTCACTTTAATACTACAAAAAATTTGAAAAAAAAATGTGTTGAATTATCTGCCAGTACAAAATGGACTTAATTCTAATGAAGCAAAATATTTGATACTAAATCACAAATAAAAATGACCAAAAACAATGTAAATTTTTCTTTTTCAAGATCTTTCCAACATTCCAAACAGAAAATCCCCCCCATCAATGTTTGTAAGTGAATTTATGACCTGGAGAATTTAATATTCCAGTTTTAACCCCTCGATTATGAAATACTAACTCATGTATTTTTTGCAATGCAATGGTTTATGAGAATTGTGTTAATCCATGAGGGTTGAATTGTAATGACCCCATACTATAGAATGTGAACATGTTTTGCAAATTTTTTTAGCTCGAAGCCCAAGGCAAAGGCCCCACTATTAAATGGTTACAAGTCCAAATGGCAGACAGGCTAGGCTTTGATGTTATTCTTAACTGCTATAAAACCAAAGCATAAAAATAATATAATAACCTCCAAAAATATTTCTTTATGAGCAACACAGGAGCTGAATCCAAGAGTGGAAGAGTAAAGGGAGTCCTTAGGAAGGTAAGATAGGTTACTTAATGTCCAAAAAATGACCAAAATTACATCAACAAGACTGCTCAATTCATAAGTGGTAGTACAAAGTGGGATTTCAAAGGCCACCCCTATAAAATCAAGAATTGGTGCTACATAAAAAGATCTAAGCATAACTATCAGAATGCTAAGAAGAAGAAATAAAAATATCTAGAGCCAAGTACAAGATAAACCACAATGCATCAAATGCCCACTGTCAAACAGAGGGTATTCCTCTAAAGTAAAAAGGGAAGCTATCCTACCATCTCAGGCTCTGGATATAAAGTTGGGTAAAAGAGATGGATCTGGTCTGGCTGATGTCCCTCTGTATGGAAATCATGGCCCTTTAAATGGAGTTGGTAGAAGGGAGTTTCCTACAAATCTAGCATGAGTTATATGAAACCTCCTACGACAACATCACATGGGATTTATTATCAAGGGTTGGGCTACCTCTTATAACCCAATATATCACTGTTGCCCTGTGTCGCTTGCAAAGGTTCTATCTTTTAACCATGTTATATTAGAAGTTATTTTACCTACCCTATTGATCATATGTTCCCAGTCCAAACTCAAAATTTTATATGGAAGACACATGATCCTCATGCATGGGAGACATAACATATACTTGTTCTTGGAGAGGTTCTTTCCTTGTCATTCTTACATTCTTCCTCATGCTGAGAGAACACATGCCTCCATAGCTGGAATTCCATATAACCAACCCATGAAGCCAGTGATCTTAAGAGATGTGTGAGTTTGTGTCAAGCTAGAGGGGTTGTGGTAGAAGTGTAAAGGAAGGCATTGTGTTTGAAGAGAGAGTTGTAGAGTAAGCAACATGGAATCTCATTACTCACTTGTTTAAATCAATGTTAACTGGAAATGAGCTAAGGTATCTTTGAAATCACATTATCCACTTTTTTGATTCATCATTCAAATGAGCCAAGGTATATGAATTTTAGGGATTCCCAAAGAGCAACCAGTATCTCAAATTCTTTATGCCAACATTGTGGAACTAGACGGGATGGATTCAATGGAGATCATAACCTTGTGTTGTGTTTTGCTAAGTGGAAGAGGTTTTTCATTGTTTGAACGTTGGGTGAGATAGCTAAATAGGATTTCAATGAGGGGAAGAATTTTCGGTGTCAGGTTGTGGCTATATTTTTTAGTATTGTGGGTTGGAATGGAGGAGAAATAAATCCAACAGCCATCCTTCGTCCCTATGGTCTCATAACCCAGTTTGGGGGTGGAATTTACAAAATATTCCTGTGGTTGGGATGTTTATCACTCATTTGTCACCAATTTGATGGATATATTCATGGCAAAGCTGAGGGATTATTATCATTCTCATGCCAGTTTGTCAGCAAATAATACCACCAGACCTCCACGGGGATATTTGTGTTTTTAGCATCATTTCCAAACCCATCCCTTTGCCTTTAAAAAATTTACCTGCAACCATTATGAAGTAAAATAATAAGTGGCATCACTGGATGGTGTAAAATGTAGAATTTTGGAAACAATTGTAGAACCATATGACATTGTATGGGTCAATGGTTCAATTCTATGTTATCCTTGAAGACTTGTGTTTGTATTTTCTAAAAAACTATATACATCCTCACACAAAATTTTAGCAAAATGCTATGAATATTTAATGATTAGATGCCAATAGGTTCATGAAGATTCATATTAGAGATTGGAAGAATATTTGATCTTCCATAACCAAAATGGAAAAAAAAATATCAAGGACAAATAACAACAATAAAATATATTATATCTAGATAGTGTCAATGTAGAACTAACCTACTTCATAATTTAAGTATTTTGTAACTCTAATTTCCTTCATTATCCCTGGCGTCTTCGATAGATAATGATCAGGTGTGTTCTTAAAGCACTCCTAGATGTTAAGTCACTAGTTCAATTCCCCACCCTATTTGGGTGTTATTCTTGGACATGACTATGATGTAGCCTCATTAATGTAAAACTCACAAAATATAAAAAATATTCATCAAAATCCAATTTTCACCTATTCCAAGGAGTGTAGAAGGAAAAATGACCTGTGTAACAAAGATGGTCTGGTCTAAGATTCTAACTATAAAATTACATCAAAATAAAATAGATAAAAACAAACTAGATGCCATTTCACATGCATGATGATGACATTACATATAAAATGAAGGAACTGTAGTCTATAAATGACACATCATCACACAATTCCATCCACATCATCACTGATATTCAGCAGAAAGACAAGAAAATTTGAGTATCAAAGCAACCATAAGAGGTTGTATTCAAATCAACCTTATTATTTATATGGGCAAGTATAAATCAAGAGCCGAAAAGCCTCTGAAATAATAAATTAAGTATAATATCCCTTGTAATATGTGATATTTATGTTAAAGGAGATGAAGAACTAATTCGAAAACTCAATTAAGTCCTTCAAAGACGGCCAAGATCCCAGAAGTCTATGAAACCCTCAGTTATGGGGTGAAAATGTGAAGTTGGGAAACACTTTTTGCCCTTTTTTGACATTGAAAATTGTAATTTTCTATGTTTTTCAACTTCAACTCCACTAAACTCATATTTTTATTGCAAATTATGCTTTGACATAAAAACAAGAATTGTAGAGAATTGTCTTACCTCCATACCCATATTTAAAAAAAAAATTTATTGACATATAGAGGGGTAAATTTCTTGTTTACTAATTGCATATACTTGAAATTTTCAGGCAAACATAAATAGTTACTTTATCATCCTTTACTTTTTTTAGGGAAGGTTATTCATTTTTTGGAAAAAAACCATAGCATCATAATTTTCATATATTGCACTAGTGCACAGACTATTTTTCAGTAATTTTCGAATTAAATCACTATTTTTTATTATTTTTTGAAATGGATGAAGACAAAAAAACAGTGATGTTTCAGTACATTTTATCACCCTTTGATTTTATTTTCAATGTGATCGTCAATAAGCAAGATGAGAGTACCCTTTTGAAGTAGACAGGGAGAGGAAGTGCAGTATGATTTTTTTGAATTTTTTGGTGTCCTCATTTGAAAGTTATTGAATTTTTATTCAGTGCAATTTTTCGAACAATGAAATTCCATAGTGACACAGTTTAGTAAAAAATAAATAAAAAATTGAATTTTTTAATGAAACTCCATAAATATTACATCATCAAAAACGATATTTAGAGATGAATCTAATGGTATTTGGTCCGACATAAAACATTTTGTTTTTGTAGGTGTTCCTTCCCTCTAAAGTTGCAGGTTTCTTAAAACTGCAGAATTGTTTGAGTTTTTCGTTGACCAGAAACTCTCGGCCGAGACAATGTCTCGGACGAGAAATTTCTAAAACTCTCGACCGAGAAATTTGAAACTAGTTTAACCTACCTAAAGTTAGATTTAACCGCCCGGGAAAACTCTCGGCTGAAAGTTTAAAAACTCTCGGACGAGAGTTTGCACCCCGAGAGTTTGTTCAATAAAACTCTCGGTCGAGAGTTTAGAAAACTCTCGACCGAGAGTTTAGAAAACTCTCGGCCGAGAATCTTCTAAACTCTCGGTCAGAAGTTTCTAAACTGGCCCGCCCAAATTCTCGGCCAAGAGTTTTCTAAACTCTCGGTCGAGTTCCTAAACTCGACCGAGAGTCTAGAAAACTCTCGGCCGAGGAGTTTCTAAACTCTAGGTCCTATAAAATGGAATCTAAGGTATGGAATGAAAATCAAAGTGTGAATAAAGGTATTTAATTTGAAGACTTGGGAAGCCACTCAGTTAACAACTAGTGTGGAAATATCAATTGCTGAGAGTAAGATCACCTATCAATGATGAAAATAGACCTTGGGTACTTCTCTAGGTAAAATTCTGAGAGCAATTTGTTATAGTAGATAAGAGTTTACTCACTAGTAAGAAAATTGTATACCTTTAGAGTAAAAGATATAGGTTATTGTAGATACTGAAAGTGATTTAACAACTGTAAAGGATAACATGATAAGTCAAGGAGATATGAGAAAGGGACAATAGAAGCTAGAAATCCCTTAAACATAAGCATGACAAAAAAGTGACTTGGGAAGCATTGACTCAATAATGACCAATGATAGAAGTTTGTGATGTAGGTGGAATCCACTAACTCTCCATAATTATTGGAAGAGTAACCATATAGGGGAGTAAATACTTAATAAAAATGGCTCAAGTTCCTAGATTCATACTAAAAATCCAAGTTTTCAAGACAAATATTCAAAACTAGTCATTTTTTTAAGCATGACATTACTCATGATTGTTTCCAAATCAATTAGATAATGCAATTCTTTCCTTTCCCTATTTATCAATATATTTGATTTTTTTTTCATATCCTAAGGCTTGAAAAATAATAAAATAAAATTTTATTAGACAAAATCATTCAAACAGTTTATCTCTCATGTTTTTCCTAAATTAAAAAAATGGGTAATTTTTGGCTGCATAGATGACCTTACTAAAATGATAGAAAATGTCTAATATTGCATCAACAATATTTATTTTTCTTAGGGGACATATATTAATGATATTGAAGTGGGAGCAAAGTGTGTAGTAGATGTAGAAGATGGTATTTTAATTTTGCAAATATTTCCTCTTATTCTCTGTAAAAGTTAGATTTGTTATCCTTATTTATTTTTATTGAGCATTGTACGTAATTTATTTTTCACACAAGTAATACAAATAGTCGATATCGTGAAAAAATGGAGAATTGTGAACTGAAACTAGATTTAAAAAAAATGTCAAATTAGTACTATTATGTTTCCTTGTGTAGAGTAGATTGCATGTGTGAGAAATTTGGGGTCCTTTGCGTAATGAGTGCTAAGGTCATTGTGAAAAATGTTTACTATGCAGTCGAAAAATTATGTGCGAGGGAACCTAGCTCTTTTGCATTGAAAGAGGTGCTAAATTAATTGTGTTTTCAATGTGTGTGAAGAAAAAAAGTTGTACGATAAAATGAATGTGAGGACGGCTTTGTATTTTTAATTATTAGTTAGGAACTTTGTTTGCAATTATGGAAGTAGTTTTATGAAGGTTGTTCTACAAGGCTAGCTGCTTAGAGTTATCGTGTGCATAGGTTTGAATGTCAATAACTAATCAAAGGGAATGGGAATTCTTGATGGCAAAAGGAGTTGTGTGGATGAAGTTGTGCAAAGGTAGTTTTGTATGTTCGAATAAATATACAGATCCATTTTAATTTTTTTTTTTTGGTAAGTTTGGTAATACCTTTCATTTATTTTTCCTTTTTTTCACTTTCTTTTTTTACTCTATCTTCATCAACATGTCCACATACATCACCCCGATTGGGGAAGGGAATTGAACCTATGATGAATGCTATAACAACCCGTCTCATCACTGTTTCGCCAAGACCCCACATACTTAAATTTGTTATTTACGAATGAATTTTAAAATGTATAATCATTAATTAATATCGTCTTTGAATGTCAATAAATAAGGGTGTTATGAAGTGTGGAAGTAGTTGTGCGGGCAGAATTTGTGCGAAGATGGTTGTGTGTGTGTGAAGGTTATGATATACGGGACCAACATATGCGTGTACTTTCAAATGTAAATTAATGGCATAGTATTGTTGGTTTTAGAGGTGGTTTTTTCTAATATGCTTTATCATAATGCACTTGGTTTGCGGTTTCACATAAATGCATGTGTTTTATATCGAAATTGTATGAAAATCGTGTCTCTAGATTTGATGTTTCTTATGCAACTTTGTTTTCTATTAACCAAAGGATAGACATTGGGACAATGAAAAATATGGATGGCAATTTCATCTTTGTAACGTGTTTCAGATGCAAATAGTGAGAAGTGGTGATTTCTACGGAAATAAGACTACATATATTTGAAATAGCTAGTATAGTGAGACAGAAAATGATGTTTGGAATGATAAATAAAATGGTGGGATTTGTGGCTTTTTATCTTTGCAATTTTCTTTTAATAATTTGGATTTTTCGCCGAGCTTCTATTGCCTTAGATAAATTGTTATTTTTAAGTTGAGATAGAATTAGTGTAGAGATACAAAAGTTGCACAATTCTCCAAGCTTCTAAACTGATTCAATCTTTCTAGTTTCCTATTTGAATTTGGAAATACTGCAAGTTTTTAGTGTTTCCAGATTTTCTTTATAATACTCAACAATATTCTGCAAGCTTTGATTTTCTCTATAATAATCTATAAGATTTTCTTTATAATATTGCGAGAAAAGAGTGTGTAAATTTAGTAGTAAATTAAATTTCATTAGGTTTTACAAAGTATTGGGCAAAAGCTATCAAGACCATTTTTCATATAAGGTAACTTTACTATTTTATGGCTATTATTGATAGTTCTATGATTTTTAACTTTTATTAGAAAAATTGTTTTTAAGTTTATAAAAGTCAAAGAGTTTAAATTTAAATGTGTCTTCCCAAAATAAAGTTTGTACTGCATCATAAATATGTGTCAAATTTTGCCAAAAATATTTATGTCAAGTTATTTTTATATCAAATTTGGTTTTGTTTTATAAAGTAGTGGGACTAGTTGTCAATTCTATTTGTTGTAAAGAGTAGCTGAATACATGATCCCATAATACATATTGGTGAATATCATTATGCACTTTACTATTTTTATATATTTTTAATAGTGCACTCTATGGAGGTTACAATTACACATGGATATTAAAATTTGTTGCAAATATTTCCATTTTTTATCAAGGATAACTTGTGTGGGTCTTGTTAAAAGTTCTAGTTGGGGAATTCATGCAGGGGAGATCACCTGAATATTGGCGGGTCCAACACCACCAACATTTTGGCACTAGAAGGAGGGCTAGATGACAAGTTGAGCCCTTCATGTGTGTTTCGAATTTTCACACTCATTTTTATGAATTCTTCCCAAATCATACACAAAACATTTATTTCTAGAAAATTTAAATTTCAGGTGCAGGCGGATATCATTGAGGACTTGTCACTATTTAACTTTAATGTTTAGGGTGAAACAACCATCCTTGAGCACACTGATCATTTTCTTCAATTTTTCATAGAGCACGACATCCTGCTTGAGGATGTTGTTTGCTGGTTGTTTTTTCTCACGTTAGAAGGGCACATAAGGAAATGGTGTTACACATGGACCGATGCCTATATCCACTCTTTCAAACATGTTTTCATAAAAAAAAATTCACTTTTGACGACTTTGATGATAAGATTTTGTGCGAGATAATTTTACAATCATGAAAAACACCTGATGAATCACTACATTTTATTCGTCATTTCTTGCATCTATTTTTTGAATTTAAAGAAGGTGAAGTTTATTGGGATTTATTGACCATAATATTTTTGTATCTTTTTGAGATTTCACTTACTCTGCATGATTTACGATCACTTAAATCACATCGAGCAAACCTCACACATAAATCTTCTAAATATGCGATCAACGAGGGTGTTTCTCTAGGCAGCCCCACATCTGCTTTTCATATAACAACTTTACTATTATAGGATGTGGTAGGAAATATTTGCAAGGAATTGTTTCAAGAACCACCATCTCCTATCAAGACATATTCAAGATCTTATGAAATTTTGGACAAGAAGCATGATAAGTGTGTTAAAGTGTTTTCTCCTCATCCTCCACCCTTTTCTCCCTCTGATCCTACGAGTTGCAATTTTTAGTGTTATTCTATTTGAAACCTTTCCTTTAATGTTAATGAGGATCAGGTTTTGGATGGTTTTTTTGTTATGAAGCCAAATTGTGATGACTATGTAGCAGAGTCCATTATCAAACAAGAATATGTGATAAAGGATGAATCTATTCCTTCCAAAGCTCTCCCATATTTTACTAACATTGTCCATGATTATGTCATTTCTATTTAATCGTGTGAAATTTAAGTTCTACTAATACCTTCAATCATTTGCAGAATTTTTGGAATGCATGTTTTTCATTTAAATGTGGAGAGGCTGAAATTTCTCGTTTTCATCTTCCCCTTTATACAATTAATCATATTCTTGAGATACCTCTTATTTATTATCCTAAACTTTATAATCTTATTTTTTGTGACATTTTAATTATTTCATTGGTCAATATTTTGTTCTTCCTGTCATTGTTGTAAAACAATGCCGATCTTTGATGATCCACCTTCCAGGTAGTTTGGATCTTCCTCCAACTGTCAAGCCACTTTAACCAGCTCATGGTTATATCAGGTTATATAGCCTTTTAGATTTAGTTCACCTCATGAAGAATGTTGAATCTTTTGAGTATCGCCGTCACTCTATGATATGTATTGAAAATTCTTTTGTTTTACAATTTTTGCATCCTCCATCTGTTTTTCACAATCCTAACACTCAATCATTGGCGAATTCCTACTTGGCAAACATTGTCGGGAAATGAAAATTTATTTATTTATTTAGGTTTTCTCATTTTTATGGTTTTAATTTTTTTTTTCAAGTATTCGACTTGCGATGTTTCACAGCCTGATCATACGTTCACAAAATGTTATTTGTGTGCTTTTCAACATTTTTTTTTCTGCGTGCACATTCAAACGTCAAAAATTTTGGTTTCTAATGTCTTATATTTGTTTTTATTACTATGTATGTATATATCTCTTGACATGTATTCCTCTCCCACGTAGGCTTACTAATGTGTCGATGGATACATTGGAAATATGACTTCACGTCACCTGGCCTACTTTCTGCTTAGGTTAGGAGTAGGAGTATTGTTTTCTTTGATTTTCTTTCGTTTGTTTGTTTCCATTTTTTTTATTTCCTTTATTTATTTGTTTTTCAGTCCTAAGTATCTTCCGCATGATGTCATGTTTGGCCTCTAAGGAAAGCATCATGAAATCCAAGAGGAAATGTGTTCTTCTACTAACACCATGTTTTTTGTTTATTCCTTCTCTTTGTGTGAATCATGCGTTATTTTGGTTGATCATTCTCATAAAATACATTATTTATCATAGAGAGTCATGGGGAAATCATGATGTTTGGGTTTTAACTGGTTCTACCAAGTACTCTAACTAGTTCTTATATAGTCGGTTAATACTTGTCACTCTAGTATGGTCAAGTAAGGAGGGGAAGAGAACCTTAACAAGTATGACAGAGGTGTACATAAACATACTTCTCTAAAGGAAAAACCACTTCTGCTCTCAATAAGTTGGGATCCCTCTTCCACCCCATGGAATAAATAAGCGACTATGCATAGTTATTTGAACAAATGAAAAAATGAAAAATGAAATAAAGGGTGAAAGAAGGGAAAGGATTCCTGCATAGAGAGGTGAAGCAAGATACTCCGTCGAGGTACTCTCTAGGCTCGTTGGAAGTGGAGCAATGTTTTTGTTTCCAAATATTATGTTCAAAACAACTCTCCCAAATATGTATCTCGGAGCACATGGAGCACAATTATACAGAACTATAGTCAGCTTCCCCAAAATTCAAAACCTTTCTTTCATCTTAAAACTCACTACATTGTGAGTTCTCCTTCAGGGTTTACGATCGAATATTCTTTCATGATCAGAATACGCATGTGAAAAATAACATATCCTAAAAAACAAGCAGAGCACGTGCATCAAGAAATCACTCGTGTAACAAAAAATCAGAATAGAATCAGGTGAAATCAGGATTTCACCAGCCAAATATCACTCTCTAAAAGTAAAAAGAAACAAAATTATGGGCCATGCAGGCCAAATCCTAGGATCTTCCATAGGAACAGTGAGGAGTTTATTTGAACAGGTAGCTTGTCTGGTTTCCATCACTTGATTTCATCTACTTTGGAAAGCCTCCACTCTCTAATTCTCATGGTTTCCACTTGCCATTGTGGAACGACCAGTTGTGTTGTGTGTGCCTCACTCTTTAGCAGGGATTTCTTGGACCAATTGAATAAACATAGCTATGTAGTTCGACCAAAAACTCATGATTTTCTTTAACTTGC
Source organism: Pinus albicaulis (assembly GCA_034641835.2). NCBI lineage: Eukaryota > Viridiplantae > Streptophyta > Pinopsida > Pinales > Pinaceae > Pinus > Pinus albicaulis. The sequence continues at coordinate 852,348,292 of CM076576.1, forward strand.
AAAAACTAGAGACCGGATCTCGGAGGGGGGTATGGATGGTTTTTGGTATTGGATTGGGGGGTACAAAATCACTGTGGGCTATTGGATGCATGATATGGAGCAGATATGAGGAGAGGATGGTGGAAGCGATAGTGGAGTCAGCAGGGCTCATTAACAAGTTAAAAAGAGCATAATAAAGGCTATGGAGACCTATGGAGAAGGTAAGAGTTAAGATCTGTGGCAAGCGATGTGCAGTGAGCAGGGGATGAGTGATGTGGCATGATGGAGGTGGGACCACCTGTAGATCAATAATCGAAAGATTTGCAAATGAGCAGCGAAGGCTAATGGTTATAATGTGAAATGTGCGAAACACAATGGGCAGAGGATGTGACATGGTAGGACAGAGGTGGGGGGCGCCCGCATATCGCAGATCACAGATCACAAGGTTAGTTGTGAGCAGTGGAAGGTAATAGGTATATATTATGGGAAGTGATGTGTGGTGAGCGAGGATGGATGACGCAGAATAGAAGTGGGACCGTCGACACGTCGCATATCGCAAGCGAGGATATTTGTTGATAAGAAACAAACGACGAATGTTATGGCTTGCAGGAAGCGAAGTGCGATTGCGGTAAGGATTTAAGAGCGTTAAATGATACTACACATATTATATGTAATATATAGTATATGTAATAGTTTGTGGGATGTGAAAATTAACACAACTTTCGATCATAATACCTTTATCGCGACACTTTTCTATTTTGACTGCAGAGCTTTCTGCCTAACATACACTTGAATTTTTTGGCCTTCCCCTTAAACATTCACACCTTTGCCCTGTCATTTCCTTATAGGGACCACTTCTCCATGTTGGGTGTGGTCAGAAGCCAACATTGGCTCCATCTTGGGACAATGTGCTGCTCTAAGTGCGTTGCAAACCTGCAGACCTGAATGTCTGTGCTTTATTAGGCACATGGAGTCACAAATGCATACTCTAAGCCTGAATTAGAACTACAACTAAGCTAAGCATGACCATCTATTAGAACGAAAATCGCTACCGCACCCTGAAAATCTTGAATGCTGAAATCTGAACTATGTTGAAACTGGAAACTGAAACACACTTGAACTGAAAACTGCAAAGTAATCTAAAACTAAAACTAGAAATATGCTCATAGAATTGATCTTATTTACACACCTACCTACCCTAATCTGCTGGAATGGCTACTATTCTAAATTATACAATAATGCTAGCATAACCAGGCAAGAAATTGCTCTAATAAATTTGTTCTTCCACTTTTTTTCACGAAACTTAGGAACAAACCTGCTAATGGTATATGATAGGAATTCTCAACCTGATCTTCCTTGCAAGGAGCTTGTTAAACCAGAACAACAATAGAAATGTTGAAAAGGTCTAGTGGCTTTTTGATGAATAGTTTCTCAATATAGATAACCACTCGATCAAGATATACTTGGCCTATTTCTGAATATTCTGACCCAATCTATCCAACCTCATAACTTGGTACTAGCAGTTGAAAGATATACTAGCAGCTGAAAGATTCTCAAACCATTTTTTAACTTCACCTTGCCATGGTGAACAAACATCCTGATACATACCTCATCTTCTTCCTTTACTGATGAATGCAATATAGTGAGCCAAGGAACATGGTAAACATGCAACATGAGATCTTCTAGATGAATTGTAATAGGAAAGCAAACCTCATTCCAAACTGTTGCTTTTATTAAATGTGTTGAAACGGATTCTCTTCGAACAACAAGGGAACATATTGTTTTTCCTCATTACCCATGGTAGTCAAGTGATCTAAGTGTTCTTTATATTTCTCTTTTTCACATAGAAGCTTGCACTGTGGCTACAAAATCTCGTTAATTTTAGGTGAGGGAACATGATTTTTAACAATCTGTTGTGCTATTGAAAGATAATTTGAGAGATGGTCTTCATCATCCAAATCTGACTGGTCTTTAATCACTAAAGGAAATGTTTCTTATTGAGGATGTTGTTGTGGATCCAGACAATCAAGCTCTGTTGCCTATGTTTCCAGATCACCAGTCTACTATTTATTTTTAGTGCTCTCCTTTGGGAAAAACTCCAACTCTTCCCCTTCTTCATGGAGGATAAGCTCGCCTCACTCTTCTTTAGAATAGGCTAGATACTAGTTTTCTACATGCAGTCCAAAAACCACCATGGGTCATTCTTATTGGAGATTAAAGGTTGTGGGCCCTTTTTTATAATGGATTCTTAGCACTTCTCTTCAGGAGGGTCATGCAACTTCAAGTGTATGGATGAGGACCTCTCATTTTTTGGAGGATTAGCTTCTTGCTTTGTGGAAGCGTATGCAGTGACCTTATGAGGGGTTGACTCTTCTAATGGCTTATTCTCTTTACTAGCAGGACTGGGAGGGGTCTGTTCTCTTGATATTGACCCTTCATTTTGTTCTTACCCTCATGGTCTCTTTCTAAAGGACCTGAGGTCATACTTCTTGTGGAGTTGAGCATGCATGAAATCCACGAACTGCCTACAGTAATTTTCAATATCTTGATCCCCTAGAGGGATTTCCTTCTCTTCTTGCTCCTCTTGCAGGATGAGTTCATCCTCCACATCATCATATTAAGTGAGGAATTGATTCTCTTTACTGTCTGTGAGTTCCTTGGCTTGTTCCTCCAACTCCCCTTCCAATTATAGAAGAAGTTGGATGTGATCTTGTTATTCCTTCCTTTCCTGCTACAACAACTGTAGAGGGGGCTTCCGATACTAGGGATTAAACCCATGGTTAGGAATCGTTTGGTTAGGATGAGGAGGAGAATTTTTTTCCTCCAACTCAAGCTTAACCAACTTATTTGAGAGGTTCTTGATTAATTATTCATTTCTTCAATTCTATACCCTTGAGATTCCCTCTCCTGATTTGAAGTAGAAGCATCCTCCTTGTTCCTTTTTTCTGACTTCATGTTATGTCTTACCCGTAAATTTACGAGTAAAAGAAAAGTTTTCCTCTACCTCCAATGCATCAGTCTGGATCTGATACAGAGAAGGTGGGCTCTACGATGAAATTAGTCCCATAGAAGGTAGGCTCTACGATGAAATTACAACACGTTTAAAAGCAGGAAAGAAGGTGTGTGTCTGAAATTAGTGGGGTATATTCTATGGTAGTAATGATATTGAATTGATTAATACAAAATGAACTATGGGAAACTTGTTGGGCCGTTAATATGCCATTATTATTATCACTTGTGAATGCTTATTCCACCCATTTCTACCATTCTTCATCACGTCATTTATTATAATTTATTATTTAAATCCATTTTATAATGATTTATGCTCTTATGAATGAATATTATTTATTCTCCTTTATTTCTAATAAATTGATGATTATGAATTATTTTATCAATGATAGTTTTAATAAGTTGGTTATAACATTATTTACCATTTTTAGCCTCCAAGGTAATTTCCAGATTGAAGATTTGATCATTAAAAGTGCCAACTCAGAAATGCGCTGGAATAAGGAGTGACAGTTTTGCGGTTGAGATTCTGAGCAAATGAAGACGAATCTGGAAAATCCGGAACATGGGTTTTGTCCAGAACGGACCCAATTAACTTTATTGAAGAACGGTTTGCCCAAATTCGGCTTGTACTGAGAGAAACGCAGGGTTCTTTGAGCATGATTTTCTCAGATTTGTTGTTGCGGCCGTCCTCCAAATCTCAGCTGCAAAGCCAAATTCGTCTTGTTCTTGTTGAAAGCTGGATGGAAATATATCTTCTTGTTTATCAATTGGTTGGAAACAATCCAATTTTGTAATAGAAATCATGTTGTACTTATCTTTATTGTAACTGCTCTCTGATCTCTCTTTATTTAAATCAGAACAGAGATCAGAGGGGAGGAGGATTTTGGGGATGATTTCAGATGGAAAAATGATGAAGAATGATGGTGGATTATTCATGATAGGATAGGGATTGTTGCATGATGTAATTCTCAAGCATTTGATGTTGTAATTATTTCACACTTTAATGATTAATACCTGATTCGGGAGTTGTTGTTCATTATTTTCATTCTGAAGTAGCCCAGCAGCATCCGTTGGCGGCTAAGGGCCCGGCCTCTGGTGGAGTACGCTGTTGCTACTGTATATTATATTCTTTTATTTTATGTGTGGTTTGCTTATCAGTTTTATTTGGTAATCTGGTATGTTATATTATTTTACATCACAGCTCTGTCACGTAATCTCATTTTCTGAGACAGAAATATCATATCGATTTTGCAACGCATTGCTGTTTCTTTAAGTGCTGATATAAATGGTTTTTACAGGATACCGTTGCTATTCAATTATGGAATGTATGTGTTGTAACATTTGACCATTGGTATTATTGAATTCATCTTAGAAATTATATTTCCTTGCGATTGTTGAATTTATGAACGTTGCTGCTCCATTCTAAAAGACAGTCGTATTATTTATAACTAAGACTGACAAGTGGATTACCAAGATCAGATTGCTATTGAGGTGTGTCGTGTGTTAAGTTATTATGCATTTGTATTTGACTTTCCATCGTTGTTTCATATTCATTATTAGTTAATGGTGTTCTATTTCTGCGTGTTGTTCGATTCATCTTTAAAGATAGGGGATTGCTATCCGATTTCTGTAGGACATAATTATTGCATTTATTCTTGTAGACTAAGGGGTTGTTTCTTATTAAATTCAGCTGCTATTATAATTTCCTAGTCACTGTTCCATTCCTTATCTGGTGTTCCATTTCCTGTTATTCGCATTATCTTTGCTTTGGTGTGCAGAACGATCTGAAACTGTAGTGGGCATTGGCATTTGCTGTCTAGTCCCCAGATTGATGATCTGTTCCTTGATTACTTTTGGTTACATCAGTTTCCAAAGGGATGGGCTATTGTTGTCTAACCCTTGACTGATACATTGCTTATTTTTCCGAATGAATGATTTAGGCTTCAAGGTATTTTGATGTTGATTTCCGAATGAATGAATGATTGTCTTGTTCCGGTTTGATTTCAATTGCATCAATATCCAGAGGAATGAGTTATTGCTACTGTATCCTCGATTGATGGTTGTTTGAGTGAATGCTTTAGTTTAGAACATTTCAGTTTCTTGCTGTTCCAATTAGATTTTGTTTCTAGCTTTCATTTACTTTTGCATTTTAAGCACTATACTGCAAAACATTACTCTTGAGTAAATAGCCGCCTCAGACTGAGTACACTCTTGAAATAAAAAGTCGTCCCTGGGTTGATAATTAATGTGAAGGTAACTAGGAGTTAAAAAGACCCTTATTATTGCTCCACAAAACTATTCCTTGTATTCCAATTTTTGAATAAATTACCTACCACATAATATCTAAAATGGACAAAAGTGATGGAAAAAATCGCAGAAAATCAACTTAGTTTGTCATATCACCTAAAAAACTAAAAACACCACTTAGAAAGCACTTGCTTATAATTAATAAAATTAATAAAAACATAATAAAGTTTTTTAAACATTATAAAAGGGGTAAAATCAACCTAATATAAGTGAATATGATAATTTTTACCACTTCATTTTCACTTTTCCTCCAAATTTGTACATTTTGGGACCAAAATATTCTCAAACTTTGAAAAAGGATTTTCAGAGCTATAACCATTGGGGTTTTCTTTCATTAGGACCAAATGAATCTACATTCTGTTGTCTTCCATTTTAATGTCCATTTAAATTTTTATTTCTATCATAAAATTGAGTTAAAAGTTATTTATAGAACTTAGGGTGCACATATGAACTCTCCCAGGTCATTTCAACATTATGAACCCCGTACTTCTACAACTCTGCAGGAACATTAGGAGGCTCAATGGCACCACCAAAGGAAGGATCTTGAAAAACCGCTTATTCTCGCTACACCCAGACATCATACTTCTTCAAGAATCCAAATGCTCTCCCAAAGGCACAGAGACGCTCAAAAAAATCGTTTCCCTCTAAGAAATTTAACCATTTCTCCAAAACATGTGCATCTATTTGGCCTTAAAATATGGGGATAGTAAAGTTAACATGTACCTTGAATGTTGTCACACCTCCAAAATTTCCATTGGTTGAAGGTGCCTCATATATTGTTGGAAGTCGTTAAATGATGTGGGAAAATTGTCCATCATCTCATTAATTTGTCACACGAGTGCTTCCTGGAGCAAAAACTTGATAGAATCTCCTTCTCTGTCATCAAGCTCTTTTCTTCCATAATGGGAGGCCACTTGGTTTGGAAAATTTGATTATTCCCAAGTGAATTTAGCTCGAGACCCAACTCTTTGTACCCTAAACTTGTCAAAGACATGCATCGATAAATAAAAAGGAATATATTTCTATTATAGCAATGATCCAAATTGTATAATCAATGAAATGAAAGGAATGAAACACACACATAGAAATATAATACGTTGTATCATCTCATTCATTTGTCACACAAGTGCTTCCCGGAGCAAAAACTTGATAGGATCTCCTTCTCTGTCGTCGAGCTCTTTTCTTCCACAATGGGAGGCCACTTGGTTTGGTAAATTTGATTATTCCCAAGTGAAGTTAGCTCGAGACCCAACTCTTTGTACCCTAAACTTGTCGAGGACATGCATCAATAAATAACAAGGAATATATTTCTCTTATACCAATGATCCACGTTGTATAATAAATGAAATGAAAGGAATGAAACACACACATAGAAATATAACACGTTGTATCATCTCATTCATTTGTCACATAAGTGCTTCCTGGAGCAAAAAATTGATAGGATCTCCTTCTCTGTCATCGAGCTCTTTTCTTCCACAATGGGAGGCCACTTGGTTTGGAAAATTTGATTATTCCCAAGTGAAGTTAGCTCGAGACCCAACTCTTTGTACCCTAAACTTGTCGAGGACATGCATCGATAAATAACAAGGAATATATTTCTCTTATACCAATGATCCGCGTTGTATAATCAATGAAATGAAAGGAATGAAACACACACATAGAAATATAACACGTTGTATCATCTCATTCATTTGTCACACAAGTGCTTCCTGGAGAAAAAACTTGATAGGATCTCCTTCTCTGTCGTCGAGCTCTTTTCTTCCACAATGGGAGGCCACTTGGTTTGGAAAATTTGATTATTCCCAAGTGAAGTTAGCTCGAGACCCAACTCTTTGTACCCTAAAATTTTCGAGGACATGCATCGATAAATAACAAGGAGTATATTTCTCTTATACCAATGATCCACGTTGTATAATCAATGAAATGAAAGGAATGAAACACACACATAGAAATGTAACAAAAAGCACAGTGATATGGTGAAAATATAACTTCTATTAATAAATAAAATGGCACAAACTGGTTAGAATGGTGGTATCTATCTCTAAACATAGAGAGATGGCAGTTATGTGCATTCACAATTGATATTAAAAGAGGCTAAAGGAATGGCATTTTAACATAAATAAAGAACCTTATAGGTGTAATACCCTAATCCCAAAAGATGAAACAACAAAAGGTTTATGGATATTGAGGTGGTTAGTTGGTACATCAACTTCTTGAGGGTACAAATTTTGCATACAATATTTGTTTAGGGTGCATAGTAGCTCGGTAGAAAGAACTATTAAAGGAATACAAATTTTGACCAGGAATAGGGCATGTTATGGCAACTCTTGGCCTCTCAAATTGCCAAAAAACATCATTTAGGACCTCGAAAGGCCCCGTGATTTTGGGACCCATAAATTATAGAAAAACTGCCAAGAAAATATATAACCATTGAGACAATGGAAGAGGTGGGTGGCAACTAATATCCACCTAGATCACCATTGTCTATAATGAGATTTTACTTTGTTACCTATGTTAAAGTTTAATGGAAATTTTCATTTTAAGTTTGCACTAGACATGTAGAAAATGTATTTGAAGCATTATATGAATTTGAAACTCGATCCTTATAATGTTCACAAGCATACTCTTTGCTTGTTCCTTAGGTTTAATGCTTCACTTTGGCTTCTTCCTTCAAATTTATTATAACCTAATATATTTAATTCATATTGCATTGAGAGATGCATTTTATAGTTTATATATGAGAGATATGTAATGTGATGATGGTTTAAAATTAACAAGTTATTATTCTTGTACCCATGGTAATGCATGATTGAATTGATTTGATTTGTCTCTTTAAAAATGTTAAAGTCCTTAAGATACCTAACCCCGAAAGCATATAGAAGACTAGGTATTGTTATGTATGAATTCCATCATTAGTAAATAAGGTCTATGTATTAGTATGAACATAATTATTGTGAGAAGGCTTAGTGGAAGGTTCCTCCTTCTATAAATTTCCTTCCCTAGAATTATCTTAGTGGATAAAGTAGTATATATATATCCAGGTAAAAGAATTGTAAAAGATGTTTCACATGGATAAAATCTAGAATCATAAGTAGAACCTCAAAAATCATATGAATAAATCACATAGATATTGACAATAAATATATGCAAATCCAACCAATAGTAGCACATACATATCGATATTAAAGAAAAAGGGAAGTGCAATGTCAAAGGATAGAGTCAACAACACAAAAACATATTTAATTGATATAAAAAGACAACCACATTGACATCTATACAATCAAAATTAAAATTAGAAGGGTTGCCAAACACATTATTATATTTTGGATGCAAGTTTTGTAGGATACAAAATGTAAATAAATGTTACAAAATAGAGGACAAAATTTGTAATACATCTCAAATTTTCAATATTAATAAAATTTTTTACCACTCAGATTATAAATGGTAATAAACTATATAAAAATGCTTTAATGTCAATACTAAATGTAATATGGAGTTAAAAAAAATATATTTTTTTATGAAAGTTAGAGATAAATTTATTTATATTTGAAATTATTCAAAATTAAAAATATTAATTATGTTCTTGATGATTGATTGGAAAATTAAAGCATATATTTAAGGTTTAAGCTACCTTGTCATTTTTCAACTCTCGTTCGAGAGTTTTGTTCTTATAAACCTAAAATTTTCCATACGCGTGGCATTCTGCCTGTCGTTTTCGCGAATTTTTTCACTGTAGCTGTCGAATTACGCAAAATTCTCCATTCGCGCCTGTCGTTTTCGCGAATTTTTGCACTGTAGCTGTCGAATTCTTGGACTGTAGCTGTCCTTTTCGTGAATTCTTGGACTCTAGCTGTCGAATTCTTGGACTGTAGCTGTCGTTTTCTCGAATTCTTGGACTGTAGCTGTCGTTTTGAAGAGCTATTTTCTTTGTCGTCGGGATCCAGGTAAATTTGGTGCTACTCTTTCAATAGTCATATGTCCACGAAAACCAATTAGTGTACAATTGTGACTCAAAACTATACTTGCAAATTTTCATGGTTCAAACAACATCAAAATATTGGCTACACCCGACTAAAAATAGAATGCACTAGTCCCAAACTTACAAATTCATTGTTGGCAGCAAGGAGAAACAAATCAAAAAAGGAAATTCCTCGTAACATATTTGCTTATGGTATTTTTGTTGCAGGGCACCTTCATATTTTCGACTTACTGTAAACAATAGATGATTTCACTTGACCTAGGCCAAATGATTTGGACTTCAAGGCTGCTCTTTCACCAAAATCTAGCTCGGATACCAAGTAATCTCAGGAGATTGAACAAGTCGGTTTTATTTTCTTTTGTCTTTGTTACAACTTTTGAGTTGAAGTAGTGAAGCCCTAGTCATGGTATATCTTTGTGATATAGTGGGAATTCTGAGAGAGATTTGCTAGCTGTTTTTCCTGTTACCTTGGAGACCTTATTGCATGAAATCTATCACTTTAATCATTAGGAAAGGCATTGTACTCAAAATTAGAATCTAATCTAATGTCATGTGTCAAAAGATAAGTCACAGAATTGAAGTATAATCACACTGCAATGATGACTATAAGGTTTGGAAAAATAAATCAGTTGTAAATCTGAAGCTTGGTGCTTGAAGTATGAGTCATATGCTTTCAACCCTCATGAAGTTCAATAAAATGGTGCCATGCGGTGCCATGTACTCATAAGCATATTCCTTGTACTTATTCAAATGGTTTCAATGGTGTGCTGAGTGCAACTAGTAGTGGTGGAGGAAGGTGGAATAAAACCAACAATAATCTCTTGTTTGTGGAATTGAAAGTGAAGCTTTGGGATGCTTTTCATGAATGGGAGAAACATGTCTAAAGTGTTCCATAACAATTATAGAGTTAGAGGAGGAACCTTGAAAATTATGGCTACATTTCTATAGAATCTCTCTCCTTGTTACGTTGTCCACTTTATCGTCGTTTGCATATCTCACAGTTAAGATCTTATGAAGATATCCCTTCATTCCTAAGTCACCTAATACGAGGATACGAGGATATGGGGATACCGTGATTCGAAGTATCGGATACGGGTACGGTGACCCCTGAACAAGATACTTTTGGGATACGTTACGTTATATATTATTTTATTAAAAATATATATATATTTTAAAAAATATATATATATTAATATATTAAAAATTAGATATTTTTTGCACAAATTCATACAAAATTCATTGATTCAAACATAGATATTAGAAGCTCATGAGTCATACATCATCATTGATACTATAATACAAATTAAAATGATACATTGATACACCATACATGATAAAATCGTCAAATTTACTCAGAAAGACAAGATTGAATATAGTAAGATACTGTAGTTTTTTCATTAAGTCATCAGAATCAAAATGTGTTACATTATACATAAGAACACTACCAATGGAAAATAGAAATAGAAAATACAAAAGCAACTACAGTCTACAAGACTACAAGCCTGAAGCCTCTATGAGTCAGAGTCATCAATCCTCATAATCAACATCACTATCCTCATCCTGATCATCTTGCTCACCACTGCTCTCCTCTGCCTCTGATGCATCCTCCTCCTCTATCATCTCTGCATCTGCTGGTGTGGAGGATGACCCCTCTAATCCATCATCAAATGTGACAGGCTCTAGCACTAGCGCATTGAGATCTAAGTTTGCCAATGCCAACTCAACACTGTTGTCCAGACCCATATCATCAGGAAAGACATCCCACATATTTGTCTTTCCCTTCAACCAATCCTTGCTCTGCCTGTAGATGAGACGAAGGTTGGTGTGCACATACACCATTGTCTCTGCCCTGGATGACTCAAGCCTGCTTTTCTTCACACTATACAAATTCCCATATGTGCTCCAATTTCTCTCGCAACAAGAGGATGAAGTCACCTGAGAGAGGAGCCTCATGGCTAACTGCTGTATAGGAGGGCTTGTTTCCCCATGAGTTGCCCACCAATAATGGGGCTTCTTAGCCCCCCTGTCTCGAATCAAATCATAGCCTCCAAATCGCCCCCTGCCAGTGGAAAAATCTGCAAAGGCATCCTCCACCTCATCAAGGGATGCCCTATCCTGAAAAATCCTCCTCAATGCATCTTTCCTCCCTGTGAGATTTCAGCATCCATGTGAGGAGGGAATCTGCGGGAAGGTCCACCATTCAGCCACTCATGGTTGTAGTATTTTGGGTTCAAGGAGTGAGCCAAACAATGTAAAGGTGTGCAATTCTTGTCCCATCTGCTGACAAGAATATCCTGTATGACGGTGAAGAAGGCCTCGGGTGATGTCTCATACTTTGGGCACTCACTCTGTAAAATAATGGTCCTCACAGACTCAATCATGGAATCCCATCCCTCATAAACCTCTCCTAGGATGGGTTGGTCTATATCTGCAAATCTGAGCAAGGAAATGATAGGCTCCATGATCTGAATAATTAGATCTACCTTCTCCCACCATATATCATCCAACACTATGTCCTTCACCTTCTTTGAGGCTGCTTGATCCGTCTTTCTCCAAAAAGACCAAAACTCTGAAATAACCATAGACCCCAGAGCGGTCTTGACCTCCCTCAACCTCTTCAACATGATGAATGAAGAGGCAAACCGTGTATCTGCAATCTTCAACAATGATAGATTGCTATACTCCTTGTAGATAGTGAGGGCATTTGTATGGTTTGTTACAAAGTTGCGGATATGTCGTGCATCCTCAATAGTGGCTCCAATCCAAAGCACATCAGAAGCAATAGATTTCAGTGCCAAGTTCAATGAATGGACAATGCAAGGTATCCAAAATACTTGTGGATATTTTGCTTCCACAATCACGCCAGCAGCCTTGCAAACAGGTGCATTATCTGTAATGATTTGCACACAACAATCCACACCTTCACTTTCAATAACTTTGAGAAATAACTCACCCATATATTGTGCATCCTTGTACTCTCCAAGTGCATCCACTGCTTTCAAGAAAACTGTGCCATTCGTGGATGACACCATGAAGTTAATCAATGGGTGGCGTGCTGGATCTGTCCATCCATCAAAAACAATGCTAACCCCAGATGTTGGCCATGTTGATTTAATAGGCTCAAGCATTTTGTCCACCTCTTTCTTTGCCTTTGTCAACAATGTGGTTCTGAGCTTCTCTGACCTAGGAGGCACATACCCTAATGGAGCCCCATGACAAAGAGCTCGACACATCTCAATAAATAGAAGTGACCGTGCAACATTAAAGGATATGAAGTTCTGATAGAAAAAAATACAATGGTGAGGTCAAGCTCTTCCCTTTTCTCTTTTTGGAAAATCTTGTCCATTGGACCAACTACAGTTGCCTTTCTCTTTGCTAATTCTCCCCTGCTAGAAGTCTCAAAAGGGAACTTGCAGCTGCTTTTCCTCAAGAATGGAAGGGGGTCATCAGTCTTGGATTTTTTTGATTTTGCTGCCACATTTGCCTCACCAATACTCGCCTCTTTCTCCAATTTCTTCCTATCTGGTGATTCAATTGTTGTACAACATTTAACGCCACAACCTGGAATACCCAACAAATGAGCTTTCACACGGAAATATGTGCCATTGAAATGGCCATTGCAAAAATTGCATTTCCATGTACAATTTCCTCCTCCCTTTTTTGTTGCCCCTTCCTCTCTTGTTGCATATTTCCACAATGGGTATTTGGGGTCAACAATTGTTTTCCCTGCACATTTGAAGCTACTCTTGCAGCCCCACTTCCAATGGATGGAATACTTGGAGACCTTGATGAAAGAGGGACAGGAGGGGCATCTCTAATGGAGAAATTCTTCCCCTTTCTTTGCCCCTGTCTTGCTGCCTTTGATTGAGCCATAAATACTGTAAAAAATAAACAAAAACAACTAAATATATAAAACATATGCACATGCAAACACTAACAACAAACTAAATGCAAAATATAGAGGGACAATGCACTTACCGGATGCTCGAATCTCTTCGAAAGAACACACTTGCTCCTTGCTCACACTAGCTCTCCTTCTCACTTCAAAAATGAAACACAAATGAAATGGATGACAAAATAAGAAGGGAAAACCGCACTTTATAAAAAAAATCGCGCGATTTTGCTTGCCGCGGGCCCGGCCGTACCCGGCAGGACGGGCCATGGCGTATCCGACGGGGTACGGTCGGGATACGGTGTGTCCCTTTTCGGATACACCGTATCCCGACCGTACCCCATACGGATACGCCGTTTCCTTCTAATTGGGGCCGAATCCGGTACGTAGAGGTGTCTGATATGGGGATTCGGGGATTCGAGGGCATTTTAGGAGTATCCAGTTACTTAGCTTCATTCTTTGATACCTCAATTTTGTATAAATCTGGTCCAAGTGACATTTAACCTTACTTTCTTCGAGGACTGTGACTATTCTTCTCATGCAAGGAATCTTGGTAACCCAACCAGCTTATAGATCTCCCTACCAAAAGAAAGTCATTTAAAAAAAATTTGATTATAGAATGAAAATATTTAATTGATAAGTGAAGATAAAGTCTTCACTTGATTTCTTCGATGGTGGAGAAAAGATATGTTGGTGATTTCTCTTTGAATGATCTTCTTCAAGGGTAAGGATTAGATCTTGGTTGTAATGATGATAAAGCCTTCTTTTTTGCACTCTTCTGTACCAGTCCTAGGAAAGCTTGGTTCCTAGTCTTTAGATAATATTACTTTGACTTCTTCTTTACATAAGAATATAATTACATAGTCAACATGAAGACCGATCTAGCTATACTTTTCAACATGCTTATGCGTTCACACATAGTACCTGTATAGTACTTGTTATCCATTGGTTGATGACATTCAACTGTTGATTGATAATTTGTTTTTTAATTTGTTTATGAGGGGCAGGCGAGCCCTACAGAGACCCCTCCATGGCATCAAGGGAGCCCTACAGAGACGTCTCCATGAGAGGAGGATTATCAGGTACATTGGTTGTTTAGTTATGTCATGTTTTCAAGTAGGTTATATTTATTGTTCGTTGTGAAAAAATGATTAATGTGATTTTTTTTTGTCCTGCACAGGTGGACGCACTCGTCCGACTCGTTCACCCAGTCAAGGAATCGAACAAGAGGCGCCCCAAGGACATGTTCCCATTCGCCCTGTTGCTGGTGAGGGGCAAAGGAGAACAATGTATCAGCCTGTGGGATTCATCCCACAATTAGATACTTCTCCAGGTAAAATCTAAATGAAAAATTATTGTTTGATGTATTTTTAATTTCAAACTTATTGTGGTACTCATGTACCCAAATTCCTAACAATTTAATGTTTTTTATAGTGGGTCATAAACACATTCATTACTCGCCAGGGGACCATGGTATGAACGAGGGTCTTATACATGGCATAGGTACACATTAGATCAATTCCTAGTTAAAATGTTCAATTTTACGTTATATTCAATGTTGAACAAGTGAATTTTTTTTCCAAATGACGTATTTAATATGAAAACATTATGCTCCATAGGTGCAAATGTTGGAGTTGGGGTTGGCCTTATTGCTGGTGAGGGGCAAAGGAGAACAATGTCTCAGCCTGTGGGATTCACCCCACAATTGGATACTTATCCAGGTAAAATCTAAATAAAAATTTATTGTTTGATGTATGTTTAATTTCAAATTTATTGTGGTACTCATGTGCCCAAATTCTAACAATTTAATGTTTTGTACAGTGGGTCATAGACACGTTCATTCCTCGTCATGGGACCATAATATGAACGAAGAGGAAGAGATAGTTTTTCCAACAGGTATTTTTAAATTATCAAAAAAGTTTTTTAAATACAAATTTTTCTTATAAATTATTTAATTTTTAATACGTGCAATAATTTAACATGTTACAGGTGGTGGTGGTTGCCCTCCTAGGGGTAGAGGTCATAGGGTTCATGAGTTTGCTCGAAATCCGAGCTATGATCCCCTTTACACCCATCCCAGTGATATTCCTGAGCAGATGCCTTGGGATGATACCATCTCCTTACTTACTGTTGATGGGATGAGGGAGCATTCCACGAGATTGCGCAATGAATTGCAAAGTTGCAATCTCTCTGCCCCTAGTCGAAATTGTCTCCAAATTGTTTTGCACAATTTGGAGAGTTTGATAGAGACTTATCGTGGGGTTGGACCATCAACCCAAGTTTTTTTTGACATGATGCATAGGAGGAGAGCATCAGTGATTGGTATTCACTCCTACAATGAAGTCAAAAGTAAGGTCACTAAAGAAATGGCCTTGTCACTATTTGACTTGCGGCCTGAAGACAAAAAACGTCTGAAGATTGCAAGATTCAATGATCCTATTATTGCACCCCATATTTATGAGAAGTTCCTGTATGCATACGAGAAGTTACCAAATAATGATGAGGTGCCGCAATATTTTGTTAGAATGTTGTTTGCTCAATTCCGAGAGCACATGGACCCTAACTATACAGATACTGGGTCCAAATTCTATGGAGCTGGAAAAGGTCGTACATATGAATGACCTGATGCTATGCGAGATGTTGGGTTTAGGCCTCCAGCACCTCGTTTAGTAGCTCGACCACCTAGGGTAGTTACACTTCTAGAGGAGTTAGCCCTTATCTCCAGTGCTGCATCAAAAATGAGGGATAAGATACAAGAACATATTGCAGCTGCTTTAGGAGGGGTGGAAGTCGGCTTAGGGATGAGCCAACCTTCATATAGTGCAAGAGAGCATTCATTTGTGAATGTCCCAGATGATGTGTTGAGGGAGATGGAGCGAGATGAGCTTATTAAGTATGCAGCCTCATGTAGAGACCACTATGAGCAATCCAGGACAATACAAATGCACACCATGGGCGAGGTATGTACAAACAGGTTTTGATCTAACATGTTTTTTTGGTGTATATATACATTTAGTCTCAAAAAACTGACGCCAATATATTTATTTAACTTATGCAGTTTACAACATTCCTAAAACAACATTACCTTTCCCCTCGTGCTCACTCTGTAGATCATGGACACGATCATGTACAGGTGCCACAGCCATTACTCATTACTATCTATCTATATTTTTGTATGTCAAATTGAAATTGAATTTATGTCACAAATTTATTGGTACGAGTCTTAACATTATGGAATTTTCAGGTTAGTGCTACACATGAAGGGCTGCCTGAAGAGATTATTCCTTCTGAGGTTTCATTCATGACACAGGTATTGATACTTTTCGTTAAGCATATTTATAGTGTTTATTATATTTCTTTTCATAAACTTGACTGTTAACTTTGATTTCTACTTTTCAGGGTACAGAGGATATTGACATGATGCAGACTGAGCCTCAAGGAGATCCTGTAGTCTCTGGGTCTGAGACTCTACATTAAACCATGGTAACCTCTTACCCTTTCTTCGTTGCTATGGTATTCAAAAAATATCTGAGAGTGTACGAGGAGATTCACCTGCCTTTTTTGTAGAATTTGTATCCTAGTTTTTGTATCTTTTCTTATTCAATCAAGAACTTTTTCCCAATTGTCTATGAAGTTATGGATAAATTTATTCAGTTATCAAGATCAATGTTCAAGGTTTATAGTCAACATTGTTTCTTTGATTATATTTGAATACAATGCAAGGCAGTGACTGATTTCAAATAATTTCTATTTTTATATTTCCCGCATTGGTTTATCATCAAGATTGAGTAAGGTATTTACTTTTAGATGCTTTGAAAATTTATTACCAACCTATTTAGTATTAAGGAGTGTCTTGCTCTGAATTCAATGTTATCCAATCTTTATAGTTTACATATGAACCATAGGGATTCATGTGAAGATTTTCCAATATGTATTCTTGTGTGCTATTGAATTCATTTGAATAATGTCCATGGATTTTTTGTCCTATTAATAAAAATTAATGACTACCACATTCACTATAATTTCTGATATTTTAATGTATTATTTGAGTGCCAAGGATTTCCATCCCATTCCCGTTGATACCTAAGACATCCTATTTTAATTTTTTATATATCATCCATATAATTAGGCCGATAGGCCTTCTCTTATGAAAGAGATCACTCTTTTGATCATCAACACTTTTTATGTGAACAGGACACCTGTTCCTGGTTTAAAAAAATGAGACTTGTTTTTTATCTCTTTGACATCTATCTACACCATTTTTTACACTTGTTCTTGGTTTACTCCATACTAGCTGTCCCATGTCCACCTGTCATTCTCCTTTGTTGGGTCCGTCCTTGGAAATTAAGGCAGTAGGTGAGCCTGGCGGGAACGGATTCTTGCCAAAAACCCTTACCATCACGCCTAAACTCATTTTCTTGCTCGCTTTGGCTCTGTCCAGGCTTAGCCCTCTGCTGCTCTGCAATTTTTATGCCACCATGACTCTTTTGCGAGGCTGGCTTGTTTGTCACCGATTTTCTACATGAACATTTACGGGAATTCTGTCATCTTGACGTCATCGAGAGGCCTTGAGCAACCTCTGCGTTTACCCAACGAGGTTGGCTCGTCTGTCACCGGTTTATACACGGACATTTACGGGCATTCTATCATCTTGACGTCATCGACAGGCCTTGAGCAACCTCCGCATTTACCTAGCTAACACAGGTAATCAGACTTCACAAATAGATTGTTGTGTCAACTCTTTTCGATGTTCTTCTCTGATTTTTGCACCGTGTCTGCCTTATTGCATTTTCCTTGGGTTTTTTGTCACGGTTTTCTTAATGCATACCCCTTCTCTGTCTTTCACATCGTTCAGGTTGTATTTGATACTATTTTCTTGGGAAGAGTTTAGTGGCTTCTCTATTAAACCCTTCACAGGAACAAATGGAAGTTTTCCTTCAGAATGCACAGATTATCCAACGAGCATCCTCGTATCCATGTTTTTACAGGTAAATTCTTTCTCGGTTTCGTAGTACTATTTCCGCAGAGAAGTTTTGTTGTTTTAAGACTCGACATACCAATCATTTGTATCTAATTTTCTCTACTATCTTTTCCCAGCTCCCGAGTCTTCAATGTCAATCCCCGTCTTCATTTACATGTTTAATTTGTCAGTTTTACCAAATACTATTTGTTGAGTCTCAAATCTGCATCTTTCCTATACACCTTTCTAGACCTTTTTCATTCACCTGGACCTTCTAAGTCATCAATATCATTGCATATTAATTGTAAAAGAGCATCTAAAATGGTTTTTAACTATGTTTTGTGTCTGCTGTTTGAATTAGATTTTTGCTCATTTAGCTACGGAATCTTGTCACTTTTCGCAGCTGCTGCAACTTTCCGCAGCCATTTTGTTAAAGTATATATTGCTGGTGTCTTTAGGCAAATCGAGCCACATGTGCAAGTTAGAAATGACATGGACATGGATCGTGTCCTATTGGCTCAGTCGAATTCACCTAAGAAGGCTGTGGTCAAAGGTGGCCAAGTGGTGGTCAACCGAAGAGTCCCACGGTGACAGAACTCTGTTCCTCATCACGTGGAGATTTGCATGGCCGTTTCTAAATCACGGGAGACACATCAACACCTGTAAACGGCTCCATAAGCCAAATCCAATAGCCACTCTCCATAGATTTAATCCTCATGGCGGCCATAATGCTAGATCTCTGGACGTGGTGGTTCATGTGTCTTCCATCAGCGCAGACTTTAGGGAATTAGTTATCTCACCCTCTATTATAAATAATGCGTTCTCATACGCATAATAGTTAGCTCTGTAATTTAATTGCATTGCCATTGTGATGTGACATTATTTCTCTGTTATGACCGCATTTTAATATATGAGAAGACTCTGTTCATAAGCGTAATTCGTATTTGAAGGCTGTTGCCCGAGGATTGTGTAGAGGGCCCCTGCACACGTTGCGGTTTTGTGTATTACTGTATAGTTTCATGCTTAATTTATTTAATTTCATTGTGCCATAGTCATTCACGTGTATATACATTACATCTTTCATGGTATTTACGTTTCATCTTTGTCCATAATCTTTCATGCCTTACATTTTACTTCTGTCCATAATCTTTTATGTTTTATATTGTTGTTAACTGATCAGTGTTTTTGTTCCAGATTACAATAGGCAGCCCGGGCATTTGCACATCTTTTTATAATGACTAATGACATGGAATCAATATTGTCCTTCTGCTAATTTACTTTTCTTAGTTTTTGTTTAATTCCAGCACTGTTTTGTTTATTTCAGTCTTGCACATTTCCTTTAGTAGTTAGATTAGATATTAAATTGCTCATGTCATTTTCAGTTACCTCCGAAAGCCATAGCTAGACTAATGGTGAGGGATTGAAGTATGCGTGTGTAGTTTTATATTAGTTTACTTTTCTGCAAGTTAGATATTAAATTGTTCATGTCATTTTCAGTTACCTTCGAAAGCCATAGCGAGACTAATGGTGAGGGATTGAAGTATGAGTGTATAGTTTGATATTAGTTTACTTTTCTGCAAGATAGATGTTAAATTTCTCATGTCATTATCAGTTACCTCCGAGAGCCATAGTGAGACTAATGGTGAGGGATTGAAGTATGAGTGTGTAATTTGATATTAGTTTATTTTTCTGCAAATTAGATATCAAATTGCTCAAGTTGTTTATGATTACCTCCGAAAGCCATAGCGAGACTAATGGTGAGGGGTCAGAATATGAGTTGATGTAATTTGATTTTAGTTTTACTTTACTTGCAATATTTTCTTTGAGTACAATTTCTTTTGTGTTTAGACAGCAGCAAGGGTAATGGTTTTCATGATCAATAGTTCATTGTTTGTTTAATTAGAATAGTGGCACATTTTCATTTCCTTTTAGGAACTAATTTTGCCATTATATATTTCAAAATCCTTTTTGAAGTTTAAAGTTTGGTAAATCATTATAAAGGACATCATTGAATTGAAAAATCATAACCATACTTGTCTTTTAGAATTTCCATCTCACATTAGGAAACCAACCAAGATAAAAAGAAAAAAACCAAAAACGACAAAAAGTAATAAATAGGTTATCTTGCACATATAGTGCGCCACACTTCGTCAGCTTACGAATCCATGATTGACAAATTAATGTAGCAATTTAGGACACACTAAATTGACCAAACATTTTGGCGCCGTTGCCGGGGAAGTGTAACTAGGTAGCCAATTTCTTAAAAAAAAAAACAATACAATAAAAAGAAGGGAAAACTTGATAACTTCTTGAAGTATGCTCTCCTCTTGCACCTAGTGTGATCTGGAGGATCAGAAAAGGGAGTTATTGGTTTAGTAATTTCTTAAGTATGCTCTCTTCTTGCACCTAGTGTGACCTGGAAGATCAGAAAGAGAATTATTAGCCCAACTTAAAAAAAAAATTAAAAAAAAATGACATGCATAGAGCAAGAGATTCTAGGGTAAGGTTTATGGCTAGAGCTAAGAGTTTGATTTTCACAACTCCATCTTCTTCAAGGCATAGAGAAGATTCACCACCATCTACCCCTAGCCTTAAGATTCTTGGAATTCAAGGAGTAGCTGAATTAGAGGATTCTCCTATACCACCTACTAAATCTCATTTAGAAAAGGATCCTTTCTTTACTTCTACAGGAGATTATATTGTAATCAAAGAAGTAGAATCACCTGAAGAAGAAAAGGAAGAGACTCCCTCTCATCCTCCCTTGATAGAAGAACCAGAGGACTTTGAGGACTCTAAAGAAACAATAATGGCAGAGGAAATAATAGATGGATTTGGAGGTAGAGGTAGAGGTAGAGGAGGAGGAAACAATGGAGACAACAATGGTGAAGGTAATAATGGAAGAAATAGGGAAGGAGACAACTTGTTTGGATTCTCTATAGTTGATGAGGAAACTCATACAACGATGAAAAAAATCTCACCATCTGTCCTCCCCAACTTTTATGGATTGCGAAGTGAGGATCCTGAAACATTTCTGTTTGAGTTTGAAGTCGTGTGTCGAACCTATGACTATATGGAAGACTCTCAAAAACTCAAATTGTTTCCTTCAACATTGAAGGGAGCTGCTTTGAAATAGTTCATGGGATTAGCCACCCAATCTATTAGGACTTGGAATGATATGAAACAAACATTTTTGGATAGATACTTGGACTATTGTATGCCCACCAATCACAAGGATGAGGTATTCAAAATGATGCAAAAAGAAGATGAAAATTTGGAAGATTTACTTGAAAGATTTCAATACAACTTTAAAAGAGAAAATATGAGCAACTTAGATGAAGAAACTTTGAAAGCCCTCATATTAAAATCCATTAGAGATGAATGGATAGATATTTTAAACATGATGGGGAAAGGAGACATTTCTCAACTTCCACTTCGTGACATAACATAACTATGTGTCCATCTCTCAAGAGGAAAATCTAAAACAGGAAAAGGGCCTAGGGATCCTTCTCTTATTAGGGTTAAAAAATCTGCAACTGGATCAGTAAGTAGGGCAGAGATTGGTAATATGCTTGATGAATTCAAAACCGATATCTTAGGGAGCCTTAGTGAACAACTAGACACCCTTAAAATCCAAAACAAGCAGAAAGCAGAAACAGATGCTCTAGCCATCTTTTGTCCAAAATGTAGGAAGAAACATGCTTTAAGGGAATGTCCCTTGGATGCAAAAGTTGTAGAAACATGTATGATTTTCTCAGAGAATCATGAGACCAAGGATTGTCCTTCATTTCCTGGACTCAAAGCTGTCTTTCAAGAAGACCCAAATTTAGTAGAATCTCTCTGTTTTGTTGCAAGAAGACCTTGGCAGGGACAAAAAACTCAAGGGTTTAACAATCCTATGAATTTTCAAACCCCACAAAATTGGAATCCTTGGCAATAACCTTGGCCCCAACATCAAAATCCATATCAACCATGGGTACAAGGGATGCAAAATCCTTATGGGAGATTTGCTCAATTTTATCAATATCCTCCATCTTTTCAAAATCAACAAGCTCCACAACTTCCAAACCCAAATCCACAACTTTCATTGCCATTTTCACAACAACAACCTTCTCAACAAAATCCAAATCCTCAACTCATGCTTCCATACCAACAAAAGACAAATCAACTTCCAGCTCAGCCATTGCCAAATCCTAACAATAAAAACCCTCAGAATACTTACATGATAGAAGGACAACAATTTCCTACCTATATGATTGTTCCTCTCAATGATGTACAACTCAGATCTGGTAGAGTTTTAGAAAAACCTTCTATAGATGTCCAAGAGCAAGATACCTCTGAGAGGACTCTCTTGTTTAAAGCCAAAAGTATTAGAAGGATAGTATTAGAAGGAAGCATCTCTAAAAAACTCAAACATTCAAAAGAAGAAAAGTTAACACCCACAACTCCTATGGTTGAGCAACTTGCAGCATCTTCATCTATACCACCAGCACTGCGAAAGACCTAAAGCAACAAATTGATAAGAGGGTGGAAAAAAAAATCTTGTTGCCTAAATATGACATTCTAGATGAATTGAAGAATGTTTGTATCAAGATTCCCTTGCTACAAGCCATTAGAGAGATTCCTATTCTAGCAAAAACAATAAAGGAGTTGAGTTTCAAAAGACCAGGAAGGAAACTAAAAGACACAAGAAGAATCCACCTGGTAGGAAAGATTGCAGATATTATGGTGGGAAAAATTACCATGCAGAAGTATGTAGATCCAGGAAGTCCAATTGTCAAGACACATATAAATGGGATAGAAATTCCAAACACATTGATTGACTTAGGGGCTGCTATCAACATTATGAGTAGACAGACTATGGACCAGCTAAAACTTCCTAACCTTCTTTTTACACCTACTTTACTGCAACTTGCAGATCGATCAATTATTAAACCAGATGGTGTATTAGAAGATATTTTAGTCTCCTTAGATTCTTGGGAATATCCGGTAGATTTTATGATTTTGACTCCCAAGAGTAATCTAGGAGGGCACCCACTTATCTTAGGAAGACCTTGGCTAGCCACAGCTGATGCTTTAATTAGTTGTAGATCTGGGGATATGTACATTTCTAATGGTAATTCGACAAAGAAATTCAATTTGTATCCTCCAGCAAAAGCAATCACAGAAGTAGGAGACAATGAATGGGTTGATGATGAGGACACTATACAACCTGTCTTTACCATTTCGGAAATCAGTGAGGATAGTCAAATTCTGAACACATTAGAAAATTTTGAAACATCTTCAGAATATGACCCCACACAATTTCAGTTGGAATCTAACGTAGAATATTTATCATCAAGACAAATGTCTCTTTACTCTATGGAAGATTTTGGTAGTTCTACCATTGAGATTTTTCTAGAAAAAACATTAAATATCAACAAAAATTTGGAAAAGTCACAACAAGAAGAACTAACCAAAATCTTGCAAAAAAATTCTACTGCATTTGCATGGGAGTATACTGACATGAAAGGTATTGATCCTAAGACTTGCATCCATCATATCTATATTGAGGAAAACAGTAGACCAATCAGACAACCTCAAAGAAAGATGAATCCAAATCTTAGGGAGATAGTGAAGGAAGAGCTCCAAAAACTTCTCAATGTAAACTTCATTTATCCAATTTCAGATAGCCGATGGGTTTCTCCTTTGGTTATAGTACCTAAAAAGAATGGTAAATGGAGGGTATGCATTGATTACAGGGAATTGAACAAAGCAAATTTGAAGGATCACTTTCCCTTTCCTTTTATCGATCAGGTATTAGACACATTAGCAGGTAAAAAGTACTTTTCATTTTTGGATGGTTTTAGTGGCTATAATCAAATTCAGGTAGCACCTGAAGATCAAGATAAGACCACATTTACTTGTCCATGGGGAAATTTTGCCTATCGAGTACTTCCTTTTGGGTTATGTAATGCACCCGCAACATTCCAAAGAGCAGTACTAGGAATTTTTTCTGATCTAATCCATGATTGTGTAGAGGTTTATATGGATGATTTTAAAGTTTATGGTAATTCATTTGAAGAGGCATTAGAAAATTTGGAAAAATTCCTTATAAGATGTAAAGAAACAAACCTTTCATTAAGCCATGAAAAATGCTTTATGATGTTTACTGAAGGGATTGTTTTAGGACATCATATTTCAGGAGATGGGATTAAGGTTGATAGATCAAAAGTTGAAGTCATCTCCAAGTTGCCTGTTCCAAATTGTCAAAGAGATGTTAGAAGTTTTCTAGGATTTACTGGTTACTATAGAAGATTTATAGAAAACTTCACTAAAATAGCATCTCCACTCTTCAAATTTCTTACAAAAGACTGTGAATGTAAATGGGATCCTGATTGTCAATCAGCCTTTGAAACTTTGAAAACAAGAATATTTGAAGCACCTATCTTGAGAGGACCAAATTGGAAACTCCCTTTCCATATTTCTACGAATCTTGGATAGCATCTCTAGGAGGCTATAGGCAGGTCAAAAAAGATTTGGTCTTATATGCCATTTATTATACTAGTAAAAATTTAACTCCCAGGTTGAACTATGTGTGTTGAGAAAAAGAGTTTTAGCTGACGTGCATTATATTGCAATCAATAAGTTTAGACATTATATAAGGAGGCTATGAAACTTTTATTCATGCGGACCAGTCTGCAAATTAGATATCTAATGAAAAGCACATTGCTAAGTGACGGTAACAAATGGCTCTTACTTTTGCAAGAATTCAATATTACTGTGTTGGATAGACCAGGAAAACAAAATACAGTAGCTGATTTCTTGTCTAGGATTCAAAATACTAAAGAAGATTCTCCTGTAGAGGATAAGTTTCCTGATGAATACTTGTTTGTAGTAACTATTAAGACTCCTTGGTATACAGATATTGCTAACTATTTGGTTACAGGGAAACTACCTTCACATTTATTTCCAAGTGAAAAACGAAAAATTATTCAGGAGAGTTCAAAATATTCATGGATTTCTAACGAATTGTTTAAAACAGGGCCAGATCTTGTGATCAGAAGATGTGTCAGGGAAGATGAGATGCCTGATATCCTTAAGGCATGTCATGATGAACCATGCGGCGGACACTTTGCAGACAAAAGGACAGCCTATAAAATCCTCTCTTTAGGATATTATTGGCCTTTCCTCTTCAAAGATGCAAAACAATATGTCAAAAGGTGTGACAGCTGCCAAAGAGTAGGGAAACCTACCATTTCAAATGAAATGCCATTGCAAACACAGGTACTCATCGAACCCTTTGAAAAATGGGCTTTAGATTTCATTGGACCTATTAATCCACCACCTAAGCAAAAGAAGTATATATTGGTTTGTCTTGATTATGTTACTAAATGGGTAGAAGCTAAAGCATTAGTGTCTGCTACTGAAAATTCAGTTGTTAATTTTCTTTATGAGGATATTTTTACTCGCTTTGGTGTTCCAAGAGAAATTGTGACAGATCAGGGAAGCCAATTCACATCCAACTTGGTGGAGAAGCTGATGGAAGAATACAAAATCAAGCACAGAAGATCTACTCCTTACCATCTGCAAGCAAATGGTCAAGTGGAGTCTACAAACAAAGTTCTCGAAAGTATCATCACCAAAACTGTTCATCTACATAGAAGAGATTGGGCAGAAAGGCTCCTGAAGCCTTGTGGGCCTACAGAACTACATGGAGAAATACAACAGGACATTCTCCCTATGAACTTGTTTATGGGAAAGAAGTTCTGCTCCCCATTGAGTTCCAAGTCAAGACCTTCAAGATAGCAGTTCAGTTGGGGATGGACTTATCAGAAGCCCAAAAGCATAGAATGGAGCAGTTGAATGAGCTAGATGAGATCAGACAAGAGGCAATTCTAAGAACTTATCTAGTTCAATATCAAAGAGCTAAATGGCATGACAAATACATCAAAGAGAAGAAGTTTCAAGAAGGAGATTGGGCATTGCTATTTGATTCCAAGTTTAAAGATTTTAAAGGAAAATTTCAGACTCATTGGCTTGGGCCATATGAGATTGACAAAATCTTTAGCAATGGAGCGGTAAGAATCAAGACCATTGATGAATTTCAAACTCCTCTTATTGTGAATGGCCACAGATTAAAAGTCTATCATAAGCCACTCTCAAAAGAGGAATTTGTCAAAATGTTTCAAGAAAATTCTGCAATCAGGCTGGTACAGAAGAATTCTTCTTCTCCACCAGCCTAGCTTTTGTTCTTTTCAGTTAAAAAAAAGAAAAAAGGAAAAAATTGTATAAGCCTGAAAACCAATCATTTATTGGCAGTCTTATACAGAAAATGTAGGGTGAAAATCAGGAACACCTAACACCCTATATTTTCCAAAAAAAAAATCTCTCTTTCATTTCACAAGTTTTGTGACCACCCACTCCATTCCATTCCACTTCATTCCACTTCATTTCACTCCACTTCATTCCATTTCACTTCATTTCATCTATTTCATTTCATTTCACCAATAAATTTTCTTTCATGACCATTTTCATTCAGTCAGTTATCATCCATCTATTCACATTCACCCAAATAATAGTTGTGTCAGTTTCCGCAGCTGACACCAGTTTCCGCAGCCGGAAGTAGATTCTGCAGCTACCACTTTGTTTTTCAAAAAAAAAAAAAATTTACAGTCAGATGTTATTTCCACAATCATGAAATCAAATGCAGGTATGAAGACATATTATGAAGACATGGGGCATTCAAGATATCAATGAGGAGCAACTAATTGAAGACCAATGAAAAATGGCAAGAATTCCAAGGTATGAGTAAAAATTTATTTCAAATAGCATTTAAGCACATTTTTACATAGTTATTAACCATAGCTCCATTATATGCAAGGATTGTATTGACAAACTCCGTAACCATTCCACGATCTCTATATGATCCTCCCACAATCCTTGCATTCATTTTCAAACGGTCCCATAATCAAGCCTTCGATCTTCACTCATACTCCGATACTCCACCTGTGATGATGAAACGTGGTTGATTTGACTACGGCTTCTCTCAGCCGCATAAAATCCATAGCCGTTTCATAAACGTGCTTACATTTACTCTGCAGCCACCCAATTTTAAATAACTGTTGGATGCGTTATACTCCTCCTACTGTTTTATTGATCTCACAGCTGCATTTCCACCGTGCTCACGTAACCCTTCTCTGTTCCACTTCACCCCATTTTGTTCTCTGTTACGCTACATTCCGTATACCCATTCTTTGATATCTGCCTACAGTCACTGGTCTCCTCCATAAATCGTGCTCATTTCCGCTCATTCAGCCATCTTACCTCCGTTGAACCCTCCTCACGCAGACAAGTTTTAAAAGAGCAGAAAGAAGATGGGTCAGTTGTTGAGAACAGAACCAGAAGGACCTAAATTCATGGAAGGATACCCGCAAGTCAGGGATATATTGAAAAAGACAAAGTGGCTTCGGTTTATCCAAAAGTTTAGAGGCTACCATAAAGAGGTGAAAAAAGCTTTTGCAAGGTCTTTCAATGGCCTGGAGGTAGAAATTGGGGACCTCAAATTTATGGTGAATGAGGCATCCATAGCATCTGCTACAGAACTTCCTCAAGAAGGTGAATGCTTGTTCAAGAACAAGAGTATTAGTGATGAAGCCTGGAGAGTAATCTTACGTAACCCAGGTATGGATGTAACTATTTTTAAAAGGGGAATTCCTATTCATGCTTTGAAAGAAGAGTGGGCCAGTTTACTGCTAGTTATTCAAAAATTTATCACCTGTGAGGGCCGTTTTGGGTCAATGTATATGTATCATACCCGATTGCTGATGAATTTTCTAGAAAACCAGACCCTCAATATGCCATAATTTTTATTAAATAGTTTGAAGAAGATGTCTGTGGCCGTCCAAAAGCATCTAGGGGATGTAGAACCACATTTATATCACCATGGTCTTGTGAAAATTTTGATTGAAAAACAGTTAAAAGAGAAAAAGGACACATGGGAACAATTTTTGATTAGAAATTTCTTTGAAGAACCCCAAGAAATTCCTGAAGGTAGTACATCAAGAAGGAGTAGGAGAAAGAGAACAAATGATGAAACTCAAAGCACTCCTACTACTACAATTGAAAGAACTAGTAGAGAAGAGAGACTGTCAAAAAGAAGGAAGGAAGAAACCAAGGGTAAAAAGCCAATAAAATCAAAAGAGAGAAAATACATTGAGGCTATGCATCAAACTCCTTCTTCAGAAGAAGATCATCAAGTGTTATCTGAGAGACTAGTTCACCTTCAGGAACAGTCATCTATGGCCAAAAAGAGAGGGAAAGGAAAACAAAAGAAAAAAGACAGTAGTCCACAGCGTGTAAGAAGAAGTTCCAGGCTTAAAGGGAAGTTGAGGAAAACACAAACGAAAGGACCCCATTTTATTGATTTGGGAGAAGAAACATCTGAACAAAATCCAGCTGGCCATATTCCATCTCATTCTCAGTCAGACATTGAACATAGTTCATTTCATTCTCAATCAGGCATTGAACATAGTCCATCTCATTCTCAGCCAGACGTTGACATGAGCCCTTTTCAGCCAAATTTTGAAGACAATTCTCCTCCACGGCATTTTGGGAACAGCCCAACGAAAAAGACACCTGAGATAGACCCAAAGCAGCAAGAAGTATACGATTATATAGATTCTTTAGGAAGAGCAGCCACGGGTCCAAGTACTTCATCCACTCAGCCTCACACAACACAAGAAGATCTAGTCCAATCATTGAAACAAGAAGTGTTTGAGTTGGAGGTTTTAAATAGACACATTAAAAATGAAAATGAGGCATTAAAGGAACAAAGCAAATTGGACAATATCATTCATGAAAATACCATGCTACATCTGGGACTATGGCAGAAAAAGAACAGGAAATTGAAGAAGAAATGCCAGAAGTTAAGTAGAGCATTGGTTAATATCAAATTCAGATGCTTGATGAAGAAGCACAGGATGTTAGCAGCACCAAGGAAGAGGAGAAGAGGACTGGATGTACTGGCTGAAGTGTCAAGGCATATGAATTGAAGAAAGATTATCAAAATTTTGGTTGCATGAGGACATGCAACACCTTCACAGTGGGGGTATGTTGAGTCTCAAATCCGCATCTTTCATATACACCTTTCCTGACCTTTTTCATTCACCTGGACCTTCTAAGTCATCAATATCATTGCATATTAATTGTAAAAGAGCATATGAAATGGTTTTTAACTATGTTTTGTGTCTGCTGTTTGAATTAGATTTTTGCTCATTTAGCTGCGGAATCTTGTCACTTTCCGTAGCTGCTGCAACTTTCCGCAGCCATTTTGTTAAAGTCTATATTGCAGGTGTCTTCAGGCAAATCGAGCCACATGGGCAAGTTAGAAATGACATGGACATGGATCGTGTCCTATTGGCTTAGTCGAATTCACCTAAGAAGGCTGTGGTCAAAGGTGGCCAAGTGGTGGTCAACCGAAGAGTCCCACGGTGACAGAACTCTGTTCCTCATCACGTGGAGATTTGCGTGGCCGTTTCTAAATCACGGGAGACACATCAACACCTGTAAACGGCTCCATAAGCCGAATCCAACAGCCACTCTCCATAGATTTAATCCTCATGGCGGCCATAATGCTAGATCTCTGGACGTGGTGGTTCACGTGTCTTCCATCAGCGCAGACTTTAGGGAATTAGTTATCTCGCCCTATGTTATAAATAATGCGTTCTCATACGCATAATAGTTAGCTCTGTAATGTAATTGCGTTGCCATTGTGCTGTGACATTATTTCTCTGTTATGACCGCATTTTAATATATGAGAAGACTCTGTTCATAAGCGTAATTTGTATTTGAAGGCTGTTGCCCGAGGTTTGTGCAGAGGGCCCCTGCACACGCTGAGGTTTTGTGTATTACTGTATAGTTTCATGCTTCATTTCTTTAAGTTCATTGTACCATAGTCATTCACGTGTATATATATATTACATCTTTCATGGTATTTACGTTTCATCTCTGTCCGTAATCTTTCATGCTTTACATTTTACTTCTGTCCATAATCTTTTATGTTTTATGTTGCTGTTAACTGATCAGTGTTCTTGTTTCAGATTACAATAGGCAGCTCGGGCATTTGCACATCTTTTTATAATGACTAATGACATGGAATCAATATTGTCCTTCTGCTAATTTACTTTTCTTAGTTTTTTTGTTTAATTCCAACACTGTTTTGTTTATTTCAGTCTTGCACATTTGCTTTAGTAGTTAGATTAGATATTAAATTGCTCATGTCATTTTCAGTTACCTTCGAAAGCCATAGCGAGACTAATGGGGAGGGATTGAAGTATGAGTGTGTAGTTTGATATTAGTTTACTTTTCTGCAAGTTAGATATTAAATTGTTCATGTCATTTTCAGTTACCTCCGAAAGCCATAGCGAGACTAATGGTGAGGGATTGAAGTATGAGTGTATAGTTTGATATTAGTTTACTTTTCTACAAGTTAGATATAAAATTGCTCATGTCATTAACAATTACCTCCGAAAGCCATAGTGAGACTAATGGTAAGGGATTGAAGTATGAGTGTGTAATTTGATATTAGTTTATTTTTCTGCAAATTAGATATCAGATTGCTCAAGTTGTTTATGATTACCTCCGAAAGCCACAGCGAGACTAATGGTGAGGGGTCAGAATATGAGTTGATGTAATTTGATTTTAGTTTTACTTTACTTGCAATCTTTTCTTTGAGTACAGTTTCTTTTGTGTTTAGACAGCAACAAGGGTAATGGTTTTCATGATCAATAGTTCACTGTTTGTTTAACTAGAATAGTGGCACATTTTCATTTCCTTTTAATTTTGTCATTGTATGTTTCAAAATCCTTTTGAAGTTTGAAGTTTGGTAAATCATTATAAAGGACATCATTTCCTTGAACAATCATAACCATACTTTTCTTTTAGAATTTCCATCTCACATTAGGAAACCAACCAAGATAATAATAATTAAAAAAAAAAAAAAACCAAAAACGACAAAAAGTAAGAAGTAGGTTATCTTGCACATATAATGCGCCACACTTCGTCAGCTTACGAATCTTGGATTGACAAATTAATGTAGCAATTTAGGACACACTAAATTGACCAAACAGATGGTCAATTTTTTACTAATGCTGATAATGACAAATTGCTTTTATTAAATGGCCAAGTGGGTGATAGTAGGGAACTTGACTTGTGAAGATAGTGAAGATTTCACGGAGAGTTTCTTAGATGAGATGGAAGAATTGTGGCATGAGTTGAATCTTATAGAGCA